>CP142457.1:1311500-2618000 GCA_038049695.1 Cinnamomum chago
TAAATAGAGTGTTAATAGGAACAGGATTCTCGTCCATTCCTATAAATATGTAAACCTCCATTAAGAGAGGCAGTCTTGATTAATATCCAATAAACGTTTCTTTCTTCTGGTTATTTGCAGTTTTTCTTTGGGATTCAACCAAGCCTCTTTGGAGCTTCGTCCCTATCATTGAATCCTTCGTGGATTCAGCCAAAATCTTATGCACTCCTAGGGTTAGGATCGTAAGTACCAAAGCACAATCAAAGTTACCGCAAAAACAATACACGATGAAGACACTTCTCCAACAATAAAACCCATGAAACGGAAAATTCTATTAATTCCAAAATCTCTGAGATTACCAATTGTAAAGTCAATTTTTGGGATGGATAGGTTGGTTCAACCTGTCGCGGGTATGTCAATCTTCTCTCTTCTCTCCATCGGGATTTTCTGGATTTACCCCTGTTTCAAGATTTAACACAGTGAAAGGTCGATCAGATGGTCCAACCGAGAACCCTCCGATGCCTAAGTCAGTGATGGATCCCCAGGATAGTTTTTGTATTGATTCAATGTGTTATTCAACCATACCTTTTTCTCCTTAGATACTCCCTTCTTTTATGCGATCCTCTCCTAGAATTTTGGTGTCCCTTAACACACGTTCTGAAACTCCCCATCATGGCGACCTGAGTGAACAAGGCTCTTCTTCGCCGGATCCTACCTTCAGTTAAGGATTCTCCTTTATTTCTCTTATGCCCATCATCCCACAATCCTTGGCATCTCCCCCACTATGGCATAAGTCGAGATCATGTCCCTTGTTCAGGGAACGTCTCATCTCTACTTTCGCTTTTTCTTCTTCTTCTCTGCCATCCATCTGGGCCCTACTTGACTTGGCCCTTCCAGCGACTGATCCAACTTTTTTGGGATAAGGCCCTCTGTGGATTCGGACTCATTTTGCAGGTCGGATCTGGCCTAGCTTGGGCCCGCCCATAGTCAATTAGTGGCCCAACGGTGACTCATTTGCAGTATGCTGATGATACTTTAATTTTTTGTACAGCAGAGGAAGAGCAAATCAAAAATGTTGTAGCAGTCGTCATGTGCTTTGAAGCGGTTTCGGCCTCAAAGTTAATTTCTCTAAAAGTGCTCTTATAGGCATTGAGGTGGAGGCTCATCTGGTGGAGGTCCTAGCTATCATAATGGGATGCAAGGTTGGGCCTTTTCCGACCACCTATCTTGGGTTACCCCTTTGCCTTGGGAGGCCTTCCAAAGAAGTTTGGAATCCGGTGGTGGAGAGAGTAGAACAGAAACTGGCTACATGGAAGGCAAAATACTTATCTCCTGGGGGAAGAATTACCTTGATTCAATCGGCACTCTCTAACCTTCCAACGTACTTCATGTCCATGTTCAAATGCCCGACATCGATCGTTAATTGAATTGAGAAGTTGCAGCGGGATTTTCTATGGCAAGGAGAAGGCACTAAGAAAAAGTATCATCTAGTTCTTTGGAACAAAGTTTGTAGATCTAAAAGGGAGGATGGTCTATGCTTCAGATCTTTAAAGATTATGAACCAAGCCCTTCTAGGGAAATGATTGTAGAGAATTGGACAACAGTCAGATAGTTTATGGAGACATCATTTTGTCCAAATATGGGGTGAGAGGAATGGTTGGGACGTTGCTGGACCATCCCATAGGTGCTCAATTCAGTTGGTGGAAAGATATTGTGGGGACTCATTCGACTCACAAATCAATTACCATGTTGGGACAGGTGAAGACATCTTCTTTTGGCATCATGTTTGGGTAGGGAATACAGTGCAATTCTCGGACCTGTATAGATGCGTTAGGAATAGACAAGAAAAGGTGATTGATTATATGGATTGGGAGGCGGACAAGGTCCTTTGGGGTCCAATTTTCATAAAAGAGTTGACTGAGTCAGAAGAAGAGAACCTTATGAATCTCCTTGACCAGCTTGGTCGGATTTCTGTACCTGTAGAAGGAGATGATAACAGAGTGTGGGTTGCCTCAAAAGATGGAGTGTTTTCAGTATCTTCTTTCTTTGTAGTGTTGTCAAATACTCTCAATTCACATAATTGGTTTGATTACCTTTGGAAGACCAAGGCTCCTCCTAGAGTCCTGGCGTTTGGTTGGTTAGCTCTTCGAGGCAGCATCCTCACTATGGATAATCTCCGTCACCGTGGGGTGGTTCTAATCAACGCTTGTCCACTATGCCTATCGGCGGAGGAGACTGTGGATCATCTTTTGCTTAATTGCAGGTTCGCGCAAGCTATTTGGATTTCTACCCTAGAGTGTTTTGGTTGTAGTTGGGTCCTCCCTAGCTCCATTTCGGAGCTCTTTGATGCTTGGAAGTATGGATTTCTGTCCAAGAAAGGAAGGCTACTTCGGCGTTCATCTTTTGTTGCTAACATTTGGACAGTTTGGAAGGAAAGAAATAGGCGTTGCTTTGAAGATTGTTCTTCTCCCTCGGTGGTTGTTGCTACGAAAGCCAGATTTCTCGCTGCGTCCTGGGTTTCTGGTTTGCCAGAGTTTTGGGGAGTGCCTATGGAGCTTATGTTGTTTAAATGGAGGGAAGTTGTAACGCCCCAAAATCCGGGCGCCTCGAATCTGGGACGCTACAAGAAAGTACCCAAGAGATGCGGAAAATCCAATAATATAATCAAGTGTGAATCTCATATGAGCAAGTAAATGGACAAAGCCCTACAATTTTAGTTCACTTTAAGGGATTACAAGGTACTTTCCGTAATTAAACTAACTATTCAATCCTAGACAGACACGGCCAGCTACTAGAAAAGGAGAGAATAGAGATCTAAGTGTCAGACGCCTCTCGATGCACCATCTGCATCATTCTCTGAACCCCGCGGCAACAGATCGGCCGCAAAGCAATTCTACTAATCAAAGAAAGCGAAATAGAAGATACTTAAAAACACCAAGGATTGGGTCAGGCTCGATAAGCCAGGCAAATAGGCATGTTTAGATGGCAACACATTATATTAATAAATAGATAAGACCATACATGATCCCAGTTGTACCTGCGTGATTAGTATATCAAAAGTAATATAGAATTTCAGAGTGCAACGGAAAACAGTGTGGAGTGTAGTGCATGAACGAAAATCAAGATATTTATATAACAGATGTTTAATACGGCATATCAGGTAGATAAGGGAAGCCAACATCGTTAAGACATCTTATAAATCATATAAGCACATCAGAGTCACAAGTAGCATAGATAACCTGAGGAAGTAACCTTACCATATACGTAACCATCGTATCCAGATTTAATCGGACCATGTAGACAATTAAAGACAATAAACAATGGCATCCACAATACATAATAATCATATATCCAATATACATCCACAAGAGCATATAAAGGTACGTCCACAGTTGGAATACAAAGGACGTGAGAGGTCAGAGCCAGCTCATCGTCGTTGTCCCAACAACTGTCGATGGATATTAGCCATGGTGGTCATAGCCACTCATCGCTACCGTCACATCTAATAGGAGCATACAAGAGTCTATCAATGTCCATAGCCACTGTCAAGTCCCAGCCATTGGTCTTACGGGCTAGCTCTTCCTCAACACTCATCCATAGCCACGGCCAAGTCCCAGTCATTGGTCTTACGTGCTAGATCTACCTCAACACTCATCCATAGCCATGGCCAAGTCCCAGTCATTGGTCTTACGTGCTAGATCATCATCAACATCCATCCACATGTACCCGATCTGAATGCCGGCGATCTCGGTACCCGATCACCATCGGTACCTACTGTACTCAACCACATCTTAATCACTCAATATTAATGTCCATGACGGCATCATAACCCTCGACAGACTAATCGTACATCCATTAATCCTACAGATCACTAGGTGGGGTACTCCAAACTGGATAACCTTATTATCCTTAATATGAGACGTTAATAGTCAAGGGTACGAGGCACGGAGTTCGAGTATAGTTAATCCATCCTTGTGATTCTCAACAGCTATAATGCCTACCCTTATAAACTCTGCTTCTCTATACGCTTAATTAGTATTATCTCATTATACAGCCCATCTATCAGTATCTACCGTTAAGTTCTCAATATTACAGGTCAGGACTTCGAGTGCCATGTCTCGACATATCATCCAGTATGGACTGTAATCATAGATCAGAACCTAAGTGCAATGCCCTGATTTGTAATATCTCTCGAAACCTACATCCAAGGATCGGATCTACCAACCAGCCTTAGTGTCCGTTACCACAAGCTATTGCAGGTTCGCACAAGCTATTTGGACTTCTACCCAAGAGTGTTTTGGTTGTAGCTGGGTCCTCCCTAGCTCCATTTCGGAGCTCTTTGATGCTTGGAAGTATGGATTTCAGTCCAAGAGAGGAAGGCTACTTTGGCGTTCATCTTTTGTTGCTAACATTTGAATAGTTTGGAAGGAAAGAAATAGGCGTTGCTTTGAAGATTGTTCTTCTCCCTCGGTGGTTGTTGCTACAAAAGACAGATTTCTCGCTGCGTCCTGGGTTTTTGGTTTGCCAGAGTTTTGGGGAGTGCCTATGGAGCTTATGTTGTTTAAATGGAGGGAAGTAGTATCATCTTAATCTTTTGGTTTCTTTTTGGGGCCTTAGGTCTGCTTAGGAGACTCTGTCTATCCTCTTTTGCTATTTTGGATGGTTTCTCTGTTCTTCTTGTATCTCTATTTGTTCTTCAGTATATATCTCTTGTAATGCTCTGCTATGATTAATACAATTCACCATTAAAAAAAAAAAACTGCCAACAATTAACCTTTTCAGATATTAACTGCCGATCTGATGACTGTTAATCCAACAGTGAGATCATTTGGCCAGTGTGATATTCAAGGCATGCCCCATTTACAACGGGACCCACTATTTGAATAGTTTCGATTCAAGTATATACAGTCATGTCACAGCTAATACTGGCTTATGGTATGGATCATCACAATAATGCATCACTTCAAAAAATGCAGTCCCAACATCAATCAATCAAGCCCTGGGCGCCCATCCTCATGGCGCCTTGGGCGCCCGTCACCACGGCGCCCACGCCCAGGGGACATCTGCTGGAGCTCCGCCGATCGTCCCACATGGAAGGCTCCTGGTTGATCCTAAAGGCCGCGCTCATCTCGACGTACCCCCTCCCCCGGGCGGGTCGAATCGCGGTGGACTTCCACCTCCTCCCTATGCTTCCAATCATGAGGATCCTGATTTCCAGGAGATGGGAAGTGGAAATTACAGCCTAGAAGGCGAGAGTCGTTTCCGAGGTCAGTCCAGGGAAGCTCCCAACCATTGGGACGAGAAGATCAAGGAGATGCAAAATCAGATTGGCAATGTTTTCAACGCCATAAGGGCGAAGGCACCGGAGAAGGTAGATTATCTGGTCGGGCGAACGGATTCACCGTTCAAGCCTGACGTGGTGAACTACCCACTCCCTCGGAAGTTCAAGATGCCATCCGTGGAGACCTTCGATGGAACGAAGGATCCACTGGACCATCTGGAGACGTACAAAACCAAAATGCAGCTGCATAATATCCCTGACGAGATAATGTGCAGGGCATTCCCAACTACATTAAAGGGTTCCGCTCGACAGTGGTTTGCCAATCTCCCCCAAGCATCCATAGCCACCTTTGGAGAGTTGAGCAGATCTTTCGTCTCACACTTTATCGGTAGGCGCCGCCACCAGAAGCCTGCCGCACACCTACTCAGCATAAAGCAGGATTGGGATGAGAGTCTGAGGAGTTACCTCACTCGTTTTAACGAGGAGATCCTCCAAATCGAGGAGCCCAATGACAAAGTCACCATGACCGCCTTTCTGGGAGGCCTCCGTTCATCCAGTTTCCTCTTTTCAGTAATGAAGCGACCACCAAAGAGCATGCCAGAACTATTGGCAAAAGCTCAAAAATATATGAACGCTGAGGAAATCAACAGGTCTAGGCGAGGCGAATCATCTCGTGGGTCGCCCAAAAAAGCGTGACTTGCCTCTGCACTGTTCTCAAACAGGCAGCAGCCTATTTCCAGCTTAACGGCTCTCTCGCGGGTCGCCAAAAAAGCTTGGCCTACCTCTGCACTGTTCTCAAACAGGCAGCCTATCTCCAGCTTAGCGGCTCTCTCGCGGGTCGCCAAAAAAGCTTGGCCTACCTCTGCACTGTTCTCAAACAGGCAGCCTATCTCCAGCTTAGGCCAAAAAAGCTTAGCCAACCTCTGCTATGTTCTCAAACAGGTAGCATTTTTCCAGCTTAGCAGCTCTTTCATGGGGCGCCAAAAGCAGGGTCTCAAGCTCTCTCACAAGCAATCCTCAGACTCTGGCTTTGTTCTCCCGCAAGCAGTCTGCTTCATTCACCAAGTCATCTGTAACCCGAGGGACTACATTAAATTACTGTCTGGCCGCCCAAATGAGCCAAACCAGCTGGAACAGCGCCTATAAGGGCACCGACACGGTCTGCTCGCCCAAAATAGTTTTCCTTTTGCTCGCCAGGATCAGCATCCCTTGGTGCCTGATGGACTAGAGTAGCCTGCTCACCCGCGAGCTCGCACACATTGGCACACAGCAGCTTGGCGCCCATGGTCTACGCAGAGGAGGGACTGGGCACCAAGCACCAGTAGCGCCCAGCAACCCAGCAGCCTGGGCGCCCAGCAGCTTAGGCGCCCAGCACCCTTGGGCGCCCAACACCCCAGCAGCAGGGCGCCCAGCATCCGCGCGCAGCGCTCCTCGCCCGCTCCCCGCGCGCAGGCGCTCCTCTCCAACTCCCGCTCCCCGTGCAGGCCCTCCTCGCCATCGCCAGCTTGACCACCGCCGGGGGACACCCCCAGAGCCCCTCTGCGAAGTGTATGTATTAAAAGGGGAACAGCAGAGACTAACAGTGTCTAGGAAAGCTACAAATGCTTGGTCAAAAAATAAAAATAAAAAAGTGCCAGTGTGCTCGCCCAGCCTCTCCATGTGCTCGCCCATAAAAAATAAAAAAAATAAAAAAAATTTACCACATGGGCGCCCTGCACATGTGGTCCCCACTCATTGACTTTTTACCCTGGTGTATGGGCCTTTAAAGGCTTGTGGATTTATTGGGAAATAATGGTGTTTCAACTTAAAAAAAAAAAAAAGGGGGTACCACATGTGGGGCGCCCCTTCCAAGTGCTGGGCGCCCAAGTCACCACCACAAAAAAAAAAAAAAAAAAAAAAAAAAAAAAGGGAAAGTTACCACCTGGGCGCCCCTGCCATGGATCATCCAAGAGCCTGTCATATGAGTAGTACCACATGAGTAGTTACCATGACTCATGATGTCATATGGAGGACAAAAGTCTCCATTATGGTGATTGGAAATCATCAATATCTAAGGGAGTTGTAACTAGCTTAAATGGACACCCCAAACCTGACATCAGTCAATAATTGGATGGCCCAATTACATTTATCTCAATGCCCCCACTACAAATAATTTGGGCGTGCATTCTTTAGTTTGTGGTTGTGGGGGCATGGCAGATTGGTCTCAAAGGTGGCCCATACACTCAGTTGGTTTTTACAAGTGGAAACAATTGTGTGGACCACTTTCCCTTTGGCTGTTTGAAATTTGATTGATTCTCATCAAAAGGAGGGTGAAAGTCATCAAAAGGAGGTTGAAAGTTACTGTTCCGAAAAAAGTCAAAAATATATGTACGGATTCAACAATTTAACTTACCAAAATTAGTGTTCTTCCAAAGATCCTGACCAAGTCTCGCCTAAGATGTACCATGACCTGACGTCATATGGGTAATTTTCACCCACAACACAACTACGTGGCCCACTCCATCGCGAGCAGCGGCACGCCCAGCAGCAACATGGGCGCCCTCTTCATGTGATCGCCCACCAAAACATAAAAAAAAAAAAAAACCAGCAGCGCCCAGCAGCCGCGCCCTCGCCCGCGTGCCCGCGCCCTCGCGCCCGCTCGCCCACGCGCGCGCCCGCGCGTCCTAGCTCGCCCGCGCCCAGCACAGCTTCGCCCAGGCTGGGCGCCCATCTCCTCCATGCTCCTCGCCTAGGCTAGGCGCCCAGCTCCTCCGCGCTCCTCGCCAGCACCAGCGCCCGCACCCAGTGCTCTCCGCGCCCGTGCCCTGACTGGCGCCCCTGCCCCGTCCAGCACCTCCGTCGCCAGCTCGACCACCACCGGGGAACACCCCCGGACCCCCTCTGCGGAGGGCATTTATTAAAAGGGGGTTCAGTGTTCAGAAAAGCTACAAATTGTTTGGCATGAAGAAGCTTGGATTTTACTAATGTCTCCCTTTCAAAGCCTTCTTTGACGCAAGACATTGAGGGGCAAATGATGGGCCATGCCCAAATGACTCGGTCCGTAGTGGCAGGTTAGGCCCAAGTGGCTCGGCCCACGATAACGGGTCAGGTCAAACCAACCTTAGTCCATGGTGAGCCCGGGTCGTCATCTACCCGTTAAGGGCCGGGTCCGGATCCACTGAAGGACGAAGTCAGCGTGTCATTTCATCTACCTGCCTTTACCGGTTCCTGCGAAGGAGATCTTACCTGTTCATCTGTTGAGGACAGTGCAGGAGACTCTACCAGATTGGAGCGCACTTCGTTGGAGATCGCAGGAGATTCTCTCCACCCGTTGGGGAAAGACTATAAAAAGAGAGTCATACTAACGGAGGAAGGCTAATTAATTTTTCTCACTCTCATTGTATCTAACTACCTTGTAATCTCCTCCCTGTAGTAGTAAAACAATCCATTTAAGTGGACGTAGGTCACACTGACCGAACCACTATAAATCCTCTCTCTTTATTAATTTTCACATTTATTACATATCACTTGACCGGTGGTGCCCGAATACACTTTTTTGCATCATCAAGTGTTACAGATCAAATACCAGATTATGGACAGCCTCATTTTTTGCTGCAGTATCCAAACTTTTGAAAGACACAAAAGAGTGAAAAAAAAAAAAAAAAAAAGAGGAAAATTAAAACTTACATTTTTGGGGGAGGACAGTTCAAGACCCAGAATCAGATTTTCCGTTTGCAATGTGGGGATAAAGAGAAAAAACTCAACAAATCAAAAGAAAATCTTATTAGATTTGAAGCGCAAATTACCAGCATTCCCAATCAAATACTAAAATTTAAGAAGACCCCATAAATTTTTAGCTTCAGAAACAAACAGTTCCAAGACCCAATGTATGCAACCAGAGGCGGACCCATGCTGTATTGACCTGGGGCAATCGCCCCAGGTCAAATTCCCAATTCCTCTTGAAATAGTGTTGGGCCTGGCCCACGCCCTGCATCAACTCAATCCACGCCCCAGGTATTAAGGGGCAGTCTGATGCCATTATTGTGCTGACTGCTGAGAATACTTTTTTTCTAAGGAGTTGTTCTGAACTTGTTTGGCAACATTCTGTCAAAATTATTCCCACTGATCATTTCTCTTATATAAATAACTCATTTTTGAATAAAAAATGATCATATAGAAGAGACAAGGAAGAGACGGAGACAAATGACTGGTGTCCGAAAGAAAAAAGATTCTAGGAAATTTTTGAAAATGAAAAAAGTTGCTGCTGATGCTGATGATGATGATGATGATGATGAACAAAAGAACAGCATACCTCATAGCACGGTAAAGAGGGCGATACCACAACACATAAGCCCCACTGGAATACATTGTACATGAAATACATTTTTTCTTTTGCTATTGTTGATGTGAAAAAATTCTAGCAAAAGTTTCGCCCCACCTAAACGAAAATCCTGGGTCCGCCTCTGTATGCAACATACATAGAAGAGGGTAGAAAGCTGATAAAGCGATCTGAAATTTGAATAGAATGAACTGAAATTGAAAATAAAGAAAAGCCCAGGAAGGAAAATGAGAACAGAGATCCGATTCTACAGCTAAAACACGTATGAAGAGATGAAACATCGAATTGACAATGGAAATAAGAGGGCGGAGGGAAAGAGGAGTTTTTTTTTTTTTTACCTCCACCTCCCGCAAGACGGCGTCTTTGCACTAGATTTGAGGCTTGAGCAGCCGATTTGGGAGATGAGAGCCGAGATAGAGACGCGGCTTGACGGGCCGCGGCAGCGCATGCCGCCATTGCTACAGAGATTTCGAGGTTCTGCGTGTATGAAAGAGAGAGAAGGTGGAGCCGCGGCCGCGCATGCCGCCATTGGTACAGAGATTTCGAGGTTCTGCGTGCATGTAAGAGAGAGAAGGTGGGGAAGTTCTTTTTTACTGTCCACTGTCCAAACTCCAAACTACAGAGAAAAAAATCCTTCTTTTCCTGTGCAAAATGTGAGGGTGCTCATGCAGTCATGTTTTGTGGGCCCACACAGATGCATGACATTCAGAGGAGCAAAGGGGATGGATTGATCATATTGATCATTTGG
The DNA here is from genome assembly GCA_038049695.1 of Cinnamomum chago. Taxonomy (NCBI): domain Eukaryota; kingdom Viridiplantae; phylum Streptophyta; class Magnoliopsida; order Laurales; family Lauraceae; genus Cinnamomum; species Cinnamomum chago. The sequence goes on from CP142457.1 coordinate 1,321,827, forward strand.
GTGGAGTGGGCCAAAATATGAGTCTGTCAGTGATCCTAGCTCTTAATCTTAAAAATGAAATCATGCTGTGGTTAGGGTTGATCCAAATTGTGATTAGGGTTGATCCAAAGTGTCCAGTTAAAGCCAATATGTAACTTATTTTTGGATCTGAAAAAAATTTATACTTGGGTCTACATACTTGCACATATTAGATCCCAAACATTAAATTCAGAATCAAATTTCTGTATGTTTGGATCTGAGGATTCAAATCGAGGATAATTACATATTTGAACAATTTACATAATCTGAGTTATATTAATATTTGAGACTTCACTGACCTTCAATAATAAATTATTTAATAGCTCCAATTGTGTATTTAAAAAAAAATTTAGCACTTTTATTTTCTAGTTATAGTATTATACTCCACATTTTATTTTGGATTCGGATGAGAAATAAGATCCGCTTTTAATTAGGTGGGATGCCAAAAACAGATATTATTGATAGGATTCGTGTCCGAGCGGAGTCCAGGTATGAATCCAAATTTATAAAGATGAATCCAGGTCAAGATCCACTATAGGTTTTTTTTTTTTTTTTAAACGTTTTTTTACCACAGGTTCTATGCGTGACTGAGATAGTAAGTGGACCAATTTTGAATGGAAACTTGGGTCAAAGCTAAACAATAGAAAGAAGTTATGTTAATCATTTTGGATTTCAAATGTGGCCCCAATAATGGAATTATAAAGGTTTATCTTTAGCGACTGATAAAAAGCGACTAGAGACAGCTAAAGGCTTTGAAGGAGATTTCTCAGAGCCCCAGCAAAGAGTAATATGTTGAGCTAGTTTTTCAAAGGAGATGTTGAGGTGTGGTTAAGAAAGAAAAAAAACAAGGATCCATAGAAAATCCACTTGATTAGTTCTTTCAGAGAGCCTAAGATCCGTGTTTTACAAGGCACTTCTCATGACCCACAATATCTTGTGTATGTGACCCAAGATATTATGGATTAAGGCTAAGACTGTAAAAATGTTTGGTCAAGACAATCGGTGACATTTTAAGGTCTTTTATTATTAGCACATGGAAATCAAGTTTAAGAATATTATTCGGTAGAAAAAAAATCCAACTTTGGTGTTTTCAATCTTTATTGCTGAATTTTTAACCAATATTGATTCGTATATTTGCATATATTGAATGGATATGATCATGCAAACCTTTCTCTGTCTTGACCTGCCACATGCTAAGAATTTGACTGGTTTTATTTTCCAAAGCTCCAATCCAAGAAAATTCAGACATACTATTTGAAGTCAAGTCTATGAGAGAGACCACCTCTCATCAACCACACCTTCCATTTGCCTTCTGCAATGTTCATTGTCTTCACCTCAAGTCCTACAAACTAAAAGGGGGCACATGTTCCTACTTCTAATCAAAACTCTCCAAAAACAAGATGGCTAGCTATGGCACGATCCAAAGACCATCAACTCTCCCAAATCCTGCCTCTTTCCAGCCTCCCCAACCTCCCCCATGTAGAAACTAATGGCTACAGAACAGATGCTTCTGTGAAACAGAATGTAAATGGAATAGTAATACCCGATCGAAGAAGGCTGCAATTGTGATTTGTAGGCGGAAACAGAAGAGCAGCAACAGGAACAGGACTGTGAGCTGAAACAGCAACAGGTACAGGACTGTGACCGAGGCACGTCTAATGACGCTCTCTTTAGGACGAGTTCCGCCCCCCTGGATTCTATTCCCAGTTGCGAAGGTTCTCAGCAGAACCGCCCCCAGGATACAACGGCCTTCTCGCTCAGGCTCTGGTCGCAACGCAGGCCTGATTATCGTAGACTCCCTTTTCAATGCTTAGAGGGAAAACCGAAAGAAAAGAAGAAGAGGAAAGAACGATTTTTTCTATCTAACTAGAGCGCAGATAGCCCTAGTTTTATATTATAATCAAAGGTCCGTTGGGCCATAAAACCACGTCGTTTAATATCATTAATCCATATTAAATCAGTGATTAATACAATTTAAATTCACAACGTTAATCAACGTTTAAAATTAGCAATTAAACCACGTTTAAAATTAGCGATTAAATTCACAACGTTAAACGACGTTTAAAAATCATCATTAATCAGCAATTAAGATTGGTTTTTAAAAATTAAAAATAATGGCAAAAGGATTCCATTTCTATATCAATACATGGGTCCCTCTAGGCCAGCCGACCGGGATTTGCGCCGCGGACGCACGCCCGGTTAAACGTTTTCCGGACCCAGCACCCCGGGTCGAGCCTGGCTCGCATGCGCGCATAGGGTCCATGGCAAAAGCCTTTAAAGGTTCTTAAAGTGTAAAGGAATGAAAACATATATAAACCCACCTCAAAAGTTGAACTTGAGCAATGTGGGATGTGTTGATTCCAAAAGCCTACACTACCCATAAAGTAAACAAGAAGAAAGGACAAAACAACTTTACAAAAACCACCTTTAGAATTTTTTGAAACACAAAACCCAACAATCTCCCCCTTGTTTCAAAAAAATTAATAAGCATTTCACTGGTAAGGTGACCAGGCTTGAACCTTACCGTCATGACATAATTTCAAACCTTTAGGAGTTGGAGTGAATAAGTTCTTGAACTTCAACTTTTTATATCAGTTCAAAATTATGTCAAGATTTGATCTTGAAGTCATTAGGTCAGCACTTTACGGCCATGTGCTTAATCCCGGATTTCATGAGTGCTCTAGAGAATCAGCCCAAATTCTCATAGGAAGTGGCCCCACTTCCACACTCATATAGGTGAGTCTATCAAGAGTGCTCCTGCAGCTGTGCACCCCACCATATAGGCTATAGATCTCACTAAGAATTAAATTCAACCTGATTCGCTACAGGTTATGTACCAACCATCAAATGAGTCATACACAACAGGGATGAGTTCAGAGTAACCATACTCTATATGTCGGTACTTCACATCATCGAGATAGCTTGTTTTTCCCATTGAACCTAATTCTCGGGATCTCCGGTCATTAGGTTGGGTTCCCACTATTGATGATTTATGGGCTTAAGACCCATCCCTTTAGTTGTTTCTTTAATTTTTTCCCTTGCAAGGCCTTTTGTCAAAGGATCTGCTAAATTATCCTTTGATCTCACATAATCAATTGAAATTACTCCTCCACTGAGTAATTATCTCACATAGCTATGTTGTAGTCGCACTTGTCTAGACTTTCCATTATACGTGGTATTGTTAGCAGTAATAATTGATGCAGTGTTATCACAATGAATTAATATAGGAGGAATGGGTTTAGTCCACAAGGGAATATCAAATAATAAATTTCGAATCCATTCATATTCCAGCGCAGCAGCTCCCAGAGCCAGGAATTCTGAATCTTTAGTGGAATGAGAAATTGCAGTTTGTTTCTTTGATTTCCAAGATACTGCAGCACCTCCCAAAGTGAAAATATATCCACTTGTAGACTTAGAATCATCTAAGTCTAAATTCCAGTCAGCATCGCTGTAACACTCAACTACAGGTGGATAACCAGAATAATGCAATGCATACTCTATAGTATTCTTTAAATACTTAAGTACTCTAGATACAGCTTTCCAATGTTCTATACCAGGGTTACTGGTATATCTACTCAATTTACTGACTGCATAAGCTATATCAGGATGAGTACAATTCATAGCATACATTAAGCGACCAATTACACTAGCATAATCAAGTTGAGATACACATTGACCATCATTTTTTACTAATTTAATACTAGGATCAAAAGGAGTAGACACTGGTTTACAATCAAAATGATCATATTTCCTCAATATTTTTTCAATGTAATGTGATTGGGATAATTTGATTCCAGAATCATCTCTTATAATTTTAATTCCCAATATAACATTTGCTTCTCCCAAGTCTTTCATATCAAAGTTATGAGAGAGAAGTCTCTTTATATCTTTGATGCTTTCCATGTCAGAGCCAAATATTAGTAAATCATCAACATATAAGCATATTATTATTGTTGAACAACCATTAGATTTATAATAAATACATTTTTCAGCTTCATTTATTTTGAAGCCATAAGATAGAATTACGTCATCAAATTTCATATGCCACTGTTTATGTGCTTGTTTTAGTCCATATAAGGACTTAATTAATTTACACACCTTATGTTCTTGTCCTTTTATGACATAGCCTTCTGGTTGATCCATATAAATTTCCTCTTCCAAATCTCCATTTAGAAAAGCAGTTTTGACATCCATCTGATGTATAATCAAATTATGAACAGCAGCAATAGCAATCAAGAGTCTAATAGAATTGATTCTAGACACAGAGGAATAAGTATCTAAGAAGTCTATTCCCTTTTTTTTCTTAAAGCCTTTGGCTACTAGCCTGGCTTTATATTTCTCTATTGACCCATCTGGCCTAAGTTTTTTCTTGAGAACCCACTTGCACCCTAAAGGTTTAGTACCTAAAGGTAAGTCAGTTAATTCCCAGGTATTATTGGCTAAAATAGATTCAATTTCATCATCTAATGCCTCCTTCCAAAAGGCAGCATCATGAGCAGTCATAGCCTCCTGGAAAGTAGATGGATCTTCCTCTACTAAATAGGTTTCAAAGTCAGGACCAAAACTAGTAGTTGTTCTTTGTCTCTTACTCCTTCTAGATTGGGATTCCTCTTCCTCATGAGTTTCTAGTACTCTATTCAATGAAGAAGGTTCTGATGTAAACTTAGTTTTAAAAGGAAAAAGGTCTTCAAAGAAGTCTGCATCTCTAGATTCAACTAGGCTTAGGTCTTCTAATTTCATGAATCTGTAGGCAGCACTATCTTGTGCATAGCCAATGAAAACACACTCCCATGAGTGGGGTCCTAATTTAGGTCTTTTTGGATCTACTATCCTGACATGTGCTAAACACCCCCAAACTCTAAAGTATCTAAGGTTAGGCTTTCTCCCTTCCCAAATCTCAAAAGGTGTTCTATTAGTTTTAGAATGTAAAACTCTATTTAAAATGTAATAGGCAGTCAACAGTGCTTCACCCCATAAGTTTTTAGGACTCCCAGATGCTATTAACATAGAGTTAACCATTTCAATCAAAGTCCTATTTTTCCTTTCTGCTATACCATTTTGTTGGGGTGTATAAGGGGCAGTACAAGTTCTCTTAATTCCTTTAGATTCACAATAGTCTAAAAAATCTTTTGAAGTGTATTCACCACCTCTATCACTTCTAAATGTCACAACCTTTCTATTTAGTTTATTTTCAACTTCAGTCACATAGACTTGAAATTTAGAAAGTGCTTCATCTTTAGTTCTTAATAAGTATACATAAGTATACCTAGAACAATCATCAATAAAAGTAATAAAATAATATTTACCACCTCTAGTCATAGTATTACTTAGATCACATATATCAGAATGAACCAATTGAAGTAATGCAGATTCCCTTTCCACATGTTTAAATGGCTTACGAGTAATTTTGGATTGAGAGCATATACAACATTTCTTATGATCATCAACATATTTATCAATTAGTCCATCATTACTCATATTTCTCATAGTTCTGAAATTAATGTGACCTAATCTACCATGCCATTCATCAACTGAAGCAATAATATAAGCAGAAGAAGATGCAATATTATTATTGATAGTATTCAATTTAAACATATTCTCACAGGCATAACCCTTACCCACAAATACACCTTTCTTGGTGATCATAAATTGATCGGATTCTATTACCTGTTTAAATCCGGCCTTATTCAGAAGATAACCAGACACAAGGTTCTTTCTTAATTCCGGTGCATGAAAGACGTTCAACAATGTTACTGTCTTCCCGGAAGTGAACTGAATTTCAACCTTCCCTTTACCGATTACTTGAGTAGTAACGGTAGTTCCCAGAGCGAGTTTACAATCATTCGTGACCTTCTCATAGGTCTTGAACAGATTTCTGTCAAAAGTGACATGGTTGGTTGCACCAGTGTCAATTCACCATCCTTCGCTCTTTGCTGTGCTGACAGCATTTACCTCAGAAATAACAGCAACAAACTGTTCGGCTTCAGTAACATTGGCTTGAGGCTTGGTTGCTTGAGATTGTTGTGGACCTTTTTTCCGGTGACGACATTCTCTTGCAAAGTGTCCAGGCTTGCCACAAACAAAGCAACTGCCTTTAGCCTGTGGCTTGACAGTCCCTTGATTTTTGTTCTGGCCTTGATTACTGAACTTTTTGTTCTGGTTTTGCTTCGAATTCTTCCTCTTAAAGGAAGGATTAGACTGCTTATTCCTGCTCAGATTTTGGTCAAATTTCCCTTTCTTTTCACCATCAACTTGTGATTTAGATTCAGCTAAGTTTATTTTGCCACCATTCTCAGCCAAGTCCTTCTGATCACTATTTCGGGCTTCTTCCTCAATTCTCAAGTAGCGTTGAAGGCGCTCCAAAGAATAGTCCTTTCTTTTGTGTCGAAGGGTTTTCAGTATATCCTTCCAAGTGGGTGGTAATTTTTCAATAACTGTAGCCACTTGGAACTGTTCATCAATTCGGATCCCTTCTTTAACAATTTCATTAACAATGGTTTGTAAATCATGTACTTGGGGAAGAATTGGCTTGTCATCTACCATCTTGAAATTCAGATAGCGACCAACAACATATTTCTTAGCTCCAGACTCCTCTGTTTTATAATTTTTATCAAGAGCTCTCCAGAGGTCTTTAGCAGATCGGGCTTCAGAATACATGTTATAGATGTTGTCTGCTACAAGGTTTAAAATATGGCTTTTGCACAGGTAATCGTTTTCTTTCCATTTCTTCCATGCATAAGAGCCACCTGGTCCTTCTTCACGATCAGGGCATGGTTCGGTAAGGACATAGGCAATTTTCAAAGATGTCAGCAAAAATAAAACTTTCTGCTGCCAACGTCGAAAATTAAATCCATCAAAGCTATCCAACCGAACTAGGTCCTGGTGCATGAATTTGACAGCGGAAGTAGCCATAGCAGGGAGTATCGTCCTAAAATTGTAGAAACTAATGGCTACAGAACAGATGCTTCTGTGAAACAGAATGTAAATGGAACAGTAATACCCGATCGAAGAAGGCTGCAATTGTGATTTGTAGGCGAAAACAGAACTGTGAGCGGAAACAGCAACAAGTACAGGACTGTGACCGAGGCACGTCTGATGACGCTCTCTTTAGGACGAGTACCGCCCCCTGGATTCTATTCCCAGTTGCGAAGGTTCTCAGCAGAACTGCCCCCATGGTACAACGGCCTTCTCGCTCAGGCTCCGGTTGCAACGCATGCCTGATTATCGCAGACTCCCTTTTCAATGCTCAGAAGGAAAACCGAAAGAAAAGAAGAAGAGGAAAGAACGATTTTTTTCTATCTAACTAGAGCGCAGATAGCCCTAGTTTTATATTATAATCAAAGGTCCGTTGGGCCATAAAACCACGTCGTTTAATATCATTAATCCATATTAAATCAGTGATTAAAACAGTTTAAAATCAGCGATTAAATATATGGGTCCCTCTAGGCCAGCCGACCGGGATTTGCACTCCCCCTACGCGCGATATACACGCAGGATGCGCGTCGCGGACGCACGCCCGATTAAACGTTTTCCGGACCCAGCACCCCGGGTCGAGCCTGGCTCGCATGCGCGCATAGGGCCCATGGCAAAAGCCTTCAAAGGTTCTTAAAGTGTAAAGGAATGAAAACATATATAAACCCACCTCAAAAGTTGAACTTGAGCAATGTGAGATGTGTTGATTCCAAAAGCCTACACTACCCATAAAGTAAACAAGAAGAAAGGACAAAACAACTTTACAAAAACCACCTTGAAACACAAAACCCAACACCCCAACCTCAACCCACACCCATAAAAATATGACCCATTTCAATCTCCTTCAATACTTCAACATCCCCTCCTCCCCCGAAGCAGCAACAATTCGCATAGTAAGAAACCTGCGATACTTCCAAGTCTATTACACTCTCCTAGTGTGGTTAATTCTCTTTGTGAGCCTCATCCCGCGACGACGCTTGTCCTTGATCTTATTGGTGGCGACCACGGCCGTGGGGTGCTTCTACCTGTTGTTGTTGCGGGCCATACCAGATTTTGTATTCTTGCACAGGATCATCGACCCACGACTAGTCGTGGCCTTGCTGGGGATTGTCACTGTCGTGGAGCTTGTGCTCACCCGCGCGACCATTCACCTTCTTGTATCGCTTGCGGTTGGAGTATTCATCATCCTTGTTCATGCTGTTTTACGCATGGGGGATGATCTTTATGTGACTGAGGAGGCTATGGCAGTTGGTGAATTACTTCCCTTGGTGAGTGAGAAGAGTAAGAGAGACCATGACCCTGAAGTGTCTGTATAGTCCTCTCTCTGTCTCTCTCTCTCTAAACTTAGAATTAGACCTTTTGAAATGATAATTTAAGAAACTGGCACACATATGGATCCTAGTATGGTGCTAAAAAGAGAGAGTTCTCCTGTAATTGTTCTGGTTTGTATGGGTTATGGTGCTGAAATGAACCAGATTTTTTTTTCCATTATTCAATGTTCAGACATGCCCAACATTTGTCAGTGATATTGTGGTTTTTATATTGTTATTGTTGATCTCATTATTATGGTGGCATGGACATCTGAAATCTCTCTCTCTTGTTTATTTTGAGCGACACACACAAATACTACCCAATCTTTATACAGGTCTATTGCTACAGGGGTATCTCGGGGTGGGTCAGGTGAAGTTTTGAGCCAACCGATTACCTGAACCTAGTCAAATTTTACAAGGGCTGTGCAGAATTCGACCCAGACAAATTTTCCGACCCAGACAATTTTTAGTAGTGTTAAGAAGCATCTGACCCAGACCTCTGGAGATTTGACCCACGCTGTACTTCTAGTTTGCATTGAAATATATTGCATGGATACAACGAGATCTGAACCCAACCTAAATTAAGATGGGTTTTAAAAAAAATTATAGGCCTGAGGCCAACCTGAACTCATGTTTTTGGTAAAGGTGGGTCAGGCTAGTTCGGGTCATGTGAGAATGAGCCAATTGGGTTTAAAGTTCTCTCGTCACTGAATTCTAAATTTACAATTTCAACCTGCAATTAGAGCTTAATAGCTTATGGCTCAAGGGAAAAACTACTATGCAACTGATTTTTCTTTGCTTGCTTATATAGACTGGACCTTATCAAGCTCTACCGAGTCTGGACAACGTTGAAAAAATAAATGCTTGTAGGGCTCACCAATCGAGAAAATAAAAGAATCTATTGATTAAACATTTATGAAAAATCCGGTTCATTAATGTCAACATCTATCCTATGGGATCCGGATCACCTGTGTGGTCCAAACAGGGAAACCCTGTTTGGACCACACAGGTGCTGCCACATACATCTCCCCCCCTCCCTCTCCTCTAACTTAAAAAAAAAAAAAAAAAATTTGAAGGGGATGTGATCCCCTGTTTGGACCAAACAGGGGATCCACTTCCCTATCTATGCTGTGCATTCTAATTATGAGCCCGCTGATTTTACCACATTAAAGAGTCCCAGGTTACCTCTGACAGCATGACATTGAATTAAAGCACACTAAATGGGGGAGGAGACCAAAGCATAGTTTTCTTTACCTAAGAAATGCCACACCCCACGTAAGTTCCCAATTAATAATGATGTCATCGAGACTAAAATGGAAAAACTCTCAAACTCTTTTCCTTTCACAGTGAAACTACCTGTGCTTTCACATGTACATCCACATGTCATTCCATTCACATTCGGATTCAACTATTACATAATAACTAATACATAACATTTGCTTGTATTCCATTTATTTATATATAGGGGATTTTATCAAAAAAATAACTTTAAGTGACCACTGCACCAAACAAGAAACTTTAGTCAGCAGTATTCCAAATAGAGAATCTGTACTTCACCATTTTCTTTCGTGGTTGCATTGGACCTCATTTTCTATATTGAGAGTCAATTGCGACCTTCGTTATAATAAATGAGAGTCGCATTCGACCCTAAATAGACATAACCTCTTTATTTTCTTCTATCTCCATTCTTCCTTCTACGTCAACTTTTATTTCTCTTTATTTTCTCTGGTATCGTCATACACATTACCCTCTCCATTTCAAAAGTCCTCACATGGGTTGCGTGTAATAGATGTTTTCTGTTTCTGATTTCTTCCTTGGAGGTTGGTTTTCTTAATTGGTTGATCATACTACAATGGGGGAAATATAAGAGGCTATGATGTCAATGAGAGAAATCTACTAGCCACCACAGTAGCTGGCAACGAAATTGAAAAATAAAAGAAGAAAGCCAGATCAAAAGCCACCAAAAGACCCGTCATGATCTACTAAAAATCAGATGCAATGGATATCCATTGGATCTAAAATGATGATCATCTCAATCACCTATTTCATTATCTTACATTGAATGGCTAAGAATGTCGGACGAATCCTATCTTTTTTCATCATCCGATGGAGGCCCCACATATATACCACTTACCGTCTGTCTATTCAGCGTATGCCAGCACACCCCTCATTAAAGAAGTCTTAGCTGGAATGGCACTAATTTATCTCCATTTGACTTTGACTCTGATCTCTGTTTTTTGTTTTTTATTCCTTGACCAGCTCCTAACACTTTTATAGTAAGTTAGATCTTCCAGTACTCTCTGTTTTTTAATTGAAAACTCAAACACTTAGATGAAAAAGGAAGAAGATGAAGAAATTATACCTGCTTACTGTGGAATGCGACCCCTACTTGTTATAAAAAATGTAGGTCGAATGCGACCATGAGAAAAATAGTGAAAAAAGTTATTTTTTTGTATGGATTCCCTATTTGGCATACTACTGGTTAAAGTTTTATGTTTGGTGCAGTGGTCACTTAAAGTTATTTTTTTGGTAAAATCCTTATATATATATATTTGGATATATATATATATTTTATTTTAAAAGCATTAATTGCATAAGCAATGACCTATGGAGCATAATGTTGGTTAATGAAGAAGCAACAAGTGCACCAAATGAGTGCACCACAAAAAAATATTAAGGTACGTGGATGTGTGGTAAAACTAATAAGGATAGAATAAAAAAAATATGCGCTTCCGAGAACGTGCAGAGGCAGCATCAATGGATGATAAAATAAGAAAAGGAATTAAAGAACATAATGAAAGTTTAATCAAGAAAAGTTTCTGCATTATATTCTCGTCAATTACTGTCACACCCCGAATTCTGAGATCCGTGGGACCCTCAGATTTTCAAAACGTGACGGTCCCACATTGAACATGATGGGTCAATCCTCTTAATAAGCATAATGTGGGAAATCTAAATCAATTAATTTAAATTAATGCATCAAATGAACATACTACTATGAATGAAGTTGAACAATGATAATAAAGCTCAATAGTCTCAAAATATCCAAAGAAATATAACATGGTCCATGTAAGTCACTACAGTGAAATATGAAATCTAAAATGCTAAATAGTGATTCGCTTCTCAAGCTTCACTCAAACCATCAAGTTAAGATTCTTCATTATCGGGGCCAATCTCAACATCTGAAAAGAAATGAGAATAATATACATATGAGCAAAAAGCTCCACAAGTAAACAAACTATAGAGCTATAACAAACGATTATTCAATCAAATGATAGCAATTTGTGTGTGATGAATAAATATGGTTAATTCAAGGGTATTCTAATAAAATTGAAATACTATGAAATATTAAAGAGATAATTTGAACAATAGTACATGAATAATTTTGCAAGGATTCATGAATATTGGCAAAAATTATAGATCACATAATCTAATCTAAGAAAAGGCATATCCATGGTCACAATACACAAAAGTACCCGTCAGAATTAAGCCTTGACCAGGTATAATATGATCACGCATATAAGGGCCCGAACCCATATGGGACTAGTTTCAATCTAGTTATCACACACAAAGGGGTTCTCATGCCCCAATGTCATACCCATAAAGAGGGCTAAGTCCGCGTTTGGGTGACCCCACATCGTGTTGCCCAATAAGTTGGATGATGCCTTAGAGATCAAGGTTTACATTTAAGGGTAAACCATAAAACTCAGGATTCAAGTTTCTAAGCAAAATATGATTTGGAGCATTTTTTCAACATAATTGGAATTGTGTCATAATTTTGAAGTCCAACCATGATATAAACATTTCTAGCAAGGATTCATATCAAAATTTCTATATCTTATGGTAGCATCAAAAGAACATGGAACAAGTTCAATAATTACAATTTTGATCATTGATGAATACACAAATTAGTTCATAAAGGTAAAGTTATATCAATAAAATCAATGGCCCTAAATAAGCTAAGACGTCAGGACCTGGTCCCGTATGAAACAGAAGGATTGTATATCAGTTTAACATATTGGAAAGCAAGGGTTAGAAAACTCTAACTACTAGAGGACCATGTAAGGTTACTTGCCTCGATTAGCTGTAGATGATGAATTTAACCTGGCTTCACTTGAATGCCCTGGTGACTCGGTTTGGGTCCCTGTTAATGGCAGTTTACAATTGAATTAGCAATGGGTTTGAAGACTAGATTCATGCACCAATTTTTTTTGACTTGGGTCAGGCTTGAGTATGAGTCATGTGTGATGAGCTAATATGTATTGGCTTTGGATTCGGGTTGCTAAGTAGTGCAAGTGGACCCTGTATGGGGTTTATGCATGCTTATGAACTAAGAGCATTGGGCTTGGAACAATGGGTTGTGTGTTAGGATAGTGAGCGTGCCCAAAGTATTGGGTCAAGAACTTGGGGCTACTTATCATGAGCGAACCCTATATACTAGGTGAACCAGGAATGGTGGGCCAAAGTAATACTCAGTTTGACAATATCTCCTTTGGACCAGGACCACAGGTTGAGTGAACCAAGGTACAAATGAATTAAAGTATGGGTAGAGATATTATAAAATTGGTCACAACTCATTTAGATAATGCAAGTGAACCTCACAATTTAAATTGAATTCATCGTGCATGTCAAATGGTCCAAGTATGATGGGCCTCACACCTCAATTGAGTTGGACTAATTTATGAGGATATAACAATATGTATCAGGATCATAGGTCAGATCAAAGGTTGAGATGGCCTAGGTTTATTGCAAGGTGGCAACTGATGTTCATTTGGTAGAGAGAAAGGGTAAGGAAAAGATGAGCATGTTGAGTTCATTAGGGTAGGTTGGGCACAGGTCCATTTCCATATGTCTGACAAGATGAGTTTTGGGTTGAATTATATGTTTCTAATTTAAGCTTTAATTGATGAGTAGGACTACTGGGTGTGCAAGTCGGAGTGTATATGACATTGCTGAATGATGAGGGAGAGATGATAAGAAACAGAGATGGAAGGAAATCTTGGCAAGATGGGTTTGGATTAGGTGATGTGCATAGAGTTGCAGGAGGTTGATTTATAGTTCTGAAAAGTAGAAATGAAGTTGAAAATGGGTGGTTTGGAGTGGGCCATGTGTGGTGCAATGGCTACGATTTTTTTTTATTTATTATTAATGCTCTGTTTGTTTAGAGGGATGGCAGAAATGAAGCTTAGCTTGGATGAAAAATGATAATCATCATGGGTTCAGATTCGTTGGGTTTGTTTATGAGATGGAGGGATGATTTAATGGTGACGAGAATGGCTGTTTGCAGGAATTGAGAAGTATGAAATGGTTGAGCAGGTGGGTTCTACACGAAGAGTCAAGAGAGGCGAGTTCGGTATGAATATCTGGTTGATTGGAATGAAAAGTAGCACACTAGGTTTATGGAATGGATTTGCTGTAATTGTTTGGAAGAATGGTCTGACCTGAAAGTGGGCACAGTAGAGGCGTTGGATAAATGAAGTTGGGGATATCTGAAACTTGAAGTGGGTCTAGATTGACAAGTGAATAGAAAGAAGATGGGAATTACAAGGTTTTATTTCAGATTGGTTATGGGGAACTTATTTGTTCAAGTGGGTATGGCTTGGCTAAGGTAATGATGACCTGTTTTGTTAGATGATCAAATAACAAAAGTGGGGCTTAGTTTGAATGAGAAACGGTGATGGTGATGATAAAATGAGTCCAGATTTGATCAAGAAGGATAAGGAATAGAGAATAATGATGGAGGCTGGGCCTTGAGGCTTTGTAGATGAGCCTAGGTAGAAAGGGTGCAGTTTGCAACTTCACAAGCTTTATTGATGGTGATAAGGAGAAGTTGGGTCCCTGGCTTATGAAGTGGGTGGCGGAAGAGATGGAATGGAGGTGTGAAACATATGGTGAAACAGGCTGATGTAGGGACGGTGGTGAATGCTAATGGTGTAAACAGAATCTAACATCAACTAAGAAATAAATAAAACCAAGTAACACCAGAATATGAAAGAAACAAGCACAGAGAATAAACTCTATAATAGTAACAGATGGAGTTTAAGGAAAAAAGAAGTGTACCTGATAGAGAAGAGAACCTTGCCTGGAAGAGAGACTCGTAAGAGAGGAAAATAGATTGAAAGGTGATGTGGGAAAAATGGGTTGTGCAAGTAAGATCCCTCTAAATAAGGAAGAGATGGAGTTCTAGTGGAAGGAAAGATCGTGAAGGTGGAGAGAGTGCTCCAACCATAGTTGTCAATATCGTTTCGGACATCATTTCGCTCTGGCATGCAAAATGAAAAGTTTTGGCCGATTCGGGTTTCGGCGAAACTTTTCAGAATTACATTTCGGGGAAAATATAACATAATATATATAAATCTATAAGTAAAAGAAAAAAGAAAAAGTAATAAATATAGATTTAATCCATTATAGTAATATTTTTTAGAATTATATTTTGTGAAAATATAAAAAATACAAAATATATGTGAAAAAAACTAAAAAATAATAATTTTGTAAAATTCCATTTCAACCGAAAAGTCACATTTCGGCCGAAATCCCAAATTTCGGTCGATCTTGAATGTCGGCCAAGATTTACCGAAATTCAAACCGAAAAGTTTTGGCCCAAATTTCGTTTCGGCCACTTGATCGAAACGAAAAATTTCGGCCATTTCGGCCGAAATGAAATGAAATTAATAACTATGGCTCCAACTGACAATATCCAACTGAAACCAAGTATACTAAGATTTAATCTCCATCATCAATGTTGGGTCCCACACAAAATTAGATGAAATCACACAAAGCACTAATTTAATTCAATGAATGGGTGGGGTCCAAGCATGATCCAATCTATGATCAAAATTAAATAGCAAAACAACAACAATAATAATAATAATAATCACATCAAAGACCTAGGGATTGGGTCCTTACAATTACACACCTGAGTACAAGGTGTATTTATAAATGAAATGAAGTTGGTGTAAGAGATGGAGCTAATTAGGGGTGTAACGGTTCGGTTAACCGGTTAATTTGGGAAAACTGTTAACCGAACCGTAACGTATCCACAACAACCGTAAAAAACATTAACCGCGGTTAACCGTATTAAACGGTTCGGTTACGGTTAATAACCGTGGAATACCTTCCTCACATAAGGGGATAAATATGAATAATTGAAGGTAAAATGATACATAATGAGCAATTAAATAAGTCAAGAAATATTTCATTCAACTCTCTTATTTTTTCTTTTATTTGTAAACAATACGGTTAACCGAATCGTATGATACTGTTCAGTTCGGTTAATAACCGTGAATTATTACGGAAAACCGTAACCGAAACATAACCTTGCGGTTTTTTTATTTCATTAACCGTAACCGTAACCGAATCGTGAAATACGGTTATTAACCGCGGTTCGGTTCGGTTAGATTCGGTTAGACGGTTTTACGGTTTTTTTTTACACCCCTAGAGCTAATTTTAATATTATTGCAAAAGAGATAAGATGTTAGCTAGCACGGATAAGATGTAAAACTTTAAATGATTAAGATGTTGTGGATGTAGCACACCATAGGTAAAATTGCATCATTCCTACAAACTCTCAATGATCAACCCTAGCAATTGGATGCCATTTCCCAAAAATAGTGTTAAGCACTAAAGCCATGTTTGTGTTGTGAACTTTCATCTTTGCAAAAAAATCATTTTTCCTGTCCTCCTATCAAAAGCACTTTTCTGCAGATTATTCTAGCTTTTGGCTTTGAAGCATTCTATAATAGGATTATTTTTTATGCAGCTCCAGCGAGCTGAAGAGAAAGTGTGACCCTCTTTAGGATAGAGTGAGAAAAGCCCTAGAATTCTGATGATCCAGATGCAGTCCATGGCTCCATGCCAAAGGCAGAGAGAATTGATTTTGGACAATAAAACTTAGTTACTTGAATGACTTTAGCACCTAATTAGCATCTTTATTTTCGGTCTCTATTTCTCTAAATGTCTAAAGCAGGTACACGTTTTGAAAATAAGAGTGTTGGAAATCTATTTCCAGCATCTGCCCATTTTAGAGAAATAGAGGCAAAGCCTCGTAAAACCACAGCCTCATTCTCTACGCAGTTGAAAAATAGAGGGTAAAAAAAGAAGAGTATAAAGAGTGTTTTGGGAGTCCATAAAGTGGAGTCCGATTTTTATTTTTTCTAAAATCGAGAGAGTAAATCAAAATCCAAACCATTGAAATTGTTCACAATATCAAACACGTCAGCCGTTTGATCATCACCAATCTCAAGATATTTGTAAAAAAATATGAACCATTTTATATTAATCTATAGATTTTAAGGGACCAAAACAAAAGATCGAAACCGTTAAATCTCTTTGAAATGCTGAATATAGCCATGTAGTCAAATTCCAAAGCTTGATACCTAGTGGATCTAAAAGAATTTATAATAAAAAAATTCAACTATTAATATAAGAATCTATTTAAAATAGATAATTGCCTTACCAAACTAAACACTTCTTGTATTCTGGCCTCCTTTTTTTAATGGCTCTATCAAAAAAATTAGTAGAGATACTAAACATAGCCTTTCTATTTTGCGATGGTCGGAGGTCAAAGTCACTTGAGGAGGGATTAGAGGATGTTTTGAATTGATATTTTGTTTTATAGTCCAAATCTAGTAATGTTTTACCCCATGATGATCATGAATAGACGAACCACGGTCCGCTACATCATCGTAGGACAGCTCCGCTACATCATCATAGGACAGCCTGCCATGCACGCAGGTAGCTGCAAGCCGAGGTTGCCCCATGGTGACATGGCAAAAAATAGTTTGTCCACCCATGGTCACCGTGCAGAAACCCCCTTGGAATCCCAATTTTTTGTTTTAACGTTGTTTTGTTATCTTATTTTGAGTAATGAGTTTATATTTGCAAAAATAAAATAAAAGAAGTATATAATCTTAAAAGGTACATTTTACTTATTTCTGAAATTGAAAGGAGGAATCCGCATAAAGACAAAGGAAATGGAAAAAGTAATATGGTGAGGAGAATCTATTGTGCAAAAATTAGCATTCAAACACTAACTTTCTTCTTTCCATTACACTAGTCGTTGAGTGATGAATGCAACTTTAGCTTCATAAATATGTGAAGTGAGGTGAATTATCAAATTTAAAAAATAAAAAAGATTAAATGAAAAAATACCTTTTGTAATTTAGTGAAATGAGAATGTAGTTTTTAAAAAAAAAAATTTGAAAAAACTAATTTTTGTCATTTAATAGCATGGAAAATTATAGCACTTTTGGATTTTTTTTATAAAAAAAAGTGAATGTTTTTTTTTTTTAATATGGTACTTTTGATTTTTTACCCGTTGCTTCATTTTTCTCACCTCACTACACTAGTAAAGTTAAATTACGTATTAAACCACTTTGACCTCATACTCTCACATATACCCATCTCCTAATCAAACAAGCACAACTGAAGTTAACTGGGGAGTGGCGGGTAGGGGGCAAATCACCCGCACTTGTATATTTCTCCTCTTGTATAAGATGAGAACTGTTCATCAAATCAATAGTAAAAAATTAACCCATCATTGAACTGTAGCAGCGTTGAGCCCATGCATTCTTCATGCCACGCCATGAAACTTAACGCGTGGCTTTGGTCTAAAATTAAACTCTCACGACAAGAAACTTAACGCGTGGGTTTGGTCTAAAGTTAAACTCTCACAACAAGAATATTTGGAAACCATCCACCTACGTTACATCCATCGTTATAACAAATGAAAATCACCATTACCATGAATAAGCATAAACTCCACATCTTCTTCATCTCTTAGAATTCATTTTCTCATGGGTCATCAAAAATTCATAATGTGGATAGTGACTCAAATCCAATGTCCTTTCTATTAATAGTTCCTAGTTTCTCAATCCACCAATAATCTCTCCTTATACTCTTGATCTGATCTATTCTCAACTTCTCTCAAGTCCTTCATCGAAGGACAACCTTATTAACGATTAACGGATCTCCTCAATCCTTTTCTTATTGGTTTATATTTTTAGTGCTCTAACAATACTCTCCTAGTAAACTACTGGTAGTATTTTGAATATTTACAAAGTTATTGCAGTTGATTTTTTTTTTCCTCAGTGATTTCTCCTAATCATCCACAATTTAACTCTCCTAGGTTTCTTTTCGAGTATTGAATATTTACAAAGCTATTGCAATTGAATTTTTTTTTTCCTCAGTGATTTCTCCTAATCATTCACAATTTAACTCTCCTATGTTTCTTTTCGAGTATTGAATATTTACAAAGCTATTGCAATTGAATTTTTTTTTCCTCAGAGATTTCTCCTAATCATCCTCAATTTAACTCTCCTAGGCTTCTTTTCGCGTACTCAATTCATTCATCAAACAAGATCATGGATTTTTTAAGTTTTTCTCATTAAGGTTTGCTTCCTTTTATATGAAATTTCTTATTATTATCTTTTCATTTGTGTTTCAGACACTGCAGATGCAGAGAAAGTTGATGCCACTGCTCTCAAAGAGAGACCCAGAAGAAAGAAAACTATTATCATCCATCCATATTGCTCAAGGAAATTCATCAGTTTTGAGGTAATGGGAGGGCATCAAAATGCTCACAAGAAAATAAAGAGCAGCAAGGAGAGCCCAGAAGTGGGCTTCACCTTCTCCTATCATTTCCGATCTTCACAAACAGGAAAAATGAAGATGAGGAGTGTATGCCCAGTTTGGTGTACTAGCCACATAAAGAAATATTTATTTTTTGTAAAATCCCCTAAAAAATATATACATACTCAATGGATCAAGGTGCTGTTGACTGATTTAAATGCATGGGCTATGCAATTAAAGCTACTGAGTTAAACTATTTCTTGTCTTTTTTTTGTTCTGAGTGATTTTCTAATTTGAAAATGCAGTTATAAATTGAGATGGCAGCACATGATCCTCAATTTAAAGCATTTCGGATATTTTAATTGTGCTTTTTTATATTATTTTAAAGCATATTTTAAACTTGGAAGGACAAGAAAATTTTTGAAAAATCAACATTGGAGGTTGTAAGTTTAGTCCACTGTATTTAAATTATCTTATCTGACATATTTACATAAGCATAGCCCTTTATACATAGACTATTCTAAGGTAGATTTCCTATTTCAGAATATCCTTCAATAAGATAATATCAAGAAACACTTCATAAAAACTGAAATATTTTAGAGTATTACCTAAAATATAACCAAAATATTCACTAAACTAACAGTTGTTATAATAAAAATATGACACAATCCACCACCTAAAACGTGAAACCTATTTTTATGTTCCTTCTTTACACAAATCTGATAAAATATGATGATCACTTACCTAAGAGCAGTCCCTTACAAATTTATCCTCTTAATCTCTATTACTGTATCCTAAGAAAAAGATTAATCAGTTGAATAATCAGTAAATATATATATATATATAAAGTAAAATTGTGATTTAACTATCAAAAGTATAATCATCAACATCATCAGATACAAGTAAATTTTTCTCATCCACAGCTATAAAAAGCTGTGTAGGAAGGTGTCCTAAGATTCTGTTTTCATCACTTGATGGATGGCAAAATCAATAAGAAAAAAAAAACTGAAAATCTTTTATACTTGGCAGTAATAAAAACAAATTGAAATAACATAAAAGAGAAAAACAATACAGAGATGCAGATTCAGAAGTAATGGGGTTCACTTCACTGTGATGAATAAACTCAGTCCAAGTGTTGGATAATCCATTCTGCTTCATCCTCATCAAATCTCTTCACACACAAATCATAATACCCAAAATAAAAAAAACAAAAACTTTCACTAAACTATGGATATGGATTCTATAACAAATCATTCACAAAAACCATTTTCCATGGAAAAACTCATTCACAAAAAACCCATTTTCAACCCGTTTCGATTAGAAAGAAAGAGGAAAAGATTACTCAGTAGTGGCGATTGAAGTAATAGGTTCGATTCTGCCAGCGATTTTCCTCAACTTTCATTTCAGAAGAGGGAGCTTGTTATCATCATTGCAACCCCTTTTTCCTCTTTCTTCAAATAAAATAAAATCAAACATATATGATGAAGACAATAGAAGAAAACAGAAACCCCAAACAAGAAAACTCAAAATCCAAAACAAACACATGTAATAGAAAAGGGGATAGAGAGATGAAAGATGGAAGAAGAGATTGCTCAGTTCAGCGGGGTAGTCGACATGCAAAAAAACCCCTCTCAGATCAAAGAGAGAGAGAGGGATCTGCAATCCGGTCTGTTGAGCTTGAATTTCTGTAGCATCACAGCAATCTCTTCAAACCCATTTCTCTAAAGGGAAAACCCTAGAAAACTAGCTACCTAGATCTGAAGAACCCATAGGAGTCTATTTCTATTTCATACAGAAAAGTGTGAGGCGAAGACGAATGGAAAAAGCTTATTTATAGGGTTTGGAATTAGGGTTTGTGGTTCAGTTGCTAAACCTAGGCTATTTAAACGGGTAGACGTGGGTTGGGTCAGTCCATGTGGGTCTTAACCCTAGCTCTTTTTTTATGCTAGATGTATCTGGTCATGAGCTTAGGGCTGGCCCATTTAACTATCGGGCCCCATACCCAACCTAACTAATGGGAACTTTGAAGTTTATTTGCCGTGCACGCAATGAATGGATTTCATAACGGATGGAGAGGAGAATTACTTTGATTTTTCGTGCAACCCTAAATTCCATTGCTTTGTGCGACACATTTTTCTTGTAGAATAGAGAAAAAAATTAATATTTTTCAATAGAGAGAAATTTGATTTTCTTTGTTGGGAGGTCTAGGAATAAGGATTTCTCTCTTATGAAAACAAAATCCTCCGGAGTGATGTTGTTATGGAAACAAGCCTTTTTGGGCTTTTTACCTTTTTTTATCATTAGCCTTGTTGAAACTTTTATTTATCCAAAATCACAAGAATATTTGAAGTTTGGAGTGAACTCGAGATTGATGGAGTTATCTCACTGAAATTTAGAGCTTGTTTGTGCATATATGACATATTTGTGGTATCATTAAAGGCTTTTTTAAATACTTGCTGATATAATATTTATAAAAAAATTTGGCAAAAAATAATAAATCTGGAGGATTTTCAACTCCATGGGTACAGGTTAGACTTGTAAGTTTTTCGTGGAAAATCTGCGCATTCTTACTCTTTTCTTATCATTGAATTAGAAAAAAAAAATATATATATATATATATATATATAGATCTTCTTTAATCTGCTATTTTATTTTTCATTTTACCTATGGAATCCACATCTAATCATGCCACTAGAAAAACTGTGTAGTTACACATGCTCCGCAGAGCATTTTTTCGAGGGAAATAAAAATGATATTTGAGGGAAAATAATTTTTATAACTCCTATTAACATTCTTCACATTTTTAAAATTTTGAGATCAAAGTAGTTTTTGCAATTTTTTTCAGGAAGTACATCTAGAAGATGTAAGAAAACCGTTTTTCTGGTGCCTATAAGGGCCTATAAGGGGTCATGTGGAAATTCTAGTCTAATTAATAAATTTCAATTAGACTAAGGTCTAAAATAAAGATCTAACTTATAATTAGTCTATTTGGTAAAATAATAAAAAAGCTCTCATTTTAGGAGTTGATTGGGACCCGTCTTTTAAAAAGTTACAATGTAAAACCCACTATTTGTGTCATTTTGAAAACTTTATTAGATTATTTTTATTTAAAACAAAAACGACTATAAAATAACCTTTCCTCAAATAGAAAGTGAGTCAAAGTAAGAATGAAAATGAATACCCAACCATCATCCTATCAATTCAAATACGAGGAAAGCAAATGTCCCATTTAAAATGTTAACTTATATCCTTCATCCCCAACCTCATGTCATGTAATAATCCTTTTGTGGAGCTCAGTTGATAATGAATTCTTTTATATGCTAATGCAACAGAATAGGCACAGAATGTTTTCCATAACAAATGCTATATCCCATAGAGTGTAGAGAATGGAAAACTCAATTTCATTTTATGCATAAAATTTATTTGTGGTGGAAGTCAAAAGCCCTTGGTTTTTTTTTTTTTTTTTTTATAAAATAGGAACCCACCAACCTCCATTCGATTGATCATTGGTAAACCCACGGATACATAGAACCACCATGTGAAAAAGTTTTTTAAAAGGGGAAATGTTTAAGCAAAGAATGAAGTCACAGCCAAAGTTTTAAAAAAATCTCAAAGATTTCGGTGCGCAAGCATGATGCAGAGATGATTGTAAGGTTATATATGCACTTTAAACATTCTGGTTTTTGACATGAATGTACCTAAATTTACCATTATTTTTGTTACAATGTGAACATTAAGAGGGTGTTTGAAAACCATATATTTCTAAAAAATTTGCAATACTAGGTCCATAAATCATTTCATATTCATTTCTTTTTTGGAGAATTTCAAAATTGTATAAAACTTTTGGCTCATTTTCAAAAATGTAAATGAAGATTTGTATATTTTAAAAAAAGTATAAAATTTTCCCACCAGATGACAAACAACATTCTCTTATAATAGACTTTTGTCTTTTCTTAACCTCTTTTTCCTCATTTTGAATCTCCTCCTTTAACCATTAATATATATCATAGACGTAGGATTCGATTTCGAAATTGGAGTCCGATTTCACAATCGATTGAGAAATTGGACTCTAATCTCAAATCAATTTGAGAATTGTATCTCAAATCAATTTCAAAAGATAAGCTCTATCAATCAATTCATAGTCTACTTTTATTAAGCTTCTTTATGTGAATTCAAATTTTAATATATATCTATTATGGATAAGTGTTTAAAAAGTCCAGATGAAAAAATCCACATTGTTAAAAAACTTTATCTAACAAAGTTGTACATACGGTCTCCACATACAATAAACTTTTTCAAAGTGGACCTCAAATTTTATTTCCTAAAGACAGGGCCACATGCAATTTTGTAAATATTAATTTACATAAGACTTAAAGTTTCATACTGATTTTTATAAAAAAAGTAATATTTATTTTGTATAAATATCAGGCTAGGCCATGCTTCGAACCATAATAAATGGTATATTTGTTTGTTTTGTATTTGTTTGTTTTATATTTATTTTCTTATTAATTAATATCTAATAAAATAGCCACAAATTGAATATGTTTTTATTTCTGGACCCGGGCTTAGCGCAAGCATGCTTTGCTAAATTGAGCTTTAATTTCGCAATTGATTGCAAAATTGGAGCTTAATTTCGATTTCAATTTTAATTGAAGGAGAGATTTTAGGGATTTGAGAGAAATTTTTTATTTTAGTCATCTAAATATAGAGTCCAACACATTCAACACATCTATCTACACATTAGACTTTTAGATAAAGATGATTTCTCATGTGATCTCAAAATATTCTTTCTAACATATAAAGATACACGTTGCATAGATCTATGGTCATAAATTATAAATCTATAGTTATATATCTATAGTTAAATAATTAATTTTAAATTATTTATTTAAAAATATTAATTATTTTTTAATATTATAAATTATTTATCACGAGCGTGTTTTGCTAGTTTATGCATAAAGATGGTTGAGGTAAGCTCCGCTAAGTCATTTGGATTGGATTTCATCATTCCTCTTAAATAGAAAAATTTTGCAAAAATGATATAAGGGTATTTTTGCCATTTAAAAAAAATTATGGAGAGGACCTTATTGAAATAATTGTTGAATAAAACTTCTATATCTATATATTTAAATACTCAAATATTCAAGTACTTTATTTAAAAAACGAACCTAAAGCTTATGCCTTCCTGAAATTTCCGCCCTTTCAAACATGAATCTAGATCCAAATTAGGACCATTAGGTCCATAAATTATTTTATGTTTATTTTCTTTTTCAGGTTGCACCCATCAGATTGAGTACTTATTACAGTCATGGATTCAAACAGTATTTGAGAGGGCCACCATGCTAAAAAGTTTCTAAAAATATCATGAAGTTACGGCCGGCAATTAGCAAAGATTAATTCTAGGGCTAGAGATAAGAGGCTTATGGGCCACATCAATCCTGCTCTAGATATTGGCTGTCTCTAAAGTTGCATAAGGCCTGAATAAGCTTCAGCTGGGCCCTTGAACACTCCCATGTCCAGGACACCATTCCAAAATGTAAATTCTCAACACAAAGAAAAGGAAAGAAAAAATAAAAAGAAAAGAAAAACAAATATTGCCCACTATTCTCATATAAAGCAAATACAAAGATACCCAGCCCTGTGGGTCAATGAATCTGATCACCAGCCCTGCTAGCCTGGTAAGATGGTCTCACCACAGCCACACCTGTAGGACACCTGGGGGCAAATGGCTGCCACAATCCAACTGGTTCTTTTCCCAATAACATGCATACAACCCTAATCTGGAGAGTCCTTAAATGGGCTGCCATTCAATTCTGGGCATGTTGAATTAGGGCCACAACCCCCACCCCATCCCCTTCCCCCAACCCTTGCAGTCAAGGGGCATTTCTGTAATCGTCTATGCAACAAGAGGGGTGTCATTGTGAATATCAGTTACAGAGGGGTGTTGGTTTGTAAATTTCCCTACAATAGAATACAACATTATAGTTATAACAGGATCTATAAAACAATTCTAATGTACCCTTTCCTCAAATACTCTTGTATTCAACACCAAAAATTTCAATGCATTGCTCAATACATTCATTTCACCAATATAAATGATAGCATTATACAATACACATAGATTTTCCCCTGGAAAGTAAGATTAGCACTTCTTCATCCGTTGTTGTCGAGTATACTCCCAAAGAGCAATGGCACCACTGACATGAACATTGAGTGACCTGATGACACCCAACTGAGGGATCTCAATGCAGGCATCCAGCATGTGGATTATATCCACAGGAATACCCTCCTTTTCACGCCCAAGGACAAGAACCTGGATATGAATGTCGTAAGTGGAACTAATGTGGTTATCACTGAATGAAAATAATTGGGTGTGTGAAAATGCAGCCAAAGGATTCTGCTCTCCGCTGATTTCTGTTTTCCCTGGGAGAGGAATCCTGCATTCCTCGCCCTAACACGGTAAATCAAATACTGAGGAAAATCAGTTCAGTTTCTTCTTTTCTTTTTGGCAAGGAAAAACTGTTGCATCAAATGTCAAGAAAAATGGGCTGCAAGGAAATTAAAACAATTTTCCTCTTATCACAGAATCCTGTTGTTGCACAAAAGCACCCACAAGGACAGGTGAATTTATGGCATACCGTTTTCTTTGGGAAGGAATACTGGTCAAGAGGTGTACTGTTTGCAGTCTGCTCCAACCCCAAGATGGAAAAACCTTCGCGTTTCTTTTTCTCTAAGAAAAGTTTCATGCTGCATACTGGGACTTCAATGAGGGGTACCCACTTCTCTGCTGTCACACTATCAAACAAGCAGTCATTTGATAAATGATAGTGATATTGGTTTCCTCATTCCTTTTAGATTTACTGAATAGCAATATGAATGCAGTACAGAAAATAATGGAAGGCAACAATAAAGTTGACTATTTGTTGTAAGTTAAAATACTTAGTTACTCAAGAAATTTCAGGACTATATTTCATCTAATTTGTGTAGGCCCTCCAATTGATCATCAACTAGGCAGCCATTCCACCTTATCTGATGGCTACAATTAGATAATTTTGAAGCCAGCAAAATAGCATCAATCTTGTTCAGATGATTCCTGCTTTTTAGCACACAGGTCAGGTCACAAGGAGACCTTTCAGGCCCCTACCCCGCTGAATCACTGTAATGCTTTCTGATGTGCCTCACAGGCCAGATCTTCCCAAGCTTAGGAACAGTCTGGCTGTGCTTGAAATGGCTCAGTTTACATTAAATTAACATACTGCAGGGAACAAATTGAGAATGGAAAGATGCGTGAACAATCAGTAGAAAAAATATTAGTATGCTCATGCAATGAAATTTGATGCATGCTGAATATTTAAACAGTAAAAGCGGCATTTAATTGTCCACCAATGATTAGTAAGTGCCCACATTTTGCTGAACCTATAAAGGAGCCTAAACATCTAAAGAGCAGCAAGGCACAGTTCAAATCCACCATGGTTACGGGAGATTCATATAGAACCTATGGGCATGTTTGTGCAACACTTTTCTACAGAAAAGTTGACGGTTTTCCGTGGAAAATCCATTTTTCATGCGTAAACAAGAAAATTTGATTTTCTATAAGGAATCCACAGCTTCACCAAATAACATTAGCACCAATTCAGCGAAGTAAAAATAATTCGCACCAAACATGAATTTCTAAATTATGCGGAAATCCTTTTCCAAGGCTTCCATTTCTATGGAATTTTCTGACATGACAATTTCCCCTTTCCGCGGAAAGGGTATGTACACAAACATGCCCTTTAGGATCCATGTACAACTATTCTGTACATTGAGGCCACATGGTTCAGCTATTCAAACCTGTTGATCTGATGCATCCCAATGTGGAGTTTGGCTAAAAATCCCCAAGTTGTAAAATGCTAACCTCCAATCTTCAGCTTCTATGCTGGCCTGACATTGCAGTTCTTAATTCAACTGATTGAAGGTGAGATCCTTCAATATGGATATCTTGGGGGCATCTCACAGTAGATCTTTTCTTATGAAATCAGAAAGTTTATCAAAATGGTAAGTTCCTCAAGGCATCTCCTATCTACAGTATGGAGCACCATGGTCCTCCTTGTTTAGAATTGACATATCAAGGAGATTATCCATATTATGATGCAGCTGGATGCACCCCGACCTACATTTCTCTCAGTCCCGGACAGAATCAGAAAGCTAAATGGAAAGAACCATAGAAATACATAGATGGATCATAAAATTTTAACATAATTGGTGTGACCTATTTTTACTTCCAGATAATGTACATTTCTTTTAGAAAACAGTACGCACATTCCGACATGACATAATCATACTATAGAAATTGTCTCGTATGGAAACTGAGATTTGGTAAAATATGCAATAAGCATGAGTTAAAGAGCAGATGAATAATCACAAATCACCTGATGAGCTGGAACTGTTTATCGTGTACAATACTTGCATCGGCGATGGCTAAACCTGCTGCTTTAAATATCTACAAGAATAAACAATGAAAATAAACAAATATGATGAGCCAAAAAAGAAAAGGAAAAAAAAAAAAAGGGGAACTTCAAAAACACACACCCAACAATGATCATGAATTGAAGAGATCTCATGCATTTCTGTTGAACGAACCTCACATGTTCGTGCTAATCCAGCAAGATTTGGGATACGATCAAGCAATGATGCAACAAGGATAAATGGCTGTCGACTTTCTCTCATCCTTTGCATCGTCGTAATTCTGGACTGAACCACAGAACTGAAGATATGACCCTCTTTCTCCATTTCTGCAATTCATACAAGTTCAGTACACATGATGCTATCAGCCAACTGCACAGGAATGGTAGGGAAAAAAAATGAGGGACAGAAAAGTGAATCCAGAAAGCCACCTTATTTCATTCAATTAGTTATGGATCTAAACATGTGTACACTACTATCATTTGGTTTACTGACTAGCTCAATGGTGCTGATTAAAAGGGAAGTTGGCTGGTGGGAACTGATGTTCTGGGAAACAAATTGGATTGTAATCTCGCAACACAACTAAACTACTAATTGCAAATCAGAAAATTGTAAGATATTACGTTCACTATATCATCTTTAGGAGCCATCTAGTGCTTTACTATTTGTCGTTGCTACTAACTTCAATTTTCTAATTTTTAAAGAGTCCAAGTGAGCTAAAACCTTGGTATCCTCTGGAGGAGAGATGCCTGAATTATGCCCTACTTGTAAAATTGGAATACAGCTTTGCTAATTTTCATGAAATTTTTAAAGATTTCTGGCTTTATAAAATATGGTTCAACTCAATTCCGAGCCGACCACAGTTGAATCCACTTGAAGGACACCGAGCTTTCCCTCCTCTTCCCCCTTTCCAATTTCTAAACCTTGGGCTTTATAATGGCCATTCAGCAATCGGAAGAAAGTTCCACTGTTGGCACTAAGATCGTCAGTCCATTACAAAAGTATAGGCAGGAAGTGTTAATCATGGTTTCTGAGTTTGAGAACTTTCTTTTCAACATAGGGAAAGGTCTTCCCAGTACAAAAAGCGTATGAAATAGATAATGTCTTCCCAACTCGGAACTTCTTTTGGTTAGGTAGGACAAATGGAATTGAGTCTAAATTAATTGCACGGGACCTCCTGCAGTCATCTCTATAACTGTAGCAAGTGGCTAGGTTCACTTTTGATCAGATCACTAACCTACTTCCTGGTCATACTGCAATGTAGATATTGTAATACCCTGAAGTCCGAACCCAATGATAGGGGTCAGAGTTTTATCTAATATTTTTATATATTTCTTGGAATTATGATTTGCCATGAATATTATATGTATATTCATTATTTTGTGAAAGATGGGTAGTTATAATAAATAGATTGGCGTGTGCATTAATAGGTGTGGGCATTATTGTTTGCAAGTGTTGTTTTTATTTTACTTCATGGGTTCAAAAAAGTTTAAGAAGAAGATGAAGGGCACAGAACTTAAGCTAAAAGAATTTAGTTAATTACTTCTGCTGGGACCCTTTGTATATTAAGAAATTGTCTTATATTAATGGGATTAAATTGTAGGACCAAACTTATGAACAAATAAGTTTTTGAGCTTGGTAGGACCCCCTTTATATTATAAAAGGACCTCTAGATTAAGTGCTGGGACCAAACTTATGAATAAGGGAATAAGTTCAGCATAAGATTGGGGCCCATTGATGTTATGAGTAGTATGTGCACAACTTTTTACGTGAGGAGGCTTGTGCATGATTTTATCGACTCCCACTTCAACTCTAATACTAGCGCAAGACTCCATAGGCCTTTATACACAGGTCAACATTCCCTCTTGGGAAAAAAACCAATTGGCAGCCCTAAACCCCAAAACCCACCATCGGCCCTCTCTTCCTCTCTTGCTTTCCCTCTCTCAAACCTTAACCCTAGCTCAAGGAGAGAACATTAGAAGAAAGGAAAGGAAAGACCAGCAGAGGCGTGCTTCCTTGGATGACCTATTCACTTCCCCAACTCCATCGGGCCACAATTTCTTATACAATGTGAGTAGACATGCAAATCCACTTGCAAACCCATAATGGCTGATTCTTGGGATATTAGGAATTCATGTGTGATTTTGATTTGATAGTTTGTGAAGGTGGTGAAATCATGTTTAGGATCTATTTGGCATGGTCGACCCAGTCCTAAGGGCATAGAACCCTTGGCCAGCTGAACCCAAACCTGAAACGAGGGTTCAATCAAACCCTAGACTTTGGCATTAGAAATCATGGCTGAACCTTATCAGAGGGTGGGACTTTGGCCACATGTACCTGATCCTCTTTTTCTTGACTGCTTTCTGATGTGATGCAATCTAGATGTATTCCCATAGTTATTATGATGTATGAATTGATGACTGGTGGATTGTTTTATATGATTAGCCTGCCTGAATGACCGATAATTCAGTTGGTAGTTATTGCTGAATTCAGATTTGGATGATTAAAAGTGGGATGATGGGACTTGAATCTCATAGCAGTAATCAATATAACCCAAGTAGATGAGACCCTTTGGGGCAGAACCCGAATCCTAGTGCTTCCATTGAATCAATGAAGATAGAAACATTCATGATTAATTGTCTATTGTCCATTAGTGTATAGGTATGTATTCACAATGTTGAAGATTGAAGGATTACGAATTGTACAAAAAATTCTACATGGAAACATTACTGATGGTGACAACAAATTAGAATGGGTTATGATAGCATTGGCCAAACCCAAATTGAAATCCTATAGGACCTGGCCGAATCTGTACTTTGGATTTGACTAAGGGCTGATCTCAAGATGCAATGGTTTCTGTTTAACCAGCGCCTATACTATATGTATCTATGTTGTCGAATCATTGTTATTGGATTCCTAATTTAATATATGTGGAATTTCATCCTTCTCATGACAAGAAACATATTGTGTGATCTCCAATGTGATTGACAGATCATAGCTAGTTCCTATATGGCAGATGGTCTACGATATTACAGTATGGTTGATGCATGTAGTAATTAGACTCTATTCATGGGGTCTGATTGCAAATTGTCCCTATGAAGTGTTGATATTTTGTGATGCCTTTTTGTAATATCCCGTATCAAGTGGGGAATTAGGATG
This sequence comes from Cinnamomum chago, assembly GCA_038049695.1. NCBI lineage: Eukaryota > Viridiplantae > Streptophyta > Magnoliopsida > Laurales > Lauraceae > Cinnamomum > Cinnamomum chago. Next base: position 1,352,300 of record CP142457.1, read on the forward strand.
GGAAACAATTAGTAGAAGGGCCCCACCTGGGCCCCTTAGACCTTGGTTGTTTTTAAATTAGTTGTTTTAAACCCTTAATGGATTAGAAGAGGCCTCGTGAGTTAGCCTTAGGATGAGGGAAGACTTATACATCAACTCAACTTAGTGGCTTGCGTGAGATGTATTTGAGCAGAACTCTATGTTCTGTTTGTGAAGGACTCTGCCTTCACCCTTTGTGCATGTATATAAGCAAACCATCGACCCTAGTAGTGGCATTCAACCTTCTACTTTTCCTTCGAAAGAAAATCTAAGAGGGACTTGTTGGCTGGAATTCAGGGGAAGAAGGCAATCAGTGGAGGGACGATTAACGGATGCCCTACTCGCGCCTTCACATCGCAAACGCACCAGTCGTCTATAGAAGGTGAGTGAATTTTCCTGGATACTGTTTAGTGAAGATATGGATGTTTGGTATTGAGAATTGTTTGAGTGCTGTGTAATGGAAGTGTAGATGGTGACAACTAGAAGTCATCGATCTGGAGTCAGTCAGTCTTTGAATTGCTCAATTGTTGGGTAATGTTAGTACTCTGTCAGCATGGAGTTTTAATCCATAATACCCATTGTATAGGCATGAAACTTGAAGGAACAGAAGCATGGCGGGAATGCTAAGAATAGAAGTTGGGGTTTGTGGGACCCTGTGGCCCACCAGATGGGAAATCTGGTCCATGGATCCTGAGGTGGACCCATGGGAGACCAAGACAGTTCTGGTCCCATGGAGATTGGGCCTGTTGGGCCCACCATCCATAACATTTAGATTCCTGTTGCATGAATGGGGGAGAAAACCCAGATTTGGACACAGTGGTTGTGGGACAACTGGGCCCACCTGATCATTGATCATCACCCCACAGCCCCCCAGGGGCTATCTAGTGGGTGGTGGTCCCATGTGGAGTAGGCCCCATCTGCCCCACCATCCAATAATCTCAACTTCAGGTGGCTCAAGGGCTTTTCTTTGGGTTATTTCTTTATTAATAGAACTGTGGGGCCTAGAAGGACTAATCAATGTTAAATCTGAACCACGTATATTCACGTGGGGTCGTGGGCGACCCTAGGGAGCAGGCCTGATCATACCTTAGGTCAGTGGGACCCACAGCACCTCAAGCCAAGATGTTTCAGGCGTGATTTACTATTTTCTTTATGTCTCTGTGTATGTAGTAGAAGTCTGAAAGAAGTCTGTAATTGGAGACAACCTTAGACTTTGGGTACCACTACAATTTATCCTTTGTGTTTATTATGATAAATTTTATGGATCGTTTATTTGTTGATATTGTGTAATGTCCTGTTTATAATTAAGTGGGCCACCCTACACTTATCACTACCAGTCATGACTAGAAGTGGGCAGTGACATGTAAATTGTGTAGGGGGCTGGTCCACACTGTTGATTTGTGTAAGTTATGGTTATTTATTTGAATTCTGATTATGGTAATGACATGTCTAGAAAGGTGAACATGGTAATGAAATATTGTGCACTGGATCCTAGATGTGGGATGTTAGACTTGGTGTCCGGATAATTTATGGATTTGGGCCATGGTGGCTGTTGTGTTGGCAATTCCTCGGTGGACGCAATTAATGATCTAATGCCAGAAGGGGCATGTGAACATGTATGATCAGCCTTGGTGGCGTAGTAATGTGCACGGGGTATGAAGATGTAAATAGATGGACTTTTAATTGTACTTGACTTGTTAAGTTAGACTTGTGCGTTTTATTTGATGCTATGTTCTATACTGTATGAGTAATTAGGAAAATTTTATTCACCAGTGTTATTGATGTTGTGTTGCCCCCCTTCAGGTAATCACGTTGCGGGTGGGCCAGAGCAAAACGACATTCAGCCCGTACACTTCGGCATGCTTGGCTGAAGAGAGAGAGAGAGAGAGAGAGCGGGAAAATTTAAATAGTTGATAGAGGGATTAGCCCTTGTTTACGAGATTTTATTCAATGTTTTAGGACATCATTGATTTGAGTCAGAACATGTGAATTTTTACTTATTCAAAGATTATTGATGTTATTTGACTTTTTTAAGTTAATTGAAATTATAGTTTGATCTAAATGCCTAATTCCTTGTGGAAGTTATTTGATGAATGTGTGGTGAATGTTGCCAAAGAATCACGATCTGGAATCCAACAGGGCCCCAAAATTTGGGTCGTGATACATTTCATATTATTAATATAGTGATCAAGTATGTGAAGCTCACCATGAGTTCTGACTGTGTATGCATTTAATGATATGATGAAAGTGTTGATTCTTCATGCAAATGATGTTTATAACGAGTTGAGCATCCTTAGTTCAATGATGAGTTTATATGATATCCTTGCAACTGACCGTGTTATTTATCATGGGTTATGCTATGTTATCATAAATATGTCCTTGCACCTATAAGAGGTTGCTATGCGATTAACCCCATACACATCGGATACCAATACCAAATAGGAAAGGAGCAGAATAAATCCAGAATCTTGTGTGAGGGCTGGTTGCATAGTCACTGTGAAAGGCAGCAATGGAAGAAGAGACAATATTCTCTGTGAATTCGATGATCCCTTTGAGGGTCTCATTCTTTGATTATATAGATACAAGTTGCTATAAGAGTTACAGGAATTGAGGCAACTAGCTAAATTACAATCTTTCTATTCTAATTCTATTCTAATTAGATCTCCTAATAAGGCAGGAAATAAAATACATAGCTGTACAATCGATGCTTGTTTTGACCCACAAGTTGGGCTTTTTCTGCCATGGGTTGTGACCCACTGACCCATTGGACCATGACCCACTGACCCATTTGACACCCCCCCTCAAATTGATGCGGGTGAATCAACGAGCATCAATTTGCCAACCAAGAACTGGTGACGTGGCCGAGGAAGTCCCTTGGTAAAAATATCAGCAATTTGAAGACTAGTAGGGACATGAGGAAGAGTGATGGCTGCACGCACAAATGCATCACGTATGTAATGACAAGTCACTTCAATGTGCTTTGTGCGTTCATGGAATACAGGATTTTCAGTAATCCGTATGGCACTGGTATTGTCAGCATAGAGAGGTGTGGGTCCAGATTGTGGAAATCCAAGCTCAGTAAGGAGACCCCGAAGCCAGATAATTTCAGAAGTGGCGGCCGACATCGCGCGATATTCGGCTTCTGTGGATGATTTGGAGACTTTATCTTGTTTCTTACACTTCCAAGAGATCAACGAGTCCCCTAAGAACATGCACCAACCCGTGGTAGACCGTCGACTATCTGGGCAGCCAGCCCAGTCAGAGTCGGAGTAAGCGATGAGAGAAGTCGAATTGCCCACAGGAAAGAATAGGCCACAAGATGGTGTATGAAGAACATAGCGAAGAATGCGCCGCACAGCAACCAGGTGGAGATGGCGTGGTTGTGTCATGAACTGACTAACCAGATTCACCGCATATGAGATATCAGGCCGAGTGATAGTCAAATAGATCAAACTGCCGACCAAGCGGCGGTACATTGTGGCATCAGGAAGAAGATCACATGTATCTTGTGCGAGTTGAAGATTGGCCTCAACAGGAGTATCCACAGGAGTCGAGTTTTGAAGACCAGCCGTCTCAATGAGATCCATAGCATATTTGTGCTGATCGAGGATAAGACCTTTCGCAGACTGATGAACCTCAAGACCTAAAAAGTATGTGAGAGGCCCTAAGTCTTTCATATGAAAAGATTCATGTAAGGAAGCTTGGAGATGAGTGATCATGCCAGAATCTGTCCCAGATATGATGATATCATCCACGTATACCAAGAGGACAGTAATCCCATTTGATGAGCGATGCAGGAACATAGAAGGATCCGAGGCACTTTGAGAGAACTGTAGGTGAAGAAGAGCATCCCGAAATTTCTCAAACCAAGCGCGCGGAGCTTGCTTAAGACCATATAGAGAGCGTCGTAAGCGCGCACAATCACCTGCCGAGACACCCGTAACTCCTTGAGGAAGCCGCATATAGACTTCTTCCTTGAGATCGCCATGAAGGAAAGCATTCTTGACATCAAATTGATAAAGAGGCCATGAGTGGGAAGCAGCAATGGCCAGAACAGTCCGGATTGTGGTCATTTTTGCCACTGGAGCAAATGTTTCTTCATAGTCGATACCATATTCCTGTCGGTTGCCCAATGCGACTAACCGTGCTTTATAGCGATCCAACGAGCCATCGGCCTTAAGTTTGACGGAGAAAACCCATTTGCAACCGATAGGTCTTGCAGAGGAGGGGCATGGACCAATATCCCAAGTATGATTCTGCTGCAGTGCATCTAATTCTTCGTGCATAGCCTTTCGCCAACAGTCATGCTTAACCGCCTGTGAGTAAGAGGTAGGAATAGTAATGGAAGAAAGGGTAGCAAGCAAGGAAGTGTGAGTGAACCCATATTTGTCTGGAGGCTTAGAGACACGAGTGGAGCGGCGAAGTGGAGGTGGAGGTGCAGCATCAGGGGATGAAGCGGGGGCAAGATCAGGTGCCGGCGATGGATCCGGAGGGGGAGGCAGTTGTGGAACATCTTTGTGACGACGACGTTCATAAACAATTAGTGGAGAAGAGAACGTGTCAGAAAAAGCTGGTAGATGAGAAAATGAAGGTAAATCCGAGGAATGTGTAGAAAAAAACTTTTGATTTTCAAAAAAAGTAACATTTCGAGAAATTCTAATGCGGTTGATCGCAGGATCAAAACATATATACCCCTTCTGGTGAGATGCGTAACCAAGGAACGCACATTTGGCTGACTGGGCTGTTAATTTGGTACGTTCAGTAGGAGGAAGATGAACAAAACACACACATCCAAAGATGCGCATGTGGGTGTAAGAGGGATCCTTATGAAAGATACGAAAGTATGGTGTATGATTGTGGAGGCGAGAGGATGGTAAGCGATTGATTAAGTGAACCGCAATGGCTAAAGCTTCGGGCCAAAATCTTGCGGGAACTGATGATTCTAAGAGAAGAGAACGAACAGTATCTAGAAGATGTCTGTTTTTTCGTTCTGCAACTCCGTTCTGTTGAGGGGTATAAGGGCACGATCGCTGCGATAATATCCCGTTTTGTTGCAAAAAAGTTTGAAATTGATGAGACATATACTCCCCTCCAGAATCAGATCGGAGAATTTTTATGCGAGCAGAAAACTGATTTTCAACATATGCCAAAAATTTTTGAAAAACATCGAAGACTTCAGATTTAGTGTGCAAGAAATATACCCATGTGAATCTACTATGATCATCAATAAAAGTAACAAAATATTTGAACTGTGTGTGAGAGATTACCGGAGTAATCCCCCAGACATCACTATGAATAATGTCAAAGCAATTAGAAGCCATAGTAGAGTTTGAGGGAAAGGGAAGAACTTTGCTTTTTCCAAGTTTGCAAACAGAACACTCATCAGAAATACGACTAAAAGAAATTGCATTTTTATTAAGACTACCAGTGTTTAACATCAAAGATAACAGTTTTGAATGAGGATGGCCTAATCTATTATGCCAGAGCCTCCAAACATCTTGCGGAGAAAAACATGAAAAAGCAGAAATCTGGTTATTCTGAGAGATAGGCATAACAAGAGGAAACAAGCGTCCACACTTAGGCCCCTTCGCGATCACCATCCCCGACACTGGATCCTGCACAACACAACCAGAGCGAGAAAAGGAAACATCACAATTATCATCAACAAGTTGTCCAACAGACAGGAGATTCGTGGTGAGGTGTGGAGAGAGAAAGACATTTGTGAGAGGTAATGAATGAATGATATCACCAGTGGCTGTAATGGGAAGCTTTTGACCATCAGCAGTATGAACTTGCAAATTGCCATTGTATGGTTGCAGGTTAGTAAGATGAGAGGGGGAGGAGGTCATGTGATTGGAAGCTCCAGAATCAATAAACCATATGGAGGAGGAGGATTGGTGGTTACCTGAAATGCCCAGTGCAGAGAAGGCATTTATGATCATTTGTTGAATAAGCTCAGGGGTGATCTGAGGAGCAGTATTGGAGGCAGTAGGTGGTGAAGGCATGACCGGTGTTGAAGAACTGTCACTGGAAGTAGTAGCATCAGCAGCGTTGACATGATATGCCCGTGGAGTGCGATTCTGTGGTCGCCTTCTGCAATCACTAATGACGTGACCATTGGATTTGCAGTAATTACAAAACTTGGTCTTACACTGTGAAGCATAGTGTCCATAACTCTTACAGCCAAAACATTGGATTTTGCTGAGATCCCGTGCAGGGGTTTGTCCTTTAGCAGTAGACGCAGGACTGTGGGAAACACCCGGGTTGTAACTGGCAATGGCAGGATATGCAACACTAGAAGAGGTTCCTGAGAACTGTTGCTTCAAAGCATGCTGAGTAAGTTGACTCTGTTCCTCTCGCAAGAGTTCATGAAGGCACTCATTCAGGGATGGAGATGGAACTCGGCTCATCAGATTAGAACGAATGATCTCATATTCAGATCTCAATTTCATGAGAAACTGATCTCGATGAGAAGTTGCCTGTAATTGTTGTATTTCAGAAAGAGCTGCCTCAGAGACATGGAGGTATTTGATTTCATCATACTCTGCCCACAGATTAAGAAAACCCGTATAATAGTCCTGGATGGAAGAAGTGCCTTGGGAATATTGAGCAATCTCCAGTTCAAGTTGGTATTGTCGGGCAGAATTCCCTTGGTGATACACTTGTTTCAGATATTCCCACATCTCCTTGGATGTCTTGTACGGTTTGAGGTTCAAGATATATTGTGGTTCCACAGAACCAAGAATCCATGTTTTGATCTTGGCATCTTTGGTATTCCAAGAAAGAATTTTTTTCTCATCTTCCTTAGGTCGTGGATCCCATCCTTCAACTAGGCCCCACATCTCCTTACCTTCAAGATATACTTGAAGTTGATAGGACCAGGAAGTATAATTTTTCCCATTAAATTTGATCAATGTAATTTCATGTTTATCCATGTCAGTAATCTTATCAGATCCCTTAAGACAGCACACAGCAACAATAGAAGATAGCAGATGCAGTAACAGAGGAGTCCAAGTAGAACAGACCACAGAGTGCAAAAATTGCACAAAAAAACAGCCCAGGCGACCAAAAAAATTGGAGTTATAGCCTGACGTGGGTCCCACGGAAAGATCTGAATGGTGATCAGATCAGTAGCTAGAGACTAGGAGAGAATTTCCTTTCCAGCAGTCCAAGTTTTATCCAGATCGGATCTGAATCAAAGATTTTGTACGGTGGTGATAAAAACTATTTAAAGAAAGTGATTAACCACAAGAAGGAGCAAAACGCCTACCTCTGCTCACTGAAAATTGCTGAAAAAATCTCTAAAATAACCAGGAAGGATGGTCGACCAAGTCTGGAGTGAAACTTGGGGACTGTGAGATGATCGTAGGTGGGCCACCAGTTGATCAGATGAAGAAACAGCCACGGGATGCCTCTGCAGAGCACAGATCCTTGATCTGAGTGAAGAAATCCTCAACCAATGTCCTCAATCACCAGAGGAAGCAGACGACCAGATTGGTTGCAATGGTTTGGCTTACTAATGTTGATCTAGGGTGGGCCACTTCTGATCACACGTTGATCTGACGACTTCCAATGCTTGGAAGATGAAGAAAAATACCCAGAGAGTCTCTCAGAGACTATGACAACTTCCAACACTTGGAAGATGGCTCAGACACATATATCTCTGATACCATGTGAAAGGCAGCAATGGAAGAAGAGACAATATTCTCTGTGAATTCGATGATCCCTTTGAGGGTCTCATTCTTTGATTATATAGATACAAGTTGCTATAAGAGTTACAGGAATTGAGGCAACTAGCTAAATTACAATCTTTCTATTCTAATTCTATTCTAATTAGATCTCCTAATAAGGCAGGAAATAAAATACATAGATGTACAATCGATGCTTGTTTTGACCCACAAGTTGGGCTTTTTCTGCCATGGGTTGTGACCCACTGACCCATTGGACCATGACCCACTGACCCATTTGACAGTCACCTCAGTTATAGAGGTTGAACTTGAATAAGAAATCAGATCTGAATTCGCATAATAATTTTAAGACTGTGTGAACTTGAGTAATACCCAATGACTTAGCAATAGTCTGGAATTACCCTTGGATAGTCCTATACCACTAGCATTGTACGGAGCTGACGTCCTTCGTACAAATGGCCCATGTATTTTAAGGATTAATTGATTGGCCATGTGTCTGCTGTGAACTGTGTCCGACTTCGTGTCTGTAGTGGATAGTTGTCTGACCTTTATGCTAGCCGTGTTTATGGATTGTCCAATTGTGGTCAGTCGTAAGAGTGCTTGATCTTCTGGTGCCGCCGTGATCATGTTGACCGATGGGTCAATGTGATGTGTGCACTTGTGAATCAAAAGGTACCCATGTGTGGTCTTGTACATTTTGTACTTGACCGCATGTTGGCCGGTGCTACCAAGGGATAGGTGGTTGTAGTGATATTGTGAAATGCTACTTTGATTACCCTGTATAAATTTTTTTTCTAGTGTTGTGTTGTTACTATTCAAATGGACTTGAATGTTTATCACTCAGTATCCACCGACTTCTAGATTGCCCCTTCCAGATAATCGGGAATTAGAGACTGAGGAATATCGTGATGACCAAGAGATAGGCTTTGACATGCGTACTTGATAGGACGGGATCACCTAGAAGATTGATGAGAAGTAATTTCCTTTTAGTGATTTAGTTTATCTCAGTAAGATCACTTAAAAATTGTAATGGTTTTATTTTATTCATAGATAGTTGATTTGTTTGGATGGTTCAATGGCGGATTTTTAACTTTAGTACATGTTAAAGTTATTTAATAGGATTGCCTAATTCCTTATTTTGCTTGATGATTTAACTGATGAATGGAAATGTGAAACAATATTAGTTGCAGTCCTGAATTCGAAGAGCTCTGGGTTCCGGGGCATGACAGATATACGAGCAAACAAAAGAAATATAAAGTTCATAGAGAATGTTTGTGTTCTTTCTTCTTCTAGTTTCATGGACATTTCAAGTTTCATACATACCAACGAGGAGTCTGTGAAGTTCAGGGTTGCCAACAGAGGAGCAAGCATCAGTATCCTGTTTTTCATGTTTATTGAGTGTGACTTTTTTCTGAAAATCCAAAAATACATCTTGAATTTGTTTGAGTGATCTTCCTTCGTCAACCTTATGTGATGATTCTATGTTTGTACAAGTTTCTCCGACTGTTAAGATCTCATTCTTGATGGTCACTACATCCTTCGCCATGGAATATCGGAGATCTTCCCTGACATCCTGCAACTCTCAATAATGAGGCATGGATATGGATAGCAAAGGACAAGAGTTTGCTTTAGCGCTTACATTTAAAAAGGTGATCACCCGCTCCATGAGGGATGTCGGAACACATTCAAAGTCAAGTTCCTTAAAAAATGATGAGACAAATTTAGAGATCAAAATACTATCAAATAATAACTAATTCAAAAGAAAAGAAGCACGCCATTAATGAAAAATTTTGGAATATAATAGCATTAATTCAACTCATTGCAAACCTCATTTCTAGCAGTAAAAATCCCAGTTGGAGTAGATGATGTAAAGGGATCAAATGAATCAAGCAGCCCTTGCATTGAAGCCCTTAGCCTGAAATAATGGCAATTAAACTATAATGCCGAGCACAAAAAAGTTAATCAAATATTTAAGTATGTGCTGCTAGATATCTAGAATATGTTCGTATTCAGTTCAAAAAGGAAGTTTTCTCAATTTCCAAAGTAAGATGACAAAAGATAAATCAATAAAAAAATAAAGAAAGAAAAGAAAAAAAAATTGATGGTGACAACGATGACAGTGAGGTTGATGAGAAGGCTTTAAATTTTGGGTTCTGGACTTCATGCCGGTTGGGACCATGATGAGTAGATCTGTGCCTTTCCTGTTCATGCTGGAATGAACAGGCGTGCCAATTTTAAAATTCACAAAATTAATATAAAAGACTCAAGAAAATAATAGAAAATTGATAAGAATATGCAAGTTTGATGATTTAATTGTAATATTCAAATCAATTATAGAGATATTTAGTTTATTTTAAGGCTAGCATAATGTTCATCACTTCTTATAACTAATGGAACTATGGAAGGATCATTCCACACATTCAGAGAACCAAATTACCGACATATAATAATTATAATTGTAAATGACTTAACATTCATAATAACATTAAAATAAAAAACCACAAACCATAACATTAACTGAGGGGTGGAGGCTTGGGGCCATGGGGACAGCTAATTCTGCCCCATTGAGTTTCAAGCTAGCTTGAGCACATTTCATCGTCATTACCATAATGTCCCGTCCTCATTAGAAAATTTGGGAGAACCGATGAGTAGAATACCTAAAATTTTTAAACAACTCCAGCTTCATTGTCATATTGATAAGCGGTGTACCATTAACATGAATAAATATTTCCTCCTCCCTTGATGGCTAACATGACTCAAATCCAAAACCTTGTGGTTGCAACATTAAGAAACTTCAATTGTGCTATGGGTCTTTTGTCACTTGCTAAATGCTATTCCCTATTTACAGTTTATCTACCTGCATAGATTCATTGGAACAAATTCCAGAATTTGTGAAATCTTTACAAATTCTATAACTACTAGTGGAGGATTTTATTCAGCTGTTGTTATATTCATTAGCCAGTTTGTAAGCCATGAAAGGATCATAAAGCAGAAATTGTCATGTACAATATAGTCAATCATACTGCAATAAGTCATTGCACATTGGATGAAGCAACATTCGATATGATCAAGAATTGTTTTTTAGATTTAGGCCTTTTTTATTCAATAGCTAGTGACTTGAACCCACGACCTCAAGGTTGCAATAGTGAGCACCTTCCACCGCGCCACAGGCTCTTGGCTATTCAGATTTAAAGGTATTTCCAAAACATATAATAATAATAAAATAAATAAAAAGGTCAAAAAAAAAAAAAAGCAGCTGTAGCTAATTCTAGAATGGGATTGGTAGTATTCATGGTCAGAATGCACAAAAGACAACCAAAAGTTACAAGTGTACCTCATGCAATCAGAGTTTTCTGCCAAATATGCTTTCAAATCCAAGAAGCACCTTTTCTCTATGGGCATAACGTCAGCATTACTAGAATACACGGCAGGAATCAACTTGCAAAGAACTTGGTAAACCAGTAACTGTAACAGCAATTAATGAAACAGACAGTGTTGACATACGGATAAAGAAAAATAGAGTACAAAAATGTGCAGCAGTGTTTTTTCAAGTCACCTGAGTGAAAGCACGTAAACTATGGTGATGAGAAGTCAAGAATGGAATCATAGGGGGGAGCAACTCATTCAAATGTCTTAATTGAAGTTTTGAGTCTCCAGCATGGAGTATCACATTGGCAGCTAAGAAAACATATGAAGAAAGTGCCTGCATTTAATGCTTTCGTTAATAGATCACAAGAAACATATAAGCAGGTACAAATGAAACGTACAAGAGTTTGGCTGCATTTAAATCATTCGGTTGGTAAGAAAGGTAAGTTATGATATAATAATATTACCTGAGGCCTCATATTGTAATCGTGAAAAATAGGAATCAATTGCTCCCCAATCTATTGAAGTTGCCAGAAGAAAAGAATGTGTTAAAAGAAAGTAACTGAAACAGAAGGCTGAGAAAAAGAAATAAAAGTGGCTTATGAGGAAAATGACTATAAATACATCTGCTGTTTGAAGTTAGGAAGTGGCTGGCTTTGGTAGAAGAGGGATAATTTCTGATTTGCTACCTTTCCGGACTGTGGGAGTTTTATTCATAGTCGTCCAATTTGGTTTTGTTCAGCCAAATTGGCCGACCAATTTCAGTTCGGAGCGTGTTCTGAATCAAATCACCTCCTCACAAAACTTTGCTGGATTCGAGATCTAGGACTTTTTCCATCCTCTACCACTCTTTTTTTTTCATTTTTTATTCCTTTTTTTCTTTTCTTTTTTCTTTTTATTGATCCTCCTCTTCCCTCTCCTGTCCATTTCCATCTCCTTTTCATTTCTCTCTTTTCTATTTGTTGGATGAAAAGGGCTGAATGCCCTTTTAAAGACTTATTTGTTTCCTTCACAACCATTTAGATTAGTGGGCTTCCATGAAATTTGTGTGCTCCACAGTGGGGTCCACTTGTTTAAAATCTAAACCATTTAAAATAAATGTTTTCCTCGTATATGGCCCTAGCCAAATTCCACTTTAATAGGAAATAGGCCTGCCGTCAGATTGACCAAATATAAATTTATTATAAGAAATTTGTAAAAAAAATGTCACCAAATTTTAGCATTTTTGAAAAAAAATATTCGAATAAAATCCAGAATCTCGGGCATGTAAAAATAACATGGTGCACTATTGATTTAGTAGTGTTAAGTATGCATAGGATTTATCTGTTATTTTTGCACTTTCTACAGTTAAATGTATATATTTATACTTTCTTCGTTTATTTTCTATACTCTTTTATGTTGCCTGTATGTTTCTGCATCGATTATTGGTCGCAGATCAATTTGCATCAACAAGATTTGATCAAAATGTGATGCTCAGATAGTCCCAAATACTTATTAAAATACAATATCAGAGATACTTTTGATAGTTTGGAAGACTACAGGGACTTGGAGAGAAGAGAAAATTCAGAGGGTTCTGTGTAAATACAGTAAATTCAGAGCAACAATTCCAGCAACCAAAGATTTGGCCCATTCAATTAAGGCCCCAAACCAGCCCAACTTCAACAGGACTCCACACCAAATGGTCGCCCATGAGTTTAGTACAGCTGGTGGTATTCAATATTTCAAATGACCCACCATCTGGGCCCCACAGGAGCCTAAGTTTGAAGAGTCCTGGATGTGACCAGCAAGCAGTCCTTTATTGTTTATTTTTTGCGTGCTTTTTCCATTAAAAAGTTCCTATGCACTAGGGAAACACTAGTTTAGAAGTAGGATGAGTGGTTGAAATTAGGAGTAGTGTTTTGGGGTTTTATGTAAATTTATATAGGAACACGTGTTTTGCTGGAATTCATGACAGACGACAGTTGCAGTTCCGTGTGGAAAATAGTAGGAAACTAAGGTGGTGTTAGGATCTTCTACAGTGTCTTCTTAGGAATTTCTTAGGTGTTTTCTTGCATGATAGAAGCACTGCAAGGTCTACAGTAATTGATAGTTTTAGCACAGTTCACAATATAAGAGAATAACAAGTTGTTCTTTGAATTTTCAACTCTGTGGAAGCCCTTTCTTCATCATTCCTCGTTCTTTTGGTGCATGTGATATTGTCCATCAGTGTCAAGCACAGAATAACACTACTTTTTGCTCATCTTTGTGCACAAATGAGGCAGTGCAGTCAGCCAGTCACTGCTTACCAGTTAAAAATTAATCTTTAGACAGTTTAATACTGTCTTAAATCCGTGACTGCATCAATTATGGACGAGTTAAAGGGTCATACTTAAGAGAAAGTACCTTTGTGTGTGTTATTTGTTGATAATATAGTGTTGGTGGATGAATCAAGAGATCACGTGAATTCAAAACTCGAGAGATGGCAAGAGGCTTTAGATCCAAGGGCTTTAAAATAAGTCGTACAAAGACAATATATGAATTGCAACTTTCGTAGGGATGTGCAAAGATATGAAACTCTTTTGAGAATCAAATCTCAAAAGATGCCCCAAAGAAGTTCATTCCGATACCAGCTCTATAATTAATGAGAATGGAGAGATTGAGGAGATGCCAAACATAGGATAGCATTGGGTTAATTGAAGTGGAGACTAGCTTCAGGAGTGCTTTGTGATCAGCGCGTACCAAAAAAATTGAAGGAAAAATATTAACTATGACTTATGGAGCAGAATATTGGCCAATCGGGAGGAAACAACAAATGTAAAACATGAAAGATAAAATCAAGATAGAATCAGAAATGAGAGCATTTAGGAGCATTTAAAGGTAGCATTAATAGGTGATAAATCAAGAAAGACTAGTTTGGGATGGTTTGGACATCCAACGTAGGCCCCCAACTGTGCTTGTGAGGATAAGTTCTCTGTAGGTTGATGACACTTGAAAGAAAGGGCTAGGCCGAAGAGGGGCATGGATGGAGGTAATAAGGACAAATTTCAAGAATTGTAACCTATAAGCGGATTTGGCCCAGGACCAGGTCAGACTAGATTAGAGAAACAAAATAAATGTAGCTGACCGTACTATAGTTGAAACAAGTATTTGATAATGATAACATTTTTTCTGATTGAAATGTTTCACAGAAATCCTGAATTGGCTGAAACATTTCAGTTTAGAGGCCAAACAGAAATGGGGTTCGAAACGAAATTGACAACTATAATTTTGTTATTGCTACAACCTGCGTGCCTCATTTTTCTCACTTTCATGATTTCTAGTTATGTCGAGATCCACGGAATCAAGGGCTGAATTTTGACCCCATAGCTGTTTTTAGGTTTCCAAAGGAGATCAGCAGTTCAGAACCTGATTAAGGGCCCACAGAAGTCCAAAAATGAAAATTTAAAGGTATGTGATTTTTTACAAAAATCTGGAGCTCCGTGACGAATCAATGGCTCAAATTTGGCACCATGGCCATGTTTGGGTTTTTGAAGACAGCCAACGGTTCACATCATGCTTTTGGGACCCAATAAAAAAAAACCCGAATAGGGGTGTCTGTGTTTTGCACTGTAGCACAGAGACGGTTTGTGCACTTTAAATATCTGTCTACTTCAAATCAGGAACTTTTTGACACTTTCTCAAACAGATGCCTTTTGTCTCTATGCAGTTTGAAATAGAGGTGGAAAAAACTATTCCCAAAAGGTCTGAATCCGTTTTGAGCGAGTTTTAAGAGAAATAGGGGCAAAAGGTAAAGGTGCCAAATGCTACCTAATTCTTTGTTAGAAACCACATATTCAGGAACTGTAAACTGGTGTTAGAAGTTCTGGAACGATTGATGCAAGTCAATTGGTCCCCATATGTCAACTAGAAATTTTCTCCCTCAATCTATGTAAGGACCCAAACATAGATTTGCTTAGAATTATAAAAGGCTATTTTATTTTATTTGTCATTATTATTGTCATGATAATCACTGTTATTACTATTGTAGTTGTTGCTCCTGCTGCTATTATTGTTATTATTGGTATTATTATCATTTATTCGAGATGTGGTTAGTGCATGATAGATAGCATTAGAGGCATATTATTGTGTAATTATCATGCAAAATTCATCATCATGCACAAAAGAATAATTGGAATTTCCATTCATGCATAATTAGTATAACATGGAATAATGGTATTAAAACATGAAATCTCTCTCTCTCTCTCTCTCTCTCTCTCTCTCTCTCTCTCTCTCTCTCTCTCTCTCTCTCTCTCTCTCTCATACAAAAAACGATATCTCCCCCTCCCTTTTCCCTTCCCTCTCTGATACAAAACTATATTCTCATTCTGTGTGCGTATTTGGAGACAACAAAAATGACGACATACCTATTCATCGTCAATGCTGTGAAACCTATTTATTTAGGGTTGCCTTTCACAGTTCTATTCTTCCAACCAACTTATCCAATGCCATGCTCTCAGTCACTCCACATAAAGACATATTTCCTCATCATTCAGTTACTTCGCCCTCTTCTTCTCCAACTACCTTCAACTTCAACTATTAACCCTTCGATTTGTCTCACAAGTCTCATTTCTAGTGTTCTGTAAACATGCCCAAAGCATCTTAAATGATGTTCTTTTGAGATTGCATCAACTCTGAATGCCGGAGATCTCCAGCTCCATCTTGCCTTTCCCATGACAACCATCCAAGCTGATGCAGTACGGAAGGCCCTGGGCCCACATGATGGACCCAGCCGTCCAACCCAATCCATTGGGTTCAGACCACAGGCCCAATTGGCCGAGAAGCTACTGTGGCATAATACTTTTATCTTAAGTTTATTTAATTAGGATTGTTTCTTGTTTTATTGTTTTAGGATTAGTAGCTTTCTATTTTAGAGTCCTTATTACATTATAAATAGAGAAGCCCTCCATTGTAATACACATGCTTATTATCAATTAATCTTTTGAGTTGAGAGTTTTCTCTTCAGTTATGGTGTTTTCTCCTCTTGTGAGGTTGCCTTAGTGGCTGGAATCCATCTTTGGATTCGATCAATCCTTCGGTTGATTGATCTATCAACCCGATTGCTGCGTCACAAGCTTTATGACAATTCCTTCTAACTAATTAAAGCCCTTGTCTTCATGACCTACTGTGTTTCCTCTGTTCCTGCTATTCCACCAATATAAAAAGCTCAATCGGTAGGTAATTTGCTTCCTAGAAGATGACTCCCATTGAATAAACTAATTGCCTTACAAACAACTGCATTCTGCCTGAATCTTCCAAATAGGTAAGCTCTATCCCTCCCTATCCTAGATGGGATGAAGCATTCAAGGATGAAAATATCGGTAGCGGCGGGCGTAGCGGCCCGCCGCCAAACCGATACGAAGCGGGCGATACGTAGCGTATCGGGGATACGTATCGGCGTAGCGGTGCGATTTTAAAAAATCGCCAAAAAAATCTGAAAAAATTCCAGAAAATCCAGAAAATTGTAAAATGAAAGAAAATGTGGTTCTTTTGCAAAAGTAAGTAAGAAAAGGGGGCGTAGCGGTGCCCTCAATATATGATGTCCTGTATCGCTGTATAAATAGAAAATAATAGTAATGATTAGTTTTTTCACATGTATTCATGTTTCTTAGTCATGTTAACTTAAAAAGTAATGGAAAGCTAAATAGAAAAAAATTAGAACATGAAATAAAGGCATAAGAATTAAGAAGACTTAAGAGTTAGGTCATTAGTGAACATTGAACAATCAAATATCAATACTTCAGCATTCAAGGTTCAAATTCAATCAAGTGAATGAACTATGAAGTGATCAACAATCAACATTCAACACCAATTTAGAAATGACAAAGGGAGTAGAGAGTTAGTGAGAGAAATAGGAAATTAGGAATACCTTGATCACCACCAAAAGGGATTTGGGAGACACTTATATTCATACATTTGAACAATATGTAATGCAAACATCATGATAGTACTATTAGAGCCAAATTGTGTGTTTAATTGTTACTTTGTTAGGGTCACTGTGGTGAGACC
This sequence comes from Cinnamomum chago, assembly GCA_038049695.1. Taxonomy (NCBI): domain Eukaryota; kingdom Viridiplantae; phylum Streptophyta; class Magnoliopsida; order Laurales; family Lauraceae; genus Cinnamomum; species Cinnamomum chago. Next base: position 1,369,396 of record CP142457.1, read on the forward strand.
TAACCCTAAGTATAAAACTTTGGTGATCAAAATTAGCTTAATATGAACATAAACATTATATGTTGCATGCATTCATGATAGATCATTCAATATATGAAAAGTACTGATAAAGAGGCCGAGCCCCGGAGGGCTGTCCGACGGCTCTTTGGGGCTGAAAGCCCCATGCCGTTTTTTTTGAACTTACGCAAGATGGACCACAAAGAGGTGAAAACAGCAACCATAGAGGGAAAGAGATGAAAGAGAAGGGTAAAAAACCCTAAAAAGTCCAAAAGGGGGGGTTATACACGTCGTATCGGCCGCCACGTAGCGTGGCGGCATGTATCGGCCGATACTCTTGACTTAGGAGACATTTGGGACCACAAAGAAGTGAAAATGGAAACTATAGAGGAGAAGAGAACAAAGACAAGGGTAAAAAACCCTAAAGTCCAAAAGGGGGGGTTTTATACCCCCCCCCCCCCCACGTGTATGGGCCGATACGGTACGTATCGGCCGATACACTAAAGTATCGGCCGATAACTTCTTGTACCGTATCGGCCAAGGCCGATACGGCCGATATATCGGCCAATACGCTTCGTATCGGCCGATATTTTCTTCCTTGGAAGCATTAACTACCATGTTGTACCCACAAGGTAGCTGCTTGAACTCATTCTATTGTCCAAGAAGATTGTAATCCACTCATCCCGCTTCAAATCCTTAATGATTCTCACATGTCGTCCATCAATATGTTTTCAACCCATGGTTTGTGTATAATCATCCACTCCCATCCACTTCAATCTTCATTGTCTTTTTTATAAATGTAAAAAATTTATTGCACCAAAAAAGAAGAAAAATCAAGAAGCAATGCTATGCCAGCATCATGAAAAAAAAAATGGTACATAAACTAACCATACATGAAAGAATTAAACATCAAAAGAAAGAGGAGCAAAAAACTCCCTCCCTAGCAAGACTATCCGCCATGACATTTGCTTCTCTTTGAATATGATGAAATTGAGCATCCAGCTTCTGATAAATATCATGCACCTCCTCCACCCAATCTGCAACCCTCCAAGGATGAGAACATTTCCCTAAACCCCACTAAATCGCCGAAAAGGAGTCACCTTCAATAATATAACCATCCAATCTTGACAACTCCGTGCAACTAATAAGAAGAGCAAATACTTCTTTGCATCCTTGCCATCAATGGCCCGGAAAAGCTCTTGCAAACATTGCCATTCCAATCTCTAATGACTAATGACACCCCCAATACCGCCTCTGCTAACAGAGCGCACGTAACTTCCATCAAAATTAAGGTTAAGGAGACCTCAAGGAGGACTCTTCCAAAAAACTCTATGCAACCCACACCCCCCCCCCCCCCCCCCCCCCCCAAAACCCAAATCTCTCTTCTCATATAAGCTGTCTACGATTTATTAAGATCATCCCAAGAGACTCCATCAAACTCCTTTCTCATGCACACTACACACCCATTCTGAATCTGTCCAAACAATGGAATCAACAAGCTCCTCCACGTCTTTACTTTGATTCCAGAAAACTCTATTGTTCTTTTCCAACCATAGCTCCACAGGGTAGCATACAAAATAGACTTCCATAAAATCTTGGCCCGTAAAAACTCACATCTAACATCTTAGTTGCCATTGAATGAAAAGATCTGCAACTGTTCTTGGCATGACCCACTTCATTTCAAACGTATTAATAACAGCCATCCAAACTATATAAGCAAACTGACAATGAATCAACAAATGATGCACAGTTTCCTCATCTTTTAAGCACATCGGACACCCATTAACAATAACACGATTTCTTCTTCAACAAAAAGCTAAAACTCTAGGTGGCACAACCAAATACCAAAAACTCTTCCACCCTTCCACTTTAGGATTAGTATCCACCCTTCCACTTCAATTTTCATTGTTAAAGAAGAAAGAAAATGAAATGTGACTCCTTTCAATTGTAAGACTTCCAAACCCTCTAATTTATAATCATTTCAATTATAAACTGTCCCATTCACAAAAAAAAGTTATTATAGGTTTCTTCTAAGATTCTAAGCTAATTAACTTTCAGCACTAATTTTAATGAATTTTCCAAATAAATACATTTTGTTTAAGGAAGCCAAGTGTAACCTGATTCAGAAACTTTTTGCCGTATTGATAATCAGTATAAGCAACTTTTTTTTTCCTTGTTCGTCCTTTAGTAAAACAAGCAAAGAATTCAGTATCCAAAAGCTTGAACATTGTACATTAATCATCAAATATTTGAATTTCTTTAGATGGACATGGAAGAAATAAAGCAACCATAAGGAAGCTAAAATAAATTCTTTTATCTAGAGTCAACGATGCAATATAACAAAAAGTTTTTGATGAAAAAGATAAAGAAAGGAAAATAAATCAAATTGCTCACCAATGATGGAAATTTCAAATAAATTTGGATTGCAAATGTTTCTAAATATTGCCGGACAGATGGTAGGTTGTTTCTCTGAAAGGTAAAAGGAAAGACAAAAGTTAAGTGCATCGAACAAAAGAATAAGTTCTCTAATTACTTGGCAATACAATTTAAATGATGCATCCGTGTGGTTGGAACCTTAGCTTACTGGAGGGTGTAGCCAGTGGTGCTCATGGGCCGGCCCAACCCAGCCCAGCCCGCTTTGTGCTGGGTTTGAGCCATAGGTTTGGTACTAGGGTCAGGCCTGGATCTAATTTGGGCCAATATTTGGACTGGGCTTGGATTAATTCATATAAAGCTCGAAGCCTGGCTCAGCTTGGTCCAAACTCCAAACAAGTAGTTCTTGTAGTTTAGTCACTGAATTGCCTGAACAAGTGATAGAAAGCACAGCCCAGCCCGATCAATTGATTAAATGGGCATGCTTGGGCCTGTCACATGTCATATGAGCTGGGCTCAGGCCAGTCACCTATAGCCCATGTCAGGCATGGGCCAGATGATGCATGTGTTTCTGAAATCGTGACAGGCGTGGATAGGCCTTAGCCATGCCTAACCCAGCCCACGAGCACCCCTAGGAGTGGCTAGGATAGGGTACTTCCTGCTCCAGCGAAGATTGTTTACTGCCCTCAACATGCCCTTCTCTTATTATTCTGGTGGTGGGGTGCTTGCATACTTGAACCCCAAGTTCCTATGAGAGTGTTTTCACTATTGTCATGCTATGCATGAGTCCTCCAATTATTTGTTCAATGAATAAAATTACATGCATACTATTGCCCACGCAACAAATACTTGGTCTTTCCAACTCGTGTAAGTTTATTCTAGTTTGGATAAATCAATATGCCTAGGATTGTCACCGTTTTTCTTCTTAAATCAGTCCTCAATCTTTATGCAACTTGCAATTGTAACTAGTTAGGCATAGATAATTGATGCAGATGTGTGTGTGTTTGTGATCTTACATATAGGCATATGTGCAGGCTAGATGTAACTTGCTGTACAATTTCATCATCAACAAACCGTGAGAGTATACATATCATCTGCCAAGCCCGAACTTTGCGCCGATGGATCTGAAATGAGGTAAAGTTTTGATATATGCCCATTGAAGTATAGCACACTCAGAGGCGCCTGATGGAATATAATAGAACCAGAAACATCCCATCTGAAAGCAGGCTAAAACTCACCCCACTGTATTTCTTGTACAACTCCTTAGAAAGATCTTTATCATGGACCTATATAAAGAGAAAGGAGGTACTGTCAAATGCCAAGATATTGAACAGTAAAGGATCTTAACAGAATGATTATAATGGTCAGCATACATAATTTTACAAACAACATCATACTAAATTCACCATATTTATTAGTGCATATACTCACAGGTACGTAAGGCCCCGTTTGGCATCGTGCCAATGGGTTGTTCCCTTGTTCCGATGGGACAAGAACATGAAAACCCCATTTCTTAAGTATAATTCAGCGTTCCCAATTTTTATCCCGCTGAAATGATCCCTAAAACCATGTCCTGCCAGCATAGAAAATAAATAACGATTTTATTTCATTTTTTATTTGGCACAACTCACAGGCACAAAAGCTCTTCAAAGTGGACTCTCCAAAAACTCCTTAAGATATGTCTTCATCTGCCTGCTTCTCTCCTCTCTCCCTACCAATCTCTATCGCTCTCATCTCTCCTCACCCCTCTCCCTCTCTTCTCTGTAAGACTGTAACAATCTAGACGCCCAAAACCCATTCTGCCTAGCCATGTTTGGATGGGTTTTTTTAAGGAGAAGTAAATCCGTAGTTTCACGTTAGAATGACCCAGGAAATGTCTTCAAACTCACTTCTCCACAAAACATCTCAAGATCTTCTGTTGAGCATCTTTCTATGAGAGAAGATCTGTTTAAAAAAAAGGACAGCACCCAACTGCTAGTTGCAGAAACGCCGCCAATTTAAGAATCGGGAGAACGCAAGTCCAGATCCTCGGTTGCAGCAGTTATTACATGTGAATCCATCGTGAGGCCCACATAATTATAATCTAAACTGTTGAAAATGAATACCATCCCCTCTAATGATATACCCTAAAATTTCATTTTAATAGAGGGAGGTCCCACTGTCCGATTGAGTGCATGATGGAAGTGTGATTAAATCCATGACAAGAACTATCAAACCGGCCCGGAACTCCATCAAAGGATCCACTTAATTATAATATGAATCTCATACTTGCGAGGGATCTATGATAAACTTTCATATTAATATGAGTGGGGCCCACCATTTGATTCAGCACATGAATGGTTATGTCTGTTCGATGTGATATAAAAATGCAGTTTTACAACAAATGTAAAATAAAAACATATATAAAATGTCACTTTTCCTCTACCACAGCCATTCAAAAAAGCATTTTTGTTTAACAAAAAATGGTTATTGTGGGTTATTGTGTGATCAAACAACTTGCATACAATATATTGTCAACAAAATAGTTTAATATAATGTTGCCAAACAAGTTCTGCACAGAACGGTCTCAGCACAACTCTCGGTACAACCATGTCTGAGCACAAAATCAGGAACAATACCGAAACAATGCCAAACGGGGCCTAAGTGACCCTCAAGATTCACAACGCTTGCTCAGCAGGTACAATTCGGTGAAAATATGAAGAAGCTAGGATATTTTGTTGCATAGACAGTATAAAATATGAAGAAAAGTTATGATTTATAAAAGGCAGACACACTATGATACAGTAGTCTAGGGATCCTAACCAAGATAAAAGGAACATCTTTGAATAACCTCCACGAAAATAACACAGCCAGGTTGTTTTTTTGTGATAACATACACAGCCTGGTTGTTACAATGTTCATTAATGTTATTGGTCCACTCAACAAAGAAATCGTTTTTTCTATGATGCTTGGATATGGATATGGATATGGATATGGATATGGATATGGATATGGATATGGGGATTGGATGAGACTCTTAACTTTAAAAAATCTAGGACACGGATATGGATACGGATACAGTTGCCAATGTTACAGTAGTCTTGAGTTCCTAAACAAGATAAAAGGAACATGTTGAACTAATATCCATGAAGAGAAAATAGTGTGGAGCCCGGTTGCTAAAATGATCATAAATCTTATTGGCCCACTCAACAAGAAAATCATTCCTTCTATCATGCCTAGCTACATATATGGATACGGACACGGATATGGGTATTGGGGATAGGACTTCACTATCAGAAATCTAGGACATGAATATGGATACAACTGCCCTTTGCTTTCAAATTTAATGAGATTATCATTTTTTTACATTCCTTCGCAACATTTTTTTATACTGAAAAGGAAGAAAACCAAAAGAATTAAGGGGCTGTTTGGAAACTCTAGTCTAATAAATAAGAGTCAACTAAATTAAGGCCTAAAATAAAAGCTTTAATTTTTAAGTTCTAATTTACAATTAGCCAATTTGGTAAAACTATAACTAAAAAAATTTCTTATTTCATGAGGAAACTGGGGCCAACCTTTAGGAATCATGGTAATTGGGATTTGGGCACACCTTAATATTACAATGTAGAATCTACCATCTGCATCGTTTTGAAAATATTATAAGGTCATATTAATCTAAAACACTTGTAAATTTTGCATCACTTAAAAATTTTGCAGTGTCCACCTCCATCCGTTTTTGCTAAAAAAGCTCTACAAAAAAAAGCAGCCCTTCTTAGCTTATTTTTTTAGAAGCAAATTCTTTACTTCGTAAATAAGCTCTAAAAATAGAAATTACAATTAGAGGTTTACCAAAGGCTATAATATGTGAATAAGCTCTAAATTATAAAATAAGGGCTTATTTTTAGAGTTTTAAACAACCCCTAAATGAAATAATGAACTTGACAAGCATGACATGCAAAACTTGTACCATAGAAGTATTGATGGAGTACTATATCCTGAAACGAGTGCTGTATGAGTATCAGTCCAAAATAAGAACTCCTCTAATCATAAAATGATGATCATGGATCAAAATAGCGGCCCGCTACACTACACAATTTATCGCCGCTCTCAAACGTAGCGGCCTGTAGAACTCGCTCTTCTACCCTTCCATGCTTAAAAGAGCAGTAAGGGCCCATTTCTTTCCCAAAATTCCTGACAAGAATTTGCTATGTTGGGGTTTCTTGGACATGATATGACATCTTGACCCTACCATCTAAAATGCCATGTTTCTTTCACCACAATTTCAAATTTTGGTTACCTAAAAGGTCTTAAGGCCCTGTTTCTTTAGTGGAATTTCTGCTAGAAATTCACCATGTCCAAGAATTCCTGGACATGATGTGACATGCTGTCCTCTGGAATCTTTGAATTCCATGTTTCTTCACAGGAATTTCTGAATTCCAGCCACATGAAATATCTTTTTTTGACCTTTGGGAATTCAGGAATTCCACTCCCTTTGCATTTTGGTGGAATTCCTAGATGCTCAAGCCCAAAGGAGAATCCAGGAATTCCACTATGTCTGGGAATCCAGGAATTCCCTAGACAGGAATTCCTGGAATTCCAGCAAAGAAACAGGCCCTAAATGACCTTTTGGAATTCCTGAAATTCCATTCTCTATGCATTTGGTTGGAATTTCAAATGCTCCACCAAGAGGAGGAAATTGGAATTTCACCTCAAGGGGACAACTTTTGGAGAATTTGAAATTCCTTACAGACATGAATTCTTGGAATTCTAGTAAAGAAACAGGCCCTAAATGACCTTTTGGAATTCCTGAAATTCCATTCTCTATGCATTTGGTTGGAATTTCAAATGCTCCACCAAGAGGAGGAAATTGGAATTTCACCTCAAGGGGACAACTTTTGGAGAATTTGAAATTCCTTACAGACATGAATTCTTGGAATTCTAGTAAAGAAAAAGGCCCTAAAAAACACAAGATCTCGCCAAATTGAAGACGACACAGAGTCTCTCTTAAGGGCTTTCTCTAGATATATCCTGGCAAACACCCCCTTTGGTATTAGCAGAGGTATTTTTTCCTCAACTCTCAACAAAAGTTAATTGTTTGTTTTAATGAAAGTTAATTTGTCATTTGGTTTAAACTTTAAGCTTTATTTAAACATTACTTTAAAATTTATTTATCCATGTACAGCTGTGCTAAGTTTCTTATGAATTATGAATTTAGAAATGCATAATAATTACTAACTTAGATTAACTAACCAACATGAAAACATGTAAAAAAATAGATCAATATTGTTATTATATAATCACTTAGCAATACAGAACCTTTATGCAATTGGAGGGACCGCTACATCCCCTTATCGTAGTTACTATAGGTAGTAAAAAAAAAACATCAAATACATAATACTTATGTATCGCCCGCTACGTAGTGTTTTGGCCACCAGCATTACGCCTGCCACAACTGCTATTTTGATCCTTGATAATGACAAGTTATCGGCCACGTGGCAGTTACGTTATCCTCCACGGTCATTTTCATTAACAAGAGATGGTAGTTGGTATGTGGAACCCTACAAATCTAAGTTGGCTAATATTGCCAATTTTAAATATCACGATAACTTGACAACAAATTATGGAACAAAGTAAGCCTGGTTTTCCTTTTCTTAAAAAAGAAAAAAAGAAAAGATCACAAAGATTTATTAAAGAAGATGACTTTGTCAGAATACACGTTATTTAATTTAATTGTTTTCAAGGACACGCTTTTAATTATCCAAATCTCAATTTGCAATTGCACTTATTCTCCAGACTCCAATACTAATAAGAAGATTTGGTCGGTCAACCCTAATAAGGCTCACAACTTCACTTAAACTTCTTAATTCTGTTGTCCGCTTCTTCTCTTCTTCTCTGTTTTCATTATCTACTCCATGTCTTTACATTGTATTTCATCCATTTGAACTTCGAATCAGAGCAGGAAGTTTCTGCGAGGAAACCTGCTGTTTGAACCTGAAGATCCGGCTAACGTCACTTCTGTATAGGCAAGTTGTACAGATGTAACATGGCCCTTTATTGCTCAATTTGATGGATTTTAGTGGATTTTTTATTTTTACAGAGAAGTTAGGCTGTCCTTCAAGTTCAAACAAATTGTGTCAGATCCAAAGTATAATCTGGAAGAAATTCTATTTACAGAAAACAAAAGGTCAATGGTCAAAACATAGAATTATTTTGTGGCCTTTTTTTTTATTGGTAACAAATGGATTTCATAAAAGAATATATCAAAGAAAAGAAAAAATAAACATCATGAAGAGAAAGCAATCAAATGGGAAGATCTATCAACACCTTGCTCAGCTAATGCATCTGTAAAAGAATTAGTGGGCCACCCATCATGCTTAAAATCAACCTGAACCGAAGGCACACTATGGATGAACAGATGATATTGTATCAGCTGCAACATAACCCTTATAAGTGTGTACTTGGATTTAAGGACTATATATATATAGTACTGATCCAGTGTGCATCAGAGTGCGCACCTCAATGTGGGGCCCCACCTCGGATTGGGACTAGGGGGATTGAAAGATCTTCCCTGGACCTTCATCTCTGCAACAAATCAGCCCCGTCCCCAATCATTATAACCTCCATTTGAGCCCCACGAGTTTAATGGTGTACAGTCCATTCGGATGGATGTGCAGTCGATCTAACGGTGTACAGTACATCGGATGGGTGCAAAGGTTGGCCTCATGTGAAATTCAGGTTTTGGGGGTCCATTCAGATGGACCATCAGGTGGGGCCCACAGATGTGCACCAGGCACATCTGATAACTACTCTCTATATACATACTACACACAGATATATACATATATATATAGAGAGAGTGAGAGTGAGAGAGAGAGAGAGAGAGAGAGAGAGAGAGAGATTCTCAAAATCATCTCCTCATTTAAAACGGGGAGTTTTTGCCCATTTTGTCTTGTTCAATGAAACAATGCCACTTCACACAGTGCATGCCACCTCACACAAAGCAAATAAAGCATGTGCCGTTTAGGAAACAAATATATTCTTTCTTCCTCCCCATCTTCACGTATATCTTCTTTCTTCCTGGCTCCTGCAAACTAATACATGCTCGGAACTCCACCGTGGGGCTCACTTATGATAATCTGAACTGCTCATCTTGAATCCTAACCCCACCAGGGATCTATCCACAAATATCAATTCAATACAAGAGGTTCCCACCATCAGATTGAGCACATTACATACATAATCGATGCCACATGAAGAAACAAGATGGATGCCACATGGCAGAAATGTGATCGATTGGGTTATGAATAGAGCTAGTTTAAAGGAGAAATTAATTAAGATTAATTGAATTAGCTGCTTTTAAGGAGATGAGCCCCACGGTGGAGGATATTGTGATGGAAAGGTCTAACAAGTTAATTGAAATCAATCCCTAACTTGCCATTTGTACCTAATGTCTTCATCTGTATTGAAATTGGATGACATGTCACTTTCATAGGCTAAGAAAAAGGGGCATTTTCTTGGGAATAATGCTGGGAAGTTTTGTAGCTACTCAGGGGAGGATATTGTGATGGAAAGGTCTCATTATGGATATATAATAGACACCAACAATAGGAATTGCTGATTGGGATTTATTACTAAGCACTTATAGGGTCGTTACATAAGAAAAATCAAGTCAAAACAGTAATTATCTTTCACGTTTATCTCGAAAATATTTTGATGCATCTTTCATTTGTGCCTCGGATGACTCTGTCAATCCGGGACTTCCATGTACTGTTTATCCCAATTTTTATATACAATTAATATTACAATTGAGGAAAAAGAAAGAGAATAAAAAAAGAGTTTAAAACCCAAACAAAACTGAAGTTCAAGTCTTAGAAGGGAGACCCTTCTGAATAATTAAGATTTGAAACCAGGACTTGGTTCCTCCATCCACTTGAGTGGGCTCAGCTGGGCTGAGTCACATGGGATGGCCAAGCCATACCGAGTCTAATCCTAGACGCTTAAAACCCTTAATACTTGTTTAAAAAGATAGAGAAAATCCTAAAAAAATCGGTGCCCAATTAATCCAGAATTTTAAGACGTATAATTCAATTATTGAGAATTAATTCAGGAGTATTATGTGGTAGTGTTTATTTTAGTACTGAGCCAGCTGAATAGCACCTCCAAGCTTTGAATGCTTAATACTTCCCCAAAATGTGGTTTTGGACTTCTGAAGTGCAGGACACCGAAAGCCTTCGATATCTTCCACGAGGAGGGGGTTGGTGGTGGGGGGTGTTTGGCTTTTTACCCAGAATGCTCAGGCAGGGTTGACTTGGAGGGTAGTTGACAATGTATTAGGCAATTCAATGTGAACCCACGTTGACCTCTCTGATTTTATAATATTATGCATAACGGAATCAGGTATATTTTTTCCCTTGTACAGAATTTTTTATTTTCGTTTGTTTTTTCCTTTATATAGGTGCAGTTAGAAAAACAGAATAATAGCAAGATGTTAATTATGTCATAAATCAGGCAAGTTATGAGACATACACCCATACCCAAAGAAATTAAATCAAGATTCAGAAACATCAGCTTAGTTATTAGTATATTACAGGATAAAGAGGTAAAAGTTCAAAATGATAAACAAGAGCTATACCGCTGAATCAAGAAGCTCTAATAGAAACAATTTCCCACAATGGAGAGCAATATTGGCATCTTCATTTTCTTTCAAAACTTGCACCCTATCAGCTATCTCTGCTAGTTTGAAAAAGAGAACTGCAACAACAATGCGGGCATACAGCTCTGTGTTGATAAATTCCTGAAGAAAAAGGCAGCATTTAATAATTTATGTTCAAAGGTGGTATGACATAAATAAGTAAGAGAAACAATGGGATAAAAGAAGAATAGATATCCATTATCAAGGATGCATGTTAGTCAAATCAACTCGCCATTAAACAACATGATAAATGTTTGCTTATTTTGTGCCAGACACATGTCAATGCAGCAGCCAGGAAAAAACCTACCTGAATTTTCCAGCCCTGTGTTCTAGTTGACATGTCTATTAGATTATTAAAATAGATGTCCATATATCTTATGCCTCTAAGAAGTAAAATGTATATAATATTAATTGTAGAACTAGTTCAAAGATGGATTAGAGGGACATAAAGTTGTGGTACCTAGAATTGAGGGACTACATCTATATATTATTCTATTTTTTTATTTACAAAAAATCCATGTATATGCTCCAACGTTACAAAACAGCCATTGAATATGTATTTACAAATAGATAGTTAGATACAACTCCATTCCTTAGCTCCAAGCTGGTGCACCCATCATCATCAAAGCCTTGTCCCAACTATGTTGGAGTCGATTCTATTTCTCCATTCCGATCTATCCTGAGCCAAATCCTTGGATAGGTTACACTTCTTAAAATCCAACCTTGCGACTTCCATCCACAGCCTCTTCGGCCTACTTCTTCCCCTTGGCGAACCATCAACTTGCACAAAAAAACTTTTCATCACAGGCGTCGTTGCTGGCCAGCGTTGGACATGTCCAAACCATCTCAAATGGGCTTCTCTTATCTTATCATCTATTGATGCCACCTTTAAAATGCTCCTGAAAGCACTCACTTATGATTTTGTCCTTCCTAACTTTACCACACATCCACCTAAACATTCTCATCTCTGTTGCACTCATTTTGTGCATGTATTGCTTCTTGATTGGCCAACATTATGCTCAAGCTGGTGTGTGTGTGTAGGGAGATGCTCCTATGAAAGTATCTCTCACCTTACTATGAGAGCTAAGGTGGGGGGCCTCACATTTAAGTTGTTGGCATTGGATATGGATGTGAGGGTTTCCACCTTAGCTCTCATAGTAAGGTGAGAGATGCTCCTTATGAGATTAACTCTCACACTACTACGAGATATATACATATAGAGCAGGGCTTTCCTAAGCTGTAGCTTAGCTTATCCTAAGCTAAAACGGTGCTAGTCTCACAGATCAAAGTTGATTATCAATATTTTTGGCATGTTGGAAGTGGAAAATCCAGTTTTGATTGGATTTGTCTTGATTTTGGAGACGATCATCATGCCAAAAACAGAGATAATCGACTTTACTTTATGAGACCAACACTGTTTCATCTTAGGATAAGCTAAGCTGCAGCTTAGGAGAGCCCCTCTCATATATATATATATATATATATATATATAACTGTCGGGACTAGGGCCCACTTGTGGCCCCACCTAGGATTGGGAACGGGGGGATTGGTGGTTTGAAGATTTAGGTGGGGCCCTTCTCTTTACAAAAATTCAGCACCATTTAATCATCCTAAATCTATCATCAGGGGCCTAGAAGCCACAAGTTCCATCCTTTCGAATGAGTGTACAGTCAATCCAAAGGTCTAGTCCATTTGACTGGGTACAAAAACCTAGGGGACGTGTGAAATTCAAAAAGGGGTTTGGGGGGGTGGGTTTCCAATCGGATGGACCATCATGTGGGCCCCACTAGGGGTGTACATGGTGCGGGAGGCGTGTACTAGATAATTTATGTATATATATAATGTGCACCCCTAGTGGGGCCCATCTAAGAGATGATCTCTTTTTTTTTTTGAATGGTCTAAAGCAAATAGTACAAGAGAGAGATACTTACAAGCTAAAAGGAAAACAAAAAAGAAAAAAAGAGAGGGCCCTAGCAAAACTAATTTGGCCCTACACAGGAAAAAGCCAACTCATTCTAGTGCAACATCATCTGTGTTCTGTAGTGTGTTCTTTAAAAGACAGATTAATAAACACCCAAGCCCTAACTAGGAACTTAGCTTTCTGCGCCAAGCTTTTGTTGCTAGTAACACCACCTTCAAAGCATCGTGAGTTCCTTTCACCTAAGGGTTGATCATAGTGGGCAATAAAACCCTCCATCCTATAGTACACACACGCCATGTGCTTGCATCCTGAGGTGGGACATCATGTGGGCCCCACAGCGAGGTGCACATGGAAAGCTCCATAGGATAACGATTGTGTGTGTACACACACCATGCCCAGCTTGGATAGAACATCACTAAGTTGCTTCTCTGTTTTTTTTTTTGTTTTTTTTGTTTTTTTTTTTGTGAGCAAAAATGTCATATAATCAGCTGTTCTTTCATATGATAACTTGATTGTATTCTTCATGATCTTCTCTCTGATGAAATGACAATCAACACCAATGTGGTTGTTTGTTCGCTCTGGTAAACTGGATTTTTGGCAATATTTATGCCTGAAGTACTACCACAATGCAGCATCATGTACATTTTTTGGCTTAAAGCCCAATTCAAGTCATAAAATCTTCAAACATAGTAACTCTGACGCAACATAATCCATCCATGTTCATAAATGTAGGCCCAAAAAAATAATAATGGAACTCAGATTCACGCCAAGTTTCATGGCCAAACAAACTTAAGGTTCAAATTAATGCAGGCCTACCTGTTGAAGGCAATTTCCTCTTTTGTTTCCATTACTTTCTTTAAGATAATAATAGGATTTCCTTTCATGTTAAGGACTGAAATTAAGTTACTTGGATGGATAGAATTAAATCCAAGGGATTTTAGTACTAGGAGTTCTATTTGAACTTGTGAGCACTCACGAGCAGTTCTTTGAATTTTATGAGACATGAAATTTCACTATTATTCTTTGTGAGGTACTCTTTTCTATTCCGTACTCTGTTTGATTATTTGAGCGTGAGGCATTCCATCTTTACCATCTTTATAGTTATTGTGATTTCTTTGCTACTGGTTGCTGAAGTCTATTACATTCTGTGTTGGCGAACCTGAGTTACTACAAGGGCAAACATTGCAGTTCTCAGAAATTTCTGAATTACAGATTTAGGTATAGTAAACATTGTTCAGTACATATTTGATATTTCTACAGAGACTGCCACTCCTATTCGGCGTCACCCTATGTTGGATTTTGTAGTTGCATCAAACGTTAAGTAGTTAGTTTGCCACACCATTAATGCCTAGGCATTTTGGGTGTATTGGTTAGCAACTTGAGATGGTATCAGAGCCAAAACATCCGGGGTTCGAGTCCTTGCAGTCTTTGACCTTCCACCTTCAATTTATAAAAAATAAAATAAAATAAATACTGCGATTAGCCTTTAGCCATTTGATTTCCTTTTCCTTGTACCTAGTGACAACAATATCATCAACATATACTACTAACATGACAACACTATTACCTCTTCTACTAATTACGGTCATACAGGTGCTGACATTAGCACTGGGTTGCTGACGTCAACCTTAAATCCCTTTCAAACCACTAGGAAAAAAAAAATTTATTATCTGAACTTGATCCAAAACCTCTAACTTCAAAAACTCAGACTTGCCAAAACAAAGGCTACAACAGCTCCACAACTTTCGAAGGTCCTATGCTAGGTCAATCTCTCTGTCTTGGATCGGCTGAAGGGAAAACCCTTCAAATCTTTATTCTTTTCATAATCCACACTGATGGGCATTTTCAAAATCAGTCTTCTATCAGTTATGCGGCTCTAGCACCAAATTGTAGAAACTTGTTCACAGAAATCTAGGGTTTTTTATCCAAACAGAACATGAAAACACCTAGAGAAGAAAATGAGGAAAATAGGGAGAAAGCAGAAGAAATGAAGAATTCAAGAGAGAAAAACATAGCCGCAGACCCGTGGTACCTAAAGTTGGGTCACCACATCTATATATATTATTCCAATATTTTCATTACCAACCCCACTATGCATTTTCCTATATATAAAAGACAGTCCCTGACTTTTCTGTATTTAAAAAAAGCCACAACTCTATTCCTTGATAACATTATGACATACACCAAAATCATCATACATCTAAGCACAAAGATTTCACCGGTTTTCCACACCATCCATTCTGGACACCCAAATTGCATAACCTCCAAATCTTGTGTTGTTTAGATAAATCTGACAAATTTAGACCAGTCAAGCTCATGTAATTTAAGTCAAGAATGCATGTTTAATTGTCCAATAAAAGTGCATTGGCCTACCTCAGTCAGCTCAGGATCAAGGTTTTTAGCTAACAACATAACTTCCTTTCTAGCATCATGATTTTCAGCTAATTCAGCTTCAAAATCCTCGTCAAATGCCACTGGAACAGAAAAGCATAGACACAGCAAAAAGTTGGTACCATATGGTGTAAAATCAGATACCAAATAAGTTATTTCTCCACAAAGCACAAAGAGCGTTTTACTTCATATTCTATTAGTTAAATAAAAAACAGTTGAAGACATTCAAACTGGAGTGAAAAGGGATCAAATACCTGAACCATATAATGATAGCAGTTTCAACTCTTTAATATAGTATTTGATTGCTTTTGGAAATAAAGCAAATAATCCCGATAAGTGCAAAGCTGCAAGACGAATAGTACGTGGGCTTTTTAACCCTTCGTCAAGAATTTTTTCAATGAACTGCAAAAGTGAAGTTGAATGTTTCAAAATACTTATCACCATTTTCTCAACAAAATCCAAGAGAGAGAGAGAGAGTAAAAAAAATTCATAGATAAGGGACTGAGATTGATTTCATAGTAAAAGAACCATCAACACATTGAGATTGGCATCTACATAAATCAAAGAGAGCTAAAATTTAAAACAGTGTTACTTTCTTAATGAAAAACAAAAGCAAAGGAAGAAGATCACTCACCCACTTCAAAGGACCTTTTTCACCATCAATTGTCCAATGCATGTTCAAATCATTAAACACAGAATAATGCAAGATCGAAGAAAGAAGTGCAGCAATAGGTGCAACTCTACGTTTGTTGCAGCTCACATGTAATATCCATGAAGAATGTACCAATTGCAACATCATCTGCAAGAACATATCATTGAAAAAATTAGCGTTGGTAAATGGCACATAAACCACACAAAAATAAAATCCAAATATGCATTTGAAACAAGATTAAAAATTAAAAAAAAAAGTGATCGAAAATAACTGATGCAATCAATCATGCTATTCTTATGCAAGAAACCTCCACCTGTAGCCCTATGCAATGTTAAGAAATGCATGAACTAGATCATTTAAAAGGTAATAGTCAGTTCTAGGAAGCATTGTTTTGAAAATCGAAATCGCATCGCAAATTGGTCATACCAATGAATCATATCGAATCGTGAATTGTAGGATTTTTTATTTTTCTAATAAAAATGAAAAATAATAAAACATTAAAAAAGAAAAAGGAAAAAGTAGTCCATCCATTTCATACCAATATAAATACAATGACAAATAAGCGCATCAATCATATCAAGAATATCATAAAATATATTAAAATAAAATAAATGATATACGTCAAAAGAGTTAAAAGTGTCAATATATATTTATTTTTTTGTTATATTTAAATCAAAATATAAAGAGGATTTTACAGGAAAAACAAAACACTTTAGATGGGCAGTAAACCAAAAAGGTCACTTTATTTTCCCTCACACTAAACCAGTATTCCCGCCCAAAATTCCTTTTTTTTTTACTTATTTTTTCAAGCATCAATATCAACCCTTCTCTAAATAGGTGAGGGTCAACAATGGTGAGGGTCAATATTGTCGACCCTGTGGTGAGGGTCAATATTGTCGACCCTGCGCAAGGGAAATAAAAGTTTTCCCCGTCATCTTCCTCCTCCTCTATTACCCAAACCCAAACCCAATCCAATGGGGAAGACCCAAATGAAGAGAAAAGGCCGTTGTGGAGGAATAAGTGGAAGAATCAGAAACTCAGATCAATGAACCAACCGGTATGCATGCAACCAAAATCTCCAGAGGTGCCCATTTGTGGTTTAGGGAGGGTCGATATCGACTCTGCGCATGAGAAAAAAATAGTAGTGAAACCATCTCTTTACATTTCCTAAATTTTCATGAATCAAACCCCGATCACCTTAATCTAGCTTCTATCCTGCAGGTCCACAAGAATACCTTTGAACACATTTGAATACAAGGCCTGTTAGATGACTCATTTCTTGAAAAGAATGACTAGGCTCTTGACACCCTTTTACTCTTTATTGAGTTATATGTTGTTCCCGTCCTTCCATAGGGACCAGATTGTTGCAATGAAGGATCCCATCTAAAGGAGTTTACTTTATCAAAATTAATGTCAAAAACCACCAGCCTTAAAATGAGATCCGATGGCTATGAAAGGCACCCAAGAAACCTTAAACAAAGAAAGAACCTCATTCGATACTATTGTAGCAGTGGAGGAAGATGATGGGAAACTATTTTTTTCTCCTGCTAAGGGTCGATATCAACCCTCCTTAAACAAGAGATGGGCACCCCCTGAGATTTTGGTTGAATACATACGGCTTGGTTCATTGATCTGAGTGTCTGATTCTTGCTCTTCTTCCTCTGCAATGGCCTTTTCTCTTCATTAGGGTCTCCCCCATTGGATTGGATTTGGGTAAGAGAGGAGGAAGACAATGGGAAAACTTTTTTTTCCCTGCGCAGGGTCGATATTGACCCTCCTCCTCTAAACGGAGGAGGGTTATATCGAACCTCGAAAAAATAAGTAAAAAAAAAAAAGGAATTTTGGGCGGGAATAGCGGGTGTGAGGGAGAATAAACTGGCCTTTTTGGTCTGCTGTCCATCTAAATTGTTTTTTTTTTTTTGTTGTAAAATCCTCAAATATAAAAGCAAAAATAAAGAGAGCAGCTATTGCCACATCCCTCATTGCTCCTTCCACATCGCTTCTCTGTACACATCCAAATTTGTTGAGTTTTCTCCATACACAACCTTGTATTCCCAAACTGCCCAAAGACTGAATCCTCGGTTTCTTCGTGCACATCCCTAGTTCCCTTTCCATCACCCGACCTCATCACCATCGTCTACTCTCTCTCACCCGACCTCATCCATTTCCCTCTCTATTCCCTTGCTCTCTCCCTTTTTTCTCCCTCTCTTTGCAGACTCATTGTGAAGGTAGCTTCTCTCTCCCTATACATCTCTCCATTTATCTTTATATATATATATATATATCATTCTACATGTATCGGCCATATGAGAGATGAATGCTGGCCTGAAAATATGTAAAGGAGAGCAGCTAAAGCCAAACAGAGGCCAATTCTCACCATTCCCCTCACCTGCTCACCAGTGTAACTCATTTTAGCTGAAGAGGCTGATTCTCACCATTCCCCTCTCACCTGCTCACCAGTGTAACTCATTTTAGTTGAAGTTTGTGTCCATTCGGACCTTTAGGTCTGAACGAAAATGATCTGTTCAGCTCATATTTGTTCGACCTAACGGACATTTAGCAGGCTAAGGATGTTGATGAAGCTGCGGATGTCCATAATGAACCAACTGATCTAGACATTCTTGCTTTACAAATGCAGTGCATCGCGAATGCTCAAAGCATACGCCAACTGATCCTTCGGAGGGGATATGAACTGAGCACACAACACCCGAGTGAGCTATATGCGGCTATTGAGCAGGTCTGTAGAGTGTTGCTTGGAGCTTCTCTAGATGATGTCCAGCAGCCCATGCCTCGTACCCTAACGAGAACGAACACCCTCAGCCGCAGGAGGGAGACATGATGTGTTGATGTTTGATTTTGATTAAAATGTAGGGCAGAGTTGGGTTGGTTTGATACCATTGATGGATTTGTCATTGACCCTTTTGGTCACTTTTTTGAAGGATCTGTATTGGTTGGCTATGTTGGATGTATTTCTATTTAATATAATATAGACCTTGTTTGATGGATTTCTATTGGTTGGACACATGTTTCTTAGATGGATTTCTATTGGATGGATACGTGTGTATCGTATTAAACATGAAATCATCCAGGAAAATAACAATAGTTTAGAGAGAGTAACTGAAATTGCCTTATCAAAAGTGACAGCGATGTCTAAAACAATACTGACCAACACTTCGTCAATGGATACATGAACAACTGTAACAATCATTACAACCCTATATGGCCAAACAATATAAATTTGTTCAGCCACTCACAGCTCAGGGCAGAGCATAATCAATTTGTCCGGCCTTGAATGGCCGAACAGTTCGTGACGACACACTCAAATAAAAACACAAAAAAACCTATTGCGTCCCTTTGGCCCCTAAAAATCACATAAATCATCCTTTGGGAGATGGATGTAGAGAGAATAGAAGAGAAAGGAGAAATGGAAAGAGAAGTAGGGGATGTATTGGAAGAAAAAGGAGGAGTTGAGGAAGGAGGGAGAGGATTCTCAAAAAGGGAGGGAAAACCAAATTTTCATGGGTAGTGTACAGAGAAATTGCATGACCAAGCCTAGGACGACGGTTTGCACCCGGAGGTTGTGGGTTCGAAACTGCACTACCACACTGAGGCCACAGGGGAATTTTACCTGGCTTTCTCTCCTAGGCCCGTAGGGATTATTCTGGCCCAAAGGACTGGGAACCCTGTGTTATCAACAAAAAAAAAAAGAAAAAAAAATTGCATGACCAATAAAATAATCATTGATGTCCAATTTGGTCATTTCACGAATGGGTATGCTGGTCTTAAAAAAAATTGGATGTGGAATGAGCAACTAGGGATGTGGCAATAATAGCTCCCAAAATAAAATCTAAACCATCAATGCATAGGAGGATATCTTTTTATGTTAAGAAAGTGTTCATCAAGGAAAAAAAGGTATAAGATTAAAAAAACCAAGAAGATATAGACAAACCCTATACATATAGTTGAACGCTTTAATCAAATCACGTTTCTTATTCATCTTTCAAACCTTCCCAATGCTATAAAAATCCTTAAGAGGTTTCATTAACAACTAAATAACCTTTTAAAATGTAAAAGCGGTAAAATAAAAAAGGAAGAAAAAAGGTAAAAGATTATTAATATTAACTTATTGGTTGTAGTTATTCTCGCTCCGCCGAATCGCTTAAATCATAAGATTAGATGAAACGAGTACTGAGTCATAAGATTCACATATGAATCCTAAGATTCCTATGTAAATGGGATTCATTGCATAGATTTGAACCGGTTTCCTTAGGATTCGGGATACGAATTGTAGGATTTTGACAACAACTATGCTTAGGAAGGAATAATTGCCGCTATCTTAATGGACTAGCATGCTTCCATCCTTCTCTTCGAGTCAATTTTATAATGTGGAGGACTTGATATGGCACTAAACCAAGTAAACTTTTGAGAACTACGCAGTACATTTATTAATGGTAGAATAGAACATCTATCAAACAAGAACAAGTACTTTATATCTTCTAATTGTGGACTTATTAACAAACTATTATATTTTTTTATCACTACCCATTTGATCACTTAACTACAGAAGCACAACACTAGGAACAACCTTGATATAAGCATTATGTAGCATTAAGAAGGTTATCCACCATCTAACAGAGAAAACAAGTCAGGATAAAGGTATGCATATTTACATAAATTACCATGTGCATGCATGAACTTTATGTAACACTAAAAATACACGAGAATAAAACGAAATACCTGGGTGTTGATGCCCTCACATGAGGAAACAAGTAATTGTAATCTTCCTGAACTAAACAACCCCAAAACCAATCTGACAGATCTCAGCATAGGCAAAACAGAGTTTTCACCTGCATTCTCTAGGCTGCAAAAAATATTTTAAGATCATGTGAAAATCCACAGTTAGAATGTAAGTATGCCTCGTGGTGCTGTCCATTTGTTTAAGGAACAGATTGTGGCTTATTCTCATCTCATAAGGTGCAGCCATAATATGAATGAAAGGAAAGATCTTGGTTTACAATGAAAGGAAGGAGCATTAGAATAGGAAGGGAGACACGATAATAATCAGAGGAGAGCACACGATTAACTGTTGCTGATCAAAGGTGAAGAAGAAGAAGCATAAATTGTGGATGCCCCACAATAATTTCAGTATTTGCAAATTAAGTGGTAGTCGAAGAAAAGAAAACAAGCCCTCATAACCAGATCAAAATGCAGAGACTGCTAGGGAATGCTGGAAGAGTTGGCTGATAGAGCACCACGTGGACAAATTAACACACTGTCTATAACTAGTATACAACAAAAACTGATGTCCTGGTGGTCAATAATGTCAAGTAATCAACAGATTTTGGAAGGCCAAAAGTTGAATCATCACCCTGAAACATAGAAACAAGCAATGACAAAAAAACCAAAGAATTGCATGAAAAGAACTTGTCATTATGAAATAAACAATTAAGTCAAAAAAGACTAGTATTGCAATGGAACATACCGAAAGAAAAGAGATCATACAAAAAATAAAATAAGATCAAATAATTGCAACCAAATCGAAGAAAAACTGAATAGATAAACAGGTTCCTTCAGATCATCACATATTGAAATTACTGTATCACAATCCAACAAAAACAATAAAGTTGCGGCTGTAATGTAGTAAGGCCACTCAAGAAGCAGTAGAAGGCTCCGATCTATCGGAAGAGAATAAATATGCTAAGTAGCACACTGACGTAGTTGAACAGTATACTTCTATGAAATAATATCATTCCTCAATAAGATCAGAAAGTTCGCACCTCTCAACAAGATCAGCAAATATACTTCTGAGAACCGCATCAGAAAAGAATGGAAAATCAATCCCTAGATGAACTCCATTTTCAATAGCATGGTTAGGGATTGACAACAATGCGTCTAAACAGAGCCACTGATTCAAGAAGAACAGCGTTGTTAGCTCCAATGAGAAATTTTACAATAGCCTAGCAAATTCACTCACGGCTAGCACTAATGCTATCATAAAAGCAATATATATAAATAAATATAGTTAAGACTAAAAGAATGTAAATATTAAGCATGTATGATATTTTCAAATTTAAAATTGGAAAAAAATGAGAACTAATGCCGACAGGTAACATAAATAAAGCTTGGGAGATGAATGGGAATAAGAGGAATGAGTGAAAATAATGTTAAGAAACAAAAGTGCATGTGGGCTCCGTGCCAAAACAGCTTGTCGGCTCCATGCCAAATAGGATGAGATTTCCAGTCGGGTAAATGAGTGCAGGAATAAGCAAGCAAAAACAGACATGAACAAATAAGCACCTTCCAGTTCATCAAAACTGCTCGTCGACTTCGTGCCAAACCTCCTACAGCAAGAAGGTCATTGACATTCTGAATAAAGTTAAGAGCCAAAGGATCTAACAAAGGAGTCTGTCCCTCATCCGGGTGTGATGATTTGTTGTAGGTCACTATCAAATCCATTGAGAATGAAGAGAAAGCAGTCGATAATGCTTTCAGAACAGGTACTAAAGCTTCATATGCTGCCAGATGAATTTCAGCTCCTGTCTATTCTGGGACATTATGAGAAAATCAATAGATGAATGAAGCTTGAGAACATTTCAAAAAAAAAAAAAACAAAACAAAACAAAAATAATAAGTACTGCTCACAAAATCTTGTGCATATCTGCACTTCCAACAGAAATCCCACATGCACTTGAATGTACCTCTGAATCAAAAGTTGGAGATGAAATAACTTTCCAAAAGAAGTGCCATAGGAAACAAAAGGCAGAATCAAGGCAAATGTCTTTTTCATACTGCACACACCATGATGATATAGAAGCAACAGTCTTCACAGAAAAAATCTGTTAAACCACAAGAAAGGAAAATGTTAAAAAATCTCAGAAAGGACACTTCAAATTTATAGAAATTAGTTAGAACAAGCAGCAAAACTAGGGTTGTCAGTGTCATAAAGAACTAAAGCAAATGGCAAAAAAGTCGGATGTCAGAAAGCAATTCAAAATGATACCTCAATATTATAAAAAAAAAAAAAAACATATGCATGCACAAGCACTGAAAGCCAAACCCCCATCCCCCCCCCCCCAAAAAAAAGACACCTTCCCCTTCTCCCCTACAACTAAAAAAAAAAAAAACCACACCCTCGCTCCCAGACCAACAAACACATGCATGCACGTGTCCACCCACACTTGTATGCACACACGCGCGCGCTCACCCACACACATGCAGGCTCATGGGCACACACGTGCGCACAGCTGAGCATCCCCAATCTCCTGATCTGAAAGGAATTCCATGAGGCTAACCTCCTTCTCAATCATCTTCACTAGCAAGCATTTTGCCCCACGAATTATCCATCCAAGATTCAACAAAGTCTACCATCCTACATGAGGCTTCAGGAATCCAACCAGGCAAAAACGGAGGTTCTTTATTTCTGCTTCCACTACCCAGGGGGCCAATTCAACAACCTACATTGGCATTCCCTGGTAATCCGACTGTCACAAGTAGAGCACTCAAAAGGGAATAGAGCTCGATGGCAGGAATCAGGAGACCAAGCAGCGCGTTTCAGATCCGTCTGAACCGGAGGCTTCCTAGGTGGGCCTAGCAAAGTTGGCGTTGATGCGCCTCCCACCCCATGATCTACCCGTCACAAGATCAATGTCATTCAAAGCCTCCCTTTCATATTTGAGATGAATGGAGCCTATACCTCGTTTTTGGCCTGCACTGCAACTGCAATCGATATGTATGAAAGTATCAATGAACTCACCAGCTCTATAACACAAGACCACCAGCTCTAGATTGGAGATATCATGTGACAGGTTGGAGACCAACAGAGAAAAGGAATCACGGAAGAAGTCAGGTCGCTGGTCTACCCTCTCAGAAAGAGATTCCAGTCTTCTCTCCCAAGGAGCTCTCTTTTCCTCTACTCATCACAGAATATGCACGCCTTGCATTTTGAATGACACCAAACTGTTTCATCACTTTTGTAGCCTTTGGCTAAAGAAGTTTATTTGCCTTTTCAAAGGAAAAAAAAAAATTTCTATTTGGTTTCCTCCGTTCTTTTATAGTGCTGCTACTTTAAACCAGTGGGTTGCTTACATTTGTGCCAACTTCAATGAAATTGTTACATTTTTAAGCAACTAGAAGGTGAAATTTGAAGTGACTGACAGCATGAATGGTAATTTTGGTATGAAATGATAATAGAGAGGAAAATGAATAAAGAACATCAAAGGTACACAGAGCGAAAGAAGATTTATTTTCATTGGTAAGAACCAAGCAGGATTAAGTGAAACTAGAAAGTAGTCCAGCACAACATTTCTCATTGATATCTCGTGTAGCTCTTTCTTTCAGATAATGCGGTAGTTTTAGTTTAACATCTTGAGTTGTATTTAGTGATGACTCACGATATTCACAGAATGAAATCCATAAAGAAACTCAACTAGCAACTGAAAGAACAGTGTGGAGACATTATTTTTCCCTAGGAACTGCTAAATTTTAAAGGAGAAATACTATAACAGAAGGCCCTATGCAATGTCCAATGGACAAAACTTTGACATAATTAATTTAGGAAAAAATGGCAATAGAAAGTAATATCTGGCAAACAATATCAACTTCAAGACAAACATGATTGCGCCGACACATCTTCAGTTAAATCACTAAAGACGAGATGGTAAACATGATGGGATCAACCTGATTTACTGATTTATAGATGTTATAGTAGGCATTATCTAGGCCTGGCAGACCATATAAACAGCATAAGCACAGCCCCATTTCTTTTTTAACATCTCTCTACAAGTATGAATGCATGTAATTAAACTACAGTGTTCTGATGGTCATATAGAATGAATTGTACACAAGAAACATACGGCTTGCAGGACAGCACTAGTTGTTGAAGAAGCCAATCGCCTTTGAGTTGGGCCTCCAAGCTTTCCTCTAACAGAACATGGTAAAAGTGCAACGTCTATCAAAGGGCTGGACCAGAACATAGAACAAGCTGACTTTGCAAATGATACAAGTTTATCCTACACATCAAGGAACAAGATTCTTGGCAATCGACATCATCCAATAAGAACAAAGCAACTAATCAGAGAAAGTATAGGACCTATGATCTTCATAAAAGCAAAGTTACCAAAATATAAAGAAAAGGTCTAGTAAACTTCTCAAAAACATTGCAAGCTTTTATTGAACTCGGTTCTTCCACGACAGAGATCATGACATCTTCAGGCTCAATTCTGGGGTCAGCAGCATAGTAAGTAAATCTTTCCTGTCCTATCTGAAGCTCTTGGACCAAGCTTAAAGTAAGAATAAGAAACTTCAGAGGAGCACATTCTAAAGCAACGTTCTGTTCACAGATATTATTGCCATAATTTTGGAGAAACTGCAAAAAATAGGAGAAAAGGGAAAGGCTGAAAACTCCTTCAAAAAAGAAATGTACTTCTTTATTTCAAGTTAAAAGGACAAAATACAAATGTCAATCTAATGCAAGAATCCTGTGTGGGGAATACAAAGCAAATAGGTTGGATGAGTGTCAAATCAAGGTAAGTTCAAAAAAGAACAGTACTTCTTTATTCAGTTGAGTGGTGAATATGGGTTGGATGAGTGTCAAATCGAGTTAAGTTCTGATGTAACTGCAAAGAGGGGTGAATGTGTATTTTCGAGAGTGAGTGGCAAGTGTGCGAATGTGCATGCCTCCATGCGGGTGGGTGGGAACAGACAGCCAGTACACACTAAGGGTGGGGTTTCGAGTTATTATATAAACAGAATGACAAGACAACAATCAAGAAACTCGAGAGCAATTTAACAGCTGAGAAAGGAATGATAAAGAACTAACAAAAGGTACTTTGATTATCAACAAAGGTTCAGAAGGGAAACCTCAAATATCGAATCTAGATGATGTTCCTCTCTGATAACCAAAAAAAGAACCCTTGCCCATCTTTGTGCCTCAAATCCCCAGGTGTCCAAGTCCCCATCATCATAAGCAATCGAAGAACCAGACAGATGTTTAATAAATCTTTGAGGAAAGTCCTGGAGTTTCTTTAGGTCCCGGAATTCAGTGCCCAAAGAATTGGATCTATAATGCTTCACATTGCTTAAAGAAAACCATTGCTGCACTTTTCTTCTCAATAAACCTAAGATAAACAAGATAAAAACAAAGAGTCAAAACCGCACAACAACAGCTGAAAAGTCGCATAAAGAAAGCACATTTAATTTCTATACTGGTAGACATCATGAGTCATGACAATACCAACCACAAAACAATAGTAAAAAAGAAAAATCATTGCGACATGGACTTCTAGACGCAAACCCTACCTGTGGCCCACATGTGGGACCTAAAGAGGTCTAGGATTTTGTTTCTTTATTTATTTCTTTATGAGTTGTAATTATGATTACCTTTCTAATTTCATTAAGAGTCTTCGATTCTAGGGTTTTGTTTTCTGACATATATGAGCATTGTAAGACATTACAAACAGTTCTTGAGATCAATAAAATTTTCTTTCGTGGATTGAGTTTTCCCTATGAGGTTCGGTCCTCTTTGTGAGTCTCTCATAGACATATTTTCCATGCTTAGGCACTTTACAAAACTCCAATCAGAACCCTTTAAGGTTTGCATCAATTTTAGTATCAAAGCCCTAGGTTGTTGTGGGGGATCAATGGATTCGAGTTATTGAAGGAGTCCTAATTTGTTTGCGATTATTGGTTTGGATCAAGGTATTGCTATCTTCTTGATTATCTGCAGATTGGTTCTCTTCTACATTCCGTTCTCATGTGAGAAAAAGCAAGAACGGAAGTGGTCGATGAGGCAAAGATCACAACCGCAAAGGGCAAGAGGGCCACTTTGTTTTCCGAAATAAAAATGAAAGAAAAAAGAAAGAAAGGAAAAGCAAAGATCCTCGGCCATTGCAGAAAGTAGGCAGCACCCACTTCGGTCATGCAGATAATAATAAAAAAAAAAACATGCGGCTTGATTCACCATTGCACCAAATAAAGCCTTTTCCATGACAAAAAAAAAAAGCCCCCATCTATTAATCACCCATTCCCTGACTTCCTCCTTGCTAAAATCCATATGTGCAATTCTACAAAGAAAAGGCTGATAACAAATCCTTCAGTGCATTTAAAACTGATTTAACACCACCACCACCCTAAAGTACCCTACGGATCGGACCACAGTTTCTTGGTTCTCCTTAATTTGAAAGAGAATAGAAATCAACATTACCTTGAAGTCCAATACCTGTTGTCACACACCCTTCACTCTTTTGGTGACCTACCCACTACGCTCGAAGGATCGATCCTCCAAACTTCCCCCCATTGAATCTTTTTAAAAGCCCTAATCACTTAAGATGCCCAGATACAGCATGGATACAACAGCGGCATGCCATGGATATGGCAAGGACACTAATTTTGCACAAAAAGTGAACTATCGGATACAATACAACAAGATAGATTGCCCATTTTGAAGTATCCATGCATCATCACTAAACTCCATACTGAACCAAATGAAAGCAAGCCTTCTCATCAACTTTGAAATCTTGTTCAGAGGCATGAATGCATTAAGAACTACTAATTCTTATTTCCTAGGATAATGGTCGCAAATTTTGCAAATTTGCAGTTATGAACAGGTGAACAAGATTCAATACAAACAGCTGGAGCTTGTTCCACCATCTTAAACTAGACCCCATCATCTTCTCACGATACAAGTTATGATGTCCAGACACACCATGGATATGGCAGGGACATGGATTTTACAATAAAAATTAAAAAGTGAACTATTAGATATGATACAATACATTGCCTATTTTGAAGTATCTGGGTATCATAACATACAAGGCTGATCATTCAAGACTTCGAGGAGCAATATGGTTGAGTACACCTAAAAAAGATTAAAACATCAAGAACATGTTTAAATATATTAATGGTCACCTCTCAAGATGCAGTGTCGACAGGCACAGTGGCATTCACATATCACTTGTTGAAGGCATACATATCATTGTCATGATCATACATGCAGTGACATTCGGTACCCAATACACATAAAACAGAAATTGTGGAATAATTGGATGCCCTGATTGGGTCGATCCTCCTCTCTATTTATAATGATTAGATGCCTTGAATAAGGCTCTAATTACAATCAATCTAGGTTGTCAAACTTCACAAAAGAGGAAAGAAAATCTATGTACAGTTGTCCTATTGACTAAGTATTATTTCACATGGTTTTAATGTATACTGGGCCAAGGCCCATTTAAGATACAAATGGGTATAACAATATTTAAATGCAGAAGATACAATAAAAATCTGAGTGGAGTCAAAAGAACGGGAACTTATGCAAGTCCAACAGATGTCAATGGCGCCATAAATAATAGCTCACGAGTCACGATAACCTTAACCATAAGGAAACAAATCCGTCCAAGCATGTTAAGTTAGCATTTTCAGTAACTCAATAGAAAATGGAGCTATGGAGGATTCAATTATACAATTACTTAAAAAAGATTAAATCATCACAGCGATTTTCTCACGTACCACCAAAATCAGTGAAATCGCGTGGCAACGATGCAAGAAAATGCAAGAGTACATCAAGTGGCACATCACAAGTACCAACCAAAGAAGCAGCCTCAAGAACCTGTTCACAAACTGAATACCATTGGAAATATCAAGGTTCCGTCCTAACTTTGAAAAGTATACAGATATCCAAATATTCAATTGAAGAGTCAGTATAAAAGTATTTGACTACCGAATTGGCTCATAAATCAGAGACCTCGGAGACGATAATTTGCATTGAAATGTTGTTTGCTGTTCTCAACAACAACTCTGAGAGTATCTAATAAATCTGCACTTCTTTTATGCAAAAGATTGTCTTGAGCAGTTTCCTCTTCCACTGTGTCAGGGGAACTATTTTCACACCATTGTGCCTCACATTCACAATATGTTCTAGTTCCAAAGGAAGCTGAAGCAATGCAGGCAGCAAGAGCCATCAATCCTGCTCGCCCAAAAGACTCCTGTTTAGCAATAGATGCTATTCTACACAAGAATGCTACCCGTTCACTGCAATCATATAATAAGAGCATCTGTATCAAATTTTCTGCATAAATAAGCAGAACCATACAAAATTTAAAAAACAAAGTAGAAAATTGCACTCCCAAAATCCAACAAAAATAATTGGAGAAAACTGAAGTTAAAGCAATTTTATGGACCTTTAAAGAAATGATGACATAAGCTATTAAGGACAACACCAAGACTCACTGGAGCTGAAAGCTAGTGCAGTCAGTTGCACTGACCAAAGCACTAATCAAAGTCCAAGGCAAACAGCAGAGCAAGCTTCTTGTATTCTTAAATGATGAACATGGTATGGCCTGAGCACATAAAACATCCTAAAGCAACTAGTTTCAGGCTGAATAGTCATATTATGTGTGCTTAGTCATCCAATGAGGGCCGGCTACGATCAATGGAAATGAGAGAAGTCAGTTGAAGATGCATCCACTATAATAACTTAAAGAACAATAATTCATGCATCCCCAACAAGTGCCTTAATGGCTTTAAACACTTAACAGTTAACACAATCCTTGTTCAAGCTATCAACGAATTAGCCTCTCAAAGCAGTCACAGGTGTGTCTGTGTCATATTAGAAACTCGGCCGAGTCTGAGTCAACTCAGACTTGACCTTGAGTGAGTCATGTCCCATGGGACTTGGACCCAACTCAGCTTAAACTGAAAAATGCTGAAAATGAATGGTACCAGCCTTTTTCTTCTGACTGCCGCTCATTCAAGTCTTCATTGATTTCATGAGCCTTTGTTGACTTAGCTTAAAAGGCCTACAAACCATGAGGCCCAGATACGACATAAATATGACAGGGACATACCATAGAGATGGCAGGGACACAGATTTTACACATAAACTATGTATGACACAATACATTGCCCACTTTGAAGTATCTGTGCATCATAGCCTACAAATAACTTGTAACTGGATAGTCAACAACTTTTGACTGGACATTGTAAAAGAGACCCAGGCCCATCATCCACACAACTCCTTCATTCAGGGCAATTCCCCACACGCCAACCGTACGAATGACTGCATACATGCTAAGTTTAGATTCTTGCTTATTCACATTAAGTAGGTGCTTCATTTGATTGATTGTAATTTTGCTAACTGCAGCCAATTGATTGACATTAATATCTTATAAATTCATGGTCGATCCCAAAGGCAAAGTCGTGACCTTTTTTTTACGAGGAAAGAAGGCATGACCTTCATTGCAAAATCATTCTCTTCCTCTCTTTCTCATCAAGTTACATGGTATGAAAGCCTCTCGAAAGGGATTTCGGAATCCACTCCTGTATTCAATCGCAGTCCCAGCCGATAGCCTGCAAAAGGGTTTCAGAATCCTTTCATCTCTCCTATATTCCATGATCCTTGACACTCTGGGTAATGCCACACAGCCTCAAGTGCTCAAATTACAAGAAAAACGATGCATCAGCCAATTACAGATGAACTTACACACTGAATTTGAGTCTGTTCAGGCAGCTCCCATGAATAGGAAGGCCTCCCTAGATTTAGACACTAGTGTTTTCGAGAAGAACTCCATCTTAAGTCTGAACAGCTTCTTGTAGAAGAACCAGAAGCCTTCCATGCATCACCATCAAATAAGACAGCTCTTCTATCTGCAAAAGGCCAATCAATTCAATGCTTTGAGTGTACAGAGTTTGGCCATGTTGCACACAATTGCAAAAAGCCTTCTGCAACTACCGCGAGAGGACAGGACATGTTATCTCAAAATGCACCAAACATCCACCACGGAAAAATGAGCCTCCACAAAACGTCAAAATCAGAATTCAGCTGCCCTCCAAGCCCAAGCCAGTCCTGCTACTGTTGAAGGGTTTAGCTCCAGCAATTCTCCTAACATCAGATCAGATTCAAGAGATGATCAACGCCTCTATAGCATCTGCCTTCACCTACATGGGTATTAATCATTGATATAGTCCCGCTTCCTTTTCTGCTTTCACATATCCCTCTTCTAGGTTAGTTACTCAGGAGCATCCAACCATTTGACATCTGTGACAGTCTTAGTGCCTTTAAACCCTATATCGGAACGAAATATTATTGTTGCCAACAACCAAAATCTGTCCATTTCTGGAGTTGGCTCAATAACCCTTTCTACCTCGCAGAACCAACCTCCTACTTTGCCCAATTTTTACTCGGTTCCTTATTTCTCAACTAATTTACTTTCTGTCGGTCAATTAGTTGATAATGGTTACTCGGTATATTTTACATCCTCTGGTTGTATGATACAGGACCAACAAACAGAAAAGGTGATCAAGACAGAGTAGACAACGAAGGACTTTCTTATTGGACGTTGGACTAGGATCACTGTTTCCATCTTCTGTTAGCTCTCGGAATAATTTGTGGACAATTTGGCATCATCACCTTGGTCATTTGCATTATGACAAGACTTATTTTCTTATTTAAGCACGGACATTTGGTTTCCTCAATGCCTAATAAAGAGTTTAATTCTTTGTTAAAATCTCAATGCATTTCATGTTGTTTGAGCAAAAGTCATACTTAACCTTTCCCTGCTCATTTTTCACAAGCCACAGGTCCCTTCGATATTATCCGCAAAGATGTTTGGGCATTGCACCTCAATCTAGTAGGCTATACTTAATAAATACTATTTCACATTAATTGATGATCACTCACGCTTTACTTGGATTTGTTTTCTTCATTTTAAATATGAGATTTTGCCTGCATTTAAGAAATTTCCCAATCTTGTGGATACCCAATTTAACAGAAAAATAAAGGTCCCACAGCCTAACTCCGGGGAGGAATACCTATCCGGAGAATTTTTCCTCTTTTCTATCTGATAAGGGCATCATTCATCAGAAAATTTTCCCGCATACTCATTAGCAAAACCAAGCCCAAATATCAACACATCCTTGACACAACCAGGGCTTTGCTTTTTGAATAAAAAAATCCCTTCCATTTTTTGGTGTGAGGTAGTTCATATGTCTGTTTATCTAATTGACTAACTTCCAACCCGTGTTGAACAACAATTGCCAGTTTGAGTCCCTTTTTTTTGTTCACTGCCTTCTTATATACATTTACATACTTTTGGTTTCTATTTTTGTTCATCTTCCAACCTTAGAAAGACACAAGTTATCCCATCAAGCAAGTAAATGTGCTTTCCTAGGCTGTAGTGATGAACACAAGGGGTTCCTAGGCTACAATCTGGCAGCTTGCTGCACGTGTATCTCGTAATCTTGTCTTCCTTGAATATGTTCCTTCTCATTCTCTTGAAAATAATTCTCGTGTGTGAAGTTTCTTACCTTCCTCAATTCTCCAGTCCACCCCTACATCTATTTTTAACAAAGAATTACAGGTCTATAGTTGACGGCCATGGCCTCCTCCTCCTATATCTACTCATGATCACTTATCAAAACCGGATCCTCAATCACCGGGTATCATACCTCCTGACCCACCACCTTTACGGCGTTTCAATCATATCATCAAACCAACTAACCACTTTAGTTTCTCTGCATTTTTTTCAACTCTCGATTCTACATTTCTCTCTTCTTATCACCAGCGAAAGATATACCCTGTTGTCTGGATGCAATGACGGAAGAATTAATTGCTCTTGAATCAAATCAAACTTGGGAACTAATTCCCCACCCACCCAATGTTATGGTGACATGCAGTAAATGGGTGTATTTCTTGAAGTTGAAATCCAATGTTAGCTTCGACAGATGTGAGGCCGATCTCATTGGACAAGGTTGGTTATAAGCAAGAATATGGCATTGATTACAACGAGACATTTGCATCAATTGCCAAGATTACTGCCATTCGTGCCATGCTTGCAATTGTTGCAATTCGTCGTTGGCATCTTTGGCAAATGGATGTCATTTTTTTCTTTATTTTGTTGCCCGGTGACCTCCAAGAGACCATCTTCATGAAGCCACCACTAGGGTACGCTTGTCCTCCAAATCATATCTGTCACCTGCACAAATCCCTATATGGTCTTAAATAGGCTCCTCAGCATGGCTTAAAAACATTCACAATGTCATTGTTCAAGCTGGGTTCTACTAAAGTAACCATGATAACTCTGTCCGGCAAACTCCACTTGGTTGCACTTTGTTACTTCTGCATGTCAATGTATGATCATTAGTAGAAATGACAATACAAGCATCGCTTCTCTTAAATCTTACTTAATGAGCTCTTTTCAAAATGAAGGGTCTTGGACCCTCGCCTACTTCCTTGCGCTATAGATTACTCGATCAAAAGATGGATCCCGATTCACCAAAAGAAATATGCTAAAGAATTATTCTCACTTTCTCATCTAACAGATTCCAGAGTTTCTAATACTCCACTTGAGTTAAATGCAAAACTTAGCAGAAACGACAATCCTCCTCTTCCAGATCCAACTATATACTGTTGCCTTGGTGGAAGTCCGATTTATCTCACTATGATGCATCCTGATATTTCATATATCCCATGTGATCCAGGTTGTTAGCCAGTTCGCTATAGTAGAGGGACTCATTATCGAGGGTTCTTTTGCTCTTCTACTTCCCCCATGATTCTTCGAGGTTATGCTGATATTTACCGGGCAAGATGCCCTGATATAAGGCGATCCAATACTAGTTTATGCTCCTAGGTGCTTTTTTTCTTTCTTGGAAGTGCAGAAATCAACTGATTGTCTCCAAATTCTCTACGGAGGCAGTGTATAGATCGATGTAATCAACAAACAGTGAAGTGATTTGGCTTCGCCATCTTCTTTGGGAACTTGGTGTCCCTGCTCTTGGCCCTACACCTCTCAATGCCTACAATACCAGTGCCCATTCAGACTGCCAACAATCCTAGAATGCAAGAAAAGACCAAGCAAATTGAAGTTGACTGCCATTTCATCAAACAACATGTTCTCTTCGGTCTCCTCAAACTTCCTCATGTCTCTTCTCAAGATCAACTAGCAGATTTGCTCGACAAATCCCTATATGGGTTGACTGTAAATCCTTAACACGGCCACGTCATGACTTTCTTACTGCCATATTGATGCTTGTTCCCAAGGTGCATCAATTTGAAGGGGGTGTAAAAAAGACCTAGGTCATAATCCAGGCCCAGGCCCATAATCTACACAACCCCTTAATTCGGGGCAACTCTCCACATGGGTTGACTGTAAAGTGTACAATGACTATATACACCATAAGTTTAGATTTTTGCTTATTCACATTATAGGTGATTTATTTGATTGATTGTAATCTCCCTAATTGAAGCCAATTGATTGGCATTAACATCTTATAAATACATGGTCGATCCCAAAAGGAAAGACATGACCTTTCACAACAAATTCATTCTCTTCCTCTCTTTCTCATCAAGTTGCAGACATTATTGTGGATCTTCAGTAACTTGACAAGAATCACAAATACAATCAGAGAAATGACACAAATTTAAGGCTTCTAGGCTGCCCCAGGCCTCCCAGCAATGCAAGCCAATATCAGTTACAAGCTGAGGTGCAACTCGGCCAAGTTGGGCAGACTCAATCTGACTCCAAGGGGACCAAGTCGGGTCCCGATTATGGGCTTCAATCCTTGCAACGACATGAATTAAAATGTTGGGTTATTTTATTCCATACGGTAGCAGCCAATATGCATCTGAGTATTGGTCATGAGTCTCATGACCGAGCTACTTTTACTGGATATTGGCATCAGTTTGTATTGTTGAGAAACAGCAAAGGACCTATTGTAACTTCTAGTGACAATGAATTAATTAATAATAATGGGAAACTGTAATAAGAAGGGCCTTTTTGTAATTCATGAAAATAGTGAATTATATAAATAATGTGTTAGGGTTGGTCACAAAGAAGGGTTAAACGACTAGTTCCCACAATTCTTAGTTAGTCTTTTGGGTTTACGGGTTAAAATTTCAACTTGTTATTCCTTCCATTTTCTATTTCTTCTTCACTTTGGTCACCCTTCAAGAATACATCCATATCAATCTTAAGGACCCCTACCAATACAGGTGCGAATGTATTTTCTTTCTTTCTTTTTTCTTTTGGGGCTGATATGGCCAATTTATCAGCTGATATGATATGTCTCATCCGCTCTTTTTTTTAATCCATGGTTTAATTATTGTAAACAACAAAGTCATTCATCCTCTTGATTTTTCTTTGACTCCAGCTAGTTGACTTTAGCCCATTCTGTGGTTTTCCATGAAACCCTAAATTACAAACCACAGCTATTACAACAAGAACAGACGTAGCACAGCATTTGTCATTGGTTTTTTTTTAAGAAAAAATTGTTTATTCATGGAAAAATCATATAACATATGTAGAGAAACCGCTGCGCAGTTGTCCAAGCTGGAGTTCAGCTGGATAGGGAGATGAGTGTCTGAAAATGTGCAAAAAATAAAAATAAAAAAAAGTTGTAAACCTATTAAATTGTTCTGGTTCCCCTAACAAGCGCTAAAAAACTATAAGGTCCAAAGAAAAATGCCAGGTTTATAAATTAAAAAAAAAATCTCTAACAGTAAATTTGAAGCAATGAATAGCACATAATGCCAGCTTCATCCAAATAGTAAAAAGTAAAATGAAATATGGAAGCACAAAACAAATTACCAGCATACCTCCCAGAGAAATAACTAGAAAATTGGCGAAAAAATATGCTTGCAGCTTTAATACTTTCTGAAGAATAAATTCCTTTTACACCTGAAATGGAAGTGATGAAATCCCACATACTTGTTAAGTCCATCAATACTGAGGTTTTAGTACAATGGTAACTAAAAAAGCTATTTTTTTAAAATGATAATGGTAACTAAAATATTCACAACCCAAAGTAAAGAACAGGCCTGCACCATCTAAATGAGTTTCCATTAATAGGGGCAGAGAGAGGGGATGTCGAGCAGGGCCAATTGCCTCTGCCTCCCCTCCCCCTCCCCCTCCCCCTTTGAGTTTTTCTCATTTTGCAATGAGAGAAGTGAAACTTCACGACGGGTACAACCTATTGCAAATATAAGAATGAAGGCCCACACCTTCAATGGGCTTACTCCAAATTTTACGCAATAGGTATTGAGTCTAACAGATGTTGATTGTTACATTCCGCAATACTATTCTGCCCTGGTGATATGCACATAAGGTCTGTGATTCAATCCCATTTTCAGCAAGTTAACTCCGAGATTCGTTAGAGGTGTACTCCCCTCCATTTTCAGGCTGAAATCCCTTTTTTTTTTTTTGTCAACTTAACTTCAATCATTTTATGATATGTTTTAAAAGTATGTAAGACCTCATCTTTAGATTTCAAAAGATAAACCCAATTCACTCGAGTTGCACCATCACTAAAAGTCACAAAATATCGATGTCCATAAATAGATAAATCAGGAGCATCCAGACATCAGAATGAATCAAATCAAATGAACAAGTAATCCTGACTAGTTACTTGTGTGCGAATGGATTCATACTCTGGATTAACACCTCCCAAGAGTTCAAATGTATGTTGGTCTTCCAACAATTTTGCATGCTTCTTAGCACAACAAGGTTTAGGGCTCATGTAAGACTCAACTCAATCCACAATGCCCGGAATCTTGAATAGTAGTCTCCAAAGGATAGAGTTCCTTGTTTAAAACTAGCAATCTCCATCTTTAATTCTAGGATCCTAGCACTATTTCTCTTTTTAAAACATTTTGCGATGCCTTATTCCATCGATTAAGTTCATGATCAACATGTTTTCCAAGATCCAATCTGCAAATTTTGGATCGTCCTTTTTAAATTTCTTTGATACTCCCATTAATATAACCAAGTCTCTTTGAACCTCCGATCTCCATTCTGGCTGAATAGGGCCAATCCCTAAAATCAATACCATTAAAAAGTGCTGGTGTTATCCTTAAATTAGAATTAATAATACCAGGAAGTTGTTTGCTGGGTGTGGAACTCTTACCCTGTTGTTTAGCCTCCATTGAAAAAACAGATACCTAAATCACAAATTAAATTGAAATACAAACCCATTTAGGAATTCACAAAAAATTGGTTTCTTCATTTCAGAGATGCAGAAACAGTTGAACGATTGGCTTCTGACAATCCACGACAGAAACAACAATCCTGACAGTCGACAAACACTACAAACATCCTCTGACGAACACGACACAGCAGTCAGCAACTTCCAACCCCCTGACAACCACTACAAACACAAGTTGACAAGCTTCAACCTTTGTAGATCGACACGAGATGCATATATCTGGTTCCAACTACACAATGAGGCTTATAGTTGCACTAGTAACATTATAAGGAAGTCTGACTGCATGTAATCAGCAAAAAGCACTCGCTGGACCAGAGAACACCAATCGACACCTGCTGATCACTCGTTCTAGACTCCAGCCACCATCAGAACCCTTTTTCACAATGTCGACATACTTACAGGACAGCTATGACCCAGCTGAACATGTCCAATTGTTCGGCTGGGATTGAAAACACTTAAAACCTTTTAACAGCTTCAAATCTGGTCCTCTAGATCTATGAAACTTCAAGCCTCCTTAATGCTATGAGGCTCTGATACCAAGTTGGAACCCTAGACTGGATTAGATCTAGGGTTCTAACTTTGGATGTCATAAATGAATGAAGAAGAGAAAAAGAAAGGAAAAGAAAAGATTCAGAGAAGGGAATGGTAGAATGATAGATCTACATAGGGCTATCGACCATTCCTCTATTATTAGATTTTAGGTTCTGCAAATTCTAAAAAAAACCCTCAACATTTTGATATTAACACCAAAGTCCCCAACAAGATGTATATTGTAAGTCCTATTCTATAACTTATAACAGAATACAAGTGGCAACACAGAACTCAAACACATAAGCACTTGTAAAGAACAAACATACTTTGTACAAAGCTTCAATCTGAAATGCATAAACGCGGTAACGAGAAACAACTATTGAGGTGAGTTGCAATTGCAAGTGGTAAGACAACTCAAAAACATAAGCATTTGTACAGTTCATTCACATTCAATTTGTAATCATTTAGCAGTACGCCCAAGACAATGAGGAATTAACCACTTGGCAAAATTTTCTTATCTGGCGTGAAAGCGTTAGCAGGAGGATTCATAAAAACTAACCAAATTCTTTATGATGCACAGCATCGTTCAGTCCTCGTATGAATGGCCCAAGGACAAAACTTTCAGGAACTAGTTTTGCAAGGTTCCCATGGTTCTCCCATCTGATGCCTAAAAATGACTGCATGATCAAGCACCGAACTGAAACACATGTTAAAGAAGGATTAATGTTAAGAATGAGCAAAAAAGTTCAAAACAAAGAAAATTTCTCAAGTAGCCAGGTAAACTTCTTTTGGAAGGCAAGTTACGCAATTTGTTGGAAGATAAACCCATGTAAACTATTCTCAATAATATACAACTATCAGCATTAGCACCGTACTATACCTTGAGGATTTTCATGACAAAAGCCTCGCTGCCACAAAACTGCCAACCAGCTAAAAATGCATTCTAAATCATCCATCTGAATTTGACAAACCCCTTTACCAGCAAGATTTATATTAAAATCATCACTCCAGGAAAATTGAAGCAACTTAGATATCTGAAAAAACATAATAAAAGGCCAACATGCTTCATATTAGGTACTAAAAAATAAAAATGGACAATAAGCAGAAATTGAGTTAGGTTTTGGGTGTGTTAGACATAATTCTGATGACCATCCCTTTCGCAGGCAAGCACGAGATCCCTATCTTAAAGAATGTAGTACCAGAAGAATGAAAATAATGATAGAGATTATATTTTATTGATAAAAAAAAATCCCTTATTAAGAAAACATTTATGCATACTTTTCAGCCTTTCCTTTTGTGAACGAGATTGTATTTCAAGAACAAAAACTGATACAAGAGGTGACGAACAAAATAAACAAGACAAGGAAAAGTCAAAATGCCACACTCAACTAAGCCATAGGCTAACAACTAACATAACTGTAGGCCAATGGGAACAGACAAAAATGACTTCCAATAGTTAGTCCAAGCATTATCAAATCAGCAATATTATTTTCTCAACAAAGTTTTGTGTCAACAGAAAAAATAGTGAAACATCAATTTAGACAAAAAACTTGTAATGTATTAACGCTTTACAATTTAGACTCTTTTGTTATGAAGGGAACTTTGATCTTTTGACTATAGCTTTCCCATTGGAGCAATATTATTGGATGCATCTGTGTTACAGAACAGTTTTTCATGATTGTCCATTATCTATGGTCCGCCCACTGCTGAAATGATTCATTCATTTATCAGGTTCTAGCAGAAATAGTTTCAACTTTCAACCTTTAAACTGAAAAGAACTACAACTACTGGATCACATTTTAATCAATAATTATCCATTAGTTTAGTTTTTATGAAAGACAGCAGTCGTTGATATAAAGTCAACATGCCAAGACATAGCATCATTACAAAGATAGCCCTATACACTTGAACAGAGTTAAGGGGGCACAAAAGCATGAAGACAACAAATAAGACTCGTTAAAATAACGAGGACTAGCATATTAGAACAAACTAAAGTAAGAGATCAACACATCATATTTTTATCATCTAATAATGTATTATGGGAAGTGGGAACCAAGGATGAAAATAGCAGCGGCAAGCATAGCGGTCCGCTGCCAAAACGCTACATACAGTAGCAGCGTAGCGGTGTGATTTGGAAAATTCGTCAAAAAAATATGAAAAAAATTATAGAAAATCCAGAATATTGGTAAATGAGAGAATGTATTTTTTTCTGTAAAAGTAACTAAGATAAGGGAGCGTGGCGGTCCCCTCATTGTATGAAGTCTTGTATCGCTATATAAATAGAAAACAATAGTAATGATCATTTTTTTCACATGTGTTCATGTTTCTTAGTTATGCTAACTTAGAAACTAATGAAAGGCTTATATAAGAAAAAGCTATGTCATGAAGTCGAGACTTAAGAGTACCTAGAGAAAAAAATACATCTATCAAAGGGGGTGTCTAATAGGATGTACTTAGAGAAGAATCATTGAGAAGAACTCTTTGTGTCGACTGTAATTCGGTGAGATCATGTGCTTTTTGGTGTTCTTTTAAACATAAAAGGGTAGAAGAGTTGTTTAGAAATGTAATTTGGAGAGAAGAAGAAAAGAAATAAGTCTTACTACGCATTTTTAAAAATTTTGGAAAGTAGGAATTTTTCTCACCCCGTAGCTACGCTCGCTACGGATGCGACGGCGGCTACGATATTTTCATCCATGATGGGAACACCACCATCAGACACCTCTCCAGTAGACATTCATGAGGACCCTCTGACAGAACACAACCATGCAACATGAATGTGCACTGTAACTCCACACCTTACTTTTCAGTCCATATACAGGTCACAATTGGACAACTAGAACTTTATAGGTCCAGATTGCCTTCATGACACTAGGTGGATCCATTCATTATCGTTCCCTCTTGGACGAGTTATTATAGGATCATTTCCCCAATCATTAATAACTGCTAGATATGATAATTGAAAATGTAAAAAAAAATGAAAATCTTGCCACAATTTTACAGAATTTCTTCTCCATTAGTGCAAAATAACAACAACAATAACTATAATGTACTTAATCATTTGGCGCTCAAAATCATGTAATATCAAAAGCATAATAAAAGGACATGACAACAGACCTGGTGGGTCCAAGCTGCCTCGACCAAGTGTGTACCATACTCTTCAAGCATTTCGTACAGAAGAAAGAATGCCTCCCATCTCTGCCGATCATTCGAACAGGGCTCAGATGAATTGTTTACTTTCTGCACACCTAAAGAGTAAGCTTCCTTTTCAGCCCATTTTCCTCTCTTTGTCATAGGACGTACCATTGAACTTCCATCAATCGAACTTAATAGACCATTCTTACTGTCACCTTTAGCTTCTGACGAAACATGGTTGAATGAACTAGCTTCCAATGAAACTTTTTTTAATGAAGTTTCTTCAGTACTCAGTGAAGAAGAATAATGGCCCAATGATATTTTCAAAATGTGTAGTGACAGCTTTCTCACCAAGCCATCCTTATCAATCTAATACAGCAAGCAGAAGAACATATTAAACTGTACAGAAATACATCCTTCACGGCTTCACCAAACAAGAGAGATTTTAACTTTGTGTCAAACAAATAAAAACAAAAAATGATTTTTAAGTTCAAGGATTACCAAGCCTCTCCTCATTTCCTCCCAAAACATATTCTCTTCTCGTATATCAAAATCTTTTGCACATTTTGTTACAGCAACACTTTTGCATCCTTCTATATGAAAAAAGTAAGACAAATATAGAGAGAGAAGACAATATGCATCTTGACGCTCTAGAGGTCCCAAACAAAATAGAGATTTGCAGCATTCCCAGATTTTCCTAAAAAATTGACCCCTGCAAAATCAAGATAGACATGCTTAACAGGAAAATAGGAGGAGCCAACGGATAAATAATTTGAGTTTGAGGGTTCAGATGATAATATGTTGGATCCATCAGATAAAGGTGATTTTTCTTGTCCATTGAGAACATCCACATAGAGAATATATTATTTTCAAATACGGCAATTTTTTAACTTTGGAAAAAACAGATAAGAAAGACATCCCAAGGCCATGGAATGTTCACATACAGCGCATTCTCCGTTCTATTCCCATTATGTGGAGTTTCTCAGAGATATTTTTTTCCTAGGTGTTGGGCCCACACTGTAAAACATGATCACGTTTTTTTATGATGGTTTCTTCTTCATTCTTATCTAAGGTTCAAACTCAACCCTTAAAGCTGTAGACGATACCTGCAAAAGATGTATGTTGACCCATGTACTGAAACTTCAAAAGAGGAAAGCTCATGTAAAGCCGTGAAAACAAATGGAAATATAAAGCGAATTGCCATGGACCGATGTTCCAATGATTGTGAAAGCATGCAAATGGCCATATTAGAGAGATCCCACAGCACATGTCTGGCAAATTTTTCTGGAGAAACATGCCCACCCACCACCTTGTCTGTACTTTCAACTGCTTGGAAACTTTTTATAGCAGCAACCAATAGTGAAGTTAAAATATGGATCATGCTGGACAGCGGTACTGACTCACATGACAATAATACGACATCTTGATCTACATTTGAATCACTTATCTTGCCATTTGCAACTTGAATGAGTGAGTGTCTGCTCCATTGGTATATAGCTAATTCTTCATTCTGAATCAGACCTATAGAAATACCCATGGCTCTCAGAGAAGAAGGCACCAAAGTCATCTCCATTACTTCCCATGCATGATTCTCGATCACAATACCACACAATAATTCTGTAATCTGAAAAATCAATTCAAAAAACTACATATAATGTAGGGGAAAACCATAATTGGCTCAGACATGGACTATGAAGTCAAAGTACACTGAAACCTGGACTTACCTGGTCAAGTAATTCAGAATCATTTGGATTAATTATCTTTACTAATGGAAGAAATCCTCTCCAAATAAATGATTGCAGCACATCTAGCTTGGCGCCTGCTATAATAAATCAGTGAATACTCAGACCAAAGGAAGCTTCCATTTTGGAATCAATACATCCTACTAATAGAAAGTAGGCAGAAAAATATCACATCACATTATTTTTTGTTCTTTTTTTTTGTTGGAATGGTACTCAAATAAATACGTTGCACATCACATTATTAACCAGGTTCTATCATACCGGTTTGCAAAACTTTCAAATCACAGTGGGATTGTCAGCTTTTAAGAGATGAACTAAAAATACAGCAGATGCAAATTGGAAAGGCGGTCTTTGAGTCAGACTTCTTGTGATTTTTTGAAGGCATGGATTCTTTTAAAACACCAGTAACCTGACAGCCCTCTAGTAACAACTAACGAAAAAAAATCAATAATTTACTAAAAAGAAACAGCATATAGGAGAAGACAAACGGAAACAGGTGACCTGTTACAAACTGAATGGTACAAGAGCAATGAAGGGTAAAAGTAAGAAGTTGATGACAACAGCAAGGGTAGAGAATTACAGGCGAGAAAGTCAAGAATGATATGCGAGAGAGAGAGAGAGAGAGACTATGGAACTCAAAATAACTGACCAGGCTAAAAATACAAATTTAAAAAAAAAAGGTAAATCAGATGTGCATGTCCTATGCGGAAGCTCCAATACAGTAAAATCGAACAATCCATAACCTACAGAAGTAGAAATGATCTTATGATCTTCCCGAGGTTTTGATGTGTGGATCTCCATATTGACTATGATACCTCGATACTTCTACATGCCTAGCTTATCTATGTCGGACCAATACAACCGTCATACTGGTACTCAACAATCGATATTGCACTGATACTTTGAAAGGTACAAGTTTAGCATATTCTAAATAAAGAGTCCCATATTTCATCTAGTTCTTTTAGTTTTCTTACTTTTCAGCATAAAAAAATGTTACAAAGACAATTTCATTAATTCATAAACATTCTAAAGAAAAAATTATGACAGCTGTATCCGCCACCATGTCTAAATTTTCAAAACTGCAGTGTCATATCCCTGATCCCCATATCTGTGTCTGTATCCATTTCTATATCCAGGAATCATAGAATATGCATAACTGAACCTTATTACTGACAATGAGTTAATCTATATAATTCAATCCGAGGACGCAGAGAGCAGGTATTGATAAAGGAAAACATGCAACAATATACCATATAAAATGAAAAGGTAAAGAATACGCTAGTACGATCACTATTGGGAGACAGGGCTTTTTATTATAGGTAACATGACCTGAATCCACGATCTTATGGTTGTGACAATAGCACCTTCAAACTATGCTACAGGCTCTTGTCAAATATAAAGAAATGGTTAAACATCAGTCCTTTTTGTAATTATATTCAAAAGAAGCATCTTCAGTATGACCAACAAGTTGTATGGGTAGCAGAGTGTCAAAAATCACAACACAAAAATCATTATAAAGGCCTCCTGCATGTTCAGTAAAATACATGAAGAGGGGATCTTGCCCAAGTTTCACCCAAGAAAACAACTGACCTGGATTCTTGATAAGGTAACAAAGCGCACTAGCAAAGGATGTGATATAGCTTGAATGTCCAGAGTCCAATATAACGCTTTCCTCCTTAGAAAGATCCTTCGA
Source organism: Cinnamomum chago (assembly GCA_038049695.1). NCBI lineage: Eukaryota > Viridiplantae > Streptophyta > Magnoliopsida > Laurales > Lauraceae > Cinnamomum > Cinnamomum chago. The sequence continues at coordinate 1,413,466 of CP142457.1, forward strand.
GACACGTGCAAGAAAAATACAATTTATTCACTTTCAAATGGATTTTAACTTAAAAAAGGAAAGGAAAGGAAAGAAGAAAGGAAAAAAGAAAAAGTGGTGGCCACAAATGGATCACATTTTTAACGTTATCAACATTGATGCTTATGCATCAGAGAACTTAGCCACACGGGATATTCTGGCAGAATGCACAACCACCTGTTTTACGATTAAAAGTCCATATTGTTCAGATGCCAAAAACATGCAACTTCCTCTCTGCTCTCTTAGAAAAGACAGCCACAATAGATTTCTGCCCCCAAATGTATTTCAAATGATCACATGTCCAGTTTTGTCTGAATTAGACTCCATCAAAAATTACGTGCCTGCATGATCACTTCACTGGCAAGCACATTCAAAAATAAACCACTGACTATGACCCCCAGATGCACCATAAATACGCCAGGGACACAACATAAATGCAACAGGGACTCCAATTTTACATTAAAAAAATGAAGTAATGAGAAACACGACACCCCAATGATAAAGGTGGACCTGGGTTTGGAATTTGGAGTTCAACAATATAGTAGGGATGGCAACGGGTCGGGTCCAACAGGTGAACAGCCCCCGACCCACTATAGGGGGCAGGTTTGGTAGCGGGTCTATTGGATTCGGGGCGTTTTTTGTTTTTGTGTGTCATTGGGTTTTCTTAGAATATCAGAGGAGAAAACAATAATTTTATCAGAGATCAAAAGAGATACAGACAATGGAAACCCCCAAAAAAAAAACACCAAATTTACTACATGCCCTTTTCAGGTGCTCAAGGACTAGAGCACAAAATTGAAAAGCTCAAAAGAGACTTCCAGTGGCAGGGAATGAAAAAAAATAAGAAGACTTCTCTAGTTTTACGAGAGATCGGAATGGAGAAACAAAATTCATATAGCCAACCCAAACATAGCTGGGACAAGGATTTGATGATGGTGATCTAGTTTTATGCTTTGATGATGATGATCTAGTTAGGAGGTTTACTGGTACAAGAAGCGCGGAAACTTTGGCACCCAAGCCCTAAGGGATCAACATTTTACATATGTAATCATTGCCAATGTGAAAATTTTACAAGAGAACATTTGTTTAATGGAATTTACACATGTAAAAGAATCACGTGTAAAAAAGGGTGCAAAAGGGTCAATTTCATGTGAAATTTTTCATTAAACCCCACCCTCCAAAGAAAAAACCCTCCTTCCTTCCTTCTTCCCTCTCTCCAGAGGAAATCATTTACACATGTAAATAAGGTGATTCTATTACACACCATGAAACGCCCCATGTTGGCATCCATTGCCTTCTCTTTCAAACAAGTCAGGGTTCGAGTCCTACCAGCCTAATTTTTCTACATCTTAAAAATGGATGGTCTATCAAATTCCCTTTTATTTCAGTCTTGCGGGCATGGTTCAAAATAGCGGCCACTACATAGCGTAGAGGCCACATTATCAGTCATAGCGGTCGAGGCAGCCACGCTATTTTGAAAATAGCAGCGTTATGGTCTAAAACCTAGTAGTGCCAAGTAATTATAATTTTAAACACTGTATTTCCTATTTCTTCTCCTCAATAGCCTTTCTTGAAGTTGTCTCTATCTTTATATGGTTTCAAATCACTAAAAAAAATAATCTTGGTCTCTATACAAGATTCAAAAAAATTTAACCATTTAAAAAATTCACACCGCTATAGCGCTATGTAGCGTTTTGGCCATTAACCGTTGTGCCTGCCACAATCGCTATTTTGATTGTTGCTTGCGGGCACTCAAATTTGTAATCCAAATTGTTCAATAGAGATGATAAACCCTAAGACATGAGTTTCATATCTTAGATCCTCAAAATTTTGGGAAACGTGTGAAAAAAATTGCTTAATCCCACTTTCTGATTTTTTGCACGCTTATTGGCTCCATATTCACAATTTGAACCGTTCAAGTTCTCATAGAACCGCTAAACAAGGTCTGAAGTTTAATATCTTAGAGCCTCACAGATTTTGGGAATATATATGTACAACTACTTAAATGCAACCCACTTTTTTATTTTTCTGCCTTCTTGTGGGCCCCCAATTCATAATTCAAACCATTCAACTCGAGTCCATTAAATGGTACAAAAACTAAGATGGGTCATTTCTTTTTTTCTCTTCCCAGTCACATACTTAATTTATTAATTTTTGCATATTTATGCATCTAGTTGAGACAGATGTGGTAGAATGAACGGCACGTGAAATGATATGGAAAATGGTGTTGCAAACAATGTTTGATATGCTCAACATATGTAAATTTTACATATGCAAAACTTAACTATGTAATTTGATGTACATATCCCATGCATCGAAAAGCAAATGACCCCTAAGGAGTTTCACCATCAGATGAAAGGGTTGAAATCATGCGGTGGGTTTTGGTTATGAAGCCGTTCAGAGCCCATTTTTCGGCACCATATATCAGATGAAGAGCCAAACCATTCAGCTACTTCGAGGGATCTATAGTCCACAATTTCAGAAAGATAGCAGGGTGAGGACAGCATCGATGTTAAGAAGTTTCAACATTAGGGCCTTTTATAGTCGGCTCATAATGAACCTCTAAGGAAATTGTGATGTGTCTCATGCATGCTCCACTAGACACCGCAAAGATGATTACTTTTTCTTGGGTGGCACTAAAGAAGCTTTCTAGTGATGGGCCACTTGCAAAACAGGGAGAGAAATATCGTCAATGGATGAGCTCTTATTCTGTAAAGCAAAAAAAGAGTGTGTTAGTCATACCCTAATAAATTGTCAAACAACAAAAGAGGCATGTTGTGCTGTCCTAGCATGGTTTGAAGTATCCTGAATCTTCTCATTAGACCTTGAAAGTCACTTCTCGTGGAGGTGTGGCTATAGAAATGTAAGGGGAAAGACTAGGGTTGCTTTCACTTGTGGAAGCAATTTGGTCCCCATGGAAACAAACGAATATACATGCTTTAACTATAACTCTATGTCTATGAAGGATCTCATCTCTCTAATTAGAAGAGAGCATAAAATCACAGGCACAAACATCGAAGTTCTTCAAAGGTGAATCATGTTGTGTTGAAAGTGGCGTGAGCCTTGAGGTAATGGAAGATGCAATAACACTGAAGTAGTTGCTGAGAAACCCACCATTAGAAGGTACCTATAAATTAAACTTCAAAAATACAAAGAAGCTAATTCAGGTGAAATGGGAGATGGGGCTTCATTTTCAATTATTAAGGGACTAACTACTGTCTTTCCATGGTCCAATGGGTGAGAGAAATATAAATAAAAAGGAATCTAAGAAATGCTTACTGGGATGAGGGAGGCTTCTAAGCTTGCCCCCATTTCCCTTGATAGTGAAAAGTGACTTGACACGTCTAGAAAAGTGGATAAAAAAACAAGTTAAACTCCATGGAGGCTGCTTTCCATCATTAATGAACTAAAGGATCCAATTCACAAAGGTCCAGTTTCCTTTTCCCAAGTGAACTTGGAGGCAGACACCTCAGCTAGAGAGGGAATCAATAGCCTGGTATGACTGTAATCATGTAGCTGTCTTTGGGATGTAGCTCTTGTATACCCTATGGGTATGCCCTATGGGCTCTTCCTTTCTTTCACTTTGGAGCATCCATCTCAAGCGCCCCCTTTGTTTTACTCATGGTCCCTTTTCTTTTAAATCTAACAATTTATGTCCTCTACTAGACAACTTCCAAAAAATACAGAAAGAGACACTCCTCAAAACTTAGTGAACAGAAACTAGAGGTTAAAGATGTATGATAATTTATAATCAAACAATCCTAGAGTGAGCTCTGTATTAAATCCATTTAAATACACATCAATTTCACTCATCATTTAGCAATAAGGAGAAGAAATAATCCTACAATATTCTTACTAATGTACATTCCACCAAATGACATCTAACAATCTGAATCCAAAAACCCTTGATCGCACTGCAACCAAACTCTTATCAGATTTGGACACTGTCAAAGGATCTATATGTTTTCCTCGCCACCCTCCCAAGATTTGGTGTGACGATAGTCACTATCTCTTTACCTAACAATCTCGCATATCATGCCTACACAAAACATATAAGAGTGGAATGCCACATCATCTGAGAACACGTGGTTCGCACAGATATTTATGTTCTAGATGTCTAGTCATGACTAAATCAACACTATATTCACCAAGAGATTGGCAATGGCATGACTTTTTGATGCAGGTTGATCCAAGACCAAGGCCCACAGGCCTTGATGGACCCACTTGATGGGGTCCACATGATCTCTAATTTTGAGATCCCTATCATTAGTTTAGATAATCTCTAAACTAGAAGAGTTGCTTAGTATATTTACTTCCTAAATTCTATTTTAATTAAGACAAGGTAGTTTCTTATTTCAGGATGTCTTGGTTACTAAGAAATAGTGTTACTCTATATATAGAGGAGTCCCCTATTGTAATGCTTATGCTATGTTCTAATAAAATTCAGAATTGTAAGTTATCTTTGCCTATTTCTCCTAAGTGATCGTAGGGCTTGAATCGGAAGATGCGATCTCACTGTTGGAGGTGTAGATCTTCCCCGTGGCCTCTGGGCTATGCCATTAATTGGTATCAGAGACGGCGATCCATCTCAAATCGCCGGTTCAATCGCCGATCCGAGGTATTCCGTCATCCAACATTCTATTTGCTTTTCTGGCAACCATTACCATCACAGCCGAATCTCTACTACCTATCATCCACAAACTGATGGTCAGACAGAAGTCGTCAACCGCAACCTTGGGAATCTGCTACGTTGTTTTGTGCGATGCCATCTTATCACATGGGATCAGGTTCTGCCTATGGCTGAGTTTGCATATAATAACTCAGTCAACCGGTCCACATGGATTTCTCCTTTTGAAGCAGTTACTGGCACCAGACCCCATCTAATGGTTGATTTTGTTCCCCTTCTTGTAGAAGCAAGACCAAGTGCTGATGCGACAGCTTTATTCGCCATATGCAGCAGGTTCATGAAGAAGTTCAGCGCCATATTTCAACAAGCAATGATTCCGATAAAGAACATGCAGATAAATGCCGTCGTTTCGTTCAATTTGAGGAAGGCGGTATTGTTATCCTTCGTAATCATCCAAAGCGCCTTCCGCTTGATGCCAATAAAAAACTGCACCCCCGCAACTCCGGACCATTCAAGATTCTCAAGAAAATTGGTCCTAATGCATATGTTTTGGATTTGCCAATAGATCTCAACATTAAAGATCTCACACTCTACAAGGGCCATGACCAAGACAGTCCGTCGGAAGCACAGGAGATTTAGCTACCACCCTCACCAACCCCTGCAGATAAAATTGTTGATGTGCTTGATGATTAGCTTGTCCCCACTAGACAAGGAGAATTTTAGAAGTTTCTTGTTCGTTGGCAGAATCGTCCAATCTCTAATGCCACGTGGATTACAGCTACCAATTGTCAGCGTCTTAATCCCGATCTTTGTGAGATATATCAAGCCATTAACTCGCCGAAGTTGAGTTTTTTCTAAACCGGGAGAGTTGATGTAGGTCGATCCAAGACCAAGACCAAGACCCACAGGCCCTAATGGACCCGCTTGATGGGGTCCACATGATCTCCAATTTTGAGATCCCTACAATTAGTCTAGATAATCTCTAAAGTAGTAGAGTTGCTTAGTACATTTACTTCCTAAATTCTTTTTATTAAGATTAGTCAGTTTCTTATTTTAGGATGTCTTGGTTATTAAAAAACAATGTTACTCGATATATAGAGGAGTCCCCTATTGTAATGCTTATGCTATGTTCTAATAAAATTCAGAATCGTGAGTTATCTTTGCCTATTTCTCCTAAGTGATCTTAGGGCTTGAGTCGGAAGACTCGATCTCACCGTCGGAGGTGTAGATTTTCACCGTGGCCTCCGGACTACGCTATAACTTTTGTTTTTAAAGATTTTCAAAAATTCAAATGATTGCCAAACTAATAGAGACTGCATGCTGAAACAAGGAAACCTTGCCAGCACCCATAAAAAAAACCAAATGAGGACACATCTGGCTGATATCTTTTGGACTTAGGAACATGATCTACATAGTTCGGCAAAAGAAGGATGACTCAACCATCATAAATTGCTATCTCAAACTACTGGGGGCCTATTGGCTTGCTTGGTCTTAAATTCATAGGAATTCATAGTATAGGGAGTTTCATCGAAGAAACATTTGAGAGATGAGATTAAAGAGTCTAAGGAGGTGTAGATGTGACCACCACTTCCCTAGGATGGCTAATCACTTTTTTTTTTCTAATCAAAGGGGAGATTATCAGATGGCTCATTGTGGACCTTCCCCTCTAACGGAATGTTTTGTGTACAACAATTTTCTCCACGTTTTATCCACACAGTGATCTTATTTCCTGAAGGAAGTGGAAACTGAGTACTTCATTTTTCCCAGTCACAGTTTCACTGTTCCGTGCAGCAAAACATTGCCTGCAGTGAGATGCGGTTTCCATCTATTGCGTAAGACAACATAAAACAGTGCTCTGCCTCTTGGGTCCAAATCCATTTCCACAATAACTGCTAAAAGTTCTTTCAGCTTCAAAAACTGACAAAAAAAAAATGTCCATGCAGAACAAGGAAAACCCATTCTCCCTCAGAAACAATTTTCATTCTCCCCTGAAAATGCCCAGCAGGGGCACACCCTTTATCCTTCACTTTTAGCACCCCCAATAACATTGTCTAGAAACCCCAGAAATTCAGTCCCAATAAAAGGCCAGTTTGTTTGATCAGCATTAAATTCCTAGGAATCTAAGCAACACCCTCCTATCAAACGGGTTCGCATTGAAAAGCTAGCAAATGTAAAAATCCACAAAGAGCCATCAAATACTCTCCCTTTGGCTGTAAAATAAAAATCTTACTTAAGTGAGCGCACCCCATCTCCATTTCCACATTGTATCCTCCCCTCCTCACCTCTTTTAACACTCTTTCCTTACAACCAAATTTACCATGAATTCCTAGGAATGTGCTACAAAGCAGAAAATCAAGCCCCAACTAAGTCTCTTCTGGTAAACTAAACAAAACCCAACTTCCATATGAAACCAAATGGCTCTCTATACTCTATACTCTATAGATATTCTATACTAGTTGAGAAATGGTTACCTTAATGAGATTGGAGAAGGCGTCGAGGAGAGAAGAGAAGAGCGAGGAAGGCGAGAGACCCGTCGAAGCTAAGACGCAGTCTATGATTGCAGGAACCGCTGCAGATGGAACGAGACGGAAGCTCTTGGTTAGCGAAGCGGCGATGGTAGCAGCAGAGTCTCGATCGGAAGAAGACGCCATGTTTAGTTGAAGTGCATGGAGCTCTGAAGAAGAAGAATGAGTGTGGAGGCCCGTACCAGTTTTTAGCATAAATGGCCCGCGGAAATAAAAATAGCTCGGACCTTGCAGAGGTGATAGCCCTAAATTCTCCTACCATTGGTGGGGCCGCATGTTAAATCCCAGCCGTCCAAGCTCACCATGTAGATAGATATACCTTTTCTTTAATTATTAAAGCCAACGGTTTTTTTTTTTTTTTTCAATAGAGTTTTTCTAACCCTTTGGACTGGACTAATTCCTCCTGCGCCAAGAGACCTTATGGTAGCACTAGTGGAATCAACATTTGATTCCTGAAGAGGAGGAACCGGGAATCAATACCAGAATCTTTAGTTTCGAAAAAGAAAGGAACCGTGGTCCTAACCATCGACGAACCCTTTGTAAATTATTCAAGCGAACTCAGGCGTGCAAAGAAGACTAACTCACACATGTAAAGTAATAAGAACTTGCACATGTAAGGAATGGGGGAGTGGATAGGTTCCAAACCTAGTCATCCCTGTAATAACTGCCGCGTCTTTTTTGTTTTTAACTTTTTGTAAAAGGATAACTGTCCCGTCTTACCCGTAAGGTAAGTGCCAAATTTTCTTTGAATCTTACTTTTGGTTGTCGTGGGTAGGGCTGTGAACTGACTCTTTGAAAAGGGGGCTGATCTAGCCTGCCTGCCAAATTTCTAATACTAAAGGGTCATTTGTCTTTTATGCGTGGGATATGTAAATATAATTTATACATATAAAAGATGAATATTCAAATTTTAAGTATTTAACGTTTACACATATTTCTTTTTTACTATGTTTGTCTAATAACACTATTTTCGCATCATTTACACATGTGATTAATTTTTCTATGTTTGTTTCAATGATATGTGTATATGTATTAAACGATTTTATAAACGATACTTATTAATCATTAAATTATATTCTACCATAATGATATGAGAATGAGGCAAAAAAAAGTCTAATTTATATCAACGTTTTCATTTGCATTTTAAATCCTTAAAAAAGAACATGTCTTTCAATATGAAATATGCTTTTCAAAAATAAATATTTCTATCCGTGATCACCTTTAAAAAAAAAGGAAATTCCAACATGTTTGGTTAAGGAAATAAGAGTTTATAGTCCGATGGTTAAGAAAAATAGGATTATTGATATTATTTTTATTAATTAATAATTAGTTCAATATTATCTTAATTCATTATTTAATTTTGCATAAAACTTAACCCATGCATCTCACCGAGTTTATGCCAATATTAATCCATAATAGAAAGTTCTTAAAACGATTATTTTATTGCTAAGTCCAATTATATTAAAAGTATCACAAATTTATTCTGGTTAGATAAAATTGCATTTATACATTATTTTTTTAATGATACCATAATACTATATAATATACATTCCTCATTTTCTCTTACATTCATTTATACATATTTAAATACTTTTAAAGTAATACAATAATAAATAATTTTAGAAAAATCATTAAGTTATTGGAAGAAAATCTAAAAAGAGAAGAAAAGATAGAGAATCAAATTCTGAGAGAATAAACCTACAGAGTAAATGGATTTTATAAAGTTTTTTTTTTATAGCAAGGCAATAGAAAGAAATAAAGAGGTTACCTTCATAAAATGGGAGGAGATGTAGGGAGGATTTTCATTAATAGGTTTTATCAGCCTTTATGCATCTTTTATTATTATTTTGTTAAATGCGTTGGAGGGGGGTTTCGAACCCAAAACCTCTTTGATAGAAATGCCTCTTTCATTATTATTTTTCTAAATGCGTCAAGGGGTTTTTTGAACCCATAACCTCTTTGACGAAACTGCCCCAATCGTCCCAAAATCAAACCGTCCGCCTCCAACCGGTATTCTTTGAAATCACATGTGCTTTGGTATTCTCTTTTCCCACCTGAACAGGTGTTCAAATCTTAGTGTGAAAATGAGCTCATTTTCACACCATTTACACATCTGATTTACACACAAGATGCGTAAATACTTGTAGACAAACATTACTGATATGTAAGTATTACGCATATTCACCATTTACATAAATAAATGGGTGTATACAAACGACCCCTAAAAGAAAGGGAGGGCTTTTATTCTTATATCTTATACTAAAACAAGAGGGTTGGGTGGGGCCTGATTTTGAAAAGCTTATAATCTTAGGGGTCACAGCGGTCCATTAATTTTTGTAAGAGGTTGCATTGTACCATGCCATCAAAGAAACTGGTGCCTGTTTTTTGAATAGTCAGGGTATGTTAAATCCTTGGTATTAATTTGTTCTTAGTCCATCGTTTTCATTTTGTAGCCACCCTTTTTCTTAATTCTGTTTTTGGCTTTGCTCTATACTCAGGGTCAGCTCAAGACAATTTGAGGCCTGAAGCAAAAATCCTAAATGAGGCCTTTTTTATATTTTAATATTATTATAAATATTTCATTCAAAATCTATTTTTCTTGCTTTTTGCAATTGCTATTATGGGGTCTTATGTTTTGCTATTAGTAATTAAGTCACAACTCTCTCGAAAGCTAAAGCTTCAAGCATTAGTCAAATCCTTTTAAAGTGGACGAAGGAAGGGAAAATATATATATATATAAGATGGGGGGCGGGGGGGGGCGGAAGAAAAGAAATGGACATAAATTTCTATAGGGGGTAATATGGAGAATTGGTTAGGTAAGAAGAAATGAAGATCTTGATTGTATATTCTTAAGAGAAAGTTATCGTGGGGCCTTATTTTTAGGGAGAAATAAAAAGATCTAAGTTGTCATTTTGAAATTTGAAAATATACCAGTTGCTATTATGGGGTCTTACGTTTTGCATTTTTTGGACCATATTTTTTGGGACCTAAAGCAAGGGCTTTCTTTGCTTCATGGCAGAGCCGGCCCCTGCTTAAAGATCCCACTTAAGAGATGAACCAAGAAATCTACAAAGGCCTAAGAAAACACCTCAAAACTAAATAAATTTTGAAAACCAAAACCCCAATTCGAAATGGGTTTGCATGTAAGGAAAATGGGTTCTAGAGGAGCTAATAAAGCTCCATTGAAGGGACGGAAGAAGCCCTCGCCTGAAGCTATCCAAACAATAAGGAAACAACCAGATGGAGGTGGAAAAGTTGCAGGAGCTCTGGACAAGAAGCATCCAGCCGAAGCTTGAAGGAAGGAGAAGAAGATGGTGTGATTAGATCTCCAATCCAAGCCCAATAGCCATGGCATACAAGAGGAAGAAGATGGAGAGAAAATGAGCTCTCCTGTCAGCTTTGAGTTTTTGAAAACAGCTGCAGGAAATTTAAGTTTTGAAACGTGGCGAGAGAAGAGATGGGTATAAGTGTTGAGTGAAAAGTGGGCTCCATAGAGTCTAAAGCTTCAAATAGCTAAAACATGCTCTTGCGGGTACCGGACGAGATAGATGAAGAAGACTAGAATGATCCTCGTGAAATTTAGTTTTCAAAAAGTATATTTTTGACATCGTTCTGCAATTTCAAAATTTAGGCTCAGATTTCAATGTAAAACGGTTATTTTGCTCCAAGCTGAAAAACTGATTTTCGGGACTTCGAATGAGGTTGGTATGAACATAAAAGTTGTTAAGGCTTATTTGACCTGTCAAGAGAAACCAAAATTAAAAATTTTCAAAATCAATAGCAATCCCCCCACGCTGACACGTGCAACCGAAGGCAACCCTAAGCTGTCAGACGGGGTCCAACGGCTCTCAAAATTTCCTAAAGTTATAGGAACTATTCTAAACCACAAACTAATTCAATTAGTCTCAAAACTCACTTAGAGAACTAATTCACAACTAAAAACATACTAATCACGAAATTAAGGGTCAGAGTCTTAAAGGATCCAACATGCAAATTGTAACTCAAGTACCCAATTGTAGTGCCTTGTAACCCATGCGTGTTAAGGCAATCGAAGTTGAAATATATATATATATATATGGGGAATGTTCAGGTGGATCCTTCCCTCACCATGTGGTGAGGGACAATGATGTGGCACTGACGTCATCAGTAAAAGGGCCTGATATAGGCGTACTGCTTGGGCTTGCTTTTGGTTTAAAAAATTAGAGAGCCCGCCAAATGCAAGTTTGAAATTCATTGGAAACCAAAAAGGGGGCTGACCACGTCAGATAGCCACATACACCCATTTGAAGTGGGGATCTTCTCGTCTGGGTAGGATTTTGGTGTGTCTTCTCTCCAACCCTCACCCATTTGAAGTGGGATCTTCTCGTCTGGGCTGGATTATGAAGACCATTCTCCCTTCTCCATGACTATGAAAAAGGACTGTCAACATCAAGGAGGCTATTTTGAGGGATCATCTAGCAGCCCCAAGGCATTTGCAGAGAAACTTGATTGAGAAATAGTTTTTTCCCTACCATGTAAGCAAGTAGAGGTTTTGCTCGAGGGCTAGAAGGTAGAAAAAATGGGCGAATAGCCATATTAAACAGAGAAGGTAGCTCTCTCACTCTCTCTCTCTCTCTCTCTCTCTCTCTCTCTTTTGAGGAGGAAAAGAATGCCCAGGGACAAGGGCACTAAATAAGAGTAAGCTTGAAGGAAGGTCGGGATTTATGCCCTAATAAGTTGGTTGGTGGAAACAGTTTGCAACTTGGTAGCACCCCACCCAATTGTTTAAAACTGAAGTGCTCTCGGATTGCAGCTTTGAGATCTAATTTTTCAATATTTGGATTTTTTTGTACTAGTTGAAGTTGTCCCTGCCCCACCAACCCCACCCCCCCCCCCCCCCCCCCACCCACTCCTTTTTTTTTTTTTTTGTAGGTTTTTCTGCTTTGGTGAGGGACAGACACCCCCACATAATATTTTTTCAGATGTTTTTCTGCTAGGGTGAGGGACAGAGGCCCCACATTTTTTTTGCTGGTTTTCCTTCTGGGTGTGATTGGGACGCCCCATTTCATCATATGCATGTTTTCTCTGCTGGGGCTGGTTTTTTTGTTTTTCTCTGCAGCTTTTTCTGAATGTCATCGTCCAACAATTCAACGACTGAAATGGTACCTAAATGCCGATGTGAGAGTGGTGAGATGAAACTTTTGACGTCTCACACAAAGTCGAATCCAAATCGAAAATTTTGGAGATGCCCAAGGTGGAATGTAAGTGTGCTAATATGTTGTTCTGAATGTGCCCACTGTCATTTTGGTTTTTGTTTCTAATTGAAGTCATGTTTGTAGGATGGAAATGGCTGTGGTGCATTTATATGAAAGATAAATGTCAGAGAGAAGAAGTTATTGAATCAGGTTCAGTGTCGTGTGACAAAAATGATATAAACAGAGATTTGCAGAATCTGACATTGGCGATCACAGACCTCAAGCTTGCAATTGAGATGCACAATAGATTATTGCATGTAACACTAGAAGAGAAAAAAGAGAAGATGAAACTGGGGAGAGTAAATAATTTGTATTTGCAGAGAATGTACCATGTAATGTTGTGTATGTCATGTTTTGTAATCTTGATAGTAACTTGGACCCATTTATGATCAATGGAAGACTTTTTATTTTGATTGTAACTTGGACCCAATTTTTAATGTTTTGCATTCCAACAACCTCTTGAGGTGTATTAAAGTTAACAAAAATAGGGTAAGTTTGGATAGTTTGCTTGATTGTGGCATCCCTCTTATTTTCCAGAACAGCACATGGAAGAACAAAGTATAAATGTGTTATCCATGCAACTTGGGTCATGACTCTTCTTTAATGGATAAAACAATGGAGATAACATGAGTGTGAGTAGACCTTCTGTATTGCACAGTGGAGATGGAAAGGAGGCATTCTGTACTTGGTGCAGCACCTATGAGTGGAACTCTCAATTTTCCATCCCATATATCATCTAACAAATTCATTAAGTCTCTGTTGCAAAATATCAAAGTCTCTTCTCAATTATACTGTACGGATTGAATACTCAAAGTCCAGGCTTATAATACTTAGAGACACAAACAAAACTTGCATTAGTACAATGAGCTCACAACAGAATTTGCATTAGTATAATATTGCTCAAATCATAACTTCCATTACTACAATGTAGCTCACAACATAACTTGCATTAGTACAATATTGCTCAAATCAGAACTTCCATTACTACAATGTAGCTCACATCAGAACTTGACAGTGATAATCAATACCATGTAGTCCAACTTGACAGTGTAGCTGACATCAGTTAAACACATTAAATTAATTACATGCAGTGCCTTAGGGCTTGTATTTCCCAAACCCATTAGTACAAGTGTGTCCCTAACCCATCACAGTTCCACGCATCCAACCACAAGCTCTCAAAATGTCTTTTGCATTCCAGCCTTGATTGCTCAGATAGCCATGTCCAACCCTTAGGTCACAGTATCCTGCACAACACGTACGAAGATAAAATATATTACAATTTTCTTAAATTTTTTCATTGATAAAAAACAAGAGAGAAGGAAATTCACCTTCATATAAAGGATTGGTATTCCTCAACGGAAGTTTGCGTATCCGAAGAATCGCCTTCAACAGATGGATTTTGTGAGCTTGGAGCATTTGCTGTAACTTCGATGGTGCAACTGAAAAAAAATATTATAAATGAATTATTGAATGAACTACTTTACAATCATTTGAAATTTGAATGGGCTGGCAATTTATTATGATACCTCTTTAATAAGGCAGGACAATTACGCCGGTCATGTGAGACGCCCCGCCTGTTACACCCACGGCACAACCTTTCTTTTCTTTTTGCCTTCTCCTTGGAGGATTTAAGTCTCTTCGAACGACCCTTTGTATTAGCATGTGCGGGCTCACGATATTCCACAACACTAGTGCAATTGTTTCCTTTTTTCCAAGAATCCTTCTCCCCAATCATCTCCGATTCATTCATATGCCGACATTCTCTTTTAAGCTGTAAGATCCCCTTTCTTGCATGTTCGTATGCCTTTGTAGACATGCAACCCTCATCAACTAGTAGAGCAACACACTGTGATAAATCGCTATGTCGTTCAACTAATGTGTTACCACATGAATGATGCTCATCAACACTAGCCTCTTTATCATAGTAATCCAATCTCGCATTCCTACTCCATCTTTGCAATATGAATTGTTTGGGTAAATTATAAATCTTCTCTTGCCTCAAGACACTAAGAATATGAGAACACGGAATTCCTTCAAACTCAAACATTTGACACGAACAATTTGCAAAATTGAAATCCTTTCTTAATACAATTGTTCGTTCAGTTTCCACTTCATTTTCAATATCTGTGACAATGTAAGTCTTTTCTTCAGCACTTTCACTCACAAAGTTTGCACTACTTGTTACCATTGACATAACTTGGTCCTGGAACTCATAAAATTTCTTCCTTGAGTAAATCTCTGACATTTGTCTCTCCATTGGCATCTTGCTCTTCAGTTTTGGCTTTCCATTTAGTGTGTGGTGTTGTTCTGTCAGCTCCAATTGTTTCTGACGACTAACGCCTCGTTCAAATTGGGTGAAGAATTCTTGCAATGTGTTCTCTTTGTTACATACCCCTTCACAAAGGCGTTTATGCTTTCACTCCTTTGACTGCTGGTCATACCCGCAAAGAATATATGCTTGCAAAATATTGGTATCCACATTTTCCGTATTTGGTACATGTCATTTAACCACTCATGATCGGTTAAACGATATTCAATCATAAGCTCATTCCACTTAATCTCAAAATGTTCTATAGTAATAGAATAGCGTATGCAATCTCCCAGTTTCCTCACAAAATCTCCAGAATTTATGGCAATCCCCCCTAACTTTACAGGCAACTTCTCCAAGATGTGCCACAAACAGAATCGATGGACGGTATTAGGCATAACATGTTTAATAGCCTTTGTGATGGCCGGATCCTGATCAGTAATAATTGCCTTTGGTGCAGATGATGGCATTGCTTCAAGCCATTGTTTAAACAACCAAACAAAGCTTTCAAACGTTTCCTTTGAAATGAGAGCACACCCAAACAAACATGATTGACTGTGATGATTCGCTCCTGTGAACGCACCAAAGATCATCTCATACTTATTTGTCATGTATGTTGTGTCAAATGAAACAACATCCCCAAATACACCATAGGACTGTTTGAAAATAGGTTCCGCCCAAAAAATATGTGATATCTGGTTGTTTGAATCTCTTTCTATAGAAAAAACAAACCTCTTGTTCATTTCCCTACGATGAACGAGATATTCATATGCTAACTGACCATCTTTTTCAAGCTTTTCCATCCTTTTATCCCTATTATAGTTGCGATAGTCTCTTTGTGTAAACCCTATATTTTCAAAACCATTTGCCTGCAATTCAAACACCCCCATTGCGTTTGCTGTTCGTACATTAGCCCCTTGATAAGTGTCTATCAATTTTTTTTGCGCCGGAGTGATTTTTCTATGTGAACGTAGCAGATGGCTCTTGTGAGGAGTACTCAACACATGCGTATGCTCTGCGATAAATTTGCAAACCGAATATTCCAAGTCCCCCTGTTTTTTTTTTAATTTGAAACTCAGCCCTGCAATTTTCTCTCGTCTCCATAACACGCCTATCACAAATAAAATCATGCTTCTCTACTCTTAGACCTTCTTTTGAACATACAAATTTCTTCCAATATATGTAGCTTCCATTTTTTTCAGCATTCATCCTCTTCTTTTCTGAACTTTTTCTCACACTAAAGCCTGCCTCTTTAGCATAAGCATTGTAAAAGTCAAACGCATCATCTATGGTGTTAAATAGCATTCCTAACTTTGGTGTTTTCTCACTATCAACTGCTGGCGTATATGATTTCATCATTGAAGAAGTAGCCGGTTCCATCTAAATTTTTTCCAAAGTGCATGAAAACAGTACATACAATCAAATGAATATGTGATCAGATTCATAAACAACTATCCATAGACATCAACAAGCTAAAAAAAAGGCCAGAGATATATGATATAAAAAAATAAAAAAAAAACCTATAACTCTCTGATACAAAATATCAAAGTCCAAGCTCATCATACTCAGAGACCACAATGATATGGAGGGAGGGAGGGAGGTGGAGAGAGGGAGGACCTAGTTTGGGCGAGACAGTGGAGTGGTTCCAGGAAAAAAGAAAAGAAAAGGGGCCATGGGTTTTGGTCGACCACAGCAAGATCGAAAGAGGGAGGAGCTGGTTTGGGAGATACAGGGGAGTGGGTTGTAGAAAAAAAAAAAACAGCCATGAAGGTGTGGGGGGGCGGGCGGCACCGGGTTTGGGCGAAACAGGGTAGGCGGACATGGGTTTTGGGCCAGCTATGTTGAGATGGAGGGAGGGAGGGACTTGGTTCGGGTAGGGGGAGGACCTGATTTGGGCGTGACCAAAACCCAGGGGGAGTGGGGGTTTGGGCGACTCCAAAGCCCAGGTCAGGCAGGAGAGGGGGGAGGAGAGTATGGGAGAAGAAGAGCATGGCACATGCATGGGCTTATAGGTGGTGAGAACTCACCCTAAGAGGGCTGCAGAATGGGTCTACTCCATCCTCATATGTAGATATCAGAGCAGCTCCATCCTCGGGTGCATCGAGGGACAATAGCAGCTCGCTCGTCGGATCCATGAGGAAGATGGCCCCCTCCGTCTTCCGTCGTCGTCAGGTTTCGGGAAGGAAGGTCGCCGTTCCAAAGTGCAGGGGTATGCGCTGGAGGGAAACGAAAAAGGGCTGATGTGCTTTGGAGGGAAACGAAAGAGGGCTGCACTAATTTTTCATTCTGCCTTTTAACTGGGGAAACTCAACCATAGGATCTCACGTTTACATCCAACGTTTCAAAAGAAGCCACGTCATTGTCCCTCACCACATGGTGAGGGAAGGATCCACCTGAACATTCCCCTATATATATATATATGCTTGTGAATTTGTCGAGATTTTGAATTTCACACTGATCTATGAACAGGTTAACGTGCCTCCAACTTGGCTACAAACTTTAACCTGCTCGGTAGCATATCAAGAATGGGAATATTATTTATAAGTTGAAATTATAATCACAGAGACATGACTCTTTTGACCGTAGTAATATAACAACTGCCAATTTTTGATGGTTTGTTGATACAATTGTCGACCATGTATAAATATAACTTTTGATCTCATCTTTTCATATGCCTCTATTCTGATTTAATTTATTATTTATTGTGTTGAGAATACTATATATTTCAATTAGGATGCTAAGAATATGTCATGCACACTTTATCTCATGTCCGTTTCATATCTAATGTATATCTATCGTCTGGTAACTTCTGAATTGAGCTTTCTTTTTTTCTTCTTTTTTTTTTAATTATATATCGAAATTGTTTTCTTCCCTTTTCATTTATCATTATCTGTCATTAATTTGAGTAAATGGCCTTACTAGTTTACTTTTGTACGTGCGGGGTGATCAAAGATAATGTTACTTTAAAGAATATTGGATGTTTTTCATTGATTAGAGTTCGTTGTTTTATAAAGTAAATTTAGTTGATAGAGAGCACTTACTCATGTATCTTCATCAGTTGTGTTATTCTTACAAAATCAATTGCTTGCTTAAAGTAAAAAATCTATAGTTTTGTGTTATAGGCTCTTGTGGTACTCCTTTATAATTCAGAATATATTTAATATTGACAATATATGTTTTAAGAATGAGTTTACTACACCACAATATAATTTAAATTTTGTAATATTTTTTAAATATTTAATATTATGAGTCGCTAGTTTATATACATGAAAGAGACTGATTTCAATTGAGAAATCAGCCTCACTTATTCAATTGATTTTGACATTTTCTATTTACGTTGACCGCCTCCCAATGCCCTCTCTCTCCCACGTCCTCTTTCCTCTCCACATTAACTCATCAACCAGTAATGTAATTAGAACCGCCACCACCAACAACCACCCCCCTCCCAACAACCTCCCCACACACATTAACTCTCATAACTCTTCTTAATTACCTTTAACGTCTCAATAAATCAATGCATGGTTTTCCCCCTTGTCCATCTCTCCATCTTTTGCCATGCAATATATAGCAATTAGATTTATTTTAGTGTGATTCTTCAATGAATCCAAACCGACAGTATGTGTGTGAATCAAACTCAAATTCAGTATCTTCTTCGGGTACTTTGGATGCGTCTTTGTAGCATCTCTATGATGGTTTATGGGTGTTTCACTTTTTTTTATCAGTAGTTAAGTGTGTTTAGAGCGTAGAAGGATATCCATAGTAGGGGGTTTGAATCATAGCATTCCTCAAGAAAAATGTGGAACCAAATTGCACGTTGTTTGCTAGATTATTCTAATCCAACCACTTTGTTTTTGTTCATGTGAGCCCGACTAAAGTGTGTTTTGATCAATCCGATGATGAGATGCAATATGGATGGGGAATAAGAGCATGAGGTTTGTTACTAGAATGTGTTGCTTTTTTATCATCTATATGCAAGGTTATTTCTTTTAGGTAATGTTTAGGGCAGTCTTTGTTCAAGATGTATCAAAATGCAATTATATTCGTGGAATATGCCTTAAGTCAATATTCACAATGCTTCATTTTTTCCTTTTATAATCTGGAAATTATTAAAAAAAAAAACAATGCTTTTGTGTGGTGGGTTCGCATGTATAATAAATGACGTAAAAGATACAATAGAATAAACATTGAGAAATGGGTATGAATACATCAAGAGGTCCTTAGGAGTGTCTAATATGTTGCTTCATGTGGGAAACCGATAAAAACTTCTTAGAAATTTCTGAAAAAAAAGTCTACTTGTAAACATTAAAAAAAAGAAAAATTAAAGAAATAACGGAAAGTGTTTGTTTTGCATCATGAGCATACATTTTGCTTCTCTAATTATATGATACACTTTTTTTTCTTATCTCATTACATGATACACTTTCATTCTTTTTGGCCAATTTACATGATCTTGATGGGACCAACAAGCAAAAAAATCAAAAATCCAAATTTTTTATTCTTTTTTATGATAATCCACATGATCTTGTCAATTAATATAATGAGGTGTATTAAACATATTTATAGGGATTATAATTTGATTAAGCTAGAATATGGTAATGTAATAAAAGGATGATTGGCGATTTCTCATTTGCATAAAATCAATGTTTTGTTTTGCATCTTAATTTGCATTGGCTAATTCTGTATTACAATATTTTTTAAATGTATTTTTTTCTTTCTTTCTTAATCATGTTGGTCTCTTTAAAAAAGGAAGAGGTAAAGTCTTAATATATTTTTAATATGATAATCTCCTCTAATTGGAGATTATCATATTTTAAATTTTTTATAAATTCCTTCCATCTCAATAAAATTTATACAAAAATATCATATTTTAAGTTTCGTATAAAACTTAAAGCTTTTATATCAATTTATTTATTTAAAATTTTAATTGTGTGACTTTTAAGAAAGCCTATTATTCCGTGTTTTGTGATTGAGACAAAGGACATAGCATCCTTCCTATCTGTGATCATAATTTTAAGTCTATAAGTTTTTTTTTTTAGAAATATTTCTATTTTAGATTTTATATCATATAAATATATATATCAAAATCACTTTTTTATTTATTTCATAAAATAAAGTTATATTTTTTATGAATCCTATTGCCCGTGCTAAATACGGGAGCGTTTTGCTAGTTGAATATTATATGTGTTACTAGGATATGGCTGGGTAATAATTTCCTACCATGAGGACTTTTCCCCCATTTTTGTTCCACTTGCCCTAAGATTGACAAACCTTTTCTTCCACTACCACCATTGTCAAGGATCGATAGGGCAAGTGCCTTGCAATTGTTCCAATTGTGGGTTAGTACAAGGAAGGTAATCTGATTTCTATTTGGGGCGTCACTTTACTTCTTTAATGGGAATGCATTGATTAGAGTTTAGAAAAATTCAATATTAAGCAGATAAACGGACAAGCAATGAAGCATAATTTAAACAAAGTTGAAAAAGTAAAAAGGAAAGGCTAATAAGTTGATATTAAAAAAAAAATTCTGATAAACTTTATTAAAGTTTAATAATCATTGCTACGACTTTTAATAATTGGAGAGAAGACTATTTATAAATAAGGTATTGTGTAATAATGATGGGCACTACATAAATCAAAATCACTATATTGACATGTGTAATGTAGATAAGGTAATATTCAAGTGAGAACTAGTTCTCACATATTATATGAGAACTTTTTTATGGGGCCTAATTATGAGCCCCATTTGGGGATGGGACTAGGGAGGATGAAAAGATTTATGTGAGACCACCCCAAGTATCAAATTTGACCCCAAATCCATGCTCCTAACGCCTTCACCTGTGACCCACAAGTTTAATGGCTTTATATTCAAAAAAATATTCAACCTTTGATCCAACGGTTCCGTCCATTCGGATGTGTGTCAATCCTTAGGATTAGTGACTATCAGGGGGTTCCCTATTGGTTGCTAGGTTTGGATGGGTTGCTAGTTGGGTCCCGCAAAAAAGTTCTCATATAATAGGTGAGAACTAGTTCTCACTTGAATATTTTCCATATATATATTGTTGTTATTTATACATGATAACGGAACAGTGGAGGTGTGTATTATGATCAACTTGTACTTTGCAATTTTATTTTTGTTTTTATTTATTTTGATACTACAGCCAATGGGGCTGTGACCAATGAGAGAACCCACAGCGGAAAAAAAACACACCCACAGAAGGGGGAAGGAGGCACCTAATTTTTTCAGGCCTGGCCCATTTAGTAATCATCATAAGCATGTCCAAGTCCCAACCCACATGTCTGCCAAAATCAAATATAGATACTAGAAGATGGTCCCATTAGAGTTAAAATCAAATCAGACTTCATATTTCGAAATGGGCATTTCAATTGCAGATCACAAATCAAAACGTGGCTATCATAGTTAAAACCCAATTCATATATTCCAAAAGTCCGGCTCTCTGACAGCCTTATGAGAGAATAGAGAAAGCCTAAAATACATAAATCCATCAAATATTAAATAAAAAAGAAAGAAAAAAGAAAAATAGAAACTCATCAATCTGAGTAGCTGGAGAATTCTGCTATTCTTTCAAGTGCAGTTTGAGTATATATATTACTAAATAATGTAAAACATGAAGGGAAAGAGCTGCCAATGATGCTGGTGTGATCTTCAGTGGATGCAAATTCAGATCTGGTGCGGATGCTGGTGTGAACTCTCCTGACAAGAAACATGAATGTCAAACTACTTATTTTTTAGCCTGTTTCGTAACTTCACTAATAAAGTAAAATGAGGTGAAGAGGTAACTTCACCAGTGAGGAAATTTACCGGACAGGCATGCATTTAGCAAATGACTGACTACTTGAATCCTGACAAGAAGTGGGCAAAGCCTAGTCATTTGATTAAAACTACCCAAGTTCCTAATTTCAAAAACTGTAGGTAAGAATAGTCTGAATTGTCTAAATGGCTCTATCAGTCTGAAATTCAAATCCAAATGGGGCTATCAGAGCCAAGATTTGAAAAGAATCATACATCCCAACATAATCTTTATTGGATTCTTAACTTGAAACGTAAAAAATGTAGATGAGGCCAAGATTGAGGGCCCATTAACCGTGGAGGAACTTGGACCCTATTTAAGGATTTGAATCAAGCCTGATGGTGACAAATGTCTGAAATGAGTATGATCAGATCCACCTAAATTGAGATAACAACACCTACCTGCAGAGCAGAAATTAGTCGTACCTTTACCGGAGGTCATTTGTGAATTTAAGAAGTGATTTGAAGTGGGCCTTGGTTTGTGGATGGTCCCACTCCAAGGTATCCCACCATTCCTTGTCCCCTGTGCTTACTTTTATCGCTTTGAGAGCGCTGGGTAAGTTGTGCACGCTGAAGGGGAGCTTCTTCAACTGACGACATCTGTCTATTGAGATGGTCTCCAAAGCATTGCAAATTAATCCCCTTAAGGAGATGCTCTTCAGATTTGGTAATTCCAATATCCTTAAAGTCTGTAGAGAGAGTGTCATAGTCATACTACTTTTATCTTCATTTTTGCCTTTTTCCATCTCTTCCTCCTCTGCTACTATCTCTTCCATCCCATCACAGCCGCAAACATTGATATGCTTCAACCTTCTAAGTTGCTGCAACAACCTAACTGGGAGTAGATACTTCAGTTTATGACAATCAAATACACGCAAGGACTCAAGCCTTTTAAGTGCGTCCAGTGATGGAATGCCTTTGCAAAGAGCTAGTAGTTCTGGCATATTGTCCATTATCAATTCCTTTTAGGTCAGGTAGTAATGGTTCCTCATCTACCATTAAGAACTCCACTTTTTTGCATGAACATAGAACACAACCACACAACTCACTCGTGTTCAGTGAGCGCGTGACATTCCACAGACTAATAAATTCACAAGAATTTATGTGGAACCACCGAGTGTAGTAAGGGAGCAATAAGGACTAAGGAGTTGTCTTCCCCAATAAGACTGTAGCAATTAATTTCAACAGAGAAATTGGGTCTATAATATGGAGAAATACTTGAGCCGACACAAAGACGGAAGTTCTTCATCATTTGCCAATTCCCCGAGTTAACGTAGTAGAGGAAACTGGACAAGTCTGTGAAATTAATCTCAAGATTAGCCAATTGAGTGGAGTTCACAATTTCTTCAATTCTGGCACCTTCTGTTGTCATTGAGGACCACTTCCATCCGCTTTGGTACATTGTCAACTCTTCTAGAAAAGAGAGCCTGGGTATAATGCCAACTGAAAATACAAGCAAGGCTTTGGTCCAATGGAGTTTTAGGCGTTGAAGCTTAACCATTGCTTCCATTCCTGATGGCAATTCTCTAATTGCTGTGAAAGAGAGGTCCAACAACCTCAGTTCTTCAAGATTCGACAAAGATGGAACCTCTTGTAAAAACCCACAGTTCCACAGTAACAGTGCATGGAGGTTCTTCAAATTAGAAACAGACTCAGGCAGCGCCTTTATTCTTGTCGAAGAGAGATCAAGTACCCTGAGGCTGCACATGTGGTTAAAATAAGAATGAGGGATAATCTTCTTTAGAGGGTTTCCTCGAAGGAGCAAGGTTAAGAGAGAATGAAAATTGGGTTGACCAGAAAGCGCTTTTATGTTATTGCCCATCAACGAGATCCTCGCGGCATCTGTTGGCCACTCGATCGGCGATTCCTTTAATTGTACACCTGCATTGATTATGGATCGTGGACTCTCCGTTCTTGTAATGCGAATTGCCATATCCCTAATCAAATCGTGCATCCTGACAAATTTATAAACTCCTGCACTGCCAACCCGCTCCAACATATAAACTTTAATGAGTTCATCCAAAATGGCATGCCCCTTGTTCATGTTGTCATCTCTAGTCCCTCTTTTGTCAATTAAACCCTCACAAATCCAATACTTAATCAGTTCTTTAGAACGAATCTTATGATCTTCAGGATACAATGAGCAATACAAGAAACAAGATTTGAGTTCAGAGTTTCTTAATCGAGTGTAACTAAACTTTAGCTGCACAAAAACATCATCCATACCCTTATCCTCTAGGTTTGATTCTTGTAGTTCTTTCAAAGCATTCTTCCATACCCTGACATCATTTACACCACACATAGCTTTTCCAACTGTGATAATTGCCAACGGCAAATGGCAACACTCCCTAGTGACGGCCTTCGCAAGTTCTTCTATACCCGTAGAGCGGACCACATCACCTGCATTTTTCTTGAATAATTCCCATGATTCCTCATCAGAAAGAACTTGTACTTTAACTTCATGTGCTCCCATAGCTCTACATACTCTTAAGTCACGGGTTGTGAGAATAATTTTGCAACCATTTTCTTCACTAGGATGCGGAATTCCTACCTTATCCAGAGGGAAATCATCCCACATATCATCAAAGATGAGCAAAAACTTCTTCCGCCTCTCCAAAGCACTAAATATCTTTGCTTTTGCAACATCAACATCATCTTCACCTTCTTTCAAGTCTGTGTCTAATTTTTTTGCAATTTTTCTCTGGAGTTTGCTCGTCTACATCCTTAGAAACAATTATCTATATAATATGATCAAAATCCGTGGTTTCAATGAGACGATTGTTAATATTCTTCATGAATATTGTTGTCTTTCCAACTCCTCCCATACCATGCACTCCAATTATTCTCATCTCTGTGTTCAATATGCAATGCAAAATCTCTTCCAATGTTACATCAGCTGTTGTTTTAGATGCAATAGAAGTCGTTGGCAACTTACAACCTAGTACTGCTTGTTGTTCAAAAGCGACTTTTTCAAAATTACCATTTGAAATGAGTTCATCTGCTTGATTAATCAATTTCAATGACATTTTGCTGATCTTTCGACAAATATAGTAATTTGGCATCCGTCCATCCCAACATCTATTTTGTTCTTCAAGTTTCTTCTCTATGTTGCTCACTTGCTCTTCAATGGATTTAACTTCCTTTAGCCAATTACTCACTGCATTTCGTTGAATCTTTCCTTGCAACTTGGCAATGTTTACTTCTATTGTAATGTCTTCTGCTTTAGAAGTCAAGGCATCCATCTTAGTTCTCAACCTCATCATATTTTTATTTAAATATTTTACGTAACCAATTTGTTTGAAAATAGGAACACATAGAAGCTTAAAGCCTTGAATAATAACCCCACAATGTTCTGCCACTGCACAATAGAAAGAAAAAAAAAATGATGATAATTATAGCAATTGAGAAAAATAAAATACATTGAAGTTGAAAATCCGAACAAATGAGAATTGAAAATAGGTTTTCAATATTGACTGAGAGGCTAACATACACGTTTGTAAATCTACATTGATGCAGCTAGGATTAACAATCACATAGTAGATAAAGATCCCAATACATCTTTGCAACAAAGAAAGTGAAATATTTTATATGAAATGTAATAGTAAATATCAATTTGGGATGTGTTTAGGCTGCGTCATTAAGACGGAGATCTAGTTCTCGTCATCATCGTTATATAATTATTATTATTATTAGGGTTTTTAACATATTAGAATTTTTTTATTATATATTTCAGAAGTTACAAAACAATCGTATAAAGTAAAAAAGACATTATATTTATCTTTGATTATATGATTGACCGAGATTCATTATATCATATTGTTAGATTTAGACTAGAGTACCTTCTACATCATCATCACGATTGAAGCCTTTTCCCATATATCTAGGATCAATATTACGAGTTTTACTTAAGGTTGGAAAACACGTGACTCAGACTCGACTTGTTCAATGTAAAAGAATTACTCGGATGGAGTCAACACAGAGACTCGAGATAGGGCCGGTTCTGAATTTTTCAGGGCCCAGGGAAAGAGTAAAAGTTAGGCCTCTTCATCCATCATATATGATAATATCATTGGTGGGCCCCACTGATGTGAAAAATTGGCAATGGGTTGATGATGCCCAAGTATAACTATTTGAAAAAAAAAAAAAAAAGAGAGAACTCAAATCAAAATTTAAGCATCATATATGGGGAATAAAAAATCATTGGTGGGCCCCACTAACAGATGAGAAGAAAGGGTGAAGGGCTGAAGACTTGATAATTTGTTTGTAAAAAAAAAAAAAAAGCGCCAAATCATCCCAACGCTAGATCAGATTCTCTCAGAATTTCAGCCATCAAATATAAAATATCATTGGTGGGCCCCACTAATGGATGCTCAAATCAGTGATGCAATAAGTACTCTCAGATGATTTGATGATGAGTCTATTGATGGCAAGGACAATGGAATCCATTGGATGAGCCTTGCCCCTACCAAATGATTGAAAAGAAAATAAAATGTAGAAGCCAGAAGAAGAGGGATTTTGGGCCCCCTGAAAAATGGGCCCTGGGCAAGGGCACTTACAGCCCCTGTTCAGGGCCGGGCTTGACTCAGGAGAGTCGAAAGTCAACTTGGAGAGCTTTTTTTAAAAATAATTTCAAAAATATTTAAAAATGAATCCATTAATTAAAAAATCTAGAAGATACATTTATTTTAATGATTCATAATAATCAACTCAAATTAATAAACTTATATATGCAAGAAAAGTACTCTAATAAGTAAAATAAAAAATATTACATATTTTATATTTGTTAGTCTAGATATCGAATATAAAAGATCAAATATAAGTTTCAAATTCCATTCCCATCATCACTTTTAAATTACTGACTCCAGACCTCATGGATAATTACTTATAATTAAACTTTAATTATTTTAAAATAAAATTTGTCTATTAAATGGTTTGAAATGCAATTAACTTATTAAAATGACATGACTCGCTGAGCCTCCCCTATTTTTGACTCGGTACTTCGTTAAAACAAGATAACTTTGGAGAGTCAAGAGTCAAATTGGAGAGTTTTTCCAACCATGATTTTACTTTCCACTTGACTAAAAAAAGAGCTCATATTACATATGGAAAGTTTTCTTTTTCTTTTTTGTTGTTGATTATCATTCTAATACTCCACATTCATCTAATAGGATTTGATACATGATGAAGTACCATATTGGGGAGATCTCGTGGAAAGACAATATAACTCACATAGTAGCAGTAGTACTTATTTGAGCAAGAACTATAAAAGTAAATATCCTAAAATATACATCCTAAGAGCTTTATAGTGCATTGTGTAAAATCTATCTTACTCTAAAATGCCTTATAAAGAAGAGTCCGGATCACCTATCGCATTTGTTATACCTTTATCGTGAGTGGACCAATAATACTCCGCCACATCATCCAAAATTTTTGGTGATTTTGAAGTTAAAAAAATTAAATCAGATGAAAGAGAATCACCTAAAATTTTGGATGACATAGCGGAGTATTATTGGTTCACTCACGGTGAAGGTATAACAAATGCAATAGGTGATCCGGACTCTCTATAAAGAAAGTATTAACATTTAAAGGAGAAGAAATCACAAGATTATCAAAGGAAAAAAATAAGAGAGAGAGAGCCATCTGATTTGCACACTAACATCCCAGAAAGAAGAAAAAAAAATCCCAAAGAAATTCTGCACCTCTATCTCATCCTTCCATATCTGTTAATCTCACTTAAACAACAATCAGAAGATCCTTTCAGAGACTAATCCCACTTACAATACAACAACAATATCTAAAACACTAGTAAGGAAGAAAATGTAGAATCAAAAAGCAGAAAAATCGGAACCATATGTATTAATCTCACTTAAACATCAATCAGAATATCATTTCAGAGGCTAATCACAATACAACAACTAGATCTAAAACCCTAGTAACGAAGAAAACAGAAAAATGTGAGAAGGAAAAACCTAATCACATTCATTAATCTCACTAAAATCATGATCAGCACAACATACGCTGACCAATCTCACTTACACTGCAACAACAAGATCTAAAACCCTAGAAACAAAGAAAATGCAAAAAAACAATTGAGCTAAACTTCCAAAAAAAACCCCAATCGCAAATGTATGAAGCAAAAATCAAAGACTCAGTTCGGATTAAGCAACCAAAACTCAATAAAACACAAACAATCTGAGGAAAACCGGAATCTAAGCCCGAAAAACGGGAACAAAACAAACAAAAAAGAAGAAAACATCACTAGATGGAATACATAAACAAAATGAAGAAGATCAAACCACAAAACCTTCGAAAACTCAACAGATCTAAGCAGAAACGAAAGGAATGGAGATAGATTGAGAAAGAGAGAAGAAACAAGGAAATGGTAAAAGTTAGGCTCTTCCGTACCTAAATGTGATAGATTGAGGGTTTTCGTCTTCTGGAAGAGAAGGGTTCGGCGCTGCAGAGAGATGAGGAAGAGATGAGGAAGAGTTCGGCGTCGAGCGATCCGTGAGCAGAGAGCGATGGAGAGAGCAGAGCTACGGAAGAGATGAGGAAGAGGTGAGGAAGAGTTCGCTGAAACAGATCTTCTGTTTTGGCGTCGCCGACACTTGAGCGTGAGCAGAAGATAGAGCGTGAGCGTGAGCAGAAGAGAGAGCGCAGGAGAGAGCGAGAGCAAAGAGCAGAGAGCAAGAGAAAGGGAAAGATGAGTGAGGATCGATTAAAACCGGGCGTCTTTTACCGTCTCATTTAAGTGACCCCCGGTGTCATTTCGACGCTGAATAGACTTTTTCTTGTAGTGGAGGGGAGGAGTATCCTTACTTTTGTGTAATGATTTGAGGCTAATGAGAACTCTTTTGTATGATAAAAGCCTTTAACCTGTGTTTTTTATGCACAAAAGAAATATTTATATTTATTATAACAAGATGAATAGTAAAAGATTGGCATAATGACTAATGAAGAAAAAGAAGCCCTACAACTATTTTTTGGTAGTAAAACTTTAAAATAGATAAATAACAAAATAGTGTTCACCAAGGTGATTCGGTAATAACCCAAATTGAGACTCATCGGTGTGATTCTACAAGGAATATTTTTATAGTTTCCTCATCATTGATTTTGAAAACTTAATGTTTTAAACATTGGAGATCCAATAAAGCTAATAAACAAATGACCCCTTAAGGAAAATTTTTGCAAGACACAGATTAAATGACCTATGACTTACAAAGCATAATGTTGGTCAATTATAAAACAAAACATGAAAAAAATGAGTGTAGAGGAGAACAAAATGTTTAGATATATGTGGTAAATTAAGCTAGAAAAGATTAAATTAAAATTGCCTCCATTACGAAGCATTTAGAGGTAGCATTAATAAATGATATAGTCTGTACATCTCCAACATGGACCAACAATAATGTTACTGAGAAAAAGTTTATCAATACAAGTTGATGGTCCCTCAAGAAAAAAGGGTAGGCTGAATAGGATATTGATGAAAGTAGTAAGGATAGATTTGTAGGCAATGTCCCTCCTTTGGCCGGTCCCTACTAAATGGTCGCCGCTAAAAGTGGTTTTTCTTGTAGTGAGTATAATCTATCAAAGGATTTGGTCCATAATAGACTAAAATGAAGAAACTCAATTCATGTAATTGACCCTAACATTAAATACACGGAGTCTTACACCTTTTCCCTTCATCCTATGTGTTCCATTTGCATACGTATAACGTTCACTTCATTCATCTTTCTTTTAAAACAACCAACTATATTCTTTGTTAACCAAGGGATTCAAATGTGGTACCCAATAAGGAGTCAATCCTCTTTGCTAAAATATTTAACAAACGCTTCTTTTACCTTTGGATTTTTTACCAAAAGAAGCCTCAAATATTCTCATACCTCCAAAAGCATCCTCAAGTACATGTTATGCCCAAAAGCATCTTATACCATAGACTTTATCTTTTTCTATGCCAAACTCGTTACTTTATCTTTGCTAGTTTGAGACATGACTCTTGCGAGCTCGAAACATGACTCACAAGTTTGATACATAACACTCGCGAGCTTAAGATTTATTATCCATAAATGTGCCCAACATTATTCGCGAGCTCGAGTTTTCTTCATCTGTTCAATTCCACTCACCAACACATGTACCCCCAAGCATTCATTAAGCTTCTCTATCAGGTTAGATTGATTTATATTTTCTATAAACTCTAATAATGTCCTCATTCTGAATATACTCTTACTACAATTAGTAGAAAATCAACTCAAACCTATGGGAATTCAACATAACCCCACATGAAGCTTTCCAAGGAAGAAGATTGTTAAGTCGAGCCCAAGAACCTATCAAGTTAGTGAATTCCATTGTGACTTTATTTAACTGTTAATGTACGTACTCATTCCAATTGTACTTTTATTATAATTTGTGGAGAATTTGTTGTCTATAATGCCCTTTCTCAGAATTTGTCCCAAAGTTTATAATGCTCTCTCTCTCTCTCTCTCTCTCTCTCTCTCTCTCACACACACACACACACACACACACTCACTTTCAAGCATGAATTGAACATTAACATGATTAAGTTTTGGTGTAAAGAATCAACTTACAATATCGAGTATTAACGCGTGATGTCGAAAAGAGACGCATGGGTTCAACAATTAAAGTTTTCTGAAATAGGATACATATAGGTGCATTAGGTTTTAATAACAATTCAGTGCATGAATGCGATCAAATCACAATGTTGCAAGAGATAAAGTGAAGGGCAATTTGGTCTAAAAAATGAAGTATAGCATAAGACGCTTTTGGGCATTACATGAATTTGAGAATGCTTTTGAAGAGAGATAATTTAGGCTTCTTTTGGCAAAAACTTCTAAATATTTTTCATATCATTTTGTTATTTCTTTCTATGCATGAGAATTTAATTCTTTATTCTATTTTTTTTATGAATTAAACCAAATGACCTAAAATAAGAAGGATTGAACCTTTACCCATCGCCTAACTCGCAATCTCCTATATATTAGTCTCATGGCTATTTTTAATGAATGGTGATCAAAATTTCTGAATATTTCCATGAGAAAACCCTATTTCCCTAGATGTGAAAAGACAAACAAAATACAGAAATATAAACTCATATTTTGAAGCAAGGATTTCTTGAAGTCGCAGGGTTTTTCGTTGAAAAGAATATTCTTAGAGCTTCTAAATATATGGAAACAAAATTTGAAAATCAGAGGTGACTTGGACCGATTAGAGTTGCATGTGACTCGATCACCTAAACTCAACTCAAGGGCCGGGGAGTGAGTCGCACCTAGAAGCTATTTTTTAATTCCTTTCAAGTCTTGTCATAAAAACATCGCAATTATGTTTAATTATAGCCCCCATTCTGGATGGAAACTATTCCTTATTCTATTAGGAAGATAACCTCAAATTTGGATTTAAAATAGGTCATGAACAAGCAATTTATACATTCTTTTTTGGAAAAATAGAAAATAGATTTTCATAGATGCAATGTTCTTAATATGCAAATGTAATTACAATCATTGGAGATCAAATGAAAGCTTACCTTGTATGGTTATGGTCTAATACTCAGTAATTCCTTCTCTACGAAGATAGATCTAAACTTAAGATTACCTGTTTGGCAAATCATATGTATTTGAAATAAATCTACATGAAATAGATCTGTTTCAAATGTAGCAGCTTTTAGCCTTCCAAAGACCCACGAAGAATCAAGCTTTGAGATTTGATCCATAGCAGCTTTTAGCCTTCCAAAGAGATCCAACGGTTTTGATCTTATGTTTGGGGCCCACAAAGTAAAAAAGAAAAATCAAATTAATCACTTTTTTTTTTCAAATATCTTGATATTGGTGATCATCCAACAGTTGGAATTTGGGCCCATAGTAGTGTTTGGCCATCCGAACAACTCCAATGGTTTGGATTGTGATTTACTGTCCTAGAAATTTTTTTTAAAAAAAGAAGAGAATAAGCGAAGTGCCTATGGACCTAGTCAAACATTTCATTCAACGCATGGTATATCAATGGTTGAACCTTTTTTGCAAATTTCTTAATATCCATGACGAATCAAGCTTTGAAATTTAACCCCATAGCAGCTTTTAGCCTTTGAAAGAGATCTGACGGTGATCTTGTGTTTGGGGCCCACAATGTCCAAAAAATAATATCAAATTAATCACGTTTTTCCTTTTTAGCAAATACTTCGAGACTGGTGATCGTCCAACTGTTGAGATTTGGGCTCATAGCCAGTGTTTGGCCTTCTGAACAATTCCAATGGTTCAGATCTTGATTTACCATCACAGAATCTCAACAAAAAAAAAAAAAAAGGAAAAACGAATTGCCCCAAATGGACACCAGAAACATTGTTCATCTGCCCCTTTCTGCTTCATATCTCAGTGTCCGTTTCAAATCTTCCCCTTTTTCTACATGTTTGAAACTGAGGCAATATGTCTATATGCCTTAGACATTGGGTTATGGTTACCTACACTCTAAAAAATTGTTTCAACTCGCAGTTTTAAAACAATAAGAGGCAATAAATAAATTTGTTAAACGGAGCCTAAATGTTGGAGTCTCCTATCAACTTAAGTATGGGTGGGGACATACGTACTTAGCTATTATATTAGCTATTTTTCATGAGTGGTGATCAAAGTTTTTGAATATTCCCATGAGAAAACCCCTATTTCCCTAGATCTGAAAAGACAAACAACATATAGAAATATAAAATCATATTTTGAAGGTAGGATTTCTTGAAGCGGTAGGGTTTCTTGAAGAGAATATTCTTAGAGCTTCTAAAGAGATGGGAACAAAATTTGAAACTCGGAGTTGACTTGGTCCGATTTGAGTTGCACGTTACTCAATCACCTAAACTCAACTCAAGGGCCAGGGAGTGAGTCGCACCTAGAAGCTAGTTTTTAATTCCTTTCAACCCTTGCCATAAAAACATCACAATCATGTTTAATTATAACCCCCATTATGGATGGAAACTATTCCTTATTCTATTAATAAGATAACCTCAAATTTGGATTTAAAATAGGTCATGAACAAGCAATTTATACTCTTTTTTTTTGGAAAAATAGATTTTCATAGATACAAGAGTTCTTAATATGCAAATGTAATTACGATCATTGGAGATCAAATGAAAGCTTACCTTGTATGGTTATGGTCTAATACCCGGTAAGTCCTTCTCTGCAAGGATAGATCTAAACTTAAAATTACTTATTTGACAAATCTTATGTATTTGAAATAGATCTGCGTGAAACAGATCTGTTTGAAATGGCCATGTTTGAAATAGATGTTTTAGGAATAGTCGTGTTTAGTAACACACAAAAACTGATTGAAATAGACTTTTTTAAATCAATGGTTGAAATATAGTCGCAAATTTCTTGAGAACGACGAGGAATCAAGCTTTGAGATTTGACTCCATAGCAGGTTTTAACCTTCGAAAGAGATCTAACGGTTTTGATCTTATGTTTGGGGTCGACAAAGTAAAAAAAAAAAAAAAAAACCATCAAATTAACCACTTTTTCTTTTTTTGCAAATAACTTGATATTGGTGATCATCCAACGGCTAGAATTTGGGCCCTTGGCCGTGTTTGGCCATCTCAACAATTCAAATGGTTTGTATCGTGATTTACTATCCTATAAGGTTAAAAAAAAAAAAGAGAAGCAAACTGCCTATGGACCTATTCAAAACCTTTCATTGAACGCATGGTACATCAATGGTTGACAGTTTTTTTTTTTTTTTTTTTTTTTGCAAATTTCTTGATATTCATGACGAATCAAGCTTTGGAATTTGAGTCCATAGCAGCTTTTAGCCTTCTAAAGAAATTTGACGGTTCTGATCTTGTGTTTCGGGCTCACAAAGTCTAAAATATAATATTAAATTAATCACTTTTTTTTTTGCAAATACCTCGAGATTGGTGATCGTCCAACCGTTGAAATTTGAACTCATAGCCATGTTTGGCCTTCCGAACAATTCCAATGGTTCAAATCTTGATTTACCATCACAAAATTTCAAAAAAAAGAAAAAAATAAGAAAAATGAATTGCCCCAAATGGAGGCCCAAAACATTATTCATCTGCCCCTCTTTCTACTTCAGGTCTAAGTGTGTCTTTCAAATCTTCCCATTTTCCTGTAGATTTGAAACAGAGGCAATATGTCTAGACATGGAGATATGGGTTACCAAACACTCTAAAAACTGTTTCAACTAGCAGTTTTAAGACAATAAGAGGCAATAAATAGATTTGTCAAATAAAACCTAAATGTTGGAGTCTCCTATCACCTTAAGTATGTGTGGGGACATTGGGTACTTGGAACTAGTTAATCGAGGGGACATGGAATTTAGAGCCTATATATAGTCCTTAGTGGCTTTAATATGGGCAAAGTATGTGGATAGTTTGGTGATGGACCCTGACCGAGTGAGTTGTGACTCTTTAGGATGTTCGAACGTTATATTGGTAATCCTTTTTTTTCTTTTAATTTTATTTGAAAGGTAAGTACACTGCCATTTTACAGCTGATGTTTTGGGGTTTTTAAGCCCTGTTTAAATCATGTTTTTATAGACTAGGGTTACAAATTTTCATCCTGAGTGATAAAGGAATTGGTCATCTCATCAATGGCTATGTTAGAAAATTTAGTTATGATACTTGTAGTTCTAATTCATTCATCATGCCCTAGACTATGTATAGCAAAAATTACCAAAAAGTACAAAAATATCAAACGGAGGGTAGAATAAGAATAGTTCAGTATTGACCTCAGGGTTATACACACATGTACACGCACAATAGTAAAAACTGAAATTTGTTCAATTCAAACGAAGGAACTGACCTGAGGAATGGAATAAAGATGACTTCAACTGATAGGATGCACACGTTGCAGAATCGATGAAAATGCAAAGAGCATCATTGCCTGTTTCAAAGAAGCACTCATAGGGAAGAAGATGGATGCCGGCCAGATGTAGGAATAAATTAATTATATGAGCCTTGACTGGATTGAAAGACTTCAGGATGTATTGTAGTATAGGCATGTGGGGCCGCATGGGTTCAGCCACTTATATTTGCAAAAAATAACATGTTTTGAGAGTCTCTAATTTAGGGATGTCAAATGGGCTGGGCCAGTCAACGGGCCGTGGCTCATGTAGGGCTGAGGAGGCTGGGCAGTTTGGCCCGGGCCCGCTAGGCCCGCCTGGCACGTGGGCTGGAGGCACCAGCCCGCCAGGCCCGCTGAGATTGGCCCGCCAGCCCGCTGTTCTATTTTTTTTTAATACTAAAGTATTATTATATAATCGTATATGTACTGTGAGCATACATGTACATATATTATAGGCATCTTCATTGTTCCAAACTTGGACCTGAAGTGTCAAAATATTTGACACACACCCTTTTATTTTCAGTCCAGATCCTTAACTTAGTGGTATTAGAGACCCATTTTATTCCCTAATAGAGTTTTTAGTGGAGTCTTTGCACTCCACAAAGTGATCCCCACTTTTCAGCTGACAGATTATGACAAATAATTGTGAGGTGATTAGAGATAAAAACAGGTTAAATTCTGTATAGGTCAATAGTGGACCTGGTACTGTTCTATTTTTTTTTTAAATACTGAAAAAAAGGAAAAAAAAAAAAAGAACAGCCCATCCGGCCCATGGCGGGCCGTGGTGGCCGTTTGACATCTCTATCTAACATAGAGAACTCATGAGTTGGAGTGGAACCCGTAAAAAATAATGACTTTTACCTGTCTCCAAATTTTATTTCAATAAGAATTGGCCTCTTGTAAAATTAACGGTACCATGAATAACGTGATGGGCACTATACATAACTAACAAGTTATTCATTTTACGGTCAATCTCATGGTGGGGGAACACTTACTGGTGTAAAATATGAAGACATTGTATACATCGTGGTGAGGGTGTTGATTTTGTACTGCTCGAGTTTTTATCAAGTATATCTTCACTTTGGAGTTTCGCTCCTTGCACGAAGAGGACTGGGACTTTGTTTTTTGAAAAAGTCTACAGACAAACGTCTGTAGACCGTCTGTAGACAGTCGGCGCACAGACGGTGTCACGTCAGCCGTATTAAAGGAACAGTAAAAAGAGGAAAAGCATTGCCCTCCCTTGTATTTCTTCCCCTCTCCCCTGTATTTCTTCCCCTGTATTTTCCACTTGCAGAGCAGAAGCGTCGTTCTCCACCCTCATTGGCTCCTCATCGCACCCTCACCGGCTCCTCATCGCACCATCGTCGGCCTCCTCAAAGCACCATCGTCAGCCTCCACATTGCACAATCGTCACCGGCTCCTCATCGCACCATCGTCGGCCTTGTTATCGTCCACCGTCGGCTTGCAGAGCTCCCCCGCTTGGTGTCGTTTGCTACTGGATCGCACACGAAGCTGACGGCAGCTTCGTGGTCTCGTCGGCCAAGAATCTGGACATGGGTCTCTTCGTTTGGTCCTTTCAGTCTCACTGCTCTGTCTGGGTCCGTTGAAGGTAGGAGTTGTGTGTCCTTTTCTTTTTTTTTACCATACATAGGTATCTTCTTCATTTTTTTTTTTTACCTCATGAAAGTTAGTCTTCATAAATGTTCCTTTTTTTTTTTTTACAGCGAGATGAAGGAGGTACACTAATCCAAAATACGTGCAGGAATTTATTTGAGTGATTGGAAGTAGATATTTCCAATCCTACACTGGTGCATGTATATTAAATGTTAAATATTTATGTTTGAGTTGTTGCTTGCAAATTGAGAATGGGTAACCATTAGACTAACAATAGATTATATGTTGTTGATTGGCAACAGCCTGTTCAACCTTGTCTAGTTTTTGATAATAGTGGACCCCCACAGCAAGAAACAATGATTGGAACCCAAGAAAGTGTAATATTTTCAACCTATTTTTGGAACCCAAGAAAGTGTAATTTATTAGTAATGTGTAAATGATCTTAATACTTGCATTGTATTCATAGCAAATGCAATTTGGGTTGGATGGCTCACAATCGGTGCAGCATGGGTTGGATGGATCACAATCGATGTAAACGTTGTGTATTTTTATTTTTTTTATAAGTTTAGGTTTGATTATGTAATTTGTTCATATTTACTCCAAATTTATATCGAAAATTAATATACGAAAATTATAGTCACTAGAGATTAAATAGAAGCCTTTTGTTTTGTAGGGGATGAAGATTGGTGGGGATTCATGCAAGAAAGGGTGGAACAAGTTCATGGATTTGTGTCCCATATATCGGAATTTTGTGCAACACATTTGCAGGAATTTTGACCAACATGTATGCAGGAATTTTGGGTACTGCAGGAATTTTGTTTCTTTGGACACCTTGGTAGGAATTTTGGGTACTGCAGGAATTTTGAGCAACATGTATGTGTATTTGTGAATTGTATGTGTAATTTTTACAAAGGTGAATTTAAGAAGAATGTGTATGTGTATGGTATTGGTGAATTTAAGATAAGATCAAGATTTAGATGGGGACGGTGCCTTGTGTTTTTTCTTCTTCTTTAGCACTGATTTGCTGGCAAGCATGTGATTAATAGTTTGTAACGTCAAACTTGTAGGACACTTCGTACTCATACCTGATCATGTGGGTCATATTATATTTTTTCCTCTTTTTCTTTTTTTTTTATTATTTTTTTAATACAGCAGACGTGGCATAGTGCCACGTCAGCCGTCTGTCTCTCGTTTGTCTACAGACGTCTGTCTGTAGCGGGACTCTTGTTTTTTTAGCTCTTTGGCCGGCAAAATGAAGTGGGTACATTCTACGAAAAGAAAAAATTGAAAAACGTGTGAGCGCCAATGTTATTCCAATTGTATATGTTCTGCTGTATTTAATTTCTACCCTTGGTTGGAGGGGCAGGCTTGGGTACAAAAAATAAATAATACTCTATTAATTAGTTCCTATTCTTTTGCAAAATCCACCTTTTTCTCCAATTAATGGTCTTTAATCTGAATGGACGAATATAGTGATTTGTTTGTCTTGACTTGGACCTTTTTTTTTCGTTATTCCAATTAAGGATTAGGGAAAAAATGAAATTCACTTTTAATAATGATCCATTGGTTTCAATTTGATAAAAAAAAAAAAAAACATTATAATAGAGTATATACAAGTGTGGCGTTGATTTTTCTCTGTGGTGAGTTCTTTTTCCTATGGCCCGCACTCATCTGTGGCTTTTTTGTTTTTCCTTTCAATTTTTGTGGCCTTCGTATATATATATGGGGAGCCTTTTTTTTTTTTTTTTTTGAGAAAACGCCCTTTCTAGTTGGGCTCACTGTGATGCATGATGATAATGGAAGTCAATTGGATGGGAAGATTCATATTAAGTCTACTTATATATTTAAGCTTGAGTCAATAAGATCATCCTAACCTTTTGATTCATGACTCTAAAATTTAATGGTTTAGAGGTATCATTTTATCATGATCTCAATTCAACGGTGAGAAAAAGTTGGATGAGTGTCAAACATGAACTTGTTATAATTCATTGGGGGGCGGGCAGCGGGCGGGCGGGTGTAGTGTGTGTGAAAAGACTAGATTGACTCGGCATGAGCTGTATGACAGGGGAAAAAAAAAGGGGGGGGCCAAAAATGGACATTTTCAAAGTGACGTTTTTAGAATTTGCCTATATATGTGTATACACACGTGTGTGTTCCAGCCCATCCTTCAGCCGAGTTGCGTCAATTGTTTTTGTATAGTCAGATTCCGACCCTTTTATTGGTTGCTACAGGTCTGGTAATTTTCAGTCATACAGCTCCTCATGCCTTCTATTAATCACTCATTACAAAGATATTATCTTTGTCTACAATCCTCAAACACGTTCCATTGGAATCTGATATCCTGCCTGTCTTCTATTAATTAAATCACTTGGCCTCTCTCTCTCTCTCTCTCTCTCTCTCTCTCTCTCTATCACCAATCACCGGGCGTTACATTAAATTATTACATACAATAGGCCCCGTTTCTTTACTAGAATTCCTTACAGGAATTCAGGTTGTCTTGGGAATTCAGAATTTCTGTTAGGAATTCTGTATTTCATTACTAGAATTCTTGGGCATTTGAAATCCCAAAAAACTCAGTATTTGAAAAACCACTTTAACAAGGAAGATTTGGAAATCTCACTTCACATTGAAATTTCTGGAGAGGGATGGCGGCATTCCTGGAGCTCAACGGTCATCTTCTTCATCGATTTTTTTCTTTTGTCTTTGTTGTGAGTGTCCACCAAGTGGCCTTTTTCTTTCAAATGTGCTAAAGGACCCACCTTATTGAAGGGGATCGCTATATGTAGGGGTCTTTTTGTGGAGAATATGTGACAAGAAATATTCTAGTTAGAAATTCTTTTAGCTATGGAACAAGAAAGTCGAGGAGACAAGGGATTCAAAATTTTCAGGCAGGAATCCAGGCCATGAATGAAATAACGAATTTAGAATTTCAGAATTTGGAACCATTTCAAAAACCAGCATTTAAAATTCCGAGACAACCACCAGACATAAATTCTATGAATTCTAGTAAAGAAACGGCCCCTAATAGTCCATGTGCTCTGCTGTGTTCCACCTGTTTTCCTCTCTCTTTCTATTCTATAAGAAAGAGGGCCCGGTCAGTATACCGGGACACTGCCATTAGGAACAATACGAAGAAATTCAGATGGATCAGTGATCTTTGATTCGATCCGACAAATCTTGAGAATATGAAAGTAAGAAAGAAAGAAATTGCACGTCAGTCAGTAGTAATCTTTTTATATGTAAATATGAAGCCTGTGATCCTGTTTTTCCAAGATGATTGTGAGAAAATGGAGCGGGTGAGATAGAAAAACAGGTGGGAGAAGAAGAAATAAGAGGAAGAAAAAACAAAGGGAGTTTTATGTCTTAAAAAAATCGGGGAGAACGACGCTTGTCTGATAGAAGCGGCGCTAGCGTCACTCTTGTCAGACATGCGTCGCTCCCCTTAGAATTTAAAAAACAAATGGAAGAGGTCCTGACGGAACTCGTTTGTGCTGCACACCTTCACGAGAAATGACCAAATATATGGCCCGTTTGGTAATTTTACATGTAAATAAAGTATAGTAAATCATTAAATCAAAAGAGAATAAAATATAATGGGGTTATAACGATATTCTATATTTATTTGATATGGAATCTTTTTGACTTTTTGTATAGAAAAGTGAACCTTTTCTGTCATTTAGTGAAGAAAAAATGTTGTTTTTTTACTTTTTTTTTTAAAGATAAGGAAATTTTGAATTAAAGTGCTATTGATGTGACTCTGTCTTAAAAATGGAGTTTTACTTGACTTTTACTAATTTAGTAAAGTATCAAATGGGCCGTATGGATTTTTCCCATAAAATCCTCTTTTATATTTAATCTGCTTTAGCCCAACCAAAATTTTATATTTTTATATATTCACCCTCACAGGCAAATTTCCCATTTCCGCCACTGCATAATACGGCTCTCAAAGCACTGGCCGGGCAGGGACCAGGTTGTCCTTAACCTACCCTCAATATATGCAGAGCATGGCCCAGGTGTGTTTCAAACAAAAATTCTATGAATTCCAATAAAGAAACATGCCCTAAAAGTACGTGCAGAAATCAATGACTTCTTCTATATTCCATTTTAATATTTTTTACGGCCGTTATGTTGAGGCGAATGTAATTTATACAATTTTTCCCTAGAACACATTTGATTTTTCTTCTTTTGATAAACACTAACAAACCATTTCCAATGCCCTCATCATCTGCACTATCCCCCAACGACCAAGGATTAATCTTTATTTTTCTGTGGATTGGCGAAAACATATTTGAATTTAGTCACTAGAGAACCCTTTTTTAGTCTTCAACAAGAGCTGAAGACAAATTGTCTCATATAGATTTTTTTCACCAAAAATAAACTAAAGCGCTACGTTTCAGTGTCAAGTAAAATTATTGAATTCTACAAAAAAAAAAAACTATTATGAAAATAAAATGCTATGAAAAACTGCAATGGACAAACTTTCTCTTAAAATAAAGCTTTAAAACGTTTGCCAACACACTTGTGGTTATAGGTTTTGGCACCTCCATATCACTCTCCTACCCAGGGATCTATCGCCAATCACTCCTTCAATCCAAAGTGGGGGGTGTTTATATTTTCTCACCATTTTCTAAAAAAAGTCAGAAAGAAGGGGATATTTTCTCACCATTTTATAAAAAAACTCAGAAAGAACGGTTGAAGGTTGGGGTGGGGGGTGGGGTAACTCAGAAAGAAGGGTTGAAAATTTAAATATCCGAGCTTGATTTAGAAAGATTTGTGTTTTCCCATGTGTGTAAGAAAAAATGATTTAAAATAGAGTCTAGATCCTGTCTTCCAGCTATTACATGGTACTGGAGCAACACTTTTCATGAACTGCATCATGGGGGTTCAAGATCATGCCAACACTGGCCTCTACAAATAAATCCTTAAGCTTAAGGAAAAATGGAGTGGGCCCCACCTTAGGATTTAGCAACACTATAGAAACCTACTAGGCAATGATTGACTTCATTGTTTTTTTTTTGGTAATTGTCTTCATTGTTGACATGGTGTTAAGCATGTTTATGTCATAGTGCTCAATCATACCAAGGGACCTACTCCTTTTGAGCAAAAACTTGGGGATATATAATTAAAGGGGATGAAATTCATCTTGGACGGTCCGGATCTTCTCTACATGGGCCCCATAATGGAGTTTTAGAAAAAGTGTGACATGGTTTCATCTTATAGTTACGAAAGAGGATCCGGACTATAAGATGAAACCATGACACACTTTTTCTAAAACTCCATTATGGGGCCCATGTAGAGAAGATCCGGACCGTCCAAGATGAATTTCGTCCCCTTTAATTATATATCCCCAAGTTTTTGCTCAAAAGGAGTAGGTCCCTTGGTATGATTGAGCACTATGACAGAAACATGCTTAACACCATGTCAACAATGAAGACAATTACCAAAAAAAAAACAATGAAGTCAATCATTGCCTAGTAGGTTTCTATAGTATGGTAAAAATCCCTATTTTATATTAGTTCTTAGTATCTTTGAACTGAAGAAAGACTAGTCAGCTACAGCCTACAACGAATTCAACTGAAAGGGTTTTGAATAAGGATTTTTGGCTATTTAGTCGAATTGGGCTGCTGGGCAAGCATATCAAACAATAGCCTAATTAGATGTTGGACCTAATTTTAGGGCTAGATCCAGCCAGTAGTCATGAAAGTAATTCCTTGGCAATGAACACTTTATTATTTTTTAGGTTGGGGAGTAATCTGAGTGTTTAGGCCATTTTTGTCATCCTAGGCGCAAGACAACATAAAGGACTAAGAAAATGATCCAAAATTGACCAAACAGAGAGAAAGGGTGTTGGGTCTAACAGGCTGAATTAAGCCCCAACTCTATTGAAATTGTGGCCCAATAAGGTAACAGGGTTCATAAACATGCCCCCATGTAGAGTAGAGAGCAGAGGAAATGGTGCAAACACACCATTTGCACTGATCATTTCGAGAAGAGATTGTAGCACAGTTGGAAAGGGGTCATTGTTCATTGTTGCTGGTTCGAATCAACATACCTCAAGAAAAAATTTGTAGATATGATTAAAGGAACGGTCAAGATCGAAATGTAATTTGATCAGTACAAATGGTAAGAATCTTCACTTTTTATGTATATGACACTGTATACAAAGATCAATGCAATTGATCAAATTTTCTTTTCCACATTTATGAGTTTTATTCCTAATTTCCTAGTTAGGATTCCACGGATTAATACTTCTGGAAAGATGGTGCTCTCTTTTTTCTTCCCACATGCTTCCAACAACAAAACTTGAAAATAATCCTCATGTATATATAATGCTATATGAGTGCTCCTTCGATTTGAATGACAATATAATAACAGGTTGGTGGTCAAACTTGTGGTGTTATATGAAGTTAAAATGTTAAAAAATGGAAAGAAGAC
This sequence comes from Cinnamomum chago, assembly GCA_038049695.1. Lineage (NCBI taxonomy): Eukaryota > Viridiplantae > Streptophyta > Magnoliopsida > Laurales > Lauraceae > Cinnamomum > Cinnamomum chago. The sequence goes on from CP142457.1 coordinate 1,455,886, forward strand.
AAAACATATGTTGCTTTGGTTTGCATGCTAAAATGGATAAGCACACATGAAAAAAAATAATTATAATAAGCTTTATGGCTTAAACATGTGATTAGAAGACTACAAATTATAGGTAGGGGTGTAACGATTCGGTTAACCGGTCTTTTTGGGGAAACCGTTAACCGAACCGTAACCGCGGTTTTCCGTCTTTAAAAACCGTAACCGTAACCGTATATACAAAAACCGTGGAAAACCGAACCGCGGTTAACCGTATTATACGGTTCGGTTACGGTTAATAACCGTGGAAAAATATATACAGTAATACAGTATAATTACAGTATTATACGGTTACGGTTACGGTTCGGTTACGGTTAATAACCGGCGATGACGATGTGGGAAGCTAGGGTTTGGTTTTAGGTAAGGAAAATTTCATTTACCCCTCATGTATATTATTTTATTTGTTATCGGTGCGGTTAACCGCATACGGTTAACCGAACCGTATTTTACGGTTCGGTTCGGTTAATAACCGTGAATATTGTGGAAAACCGTAACCGAACCGAACCGTGCGGTTTTTTGGTTTTATTAACCGTAACCGAACCGAACCGTAAAAATACGGTTAATAACCGCGGTTCGGTTCGGTTCGGTGCGGTTTGACGGTTAGGCGGTTTTTTCTTACACCCCTAACTATAGGGAAGGGTTCCAAGAAGTGGGGTAGTAGAAAACATGAGAGGGTTAAGTAAAAGGACCAACTTTTTCTACCTCATAGTAAAATCACTTAGGACTTTTGCCATTGTGCCAAAGCAATGACCCTATAAAATTGTCTTATATATGACCACAAAATACCAATTTTTCAAAACAAAGAAATTGCTAAAAATTGTAAAAAAAAAATAATAATAATTCTTAACTACATAGAAACCATCAAACTAAACTATAAGTTACTTTTCAACGTCTTCTAAAAAAACCAGACCCAAATGGACTAAAAGCCCCTAAAATAAGCAAAATGGAAAATTACTATAAATAGTAAATTTTGCATGAAAATGCATTTAGACATTTGAAACGGCCTCATTGGACCTTGGAAGCAGTTTTCATATCGTAGAGCGCTTTGATAGTAGTTTCAGAACAAGTACTCATGTATTCAAATCAAAAGAGCCATTTAAAGTTGATGCTATCCTTTCTATATAATTTCTTACAATCTTCACATCCCAAAAATTGTTCTGCCACTTACTGTATATCAAGGTGTGACATGATTAAATTAACTGCAAAAGGGGGGCTAATTAAACATAGACTAATGTAAAACAATTAGAGTTGAGACAAAGGATCATAGAGTTCCTTTGTGCATTCGTGAGAACAGAAAAATATAAGAGTTACAATATTTCATAAAGGAATCCGGATCTTTTTTAGATTTTTAGGTTTTGCCTATTCGGGGTCGAATGCGACTCTCATTTGTTATAGCGAAGGTCCCAGTTGACCCTTAATATAGAAAATGAGGTCGAATGCAACTACAAAAGAAAATGGTGAAAAAATTATTTTTTATGTACAGATTCTCTGTTTTGTGCACTGTTGGCAAAGGTTCCGCATTTGGTGCAGTAGCCATTTAAAGTTGTTTTTTTAGTAAAATCCTCTATATATAAATAAATGGAATACAACTGCAAACGTCATGTAATAGTTGTTATGTAATAGTTGAATCTGAATGTGAATGGAATGACATGTGGATGTACTTGTGAAAGCACAGGTAGTTTCACTGTGAAAGAAAAAGAGTTTTTCAATTTTAGTCTCGATGACATCATTATTAATTGGGAAACTTTGATGGGGTGTGGCACTTCTTAGGTGAAGAAAACTATGCTTTGGTCTCCTCCTCCATTTGGTGTGCTTTAATTCAATGTCATTGATGCTGTGACTGTGAGAGGTGGTAACCTGGGACGCTTTAATGTGGTAAAATCAGCGGGCTCACAATCAGAATGCATAGCATAGATAGATGTTGACATTCAATGGATCTGATTTTTCATAAATGTTTAATCAATAGATTCTTTTATTTTCTCGATTGGTGAGCCCTACAAGCATTTATTTTTTCAACGTTGTCCAGACTCGGTAGAGTTTAATAAGGTCCAGTCCATATAAGCAAGCAAAGCAAAATCAGTTGCATAGTAGTTTTTCCCTTGAGCCATAAGCTATTAGCCTCTAATTGCAGGTTGAAATTGTAAATTTAGAATTCATTGACGAGAGAACTTTAAACCCAATTGGCTCATTCTCACATGACCCGAACTAGCCTGACCCACCTTTACCAAAACACGAGTTCAGGTTGGCCTCAGGCCTATAATTTTTTTTAAAACCCATCTTAATTTAGGTTGGGTTCAGATCTCGTTGTATCCATGCAATATATTTCAATGCAAACTAGAAGTACAGCGTGGGTAAAATCTCCAGAGGTCTGGGTCAGATTCTTCTCAACACTACTAAAAATTGTCTGGGTCGGAAAATTTGTCTGGGTCGAATTCTGCACAGCCCTTGTAAAATTTGACTAGGTTTAGGTAATCGGTTGGCTCAAAACTTCACCTGACCCACCCCGAGATACCCCTATAGCAATAGACCTGTATAAGATTGGGTAGTATTTGTGTGTGTCGCTCAAAATAAACAAGAGAGAGAGAGATTTCAGATGTCCATGCCACCATAATAATGAGATCAACAATAACAATATAAAAACCACAATATCACAGACAAATGTTGGGCATGTCTGAACATTGAATAATGGAAAAAAAATCTGGTTCATTTCAGCACCATAACCCATACAAACCAGAACAATTACAGGAGAACTCTCTCTTTTTAGTACCATACTAGGATCCATATGTGTGCCAGTTTCTTAAATTATCATTTCAAAAGGTCTAATTCTAAGTTTAGAGAGAGAGAGAGGGAGAGGACTATACAGACACTTCAGGGTCATGGTCTCTCTTACTCTTCTCACTCACCAAGGGAAGTAATTCACCAACTGCCATAGCCTCCTCAGTCACATAAAGATCACCCCCCATGCGTAAAACAGCATGAACAAAGATGATGAATACTCCAACCGCAAGCGATACAAGAAGGTGAATGGTCGCGCGGGTGAGCACAAGCTCCACGACAGTGACAATCCCCAGCAAGGCCACGACTAGTCGTGGGTTGATGATCCTGTGCAAGAATACAGAATCTGGTATGGCCCGCAACAACAACAGGTAGAAGCACCCCACGGCCGTGGTCGCCACCAATAAGATCAAGGACAAGCGTCGTCGCGGGCTGAGGCTCACAAAGAGAATTAACCACACCAGGAGAGTGTAATAGACGTGGAAGTATCGCAGGTTTCTTACCATGCGAATTGCTGCTGCTTCGGGGGAGGAGGGGATGTTGAAGTATTGAAGGAGATTGAAATGGGACATATTTTTATGGGTGTGGGTTGAGGTTGGGGAAGGTTGGGGAGGCTGGAAAGAGGCAGGATTTGGGAGAGTTGATGGTCTTTGGATGGTGCCATAGCTAGCCATCTTGTTTTTGGAGAGTTTTGATTAGAAGTAGGAGCATGTGCCCCCTTTTAGTTTGTAGGACTTGAGGTGAAGACAAGGAACATTGCAGAAGGCAAATGGGAGGAAGGCGTGGTTGATGAGAGGTGGTCTCTCTCATAGACTTGACTTCAAAAGCTATGTCTGAATTTTCTTGGATTGGAGCTTTGGAAAATAAAACCAGTCAAATTTTTAGCATGTGGCAGGTCGAGACAGAGAAAGGTTTGCATGATCATATCCATTCAGCATATGCAAATATACGAATCAATATTGGTTAAAAATTCAACAATAAAGATTGAACACATCAAAGTTGGATTTTTTTTCTACCGAATAATATTCTTAAACTTGATTTCCATGTGTCAATAATAAAAGACCTTAAAATGTCAACTATTGTCTTGACCAAACTTTTTTACAGTCTTAGCCTTAATCCGTAATATCTTGGGTCACATACACAAGATATTGTGGGTCATGACAAGTGCCTTGTAAAACATGGATCTTAGGCTCTCTGAAAGCACTAATCAAGTGGATTTTCTATCGATCCTTGTTTTTTTCTTTCTTAACCACGCCTCAACATCTCCTTTGAAAAACTAGCTCAACATATTTCTCTTTGCTGGGGCTCTAAGAAATCTCCTTCAAAGCCTTCGATTGTCTCCAGTCGCTTTTTATCAGTTGCCAAAGATAAACCTTTATAATTCCATTATTGGGGCCACATTTGAAATCCAAAATGATAAACATAACTTCTTTCTATTGTTTAGCTTTGACCCAAGTTTCCATTCAAAATTGGTTCACTTACTAACTCAGTCACGCATAGAACCTGTGGTCAAAAAACGTTTAAAAAAAAAAAACCTATAGTGGATCTTGACCTGGATTCATCTTTATAAATTTGGATTCATACCTGGACTCCACTCAGACACGAATCCTATCAATCATATCTGTTTTTGGCATCCCACTTAATTAAAAGTGGATCTTATTTCTCATCCGAATCCAAAATAAAATGTGGAGTATATTACTATAACTAGATAATAAAAGTGCTAAAAAAATTTTATATACACAATTGGAGCTATTAAATAATTTATTATTGAAGGTAAGGGAAGTCTCAATTATGAATATAACTCAGATTATGTAAATTGTTCAAATATGTAATTATGTAGCACAGTTTCATACAGAAATTTGATTCTGACCTTAATGTTTGGGATCTAATATGTGCAAGTATGTAGACCCAAATATAAATTTTTTTCAGATCCAAAAATAAGTTTCATATTGGCATTAACTGGAAACTTTGGATCAACCCTAATCACAATTTGGATCAACCCTAACCACAGCATGATATCATTTTTAAGATTAAGAGCTAGGATCACTGACAGACTCATATTTTGGCCCACTCCACCCAATGATCAATATGATCAATCCATCCCCTTTGCTCCTCTGAATGTCATGCATCTGTGTGGGCCCACAAAACATGACTGCATGAGCACCCTCACATTTTGCACAGGAAAAGAAGGATTTTTTTCTCTGTTGGAGTTTGGACAGTGGACAGTAAAAAAGAACTTCCCCACCTTCTCTCTCTTACATGCACGCAGAACCTCGAAATCTCTGTAGCAATGGCGGCATGCGCTGCCGCGGCTCGTCAAGCCGCGTCTCTATCTCGGCTCTCATCTCCCAAATCGGCTGCTCAAGCCTCAAATCTAGTGCAAAGACGCCGTCTTGCGGGAGGTGGAGGTCAAAAAAAAATAAAGAACTCCTCTTTCCCTCCTCCCTCTTATTTCCATTGTCAATTCGATGTTTCATCTCTTCTTACGTGTTTTAGCTGTAGAATCAGATCTCTGTTCTCATTTTCCTTCTTGGGTTTTTCTTTATTTTCAATTTCAGTTCATTCTATTCAAATTTCAGATCGCTTTATCAGCTTTCTACCCTCTTCTATGTATGTTGCATACATTGGGTCTTGGAACTGTTTGTTTCTGAAGCTAAAAATTAATGGGGTCTTCTTAAACTTTAGTATTTGATTGGGAATGCTGGTAATTTGCGCGTTCAAATCTAATAAGATTTTCTTTTGATTTGTTGAGTTTTTTCTCTTTATCCCCACATTGCAAACGGAAAATCTGATTCTGGGTCTTGAACTGTCCTCCCCCAAAAATGTAAGTTTTAATTTTCCTCTTTTTTTTTTTTTCACTCTTTTGTGTCTTTCAAAAGTTTGGATACTGCAGCCAAAAATAAGGCTGTCTATAATCTGGTATTTGATCTGTAACACTGATTGTCTGGGTCTGATAAGTGATAAGATGGGCTAATAAGATGATATTCTTCAATGCTTCATGCACGTTATTAGTCTCGATTTTCGTTTACCCATTTTGTTTCAAATCATATTTTGTTGAATCTTTTTCTTTGATGGAAATGCAGATCATCATGGATCCCCCAAGGTTCATTGCTGGCAGGACCCATTAACTCCATCTAGATGGAAGCAAGAGCATGTGAGTGTCTTGTTTGTGTTTTTAAATTTTCTTTTCTAGTATTATATTAGAATGATTTTTTTTTCCTGTGATGTGAGATCTCCTCTTTTACCATATAAGTTATGATTTGATTGATGTTGGGACTGCATTTTTTGAAGTGATGCATTATTGTGATGATCCATACCATAAGCCAGTATTAGCTGTGACATGACTGTATATACTTGAATTGAAACTATTCAAATGGTGGGTCCCGTTGTAAATGGGGCATGCCTTGAATATCACACTGGCCAAATGATCTCACTGTTGGATTAACAGTCATCAGATCGGCAGTTAATATCTGAAAAGGTCAATTGTTGGCAGGTTTTTTTTTTTTTTTTGAATGGTGAATTGTATTAATCATAGCAGAGCATTACAAGAGATATATACCGAAGAACAAAGAGAGATACAAGAAGAACAGAGAAACCATCCAAAATAGCAAAAGAGGATAGACAGAGTCTCCTAAGCAGACCTAAGGCCCCAAAAAGAAACCAAAAGATTAAGATGATACTACTTCCCTCCATTTAAACAACATAAGCTCCATAGGCACTCCCCAAAACTCTGGCAAACCAAAAACACAGGACGCAACGAGAAATCTGGCTTTCGTAGCAACAACCACTGAGGGAGAAGAACAATCTTCAAAGCAACGCCTATTTCTTTCCTTCCAAACTATCCAAATGTTAGCAACAAAAGATGAACGCCAAAGTAGCCTTCCTCTCTTGGACTGAAATCCATACTTCCAAGCATCAAAGAGCTCCAAAATGGAGCTAGGGAGGACCCAGCTACAACCAAAACACTCTAGGGTAGAAGTCCAAATAGCTTGCGCGAACCTGCAATTAAGCAAAAGATGATCCACAGTCTCCTCCGTCGATAGGCATAGCAGACAAGCGTTGATTAGAACCACCCCACGGCGACGGAGATTATCCATAGTGAGGATGTTGCCTCGAAGAATTAACCAACCAAACACCAGGACTCTAGGAGGAGCCTTGGTCTTCCAAAGGTAATCAAACCAATTATGTGAATTGTGAGTGTTTGACAGCACCACGAAGAAAGAAGATACTGAAAACACTCCATCTTTTGAGGCAACCCACACTCTGTTATCATCCCCTTCTACAGGTACAAAAATCCGACTAAGCTTGTCAAGGAGATTCATAAGGTTCTCTTCTTCCGACTCAGTCAAATCTTTTATGAAAATTGGACCCAAGAGGACCTTGTCCGCCTCCCAATCCATATAATCAATCACCTTTACTTGTCTGTTCCTAACGCATCTGTACAGGTCCGGGAATTGCACCGCTAATGGAGTATCCCCTACCCAAACATCATGCCAAAAGAAGATGTCTTCACCTGTCCCAACATGGTAACTGATTTGTGAGTCGAATGAATCCCCACAATATCTTTCCACCAACTTGAGCACCTATGGGATGGTCCAGCAACGTCCCAACCATTCCGTCTCACCCCATATTTGGACAAAATGATGTCTCCATAAACTATCTGACTGTTCTCCAATTCTCCACAATCATTTCCCTAGAAGGGCTTGGTTCATAATCTTTAAAGATCTGAAGCATAGACCACCCTCCCTTTTAGATCTACAAACTTTGTTCCACAGAACTAGATGATACTTTTTCTTAGTTCCTTCTCCTTGCCATAGAAAATCCCGCTGCAACTTCTCAATTCAATTGACGATCGATGTAGGGCATTTGAACATGGACATGAAGTACGTTGGAAGGTTAGAGAGTGCCGATTGAATCAAGGTAATTCTTGCCCTAAGAGATAAGTATTTTGCCTTCCATGTAGCCAGTTTTTGTTCTACTCTCTCCACCACCGGATTCCAAACTTCTTTGGAAGGCCTCCCAAGGCAAAGGGGCAACCCAAGATAGGTGGTCGGAAAAGACCCAACCTTGCATCCCATTATGATAGCTAGGACCTCCACCAGATGAGCCTCCACCTCAATGCCTATAAGAGCACTTTTAGAGAAATTAACTTTGAGGCCGAAACCGCTTCAAAGCACATGACGACTGCTACAACATTTTTTATTTGCTCTTCCTCTGCTGTACAAAAAATTAGAGTATCATTAGCATACTGCAAATGAGTGACCGTTGGGCCACTAATCGCTGGTTTAAATCCAGAAATCATATCTGCCTCGCCCGCAGTTGATATCGTATGACTCAACGCTTGTATTGATTGGTTATTTTGTAGTCTTTCTGATTTTGGATGGAAAAATAAAATTTATATTCCTTTTCCTATATTAATTTTTGCGATGAGTAACTGGATATATTTTATTCACCTGCAGATACTGGATACATTAGTGGTTGTTTGTTTGCACTCATTTACAAATGTAAATGACACAACCCTACACAACCCTGGATCCATGAAGAGAAACTAGACCAAAACTTCGCAAGGATTTTGATGCAGCAGCACTATACAGCGTGAGACACAATAGTGGGCCACATGTGGGACTCAAGGAAATCTATAGTTTTTCTTATTTTATTATTTTCTAATTTTAAGAGTTGTAATTAGGAAGGCTTTCTAATTTAGATAGGATTATTATTCTTGTTTCCTAGCTTGATTAGGATTGTTTCTTAGGGCTTCTGTTTCTTTTATTATATATACAGCATTGTAGAGAATGGTGTGGGGGGGAAATTTAAATTGATTATGGGCGGGCCCGAGCTAGGCCAGATCCGACCTGCAAAATGAGTCCGAATCCATGGAGGGCCTTATCCCATAAAGTTGGATCAGTCGCTGGAAGGGCCACGTCAAGTAGGGCCCAGATGGATGGCAGAGAAGAAGAAGAAAAAACAGAAGTAGAGATGAGACGTTCCCTAAACAAGGGACATGATCTCGACTTATGCCATAGTGGGGGAGGTGCCAAGGATCGTGGGATGATGGGCAGAAGAGAAATAAAGGATAATCCGTAACTGAGGGTAGGATCCGGCGAAGAAGAGCCATGTTCGCTCAGGTTGCCATGATGGGGAGTTTCAGAACGTGTGTTAATGGACACCAAAAATCTAGGAGAGGTTCGCATAAAAGAAGGGAGTATCTAAGGAGAAAAAGGTGTGGTTGAATAACACATTGAATCAATACAAAAATTATCCTGGGGATCCATCGCTGACTTAGGCATCGGAGGGTTCTCGGTTGGACCATCCGATCGACCTTTCACCGTGTTTGATCTTGAAACAGGGGCAAATCCAGAAAATCCCGATGGAGAGAAGAGAGAAGATTGACATAGCCGCGACAGGTCGAACCGACCTATCCATCCCAAAAATTGACTTTACAATTGGTAACCTCAGAGATTTTGGAATTAATAGAATTTTCCGTTTCATGGGTTTTATCGTTGGAGAAGTGTCTTCATCGTGTATTGTTTCTGCGGAAACTTTGATTGTGTTTTGGTACTTGCGATCCTAACCCTAGGAGTGCATAAGATTTTGGCTGAATCCACGAAGGATTCAATGATAGGGACCGACCTCGGCTTGGTTGAATCCCAAAGAAAAACTGCAAATAACCAGAACAAAGAAATGTTTATTGGATATTAATCAAGACTGCTTCTCTTAGTGGAGGTTTACATATTTATAGGAATGGACGAGAATCCTGTTCCTATTAACACTCTATTTACTAAATCTTTCCTAAAGAAATAGATCTCCTAAATTCTTTATTGAAAATAAATAGAAATCCACAAAACAATTCCAAGATTACTAAATATATCAAATCCCTAATTAAGCAGTTGCTCCAGTTGGGTCTATGGGCTGGGTCCAATGGGTTGCCCGACTCATGGTCTGGCCTGCATCAGTAAATGAATCGCATGTGTAATGGTATGCTTTGTCACGTTTGTTTGTGCTGATTTACGCTTATGGTACATAATGAGTTTATAAAAAAAATATGCCTATTTTGATTTTGAGCCTCCAATTTATGCACCTGGATAGGTGGTGAACAATTACGCACCTCCTTGCATGAATAGGTTGCAAGAAGCGGCAGTTCAAATTCCACTTGTCCTTACATGTAAAAGGTCATGGATTCGACACCCACAACCACCTTTCTTTTTTTTTTTTTTTACGTCTTATGGCCCCCCAAGTTCATGATCTGAACTGTTCATCTTTTTTTATTTAACTAATATACCTCAATAAATTTAATTTCATATCTTAAAGCTTCATAGATTTTGAGTTATTTGTAAAAGAAAGTCCAAAAGATCCCAACATATAGATCTAATTTGTGTGGCCCCTAATTCATGATCCAAACCATTCAACATTCTTGTATTAATGACAACCATCATGATGTTGAGTTTCACATCTTAAATCGTCATGGATTTTGAGAAGAAATCGAAAAATACTTACACATCCAAAACCATTGGATGTACTCATTTACTCACGTAAAAATGGTGATCTTGACAAGCATGGTAATCTGTTTCACATATGTAACATTTGAATTTGTTAATTCTGTAGCTGCTTTAGCTTTTCTAAGGGGCTTGTTGTATCCTTTTCTTTCGTTTGGTTTCCTTTGTTTCTCTTCAGTATATGTCTCCTATGTTGTTTAGTTTTTAATAAAATCATGTTACCATTCAAAAAAAAAAAAAAAAAAAAAGAAGTAACATTTTAATCTATGGCATTTGCCATGTGTAAAAAGCGAATGACCCTTAGTACAAAAACCTTTTAATCTGATGGACTTGGTGCTGGATAATTCATTTTATTGATGTTGCTAATGCACTGGAATATGTGCCAGCATAGTGAAATGCAATGGTTTGAATAAGGCATCAAGGACAAATCACCGCGTGTGTACAACTCCCACTCTATTAATTGTGTAAGGATCAGTTCTTTGCCTTCTTACTTGACTCAACATTGACGCAGCCACTTTTTAAGAATGTACTGTACTTGGTTGAACAAATAAGTTGTGGTCTTTAGGCCTTACAATGATATTTTTTCTTTTAAATAATGGTGATTTTTTTTTTTTTGGATTTTACCAAAAAAATAACTTTATGTGGCCAGTGCACCAAATAGGGAACTTTAGCCAAAAGTGCACCAAATAGGGAATCCGTATAGAAAAATCAAAAAAAAAATTTGCCCTTTTTTTTGTGGTCGCTATCGACCTTTTTTTTTTTTGTGTTGAAGGTCGACGGCGACCCTCTCTATAACAAGTGAGGGTCGCTGTCTACCCTGAGCAGGCATAAATTCCTCATCTTCTTGCTTCTTCCTCTCTTCCCAAAACCGAATCCAATGATGTAGAAGTCCATGCCTTAATATCTCTAACTGAGCTCCTAAATCTCAAACTCCTCAATCTCAGCTCGAATCAGCTCTCGGGTCTCATTCCCCACTTGATTGGGGACCTCATTTCGCAACAAAACATGTTTTTTTTCTTCGAATTCAATGTAAGGTTCGATATCTGATTCAATGGCTGCAATTCCTTCTTTGGTTCACCTCGATCTGAGCTCTAATAAGATCAATGGAACGTTACCCAAGTCCCGATCTGAGATGAAAGGTCTGAAGTATCTTAATCTAGAGAACAGTAACTTCCAAGGAGTGATTCCTTTCAACGGGAGCTCTATAAAGATGTTCGTTGTTTTTAAAGTGAGTGGGAATAACAATCTTTGTTATAGCCGTTCGATTTTTTCTTCCAAGCTGAAGATTGGAATCGCCCCATGTGATAAAGATGGGTTCACAATTCTTCCACCACCTGACAAATCTTCTTCTTCGTCTTATGATTCATTGTCTGGAGGCGGTGGCAACAGTGATGGGAGTGACGATTCAGCCGATGGTGAGGATCATGGTTAAAAAAACCGGACTCGAGACCCGACTCGGGCGAGTAGGCTGGGACTCAGCCGAGTCGGGTTCATCTCTATGTCAAGGCTAGAAAAATATTAAAAAAAGAAAAGAAAAATAGTTGTGGGAGGGAGGGAGAGAGATCGATCTATGTCAAGCCCAGAAAAAGATTAAAAAAGAAAAGAAAAATAGTAGTTTCGGAGGGGGGGGTGGTTGGCTGGTCAAAGGATTTGATTTGGTTCATAGCGATGTATGGGGAATTACTCCAACTCTTTCTCACGCTCAATATAAATACTTTGTGACTTTTGTTAATGATTTCAGTTGATTCACATGGGTTTACTTTCTGCATTCCAAATTTGATGTTTTTAATGTTTTTTTTTTTGCTTATGTTGAGAATCAATTCTCCACCTGCATTAAAATCTTGCGATCTGATTCAGGCGGGGAATATGTGTCCTCTGATTTTCAACAGCTTTTGCAAAACAAAGGCATTATTTCTCAAAGAACTTGTCCTTATACTCCACAGCAGAATGGAGTCCCTGAAAGGAAAAATAGACATCTCCTTGATGTCGCTCGTTCCCTTCTCCTTGAATCATCGGTTCCTACCCGTTTTTGGGTTGAGGCATTGGCTACTGCAACTCATCTTATTAATCGTATGCCATCCACCTCTATTGAAAATCAGAGCCCATATTACCGACTGTACAAGACATCTCCATCCTATGATGATCTTCATGTTTTTGGCTCAGTTTGCTTTGTGCTTTTGCCTCCTTCTGAAAGGACTAAACTTACAGCTCAATCAACTTAGTGTATTTTTTTAGGATATGCACCCTTCCAGAAAGGGTTCCTTTGCTATGATCCCCACATTCGTCGCATCCATACCCCCTAGGAATGTCTTGTTTTTTTGAAAACAAGTATTTTTTTTTTCAAAAACACCTTGATCCTCCGTACTCCTCCTCATTAGTTTCCTTACTCGGTTTTTCTGACGACACATCTATTGTTCGATTTAATCCTAACTTTGTGTATCACAGACGAAATAAAGAAGCGCTTATAGGCAATCCCCCTCCTGATCTTCCTCCAGCATCTGGTCCACCTCCGGCACTTGGTCTATCTGGACCTCCTTCATTGCGCCGCTCCACTCGCATTTCGGTTCCCCCAGACCGCTATTGGTTCTCTCATACTTCCTTAATGGCCACTTTGTCGTCATCTTCCATTCCACAATCCTATTCTTAGGCTGTGCAGCACCAATGTTGGAACAAGGCTATACAAGATGAATTGGAGGCTTTAGAACAAAACCATACGTGGGATGTTGTCCCGTCTCCTGTGGGTGTCAAACCGATTGGCTGTAAATGGATTTTTTCTCTCAAGTTAAAATCAGATGGCACATTAGACGACTATAAGGCGTGTCTTGTCGCTCTTGGCAATCGGCAGGAATATGGCATTAATTATGATGAAACTTTTGCTTCGATCGCCAAGATGACTACCGTCCGCACAATTCTTGCCGTTGCTGCATCTCAGTCTTGGCCTTTATATCAAATGGATGTAAAAAATGCGTTTCTACATGATGATCTCAAAGAAGACGTTTATATGCGTCTACCTCAGGGGTACTCCTTCGGGAAGGGTATGGTTGCCAAACTCCGTCGCTCTCTCTATGGTCTGAAACAAACTCCTCGCGCATGGTTTGAAAATTTTCAAGATGCTCTTCTCCGCTTGGATTTTCATCCGAGCCAGTATGATCCTTCTATATTTTTACATCATGCTTCGTTAGGGATTACAGTGCTACTTGTCTATGTTGATGACATAGTCATTACTGGTCCTAATGCACACATGAGTCAGGAGCTCCAAGCTTCTCTCAATGAAACATTTCACATGAAGGATCTCGGCCCCTTAAACTGTTTCCTCGGTCTTGAAGTTCATCAATCGACTAAAGGTATAGTTCTTAATCAGCACAAATACACTGTTGAGCTCATTGACTTGGCTGGCCTTACTGCTTTAGCTCCCGTAGATACGCCGGTCGAACTGAATGTCAAACTCAGTCGCGAGGAGGGTGACTTTCTTCTTGATTCTACTGCTTATCGCCAGTTAGTTGGTAGCTTGATCTACTTCACGATCACTCGTCTTGATATCTCTTATATGGTCAACGTAATGAGTCAGTTCATGACTGCTGCTCGTCACCTTCATATGGCTGCTGTTCGCCGCATCATTCAGTGCCTTATTCGCACACCGACTTGCGGGTTATTTTTTTCATCAGACAATCATATATCTCTCAAAGCCTATTCAGATGCTGATTTGGCCGGTTGTCCAGATACTCGCAGATCGATAACTGGATGGTGCATATTTTTGGGTAATAGTCTGATTTCCTGGAAATGCAAGAAGCATGAAAAAGTTTCTAAATCATCTACTGAAGCTGAGTACCGAGCCATGTCTGTTGCGTGCTCCAAAATTCTTTGGCTCCGAGGTCTACTTTCCGACATTGGGTTCTCATCAGACAGTGCTACCCTCCTCTATGCTGACAATACAAGTGCAATTCGGATTACTGAAAATCCGATTTTCCATGAATGCACTAAACACATTGAGGTTGATTGTCACTTCATACGTGATGAATTTAAGCGTGATGTCATCAGCCTTTCGCATGTCTCCACTGAGCTTCAAATTGCTGATAGTCTTACTAAAGGTTTTCCACGACCACGCCATCAGTTCTTGGTTGGCAAATTGATGCTTGTTGATTCTCCCGCATCAATTTAAGGGGGGTGTTAAACAGGCCCAAGGCCCATCAATCAAACCAGTCCAGCATGCTATATCTCACGTGGATTTGATTTGGGTCAACATTGAGACAGCTGCACATATTTCATTAATTGATTGCCTTCCTAACTTAGAATAGAAATTGTTGTAATTAGTTGGTTTCCTTTCTTAGAAGCCTTGATTAAGGCATGTAAATACATATATATTGATGGTCGATCTCCATAAAAAGACACAAATTAATACAGTCTCGTTTCAAGATCTTTCATTTCATTCTTGTGTTTTGCAATTATGAGAATAACACATAGCACTACCACCATCAATAATGACATTACAACCCTTACCTTTGCAACTTACTCTTGTTTGGAAAATGGGAGCTTGATTCTCACTATCATCATTTGCTACTAAAAGGCACTGGTGAAGGATAAGCAATGAGCTCTCATAATCAGCGGCTGTAACTTCAAGCAGTAGTTCTGGCTCAGTTGTTGGTTCTATATCAGGTTGCTCCATCTTTATGTTCACATCATAGCACTTATCTTCATATGGCTCACCTTCACAATTGAAGATTCCTTTGTGGACATTCCTTGGCATAGTGGCCTCGTTGTTTGCAAGAATGACATACAATATCTCGCCTGTCTGTTCTATCTTGTCTTCTAGCATTATTCTGGTTTGCTTTGCCATCTTTGATTTTGTTGGCCCTGTGGCGGAGTTTGTTGTTGCCTTTGAATTTGATGTTGTGGCTGGCCAAGAGGCAGTTGTAATCCTTGCTGTGGTGCTTAGTTGAAATTAGAATCAGGACCCTTTCTATAGATAGACTCTCTGACTTGGGTGCCAAAGCATCGTCTAGTCTGTTGACACATCTCTTTTTCAACTCGCCTTGCCTTGTGAGAGATTTTCATCAATGTTGTCAAAGTCAAACATTACCATCTCACACTTATGTCTGGGCGCAATCTTTCCTAATAACGGGTGACCATCATGTGATCCGACTCATTAGTTTTGTATTGGATTGTAACGCCCCACCCTTCACACATGCATGAGTATAGCGTGGGGCGTCACGGTTTTGCTTCTGATGGGCCTAACCCATCAAAAGGCGTCATGCAAGGTAATGGTGTAAGTTCTACATATAATCCCATTCACTTTCCTCTCTATAGTCGATGTGGGACTCCAGGGCGTCAAATGGATGCAAAGGTCATGGAATTTATGAGTGTATTCATCTAAAGACATGGAGCCTTGTTGAAGATTGACGATTTCTCTTTGGAATGAGTCAAGGTAAGCAAATGACGTATATTTGTCCTCCAATCTATCTTTCATAACTTCCCATTGGGTGATAGGAGTGTGGCCCATGTTTTCATTGTGGTAATCAATATTTTTGCACTAGATTCTAATAGGACCTTTCAACTTCGTCTTGACAAAAGTTACTCGTTGAGGATCTTATATATGATACCAAGTGAAATAATCTTCAATCAAGGTAAGCCAGTCAAGGAAGGCTATAACATCAAATTGCCTAGAAAACTTAGCAACCTTTAATTTGACCTTCTTGGAGAGGTCATCTTGGCGTCGCGCATGTGGTATATCATTAATGTCCCTCTCATTAGAGAGACGTTGAAGGAACTCTTGGACTGATTCATGGGGACCAGTATCCAATTGAAGCCTCTGAATCTGTGAGACAAAAGCATTGGAAGATTCACCGTTAGGGTTGATGGAGGCCGTACTGAGTTCATCAACTGTGGTTTGTAAGGCTTGCACTCGTGCATATAAATTTGATATGCAGTTGTTGCGCTGAATTGTTAAACAGGCCCAAGGCCCATAACAGGATCCAGTCCAACACATATCACACGTGGGTTGATTTAGTCAATATATCATTCAACTGTACATATTCTATTAAGGTTTTGGTTTCCTAACTTAGAATAGAAATTGATTGTAATTAGTTAGTTTCTTAAATTGGAGCCTTGATTAAGGCATTGTAATAACTATATATTGACATACGATCTCCAAAGGAGAACACACAATAATACAATCTTTGAGTATTTTCAATCTTTCAAGGTCTGAGATCATAGTTTTGTCATGGTATCAGAGCATTCTGATAAATCTTTCATCTTCTAGTCTTCTTCTTCGACTTGTTTGTTGAATCTTGGTGATAACAGTCATTGGCATCCTGTCCTTGACTGTTCGTGCATGTTAAACATAGTTTTTCATCAACATCTTGAAGTCTGATCACTGTGGCCCACCACAGATCAGCCCAAGTTCATCACAGACATCATTCTATTTTGATCGACAGTTGATTCAGAGCCTTGTGGACAGTTGTTTGACTCAGCAGAGAAATCAGAGAACAGATTTAGGTTCTGGGAACCATTCACGTCAGCAACTTGGAGCAACTCATCAGGGGCCCACCTCTGATCAGCACTAGAGCATCAACAGAGCCTCCCATCTTGGTTGACCACTCATCCTAGAAGTCTTGGACATTTTTTCAGCAATTTTCGTTCATCGGAGGTAGGCCATCTACCATATTTATTGGTATTTCAGTTTTGTCTATCAGATTTCATCTCAGCCGTTCAGAATTGTGGATTTTGGTCCGTTTTGAGTGAGACTTCTTCCAATAGTTGCGAAAATAGTCTAACCTTCCATCCCCAGTCTTTGATCTGACCATTGATCACCATCTGGGGACCACGTGGAAATTCTTCCACTGGCGACAAGGTCGTCTGGAGTTTTATTTTCTCCCTGTTGTGTGCTGTGGCCACGAGAATCACTTGCTATGCTGCTGCTGTTTCTATATTTCCATTAGAGTTCATCTCCATCCTCAGATCTGTGAGAAGATCAATTGGTGGGGCCCACGTACACCTTCCTGGTTGCTACTGTTCTCTTTGCTGCTGTCTTGATCCATTTTTTTTGTTAATATCAAGTTGAGATGGAAAAATCTGAAGTTACCTTGATCCGTTTCACTAGAAAGAATTACCTTGCTTGGTCCTTTCAATTTCAAATATACCTAGAAGCTAAGGAATTGTGGGGATTTGTGTCTGGCACTGACCCTAAACCCACTGAGGATGAGAAGAAGATCTCTTCTTGGCATACTAAAGATGCCAAAATCAAATCCTGGATTCTGGGATCTGTCGAGCCTCATCTGATAATGAATCTCAAGCCTTATTCAACCTCTAAAGCCATGTGGGGGTATTTGAAGAAAGTATACCATCAAGATAACTCCGCGCGTCAATTTCATCTTGAATGTGCGATTGCTGAATATGCACAAGGGACCTTGTCGGTACGAGACTACTATTCAGGCTTCCGTACATTGTGGTTGGAATACGATAGTATTAAGTATGCGGATGTGGCTGACAATGTGCTGACAGTAATTCAAGATCTTCAGGCCTCTAGTCAAAGGGATCAGTTTTTGATGAAATTGCGGAATGAATATGAGACTGTCCGATCTGCCCTAATGAATCGGATGCCATTACCTTCGTTGGATGTCTGCTTGAATGAATTCCTATGCGAAGAACAGCGCATTGCGACCTCGGCTCATATAGCTCAATCAAAGACCGAGACTTATTCCGTCGCATTCTCTGCTAATAGGAATTCTCAGCCTCCACCTCGAGACTTGAGCAAAACACAATGTTACAGTTGTCAAAAATTTGGACATATTGCAACTCAATGCAAACAGAAGGTCTGCAGTTACTGTAAAAAGTCGGGACATATCATCTTTGAATGTCGCCGCCTCCCACAACGTCCATCACCACAGTCTCAGACTCCGCAGTATCAAACTCCGCATGCGTATGTTGCTTCTTCGGTTATGCCTGTTCCTCCATCGGCACCCTCACAGCCTGAGCCCTCATCCTCTCTCACTCCTGAATTGGTCCAACAGATGATTGTCAATGCCCTCTCTGCTTTTGGCCTATCAGGTACATCCCCTCCATCTTCTACTTGGTTCCTTGATTCCGGGGCGTCTAATCATATGACGTCTTCCCGTGCCCCACTCTCAAATGTGCAAAGATACAATGGCCATCTTCAAATACAAACTGCTAACGGGGACCATGTTCCCATTACTGCTGTCGGTGACATCCCTGGTCCCATTTCATTGAAAAATGTTTATCTGTGTTCAAATTTAACTTCTAACCTTTTGTCAGTCGGGCAGCTCGTTGAAAATAATTGTAACATCTCTTTTTCTTCTTCTGGTTGTGTTGTGCAGGACTAGATGTCCGAAAAGGAGATCGCGAGGGGGGCTAAGTGTGGACGCTTGTTTCCGCTGGATTTTTCTAAGACTTCTAGGAATAAATTTGACAATGATGTGTTTTGTTTTTCCACTAGAAATAACTGCCAATTGTGGCATAAAAAACTCGGACACCCTAATTCTAAGGCTTTGTCCCTTATGTTAAATTCTGGTTTATTAAATAAATCTATTGGCTTATCTTCTTGTGTGCCTTTTGATTGTGCTACTTGTAAAATGGGCAAGAGCAAAACTCTTCCTTTTCCTCTTTCCACTTCGCACAGCACTCGGTGTTTTGATTTGGTTCATAGCGATGTATGTGGAATTGCTCCCGCTCTTTCTCATGCTCACTATAAATACTTTGTGACTTTTATCGATGATTTCAGTCAGTTCACATGGGTTTACTTTCTGCATTCCAAATCTGATGTCTTCAATGTTTTTAAAATTTTTTTAGCTTATGTTGAGAATCAATTTTCCACCTGCATTAAAATCTTGCGATCTGATTCGGGTGGGGAATATGTGTCCTCTAATTTTCAAAAGTTTTTACAAAGCAAAGGCATTATTTCTCAGAAAACTTGTCCTTATACTCCACAGCAGAATGGAGTTGCTGAAAGGAAAAACAGACATCTCCTTGATATCACTTGTTTCCTCCTTCTTGAATCATCAGTTCCTTCCCCTTTTTGGGTTGAGGCACTGGCTACAGCAGCTCATCTTATAAATCGTATGCCATCACCCTCTATTGAAAATCAGAGCCCATATTACCGCTTGTACCAGACATTTTCATCATATGATGATCTTCATGTTTTTGGCTCCACTTGCTTTGTGCACTTGCCTTCTTCTGAGAGAACCAAACTTACCGCACAATCAGCTAAGTGTGTTTTTAGGTTATGCGCCCTTCTAGAAAGGGTTCCTTTGCTATGATCCTCACATTCGTCGCTTCAGGACCTCTAGAAATGTAGTTTTCTTTGAAACAGAATATTTTTTTCAAAAACACCTTGATCCTCCTGCCTCCTCCTCCTTGGTGTCCTTACCTGGTTTTTCTGACAACACCTCAGTTGTTCGTTTTAATCCAGATTTTGTGTTTCACAGACGGAACCGAGAAGCGCCTCCCCGGGATCCCCCTCCTGATCTTCCTCCAGCATCCGGTCCACCTCCGGCACTTGGCCCATCTAGCCCTCCTTCCTTGCGTCGCTCCACTCGCATTTCGGTCCCACCCGACCGCTATGGGTTCTCCCATACTTCCTTAATGGCCATTTTGTCTTCTTCTTCCATTCCCCAATCCTATTCTCAGGCTGTGCAGGATACATGTTGGAACAAGGCTATGCAAGATGAATTGGCTGCTTTAGAGAAAAATCATACATGGGATATTGTCCCCTCTCCTGTGGGTGTCAAACCTATTGGCTGCAAGTGGATCTTTTCTCTCAAGTTAAAATCAGATGGCACTCTAGATCGGTATAAGGTGCGCCTTATTGCTCTCGGAAATCGGCAGGAATATGGCATTGATTATGATGAGACCTTTGCTCCCGTCGCCAAAATGACCACCGTACGTATCATCCTTGCTGTTGCTGCATCTCAGTCCTGGCCTCTCTATCAAATGGATGTAAAAAATGCGTTTCTTCATGGTGATCTCAAAGAAGATGTTTATATGCGTCTACCTCCAGGGTCTTCCTCTGGGAAGGGTATGGTTGCTAAGCTTCGTCGCTCTCTCTATGGTCTGAAGCAAGCTCCTCGCGCATGGTTTGAGAAATTTCAAGCTGCCCTTGTCCGTTTGGATTTTCATCCTAGCCAGTATGATCCTTCCATGTTCTTACATCCTGCTCCGTCCGGGATTACTGTGCTCCTAGTCGACGTGGATGACATTGTCATTGCTGGTCCCAATGCACAAATGATTCAGGCACTCCAAGCTTCTCTTCATCAGACATTTCAAATGAAGGATCTAGGCCCCTTACATTATTTCCTTGGTCTTAAAGTTCATCAATCGCCTAAGGGTATAGTTCTCAATCAGCACAAATACACGGTTGATCTTATTGCTTTGGCTGGCCTTACCTTTTTCGCTCCAGTCGATACGCCGATCGAACTAAATGTCAAGCTCAGTAAAGAGGAGGGTGTCCTTCTTCTAGACCCTACCGCATATCGCCAGTTAGTGGGTAGCTTGATCTACCTCACGATCACCCGTCCTGATATCTCATTTGCGGTCAACCTAATGAGTCAGTTCATGATTGCTCCTCGTCATCTTCATATGGCTGTTGTTCGCCGCATCATTCGGTACCTTATTCGCACACCGACTCGGGGGTTGTTTTTTCCATCCAACAATCCTCTATCTCTCAAAGCTTATTCAGATGCTGATTGGGCTGGTTGTCCAGATACTTGTAGATCGACGACAGGATGGTGCATGTTTTTGGGTGATAGTCTGATTTCCTGGAGATGCAAGAAACATGAAAAAGTTTCCAAATCCTCTATCGAGGCTGAGTATCGAGCCATGTCTGCTGCCTACTCTGAAATTCTTTGGCTCCGAGGTCTGCTCTCTGACATTGGTTTTCTAGCAGAAGGAGCTACCCCCCTCTATGCAGACAATACCAGTGCAATTCGGATTACTGAAAATCCGATTTTTCATGAACGCACTAAACACATCGAGGTTGATTGTCATTTCATACGAGATGAGCTTAAACGCGATGTCATCAGCCTTCCGCATGTCTCCACTGAACTTTAAATTGCTGATATTCTCACCAAAGGTCTTCCACGACCTCGCCATCAGTTCTTGGTTGGCAAATTGATGCTTGTTGATTCTCCCGCATCAATTTGAGGGGGGGTGTTAAACAGGCCCAAGGCCCATAACAGGATCCAGTCCAACACATATCACACATGGGTTGATTTGGTCAATATATTATTCAGCTGTACATATTCTATTAAGGTTTTGGTTTCCTAACTTAGAATAGAAATTGATTGTAATTAGTTAGTTTCTTAAATTGGAGCCTTGATTAAGGCATTGTAATAACTATATATTGACATACGATCTCCAAAGGAGAACACACAATAATACAATCTTTGAGTATTTTCAATCTTTCAAGTTCTGAGATCATAGTTTTGTCATGAATATCAGTGAGTCTACTCCGAAAAATTGGACCAGTGCGAGTAGCCATGGGTGAGGATTTTTTCTTTTTTTATTGCTATTTGTTTAGGTTCAGGTCAAACTAGAACTCAGGCCCAGAGTTGAGTTGGCCTTACACATCTGGAGTGGACACGTGAAAAAGGGCAGACCCTTTTGGTGCTGTTTCGAACTTTGTGTAGAAGAAGAAAGTGCTCTTACTTGTTGACTTTAACAAAGGAAGATGAGCTTGTGCATAGAATAATTGAAAGAGAGAAGTTGACCTCACCTTCGACTTAAGGAAGGTAAAAGACAAGGGCCTCTTGCTCTGATTATTATCATGAGATGCAACGAAGAGAAGACGATGGACTTTGACTATGGCTCTGGCGACGGTCTCAGGTGAAGACGATGTGCTCGTAGTGACAGCCTTGGCGTTGTGACGGCGGTGACAATGATGATGCTGCTGTGGTGGTGCGATGGTCGCGTGGGTGCTAGGTACTCTCCGAAACTTTCCTTCTCTTCTCTTCTTTGCCTCTCTTTCCTTTTTTTTTTTGCTGGTTTTGGGAATGCCAAACAGAGGTTGAGGGGACAATTGGTTTGGAGTCCGGGATCAGGGCGAAAAGGGTTTGGGTTCGAATGGGTTTCAGTTTGGGAGTATGGTGAGTCATTTGGGGTTTTCGGTTGAGGTTTGGGGCCACATAATCTAGACAATACTATCAAATGGCTCACGCTTTCTTGCACATTTCTTGAGATTGGTGATGATCTAATGACTGAAATTTGGTCCCATAGCCGTGTTTGATCTTGTCAACATTCCAACGATTTGGATCTTGATTTGCACTCTTAGAATTTTTTTTTAAATTACCATTAAAAAAAAGAAATTTTTTTTTTTAAAATTAAGAAAGGAACTGGTGCGTTGTGGAGTGGAAAACACTGTTCACCCACCTCTTATTTTTTTGCCTCTACTTTTCAAGTGCATCCAAAGGTGGGTGTGGATTTAAGAGGCTTAGCTTCTACTTCTCTAAAGTGGGCAGATGTTAGAAATTACGGTAAAACGCTCTTATTTTTTAAACCTCTGCCCGCTTTAGACATTTAGACAAATAGAGGCTGTAAATGAAGATGCCAAACATGGGCATAGAGTAGTAGAATTATTTCTTAGCAACCAAGACTTTCTAAATAAATTAGGAAGGTACCTAATCCTAATCAAACAAGAAATAAAAATTAGAAATAAGATAAAAGTATAAATTGCAATAGTAGTTCTCAATCAATTGGGCCTGTGGACTGAACTCAATGGCCCGCGTTGGCCTTTGGGTCAACGTGGGGGCCCAGTTGCTTTCTTGGGCCTGGTCCATACTACATCAGGAGCGAACACCCAATCCACCTTGAGCAGTAGGTTTGCAAACAATATCCCACTTCACCAAATGGTATTTCCTTTTCTCTACTATGTCGTTCCAAAGAAAATCACGCTGGATTTTCTCAATCTTATGCATCAAACTTTTAGGGCATCCAAAACAAGATAAATAATAAATAGGAAAACTTGCCAAGAAGCACTTGATGAGAGTAAGACAACCTCCCAAAGATAAATAACTACTTTACACTGAGCTTAATCTTCTCTCTATTTGCTCCGCCACAGGATCCCATAAAGATTCCTTTGGCAAACCCAAACACAAAGGCAGCCCCAAGTATTTGGTTGGAAGCTCCCCAACTTTACAACCAACATTTTAGCCAAGGAATCTAGCTGACTCTGCTCCAACTGAACACCTACAAACTCACATTTATCATAATTTATTTTTAAGCTCGAGAGCAACTCAAACCACTTCAAAATGCTCTTCAAATTTTCCACTTACTCTAACGGTATCCTCTACAAATTGAAGGTTAGAAACCTCATTTGCACCATTATCACAAGAAAACCCAGTAATTAAGCTTTTGCCATAAGGAATTCCAAGCTTCTGCCACTATAACAACAATCATAAGAGAAAGGATCTCCTTGGCGTAAACCCCTTGAACTCTTAAAGAATCCTTTTGGAGAACCATTTACCAAGGCAGAAAACTGAGCTGAAGAGACAACTATGTATCCACTCACACCATCTATGACCAAACCCCGTTCTAGCCATCATATATTGAAGAAACCCCCAATCCACCATATCGTACACCTTTTCAAAATCTAATTTACATACCAAACCCGGGTGACGCTGCCGATTTCTAGAGTCAACACACTCATGGGCAACAAGAACGCTGCCAAGAATCTAACGACTATCGATAAAAGCACCTTGGATGTTATAAATAATGTCAGGAAGCACCTTCCTTCGATGATTTTTCCAAAACTTTCACCAAAATCTTATAAAGACTTCCACCAAGCTTATGGGATGAACATCCTTTATAGAAAATGGAACCATTTTTTGTAGGGATCGACAAAATGAAAGAAGCTCCCAACTGCCTCACTATAATCCCATTTTCATAAAACTCATTGAAAAAAACCAGAAAATCATCTTCAAGGATATCTTGGAAATGTTGGGAAATTTTTTTATGGGAAAACCATTAGAACCTGGAGTGTGGTCACCACAAACACTAAAAACTGCAGCTCTAATCTCATCTTTAGAAAACCGGTATTCCAAAGAATCTATCTAAGATTGAAACAATGTCTTAAAGGGTACCTCATCCATGGTAGGCCTTGGGCCTATTTTCACTTTTATGAACTGTTGGAAAAAATGAACAATCTCCTTCGCAATCTCTTCTCTCTGTTTTGATTCCATGCTCGTACTTCTCACCTGTCATCTGATGTGATTGAGTTAAGATTTAAGAGGCTGCTATTAGGTTTCCACTTTCCACTAATCTAAATGATAGACAGTGTTGCCCATATTTGTAATTTTGTGGCCAGTTCAAATTTTTTTTTTTTTTTTTAATTTTGTCGTGATGATAACAAATTTGCTTGAAGCTTGGAACTAATAAAACCACCTTGAGCCATTTTTCTTAATCTTGAATGTGAAGTTTCCACATAACAGTTTATAAATTAAAATTTTCTGCTGCTTCTACCTTTACAAAAGAAAGATACTTAGTTTATAATTTATATGCGGTGCATCTTGTATGCTAAATATCAGATCTTGTATGTTGTGTGAACTTGAATGAGAAAATCTCTTACGTTCGCCAGTTACCGATCTCAAGGTTTTTCAATTAGTCATCTAAAAGAAATATCAGCCACTTCTATTCTGGCTATGTTTGTGTACATTATTGAGTTGCACCTATTCTTGTTTCTCTCTCTCTCTCTCTCTCCAAAATTTGTTTAAACTGTCATGACATGGATTCATGTGTGGTATTCTGATTTTAAGCAGTTTGTGATTGTTTCTTTATCTGGTTGGGGGTTACTTTTCTTTGGTGGCTACAAATTCTTCTCTGGTGGCAAGAAAGACAAAATGGAAGAGGTATTATACATTTTTGAAACCCTTGGGATCTGACGCTAAAATTTCTATTTCTGAACATTTGCTAGTCTTGTTTCAGATACTGGACTTCTTTTTGCGTTCTTTCATTCCAGACTAAAAGGCAAACCTACTTCATTGATTCTCTTGTCCTTGCTCATTAAATTTCCATGCAACTTCTCACCTATACTTTAGGCTATCAAATATGTGATACTTGTGGTGGAAAGATATTTGCTAAGTTACCAGAGAATATTTGTTATTATTTTTTTATGTGTTCTTAAAGATGTAGAAGGCAGTTTCTCCTCAACATTTTTTTTTCTGTTTTAATTATTTAAAATACTTTAAAAAAGAGATTCTCTCTCTCTCTCTCTCTCTCTCAAGTATGCTTAACTCGATATATCTCTGTTAGGGAGAGTGCAATAATTAAGTGAGGGAAAGATAATGTTGTTAGATACTTTTTTGCCTTGCTAATGTCAAGTTTTTACCTTTTGTTATGAGATTTTGTTTTCCCATCAGTTGATTCCTTGTACAGTATACTGTTATACATATGCAGATGCTACATGTATGAATTAGTGTTTTCTAGAATTCAAAAAAAAAAAAAAAGTCTGTAGATATCAATGTATTGGTTTTTAATTGCAGAGAATCAATTGGTTCCTTATTTTTATTTTTTTTAACTTCATTTTTATTTTCATGAAACCCCTGCCTTTTTCAGACCTTGATGATGCTACTGTATGGCTTGGTTTAGGCAAGATGAATAAGTTTTGTGTACATAATTTGAATCCCCCTTATCTGCAATCATGTTTAAATATAAACCATTAGAAACAAGTTTCAAGGGGTCTGATCAAGTTGACCTTAGTCCACAAAAGTACTCAGAGACCACCTTGTTTTTTTCTTTGTTCATTATTATTATTTTTTTTTGAAAAAGTTAATCACTAATTCATTAGAAAAAGGAAAATACATCAACATTTACAAAAAAAAAAAAAAAAAAAGAAAAACAATAAAATCATTGCATCATACACGGCAGTTTATTGAACTCCCATCTTTCAATAGCAGTTGGCAACTTGATTTGAATGTGTGAAAAAAGAAAATCAACCCTTATGCGTTAACTTCTAGACTCCTAAATCATGTCAGCTATCCCTAGGGAAGGGGCACAATCTATATGCCCATGGGATAGCACATGAAGGACAGACAACGGAAGGGAACCCCAGTGTGAAATTGTGATACCAAAGAGATTGAACAAGATGTGAATAAAAAATAAGAAAAAGAGAAAAAAAAGAAAAGAATGGGGCCTGCATCAAGTTATGCTCTGTTTGTAAGGCATTATAAACCATGTGACAATGCATGTTCCAGAGCTACCGACCATGTAGAGTGATTATAGTGATTCATCTGATTGTAATGTCGGGGAGCTGGGGTAGTAAGAAAACCATTAGGACGATGGAAGTTGGACTCTTCAGACTTCAGAGTAGCGAGTATGGTTTATTAAGCATATTAGCGAAACATGATAGAAAGAGTAAATGCTTAGCAAGTTTAAAAAAGATGAGGACATCTTTTCTTTATATATTCACTTGCAAATGAAATCATATTTGTAGAGAAATTTTGCTGATTCTCGTTATGATAAGTCGTTTAGTTTCTTATGTAATTTTATGCTGGTAGATATAGAGGATTTTGAGTGTTATGGGCTGTTTGGAAACTCTAAAAATAGGCTCTTAGTTAAACATTTAAAGCTTATTAACATATTTTCTAGGCTCTTAGAGGGTTTTGATTGTTTGGTAAACCTCTAATTGTATTTTCTATTTTTATAGGTTATCCGTTATTGACATATTAGAACCATTGCCTTTTAAAAAAATTAAGCCAAGGGGAGGTCTCTCTCTCTCTCTCTCTCTCTCTCTCTCCAGCCAATACACCTTTCCTAGCAAAAGCTGATGGAGCCGGACAATACAAAATTTATACCTGTTTTGGATGAAAATGACCTCATAAAATTTTCAAAGAATCAAAATGACAGAAAAGGTGGTTCTACATCTCCATAAATCAGAAGCCAAAATCCCCAAAAAATTATGTCTTCATCGCAACCTGAGAAATAGCTTTGGCCCAAGCTTTCATTACCATGCAAATGGAAGAATCAGCATTATTGTTGAAAACCTTATTATTCCTCTCAACCAAATATGTCAATTGACTGCTAGCAAGAGCGACTCCAGCGGATAGTGCCTTCATAATTGAAATGATAAATCTTCCATCTAGAAATTACTTTATTCGATGAACTTGGCCACATCCAGTATACTAAAAAATAATTCATAAAATAATCCCAAACTGCTGGGGTTTAGCAAATGATCTATTGACACCTCATTCCTTAAACATATGCTACACACACTGGTCTAAATCTTCTTGTGATGCCACAAATTGTTAATTGTCAAAATTCTATTTAAGGATGCAGACCACATGAATGCAAGGATTTTGGGAGGCGCTTCCAAATGAAAATAAAAATGTCACTTTCGTGTTTGTAATGGTTGGGAATGGAAACTTTGTAATAGAAGAGTTCTCCATTTTTGTCAGGTTCCCACAACTTCTTCTCTTTCCACTGCTCGGAATGTAAACCTGATAACAGACCCATTAAAGTCTAAGAGCATCAATCTCATCATTGAAAAAACTTATAAAAATATGAGTCTTAGTAGTTGATTAATTACAAACCTTACTTAGAAATGAAAGCAATTGCATTGGCCGAAATAATAAAAATGGAAAAAGCATCTCGCAATCTGACATCACCACACCAAAGATCCTTCTAAAATCCAATCCAATCACCTCCACAACTTAATATCATATATGGGAGAAAAGTACCTTCTGAAATAAAGTTATTGTTCTCCACATCACCCTTAGTGGTGCCTAAGGTGTCCTGCTGTTTGCACAAGTGTCAACAGTGGATCCTTCCTTAGGCAATTGCTAAATTGTATCTGTACATAATCTCTATAGACTGTATTTAGTTAGTCTGTTTTGTCTCTTTATTCTTATTTTACACTTTTTTTAATGCATCTCTCCTTCTCTCTCTCTCTCTCTATATATATATATATAGATATTTATCTGTGTGTGTGTAAAATGCATTTTCTATATCTTATGTTTTGTGAACCATTGATATCATCATTATCAAACTATTAGTATATCTATTTGGTTTCTCCCTACAGGGTTGCCTCCTTGCTTCGTGTAGAAACAAGTTTCAACCCTTTATTGCTCTCAACTATGTTCTAAAAAAAAGCTATGGGGTCTCCATTCAGTATTTTTTTCCTGTCCTAGTTATAAGGTTCCACATTCTGGTTGTGAATGTACAATAGCTGTCCATCTTGATTACGACTCCTTTTCGGTTTGATTCCAAAAGGAAAAGTTTTTAGTATTTCATTTCAGAGTTGTGTTTTGAAAAAATAATAAAAAGAATATATATTTAGGAAAATACAATGATATAAAAAAGTGAACAGAGCATACACACTAATACTATATATAGTTAATGTAATATGCAATATCTACATCAAATAAATGAATCCCAATCCCTGCTATGGTGCTACGGTGAAATAATTAATAAAGAAGGATGAGAACAAAGAAGCAGCCAAATGAAGGGAACCACTCAAGGCTCTAAAAGAGCTCATAGCCCTTGCTTTTGAATGGAAATGACCAAAAAATAATCCATGCTCAGCCTTAATGGAGGGCATATCGGTAGAAAGGTAACTCGAGAGAGATGGAGGGCATATTGGTAGAAAGCTAATGAGAGAGAGAGAGAGAGAGAGAGAGAGAGAGAGAGAGAGGCGCCGGTATATGAAATTTTGACCCAAGTTAGAAATAAATTGGGAATTTGGTCGAACAGGAATGAAATTTTAATTGAAATCTTTAGGAGGGTTTTTAATTTTAGTTTATTGACCACAATTAATAAGTTTTTGGTCAGTTTGGCCATTTGGGACAAAAATTGACAATTAGGGAATGTACCCAAAATCTGAAGTCAAGTTGGATATTTTGGCCGGATACCACCTGTAGTTCTATTATTTACGTGGGTGGCACGACAAACTAGTTATTTACTGAAAGAGATTTTTTTTTCTCCCCTTGGATTTCCTGCCTGGATAAGTATTTGACATTTTTTTGGGTCCAATCAATGCTCAAAACATTGATCTGGCCAGAAAATAATCCTGCCTACGCTGCTGGCATACTTCACAGCATATTCATGTAGATTTCCTGAGTTTTAGTCTTTGTTTTGCTGGGTTCATTGCTTCTGAATTAGCAAGGAATGCTCATTGTCCCATGTTTCATTTGATATGTTTTTATTATTTCATATTCTAATTATGGAATCATGTTCCCTTTCTCAGAAAATCACAGGAGCACTCCACTAGGCTTGATGGTGCAGTGTGACAAGTTTCGTTGTTGAGTCACATTTGAAACTAAATTATTTTCCAGAAATTTGCAATATGTAATGAACGTATTTTGGTTATGAGATGTCGATTTTGAGTGACTAGTTTACATAACCCCTCGTTTATGGTTGAAAAATGCTGAGACCATGTTGCATGTCCCGATCATGTGGGCAGCCATTGTTGATCCATTCTTATTTCTGAATGGTTGCAGTGTTCTACCTTCTTTTATGGTGTATTTGGATGCTAGGATTTCTGACAGGGATTCCTTAAATTTCATGGATTTTAGAGTCCGTGTAAGGCATTTTGCTAATGGATACGTATGGATTGTCTATTTTTTTTTTTTTTTTCGAAAAATCCATGGATTAGTGATCTCCAAAAGGTGCAGATGGGTTGGGGTTTGTGGGGTTGGGAGAGGGGATTCTTACCTCATGCTTATTCGCGAATACCCAAAAAGTGTGGGTGCATGGGGTGTTCTAAGTGTTTGTGAGGTTTTAGTTTAGTGTGGGCAAGTTGTCATAAGTGCGCAGCCTGGGAAACCCATTGCACTCTAAGGTGCATCAACAACAAAGAACTTTTCTAACAAACAAACAAAAACAACAGTAGCAGCATTCATTATCCTGTAATTGTATCATACCTTAACCAACCCATCAGCATCCCACTCTAATTTCATGGCAACATGTAGTAGTGTTGGTGGAAATCATAATCCTGTAATTGTATCATACCTTAAGAAAGGCTGATTCAATAAAAGTGCATCAAACAAACCAAAGTACATTCAACAAACCATAGTACATTCCACAAACTACGAGCACACCCATCAACATGAGTAGTTGGAAAATTCTACTGTTCCTTCAAATGTATTTTAAGCCTTTTCTTATTAGACAATTAGAATATAAGAGAAGAGAGCTGCCAATGATGCGTTCTGGATTATGGAAGACTCTTCAGTGGTCTGGGTCCGATCAGGAAGTACGATTTCTTGATCTATGTCCGTACTGGTTTCTTCATCTATGTCCGTACTGATTTCTTGATCTATGTCCGCACTGGTTTCTTAATCCATGTCCGATGAGTCTCCAGACCTGACAAGAAAAAATATAAAGCCCAAGTCATCTGATTAAAGATTCAATTTCCTAATCCGAATCCAAATACCAAATATGCACACTAGAGATAAAATGAACATGCACCTAAATCGAAATCGAAATCGAAATCCTCTAAATAAATGGCTCTACTAGTCCGGATCTCAAATCTAAAATGGGCCTATTAGAGTCCAGATTTGAATCAGAACTGCAGATCATAGAGGGCCTTTTAAGGTCTAAATTTGAGGTGTAAATAGTGTTTTAAAGGAATTTTGGATCCAAGCAAAGGGTATGGATCTAGCCTGACAGATCCAAATGAGTGAATGAATTTTAAAATCCCCCAGGGGCCCGGGCTATACTGAGACAAATGAGAAATGCATCAAAATGATTTACAAAGAACTCTTACCTCTGCCGGAAGTTGACCTAGCAGTTATGTGACGAGGGGCAGGAACTGGGCCTAGGTTTGTGGACGGTCCTCTAATGGAGCCCAATCTTGAATTGAATTACAGATTGGATATCCGACTAAGTGGGCCTATGAAACTCCTCTAAGCTTAAATTGAATCTCAGATAGATACTAAAGATTGGCAACTTCAGGGCCAAATTTGAAATTGAAACAATGATTTTTTTTAGGGTTTGATGGATTCAGGTGTATGCAAATTGATGAGGCCCATTGAGGAATCTGTGGGCCCTCCTAGTTAAGGATTTGATCGAGCCTGTTAGGGCAAAATGACTAAATGAAAGATTAAGGATTGAATTCAAGACCCACTTTTTGATTGCGTTAAATAAGAGAAGGTGAGAAATGCGACAAAATATATTTGCTCGTACCTTTCATGCAACATTTTGGGTATAGAGTCGAAGTAAGCCCTGGTTTGTTCATCGTCCCACTCCAAGGCATCCCACCATTCCGTCTCTCCTTTTATCTCTTTGAGAGCGCAAGGTAGGTTGTCCACAGAGAAGGGGAGCTTCTTCAAATTAGGACAAGATTCTATGTCGAGGGTCTCCAATGCATTGCAATTTAATACCCTTGAATAGATCGCCTTCAGTTCTGGTAAATTGTTGATGTATAAACTCTGTAGCTGAGAGACTATCTCTTCTCTGGTTATTCCCATTTCTTCCGCCTCTCCTACGATCTCTTTCATTTGCCAACAGTTTCTGACTCTAATACTCTTCAAGCATCTAAGTTGCTGCAACAGCCTAGCTGGGAGTAGATACTTCAATTTATCGCAACTAGATACAAACAAGGACTCAAGGCTTTTAAGTGCATCTGGTGATGGAATACCTTTGCAAAGGACTAGTAATTCTGGAATATAATTAATTTTCAATTCCTTTATGTCAGGTAGTAATGGTTCCTCCTCCGCCATTAAGTACTTCATTTCCTTGCAGGAAAAGATTTCACAACGATACAACTTACTCTTAGGCAGTAAGCCTGTGAAATGCCACAAGCTACTTATTTGACAATAGGCTATGACGAGCCGCTGAGTGGTATCGGGGAGCAGTAACTGGTTTTCTTCACCAATAAGATTGCAGCCACCAATCTCAACACAGGAGCACTCAACCATAGGAGCTGGTAAAACAGATCTGCCGATAGTAAGACAAAATCTTTTCATCGTTTGCCACTTGTTCGATTTGGCGTGCTGAAGGAAATCGGACAATTCTTTGAATTGAATATTCAGAATAACCAGTCGAGTGGAGTTCATAATTTCTTCAATTCCGGCTCCTTCCCCTGTCTTTGAAGACCACTTCCATTGGCTTCCACCCATTGTCAGATCTTCCAGATGAGAGAGCCTAGGTATAATACCAGCTGGAAATACATGTAAATCTCGAGTAGAATCGAGGTCAAGGCGTTGAAGATAAACCATTGCTTCCACTCCTGATGGCAGCTCTCGAATGTTGGTGCTGTTAAGGGCCAACACCCTCAATTCTCCAAGTTTTTCCAGTGATGGCACCTCCTCTAGATCTTTACACCCGTTTAATATCAGAAGCTGAAGATAAACCATTGCTTCCACTCCTGATGGCAGCTCTCGAATTTTGGTGCAGGAAAGTTCCAACACCCTCAATTCTCCAAGTTTTTCCAGTGATGGCACCTCCTCTAGAACACGACAGTTGTTTAATATCAATTCCCGGAGGTTCTTCAAGTTAGAAACAGAATCGGGCAATGACTTTATCCATGTGAAAGAGAGGTTAAGAACTCGGAGGCTGCACATGTGGTCAAAATAAGAGTCAGGGGAGATCTCCCGCAGTCGAGGGTTGTATTGAAGAAATAAGGTTAAGAGATGTTGACACTTGGGTTCACCAGAAAGTACTTTTATGTCATTACGCATCAAAGAGATCCTCATAGCATCTTCTGGCAACTCGGCTGGAATATCCTTTAATTGTCGACCTGCATAGATCAAAGATCCTGGATTCTCTACTCTTGTAATGTTGATTGCCATGTCCCTGATTAAATCATGCATTTTGACAAATATCTCATCTCCCAAACGTATCTTGTATCCATGATAATCACATCTCTCCAACATTGAAACTTTTATGAGTCGATCCAAAATGGTATGCCCTTCGTTGATGTCATCTTCTCTGGTGCCTTTTTCGTCTATTAAACCCTCACAAATCCAATGCTCAATCAGCCTACTAGCACAGATCTCGTGGTCTTCAGGATATAATGAGCAGTACAAGAAACAAGATTGGAGTACATGGTTACGTAATTGAGTATAACTAAACTTTAGTGGTGCGAAGACCTTGTCAATACCCTCAAACTTTCCATTTGCTTCTTTCAGATTTTTCAAAGCACACTTCCATACTCGGGCATTGTCAACACCACGCATAGATCCTCCAACTGTTTTAATTGCCAACGGCAAATTGCAACACTCCTTAGCAACATCCTTTGCAAGGTTTTCCATATCTTTAGAGACAATTACATCACCCACAATATTCTTGAAGAATTCCCATGATTCCTCTTCAGAAAGAACTCGTACTTCAATTGGATGTGCTTGCATCTGCCCGCATATCCCTTTGTTACGGGTAGTGAGAACTACTTTGCAACCATTTTCTTCACTTGGAATAGGAATGCCAACCTTATCTAGCTCAAATTGCTTCCACATATCATCAAGGATGAGCAAAAACTTTTTTCGCCACTTCAAAGCATTACATATCTTTCTTGCTGTGACATCCTCATCATCATCTTCTTCCATGTCTATTTTCAACTCCTTTGCAATTTTTCGTTGTAGCTTG
The DNA here is from genome assembly GCA_038049695.1 of Cinnamomum chago. Taxonomy (NCBI): domain Eukaryota; kingdom Viridiplantae; phylum Streptophyta; class Magnoliopsida; order Laurales; family Lauraceae; genus Cinnamomum; species Cinnamomum chago. Next base: position 1,489,707 of record CP142457.1, read on the forward strand.
TTCACATCTACATCATTAGAAACAGTTATCCATATAAAACAATCAAAATGCTTGGATTTTGATTGTTGAGACAGATCGTTGTGAATGTTTCTCATGATTGTTGTCTTTCCAACTCCTCCCATACCATGCACTCCAATTATTGGTTTCTCCGTGCCCAATATGCAATCCAAAATCTCTCGCTGTGTTAATTCCGCTGTTTTACCCCTTATAGGCATTGTAGGTAATGCATTAGTTACTAGTGGTAGTGGTTCAATAGTGACACCATTTTCAAATTGGCCTCTTGTAATTAGGTCGTCCACTTGACTAATCAATATCGATGATTCCTTGCTAATCTTCCGACGCTTGTTTGGAAAAAGTCTTTTCCAACCTTTTTCTTGTTCTTCAAAGTTCTTCTGTACATCACTTACTTTCCCTATGACAGAGTCCACGTCTTGTAGCCAATTACACACTTCATTCAAAGCACTCCTACCTTGCAACTTGTCGCGGTCTACTTTTGTCACAATGTCATCTCTTTTAGCAATCAATGCACGCTTCCTATTTTCCAAATCCTCCATATTTGGATTTAATTGTGTTTGGTAACCGATTTCTCTTGAAAGACAATCACGTAAGGCCTTCACGCCTTCAGTAGCAGCATCATCTAGTGACACTACAGAATATAAAGGAAAATGATAGTAAATAGACAAATTGAGAAAAATACAATACTTTAAGTAGAAAACAATAATAAAAGAGAAATGAGAAATGATTGTTATGCTAACTAAGAAACCAACATATATATTTTATGCTAATCTATTATGAAGATTCTTAGATGGACAACTGATTGTATGGATTTTCAAGTATATCTTTGCTGCAAGCATGAAAGTCAAATGCTATAAATTGAGATACTAACGATGTGATACAAATGGACTGTTCTAGTCCTAATTAGAGAGAGAAACTATATATAAAAGTAGTTGGGAGTTGGATTGGGATGCTTTATTGAGAAGGAGATTCAGGATTTATTATTTATCATTATCATCATCATCGGTGTTGTTTATTATTATTAGACTTATTAAAATTTATTAGGCTAGACTTAAGGAAGCTAGAGAGGTTAAAAACTTATTAGAAGACTACTGAAAGATTTTAGGCCAACTTATTAACTTCCACATATCTGCAGTTTATTTTATCAATGGGGCTTGCCAAAAAAGATGCAAAAGTATTGCCTCGATCATTGACATAAAATTATTGATAAAAATGAAAAATATCTTGGGAATCCCTTGGCATCAGACAAAATAGATACTTGAGTATCGTGGCTCTCACAAACAAAATTAAAAGTAGCCTAAGCTCATGGAAAATTTCCTTGCTATCACAAGTTGGTGGAAACACCCTAATCAAGTTAGTGGCCTCAGCAATTTCTGTCTATAAGTACATGTCTGTTCTCTGTCTCCCAAATAAAATTGCGGATTCAATTGACAAATGTCTAAGATCCTTTTGGTGGGGGAAGAGTGAGCGGAAACGAAAACTCCATACCATTAAATGGGCTGAATTATGTAAACCCATTTCCAAGGAGGGTTCTAGGAATTAGAGACACCAAAATTAAAAACCTAGGCCTCTTGGCCAAAACTTGCTAGATATGTCTGACCAATGAGGACCTCCTCTGCTCAAAGATTCTTAAGGCTAAATATTGTCCTAGAAGGGACCTTTGGGAAGCTAAATCTAGGAAAGGTAATTCTTGGTTCTTGAAGGGTTTTGTTGAGGGGGATAATTATATCAATGAAAAGGTTGGATGGATAATTGGTAATGGAGAAAATATATTTGTTTGGAATTGTAATTGGATCCCCTGTAAAAATGGATTGAGAAAGCCTTATTCCTCTAAGATTAACTTAGATCTCAAAGTCAAAGACTTATGGACCGTAGCTATGATATGAGATATTAATGCTCTTAAGGACTATTTTGACAGCCCTATAGATATTAAGAATATTGGTAAAATTGATCTCTCTAGATCCCTCTCTAACGAAGAAAAAGTTTGGCCACTTTCCAAGAATGGTCAACTTACTACTAAATTTGCCTATAGATCAATCAACAATAGAAATCATGCCAGCCTCATTTTAACGGTAACTTAGAAAGTTTTGTGAAGGCTTCCTCTCCCCCAAAAGGTTCTTTTGTTTGGTTGGAAATGTCTTAGAAATGCCGTCCCAATAAGAGCCATTTAAAAATTGAAGATTATGTCTATGGACGATAAATGCACTGTATGTGAGAAAGAAGAGGATTCAGTTGGGCATGCCCTTATGTAATTTGAATTTGCTAGAGCAGTTGGTTTGGATCACAGTTAGGCCTTTTCTCAAATACTTTCCACCCCATGGATTTAATAAAATGGTGACAAAACTCAAGTGAGCATGGCCAACCGACCCTTCCTCTCGGGGATATATACTAACTTAAAAATGTGGATCCTTTCTATGTGGTGGACCATTTGGAAAGCTTGGAAGGATTTCTTTCATAGATGTCAACCATTAGATCCCTCCAAGATCATAGGATCAGCCCATAAGATGCTTCAGGATCCCTCCTGCCATTATTGACAGTTTTCCTTAAGAAAAGATGGGGATCAATCTTTAGTCCCTACGACGATTTCTAACAAAGATGATATAATAACCTTTATGGATGCAGCCTATAAAACTAAGGAGGGATAGGCATCCTTTGGCTACATCATGAAGTTAAATGGTGAAATTGTGGGTACATGTGCTATCCAAGGACTCAAAATCGACTTTGCAAAGGAGGCCGAAGCGAGGGCGGTCTTAGCCGCATTGGATAAGGTGAGGAAAAATGGCTTTGTTAGACTTCGTATTTTGATGGATGAAAAAGAAGTGGTGCGAGGGTTGAATGGAGAATACGATTGGTCCATAAATCCAATTATTTTGGACATCAAGTGTTGACTATTTCTTCTTGTTTTGTGGGCTTTGATTATATTCCTAGGTCTCTTAATGGTCAAGCACATAGGTTTACCAAATTTTTCTATTTTGTTAGGTAGGATGTAGGTTGGGAGAGAGCTTCAAGTATCCTCTTGACTGGGGGCTAGATTGTTGCTGGTCGTTTTCTTTCTCTTTTTCGTTGCTTCGTTTTCTTTAATGAATACTCCTTCTCTACCAAAAAAAAAAAAAAAATTTTTATTAGGCTTTCAACATGGCCAATAATTAGTTTTTTTCACTTTTTTTATGGATCATGTTTAGGAGCCTTAGAAAAGTTTAAATAGCTTCACCGAGTATTTACCACCAACTTATCCAAATCAACTAATAGGAGGGGCATAAGTAACGACATTCTTACTAGTAAGGAAGTTATGAGTGGAAGGCATAAGCCCATAAGCTACATGGCGAGCCTTAAGCTTAAGGGGACAAAGCATAAGCATACGACTATCACTTGTAGAGTAGGGTGGTAGTTGAAAGAAATTGAGGAGCAGTCAAAATGCTTCCTCCCAATACTGCCATACACTAGGAGAGGTCTCACGCTAATGAAAAAAACTCTAAGAAAACAAGCCAGTACCAGCAAAAGGAACAACCTTCAACGTATCAATTTTCTGTGCCCAAGAACTTCTTGTCATTGACTTATTATGTAATATATAAGTTATAAAACCATTGTACAAGATCCTTTAAAGGCATGATCATTTATTTTTACTAAAATAATTGGTTAAAACTAGTACATCGCATTGTTAGGATCATGATAGAGTTCCTTTTACAGCATCATCTCCGTCGAAGCCTTCTTCCATCAGTCTTGGTCAGTGTTATGAGTTCTACTTTTCCCTCAGGTTAAAGTAGAACTCATACTAAAAAAAAATAGATACTTTTCATCTCAATGCTTTCTATTTATAACCGATTGGCAACCTGATGTTACACTCCAGTAATAGGGCTTCAGATCAACACATGATGAAGTACCTAACCATGGAGGAGTTTTCTTGGGAAAGAAATTAAGGTTCATGCAACCAACTGCAATACTGTTTATGGAAGAACTATAAAAATGATATTCTAAATTACATATCCTAAGAGCAATACTAATATGATGTGAAAAATGTAGAACTCGTCAACATCTTATAAAAGAAAATAGATACTTAAAAGAGATAAACAAAAATAAATAAATAAAGAGATGGTAGTCTTACTTATGTATGATAAATTAATGATGCCGGCGAGAACTCTTTTGTATGATAAAAATCCTCAATCTGCAATTTTTGTGAATCATAAGAAAATTTATAAAACGATAGCAACAAGATGAATATAAAATTGTTGTAATGATTAAATAAGCAAAAGAACTCTTAAGACTAACTTTTAATATTAAAAGATTAATACTAGATAAATAACAAACATATTCTTAAGAGAAAACTAGGGCATCTTGCACGGCCCACTAGATGCATGAAAATCATGGGAGACAGGATGCACAGGTCACGATGTTGACTAGGGTGAGAGGAAAATTGTCTCGACTGGATCATCCAAGTTTGATGTTTGTCTAACTATTTTAATAAAGTACAAAACCATTCCATGAGGAAAAGAAATTCAAACAACTGTATGGAATCCACCAAACCATATAAAAAAAACAAAAAAAAAAATTCCAAAAATGTGATAGCCCACTGAGAAATTCTCAAAATTAAAAAAAATTGAAACTAGAATATGCAATTCAATTTAAATGATTATTTCGATGGTAGCTGTTTATCTGATTACTAAGGATGCAAAAGACTAAAAATGCAACATCTGCCACACCAATATATTAACGACAACATTTCAGCCACACCAAGATACTCTTGATGCTGGATCTTTTATTGGTTTTCATTAAGAAAGCAAATTTATCTTTATACTCAACATGGGCTTTTCTACTCCCACATAAGATCGTATTCTCATCCATGCATTCTTATGAATTTTACCCGGTATACTTAGTGTTTTTATCGGGAGGTTATGGTGTCTCCTTTAAAGTGCCGGTGGACATTGCATCCAAGGCTCGTCTCTCAGTTCCACAAGTGGTACCGATCCGGTGAATTTTTGGTAATTTTCTGCTGATCGTGAAGTGAAGAAAATTTTCAACAAGAGTGGATCCACAATACAGTCACTGGGGCCATCATCTAAAAATGAGAATCTACTGGCTCAAAATGGCTTGAGTCATCATCCAATTTACCTTTCTTAAAGCTTTCATAGCTTTGATTATATAAGCTCATTTAATTTGCCAAAATAAAATGTTCTCCAGCAAACTTCTTTTGTTTTATGAATTGGGACGTTCGCTCTATTTTTACTTTTCTTAATAAACTCTCCTCACATAACAATTAGTTTGATTTTTGAAGTTGTTTATTTTACTGATCTTATTTCTAATTCTTCATTGGTTTTTAATCCCTTTTTTTTTATATTCTACAATTACTAATAGAAAAGATGAGGATCAATGATCAAGTCATGGATTATTTATATCACTGATCAGTGGTAGAAGATCAAATGGTGAAACCAAATATCATCGACCCATTGGTAGAAAAGATCTGGATTTGTAAACAAATTGGAGTTATTTGAGATCAAATGAAAGCTTACCTTGTATGGTAATGGTCTAATATTTCATAAGACCCACTCTATAAAGATAAATCTAAACTTAGGATAAAATGTGGAAGTCTCCCATCACCTTAAGTATGAGTCTAAAATCAGTTAGGCGTATGGATTCAAAATGAGTTGAGGGAGGGAACTTGGAAATTTATGGCCAATAGTCCTTCATGGCATTACCATAGGCAGCATCTATGTATAGCTTGGTGATGGAATGTGAATGAGTCGTGAATTTTTTTCTTTTTTTTTTATGCTCCAACATTATATTGAAGATTTCTCCCATCAATCTAGGTAAGCATTATAAGTTTTACTTTTCCTTTAGCTTAAAGTAGAATTCATACTAAAAAATATAGAAAATTTGTTCATTTCACTTTTTTTTTTCCTAACCGATTGACAATTTGATGCTACCCCCCCTGTAATATGGCTTCAGTTCAACAGATGATGAAGTACAAATCCATGTGGGAGTTTTCTTGGAAAAACAATTAAGTTTCATAACCAACTGCAGTACTTTTTTTGAAAGAACTCTAAAAATGATATTCCAAGTTATACATTCTAAGAACATTAGACCCTTAAACATCTTACAAAGAAAATAGATACTTAAGCGAGAAGAAAAAAAAATAGGGAGATAGTATTCTTACTTATGTATGATAAAGTGATGTTGACAAGAACTCTTTTATATGATAAAAGTCTTCAATCTGCAATTTTTGTGAATCCTAAGAAAAATACAAAACAATCACAACAGAACCAATAAACAATTGTTGTAATGATTAATGAAGCAAAAGAATTCCTAAAACTTACTAACTTTTAATAGTAAAAGAGATTGATAGTAGAGAAACATGAAAACATATTCTGAAGTCAAAACTAGCCCATCTTGTGGGGCCTGCCAGACGCATGAAAAAATCATGGGAGACAAAGGAAGCAAAGTTCTCGATCCTTTTCCTGCTGGTTAATTTGGAGGACAAGTACATCTCATTCCGGATCCATTAAATTATGGGCAAGGTCCTCCATGTGTGGGGGGCAAGACTTCTTTGATTTTGATATAGCACAATACTATCATCAAAATCAAAATGACGACGACGAGGAAGATGACATTTTACCCACAAGGCATTCTACATGGTATTAGAAAGAATGGGCTAAGATATGGTTGTTATATGCCAATTGAAACTTGATAGTTAATAATTAATATGAAAATTGGAATATGGATTTATCTTTTAAATCTTAGTTGCAATTAAATGGTTTGTCTCATAATATTAAGGTGTGCTATCTATAATAGTAGGTTACTATTTGCTAGATAGCAATAACATGCTTTAAAATGGTAGAATTTGTTGTTAAATACACCTAAGTAATAGGGAAGATAAAGGATTTTACTCTCTATACTCTATAATTTCACCAAAATCTATCCGGAGACAAATCCCCAATCCGGGTCTTGAAACCATGCAATATGCTATTGTGTGATTATAATAATAACAATAATATATTATTATCTCAAAAGTAATAATAACATTGTCACTATTCACTTATTTGTCATCATATGAAAATTTTAATTTAATGATTATAACTGTTATTTGTTTATTGTTAACTTTTATTATTACAAAATTTTGCTGCTACGTACATGTCATTTTAGCCTGATTAAAGAGATTTTTTAAACTTCATGAATATATATTTTTTTGGGGGGCATAGGCTAAGCACATATATATAATTGGGTTTTGTTTTAATTATTGTGCATGTGCGTGAGAAAGCGAAAAACCTACGACCGACAAACAATAACTCATGCGAGAGGTCATAATTTTCTTCAAAGAACCCATAGTATGATTTAAAGTTTTATCGACCCCTCTCAGGAAAGAGTATTTTGGAGAATCCTATGTTTAAACTTTTCTAGACTTCTCAATAATGGGGTCACATGTCTAGATCCACGTGTAAAAAAGAAGGTCCGAAAACTAGTGGAGTTGACTCGTGATTCCTGACACAACAGTGTCACCCCAATTTGAACAGGGGCCGAGACATTCCGGAGACTTCAGTACATATGTAAAATGATGTTGGAAGGACATTCTCTCTCTCTCTCTCTCTCTATATATATATATATATCTCATTTTAGTTTTCTTCTAATGTTCATATCTGTAATATGTAAATATATTAATTGAATAAGTTATCATGTATATAGCTCGATTAATGTATATTCATCTTTATATATATTTAATTTAATTTTTAAATATTTTATAATAATTTTAATGAAAATTGCATCTCATGAGTGACCATATTGACTCCCATGAGATTGTTTTTTAGTTGGGCAAGTTTAGCATTTTCTAACCTTGGTGCAAGAGGGTAGAGCGAATGTGAAGAAAAACATAAAAAATAAAAGAGGCCACCCCACTTCATAACCCAAACTGTGCATCATGTAGAATAGAGTGTCATCAGCATTTGGAAGTGAAACCATGAGGACCCAGATTAAGCCTCAAGAGGATTCCATGTGATTCTGCTGGCCTGCTAAAGCTTGGAATTGTCTAAGAAAGAATTTAAAACTTTTGGATATGGCCCACTAAAGAGAAGAAGAGTTCATAATGACCTTGATAAATTTGGCTGATCGGTCTAACGGTAGAAGTCACAGATTATCAAACCAATAGCATAGAACCTATGGATCATCGATCAATTGGTGGGAAAATCTAAGATCAACACTACAATGATAGAAAAGAGGAGGACCATTGATCAAGTGATGGAATATCTTATATCATGGATCATTGGCAGAAGATCAAACGGTGGAAGCCACATATCATTGATCCAATGGTAGAAAAGATCTGGATTTGTACACAAAATTACAATTATTTGAGATCAAATGAAAGCTTACTTTGTATTGTAATGGTCTAATACTTTGATGAGACCCACTCTACGAAGATAGATCTAAACTTAGGATTAAATGTTGGAGTCTCCCATCTCCCAAGTCTCTCTACCTATTGTTCTTGCCATTGATCTTAAATGAAACATGACTGATCTTGAGTAGATGTTGAAAACACGCTTTTTTTTTTTTGGGGGCCGACTATTTTACAATGGATTTTCTTGGGTTTTTAAGTCCATTTTAAACCATCTATTTGTACGCCACCAAGGGGAGGATAAAAATTTCCCATTGTTGAGTGATAAAGCTCAGTCCGTGAGGTACCTCCATTGCACATAAACAACCAAGGATCATTCCATGACTTGGGGAAAAAATATATGATCATATATCGGTGGAGATCCGTTTTTGTACATAAAATGAGACATTAATATACTTTAGTCCTAATGCATCCATTACCCTCTTAAATAATTATGGCATAAAATACCAGAGGAGTAAAAAAAAAAAAAAATCTCAAATAGAGGGTAGAACAAGAAAAGTTGTAGAAAGATGTTTGTACATTGAAACAAAGGAACTAACCTCGGGTGAAATAAAGATGCAGAGTGACTATAATTTGAGTGGCGTTGCAGTATCGACCCAAATCCGAAGAGCACACCACCTGTTTCAAGTAGCCAAAAATGGGCTCACATGTCTAGATCCACTTGTAATGAACAAGGTTAAAAAATTGGTGGAGTTGACTCGTGATTCCTTACTCAACGGAGTCACCCCATTTCCATTTTGAACGATGGCCCGAGACATTCTTGGAGACTTCAGTATTTGTATAAGTGAAAAGATATTGGAATGGCACTCTCTCTCTCTCTCTCTCTCTCTCTCTCTCTCTCACACACACACACACACACAGACTTACCTTATGAAAAAAAATTGATCATGTATCAGTGGAGATCTGTTTTTGTACATAAAATGAGACATCATTATACTTTAGTCCTAATTCATTGGCGCCCTCTTATATACTAATGGCATAAATTACCAAAGGAGTCAAAACATTTCTAAAATAGAGGGTTGAGCAAGAAGAGTTCTAGAAAGATGTTTGTACAATGAAACGAAGGAACTGACCTCAAGGGTGAAATAAAGATGCAGAGTAACTGTATAACTTCAGTGGAGTTGCAGTGGCCGTATAACTTCTGTTTTTGTCATTCAAGTAGCCAAAGGGAGGAAGATGGATCCCATATGCGAGGAAAGTTGAATTCCGTGATACTTGACTGGATGGAAAGACCTGTGAGAGGTATCCTATGCTCATGCTTTTAGTTTAATCGTGTGGGGCCGTGTGATGTAAGTCACTATAACTATGATTCATTTAAGAGTCCATGTCGGTCTTTGCCTCTTTGCTGGAATGACCGACAAGATGAAGTGGTTGCTTTTGGGGGAAAAAGAAAGTGATTTGAAAAACACAGAAAGGAAAGGTTGGGAAATGGAGAGGAAGGACCATGGAGCATTCATTAGACAAAACCAAGAAAAAGAAAGGTGGAAATTGGTATTTGGTGGGGGCAAACAGCTGTAAAATGAGGAGTACACAGGAAAGTACCTAAAAAAATGATAAAAGTACTTCAATTTAAACGCAGCCTCTGAACCGAATTGTATTGCTCCATGTGCAATGGATTCGACTATACAATGACAGCCAGGGCATCTGTGTGGGGACGACCCGGGTAATGAAGGGGTGAAGCTTGATCTCGGTAGTAGAAGCCCGATCTCGGTATCGGGGCTCGGCCATGGGCCTGGGCCGGACTACCCGCTTACCCCGGCACCAAGTCAGTTTCGGCGACTCCAGCATCGGCCTCTGCCTCGGACGTAGGCCCCACGCTACTTCAGTTTCGGCACTAAATACTGAAATCGGAAAAGCAGTAGCCAGTTCAGCCGTGCTATCCCATCCGATCTCGGCTGCATGGAGATGTGTGGCCGCCTCCATAACCCACAGCCCCGCTGGGACAGGGCCCAAGGGAAATGTTTGATGGGACTCAAGCCGCCAGCATATCAGGGCAAGATAGGGCCCAATGTGACTGGCATTAAATGCAGCATGGGCCGATGGACCCTCATTTAATGCAATGAGGGCTATGATGGACTTTCATTAATGACCTTATGGGCTAATGGGACCCTAGTCATGTCACGAGGCCCATTGCCACCGGCGCCAAAAGGATTTTCCCATATAAAACAGGGGACGATCCAGAAGGAGGTACGTATTCCCTCACATGCAAACATACACACCTCTCTTCTCCGATTAGCTACCTGGACTAACTTAAGCATCGGAGAGCCCTGCGCTGCCCAAGCCAGGGTCCTCTGACCGTTCTTTTCTCCCTTTGCAGGTTCGCGAGATAGCAGCAGCTCCTCTGATACTTTGTGTAAGTCCTTGGAGGCATCATAATCTTGTGAGTATATTTTCTGCACTTACAATTGGCGCCGTCTGTGGGAAAACGTTTCTACATTCTTCCCTAAAGCACCATGACGAGGAGGGCTGCAAAAGGCGGAGAAACGTCTAAGACAAAGCTTACAGGGCCATCCTCTGCAAAGAGGAGGTCCGTGAAGGAGCCAGTCATAGAGGATCACGCCGAGTGTGACCTCATCCGGATCAACGTTCAGGAGCGTGACCTTCGCTCGGAGTCCACTCCCGGGAAGGGAGACACCTAGGGATGTCAATGGACCGGGGCGAGGGCGGGGGGCATGGTCTCCATCCCCGTACCAGCTTAAAAAATCTTCGTCCATCCCCGGTCCACCCCCGCTAACGGGTATAATTTTCATCCCCATCCCCGTCCACGGGTAAATTTATAATCCCCGTCTCCGTCCCCGCTTCCCCCGTACCCACCTAAGCGTAAGCCTTTTTTTTTTCTAGCCTTCCCCCAGCTTCCTTGCAACAGGAGATCACACCTGAATCAAGGGTATGGGAAATATTATGACACTTTCAGTACACGAACATCAATAGAGAACTACTCCTAAAAAATCATATACAAAACAGCGAAATCAAACTAATCACTGCTGCCACGAACACCTGATACATACATTCCTATGAAAAACAACAGTACCCAAATCACTAAATGTCATAACACCATAGGTACACTACATATATATATTTATTTATTTAGCGGGTAACGGGGATGGGGCGGGGCGGGTACGGGGCGGGGGTAAGGGTAAGTCCATCCCCACCTCCATCCCCGCACGGGTTTATACGGGTATCCCCGTATACGTCCACTGTCCAATACGTATAGTCCATCCCCGGTCCAAACGGGGCGGGTTTGGACAAATACCCATTTTTCCCCGGTCCACTGTCATCCCTAGAGACACCCGCAGCCCACAGGTCTCCTGACGGGGCGAGACCAGCGGAGTAAGTCCCCAGTGGTCGATGGACCACGTCCCTCTGATCGGGTGGAAGACGTCGAGGACGCTGAGGATGAAGACTACAACCCTGATGATGACTTTGACCCCGCCCTTGAGGCGATTAGGGCACAGAATCAGGCCCTAAGGGAGAAGGATGCTCTGATCCGGCAGCTCCATCAACAACTGGAAAGAATCACGAGTTCAACAAGGCAGGAGCAGCGGTCTCATCAAGAGATGTCCCAGCAGCAGCGGTCCCGGCAGCAGCAGCGATCGCAACGACCACACGAGAGGAGGGTTACTCGTGTTAGGCGCACTTCCTCCCCCCACCAGGAAGATCTGAGGGACCTTCTGAACAAGAAAAGGGATGACCGGACTCGAGACGAAGGCTCTAGCACGAGCCGAAGTCACTCGAAGAAGGAGTCCGAGACCATTCCTGATAACATGTATCATAATCAGGAGTGGCTGAATGCGCACATTAGGGAAACGGTCCAGCGCAACCTAGAGGTAGCTGGTCTCGGTCGAGACCAAAAACAAGTTTGTTGTGACTCCATTGATCTCGGCGCGTCTCCTTTCTCTCGCGACATCAGGAAACACCCCTTGCCGAAGAAGTTTACCGTGCCAAGATTTGTCACTTATGACGGAGTCTCGGATCCGGCGGCGCATCTCAGGCATTTCTCTCAAAGGATGTCCGTTTGGGGAGACGAGGGACACCTGAACTGTCGAGTTTTTTCCTCCAGCTAGGTAGACCTCCCCCTGAAGTGGTTCTGCGGGCTACCGGAGGGGTCCATTTCGAGTTGGCAGCAACTCCAGCAGTCCTTTATGAAGAAGTTCCAGGCCTACAGAATCCTGCCGAAGACAGATGCGGATATCATGGCCCTGAAAATGAATCGAGAAGAGAATGTCACCCAGTTCGCAAAGCGGTTCTAGACTGTCTACAGCCAGATCGAGAGTTCCAAGGACAAGGTTGCCATCTTCGCATTCCAGAATGCCCTGCTGCTAGGCAGCGACCTGCGTAAAGATTTGGCTAGGAACCCGGTGACCTCCATCGCGGTGCTCATGTCCATAGTCAACCATTATATCGCGCAGGAGGACGATCAGATCCGGGCTCGGGAAAACCACGGAGCCATGCAGGGGGACCGTGGTGAGAGGCCCTCCAAGAAGGATAGGGGGCCATCCCGAACAGACGAACCTCGGAGAAGTGAGTCCCGGAGAAATGAATCAGACAGACGCTGGATGCCAGCTGGACCAGCGGGGGCCCAGGCGTTCACCTCGGCGAGAAGCAAGAAACCCAGACTGTCCGAAGATGCATATCGGGCGGTCAACACGGTCTTCAAGGAACCCATCCATAGGATCATGTATAAGATCAAGAAGAGGCCATATTTCAGCTGGCCGGAGCCCATGAGAATCGATCCTTCTTTCCGGGATCAGACCAGGTTTTGTGCATACCACAAGGAGAGCGACCACAAAACTGAGGAATGCAGGACACTACAGTCGCATTTGGAAAAGCTCGTCCAGGAGGGACACCTGCAGGAGTTCGTCAAGGCAGACGCCAGGGCCGACACCTGGGCCCCTCGCCGAGATGATAGGGACGGGTCGGAGAAGATCATTAACGTCATCCATCTAGCTCCCCCGCCCAAGGGGAGTAACCGAGCTCGCGCTGAGACCAGACAGGCCTCCCACAGTAAGCAGGTCATGGCCGCTGAACTCGGCTCGGCTCCGAAGAGGGCTCGGAGGGAGAGGCCCGAGATCAGGTTCACCGATGCAGACTTGGATGGGGTACAGCTTCCCCACAACGACCCGCTTATCGTCACTTTGAGGTTTGACTGCTCTAGGCAAGGCATGAAGGATTGCACCGTGAAGAAGGTCCTCGTCGACCCCGGCTGCTTGTCCGAGATCCTCTATTTCGATAGCTTCCAGAGGATGGGGTTGACGGAGAAGGACCTGCAGGCATGGTTTAAAATCTCGGTCTCGGTCGCGGTATCGGTCGGGCCGAAAAACCGATATGATATCGGTATCGGTCGCGGATATCGGTCCGTCGCGGTCATCGCTGTGTGAATTTTTTTTTTAATCCAAAAAATTTCGCAAAAATATCCAAAAAATCCAGAATATTAGAAAATGCTGGAAAACTATATTTGTTTCCATTAGTAACAACAATAAATCAAAATCTCGGTCACCTTAAGTTATGAGTCCTGTCTGTGTTACAGACTCGCAGTTCACTATCTTTTTCCCAGTATTTCATATAATGGAAACATTATTTATGACTATGAGTAGATGTAGATATATCATCTACATACTATTAATAAGCCTTTGGTATCACAAATATCCTAACAAGTAACAACTATTATTTTTTGCAAAACAAAAATTAATAATATCATTTTCAAAATCCTAAATATATAGATCTAACATAAAAGTATGTAGATCTATCATTTACACACCATACAATGATCATGAATCATTAAAACAACATATTTATGATGAAATCCCCCAAAAATGATATATTATAATTCAAATATTAAAAAATCCGAAAATAAAAAAAATTGAAAAAAAATTTCAAAATCATGTGTATAAGTAGATCTAGCATGAAAGTATATAGATCTAACTTATAAATGAAGAAAACAACACAATTACACAAGTGAGTAAGTGACAAACCTCTATGCTTCATCTATAAAAAAAAAAAAAAAAAAAAAAAAAAAAAAAAAAAAAAAACCCGAGATAATGGTCATCTCGGCCGATATCTCGGCCGAGATGAAAAAAATACCGAGATATTGAAAATCTCGGCCGAGATGGCCGAGATTTTGGAGAATCTGGACCGAGTCCGATATCTCAGCGAGATATCGGACCGGTCACGGCCGAGACCGGTTCATCTCGGCCGAGATGAACCGGTCTCGGCCGAGATTTTAATCCATGCCTGCAGGAGGCCCGAATCCCCCTCATTGGCTTCAGCGCCAAGCCAGTGTACCCCAAGGGAAAGGTCACGTTTAAGGTCGAGGCCGGCGGCGCATCTGTTGAGACAACCTTCATGGTGGTTGACGCACCCTCGCCTTATAATGCTATCATGGGCAGGTCTTGGCTCTATAGCCTGGAGGCAGTCCCTTCCACCCTCCACCAGAAGCTGAAATTTTCGTGGGGAGGGAAGGGTGGCCGGGTTGAAATCGTCACTGTCAGAGGAGATCAGCAGGCTGCCAAGTAATGCCTGACAGCCGTGGTATCCGGAGAACGAGAGCCCAAGGAGGTTAACATGGCCGAGATGGACAAGAGAATGGAAAAGGAGCTGGATGAGGTCGGCCAAGCTCCGGAGAAGAAGAGCGTGGAGGACCTGACTGAAGTCAGAATCGACTCACAGGATCCGGAGCGGTCCAGAAGCTCACCGGAATGGCAGCAGCACTAAATCGATTCATCAGCAGATCCTCAGATAAGTGCCGGCCTTTCTTTCAGCTTCTTAGAAAGAATTTTAAATTTCAATGGACCCCAGAATGTGATCAGGCCTTGCAAGAGCTCAAGGCCTCCCTTTCTTCATCTCCTCTACTGTCGACACCGGTCCACAGAGAATTTTTGTATTTATACGTAGCAGTCTCGGACCATGCGGCGAGCTCAGTCCTCCTCCGGGAAGAGGATAAGGTCCAAAAACCTATCTATTATACGAGCAAGACCCTGATTGATGCCGAGACCAGGTATCTGCCACTCGAGAAGCTCGCGCTGGCACTCGTCAGTGCCTCGCGGAAGCTCTCTCATTATTTTCAAACGCATACTATCGTGGTTGTTAAGGAACATCCACTTAAATCTGTTTTCAGAAAAGTTGACTTCTCAGGAAGGATTTCGAGATGGGCTGTCGAACTAGGGCAATACGACATTCAGTACCAACTCAGGACGGCGATCAAGGCCCAGATCCTAGCGGATTTCCTCGTCGAGTTCTCCTTGAGTTCGCACCGATTCAGCTCGGCACCGAACTAAGGGGCAGGGAGCACGAGATGCCCACGGGCTCTGAACAATCTCAAGACCAGGCCCTCGCCCCAGTTTGGAAAGTTTTTGTGGACGGATCATCCACCTCTAAGAGAGCCGGAGCAGGAGTGGTGCTCCAATCGCCAGAAGGGCTGGTCATCGAACAGGCTCTGACCCTAGATTTCAAGGCGTCGCACAACGAAGCCGAGTACGAGGCCCTCTTGGCCGGACTGAACAGCGCCAGAATCTTCTGAGCTCAACAGCTGGTGGTCTTCAGTGATTCGCAGCTGGTGGTCTTCAGTGATTCGCAGCTGGTGGCAAACCAGCTGTCTGGAGACTATCAAGCCCGGGACGACCGAATGGCTGCGTATTTGGCCCTGGCAAGAAAGCTTCTCTCTCACTTCCGTGTGGCCGAAATCAAACAGATAGGCAGAGAAGCGAACTCCCATGCAGACGCTCTCTCAAGTCTGGCCAGCGCTGTCGAAACAGGAAGAAGGAGAACTATCGAAGTGGAGTCCTTGGCCGAGCCCAGCATCGAGCTCCATCCACCTCGGGAAGTGTCGTGTATTGATCTCGGCCCGAGTTGGATGGACCCTATCATCGCCTATCTCAAGGACGACAAGCTACCCGAAGACAGCAGCGAGGCCCATCGAATCAGATTCAAGGCAGCACGGTTCTGGTTGTCTCCCGAAGTCAAGCTCTATAGGAAGTCGTACACAGGCCCGTACCTTCAGTGTGTTCATCCGAGCAAAGTGGAGGACCTTCTCTTCGAAATACATGAAGGGATCTGTGGGAGCCATATCGGAGGAAGGTCGCTAGCTTATCGGGCAATCAGCCAGGGTTACTGGTGGCCATATATGCAGAAAGATGCGCAGGTGTACGCAAAGAAATGCGAAAAGTGTCAGAAGTATTCCCACTCTCTCCATCAGCCAGCACAGGATCTCAGCCCGTTTTCTAGTCTATGGCCATTCGCCCAATGAGGGCTCGACATAGTAGGACCACTCCACTGAACTCCTGGAAATAAAAGATGGTTGATTGTAACTACGGATTACTTCACCAAATGGATCGAAGCGGAGCCGCTGTCCTCCATCACGGAGCAGGATTCCAAAAATTTCGTCTGGAAAAACATTATTACTAGGTTCGGCATCCCCAAAATATTGATCTCGGACAACGGAACCCAGTTCGATTCCAACCTCTTCAGGAGCTTCTGCCAGGAGCACGGCATCCGCAATCGCTACTCCACCCCGGCCTACCCGCAGAGTAATGGTCAGGCAGAAATTTCCAATAAGGTGGTGCTCGACGGGTTGAAGAAGCGGCTTGACAGAGCCAAAGGAAGATGGGTGGAAGAGCTCCCGAGTGTACTATGGGCCTACCGGACGACCCCAAGGCGGTCCACTTCGGCGACGCCTTTTTCCCTGCCTTATGGGATGGAACCTGTCATTCCCCTAGAAATTGGCCTCCCTACTATGAGATCCGAACTCTTCGACCAAGGCCGAAATGGGACCCATTTGGCTGTGGAACTGGACCTAGCCGATGAACGAAGAGAAGCAGCAGCAATTCGGCTTATCGCGTATCAGCGGCAACTGGCCAGAGGCTACAACCAGAGGGTTAGGGAGAGGAGGTTCTCAGTGGGAGAACTGGTCCTTAAGAAGGCGCTCCCTGGGGACAGGAACCCGAGCCAAGGCAAGCTAGGGCCAAATTGGCACGGTCCGTGCAAAGTAACTTCTATTACTGGGCAGTCAGCTTACCGACTTGAAGATATGGCGGGAAAGGAGCTACCGAGGTCGTGGAACGCATCCCACCTCAAGAAGTTCTATTTTTGAAAAACTTGTGCATATGTACTTGGAAGAATTCAATGAAAAGAAATTGCATTCGAAAGAGCAAGGCATCCCGTGTCAGTACTTCGGCCGCGAGCCAATGATGAGATCGCCTCGGGTCGGCTACGCACCACGCAGGCGTGAAGCCTATGGGCCAATGATGAGATCGTCTCAGGTCGACTACGTGCCACCCAGACGTGAAGCCTACGGGCCAATGATGAGATCGTCTCGGGTCGGCTACGTGCCACCCAGACGTGAAGCCTACGGGCCAATGATGAGATCGCCTCGGGTCGGCTACGCGCCACCCAGGTGTGAAGCCTACGGGCCAATGATGAGATCGTCTCAGGTTGGCTACGTGCCACCCAGACGTGAAGCCTACGGGCCAGTCATGGGATCGCCTCGGGTTGGCTGCGTGCCACCCGGGTGTGAGGTCGGAATGGCCACTGACCTAGTTGCATGATGGCCAAACCGACCCCCACCGCGGCCGGCAACTGGGATCGATGTCCCTAGTACTGCAAGACCCGCCGTATGCTGGGCGGGGCCAATTGCGGTGAAACTTCCTTTTTTCTACGTCTTCCTTAAGGTCGGCGAGGTTCCTCAACCCGGAGTACACTGAGCCGAATCCTAACACTTAGATACAAAACGAAGGAAGAAGAAAAGGAAAAGCAACCAGACAGTGAGATTTCACCCTTGCGCATGAGTGATGTGTAGAAAAGATTTTAATCCATTGACTTCCAAATCCAAAATATAGCCATTACAAACCCAAAACATAGCAGAAGTAGCTGACAAAGTGTTGCATGAAAAAAGAAAAAGAAGGAAACATCAGCAGGAGGAAAACTGGCGCGGGGAGACTCATTCACCGACAGCTCCGGCGTTGGCTCCTCCAGTCGAAGGAACCTCGACCGTCGCTGGGATGAAGTCGGGAGTGGCGGGGATGACTTCAGTGGCAGCAACAGTGGCCTCGGCAGAGCTGGGAGGGCTGGGGAACTTGTCCGGGCTCCTATAGTTCGGGTCGTCCTCAGGGACGCCCATTTTCCCCAGTGCGGCCTGCCATCCAAGCTCCCAGGCCTTGTCCCGGACGGCCACTACTTACGCCTCGTACAGAGAGGTCGTTTCGCCGACTCCTTCGTCGAAGGCCGCTTTTGTCTCGGCCTCCAGCTTAGCCTTGGCCGCCTTAGCTTGGTCGACCATATTCTTTTTCAGTGCCTCGATCTTGGCCTTTGCAGCCTCCACTTCGGCCTTTAGAGTCCGGCCGAGCTCCTCCTGCTCAGCCACTTTTCTCCCCATCTCCGCTACCGTTGCCTCCAGCGCCCTTTTCTGCGCCTCCGCCGCGGCCCTCTCGGCAGCCCGTTCTGAGGCGCTTAGCTGAGCCCTCTCCAGCTGGACGAGGGACCTCTGCACTAGCTGCGTAATAAGCAAGATACAATCAGATCGCCGAAGTAAGGGAAATAGTGCGAGGAAAACTAAGGTGGACGAGGATTACCAGCAGCCCTGCTTGCATCGACGCCCCAGCCAGCGCAGCGTCGTCGTGCTCCCGGTGCCGGGCGACGTCCCACGGGAGAGAGCAGGCAGCGGCCATTGCCGCCATCACTGACGGATTCCCCCGAACCTGGTCCTCCACCGTTACCGGCTTCCCAAGACCGGCGAGCAGGGAAGGCCTCCAGGGGGCTGGCCCGGGCGGAGGGACTATGGCAGACATCGGGTTGGGTCCCCCAATGTCTTCGGCTACGGGCTCGGTCCGGGCCTTTTTTCTTGGCCCCGTCTCCTCCACCGCGGCCCCCTCAGGCCCCTGGCCGCTTTCCTGTCGAGGGGGTGGCATGCGGACCCTCTCGGCTGCCGAGGGGAAGTGCGCTGCGGGGCCCTCCTGGTGTTGCTGGAGCCGCCGAAGGCCAGCGCGGCCAAATCTTTCACCACGGGTTGACGGCGAGGAGCCATCTCTTCCTCAGCTGCCTCCCTGACCGAGATTGGATATCGGGGTCGTCTGAGGAGCAGACTTTCGCTCAACTCGGTCTCGGAGGACAAGGCTTCGACACAGGACGCTCGCCTACTCGCCTCGGGCTCGGGCTCTGCCTCGGACAAATCTACGGCCTCCTCTCTGCCCGGGCTCCTCCCTCGAAGCTCAGGCGCGGCCTCGGGTGCAGTCTCAGCTCTCCCTGAGCCGACCTCAGGTCTCTTGATATAGCCCCTGTATCTGGGCTCGTATTTGAGAAGTGCCCACGCTGCCCGATTGGAGAAGTCCGTGCATTTGGCAACCCGGTTGTGCCAAGAATCGTTCCTCACCCAGTTTCCGAGACTGGCTTTCCTCTGCCGAGCATCTGCAAAATCAAACGGATCTCAGTTCGGGAATGTAAGGGAAACCAATGTGGACAAGTAAAAATTGAAGGGCAGGGGATTTCGTACTTGGGGCAACCCCGGGGCGACGGGGGATGCTGTACACCCTAGCCCCCTCCTCGGGGCCAAACTCCCAATTCCCCAAGACGGAGATGAGCTCGTCCCCTGCGTACTTGCTGGAATCCTCCAGTGCCGTGACGAAAGCTCTTCGTTTCGGCTTGACGTGGAGGTAGTATGTGTCCTCCTTGGTCTTACATAGGTCATACACGTCCTCGATATCGCGGACATCCAGACCGATGTGGAGATGTTCATTCAATGCCGCTGTGCCCATGATGACCTTGAAGGCGTTTGGCATCAGCTGGCATGGAGTGAGGTTCCAGGAACAGAGACAGGCCCGGAGCAATGGGTGCAACGGAAACCTGACTCCTCCTCCGACCACCGCTATGAGCAGGAAGGGCATCCAGCCCTCGACATAGCAGCGGCGGACGTGGTCCGCGGCGTCGCCTTTCCGGACAAGAACATCGGCCGGAATCTCAAAAACGGTCTTAAAAGTTTCTAAAGACTGGGGAGAGTCAACCCAGTGGCTGTAAACCCCCATAACTGGCAAGAAAAGTGAAATGGAGAAAAAGGGGGAAAGGATCGACGAAAGCAGAGGGAAACGAAGGACGTAGGGGACTTACTAGCGCGGGATCTTAAGACAAGGGCGGGCAGAAAAACACTGAGAAAAGGTGGAGACTCTGCGGAGGCGCGCGGCTCTGGTTCTTAAGATTCTCAATGACGTCCGATCGAAGGAGAAGCGTAGGAAAAGGAAAGAAGATGGAGGCGCGCTTACTTATAGGGCAAGGACCTATCCTTCCTGGTGCCAACCTCGAAAATTTAAACAACGCCTCTTCACAAACCGTACGCGTGCCTTGCTCAGCAGCGGGGCCATTCGATTAACGACACGTGTCACAACGGTTTGCCTTCCGTGATGATTAGAGCGTGGCATTTATTGCGCTTTACTGTGATTGAACCGTCCTTGGCGTGCAGGGGAAGACGGATCGGTACCACGCGTCAAATGACCGATCTCAATGAAGACACCCGTTTCGGTCTTTCGTTCAAGAATCATAGCTCCCGACCCTGGGAGATCCGGCATCCCAAGGAATCAGGAGCTAGGGGGCTATTGTGTGGGGACGACCCCGGGTAATGAAGGGGTGAAGCTTGATCTCGGTAGTAGAAGCCCAATCTCGGTATCGAGGCTCGACCATGGGCCTGGGCCGGACTACCCGCTTACCTCGGCACCAAGTTGGTTTCGGCGACTCCAGCATTGGCCTCTGCCTCGGACGTAGGCCCCACGTTACTTCAGTTTCGGCACTAAATACTGAAATCGGAAAAGCAGTAGCCAGTTCGGCCGTGATATCCCATCCGATCTCGGCTGCATGGAGATGTGTGGCTGCCTCCATAACCCACAGCCCCGCTGGGACAGGGCCCAAGGGAGAGGTTTGATGGGACTCAAGCTGCCAGCATATCAGGGCAAGATCGGGCCCAATGTGACTGGCATTAAATGCAGCATGGGCTGATGGACCCTCATTTAATGCAATGAGGGCTATGATGGACTTTCATTAATGACCTTATGGGCTAATGGGACCCTAGTCATGTCACGAGGCCCATTGCCACTGGCGCCAAAAGGATTTTCCCATATAAAACAGGGGACGATCCAGAAGGAGGTACGTATTCCCTCACATGCAAACATACACACCTCTCTTCTCCGATTAGCTACCTGGACTAACTTAAGCATCGGAGAGCCCTGCGCTGCCCAAGCCAGTGTCCTCTGACCGTTCTTTTCTCCCCTTGCAGGTTCGCGAGATAGCAGCAGCTCCTCTGGTACTTTGTGTAAGTCCTTGGAGGCATCATAATCTTGTGAGTATATTTTCTGCAGTTATAGCATCCATTCAACTTTACAATGGCTAAGAAATAAACAATTGCTAGTCCTATTAAAATCAAAGATGAGGTTGCTCGTTTGTTTGAGGAACTTTAGAAGAATGAGAACGTTGTTGGATCTAAGTCTGATGGATCTCTTTGACACAAGAAAGAGATGAGGGGTACTCAACAAAGCAGAGAATGAGAGTTTTTTTGGGTCAAGGATGCTAAATATAAGACTTTTACCAAATGGAAAGATTTTTCCATTTATTTATTTATTTTTTGGTAGAGGATGGAAAGACTTAAGAACTGAGAAGTATCCAAGAGCTTTAGCTAATGAACTCATCGATATTGTAGAAAGAGATCTAAAGCTGTGGGGGTTATCTTCAAGATTAATTTGGAGCAAGCTTAAGATCATGTGGATTGAAATTTTGTATATTGCATATTACTCAAATTTGATGTAGGTGGATGGGTGAGTGTATGTTTACTTCATCATTCTATGTTCTACTCAATGGCTCTCCTTTAAAGTTATTTAAAGCTTCGAGAGGTATCTGACAAGGGAATTCCATTTTTCCTTTTCTGGTTACAATTGTTTTGGAGGGTTTTGGGATCGCTTTTGATAAAACCTACAGAGATGGGGCCAATTATTGATTATAATGTGAGTCAAAGTTGCAAGGCTATCTCACACTAACTATTTGCAAATGATATGATTCTATTTAGCTCACTAGGATGGATGAAATTTTGGCTCTTAAAAGAATTCTACGATGTTTTCAGTTAGTGTGAAGGTTAACCCATCCAAGAGTGTCGGCAAGGATTGTGTGTTATAAGGAGATCATTCAATCTTAATCATATCCAAGAGCTTTTTACCAAAAAAAAAAAAACACATATCCAAGAGCTTGTTGGCGGGGATTGAGTGTTCCAAGGAAACCAATCAATCAATCTTTGGAGCCCATGATTCATTATAAATGAAGTAAGCTCTCCATTGTGTATCTTGGTCTTCCTATTGAAGCAAAGCAGAAATCTAAGTCATTGTTGAAATTTAATGTGACGTTTTGATATTATATATATTATTTATTTTATTATTATTATATAATTGATTGTATTTTAATTAAATATGCGATTAATCTAAGTGGGGACCACGCTAGACTTAGGTTGGTGAGTTTGGCTTGTCGGATAAGTATCTTGACCCATAGTTAACCCGGGCCCAGTTTAGTGGGTATAATCATTCTCTAATCCAAACTCCTATTTTTTTTAGAACCAAAACTCTATGCTCTTTAAAATCTAAGTTAGACTACAACTCTTATTCTTATTTTCTATTTATATACTACCACCACTCTCTTTCATTTTCTCACACAACTCTCTCTCTTTCAACTTTTCTCTGGGTTAGTGCTTTGGGTTTTGGCAATAGGAATTCTAAACCGTCTCCCTCAATTGCAAACATTAGACAAGTACCTAAACATAATTTATAAATTTAATGCTTGTGTTTCTCGTTGATTCGTGTGTGGATCCATATAGAAACCCATTTTTATGCCCTTTCATGTGAGATAATTTTATTGGTGATTCGATTGATTTTCTCATGACTGTATTACTGTAGCAATATTCTGGTTTTATGTTGACCACCGCCCACCTCTGTTTAGATTTCAAAACCGGACCTTGTAACAGGGGAACACAGGCAGTTTGGGAACTATACCGTGTTTTGGAAGTGGGACCCAGGTGGACCCCACTGATGTTTGATCAGGACCGCAGATCCGGTAGTGGACCCTCAGGCGATTTCAAAGATGCTGGACCCGTAGGCAGCGGACCCCGTTTGGACCATCTTCTTGTAGACTGATCAGCAGAGGGCGTGCTTAAGGGGGGAGATTCAATTTGGCTAGTAGATGGTTGTGGGACCCACTGGTTGATCCGATCATAGATCTAGTCCGTCCATTGGGTTGGACATGGTGGGGCGACGTTAGGGATGTGGACTCATGCGAGGTGGACCCCATTTGGTCCACCATCCAAAGACCCAAAGAGGGGCATGACGGTAGTGAAGAAGAAAGAGGGATTTCCGTTTTTTTGAGCTTGTGGGGCCCAGGTGGGTCACCGAGGGAAATCGAGGCCATAGATCTGATAGTAGGGCCTTGGGTGATCTTGTTGGTGAGGTCTAATCTGGTCTTTGATCAGTGGAGCCCACGATGTCAGAAGACTTAACACCCAAGAGAGAAACCTTTAGAGGAATTTACCAAAAAAAATACTTTAGATAACCAGTGGGCCAAAATAAATACTTTAACTAACCGTGTACCAGAACAATCAGTTTGCCTGAAACGGTGTTTTTTTAGGAGTTTCAACTAGCGTCCCTAGGGACCTTATATTTATTAAGCTAAGGGTCCCTAGGGACCTTGCGGCGGACACAAATTAGAATAAAAGAGGTGTTTGGCTTGTGTTTTGCTGTCAGGGCTTCACATACAGGTTCCTTTGCGCCCATTTCTTCATCGAAAAACTGTGGTCCCCGCCAACATTTGCTTCGATTGCTGCTCCTGCTCATTGCCCTTCTACCAACTGTGGTCCCCTCCCACATGTCTTTGTCGAAGGTATGATGCTCCCCTTTGGCCTTTTCTAACTGGATTGTCAACTAAAGAGGATTGACGGTTTAGATCAGGAAAATGGAGCCCACATTATTCAAAATTATATGTTTTCATGTTTGTAATTTTTGCAAATATTAAAAAATATTCACCGTTTTGGTCAATTTAAAGAGGTTCAACATTTCGGATCATAATTTTGGGGGCCAGATGCATATAAAAATTGAAACAAATGGATTGGGGACAAGGGATGAGAAAATAGTGTACAAATTCAGTAGTTACATCCAACGCTTTTCCTTTTTCTACAAGTATCTCACAATCCATGCTGAGTTAGGATTCCAAATTTGAATGTCTCATGGTTGTAATTGGCCCTCTCGAGAGTTTTGACGGTTTGGATCTTGAAAATAGGGCCCATGAATTCCCAAAATAACCACTTTTCATTTTGGGATTTTTTTAAAGTATCTCAATATCTAAGAAGAATCAACAGTTGTGATTTGGTCCCATACACTTAATAACCCTTTTGAAGAGGATGGACGGTTCAGATTATGATTTCAGGGCCCATAAGTGTCAAAATTAAAAAAAAACAGGGCGATGCTCTCGTTAGAAATAGTATTCGTCCACCAGGATTTGTTGTCCATCTGCCTTATAATTAAATGGATGGATAATTACTTATAATTAAACTTTAATTATTTTAAAATTAGATTTGTCTATTAAATGGTTTGAAATGCAATTAACTTATTAAAATGACATGACTCACTGAGTCTCCCCTATTTTTGACTCGGTATTTCGTTAAAACAAGATAACTTGGGAAAGTCAACAGTCAAATTAGAGAGTTTTTCCAACCATAATTTTACTTTCCACTTGACTAAAAAAAGAGCTCATATTGAATATGGAAAGTTTTCTTTTTCTTTTTTGTTGTTGATTATCGTTCTAATACTCCACATTCATCTAATAGGATTTGATACATGGTGAAGTACCCATATAGGGGAGATCTCGTGGAAAGACAATATAACTCACATAATAGCGGTAGTACTTATTTGAGCAAGAACTATAAAAGTAAATATCCTAAAATATACATCCTAGGAGCTTTATAGTACATTGTGTAAAATCTATCTTACTCTAAAAATGCCTTATAAAGAAGAGTCCGGATCACCTATCGCATTTGTTATACCTTCATCGTGAGTGGACCAATAATACTCCGCCACATCATCCAAAATTTTAGGTGATTTTGAAGTTAAAAAAATTAAATCAGATGAAAGAGAATCACCTAAAATTTTGGCTGACATAGCGGAGTATTATTGGTTCACTCAAGGTGAAGGTATAACAAATGCGATAGGTGATCCGGACTCTCTATAAAAAAAGTATCAACATTTAAAGGAGAAGAAATCACAAGATTATCAAAGGAAAAAAATAAGAGAGAGAGAGCGGGGGGAGGAGTATCCTTGGTTTTGTGTAATGATTTGAGGCTAATGAGAACTCTTTTATATGATAAAAGCCTTTAACCTGTGTTATTTATGCACAAAAGAAATATATATTTATTATAACAAGATGAATAGTAAAGGATTGGCATAATGACTAATGAAGAAAACGAAGCCCTACAACTATTTTTTGGTAGTAAAACTTTACAATAGATAAATAACAAAATAGTGTTCACCAAGGTGATTCGGTAATAACCCAAATTGACACTCATCCGTGTGATTCTACAAGGAATATTTTTATAGTTTCCTCACCATTGATTTTGAAAACTTAATATTTTAAACATTGGAGATCCAGTAAAGCTAATAAACAAATGACCCCTCAAGGAAAATTTTTGCAAGACACAGATTAAATGACCTATGACTTACAAAGCATAATGTTGGTCAATTATAAAACAAAACATGAAAAAAGTGAGTATAGAGGAGAACAGAATGTTTAGATGTATGTGGTAAAGCTAGAAAAGATTAAATTAAAATTGCCTCCATTACGAAGCATTTAGAGGTAGCATTAATAAATGATAAAGTCTGTACATCTCCAACATGGACCAACAATAATGTTAGTGAGAAAAAGTTTATCAATACAAGTTGATGGTCTCTCAAGAAAAATGGGTA
Organism: Cinnamomum chago; assembly: GCA_038049695.1. Taxonomy (NCBI): domain Eukaryota; kingdom Viridiplantae; phylum Streptophyta; class Magnoliopsida; order Laurales; family Lauraceae; genus Cinnamomum; species Cinnamomum chago. Next base: position 1,516,050 of record CP142457.1, read on the forward strand.
GGCTGAAGAGGATATTGATGAAAGTAGTAAGGATATATTTGTAGGCAATGGCCCTCTTTTGCCCCGTCCCCGCTAAATGGTCGCCGCTAAAAGTGGTTTTTCTTGTAGTGAGTATAACCTATCAAAGGATTTGGCCCATAATAGACTAGAAACTCAATTCATGTAATTGACCCTAACATTAAATACAATGAGTCTTACACCTTTTCCCTACATCCTATGTGTTCCATTTGCATACGTATAACGTTCACTTCATTCATCCTTCTTTTAAAACGACCAACTATATTCTTTGTTAACCAAGGGATTCAAATGTGGTACCCAATAAGGAGTCAATCCTCTTTGTTGAAATATTTAACAGCCGCTCCTTTTACTTTTGGATTTTTTTACCAAAAGAAGCCTCCAATATTCTCATACCTCCAAAAGTATCATCAAGTACATGTTATGCCCAAAAGCATCTTATACCATAGACTTTATCTTTTTCTAGACCAAATTCGTCACTTTACCTTCGCTAGTTTGAGACATGACTCTTGCGAGCTCGAAACATGACTCACAAGTTTGATACATAACACTTGCGAGCTTATGATTTATTATCCATAAATGTGCCCAACATTATTCGCGAGCTCGAGTTTTCTTCTTTTGTTCAATTCCACTCACCAACACATGTACCCCCAAGCATTCATTAAGCTTCTCTGTCAGGTTAGATTGATTTATACTTTCTATAAACTCCACTAATGTCCTCATTTTTAATATACTCTTACTACAATTAGTAGAAAATCAACTCAAACCTATGGGAATTCAACATAACCCCACATAAAGCTTTCCAAGGGAGAAGATTGTCAAGTCGAGCCCAAGAATCTATCAAGTTAGTGAATTCCACTGTGACTTTATTTAACTGTTAATGTACTCATTCCAATTGTACTTTTATTATAATTTGTGGAGAATTTGTTCCAAAGTCTATAATGCCCTCTCTCAGAATTTGTCCCAAAGTCTATAATGCTCTCTCTCTCTCTCTCAAGCATGAATTGAACATTAACATGATTAAGTTGTGGTGTAAAGAATCAACTTTGCAATATCGAGTATTAACGCGTGATGTCGAAAAGAGACTCATGGGTTCAACAATTAAAGTTTTCTCAAATAGGATACATATAGGTGCATTCGGTTTTAATGACAATTTAGTGCATGAATGCGATCAAATCACAATGTTGCGAGAGATAAAGTGAAGGGCAATTTGGTCTAAAAAATGAAGTATAGCATAAGACGCTTTTGGGCATTACATGAATTTGAGAATGCTTTTGAAGAGAGATATTTTAGGCTTCTTTTGGCAAAAACTTCTAAATATTTTTCATATCATTTTGTTATTTCTTTCTATGCATGAGAATTTAATTCTTTATTCTATTTTTTTATGGATTAAACCAAATGACCTAAAATAAGAAGGATTGAACCTTTACCTATCGCCTAACTCGTCATCTCCTATATATATTAGTCTCATGGCTATTTTTCATGATTGGTGATCAAAATTTTTGAATATTTCCATGAGCAAACCCTATTTCCCTAGATGTGAAAAGACAAACAAAATACAGAAATATAAACTCATATTTTGAAGCTAGGATTTCTTGAAGCGGCAGGGTTTTTCGTTGAAAAGAATATTCTTAAAGCTTCTAAAGAGATGGAAACAAAATTTGAAACTCAGAGGTGACTTGGACCGATTAGAGTTGCATGTGACTCAATCACCTCAACTCAACTCAAGGGCCGGGGAGTGAGTCGCACCTAGAAGCTATTTTTTAATTCCTTTCAAATCTTGTCATAAAAACATCGCAATTATGTTTAATTATATCCCCCATTCTAGATGGAAACTATTCCATATTCTGTTAGGAAGATAACCTCAAATTTGGATTTAAAATAGGTCATGAACAAGCAGTTTATACTTTTTTTTTTGGAAAAATAGAAAATAGATTTTCATAGATGCAATGTTTTTAATATGCAAATGTAATTACAATCATTGGGGATCAAATGAAAGCTTACCTTGTATGGTTATGGTCTGATACTCGGTAATTCCTTCTCTACGAAGATAGATCTAAACTTAAAATTACATGTTTGGCAAATCATATGTATTTGAAATAGATCTACATGAAATAGATCTATTTCAAATGTCCATGTTTGAAATAGATGTTTTAGGAATAGTCGTGTTTGGTAACACACAAAAGTTGATTGAAATAGACTTTTTTAAACCAATGGTTGAAATTTCTTCGCAAATTTCTTGAGATCCAAGAAGAATCAAGCTTTGAGAGAGATTTGATTCATAGCAGCTTTTAGCTTTCCAAAGAGATCTAACGGTTCTAATCTTGTGTTTGAGGCCCACAAAGTAAAAAATAAATAATCAAATTAATCACTTTTTTTTTTCAAATATCTTGATATTGGTGATCATCCAACAGTTGGAATTTGGGCCTATAGTTGTGTTTGGCCATCCGAACAATTCCAATGGTTTGGATTGTGATTTACTGTCCTAGAAATTTAAAAAAAAAAAAAAAAGAAGAGAAGAAGCGAAGTGCCTATGGACCTATTCAAACCTTTCATTCAACGCATGGTATATCAAAGGTTGACCCTTTTTTGCAAATTTCTTAAGATCCATGATGAATCAAGCTTTGAAAATTAACCCCAAAGCAGCTTTTAGCCTTTCAAAGAGATCTGACGGTGATCTTGTGTTTGGGGCCCACAATGTCCAAGAAATCATATCAAATTAATCACGTTTTTCCTTTTTAGCAAATACCTCGAGATTGGTGATCGTCCAACTGTTGAGATTTGGGCTCATAGCCAGTGTTTGGCCTTCTGAACAATTCCAATGGTTCAGATCTTGATTTACCATCACAGAATCTCAACAAAAAAAAAAAAAAGGAAAAACAAATTGCCCCAAATGGACACCCAAAACATTGTTCATCTGCCCCTTTCTGCTTCATATCTCAGTGTCGGTTTCAAATCTTCCCCTTTTTCTACATATTTGAAACTGAGGCAATATGTTTTTATGCCTTAGACATTGGGTTATGGGTTACCTACACTCTAAAAATTGTTTCTCGCAGTTTTAAGACAATAAGAGGCAATAAATAAATTTGTTAAACGGAGCCTAAATGTTGGAGTCTCCTATCACCTTAAGTATGGGTGGGGACATACGTACTTAGAACTAGTTAATCGAGGGGACCAGGAATTTATAGCCTATAGTTGTTAGTGGCTTTAACATGGGCAAAGTATGTGAATAGTTTGGTGGTGGACTCTCACCGAGTGAGTTGTGACTCTTTTAGGATGTTCCAACGTTATATTGCTAATCCTTCTTTTTTTTATTTGAGAGGTAAGTACATTGCTATTTTACAACTGATGTTCTGGGGTTTTTAAGCCCTGTTTTAAATCATCTTTTTATAGACCAGGGTTAAAAATTTCCAACCTGAGTGATAAAGGAATTGGTCATCTCATCAATGGATATGTTAGAAAAATTAGTTATGATACTTGTAGATCTAATTCATTCATCATGCCCTAGACTATGTATAGCAAAAATTACCAAAAAGTACAAAATATCAAACAGAGGGTAGACTCACGAGTTCAATAGTTAAAGTTTTCTCAAATAGGATACATATAAGTGCATTAGGTTTGACTAACAATTCAGAATGCGGTCAAATCTCAATATTGCAAGAGATAAAGTGAAGGGCAATTTGGTCTTAAAAAAATGAAGTGTATGACAAAAGACGCTTTTGGGCATTACATGAATTTGAAAAAGCTTTTGGAGAGAGATATTTGAGGCTTCTTTTGATAAAAACTTCTACATATTTTTCATATCAATTTGTTATTTCTTTATATGCATGAGAATTTAATTCTTTATTCTATATTTTTTATGGATTAAACCAAATGACCTAAAATTAGAAGGATTGAACCTTCACCCTTCGCCTAACTCGTAATCTCCTATATATTAGCTATTTTTCATGAGTGGTGATCAAAGTTTCTGAACATTCCCATGAGAAAACCCCTATTTCCCTAGATCTGAAAAGACAAACAACATACAGAAATTTAAAATCATATTTTGAAAGTAGGATTTCTTGAAGCGGTAGGGTTTTTCGTTGAAGAGAATATTTTTATCGCTTCTAAGGAGATGGGAACAAAATTTGAAACTCGGAGTTGACTTAGTCCGATTTGAGTTGCACGTTACTCGACCACCTCAACTCAACTCAAGGGCCGGGGAGTGAGTCGCACCTAGAAGCTAGTTTTTAATTCCTTTTAGCCCTTGTCATAAAAACATCAAAATCATGTTTAATTATAACCCCCATTATGGATGGAAACTATTCCTTATTCTATTAATAAGATAACCTCAAATTTGGATTTAAAATAGGTCATGAGCAAGCAATTTATACTTTTTTTTTTTGGAAAAATGGATTTTCATAGATACAAGAGTTCTTAACATGCAAATGTAATTACGATCATTGGAGATCAAATGAAAGCTTACCTTGTATGGTTATGGTCTAATACCCGGTAAGTCCTTCTTTGCAAGGATAGATCTAAACTTAAAATTACTTATTTGGAAAATCTTATGTATTTGAAATAGATCTGCGTGAAACAGATCGGTTTCAAATGGCCATGTTTGAAATAGATGTTTTAGGAATAGTCGTGTTTGGTAACACACAAAAACTTATTGAAATAGACTTTTTTAAATCAATGGTTGAAATATCTTCGCAAATTTCATGAGAACGACGAGGAATCAAGCTTTGAGATTCGACTCCATAGTAGGTTTTAGCCTTCGAAAGAGATCTAACGGTTTTGATCTTATGTTTGGGGCCGACAAAGTAAAAAAAAAAAACAACAAATTAACCACTTTTTCTTATTTTGCAAATAACTTGATATTGGTGATCATCCAACGGCTAGAATTTGGGCCCTTGGCCGTGTTTGGCCATCTCAACAATTCAAATGGTTTGTATCATGATTTACTATCCTATAAGGTTAAAAAAAAAAAAAAAAAAAAGAGAGAAGCAAACTGCCTATGGACCTATTCAAAACCTTTCATTGAACGCATGGTACATCAATGGTTGGCAGTTTTTTTTTTTTTTTTTTGCGAATTTCTTGATATTCATGACGAATCAAGCTTTGGAATTTGAGTCCATAGCAGCTTTTCGCCTTGTAAAGAAATTTGACGGTTCTAATCTTGTGTTTCGGGCTCACAAAGTCCAAAATATAATATCAAATTAATCACTTTTTTTTTTTTGCAAATACCTCGAGATTGGTGATCGTCCAACTGTTGAAATTAAACTCATAGCCATGTTTGGCCTTCCGAACAATTCCAATGGTTCAGATCTTGATTTACCATCATAGAATTTCAAAAAAAAAAGAAAAAAAAAAGAAAAATGAATTGCCCCAAATGGAGGCCCAAAACATTATTCATCTGCCCCTCTTTCTGCTTCATGTCTAAGTTTGTGTTTCAAATCTTCCCATTTTTCTGTAGATTTGAAATAGAGGCAATATGTCTAGACATGGAGATATGGGTTACCAAACACTCTAAAAATTGTTTCAACTAGCAGTTTTAAGACAATAAAAGGCAATACATAGATTTGTCAAACAAAACCTAAATGTTGGAGTCTCCTATCACCTTAAGTATGTGTGGGGACATTGGGTACTTGGAACTAGTTAATCGAGGGGACATGGAATTTAGAGCCTATATATAGTCCTTAGTGGCTTTAACATGGGCAAAGTATGTGGATAGTTTGCTGATGGACTCTGACCGAGTGAGTTGTGACTCTTTGGATGTTCGAACATTATCGTGGTAATCCTTTTTTTTTAGGGGATTTAACGGGAAAAACCCTCTAAAACAAGCTATTGATGAATTTGGCCCCCATAGAAAAGGCAAGACAGAATAGGCCCTAAATTGATGTTTCTCTTTTCTTTTTTGTCTTTTAGCGCTATAGTCGATATCGACGCCCTCCCTGAACATTCATTCGTCTCTTCCTCTCTGCAACTGATCTCAAATCATAATCTTTGAGAAGGAGGAAGAAGGAAAGAGAAAGCTGGTAGGTGTCTGCAGATGAGATGCATGGAGATGGAGGTGTGCGCAGGGGCTGTGAGGGCGGAGTGCAGCAGTGAAGGAGGGGGAAACGAGAAAAGAAGAGGAGGAAAGAAAGAGAAAAAAAAAAGGAAAGAGAGGGAGAAGGAAGGAAGAAAGAAAGGACGTGCGCACTGGCGTGGAGTGCAGTGGGTGGCAAAGGGTAGTGCAGGGAGAAAGGAGAAGAAGAGGGGGAGAGGGGGAGAGGGGGAAGGAAGAAAGAAAGAAATGAAAAAGGAGGAGAGCCATTTCGGTAGGGTATGTAGGTGGGTGTGCGGTGGCCCATCACAGCTCATCTCCTTCATCTCATCTTCACCATCCCAGGACGCAGACGGCAGACATCTCCCTCCTTCTCCTTTGTCCTCCCCGGCCAGCCAACCCACCACTCCTTCATCCTTTCCATCTCCCTCCCATCAACCTCCATCTCACCCTATCCATAGCCCTCACGCATCTCCCTTATCTCCACGCAGCCCATCATCAGTTCTTCTTCATCTCCATCTCCACGAGGAATGGAATGCAAGTTCTGAGTCCTTAAACCGATCATTTAATTGTATCCATATCAAGCTGGAGTTGTTTTCAAATAAAGCCCATGAAGGTGTTCGATGAAATGACAGAGAAAGGAAAATGAAATTTCACGCTCATTTCTCTTATTTTTCTCATGGGAAAAAAGTCTGCTGCTGTTGTGGGATTTGTCCTTCCTTGATTTTGCTCACTAGGAGATATTGGATGAAAGGAATTAGAGAACATGAGTGGGGTTTTCATTTCTTGATTTTTTTAATTTTCAAACATATTTCATGTATATATATTTTGAGATGTAAGGTCAATACACAATGAACTTGTAATGTTGTGAATGGTTTCCCCCTATTTGAGATGTTTGAAATGTGTTTGAGATGTCCAAACTCTTGAGCTTTTGAAATGTCTGGGTGAAGGACTAAAACCTTCCCCACTAAAACTTTCAACTATGACGTTTAAGGATGAAATTGGTATTAGTTAAATCAGTGGAAGTTGCGAAATGAGTCGGATGAAACCTTCCCCACCAAAACTCTATATTAATGTTTTCCCCATTACTTTCATGTAGTACCCATCTTCATTAATATCTGTAGCATTGTGTTTTATTAACAAACGTCTCTTTCATGTAGAGATGATCAACTAGTTAGTATTTGTACCATGGTATCCAGCAATGATTTAAATAAAGCACTGGACGAATCCATTTTTATGGACTATCATGTTTAAGGAAGACGTTCATCATCAAGACAATTGTAATGACTACGAAGTTTTCACTGTGGCATTCGCGGAGCATTGTGTTCACTGTCGTCCTATCACATTTACATAATCTGACATCCCTTACTTCCGTAGCAGAATTGTCATTGAGTTATTCAAAAGAAGTTGACAAGTGAATGCTAGTAGGTTGAATCTTCCTTAGTTTTGAACATACTAGTTTGATGTAATTTTCTTAACTGGTTAGAAGAAGTTTTGGGAAGGTTTTTTGGGCAATAGAAGGAGAGGCCAAACATATATACTTACTTTCTTTACTTCATAATTGAAATTGTGGAACTTGTGGGCAGTGGTTGTGGAACTTCTATGGTTTTGGGCAGTTGGATTTATGTTGTGAAACTTCATGTATCATTATTTGAAATTGAATGGTATGTTAATGTATGGTTGTTAATTGAATGTGTGAATGGAATGTACCAATGTATTTAGAACAATGTTTAGTACAATGGAATGTATGATTCTCTGGTTTGTTTAATATGACCAATAGTCGATATCGACTATTTAGCTGAAGCCTAAAAAACACAGTCATAGTCGATATCGACTATTTAGCTGAAACATAAAAAACACCATCATAGTCGATATCGACTATTGTCATGGTCGATATCGACTATTTAACTGAAACATAAAAAACACAGTCATAGTCGATATCGACTGTTGTCATTGTCGATATCGACTATTTAACTGAAACATAAAAAATACAGTCATAGTCGATATCGACTATTTAGCTGAAACATAAAAAACACAGTCATAGTCAATATCGACTATGTTATAATACTATAACTTACTAAGTGTAGCTTTAGATGGGGTTTGCTAATCATTTTCATTAATAAAAGTGGAAAAAAATAAAAAATCATTAGCGGGACAATACAAACAACCATTATATTATCATAGATAAATTCTCAACAACATATAACCCTAAAAAATGGTGATCTTTATAAAAGGAAAAAATATGTTTAACACTTGTACCCTTCCAAAAAATGCTCCAACAAAATATACAAGCCCATCACGACTACATCTTCTATCAATTACATTAACACCAAATATTAACACCAATAAAAATGGACATGATGACATTAACATGTGCATCCCCCATCCAAAAAATCTCTTCCATGTGGAGATTACATTGTCCAGACGGCTACAACTTCTATCACATTAACACCAAATACTAACACCAACCAAAGAGGAGTTCACATTAACTCTTTCATCTCGCTTCTAAAAAATGCTTCAGTAGACTGTACACTATCCAGAATGGTTGCATCTTCTATCACATTAACACCAAATATTAACACCAACCAAAAAGGAGTTCACATTGAATCTTGCATCCCCCTTCCAAAAAATGCTTTAGTAGACTGTACACTGTACAGAACGATTGCATCTAAGCACCAAATATTAACACCAACAAAAAAAGAGTTCACATTGACTCTTGCATCACCTTTCCAAAAAATGCTTCCACCGATTCAACCAACACCAATTTCATCATTAAACGTCATAGTAGAGAGTTTGGGTGGGGAGGTTTCGACCCTTCACTTAGACATTTCAAAAGCTCAAGAGTTCGGACATTTCAAATACATTTCAAACTCCTCAAACACATTTCAAACATCTCAAATAGGGGGAAACCATTCACAACATTACAAGTTCATTGTGTATTGACCTTACATTTCAAAACATATATACATGAAATATGTTTGAAAATTACAAAAATCAAGAAATGAAAACCACACTCATGTTCTCTAATTCCTTTCATCCAATATCTCCTAGTGAGAAAAATCAAGGAAGGACAAACCCCACAACAGCAACAGACTTCTTTCCCATGAGAAAAACAAGAGAAATGAGCGTGAAATTTCCTTCTCCTTTCTCTTTGTCATTTCATCGAACACCTTCATGGGCTTTATTTGAAAACAACTCCAGCTTGATATGGATACAATTAAATGATCGGTTTAAGGACTCAGAACTTGCATTCCATTCCTCGTGGAGATGGAGATGAAGAAGAACTGATGATGGGCTGCGTGGAGATAAGGGAGATGCGTGAGGGCTATGGATAGAGTGAGATGGAGGTTGATGGGAGGGAGATGGAAAGGATGAAGGAGCGGTGGGTTGGCTGGCCGGGGAGGACAAAGGAGAAGGAGGGAGATGGCTGTCGTCTGCGTCCTGGGATGGTGAAGATGAGATGAAGGAGATGAGCTGTGATGGGCCACCGCACACCCACCTACATACCCTACCGAAATGGCTCTCCTCCTTTTTCATTTCTTTCTTTCTTCCTTCCCCCTCTCCCCCTCTCCCCCTCTTCTTCTCCTTTCTCCCTGCACTACCCTTTGCCACCCACTGCACTCCACGCCAGTGCGCACGTCCTTTCTTTCTTTCTTCCTTCTCCCTCTCTTTCCTTTTTTTTTTCTCTTTCTTTCCTCCTCTTCTTTTCTCGTTTCCCCCTCCTTCACTGCTGCACTCCGCCCTCACAGCCCCTGCGCACACCTCCATCTCCATGCATCTCATCTGCAGACACCTACCAGCTTTCTCTTTCCTTCTTCCTCCTTCTCAAAGATTATGATTTGAGATCAGTTGCAGAGAGGAAGAGACGAATGAATGTTCAGGGAGGGCGTCGATATCGACTATAGCGCTAAAAGACAAAAAAGAAAAGAGAAACATCAATTTAGGGCCTATTCTGTCTTGCCTTTTCTATTGGGGTCAAATTCATTAATAGCTTATTTTAGAGGGTTTTTCCCGTTAAATCCCCTTTTTTTTATTTGAAAGGTAAGTACACTGCCATTTTACAGCTGATGTTCTTGGGTTTTTAAGTCCTATTTTAAATCATGTTTTTATAGACCAGGGTTAAAAATTTCCAACCTGAGTGATAAAGGAATTGGTCATCTCATCAATGGATATGTTATTAAAATTAGTTATGATACTTGTAGTTCTAATTCATTCATCATGCCCTAGACTATGTATAGCAAAAATTACCAAAAAGTACAAAAATATCAAACGGAGGGTAGACCAAGAAGAGTTCAGTATTGACCTCAGGGTTATACACACATGTACACGGACAATAGTAAAAACTGAAATTTGTTCAATTCAAACGGAGGAACTGACCTGAGGAATGGAATAAAGATGATTTCAACTGATAGGATACACACGTTGCAGAATCGATGAAAATGCAAAGAGCATCATTGCCTGTTTCAAAGAAGCACTCATAGGGAAGAAGATGGATGCCGGCCAGATGTAGGAATAAATTAATTATATGAGCCTTGACTGGATTGAAAGACTTCAGGATGTATTGTAGTATAGGCATGTGGGGCCGCATGGGTTCAGCCACTTATATTTGCAAAAAATAACATGTTTTGAGAGTCTTGCACAATTTAGGGATGTCAAATGGGCTGGGCCGAGTCGAACCTGCCAGTCAACGGGCTGTGGCCCGGTACGAGCCGTGCTGGGCTGAGGAGGCTGGGCCTGTTGGCCCGGACCAGCCAGGCCCGCCTGGCATGTGGGCTGGAGGCACCAGCCCGCCAGGCCCACTGGGATTGGCCCACCAGCCCGCTGTTCTATTTTTTTTTAATACTAAATTATTATTATACAATCGTGTATGTACTGTGAGCATACATGTACATATATCTATAATATATAGGCATCTTCATTGTTCCAAACTTGGACCTTAAGTGTCAAAATATTTGACACACACCCTTTTATTTTCAGTCCAGATCATTAACTTAGTGGTATTAGAGACCCATTTTATTCCCTAATAGAGTTTTTAGTGGAGTCTTTGCACTCCACAAAGTGATCCCCACTTTTCAGCTGACAGATTATGACAAATAATTGTGAGGTGATTAGAGCTAAAAACAGGTTAAATTCTGTATAGGTCAATAGTGGACCTTGTTCTGTTCTATTTTTTTTTAAATACTGAAAAAAAAAAGGAAAAAAAAAAAAAGAACGGCCCATCCGGCCCATGGCGGGCTGTGGTGGCCATTTGACATCCCTATCTGACATAGAGAACTCATGAGTTGGAGTGGAACCCGTGAAAAAAAAAGCCTTTTACTTGTTTCCAAATTTTATTTCAATAAGAGTTGGCCTCCTGTAAAATTAACGGTATAATGAATAATGTGATGGGCACTATACATAACTAACAAGTTATTCATTTTATGGTCAATCTCATGGTGGCGAACACTTTTTTTTTTTTTTTGCTAAAGGGTAAATTGTATTATAAAAGAAATAGGGAGGAAGAAATAAGAATACACAGGTCAAAAAGATTGACCCCCAAAAGGACCAGGACAAGAAGATAAATGAAAAAGGAAAAAATCACCAAGACAAGAGCTCCTCATGCCTAAGATGCAGAAAACCAGATATTCCTCTAACCATTTGAAGGAGCTAAATGCATGGAGCCAATGAGGGCACTGAGGTGGTGATTGACAAAAGGAGACGATATCTGCAGCAGAGAGAAGGAGATAGCTTCTGATAGGCGAGCTTGCATGGAGAGAAGAGAGTGCCTTTGGTTATCAAAAATGGCCTCATTTCGAGCCTTCCAAAGATGATATAGAACAGTGATGAAGATACCTGCCATGAAGTGAAGACCTTTGGCGTCACTATCCTTGGAGAGGATCCTCCAGATGGAAGAAGCAGAGAAGTTCAGCTGAGGAGGAGCCCCTGCTGCTTGAAAGAACCAGGACCACGTTGCCTTTGCAAAGTCACAGGAGAAGAAGAGATGACCCACTGTGTCTTCTGCAGCACAACAAAAAATGCATCTAGATGCAAGAGAGAAACCGAACCGCTTCAACCAAGTTTCAGTTGGGATCTTGTTGTGCATCAAACACCAACCAAAGCAGTTCACTCTCTGGGGAGAAATTTTGTTCCATATGAACTTGGGCCAGGGGAGAGGCAGGGCTGAGTGTCTGATGGTCTGCCACGCTGAGCTCATGGTGAGCTTACCATCTGGGGAGTCTCTCCATCTGAGGGAATCTCGCACTGCAAGGCTGGGAGAGAGATCCTTAAGAAGATAAAGGAGTTGCTGGTGAACTGCTGCTGGCAGAGCTTCCGGAATGGTCCAGGAACCCGCTTGGAAGAAGGAGGAGAGCCGATGGTCCCTCGGAAAGTGAAAGCCAGGAAAGCTAGAAGATATGGGGACTCCTGCATACCAGGTATCATGCCAGACGTTGATATCCTGGCCGTTGCCAAAAGCCCAGAAGCTACCTTGATGGATGAGGGAAGCTAGACGTCTAATTTTCTTCCAAATGCATGAGCCATAGGGGGAGTTGTCCGAACTCCAAATGGGACGGAATTTAAAGTATATGTTCTTGAACCAGAGGGACCACAAAGACTTTGAAGTAGCTGCTTGCCAACCAAGCTTGATGAAGGAGGCTGAATTGATCTCTGTTAAATTCCTGATGCCCAAGCCACCTTCAGCTTTAGGTAGAGTAACTGTTGTCCAGCTGACGTAATTGAGCTTATGGTTGAGGGCATTTCCTGACCAGAGGAAATGCCTCATAAGTCTCTCTATCTCCTTGCAAATGGAAGCTGGGAAGGGAAGGGTAGCTGCAAGGTGAATTGGGAGGCTCGAGATGACATGCTTAATTAAGATCAGACGGCCTGCAAAAGATAGAGTTTTTGCCTTCCAAGCAGTGAGCTTAGCCTGAACAACATCCAGCAGAGGAAGAAAGTGGATCCTTTTAGGAGATCCAAAGCAGATCGGGGTACCCAGGTATTTGAGATAAGAAGAGGCTACTGGGATTCCAAGGATGGAGCTGAGCCTTCTCTTCCTTCTCGAGCTGCATTTGCCAAGGAACATCTGACTCTTCTGAAGGTTGAAGAATTGCCCAGAAGCTGCCTGATAGGTCTCCAGGAGGTCTTGGAGAAAAAGGACACTTGAGGTTTCTCCTTTCATGAAGAGAAGGATGTCGTCTGCATAAAGTAAATGGCAGGGGGTAGCAGGAACATTGGACAGGGGAAGAAGGAGGCCTTGCTTGTGGAGGTTTGTCAAGTTAAGACTCAGAATTTCCTCTGCTAGGATGAACAGATAGGGAGACAGGGGGTCTCCCTGTCTGAGGCCACTTGAGGAACTGAAGAAACCATAAGGCATTCTGTTGAGAAGCACAGAGCCCTTAGAAGTGCAAATGCACTCTTTTATCAGGGAGATCCACGCCTCAGAGAAGTTAAAGAAATGGAGAGCTGAAAAAAGAAATGTCCAGTTCAGCTTATCAAAGGCATTTGAAATGTCAAGCTTGAGGCATAGGGATCCTTTGTTAAACTTGGAGTTCAGCTTTTGGAAGAGTTCAAAGGCCAAAGCTGAATGTTGCTGAATGTTCCTGCCTTTGATGAAGGCAGCTTGGTGGGGGGAGATCAGATTTGGAATGATGGTTGAGAGCCTGGTAGAGAGAATTTTGGTGAGGATTTTGTAGGAAAAATTCAGCAAGCTGATAGGTCTGAATTCATTTAAGGATTTAGGAGATTTAGACTTGGGGATTAAGACTAGGAAAAAGGTATTGGAAGCTCTGTGGATCCTTTTGGAAAGGAAGAAGTGTTGCACAACAGCTGAGACCGTCTGACCTATGATACTCCAAGAGGCAGAGAAGAAAACTCCATTGAAACCATCCGGACCTGGGGAGCTGTTCTTATTGAGGGAGAAGACAGCAGCTTGAATCTCTTCAGGGGAGGGAACTGCAGTGAGCAGAGCATTCTCTGAGGCTGAGACCTTAGGACTGCTAACTTGGAAAAGGGAGGGCCTTTCTTGACTGTCTTGAGGCTTGTAGAGGTTGGAAAAGTATTCCACTGCATGAGTTTGAATGGTAGCTTGGTCTTCTGTGAAAGAGCCATCAATGGTGAGATGGTGGATGGAATTGAAAGAGCTCCTGGCTTTGGCTGCTAAGTGGAAAAATTTAGTGTTCTGGTCTCCCTCTTTCAGCCATTGAATCATGGATCTTTGTTTCCAGTGAATTTCATTAACTGAGAGGGCCTGGGTGTAAAATATGAAGACATTGTATACATCGTGGTGAGGGTGTTGATTTTGTACTGCTCGAGTTTTTATCAAGTATATCTTCACTTTCGAGTTTTGCTCCTTCCACGAAGAGGACTGGGACTCCTCTCTTGTGCTTTTAGCTCTTTGGCTTGCATGGCCGACAAAATGAAGTGTGTACATTCTACGAAAAGAAAAAATTGAAAAACGTGTGAGCGCCAATGTTATTCCAATTGTATATGTTCTGGTGTATTTAATTTCTACCCTTGGTTGGAGGGGCAGGCTTGGGTACAAAAGATAAATAATACTCTATTAATTAGTTCCTATTCTTTTGCAAAATCCACCTTTTTCTCCAATTAATGGTCTTTAATCTGAATGGACGAATATAGTGATTTGTTTGTCTTGACTTGGACCTTTTTTTTTCGTTATTCCAATTAAGGATTAGGGTAAAAATGAAATTCACTTTTAATAATGATACATTGGTTTCAATTTGATAAAAAAAAAAAACATTATAATAAAGTATATACAAGTGTGGCGTTGATTTTTCTCTGTGGTGAGTTCTTTTTCCTATGGCCCGCACTCATCTGTAGCTTTTTTGTTTTTCCTTTCAATTTTTGTGGCCTTTATATATATATATGGGGAGCCTTTTTTTTTTTTTTTGAGAAAACGCCCTTTCTAGTTGGGCTCACTGGAATGCATGATGATAATGGAAGTCAATTGGATGGAAATATTCATATTAAGTCTACTTATATACTTAAGCTTGAGTCAATAAAATCATCATAACTTTTTGATTCATGACTCTAAAATTTAATGGTTTAGAGGTATCATTTTATCATGATCTCAATCCAACGGTGAGAAAAAGTTGAATGAGTGTCAAACTTGGACTTGTGACAATTCATTGGGAGGAGGGGGGGTGTAGTGTGTGTGAGAAGACTAAATTGACTCGGCATGAGCTGCATGGTAAGGGGAAAAAAAAAAGGGGAGGCGAGAAATGGACATTTTTAAAGTGTGACTTTTTTAGAATTTGCCTATATATGTGTATACACACGTGTGTGTTCCAGCCCATCCTTCAGCCGAGTTGCGTCAATTGTTTTTGTATAGTCAGATTCCGACCCTTTTATTGGTTGCTACAGGTCTGGTAATTTTCAGTCATCCAGCTCCTCACGCCTTCTATTAATCACTCATTGCAAAGATATTATCTTTGTAGTCTTTCTGTACAATCCTCAAACACGTTCCAGGAACTAATCTAGCCTTCTAGTTCAATTGGAATCTGATATCCTGGCTGTCTTCTATTAATTAAATCACTTGGCCTCTCTCTCTCTCTCTCTCTCTCTCTCTCTCTCTCTCTCTATCACCAATCACCGGGCGTTACATTAAATTATTACATACAATAGGCTCCGTTTCTTTACTAGAATTCCTTACAGGAATTCAGGTTGTCTTAGGAATTCAGAATTTCTGTTAGGAATTCTGTATTTCATTATTAGAATTCCTGGGCATTTGAAATCCCAAAAAACTCAGTATTTGAAAAACCACTTTAACAAGGAAGATTTGGAAATCTCGCTTCGCATTGAAATTTCTGGAGAGGGATGGCGGCATTCCTGGAGCTCAACGGTCATCTTCTTCATCGATATTTTTGTTTTGTCTTTGTTGTGATTGTCCACCAAGTGGCCTTTTTCTTTAAAATGTGCTAAAGGATCCACCTTATTGAAGGGGATCGTTATATGTAGGGGTCTTTTTGTGGAGAATATGTGACAAGAATTCTAGTTAGAAATTCTTTTAGCTATGGAACAAGAAAGTTGAAGGGACAAGGGATTCAAAATTCTCAGGCAGGAATCTAAGCCATGAATGAAACAACGAATTTAGAATTCCAGAATTTGGAACCATTTCAAAAACCAGCATTTAAAATTCCGAGACAACCACCAGACATAAATTCTATGAATTCTAGTAAAGAAACGGCCCCTAATAGTCCATGTGCTCTGCTGTGTTCCACCCGTTTTCCTCTCTCTTTCTATTCTATAAGAAAGAGGGCCCGGTCAGTATACCGGGACACTGCCATTAGGAACAATACGAAGAAATTCAGATGGATCAGTGATCTTTGATTTGATCCGACAAATCTTGAGAATATGAAAGGAAGAAAGAAAGAAATTGCACGTCAGTCAGTAGTAATCTTTTTATATGTAAATATAAAGCCTGTGATACTGTTTTTCCAAGATGATTGTGAGAAAATGGAGCGGGTGAGATAGAAAAACAGGTGGGAGAAGAAGAAATAAGAGGAAGAAAAAACAAAGGGAGTTTTATGTCTTAAAAAAATCGGGCAGAACGACGCTTGTCTAACAGAAGCGGCGCTAGCGTCACTCTTGTCAGACATGCGTCGCTCCCCTTAGCATTTAAAAAACAAATGGAAGAGGTCCTGACGGACTCCGTTTGTGCCGCACACCTTCACGAGAAATGACCAAATATATGGCCCGTTTGGTAATTTTACATGTAAATAAAGTATAGTAAATCATCAAATCAAGAGAGAATAAAATATAATGGGGTTATAACGGTATTCTATATTTAATTATTTGATATGGAATCTTTTTGGCTTTTTGTATAGAAAAGTGAACATTTTATGTCATTTAGTGAAGAAAAAATGTTGTTTTTCGACTTTTTTTTTAAAGATAAGGAAATTTTGAATTAAAGTGCTATTGATGTGACCCTGTCTTAAAAATGGAGGCTTTACTTGACTTTTACTAATTTAGTAAAGTGTCAAATGGGCCGTATGGATTTTTCCCATAAAATCCTCTTTTATATTTAATCTGCTTTAGCCCAACCAAAATTTTATATTTTTATATATTCACCCTCACAGGCAAATTTCCCATTTCCGCCACTGCATAATACGGCTCTCAAAGCACCGGGCAGGGACCAGGGTTGTCCTTAACCTACCCTCAATATATGCAGAGCATGGCCCAGGTGTGTTTGAGACTGTTAGCAATGTAAAAATGAAGAAATTCTTGGCACAACTGAAACCCAACACCATTTATTAAATGGTCTGAGTTCTTTTACCCGTTTATGATTAACAAATGAACTGAAAATGTTCGCCTGCAAATTTAGTTGGGCCCAGTCATAAATTACAATGTATGTGTTTACTTAATGAACTCATTTTAGCTTGTACAAATTCAGATTAGTCTGGCATCATCAAGACAAGGCCGATGGTTAATATTGGTCAAGGACCACTGATGTCAACATAACATAAGGCTTGAACTTGGTGAGTCAGGTCATCGGTTCGGGTCAGAATAGGACCATTTTCCTAAATGGATCAGGTTCGATTTAGGTCTGACATGACCTTGACCGAACAGATGGGTGGGCATGGAGGTGAATGGGTCTAGTCGGGTTAGGTTGGGCCTGACCCAAATGACTGGAACTGCTAAGTCAGACTTTTTGTCTTAACGGGTCATATTCGAGTATACTGGTCGGGTCGAGTCAAAGGAACTGAAAATTTTACAATTTCAAAGGGAGGAACTAACCTCAGGGGTCAAATGAGATGCAAAGTAGCCATCCATTCCAATTCGCAGTGTGGAAAATGTAATGGACGGCGTCTGTTCAAAGGAGCCTGCACAAACAGAAAGAGGTGATAGCGCTGAAAACTGGATGACTATCTGTTCGATAGGCCCCATCAACAGAACTCTGGGTCCCACATGTACACACTACTACACAGATTTTAGACCGAGGATTGTATCATTCCATTCATGTCCCATGATAAGCTCTACTCTTATTTTCTGATAACCGATTTTGGTACAGATGGGGCCCATCTATCCATGTGGTCTCAACCGCTGATGTGATCATAAATGTTGACAAGCTCAGAAGAACGAAAAGGAAAATGGAAAGCAGGAGCACCAAAGTTCACCATTTCATGCACTGGATTTATTTATTTACTTAATTTTCCCTTATGAATGCCAATGCCTTACCAAAGTAAATACTAGTAAAAAAAAAAACTTTACCTTTCAACAAAAAACTTACCTCTCAAAAGACTTTTTTACCTTGACAAAAACTTAACCTTTCAAAAGAAACAAAAAAAAAAGAAAAAAAGAAAGAGATTAAATCTTTCAAAAAAAAAAAAAAAAACCTTAAAAATAGGGGCCGGACCAATTCCCTTTGCTCCAACAGTGAGCAGGACCAATTCCTTCTGAAGTACGATTGGGTAACAACCGATCGATATAAGACAGCATACTTCATTTTAAGTATTTCAGATTATCAATAGATGACCCCACTTCGACAACATGGGGTCACCTGGGTATTTAGAGATCAATTCATTGGTATGCCACTCTTCCCACATTTATGAGCTTCTCTTCATACTTGTGTAAGATTCATTGGTCCAACTCCCTTGATTTGAGATACTAAAAAACATAGGTGACCCTACTTTTGAAGTTTTACTTCTCCTGCTCATGCAAATTATGGATGACACACCGTCTAAACGTTGGCCAATTTTTGGTTGGTTATGTTCCAGTGGCTATGTTTGTGCCGAGTATTTTTCACAAGAACTAAGGGCTTTTTTCTTCGCTGGAATTCATGGAATTCTTATCTGGGGTATTTTTGATATCTAGACACCAAAAAGTAAAGGGGTTGGAATTTCAGCAATTACAAAGGTCATTTGAGTCTTTTTAGGTAGCTAGAATTTTAGAGTTTTACTAAAGGAACATAACATTTGCAAATGCCAACGGCCCGTTTCTTTATTAGAATTCCTGACAAGAATTTGATATGTTGGAATTTTTTTTTTTTTACATGAGCCCTGGCATTTGCAAATGCCATGTTTCTTCACAATCATTTCAAAACTCTAGCCACCTAAAAGGTCTCAAACAACCTTTAGAACTTTTGGAATTCCAGCCCCTTTGCTTTT
Source organism: Cinnamomum chago (assembly GCA_038049695.1). Lineage (NCBI taxonomy): Eukaryota > Viridiplantae > Streptophyta > Magnoliopsida > Laurales > Lauraceae > Cinnamomum > Cinnamomum chago. Next base: position 1,535,193 of record CP142457.1, read on the forward strand.
TGGTGTGACTTATGGATGCTCCGGTGCAAGGGATCATTCGAGAATCCCACTATTATGTCTAAGAATCTTAAAAAGTTTCAAACAATTTCGAGAATCCCACTATTATGTCAAAGAATCTTACAAAATTTCAAACAAAAATTCTATGAATTCCAATAAAGAAACATGCCCTAAAAGTACGTGCAGAAATCAATGACTTCTTCTATATTCCATTTTAATATTTTTGACGGCCTTTATGTTGAGGCGAATGTAATTTATACAATTTTGAACTAGAACACATTTGATTTTTCTTCTTTTGATAAACACTCACTCACAAACCATATCCAATGCCCTCATCATTTGCACTATCTTCCAGCGACCAAGGATTAATCTTTATTTTTCAATGGATTGGCGAAAACATATTTGAATTTAGTCACTAGAGAACCATTTTTTAGTCTTCAACAAGAGCTAAAAACAAATTGTCTCCTATAGATTTTTTTTCACCAAAAATAAACTAAAGCACTACGTTTCTGCATCAAGTAAAATTATTGAGTTCTACCAAAAAAAAAAAACTATTGTGAAAATAAAATGCTATGAAAAACTGCAATGGACAAACATTCTCTTAAAATAAAGCTTTAAAACGTTTGCCAACACTCTTGTGGTTACGTGGTTTTGGCACCTCCATATCACTCTCTTGTCCAGGGATCTATCCCCAAGCACTCATTCAATCCAAAGTAGGCTGGGGTTGATATTTTCTCACCATTTTCTAAAAAAACTCAGAAAGAAGGGTTGAAAGTGGAGTGGGGGTGGGGGTGGGGGTTGATATTTTCTCACCGTTTTCTAAAAAATCTCAGAAAAAAGGGTTGAAAATTTAAATATCCGTTCTAGGCCTCATACATGTAGCTTGATTCAGAAAGATTTGTGTTTTCACGGATCCGGATCCCCTGTTTGGATCAAACAGGGTTTATGCAAAGAAGATTTTTTAGAAGATAGAAATTTTTTTTTTAGGAGATGGGATGTGACATCCCTCCCCATGTGGCACCCCCCAATTGGTCCAAACAGGGGATCCATTTCCTGTTTTCACATGTGTGTCAGAAAAAATGATTTAAAATAGAGTCTAAATGCTCTCTTGCGGCTATTATATGGCACTGGAGCAACACTTTTCATGAACTCCATCATGGGGCCCGCGTAGAGAAATTCCAGGCCGTTCAAGATCGATACCAACACTGGCCTCTACAAATAAATCCTAAAGCTTAAGAAAAAATGGAGTGGGCCCCACCGTACAATTTAGCAGCACTATAGAAACCTACTAGGCAATGACTGACTTCATTGTTGACATGGTGTTAAGCATCTTTCTGGCATGGTGCTCAATCATATTAAGGGACCTACTCCTTTTGAGCCGAAACCTATAGATATGTACTTGGAGGGGATGAAATTCATCTTAAACAGTTTGGATCTTCTCTACATGGGCCCCATAGTGGAGTTTTAGAAAAAGTGTAACATGGTTTCATCTAATAGCTGGGAAAGAGGATCGGGACTCTTAAAAATATAGTTTCTGTAGAAGCTATTGATCATGTAGTTGGGATGATGATTCGAACTTTTGTCACAAGACACACTTAGGTGGGGACAAGATCTTTCGATCCCCTTGGTCCCATCCCCAGGCAGGGCTTCGGGAGGGCCCCGGGAGAAATGCTTCTCACGGTAGGTTCAAGTGAGGGGCCCCTACAAGTTAACGAGTTATAAAGAGGGCCGTAAATGTGTGTTTGTATAAAAATCAGATCAATGCATGCTGTTAGCCGTCTAATATAATTTTAAGAAATATATAGTTAAAATAGAAATTTTGGTTATTGTCAATTTCATTGTCTCACAATGGATAACTGGAAACATCCTAATAATTTGGTCCTTCTAGATGTGTAGCTTTCAAAACTTTCTTCTATATGACGGGTGAACAAGCTTTTAAGACAGAGGAGAAAATTTGTAGTGCACCAAAGTCCTCCATTTTAAAACCCTTGCTAAGGGGCTCTTTATACAGTGTAGAGGTCTTCAATCCTCACATCATAGATAAGGATTAAAGTTTTCTCTAGGGATCTTTCTTGTAGAAAAGTAATATATTCCTGTTTATGTAGTGGGCTTATTTAAAGAGGAATTTAGATAAGCCCACTATATAATGGGTTTATTTGTAATAGGATGTGTGACTTCTGGGAAGTCTTCATGTTGCAACCATTTTTCCAAACATTGTTGGGATAAGTTTTTGATAATGATAGAGGCTTATTTGTCTACTTTATACCAAGTTTATAGGAAATTATAGTAAAGTTTTAATTTTTTTTAACAAAGGAAATACAAAGACTGAACGATGTAAGGCGGAGATGTAGATGGGGCTCTCAATTTTATATATATATATATATATATATATATATATATATATGAAACGGACATATTGTCAAAATTTTGACCCTCTCAAATGCCCTTTATGTTCCTCTTAATTTTCACGTTACCTATTATTAACTCTTAAAACCGTTATCCTTTTGATTTTCACCCTCCCTATTAAGATCAAATCATGTAATTTTACTTAATAATTAATCCAATTGCAGCTATCACCCCTTTTCTAAGCAAAATTTGGGAGTCCATTATGTTGTACTTCAATGGTCTGGCCTTGACTTTGAGCTGTGCATACTGGGCCCAAATTAGTTTTAGGCCCTAATCAATGATTCTCTCTTCTACATGAATGAACCGAGTTGTCAACGACATGTGATTAGAAGACTACAAACTATAGGGAAGGGTTCCAAGAAGTTGGGTAGTAGTAAACATGAAAGGGTTAAGGAAAAAGACCAACTTTTTCTACCTAATAGTAAAATCACTTAGGACTTTTGCCATTGCACCAAAGCAATGACCCTATAAAATTGTCTTATATATGACCACAAAATACTAATTTTTCAAAACAAAGAAATTGCTAAAAATTGTAAAAAAATAAAATAAAATTTCTTAACTACATAGAAACCATCAAACTAAACTGTAAGTTACTTTTCAACGCCTTCTAAAAAAAACCAGACTCAAATGGACTAAAAGCCCTAAAATAAGCAAAATAGAAAATTACTATAAATAGTAAATGTTGCATGAAAAATGCATTTAGACATTTGAAACGGCCTCATTGGACCTTGGAAGCAGTTTTCATATCGTAGAGCGCTTTGATAGTAGTTTCAGAACAACAAGTACTCATGTATTCAAATCAAAAGAGCCGTTTAAAGTTGATGCTATCCTTTCGGTATAATTTCTTACAATCTTCACATCCCAAAAATTGTTCTGCCACTTACTGTATATCAAGGTGTGACATGATTAAATTAACTGCAAAATGGGGGCTAATTAAACATAGACTAATGTGAAACAATTAGAGCTGAGACAAAAGATCCTAGAGTTCGTTTGTGTATTCCCGAGAATAGAAAAATATAAGAGTTACAATATTTCATATAGGAATCTGGATCTTTTTTAGATTTTTTCTTACAGTGACCGTGAATATACCAATCACCGTACACTATACGTGAATAATAGACTTCTCCATTCTTCACCTTAACTTGAAAAAAGCAAAACAGTAGAGCAAGGTATGTGAAACAGTAGTCCTCTTTTTCTCCTATTCAACAAGATTTCAAATCAAATCTCCACTCTCTGTAGAAAAGAGACTCTGTGATTTCCGCACCTTGCGGAAGTTGTCATAAAATTCGGTCATGTCACAGAAGCAGACGCAGAAAATACATGAAGTTTCTTTTCAGAAGAGTCCATGAAAAATAATTCAGTATTGCTTGACTACAGATTGAGTTTGATAGCTGAGATGTAGCAAAGGTACCACCTACTAAGCAACATACTAGGTGGCTAACAAATGACCTAATTAAATAAGTAAGATGTCGGTGATGAAAGGAATGGCCCCTTCCAATTATCCTAATGAGTTTGAACTTTGAACATGAATACATGATCAAAGCTTACAAATATAGCCAAACATAGCCTTTTCATTTTTCAATCAATGAGTCGCCCTTATCCCTCAAAGCAACCCTGACAACCAATGCAATAATGTAACTACAGAACCCAACTGTGGATAAATAAATTACCCATTGACCAGAATGTTACATCAATGGGACACTTTTGGCTGAGCCATCAAACACAAAAACACATTCAATAGCTGCTGTATGATCTAAGCCGTCCAATTCAAAGTGAGTCCGGCCCAAATCAGGCCCACCAGGACGAATGAGGAAACCGCAACCGTTCTGCTAAGCCACCATACACAATTCATTTCTTGTGGGCAGAATCTCATATGGTGAGACTGGTACACTACAAAGATATGATGACCTCCTATAATTTCCAGGTGCAAATGGTGATCCTAGGATAACTAAGTTACCCCTTAAGGAGATGTGACTGAGGTCTTCTTCACCCCAGGAACCTTGGGGGCTCATTTCGTTCAAAGTAAATACAGTATAGATAACTTCTGAGCTATTTGCAATTATTATTTATTCATTTTTGTCATGATCAAATTCAGGTCAACAGAGAAACAGGTAATGTTGCAAAAAGATAATATGGGGATGATATAGAAAGGATTCCTAACCCATCTCCATCACGACTTTCAACAAGGTTTTTCTTTTTTTTATATATATAGCTTGATAATAATAAAAAAAAAAAGAATGATTAAAATAAACTAAAGTAAATAATTATCACAATATACAAATAATTGACAATAGTTGCAACAAATCATTCATTAAGAACCTGTTTGTTTGGATGGAAGGAAATAAGGTAGATATGTATATGAGACCACGACTTTCCCAGATATTGAATGATTAAGGGTGATAGTCACAGGTAGAGATAGGAGACAAAAATTATAAAAACAACTGTGCCTTTTTCTTTCTGGCCAAATCTTTTTCCAACTCATCATGTGACATTGAGTTGGATCAAAGGGGCATAAATGTAGTTGAAGAATGGGTTAAAAGTCTCAAGGCCTACTAGCTTTTTCATCCAGTCCCACTTTGGGCTAGGCCAGGGTCAAACAAACCCCTAATCAGCCCAAACATTTACATGAAAAAGGACAGGCCCAAGACCTTAATTGGGCCTACAAGCCCTGTTACGAGCATCACAAACTGGCTGAAACAATAGGCCCAGCGAGCCAGCCTCATCCAATAGAAATTGATGCACAAAACAGATAATCACTCACTATTGGAAGTCCTATCTTGGATCTGTCTTAACTTAAAACCAATTTGTCAAACCTACCAGATTAAGGGAGAATTAAATGAGACAAATCCTCAAAAAACCGCTCAAGTTTTTTAGAGAGGTTCATTTCAGCTTCAATGTTATGAAAGTTAACATCCTTTTTCTTGATCATTTCTAAGGTATTTCTAGTTTCTTTTATAACTTCTTCAACCTTTCCAAAGCACGTTTTATTCCATTTGGTAAGGTCTTTGCCAAGAAGATGGAGAGTATGACTAATATTTTCTTTCTTTATTTATTTTTTGTCTTAGTCCATCTATTTAGGATAACATTCTCGCCACATGCTCTGGAATCTAAATGGGCGAGGGAGTTTGGTTTTTTTTGGGGATCCAATAAAAAGTATAGGGGAGTGGTTGGGTAATAATTTCCTACCATGAGGACTTTTCCCCCAGTTTTGTTCCACTTGCCCTAAGATTGACAAGCCTTTTCTTCCACTCCACCATTGTCAAGGATTAGGGTAGGTGCCTTGCAACTATTCCAATGGAGGGTTGGTACATGAAAGACTATTTGATTGCTATTTGGGGCGTCACTAGACTATTTGATTGCTATTTGGAGGGGTCACTTTACTTCTTTAATGGGAATGCATTGATTAGAATTTATAAGAATTCAATATTAAGCAAATAAACGGACATGTAATGAAGCAAAATTTCAACAAAGTTGAGAAAGTAAAAAAGGAAAGAAATAATTAGTGAAAGGTCCCTAGAATTGAATCTTTCCAGCCTCCAGTCCAGGCAAATCTTGTTAAGAGCTTTGGTCTAAGTAGTTAGACTGTTTGCAGCCAGAGGTCCTTGACTACAACTTACATGACTAATTTGTCATCTCTCAACTGTTTAGGCAACCATATTTGAATTTTAAAATTCCAAATCTTCCATTCTCCCCCTCATTACAAGCTGGGTAGTCCTGGATCCTTTGCTCTCGCACCCAAAATTTGGTCATCTTCTTCAGCGGGGACAACAGGCCGGATCTCAATCTCTCATGCTTCTTCGCCGGTGATGTTGAAGAAGAACAACAAGAAGTCTGAGGGAGATGAAAATGGTCTCATTACTGTGATTCTTACAGTCGACATGCATTGCGAAGGATGCTCCAAGAAAGTCATCGGTTCTCTCAAAGGATTCCAAAAACGGAGGAGGTGAAGGGCGATCCCAGCAGCAACAAGTTGACTGTGGTCGGAAAGGTGCATCCGGAGAAGATCCGTGATCGGGTCCAGAGCAAGACGAAGAAGAAGGTCGTCCCCGTCTCTCCTCTCCCAAAAAATGGAACTCCCAGAAACCCAGATTACAAAGGTGGACCATCACCGTCGCCGAAGATCAAGAAAAGGTGGACGATCACCGTCGCTGAAGATCAAGATCAACAAATCTGGATTTTCAAACCAAAACTCGTAGAAACCCAGATTACAGAGGATCCAGATTCGCCCATCGCCAGAGAAGAAGACAAGTTCTTCGTCGGTGCCATCATCGTTGCCGGAAGAAGAGAAGAGGATCACCATTGCCACCTCGCCGGAGCCCCGTGTTGAACTGCCTTTGCACCATCGTTGTTGCAGGAACGTTTGCGGTTCTTGTTCTGGGACAGGAGAACGAGAGGAGGAAGAAGATGACCTAGATGGTTGGTTCCAGTCGGGGTCAGATCGGGTTAAGTTTGACCTAGTTTCAAAAGTCCAAAAGCAAATCTATTTGAGTTTTTGAGAAATTTACCTGTATTTTTGGCAAATATATATGAGTTCCCGACAAATTTAACTGAGTTTTTGAAAAATTTATCTGAGTTTCTAAATAATTTATCTTCATTTTGGAAATTTTAACTGAGTTTTTGAAAATAAGTCTTTCTGTGTGTTAGGTAAATTTATCTAAGTTTTGGAAAATCTATATGAGTTTTTTCGAAAATTTATTTGCTTTTTTTCAAATCTATTTGCGTTTTTAATTTTATTTAGTCTTTCGAAATTTATTTGCGTCTTTTCAAATTTATTTATATTTTTTGAATCTTATTTGGATCTTTTGAAATTTATTTACCTCTTTGAAAATTTATTTACATTTTCTGAAATTTATTTGGATCCTTTGAAATTTATTTGCATCTTTTAAATTATCTATGTTCTTTTGAAATTTATTTTGTTTTTTGAAATTTATTTGCTTTTTTTAAATTCATTTCGTTTTTTGAGATTTATTTGCTCTCTTTTGAAATTTATTTACGTTTTTTAAATTTATTTCATTTTTAAAAATTTATTTGAAAATGGAGTGGCAAACAAGTCGGTTGGGTTTGGTTTGAGCCTTAACCTGTGTTTGGCCATTATTTATTTATTTATTTTCTTCTCAACTCCCCTTCTTACTCTTTTCCCTCTCCTTGTTCAGGCTCCTTTAATTTCTCATAAGAATTTGGCATATTAGAGATTTTTGGACACGCTGTGATGAGTTATCCTTGGCATTTGAACTTTTTTACAAGAACTCCAAGTGCCTCCCAGTCTGTCCGTCCCCGCCCCCCGATCTCTTTTACAGGAACTCCAAGTGCGCCCCCCCCCCCCCCAAAGGTCACAATGTCCTTTCGAAATTGTTGGAATTCCATGTCTCTCTCTTCTTCTTTTTTATTGGAATCTCAGATCCTCCATAAAGAGGAGGATTTTGAGATTCCACAAAGGGTTTAGGCAGATGACTACATATTTGAAATCCTCTCTATTTTACTTTGTATTTATTTTCTTTTTCTTTTTTTTAAAGGAAGATGACTACGATATCGAGTAGCATTAGTAGGCAAGTTTTGAATTCAAGGGCGGAGCCAGAAAATATGGGGTGCGCGGCGTGTGGGGCTAAATAAATTTTTTTCCTATCTAATAGGAAGTTGTCGACCATAGGCATTTATGGATAAATGGTCTAATCATTGAGATGGATATATGTTTAAATTACAAATTAAGTTGTTCAAATCTATCCTAATTACATTAAGAATGATGCCTTTGACTTTTCTTTTGTTAGTATTTTAGAAAGGAGGAACCAATATTTCAGCTAATACCTTTCAATTTCCAACTTGATTAATAAGAGGTTAAACTACAAAGACGTAGACTAACCAAAGGTTTATATATAAATGGAACTAATTTTGATTGTCTATACCCCAACTCTACTCTAATTATACAGTACAAAGACTTGTTTAGATTCACTTGATCCCTTGCACTCAGTTTCCCTCTATGCAATTAATTGCAACTGATTATGGCAAACAATAAACAACTGTGATTTACCTAAAAAACTTGGGTATCCCTTTTCCACCCGATCTATATCAAGCGTTCGATTTCAAATGGTTCGAAAAAGGGTGGCAATTTCCTACCAAAAAAAAAGAAAAAAAAAAGGAAAAGGTGGCAATTCCTAATGCAGGAGGTGTTGGATTGTTGGTTAAAGAAAAATTATTAATATATAAAAAATAACAATAAATAAATAAGTAGGTGTTGGATTGTTTGTTGGTTACAGGATGATTGGCTTCATGGTAATAATCCTGCCTGTCCAGTTGTTGGACCCCTGGAATTGAAAACAACCCATTGTGAGGGACAATGGCTATTTCTTTTAATCTTGATTGAGTGGTCCTTCTGTATAAATGTTAGATCATCCACCTATTTAGCCATTTGAGTCTTATTGAATATTTGTTGGCCATAAGATAAAAACTTTTTGGCCTATTTTTAAAGAAATTTATGCCTAACTTTTTTTTTTTCCCATCTTAGTCCATTATATTGTTAGTTGCTAGCTCATTAGACAATGACATAGGGTATTTTTGTCATTTCTCAAATATTTTTTCCCGTGAGTATTGATTAAAAGAATGGCAAAACTACGATGCAACGGCAACACCCATGCTAAATAGATGTGTGGGGCCCACCTTTGGAAAACCCAAACCTCTTATTAGCCCTAGAACCCATTGTAGTGATCGAATAATAATTTATTATCTAAATTAGTGAGATTGCCACCGTTGGATCAACTAAATTTTGAACATGTGATTAACTTTCTTTATTTACTCTTTTTAATAGACTGAAATGGAAGAAGTCTCTCATGTGTGAAATTCGATGATCAATTTATCGATTAACCCACTAAATCAACTTAAAATAGGGGCATTTGGTAATTGCAGGTCCTTCAACAGTGCATTTTATTGCAAAATGTCCACGTTTTTTTTAGAGGCAAAGGTCGCCTTTTTCAAGTTTTAAACAATTAAAAATTCCAAAATGCCCCTCTTAATACACTCTGCGCAGTATTCAAAAACCTCAAATTAACTCGTAAATTTTGTGAAGACAAATCAACTCGACAAATCAGGGATTACAACAAAGAAGAGAAAGAGAAAGGGGAAAACTGATTCAAAGAAGCATATATCACCTAGAAAATCTCAAGCATCCGAATCATCTTCTCACAAAACACTGTTTGAAGACGATTTAGGGTTGGAAGAAATACTTTTGTGATTCCTAATCCTAGGAAAGACAAAATCTAGAGGAGTCGAAGCATCTTCTCGAAAATACTATTCACGTTCGCTCAATCCAAACATTAAATTAAGTTTTCTTTCCATGTGATGAATCTGTGTGTTAGTTGCAAATTCAGATAACATCCCATTATATATAGACACAACCAAAGAGTAATCTGATGTTTCATTGATAATATACAAACATAAATTAATCTGTTATGATCTCAGACACAACGGTATCTAAAAGTCATATAATTTTAATTGATTTGATAAAAAGACAAATACATTTATCTTAGTTTTGAAAGACATACAAATAGATTTATCTGAGTTTTGAAACAAATACGATAAATTTATCTGAGTTCTTTAAGAAATTCAGATAAATTTATTTGTCTTTTAGAAAAAACTTAGATAAATTTATATGTCTTTTCGAAGAAACTCACATACATTTATCTGACTTTCGAAAAGAAAACCATAGAAGACCACATAACTCTCAAGTACGACTAGAACGAATACAAAAGACCTGTTTTAGAAAGGAGATTTTGTAGGCAGAAATATATCAATTGTCATTCCCTTCCATTTGAATTTCGAAACTTGATTTACAACTACGAAATAAAATCCGTGAAACAGTTTGAGGCGTGTATAGGGGCAAATCAGTCATTAAAGATCATGCAAAAGACTTATTTTAGAAAAGGAGATTTTATAGGAAAAAATCTATCAATTGTAATTCCCTCCCATTTGAATTTTGAAAATTGATCTACAGCTACGAAATAAAACCCGTGACACAGCTCGAGGCATTTACATGGACAAATTAGTCATTAAAGATCATGTATTGGAGCTTAAGGGCAACAAATTAGTCATTAAAGATCATTTTGGATCCCATAAGAATAAGAAAATCAACAAAGATCATTTTGGATCCAAGTTTGTGGTCAGATTTACTACTAGAACTTGATTGATTGACGCCATGTTCTACCATCTTAACACTCTTTGTGTTTTAATTTTATTTCAATGTATATTTGCATTCTTTGAACAAAAAAAATGGGTATTGGGTTTTAATGGATTACCTAGTAGATGGGGTTTTCCATGTCTGATTTTATCTTTCATTTTCTTTCCTTAGATTATAATGTGTTGCTTGTGATATTTGATCAAGTAAATATGTCTTATTGGTTTTTAATTTTTTTTTGTTTTTGATCTCTGCTTCATTATGTTTCTTCTAATAGTTTTTATTTGCAGTGGTGGTGTTGCCATGAGAAAGAATGATCAATGAAGAGGTATAAATTTGACACAAGATACAAAAGTGAAAATGAATTTAAAAGAAATTTCATAAGATAAAATAGAATTAATACTCAATGGGTATAATATTTTATGACTAATTATTATTTAAGATTTTATTATTTTTAATATTATAAATTATGTTGCCCGTGCTAAGCGCGGGCGTGTTTTGCTAGTTCAATATTAAGCAAATAAACCGACATGCAATGAAGCAAAATTTCAACAAAGTTGAAAAAGTAAAAAAGGAAAAGGCTAATAGATTGAGATTTAAGAAATTTTCTGATAAGTTTAATTAAAGTTTAATAATTATGGCTATGAATTTCAATTATTAAAGTTTAATAATGATGGGCACCGCATGAATCACTATATTGAACAGTAGCATATATATAGCTGTTATTTACACATGACAACTGAACAGTAGAGGTGTATTATGATCAACTTGTACTTTTCAGTTTTATCTTTATTTTTATTTATTTTGGGGCTGGGACAGAACACCCGCAAAGGAGGCAGGCACCTAATTTTTTCAGGCCTAACCCATTTAGTAATCATCATAAACATGTCCAAGTCCCAACCCACAGGTCTACCAAAATCAAATATAGACACTAGAATTAGAGCCAAAATAAAATCAGACTTCATATTCTCTAAATGGGCATTTCAATTGTGGATCACACAAATCAAAACGTGGCTATCATAGTTAAAACACAAATTCATAGTAGTCCAAAGTCTGGCTCTCTGACAGCCTTATGAGAGAATAGAGAAAGCCCAAACTACATAAATCCGTCAAATATTAAATAAAAAAGAAAGAAAAAAGAAAAATAGAAATCCATCAATCTGAGTAGCTGGAGAATTCTGCTATTCTTTCAAGTGCAGTTTGAGCATATATATTACTAAATAATGTAAAACATGAAAGGAAATAGTTGCCAATAATGCTGGTGTGATCTTCAGTGGATGCAAATTCGGATCTGGTGCGAATGCTGTTGTGATCTGTCCTGACAAGAAACATGAATGTCAAATTACTTATTCTGTAGCCTATTTGGTAACTTCACTAATAAAGTAAAATGAGGTGAAGAGTAAATTTACCGGACAGGCATGCATTTAGCAAATGACTGACTACTCGAATCCTAACAGGAAGTGGGCAAAGCCTAGTCATCATTTGATTAAGATTCAAGTTTCTAATTTAAAAAACTGTAGGAAAAAATCAAATCTGAATTGCCTAAATGGCTCTATCAGGCTGAAATTCAAATCCAAATGGGGCTATAAAGAAAATATTTGAATAGAATCATAGATCCCAACATAATCTTTATTGGACTCTTAACTTGAAACGTGAAAAATGTGGATAAGGCCAAGATTGAGGGCCCATTAACTGTTGAGGAACTTAGACCCTATTTAAGGATTTGAATCAAGCCTGATGGAGACAAATGACTGAAATGAGTACGATCAGATCCACCTAAATTGAGACAACACCACCTACAAAGCAAGAAATTAGTCATATACCTTTACCGGAGCTCTTTTGTGAATTTAAGAAGTGATTGGAAATGGGGCTTGGTTTGTGGATGGTCCCACTCCAAGGTATCCCACCATTCCTTTTCATCTGTGCCTACTTTTATCTGTTTGAGAGCGCTGGGTAAGTTGTGCACGCAGAAGGAGAGCTTCTTCAACTGACGACATTTGTCTATAATGATGGTCTCCAAAGCATTGCAAATGAATACCCTTGAGGAGAGGCTCTTCAGATTTGGTAAGTTGAATATCCTTAAAGTCTGTAGCTGAGAGAGTGTCATAGTCACACTACTTTTATCTTCATTTCTGCCTTTTCCCATCTCTTCCTCCTCTGCTACTATCTCTTCCATCCCATCACAGAAGCTAACATCGATATGCTTCAAGCTTCTAAGTTGCTGCAACAGCCTAGCTGGGAGTAGATACTTCAGTTTATGGCAATCAACTACACGCAAGGACTCAAGGCTTCTAAGTGCGTCCAGTGATGGAATACCTTTGCAAAGGGCTAGTAATTCTGGCATATTCTCCATTTTCAGTTCCTTTAGGTTAGGTAGTAATGGTTCCTCATCTGCCATTAAGAACTCCATTTTTTTGCTTGAATATAGACGACAACCACACAACTCACTCATGTTCAGTGCGCGCATGACATTCCACAGACTAATAATTTCACAAGAAGTTATGTGGAGCCACTGAGTATTGTAAGGGAGCAATAAGGAGTTGTCTTCGCCGATAAGATTGCAGCTATTAAGTTCAACAGAGAAATTGAGTCTATAATATGGAGAAATACTTGAGCCGACACAAAGACGGAAGTTCTTCATCATTTGCCAATTCCCCGAGTTAACATGGTAGAGGAAACTGGACAAGTCTGTGAAATCAATCACAAGATTAGCCAATTGAGTGGAGTTCGCAATTTCTTCAATTCTAGCTCCTTCTGTTGTCAATGAGGACCACTTCCATCCACTTCGGTCCATTGTCAACTCTTCCAGAAAAGAGAGATGGGGTATAATGCCAATCGGAAATACACGCAACTCTTTGGTCCAATCGAGGTTTAGGCGTTGAAGCTTAACCATTGCTTCCATTCCTAACGGCAGTTCTTGAATTGCCGTTAAAGAGAGGTCCAACACCCTCAGTTCTTCAAGATTCGACAAAGATGGAACCTCTTTTAAAAACTCACAGTTCCACAGTAACAGTGCACGGAGGTTCTTCAAGTTAGAAATAGACTCAGGCAGTGCTTTTATTCTTGTCGAAGAGAGATCAAGTACCCGAAGGCTGCACATGTGGTTAAAATAAGAATAAGGGATAATCTTCTCTAGAGGGTTTGCTTGAAGGAGCAAGGTTAAGAGAGAATCACAGTTGTGTTGACCAGAAAGCACTTTTATGTCATTGTACATCAACGAGATCCTCGCGGCATCTGTTGGCCACTCCATTGGCGATTCCTTTAATTGTACACCGGCACTGATCATGGATCGTGGACTCTCCATTCTTGTAATGCGAATTGCCATATCCCTAATCAAATCGTGCATCCTGACAAGTTTATCATCTCCTGCACTTCTAACCAGCTCCAACATAGAAGCTGTAATGAGTTCATCCAAAATGGCATGCCCCTTGTTCATGTTGTCATCTCTCGTCTCTCTTTTGTCTATTAAACCTTCACAAATCCAATACTCAATCAGTTCTTTAGAAGAAATCTCATGATCTTCAGGATACAGTGAGCAATATAAGAAACAAGATTTGAGTTCAGAGTTTCTTAATCGAGTGTAGCTGAACTTTAGCTGGACAAAGACATCGTCCATACCCTTAACCTCAAGGTTTGACTGCTGTAGTTCTTTCAAAGCATTCTTCCATACCCTGACATCATTTACACCACACATAGCTTTTCCAACTGTTATAATCGCCAATGGCAAATAACAACACTCCCTAGTGACAGCCTTTGCAAGTTCTTTAATACCCGTAGGGAGGACCACATCACCTGCATTTTTCTTAAATAATTCCCATGATTCCTCTTCAGAAAGAACTTGCACTTTAACTTCATGTGCTTCCATAGCTCTACATACTTTTGAGTTACGAGTAGTGAGAACTATTTTGCAACCATTTTCTTTACTTGGATCAGGAATTCCTACCTTGTCTAGACGGAAATCATCCCACATATCATCAAGGATAAGCAAAAACTTCTTCCGCCTCTCCAAAGCACTAAATATCTTTGCTTTTATATCATCATCATCATCTTCACCTTCTTTCATGTCTATGCTCAATTTTTTTGCAATTTTTCTCTGAAGTTTGCTCACGTCTACATCGTTAGAAACAGTTATCCATATAATATGATCAAAAGCCGTGGTTTTATTGAGACGATTGTAAATATTCGTCATGATTGTTGTCTTTCCAATTCCTCCCATTCCATGCACTCCAATTATTCTCATCTCTGTGTTCAATATGCAATGCAAAATCTCTTCCAATGTTACATCAGTTGTTGTTTTACTTGCTATAGAAGTCGTTGGCAAGGTACAACCTAGTTCTGCTGCTTGTTCAAAAACAACATTTTCAAATTTACCATCTGCAATTAGTTCACCTGCTTGAATAATCAATTTCAATGACGTTTTGCTAATCTTTCGACGCAAATAGTAATTTGGCATACGTCCATCCCAACATTTGTTTTGTTCTCTGAGTTTCTTCTCTATGTTGCTCACTTGCTCTTCAATGGATCTTACTTTCTCTAGCCAGTAACTCACTTCCTTTCGACGAGTTTTTCCATGCAACTCGGCATTGTTTACTTCTATTGTAATGTCCTCTGCTTTAGAAGTTAAGGCATCCATCTTATTTCTCAACCTCGTCATATTTTCATGTAAATCTTTTATGTAACCAATTTGTCTAAAAAGAGGAACACAGAGAAACTTAAAGCCTTCAGTAATAGCCCCACAATGTACTGCCACTGCACAATAGAAAGGAAAAATGATAATAATTTGGCAATTGAGAAAAAGAAAATACATTGAAGTTGAAAACACGAACAAATGAGAATTGAGAAAAGGTTTTTAATGTTGACTGAGATGCTAACATGCACGTTTTATTAATCTACGTCGATGATGCATCTAGGATTAACGATCACATAGTAGATAAAGTTCCCAGTACATCTTTGCAACGAAGAAAGTGAAGTATCTTACATGAAATGTAATAGTAAGAATCAATTTGGAAGTGGGTTTGGGCTACTTCATTAAGACGAAGATCTAGTCCTCATTGGCATCACCATCATCATCATGTTATTATAATCATTAGAGTTAGATTAGAGTTTCAGAAGTTACAAAACAATTGTATAAAGTAAAAAAGACATGATATTGTAAAAAGACATTATAATTATTTTTTATTATATGATTGATCAAGATTCATTATATCATATTCTTGGAGTTAGATTAGAGCTTCTTCCACATCATCATCACTATTGAAGCCTTTTCCCATCTATCTACTTTCAACATTATGAGTAACTTTCCACTTGACTCAAAATAGAGCTCATATCGAATTTGGGAAATTTCCTTTTTTTCTTTTTGTAGTCGATTGTCATTCTAATACTTCATATTCAATCTAGTTTATATATATATATATATATATAAATATATATTTATATATCTAAAGAGACTGGTTTCAATTAAAAGTCATCTCTAATAGTTTGACTCACACAATAGATTTTCACCCTTTGTTGATTACTCCATTTATTGTCATTATAATTATAGGCCCAACTAATCATGAAACAATTATTATTATATATTCTTCTCCATCCCCTTGCACTTAATATATTTTCTTTTCCTCTTTATTTAAATTTTGAACAACCTACAATTAGGTTTAAGTCAAATAAAATATAAGATAGTTACTAAAAGTAGTTTGAGTCAACAAGCCGGATTATGTGACCTATTTTAAAAATGGGCTGAATATAGGTTATGATGGGAATCATAGCCAAGGAACGCACATTGAACTAATTGGGCGGTTAATTTTGTACGTTCGGAAGGAGGGAGATGAACAAAACACACACATCCAAAAATACGCAACTGGGTATAAGTAGGATATGCATGAAAGAGATGAAAATATGGTGTTTGATTGGTGAAACGAGGTGATGGTAAGCGATAGATTAAGTGAACCGCAGTAGCTAATGCTTCGAGCCAAAATTTAGCAGGAACTGAGGATTCTAAGAGAAGAGAACGAACAATATTTAGGAGATGTCTGTTTTGCCGTTCAGCAACTCCATTCTCTTGAGGAGTATAAGGGCATGATCTTTGCGATAAAATCTCATGTGCGTGCATAAAGTTTTGAAAATGATGGGACATATATTCCCCCTCGGAATCAGATCAAAGAAATTTGATGCAAGTGGAAAACTGATTTTCAACATAAGCTAGAAATTTTTGGAAAGCATCAAAAACTTCAGATTTAGAATGCAAGAAATATACCCATATGAACCTACTGTGATCATTAATAAATGTGACAAAATATTTGAAATTTGTATGAGAAATTATAGGAGTAATCCCCCAGATGCCACTATGAATTATGTCAAAGCATTTGGAAGCCATAGTAGTTTTGGAATGAAAATGAAGAACTTTGCTTTTTCCAAGTTTGCAAACAGAACACTCATAAGAAATGTGACTAAAAGAAGTTTTATTTTCATTAATACTGCCATTGTTCAACATCAAAGATAACAATTTGGAATGAGGATGGCCTAATCTATTATGCCAGAGCCTCTAAACATCTTGGAATAAAAACAAGAGAATGCAGAGGGCTGTTTATTCTGAGAGAGAGGCATAAGGAGAGGAAATAGGCATCCACACTTAGGCCCCTTCGCGATCACCGTCCCCGACGCTTGATCTTGCACAATACTACCAGACCGAGAAAAATAGACATTACAATTATCATCAATCAGTTGTCCGACAGACAAAAGGTTTGTAGTTAGATGAGGGGATTAAAAAACAATTTTCAGAGGTAAGGAATGAAAACATCACCAAGAGCTGTAATGGGAAGCTTTTGATCATCAGCAGTATGAACTTGCAAATTGCCATTGTATGGTTTCAAATTATAGAGATGGGAGGAAGAGGAGGTCATGTGATTTGATGCTCCTTAATCAAGAAACCATAAGGAGGAAGTGGAGTGATGGTTACCTGAATTGCCAAGTCCAGAGAATGCATTCATGATCATTTGTTGAACGAGCTCAGTGGATTGGCGAAAACATATTTGACTTTAGTCACTAGAGAACTAAGTCTTCAACAAGAGCTGAAGACAAATTGTCTCATATAGATTTTTTTCACCAAAAATAAACTAAAGCACTACGTTTCAGTGTCAAGTAAAATTATTGAATTCTACCAAAAAAAACTATTATGAAAATAAAATGCTATGAAAAACTGCAATGGACAAACTTTCTCTTAAAATAAAGCTTTAAAACGTTTGCCAACACACTTGTGGTTACGGGGTTTTGGCACCTCCATATCACTCTCCTGCCCATGTATCTATCCCCAATCACTCATTCAATCCAAAGTAGGGGGTGTTTATATTTTCTCACCATTTTCTAAAAAAATTAGAAAGAAGGGGATATTTTCTCACCATTTTCCAAAAAAACTCAAAAAGAAGGGTTGAAAGTGGGGGGTGTAACTCAGAAAGAAGGGTGGGGTTAACTCAGAAAGAAGGGTTGAAAATTTAAATATCCGAGCTTGATTTAGAAAGATTTGTGTTTTCACATGTGTGTAAGAAAAAATGATTTAAAATAGAGTCTAGATCCTGTCTTCCAGCTATTACATGGTACTGGAGCAACACTTTTCATGAACTGCATCATGGGGGTTCAAGATCATTCCAACACTGGCCTCTACAAATAAATCCTTAAGCTTAAGGAAAAATGGAGTGGGCCCCGCCGAACGATTTAGCAGCTCTATAGAAACCTACTAGGCAATGACTGATTTCATTGTTTTTTTTTTGGTAACTGTCTTCATTGTTGACATGGTGTTAAGCATGTTTCTGTCATAGCGCTCAATCATACCAAGGGACCTACTCCTTTTGAGCAGAAACTTGGGGATATATAATTGAAGGAGACGAAATTCATCTTGAACGGTCCGGATCTTCTTTACATGGGCCCCACAATGGAGTTTTAGAAAAAGTGTGACATGGTTTCGTCTAATAGTTGCGAAAGAGGATCCGGACTCTTAAAAACGTAGTTTCTATGGAAGTTATTGATCAGGTAGTTGGGCCGATGATTCGAACTTTTGTCACCATACACAGTTAGGTGGGGGCAAGATCTTTCAATCCCCTTGGTCCCATCCCCAGGCGGGGCTTCAGGAGGGCCCCGTGAGAAATGCTTCTCACTGTAGATTCAAGTGAGGGGGGCCCCACAAGTTAATGAGCTATAAAGAGGGCCTTAAATGTGTGTTTGTATAAAAATCAGATCAATGCATGCTGTTAGCTGTCAAATATAATTTTAAGAAATATATAGTTAAAATAGAAATTTTGGTTATTGTCAATTTCATTGTCTCACAATGGATAACTCGAAACATCCTAATAATTTGATCCTTCTAGATGTGTATCTTTCAAAACTTTCTTCTATATGACGGGTGAACAAGCTTTTAAGATGATCACTCATGCCTTGGTCAGGCAAAATAGTTAAGTTCCTTCACTCAGAATGCCCAACAAAGCGAACTAGATAATTTAGATGAAAGTAACTAATTCATTTGTGAACAGAAAGGTCAAAACTGAGAATTTAGGGAGGGGAGCATGCAGAAGTGAAAGGTAAGAAAATGTAAGGTGAAAAATTGGTGAGGACGATCACAAAGACAGAGGAGAAAATTTGCAGTGCACCAAAGTCCTCCATTTTAAATCCCTGGCTAAGGGGCTCTTTATTCAGTGTAGAGGTCTTCAATCCTCACATCATAGATAAGGATTAAAGTTTTCTTCAGGGATCTTTCTTGTAGAAAAGTAATATATTCCTCTTTATATAGTGGGCTTATTTAAAGAGGAATTTAGATAAGCCCACTATATAGTGGGCTTATTTGTAATAGGATGTGTGACCTCTGGGAAGTCTTCGTGTTGCAACCATTTTTCTGAACATTGTTGGGATAAGTTTTTGATGATGATAGAGGCTTATTTGTCTACTTTATACCAAGTTTATAGGAAATTGTAGTAAAGTTTTAATTTTTTTTAACAAAGGAAGTACAAAGACTGAACGATGTAAGGCGGAGATGTAGATGGGGCTCTCAATTTTATATATATTATATATATATATATATATATATATATATATATATATATGAAACGAACATATTGTCAAAATTTTGACCCTCTCAAATGCCCTTTATGTTCCTCTTAATTTTCACCTTACCTGTTATTAACTCTTAAAACCGTTATCCTTTTGATTTTCACCCTCCCTATTAAGATCAAATCATGTAATTTTACTTAATAATTAATCCAATCGCAGCTATCACCCCTTTTCTAAGCAAAATTTGGGAGTCTATTATGTTGTACTTCAATGGTCTGGGCTTGACTTTGAGCTGTGCATACTGGGCCCAAATTAGTTTTAGGCCCTAGTCCATGATTCTCTCTTCTACATGAATGAACAGAGTTGTCAATGACATGGTAGGTAGCAACACGGATAATGATGTGGGGCCCATGAAAAAAAACGGAAGGACAGGTAAGATGATGGTGTCCTATGGGGCCCACTCAGGTGATTATCCATGTTTCACGCGAGCATATTTTGGGGGCCTGAAGACTCATTCCAGGCATAAACAGTATCCTCCTCCATATGTTTTTTTTTTTTTCAACTATACACACGCTCGACTTGCCTGAAAAATTGGGTTGAGTTCGAGTTGAAATCTTAATATATGTAAGAACCATAACAACTCAAATTTAACTATGAAAGCCAAATTTCTAAGATTGGATTGAGGTCAGGTTGGTGGATTGAGCACTCCAAGTTGGGCATGTGGATTGAGCACCATGAGTGATTTATATATTAAAAAAGTTGAAAATCTTAACTAAATCTGGAATTTTAATTGCATTGGAGAGATGGGTGAGAAATTAGGAGCCTTCAATGGAATTGGACAAAGAATTTGGGGTCCCATGTATAGTACCCATATTTAGAATATAGTTTTAGTCTAACACCATTTTGAGGAATTTATGGTCTTTTATATCCCGTATGGTAAAAATCCCTATTTTATATTAGTTCTTAGTATCTTTGAACTGAAGAAAGACTAGTCAGCTACAGCCTACAGCGAATTCAACTAAAAGGGTTTTGAATAAGGATTTTTGGCTATTTAGTCGAATTGGGCTGGGCAAGCATATCAAACAATAGCCTAATTAGATGTTGGACCTAATTTTAGGGCTAGATCCAGCCAGTAGTCATGAAAGTAATTCCTTGGCAATGAACACTTTATTATTTTTTGGGTTGGGGAGTAATCTGAGTGTTTAGGCCAGTTTTGTCATCCTGGGCGCAACACAACATAAAGGACTAAGAAAATGATCCAAAATTGACCAAACAGAGAGAAAGGGTGTTGGGTCTAACAGGCTGAATTAAGCCCCAACTCTATTGGAATTGTGGCCCAATAAGGTAACAGGGTTCATAAACATGCCCCCATGTAGAGTAGAGAGCAGAGGAAATGGTGCAAATACACCATGTGCACTGATCATTTCGAGAAGAGATTGTAGCACAGTTGGAAAGGGGTCATTGTTCATTGTTGCTGGTTCGAATCAACATACCTCAAGAAAAAAATTTGTAGATATGATTAAAGGAACGGTCAAGATCGAAATGTAATTTGATCAGTGCAAATGGTAAGAATCTTCACTTTTTATGTATATGACACTGTATACAAAGATCAATGCAATTGATCAATTTTTCTTTTCCACATTTATGAGTTTTAGTCCTAATTTCCTAGTTAGGATTCCACGGATTAATACTTCTGGAAAGATGGTGCTCTCTTTTTTCTTCCCACATGCTTCCAACAACAAAACTTGAAAATAATCTTCGTGTATATATAATGCTATATGAGTGCTCCTTCGATTTGAATGACAACATAATAACAGGTTGGTGGTCAAACTTGTGGTGTTATATGAAGTTAAAATGTAAAAAACTGGAAAGAAGACAAAACATATGTTGCTTAGGTTTGCATGCTAAAATGGATAAGCACATATGAAAAAAATAATTATAATAAGCTTTATGGCTTAAACATGTGATTAGAAGACTACAAACTATAGGGAAGGGTTCCAAGAAGTGAGGTAGTAGAAAACATGAAAGGGTTAAGGAAAAAGACCAACTTTTTCTACCTGATAGTAAAATCACTTAGGACTTCTGCCATTGCATGAAAGCAATGACCTTATAAAATTGTCTTATATATGACCACAAAATACTAATTTTTCAAAACAAAGAAATTGCAAAAAATTGTAATAAAAAAAAAAAACTCCTTAACTACATAGAAACCTTCAAACTAAACTATAAGTTACTTTTCAACGTCTTCTAAAAAAAAAACGACTCAAATGGACTAAAAGCCCCTAAAATAAGCAAAATAGAAAGTTACTATAAATAGTAAATTTTGCATGAAAAATGCATTTAGACATTTGAAACGGCCTCATTGGACCTTGGAAGCAGTTTTCATATCATAGAGCGCTTTGATAGTAGTTTCAGAACAAGTACTCATGTATTCAAATCAAAAGAGCCGTTTAAAGTTGATGCTATCCTTTCTGCATAATTTCTTACAATCTTCACATCACAAAAATTGTTCTACCACTTACTGTATATCAAGGTGTGACATGATTAAATTAACTGCAAAAGGGGGGCTAATTAAACATAGACTAATGTAAAACAATTAGAGCTGAGACAAAGGATCCTAGAGTTCGTTTGTGTATTCCCGAGAATAGAAAAATATAAGAGTTATAATATTTCATATAGGAATCCAGATCTTTTTACAGTGACCGTGAGTATACCAATCACCATACAGTATACGTGAATCATAGACTTCTCCATTCTTCACCTTAACTTGAAAAAGCAAAACAGTAGAGCAAGGTATGTGAAACACTAGTCCTCTTTTTCTCCTATTCAACAAGATTTCAAATCAAATCTCCACTCTCTGTAGAAAAGAGACTCTGTGATTTCCGCACCTTGCAGAAGTTGTCATAAAATCCGGTCATATCACAGAAGCAGACGCAGAAAAATACATGATGTTCGGATAAGGATCCCCTGTTTGGTCCAAACAGGGGATCCGGTTCCGAAGTTTCTTCTCAGAGGAGTCCATGAAAAATAATTCAGTATTGCTTGAATACAAATTGAGTTTGACAACTGGAGATGTAGCAAAGGTACCACCTATTAAGCAACATACTAGGCGGCTAACAAATGACCTAATTAAATAAGTAAGATGTCGGTGATGAAAGGAATGGGCCCCATGCAATTATCCTAATGAGTTGGAACTTTGAACATTATCAAAGCTTACAAATATTGCCAAACATAGCCTTATCATTTTTAAATCAATGAGTCGCCCTTATCCCTCAAAGCAACCCTGACAACCAATGCAATAATGTAACTACAGAACCCAACTGTGGATAAATAAATTACCCATTGACCAGAATGTTACATCAATGGGACACTTTTGGCTGAGCCATCAAACACATTCAATAGCTGCTTTATGATCTAAGCCGTCCAATTCAAAATAAGCCATCTGTGGATTATTGGCAAATTAACTTAGTGCTATGCTTTTACCAAAAAAAAAAAAAAAACTTAGTATGTTATATATCATCCATGTATGTACATAGTCAATAAAATAATATTATCATAGATCAAATGTTATATATAGAGTGATTTTTATGATTTTCTTATACTATGTTAAAATTCATACTCAGTCCTAAAGCCCAGATCCAGATCCAAAGATATTAAAGGCCTATAAAAGAGTTGACTCAGACTCACCCATTTCCCAAATGGCCTGACTTGCAATTGATGTCCAGGGTCCATATCAGTCAGAACTAGCACCGGTACTCAGACTCCACAACTGCAAACAGAGTTGGACATGAACACAGGTGAGTCCGGCCCAAATCAGGCCCACCATGACGAATGAGGCAACCACACCTCTTCTCCTAAGCCACCATACACAATTCATTTCTTGTGGGCAGAATCTCATATGGTGAGACTGGTACAGTACAAAGATATGATGACCTCTTATAATCTCCGGGTGCAAATGGTGATCCTAGACTAACTGAGTTACCAGTTGAAGAGATGTGACTGAAGTCTTCTTCACCCCAGGAACCTTGGGGGCTCATTTCGTTCAAAGTAAGTACAGTATAGATAACTTCTGAGCTATTTGCAGTTGTTATTTATTCATTTTTGCCATGATCAAATTCAGGTCAACAGAGAAACAGGTAATGTTGCAAAAAGATAATATGGGGATGATATAGAAAGGATTCCTAACCCATCTCCATCACGACTTTCAACAAGGTTTTTCTTTTTTTATACATATAGTTTGATAATAATAAAAAAAAGAATGATTAAAATAAACTAAAGTAAATAATTATCACAATATACAAATAATCGACAATAGTTGCAACAAATCATTCATTAAGAACCTGTTTGTTTGGATGGAAGGAAATAAGGTAGAGATGTATATGAGACCACGACTTTCCCAGATATTGAATGATTAAGGGTGATAGTCACAGGCAGAGATAGGAGACAAAAATTATAAAAACAACTGTGCTTTTTTCTTTCTGGCCAAATCTTTTTCCAACTCATCATGTGACATTGAGTTGGATCAAAGGGGCATAAATGTAGTTGAAGAATGGGTTAAAAGTCTCAAGGCCTACTAGCTTTTTCATCCAGTCCCACTTTGGGCTAGGCCAGGGTCAAACAAACCCCCAATCAGCCCAAACATTTACATGAAGAGAGACAAGCCCAAGACCTTAATTGGGCCTACAAGACCTGTTATGAGCATCACAAACTGGCTGAAACAATAGGCCCAGCGAGCCAGCCTCATCCAATAGAAATTGATGCACAAAACAGATAATCACTCACTATTGGAAGTCCTATCTTGGATCTGTCTCAACTTAAAACCAATTTGTCAAACCTACCAGATTAAGGGAGAATTAAATGAGACAAATCCTCAAAAGACAGCTCAAGTTTTTTAGAGAGGTTCATTTCAGCTTCAATGTTATGAAAGTTAACATCCTTTTTCTTGATCATTTCTAAAGTATTTCTAGTTTGTTTTATGACTTCTTCAACCTTCCCAAGCACGTTTTATTCCATTTGGTAAGGTCTTTGCCAAGAAGATGGAGAGTATGACTAATATTTTCTTTATTTATTTATTTATTTTTTGTCTTAGTCCATCTATTTAGGATACCATTCTCGCACTCTTTATCTCTTAGCCGCATGCTCTGGAATCTAAATGGGCGGGGGAGTTTGATTTTTTCTGGGGATCCAATAAAGAGTAGAGGGGAGTGGTTGGGTAATTAATGATTTCCTACCATGAGGACTTTTCCCCCAGTTTTGTTCCAATTGCCCTTAAATTTTTATTTTTTTAAATTTATTATTATTATTATTTGCTAAAGGCAAATTGCGTTGAAGAGAGGAAAGAAAAACAAAGGCTGAAAGCCCCAAAAAGAGGAGAACCAGCAAAGATCCTTATAAGAAGAGCCAAAAATAAACTAAGCTAAGAATTACACCTGGGAAAACAAAGCCAAACAGAAAACCATAGAAACCTAGTCCTGATGATAGATGGCCATACTAGAGGGAACACCCATATAATTGCAAAAGGCTTGAAGAGGCCCACCGGAAAAGGGCTTGTCTATTTGCCTAAAGGTCTGTTTGGATAAATGAGGAGTGGAGTAAAATGAAGTGAATTTCACATGTGAAGTGGAGTGAAGAGAAGTAGGTTGAAATTAAAGTAGAATACTTCACTTCACTCCATTTAGATACTTATTTTGAAGTTAAGGATTGGAATAGAATCCACTTTTACTCAAGGAAATTAAAGTATTTTGAGTTGAAGTGAAATGGAGTACATGTGGCTTTACAACATTACTTCATCTATTTGGCCAAACTCATTCAAACATGGTAAAGTTGAAATTTTGGACTATTAGTGCCCATTTAACATCACTCTACTCTATTTTTTTGCTATCCAAACAAGCCCTAAGTGAGAGAGAGAGAGAGAATCTCAGACAGGTATATTTTCGCCTTCGTCTGGGAGGCTCTAATGTTCCCGAATATATGGTCATTTCTTCGTTTCCATATAGCAAAAATAGTAGTAAAGAAGATGGATGAAGCACCCTTGCAAGCTTCTTTAGCACTGTTCCAAGAAAGTTCATACCAGATCCTGGTTTGAGAGATATGGAGAGGAGACCTGACACCAGCCGCGGTAAGGATCCACTTCTAGATTGAAGTTGCAAACAGATAGAAAAATAGGAGGTGCATATCAAATTCATTGCTACAAGCCTTTTTTTCCACTACTACCATTGTCAAGGATCGATAGGGTAGGTGCCTTGCAACTGTTCCAATGGTGGGATAGTACACCAAAGGCTATTTGATTGCTATTTGGGTTGTCACTTTACTTCTTTAATGGGAATGCAATGATTAGAATTTATAAGAATTCAATATTAAGCAAATAAACGGACATGCAATGAAGCAAAATTTCAACAAAGTTGAAAAAGTAGAAAAAGAAAAAGGCTTACAGATTGAGATTTAAGAAAACTTCTGATAAGTTTAATTAAAGTTTAATAATTATGGCTATGAATTTTAATAATTAAAGTTTAATCATGATGGGCACTGCATGAATCACTATATTGAACAGTAGTATATATATAGCTGTTATTATGATCAACTTGTACTTTTCAGTTTTATCTTTATTTTTATTTATTTTGGGGCTGGGACAGGGCACCCACAAAGGAGGCACCTAAAAATTTTCAGGCCTAGCCCATTTAGTAATAATCAGAAACATGTCCAAGTCCCAACCCACGGGTCTACCAAAATCAAATATAGATACTAGAATTAGAGCCAAAATCAAATCAGACTTCATATTCTCTAAATGGGCATTTCAATTGTGGATCACACAAATCAAATTCATAGTAGTCCAAAAGTCTGGCTCTCTGATAGCCTTATGAGGGAATAGAGAAAGCCCAAAATACATAAACCCATCAAATATTACATAAAAAAGAAAGAAAAAAGAAAAATAGAAATCCATCAATCTGAGTAGCTGTAGAATTCTGCTATTCTTTCAAGTGCAGTGTGAGCATATATATTACTAAATAATGTAAAACATGAAAGGAAAGAGCTGCCAATGATGCTGGTGTGATCTTCAGTGGATGCAAATTGGGATCTGGTGCGGATGCTGGTATGATATCTCTGGACAAGAAACATGAAAGTCAAACTACTTTAGCCTGTTTGGTAACTTCACTAATAAAGTAAAATGAGGTGAAGAGTAAATTTACCGGACAGGCATGCATTTAGCAAATGACTGACTACTTGAGTCCTAACAAGAAGTGGGCAAAGCCTAGTCATCATTTGATTAAAACTCAAGTTCCTAATTTAAAAAACTGTAGGGAAAAAATCAATTCTGAATTGCCTAAATGGCCCTATCAGTCTGAAATTCAAATCCAAATGGGGCTATCAGAGTCAAGATTTGAATAGAATCATAGATCCCAACACAATCTTTATTGGACTCTGAACTTGAAACGTTAAAAATGTAGATGAGGCCTTGATGGCCCACTAATCATAGACCCTATTTAAGAATTTGAATCAAGCCTGATGGAGACAAATGACTGAAATGGGTATGATCAGATCCACCTAAATTGAGACAAAGAAGACAAGAAATTAATCGTACCTTTACCACTCTTTAGTTGATTTTAAGTGATTGGAAGTGGGACTTAGTTTGTGGATTGTCCCCACAAGGTCTCCCACCATTCCTTGTCCGTGCTTACTTCTATCCTTTTGGGAGCGCCGGGTAAGGTGTGCCCGCAGAGGGGAAGCTTCTTCAACTGAGGACATCTGTCTATAGAGATGGTCTCCAATGAATTGCAAATTAAAACCCTTGAGGAGATGCTCTTCAGCTTTGGTAATCTGGATATCCTTACAATCTGTAGCTGAGGGAGTGTCATACTCATACTACTTTTATCTTCATTTCTGCCTTTTCCCATCTCTTCCTCCTCTGCTACTATCTCTTCCAGCCCACTACTTCTATCTTCATTTCTGCCTTCTCCCATCTCTTCCTCCTCTGCTACTATCTCTTCCATCCCATGACAGGACTCAACATCGATACGATTCAAGCTTCTAAGTTGCTGCAATAGCCTAGCTGGGAGTAGATACTTCAGCTTATGGCAGTTGTATACCTCAAATGACTCAAGGTTTTTAAGTGCATCCAGTGATGGAATACCTTTGGAAAGGGCTAGTATTTCTGGCATGTGCCTCATTTCCAATTCCTTTAGTTCAGGTAGTAATGGTTCCTCATCTGCCATTAAGAACTCCGTTTTTTCGCATGAAGATAGAACACAACCACACAGCTCGCTCGTGTTCAGTGAGCGCATGACATTCCACAGACTAATAAATTCACAAGAATTTATGTAGAGCCACTTAGTGTTGTAAGGGAGCAATAAGGAGCTGTCTTCGCCAATAAGATTGCAGCTATTGATTTCAACAGAGAAATTGGGGCCATAATATGAAGGACTAAGTGAGCCGACACAAAGACGGAAGCTCTTCATCTTATGCCAATTCCCCGAGTTAACGTGGTATAGAAAACAGGACAAGTCTGTGAAATGAATCTCAAGATTAGTCAATTGAGTGGAGTTCGCAAATTCTTCAATTCTGGCTGCTTCTGGAGTCATCGACGACCACTTCCATCTGCTTTGGCTCATTCTCAACTCTTCCAGAAAAGAGAGCCTAGGTATAATGCCAATCGGAAATACACCCAGCTCTTCGGTCCAATTTAGGTTTAGGCATTGAAGCTTAAACATTGCTTCCATTCCTAGAGGCAAATCTCGAATTTTTGTGTAAGAGAGGTCCAACACCCTCAATTCTTCAAGTTTTGACAAAGATGGAACCTCTTCTAGAAACTCACAGTTCCCCAGTAACAGTGCACGGAGGTTCATCAAGTTAGAAATAGACTCAGGCAGTGCTTTTATTCTTGTCCAAGAGAGATCAAGTACCCGGAGGCTGCAAATGTGGTTAAAATAAGATTCAGGGATAATCTTCTCTAGAGGGTTTTCTTGAAGGAGCAAGGTTAAGAGAGAATGGCAGTTGGGTTGACCAGAAAGCACTTTTATGTCATTGTACATCAACGAGATCCTCGCGGCATCCGTTGGCCACTCCATTGGCGGTTCCTTTAATTGTACACCTGCATTGATCATGGATCGTGGACTCTCCACTCTTGTAATGCGAATTGCCATATCCCTAATCACATCGTGCATCTTGACAACTTGATAAACTCCTGGACTTCTAACCAGCTCCAACAGAGAAATTTTAATGAGCTCATCCAAAATGGCATGCCCCTTGTTCATGTTGTCATCTCTAGTCTCTCTTTTGTCTATTATACCCTCACAAATCCAATACTCAATCAGCTCATCAGAATAAATCTCATAATCTTCAGGATACAATGAGCAATACAAGAAACAAGATTTGAGTTCAGAGTTTCTTAATCGAGTGTAACTAAACTTTAGCTGCCCAAAGACATCATCCATATCCTTAAGCTCAAAGTTTGATTTCTGTAGTTCTTTCAAAGCATTCTCCCATACCCTGACATTATTTACACCGCCCATAGCTTTTCCAACTATTACAATCGCCAGCGGCAAATGGCAACACTCCCTAGTGACAGCCTTTGCAAGTTCTTCTATACCTGTAGAGAGGTCCACATCACCCGCATTTTTCTTAAATAATTCCCAAGATTCCTCATCAGAAAGACCTTGTACTTTAACTTCATGTGCTCCCATAGCTGTACATACTCTTGAGTCACGAGTAGTGAGAACTATTTTGCAACCATTTGCTTCACTAGGATGAGGAATTCCTACCTTATCCAGAGGGAAATCATCCCACATATCATCAAAGATGAGCAAAAACTTCTTCCGCCTCTCCAAAGCACTAAATATCTTTGCTTTTGCAACATCAACATCATCTTCACCTTCTTTCAAGTCTATGTCAAATTTTTTTGCAATTTTTCTCTGGAGTTTGCTCACGTCTACATCCTTAGAAACAGTTATCCATATAATATCATCAAAATCCGTTGTTTTAATCAGACGATTGTTAATATTCGCCATGATTGTTGTCTTTCCAATTCCTCCCATTCCTTGCACTCCAATTATTCTCATCTCTGTGTTCAATATGCAATGCAAAATCTCTTCCAATGTTACATCAGTTGTTGTTTTACTTGCTATAGAAGTCATTGGCAAGGTACAACCTAGTTTTGCTGCTTGTTCAAAAGCAACATTTTCAAATTTACCATCTGCAATGAGTTCACCTGCTTGAATAATCAATTTCAATGACGTTTCGCTAATCTTTCGACGCAAACAGTAATTTGGCATAAGTCCATCCCAACATTTGTTTTGTTCTTTGAGTTTCTTCTCTATGTTGCTCACTTGCTCTTCAATGGATCTTACTTTCTCTAGCCAGTTACTCACTTCCTTTCGACGAGTTTTTCCATGCAACTCGGCATTGTTTACTTCTATTGTAATGTCCTCTGCTTTAGAAGTTAAGGCATCCATCTTATTTCTCAACCTCGTCATATTTTCATGTAAATCTTTTATGTAACCAATTTGTCTAAAAAGAGGAACACATAGAAGCTTAAAGCCTTCAGTAATAGCCCCACAATCCACTGCCACTGCACAATAGAAAGGAAAAATGATAATAATTATAGCAATTGAGAAAAAGAAAATACATTGAAGTTGAAAACACAAACAAATAAGAATTGAGAAAAGTTTTATTGTTGACCGAGAAGCTAACATGCACATTTGTTTATCTATGTTGGTGATGCATCTAGGATTAACAATCACATAGTTGATAAAGTTCCTAGTACATCTTTGCAACAAAGAAAGTGAAGTATCTTACATGAAATGTAATAGTAAGTATCAATTTGGAAGTGGGTTTGGGCTACTTCATTAAGACAGAGATCTAGTCCCCTGTTATTATTATTATGTTGGCTAATTCATTGGTTGGACAAAACTCTAGGTCTATTGAGTTTTATTTTCTAATTTATTTTAGAATGGACTGTGGTTGCGTCGCCGAAAGAGCTGAGCCGAATAAAAAGAGAAGACCGGGCGAATCACCAAGGTCCGATCGATCGGAGTCTTTGTCCAATTGATCGAAGGGCTAACATGTGCCAGTTATCTCTAGGTCCGATCGATTGAATGAACTGTTGGATCGATCGGATGGCGCAGGAATTTCGGGAAAGTCTCCTCATCTAAATAAGAATTGTTTCTTTTTGAGATTTTGTTTTCCACGTTGAGTCCTACTTGTGCACTAAGTCTAATGCACGAATTTGGGGCTATAAATAGGGTGTTTCTCTCAACCCTAAAAATAGATGTGCACATTGAAGATTATGCACATCAATTAGCTCTTTCATTAATATGACGTGAGAATACCCTAAGATCTTTCATTAATATGACGTGAGAATACCCTAAGAGAGATTCTTAATTTGATTCTCTAAAGCAATTAAGAGATTATTCTGAAAGACTGCTCTAGAAGCTTGTTGTTGCTTTTACTCTCTTGTAGAAGATAGTTCATCTTGGTTGACAAGGTAAGAGGAGATCAAGTAAGGAGAACGGTGCACGGTGGAAGTATTGTTAGTGAAAGTTGTGCAAGAACAACTACAGTCCTTAGGTTGAGGTACGTACAGACTGAGGTAAAGGAGCCGTGAGTATATCTTGTAACTATTCGTGAGTTCTTGATTTTTGGTTCATGGTTTTTTTCCCTATATAGCGTTTCCACATTAATTATTGTGTCCGCCTTCTTGTGGTATGTGATTGGTAGATTGCTAGTTCTATCATATTTATTTGGTTATTTCCGCTGCGTGAAACTTTCATCCTCATTGGCATCACCATCATCATGATGTTATAATAATTATTAGAGTTAGATTAGAGTTTCAAAAGTAACAAAACAATTGTATAAAGTAAAAAAGACATGATAATTATTTTTTATTATATGATTGATCAAGATTCATAATATCATATTCTTAGAGTTAGATTAGAGTTTCTTCTACATCATCATCACTATTGAAGCCTTTTCCCATCTATATGTATATATATATATATATGTATATATATATATATATATATATAGGCTGGTTTCAATTAAAATTCATCTCTAATAGTTTGACTCCACACAATAGATTTTGACCCTTTGCTAATTACTCCATTTATTGTCATTATAATTATAGGCCCAACTAATTATGAAACAATTACTAATATACATTCTTATCCATCCCCTCGCACTTAATACATTTTCTTTTGCTCTTTATTTAAATTTTGAACAACCTACAATTAGGTTTAAGTCAAATAAATATATAAGATAGTTACTAAAAGAAGGTTGAGTCAGCAAGCCGGATTATGTGACCTATTTTAAAAATGGGTTCGATATAGGTTATATAATCTTAGTTTAGTCTTTTTCATGAACTTTAAAGTAAATTTGAAATTCAAAAATAAAATATTTATTTTATTTTATTTTAATAAGTTTTGTTTACTTAATTTTAAATATATTTTTCATTTTTTGCTTATGTAAGTTAGACATACTTCCTTTTAATAAATTTTGATATAAATAATTCTAAAAGTACTTAAAACTCAAGCTACCATCAATTGCTTGTATACGAGGTTAGATATATCGAAGTTGGACACTATTAAAAGTTCTCTTGTTTAGATTTATTTTTTATTTATAGTTTATTTTTTCTTAGATATAATTTATCTTATTTTAGATAAAATTGATATATAGATAATTCCAAAAATGAGTGAAACATAAGATACCAAATTTTCTGAGACTCACATTACATTATGTTTTTTTTTTCCAGTTTTCTACATTTAAATATGGCATTATGGGATTCAGATTTCTTCATTTGAGAATTATTTTTATAGAATTTATATTTAAATAGAGACATCATTTTTTTAATAATAGCAACGCATGTTAGAATTTATAAAATTTTAAAGAATATAACAAATTCTATATACATTTTTTTAAAATTGGTTATATGATTTTACATTTTAGTAACCTATTCATATATAAGATGAATACTATTTTAACTGAACATGTTTTTTTTCTAGCTATTTGTACCTTGAAATTAATTTAAATATAATTTGACTTCACATAATTTTACAACACTACTTACATTTCGAATAAGTTCTCAGGTATAGAATTTTTTGAATGCAAAATACAATATTTATTATTTTAGATAAATATTATATATTTTTTTTATTTTAGATTTATTTTTAATATCATAATATCCTTTGCTTTAGAAGTCGATGCATCCATCTTAGTTCTCAACCTCGTCATATTTTCATGTAAATCTTTTACATAACCATTCTGTCTAAAAAGAGGAAAACATAGAAACTTAAAGCCTTCAGTAATAACCTCACAATCTACTGCCACTACACAATAGAAAGGAAAAATGATATTAATTATAGCAATTGAGAAAAAATACATTGAAGTTGAGCACATGAACAAATGAGAATTGGGAACATATTTTTAATGTTGACTGAGAAGCTAATATACACATTTGTTAACTAGCATTGATGCATCTCTTATTAACAATCATATAGTAGATAAAGTTCCCAATACATGAAATGTAATAGTAAGTATCAATTTGGGAGTGGGTTTGGGCTGCTTCATTAAGACGGAGATCTAGTCCTCGACATCATCATCATCATCATCATCATCATCATATTATTATTATTATTATTATTATTATTATTATTATTAGGTTTTTTTAACACATTAGAATTTTTTTTTATTATATGTTTAAGAAGTTACAAAACAATTGTATAAAGTAAAAAAGACACGATATTGTAAAAAAGAGATGATATTTATCTTTGATTATATGATTGATCTAGATTCATAATATCATATTGTTAGAGTTAGACTAGAGTATCTTCTACATCATCATCACCATTGAAGCCTTTTTCCATCTGTCTATTATCAACATTACAAGTTTTACCCTTTGTTTTTTTTCTGCTATCAGAGGGTTCCCAACCCTTTGGGCTAGACTAATCCTTCCGGAACCAGAGGGAAGTCGGGTAAACACCTATATAGCCCCAAGGTGACAGCACTAGTGGACTCAACCTTCGATTCCTGAAGAAGGGGGAACCGGGGGTCGATACCAAGACCTCTAACTTCGGAAGAGGGAGGAACCGTGGTCTTGACTACTTGCCCAACCCCTTGGACTCAACATTATGAGTTTTACTTAAGGTTGGAAAACTCGTGACTCAAACTCAACTCGTCCAATGAAAAAGAATTGAATTGGATAGAGTCAACACAGAGAATCGGAAAAGTCATGCTTTTTTAAAAATAATTTAAAAAATACTTAAAAATAAATCCATTAATTATAAAACCTAGAAAATAGTATATTTATTTACATGATTCATAATAATCAATTCAAACCGAAAAAATTCTATATGCAAGAAAAGTATTACAATAAGTAAAATAAAAAAATATTACATATTATACAATTTATTAGTCCTACATACTGTATATAAAAGAATATTACATATTATAAAAGATCAAAGATAAGCTTCAAATTACATTTCCATCATCATTTTTAAATTATTGTCTCCAAACCTCATGCATAATTACTTATAAATAAACTTTAATTTTTTTTAAAATTAAAATTTTCTATTAAATGGTTTGGAATGCAATTAACTTATTAAAATGAGATGACTCGCCGAGTCTCCCGTATTCTTGATTCGGTCCTTTGTCAAAACGAGATAACCCAAGAGAGTCAAGAGTCGATTCGGAGAGTTTTCCAAATATGATTTTACTTTCAGCTTGACTCAAAATAAAGCTCTTATTGAATATGAAAAGTTTCCTTTTTCTTTTTGTAGATGATTGTCTTCTGAATACTCCGCACTCATCTAATAGGCTTTGACACATGATGAAGTACCCATTGAACGGGGAGATGTCATGGAAAGACAATCTAACTCACATAATAAGGGTAGCATGAACTATAAAAGTATCTTGAAATATACATCCTAGGAGCTTTATTGTGAGGCCCCACCCTTTGTGGGCCCTCTAGTTGCTATTTTAAATGCTAATTATATGCTAATTATTACTAATTTTGGCTAATTAATACTAATTATTGCTAATTACTAGCTAATTGTGCTAATTAGGGGTTAATCAGGGTGATTAGTTAGATTTTCCTACGTTATAGTTAGACTAGCTTAGTTGAGTTAGCATTGTGGTTAGTAGGGTGTTTTTGTTAATCCTAGGGTTTAATAGTGCTAGGGGGGGTCCTTAGTATGGTTTTTAATTAACTATAGGGGGGTTTTTGATAAAAGTGCATCCTCTAGAACATTCCAGCCCAAAGTCTAAAAAGCCCCTAACCCTAACCCTAATTATATGTAAACCTAAAGGCTAATACAGTCATTAATCCCTCCCCCAAAATCTATAAATACTACACTATTCCCAAGAAAACCCTAGCAACAAATCCTCTCATTTTCCTCTCTTCTTCCTCTCTCATTCTTCTCCTTCCAAGCTACTGCTAAAGCTACTGTTACTGTGCTGGGATTTCCTCTTGGAGCTGCAGTAGCTACTACTTCATCTTTTTCCTCTCTCATTTCATTTTACCTGAGCTACTGTTACTGTGCTGGAGAATCATTAGGAGCTGCTGCTACTGCTGTATCTTCTTCTTCTTTTTCTCCTTTCAACTGGGATTCTCCCTTCTAATTCTCTATCTCTACTAAACCTTCTCTCCCAAGCAAAAAGGCAAGTGCACTTACTCCTAGCTTAGAACATGTGTTTCATTTCTTGATTTCTGTAGTTTCAGTTCATGAATGTTATTGATTAAGTCTTAGAAAAATTACTTGAGCTCAGTTGTTTTGTTTTGGATGGATTGGGCATTGATGGATGGTGGTTTCACCCCCCATTTAGAAGATCAATGGGCCATAATGATGTTAATTGATGGGCATTGGAGTGACTTTGTGTTTGGAGATGATTTGGTGAAGTTTGGGAAGGATTGGAGGTGGTTTGGAGGTAAATCGAGCAAAAATGGAAAATCTGCAGAAGCTGTGTTTTTCCCAATTTTCGTGCATCTGGCCGACCAGGGAGTGAATTTGCAGTGTACCCCGTCGACCTGCTTGCAGGTCGGTCGACCGGGGACACTGAAAAGGGAAAAACAGGGCTCTCAGTTATTTTCTGCAGGTTCGACCTGCAGTGTACCCTGTCGACCGGGCCCTGCAGACCGGTCGACCAGCCACACTGCAAACTGGGAAATTCTGCTCCCAGTTGGGAACTTCTGCAGACTGAGTTTTTAGTGTTCCTGGTCGACCGGGCCCTGCCCAGGTCGACCGGCCACACTGTATTTTGTAAAACACTGGCCCTCAGCTAATTTTTCCTGCAGAAACCCATTTCAGTTAGCCAGGTTGACCTGGCCTTGCCCAGGTCGACCCAGTACACACTATTTTTGCAGGATTTAACTGGAAGTTGGTTTTTCACCTGAAACTCAGTCCCTCCATGTTCAAATCAACCTGATACTTAGGATTTGCATTGGAAAGTGTTTAAAACTGGGACATCACTCTTTCTAGGGTTTTTGGAGTATGCGGTCAATCACCCAGGCCAGGAGTTTGACCGGACACGCTAGAAACCTTTAGAAACAAATTAAGTCTTCCAGGAGGCTTGATTCAGGTTATTCAGTGCACTCGGTTGATCCACCGGGCTAGGAGGTCAACCGAGCACACTACACCTCAGGTCCACCTGGAAAACCCTGATTTTCCAGTTTTCAACATTTAGGAGTTGTGATCAGTTGTGGGGCCCATTGACCATCCAAATGAACGTTTATCGATGTTCTAAGCCCGAGTCAACGGTGTGGCTCAACCTTGACTCGCGGGGACCACTGCTTAAGGTTTTGGTTGTTAATC
Source organism: Cinnamomum chago (assembly GCA_038049695.1). Lineage (NCBI taxonomy): Eukaryota > Viridiplantae > Streptophyta > Magnoliopsida > Laurales > Lauraceae > Cinnamomum > Cinnamomum chago. The sequence goes on from CP142457.1 coordinate 1,571,580, forward strand.
TAAGATGATTCGACCTCTAAGAGTTGTCAATGATGCCCGTAAATTCCTAAGCACCAAACACAGTATTATATGGCATTAATGACTTCGTTTAGAGATCCAATTACCGGAGATGGACCCGAACCTAACGTGGCCCATTACCTAGGGTTGGACCATTGTATTTCCCTGTTGATTCCCTCATTGAAGTTCATACTTCACTTTTACTATTTACTGTCATTCTTAGATCTTTAGTGTAGCTGCTATTTGTTAATTAATGGAAAATGGAGGACCTGAACCTAGGATATCTTAGAGGTGACCCGATAGTATGATTTGGGAGAACATTGACCCGTGTCTGTGTCAGGCGGGCCCTTATTGGGCTTAAGTGTGGAGATGTGTACCCCTAGTTGGAAGAGGTAGTTTTTATTGGGATTTTAAGACATGTTGGATTAGAATGAACTGATTATCAGTATAAATGGATATGATGCCTCGTTTGGACGGTTTTAGACCAGGCCACGGATTTGATGGGCCTTGGTATGGATCCAACGAGTGGGCTTGGACTTAGAATATAATCCATGGACTGATTGATGTACAGACCTCTTAGAGACATTGGTAGGACCTTGTTCACGCAAGGCAAAGCCTAGACAGACACAGACCCGTAGAGTATTCTCGAGTCGGCATTAACATTCACTCGGTTGATTTAAGCTCAGCCTGTGGACTGATCATCCCCGGTAGGAGCTATTTGAGTGTTGAGGAGCTATCATGATGAGCTATGTTGTTAAGACGGACGGTGTGATACCGTGTCCGGTCTTGAGTGATGAGTGTGATGAGATGATGAGTGATATGCGAGATTAGTAATTCCCAGCACTGGTGAGATTTCTCCCCCGCAACTGTGTTCAGTATGGGAGGGCCGCGGCATAATATCCCGCGGTATTCAAGCTCGTGTGAATGTGCCATTTTGTAGTAGAGTAGATGTTTTATCTTATCCTGATTCCTTATGATTATACTGCTCAACTGCCTAGTTCTTTACTTTGTCATTCTTTAATTTATTTACCTGTCTCTATTCCTTTGATATATATGTTCTATGTTAGTAGTATGCTGTGACTTGCCAGATCTTTTAGATCTGACCCTTCTTTGGTGCTTAGGCATTGACCCAGAGACCCCCGAGGATGCACTAGCGCTGGTAGAGGCGCCGACCGTCGGAGATTACGGATGGGGCCCGACCGACCCGGATGTCGAGCCGGAGGGCAGAGATGATCTACCAGGGTTTTGAGAGTTCTCTTTATTTTGGGTTTTGAGAGAAATTTTGTAGGTGAGCCGGGTAGCTAACCAATATGTATTAACTTTGATTAACAACTAAATCTTTTTAACTAGGCTACTGTTCTGCTCACATTTAATATATATGATACCAAATTGCTTCCGCTTTATTTAATTGTTATGCTTCCGCAAATTTAACCATTGAGTATTATATTGGTCAAAAAGCTTTAAATTGGACCTCACTGCGGGCCTACGATCTTGGAAGTTCTCGGATTTTCCGGGAAGTAGCGCGCCAACTTCGGGTATTCGAGCGATTTTATCGGTATCCGGAATTGGGGCGTTACATTTATAGTACAGTGTAAAATAAGTCCAACTCTAGAACACCTTCTAAAGAAAGTACCAACATTTAAAGGAGAAGAAACCACAAAAAAAAGAAAAGAAATAAGAGAGAGAAAGAGGGGGAGAGAGTATCCTTACTTTTGTGTAATGATTTGAGGTTGATGAAAACTCTTTTGTATGATAAAAGCCTTTAACTTGTGCTGTTTACACACCAAAGAAAAATATAAATCTATTACAAGAAGATGAATATATAGTAAAAGATTGCCATAATGACTAATGAAGAAAAAGAAATCCTACAATTGTTTTCTTAGTAGTAAAAATTTACAATACATAAACGATAAAATAGTGTTCACCAAGGTGCACCCAAACTGACACTCATCCATGGATCCTACAAGGAAGATTTTTATAATCTCCTCACCATTGATTTTGAAAACTTAAAATCTTGACCATTTGAGATCCAATAAAGCTAGCTTTCACATGCCCCTTATCCATGTATATGGATCTTTCCATCGACTTATCCATTTATAAATTTGAAATTTTCTTGTCATTAATATAGTTTTGGTGAAAGAATCGAGGGATAATGTAAATGGAAAACTTAAGATATGGTAGGATACTTTAGAATCCATGGCTTTACAATAAGTCGTACAAAGGTGGAATATATGAATTGCAACTTTTGTGGGACTTTATAGCAGAGATGTAGCTTTTGTGAAATTAAAGCTTACTTCAATATCTTGTCCATATAATTAGTAAGGATGAAAAGATTAAGGAGGATATCGAAAATAGGATAAGAGTAGGACGGTTGAAGTGTAAACTTATGCTTTGAGTGGTTTTTTATGGGCATATACCAACAAGACTTAGGGGTTGTTTATAATTTTTACATAAGATATGAAAACGATCCACATGTGTAAATGGTCCACATGTGAAGTACTTTCATATGTAAACAAGTCACATGTGAAATACAAACACGTGTTTGTTATTTTCACATCTCGCATGTGAATCTGAATGCATCCAATGGTTGATCATTTTCACAAAATCTTACCATTTTTTGCCACTTATAATAAGTTTCTTAAAATATATGATGAATAAAGGCATGAGACTTGCCCACTAACCAAAAATGACCATTCTAAAGAGGATTGACAGTTTAGATCAGGAAAATGGAGCCCACATTATTCAAAATTATATGTTTTCATGTTTGGAATTTTTGCAAATATTAAAAAATCTACACCGTTTTGGTCAATTTAAAGAGGTTCAACATTTCGGATCATAATTTTGGGGGCCAGATGCATATAAAATTTGAAACAAATGGATTGGGGACAAGGGATGAGAAAACAGTGTACAAATTCAGTAGTTACATCCGACGCTTTTCCTTTTTCTGCAAGTATCTCACAATCCATGCTGAGTTAGGATTCCAAATTTGAACTCATGGTTGTAATTGGCCCTCTCGAGAGTTTTGACGGTTTGGATCTTGAAAATAGGGCCCACGAATTCCCAAAATGACCACTTTTCATTTTGGGATTTTTTTTAAAGTATCTAAATATCTAAGAAGAATCAACAGTTGTGATTTGGTCCCATACAAGTAATAACCCTTTTGAAGAGGATGGACGGTTCAGATTATGGTTTCAGGGCCCACAAGTGTCAAAATTAAAAAAACAGAGCGATGCTCTCGTTAGAAATAGTATTCGCCCACCAGGATTTATTGTCCATCTGCCTTGTAACAGTGCAGTGTGGTTAATTTTACCACCTATTGAGGTGTGAAGAATTTGGGCATAAATTAACACCATATACACGCCTATTTTACAAACCATTTAGACACCCTATACGTAAATCAATCCAAACAAACGTAAGTATGTGTAACCATTATGCACGTGAACCACTTACATCAAACAAACAACCCCTTAAGGAAAAATTTTACAAGACAAAAATTAGACCACCTCTGACTTACAAAGCATAATTTTGGCCAATTAGAAAACAAAACATGAAAAAAATGAGTGTAAAAGAGAAAAGAATGTTGAGATGGATATGTGCTAAAACTAGAAAAGATAAAATTAGGATCGACTCCATTATGAAGGATTTAGAGGTAGCATTAATAAATGATAAAGTTTGTACATGTCCAAGATGGACCAACAACAATGTCAGTGAGAAAAAGTTTCTCTATGCAAGTTGGTGGCCCCTCATGAAAAAGATGTAGGCCGAATAGGATATTGATGAAAGTAGTAAAAATAGATTTGTAGAAGTGTAACCTATCAAAGGATTTGACCCATAATCGACTAAAATGAAGAAACACAATTCATGTAAATGACCCTAACATTAAATACAATGAATCTTACACCTTTTCTATGTGTTCCATTTGCATACACATAAAGTCCACTTCATCCATCTTTCTTTTAAAATGACTAACTCTATTTTTTGTTAACCAAGGGATTCAAAGGCGGTACCCAATAACGAGTTGATCCTCTTTAATGAAATATTTAACACCCACCCCATTTTGGGGTTTTTACCAAACGAAGCATCAAATATCCTCATACCTCTAAAAGCATCCTCAGATACTCGTAATGCCCAAAAGCATCTTCTACCATAGAATTTATCATTTTCAAGGCCAAATTGCACTTCACTTTATCTTTTGCTAGTTTGAGACATGACACTCGCGATGTGACGCCCCGGAGTCCCACATCGACTATAGAGAGGAAAGTGAATGGGGTTATATGTAAAGTTTACACCATTACCTTGGATGAGGCCTTTTAAAACCATGCGGCCCCGGTAAAACGTAAAAACTCCGAGGTTAAGCGTGCTCGGGCGGGAGCAGTACTAGGATGGGTGACCTCCTGGGAAGTCCCCGCGCGTGCACGCGGGCCAAAGCGGACAATATCATGCATGTGTGAAGGGTGGGGCGTTACAAATGGTATCAGAGCCGACTCTCGACTAGTTCGAGTGTGGGTCCCCTGTCGTGGTCTGGTGCAAGTGGGCGGGTCTCCATGTGGGCGGGTCAAGAGGGTTGACAGGCTACAGGGACTGGCAGGCTACTGCACAGGGACGTGCAGCCTTAAGGGGGGTGGAATGTGACGCCCCGGAGTCCCACATCGACTATAGAGAGGAAAGTGAATGGGGTTATATGTAAAGTTTACACCATTACCTTGCATGAGGCCTTTTAAAACCGTGCGGCCCCGGTAAAACGTAAAAACTCCGAGGTTAAGCGTGCTCGGGCGGGAGCAGTACTAGGATGGGTGACCTCCTGGGATGTCCACGCGCGTGCACGCGGGCCAAAGCAGACAATATCATGCATGTGTGAAGGGTGGGGCGTTACACGCGAGCTTAATATTTATTGTTCATATATGTGCCTAACATTATTTACGAGCTCGAGTTTTGTTCTTCTATTCAATTTCATTCGCCAACACATGTATCCCCAAGCAGTCATTAAGCTTCTCTATCATGTTAGATTGATTTATATTTTGCATAAGCTCTAATCATGTCCTCATTCTAAATACAGTACTCTTACTACGATTAGTAGAAAATCAACCTAACCTATAGAAATCCAACATAACCTCACCTGAAACTTTTCCCAAGGGACATGATTGTCAAGTCAAGCTCAAAAATACGTAAAGTCAGCAAATTCCACTATGGTTTTGTTTAACCGTTAATATACTTAAACCAAATGACCTAAAATAAGAAGGATTGAACCTTCACATGTCACCTAGCTCATAATCTCCTATATATTAAACTCATGGCTATTTTTCATGAGTAGTGATCAAAATTTCTAAATATTTCATTGAAGAGAATATTTTTACAGCTTATAAAGAGATGAAAACATAATTTGAGACTCGGAGTTGACTTTGTCTGATTGGAGTTGCATGTGACTCGACCACCTCAACTCGTTGGTCTGATTTGAGTTGCATGTCACTCGACCACCTCAACTCAAGGGCCAGGGCAGGGAGTGAGCCGCACCTAGAATCCAAGTTTTTATTCCTTTCAAACTCCGTCGTAAAAACACCACAATCATGTTTAATTATAGCTCCCATTATGGATGGAAACTATTTCTTATTTTATTAGTAAAATAACCTCAAATTTGGATTTAGAATAGGTCATGAACAAGCAATTCATTCTAAAAAAATTGTAGAAACATATTATCAGAGTACTTATGTAAAAAACTGCCAAAAAAATACAAAAATAACAAATGGAGGGTAGAATAAGCAGAGTTCAGTATTGACCTCAGGGTTATACACACATGTACACGCACCATAGTAAAAACTGAAATTGTTCAATTTAAACGGAGGAACTGACCTCATGGATGGAATAAAGATGACTTCAATTGATAGGATACCCATGCTGCAGAATCGATGAAAATACAAAGACCAGCATCTCCTGTCTCAAAGAAGCACTCCTAGGGAAGAAGATGGATGCCAGCCAGATCTAGGAATTGGGATAAGATTAATTATATGAACCTTGACAGGATGGAAACACTTCTGGAAGTATCCTATGCTCTAGCTTTAAGTCTTGGCATGTGGGGCCGCATATGGTCTCAACCACACAGTTAATGATATTTACTTGCAAAAGCAACATGTTTTGAGAGTCTCTGACGTAACAAATCCAAACCTTTTGTTGACTGGATTACATTCCCTGATCATCTGATTATCGCACTTAAACTTGTCATTAACATTTTAGTTTTTGAAACTCAATTGTCTCCATAGCACAGAAACTTGAGTTTGAAATGCTTCCCATCTAACTAAAAACAAAAGATATTTCCAAAATGTACACTTCTTTCAGACAGTACAGTATGATTTTCCCAAAAGGCATAGGATAGGGGATGGGACTGAGGATGCTGCATTTGAGGTTGTGTCTAAGGGTGTTGAGAGATTTGGGGATGCTGTTGTGGATGTGGCTGCAGCAGGTGAGGATGACCAACTTGCTGCTGTGCGACTTTGTGGTTGCATTTGAGGATGAGGATGCACAGGTGCATGCAGTTGCTGTTGTGGAACTTGGGCTTGGATTTGAGGTTGAGATGCTACCTGAGGCTGGAGATCAGGCTGCTGAAGCTGGGGCTGGGTCTGTGCCTGGGTGTTGGATATTTTCTAAAAACCCCTAATTAAAAATAAATCTCAAGAGGCATTTGAGATTAGATGTGTCTTTTCAAATAATTTGAATTTTGTGTCTGTGGCTGGGATCGATATTGAGGCTGGACAAAAGGCTGAGGTTGAGGCTACACTAATATTACCTACTGAGGATGAGCAGTAAACTGTTGCTGATACTGTACTTATTGTCAACACTGCTGCTTATAAGGTTCATCCCTTCTTTTTGAATTAGAGGTCTTGGTATTGACCCTTGATTTCGCCTTCTTCAAGAATCGAAGGTTGAGTCCACCGGTGCTCTGTCCCTGGGGCCACAGGAGATTTACTTGGCTTCCCTCTAGGCCTTGAGGGATTTGTCTAGTCCAAAGGGCTCGGACACCCCCTTTCAGCAAAATAAAAAAGGCAGTGAGAAAATCTATATCAAACCATAATCATATTTTGAATAAAAACTGCAATACTAACAACAACGGTTGAGACAAGGAAATTTACAAAGGGATGGTGATTAAAAAAATATGTGGGGCTGCTGCTGCTACTTGAGAGGGCAAAGGAGAGAGAGAGAGAGAGAGAGAGAGAGAGAGAGGTGTTTCATAATGGAGTGGCAAACAAGTCGGTTGGGTTAATAGGTGGGGTCCATGGTTTGAGCCTTAACCTGTGTTTGGCCCTTATTTATTTATTTATTTTCTTCTCAACTCCCCTTCTTACTCTTTTCCCTCTCCTTGTTCAGGCTCCTTTAATTTTTCATAAGAATTTGACATATTAGAGATTTTTGGACACGCTATGATGAGTTATCCTTGGCATTTGAAATTGCATGTCTCTTTTACAGGAACTCCAAGTCCCCCCTGCCTAAAAGGTCACAATGTCCTTTCGAAATTGTTGGAATTCCATCTCTCTCTTTTTTTTTTTATTGGAATCTCAGATCCTCCATAAAGAGGAGGATTTTGAGATTCCACAAAGGGTTTAGGCAGATGACTACATATTTGAAATCCTCTCTATTTTACCTTGTATTTATTTTCTTTTTCTTTTTTTTAAAGGAAGATGACTACGATATCGAGTAGCATTAGTAGGCAAGTTTTGAATTTAAGGGCGGAGCCAGAAGATATGGGGTGGGCGGCAGTGCGGGGCTAAATAAATTTTTTTCCTATCTAATAGGAAGTTGTCGACCATAGGCATTTATGGATAAATGGTCTAATCATTGAGATAGATATATGTTTAAATTACAAATTAAGTTGTTCAAATCTATCCTAATTACATTAAGAATGATGCCTTTGACTTTTCTTTTGTTAGTATTTTAGAAAGGAGGAACCAATATTTCAGCTAATAACTTTCAATTTCCAACTTGATTAATAAGAGGTTAAACTACAAAGACGTAGACTAACCAAAGGTTTATATATAAATGGAACTAATTTTGATTGTCTATACCCCAACTTTACTCTAATTATACAGTACAAAGACTTGTTTAGATTCACTCGATCCCTTGCACTCAGTTTCCCTCTATGCAATTAATTGCAACTAATTATGGCAAACAATAAACAACTGTGATTTACCTTAAAAACTTGGGTATCCCTTTTCCACCCGATCTATATCAAGCGTTCGATTTCAAATGGTTCGAAAAAGGGTGGCAATTTTCTACCAAAAAAAAAAAAAAAAGAAAAAGAAAAGGAAAAGGTGGCAATTCCTAATGCAGGAGGTGTTGGATTGTTGGTTAAAGAAAAATTATTAATATATAAAAAATAAAAATAAATAAATAAGTAGGTGTTGGATTGTTTGTTGGTTACAGGATGATTGGCTTCATGGTAATAATCCTGCCTGTCCAATTGTTGGACCCCTGGAATTGAAAACAACCCATTGTGAGGGACAATGGCTATTTCTTTTAATCTTGATTGAGTGGTCCTTCTGTATAAATGTTAGATCATCCACCTATTTAGCCATTTGAGTCTTACTGAATATTTGTTGGCCATAAGATAAAAACTTTTTGGCCTATTTTAAAAGAAATTTATGTCTAACTTTTTTTTTTCCCATCTTAGTCCATTATATTGTTAGTTGCTAGCTCATTAGACAATGACATAGGGTATTTTTGTCATTTCTCAAATATTTTTTCCTGTGAGTATTGATTGAAAGAATGGCAAAACTACCATGCAACGGCAGCACCCATGCTAAATAGATGTGTGGGGCCCACCTTTGGAAAACCCAAACCTCTTATTAGCCCTAGAACCCATTGTAGTGAACGAATAATAATTTATTATCTAAATTAGTGAGATTGCCACCGTTGGATCAACTAAATTTTGAACATGTGATTAAGTTTCTTTATTTACTGTTTTTAATAGACTGAAATGGAAGAAGTCTCTCATATGTGAAATCCGATGATCAATTTATCGATTAACCCACTAAATCAACTTAAAATAGGGGCATTTGGTTGCAGGTCCCTCAACAGTGCATTTTATTGCAAAATGTCCACGTTTTTTTTAGAGGTAAAGGTCGCCTTTTTCAAGTTTTAAACAATTAAAAAGTCCAAAATGCCCCTCTTAATACACTCTGCGCAGTATTCAAAAACCTCAAATTAACTCGTAAACTTCATGAAGACGAATCAACTCGACAAATCAGGATTACAACAAAGAAGAGAAAGAGAAAGGGGAAAACTGATTCAAAGAAGCATATATCACCCAGAAAATCTCAAGCATCCGAATCATCTTCGCACAAAACACTGTTTGAAGACGATTTAGGGTTGGAAGAAATACTTTTGTGATTCCTAATCCTAGGAAAGACAAAATCTAGAGGAGTCGAAGCATCTTCTCGAAAATACTATTCACGTTCGCTCAATCCAAACATTAAAGTAAGTTTTCTTTCCATGTGATGAATCTGTGTGTTAGTTGCAAATTTAGATAACATCCCATTATATAAAGACACAACCAAAGAGTAATTTGATGTTTCATTGATAATATACAAACATAAATTAATCTGTTATGATCTCAAACACAACGGTATCTAAAAGTCATATAATTTTAATTGATTTGATAAAAAGACAAATACATTTATCTTAGTTTTGAAAGAAATACAAATAGATTTATCTGAGTTTTGAAACAAATACGATAAATTTATCTGAGTTCTTTAAGAAATTTAGATAAATTTATTTGTCTTTTAGAAAAAACTCAGATAAATTTATATGTCTTTTCGAAGAAACTCACATACATTTATCTGACTTACAAAAAAAAAAACCATAGAAGACCACATAACTCTCAAGTACGACTAGAACGAATACAGAAGACCTGTTTTAGAAAGGAGATTTTGTAGGCAGAAATATATCTATCGTCATTCCCTTCCATTTGAATTTCGAAACTTGATTTACACCTACGAAATAAAATCCGTGAAATAGTTTGAGGCGTGTATAGGGGCAAATCAGTCATTAAAGATCATGCAAAAGACTTATTTTAGAAAAGGAGATTTTATAGGAAAAAAATCTATCAATTGTAATTCCCTCCCATTTGAATTTTGAAAATTGATCTACAGCTACGAAATAAAATCCGTGACACAGCTCGAGGCATTTACATGAACAAATTAGTCATTAAAGATCATGTATTGGAGCTTAAGGGCAACAAATTAGTCATTAAAGATCATTTTGGATCCCATAAGAATAAGAAAATCAACAAAGATCATTTTGGATCCAAGTTTGTGGTCAGATTTACTACTAGAACTTGATTGATTGACGCCATTTTCTACCATCTTAACACTCTTTGTGTTTTAATTTTATTTCAATGTATATTTGCATTCTTTGAACAAAAAAAATGGGTATTGGGTTTTAATGGATTACCTAGTAGATGGGGTTTTCCATGTCTGATTTTATCTTTCATTTTCTTTCCTTGGATTAATGTGTTGCTTGTGATATTTGATCAAGTAAATATGTCTTATTGGTTTTTAATTTTTTTTTTTTTTTTTTTTTATCTCTGCTTCATTATGTTTCTTCTAATAGTTTTTATTTGCAGTGGTGGTGTTGCCATGAGAAAGAATGATCAATAAAGAGGTATAAATTTGACACAAGATACAAAAGTGAAAATGAATTTAAAGAAATTTCATAAGATAAAATAGAATTAATACTCAATGGGTATAATACTTTTCTTTAAGAATATGGCTCAAATCTTAAAATTCCTAAGTTCTTAGTATGCCGCGTTGTTTTACGTGTGTGGAGTCTCATTAGATGCATAAAGTATTTTAGATATTTTATGACTAATTATTATTTAAGATTTTATTATTTTTAATAGTATAAATTATGTTGCCCGTGCTAAGCGCGGGCGTGTTTTGCTAGTTCAATATTAAGCAAATAAACCGACATGCAATGAAGCAAAATTTCAACAAAGTTGAAAAAGTAAAAAAGGAAAAGGCTAATAGATTGAGATTTAAGAAATTTTCTGATAAGTTTAATTAAAGTTTAATAATTATGGCTATGAATTTCAATAATTAAAGTTTAATAATGATGGGCACCGCATGAATCACTATATTGAACAGTAGCATATATATAGTTGTTATTTACACATGACAACTGAACAGTAGAGGTGTATTATGATCAACTTGTACTTTACAGTTTTATCTTTATTTTTATTTATTTTGGGGCTGGGACAGAACGCCCACAAAGGAGGCAGGCACCTAATTTTTTCAGGCCTAACCCATTTAGTAATCATCAGAAACATGTCCAAGTCCCAACCCACAGGTCTACCAAAATCAAATATAGACACTAGAATTAGAGCCAAAATAAAATCAGACTTCATATTCTCTAAATGGGCATTTCAATTGTGGATCACACAAATCAAAACGTGGCTATCATAGTTAAAACCCAAATTCATAGTAGTCCAAAGTCTGGCTCTCTGACAGCCTTATGAGAGAATAGAGAAAGCCCAAACTACATAAATCCGTCAAATATTAAATAAAAAAGAAAGAAAAAAGAAAAATAGAAATCCATCAATCTGAGTAGCTGGAGAATTCTGCTATTCTTTCAAGTGCAGTTTGAGCATATATATATTACTAAATAATGTAAAGCATGAATTCTGCTATTCTTTCAAGTGCAGTTTGAGCATATATATATATTACTAAATAATGTAAAGCATGAAAGGAAAGAGCTGCCAATGATGCTGGTGTGATCTTCAGTGGATGCAAATTCGGATCTGGTGCGGATGCTGGTGTGATCTCTCCTGACAGGAAACATGAATGTCAAACTACTTATTCTTTAGCCTGTTTGGTAACTTCACTAATAAAGTAAAATGAGGTGAAGAGTAAATTTACCGGAAAGGCATGCATTTAGCAAATGACTGACTACTCGAATCCTAACAGGAAGTGGGCAAAGCCTAGTCATCATTTGATTAAGATTCAAGTTTCTAATTTAAAAAACTGTAGGAAAAAATCAAATCTGAATTGCCTAAATGGCTCTATCAGGCTGAAATTCAAATCCAAATGGGGCTATAAAGAAAATATTTGAATAGAATCATAGATCCCAACATAATCTTTATTGGACTCTTAACTTGAAACGTGAAAAATGTGGATAAGGCCAAGATTGAGGGCCCATTAACTGTTGAGGAACTTAGACCCTATTTAAGGATTTGAATCAAGCCTGATGGAGACAAATGACTGAAATGAGTACGATCAGATCCACCTAAATTGAGACAACACCACCTACAAAGCAAGAAATTAGTCATATACCTTTACCGGAGCTCTTTTGTGAATTTAAGAAGTGATTGGAAGTGGGCCTTGGTTTGTGGATGGTCCCACTCCAAGGTATCCCACCATTCCTTTTCATCTGTGCCTACTTTTATCTGTTTGAGAGCGCTGGGTAAGTTGTGCACGCAGAAGGGGAGCTTCTTCAACTGACGACATTTGTCTATAATGATGGTCTCCAAAGCACTGCAAATTAATACCCTTGAGGAGAGGCTCTTCAGATTTGGTAAGTTGAATATCCTTAAAGTCTGTAGCTGAGAGAGTGTCATAGTCACACTACTTTTATCTTCATTTCTGCCTCTTCCCATCTCTTCCTCCTCTGCTACTATCTCTTCCATCCCATCACAGAAGCTAACATCGATATGCTTCAAGCTTCTAAGTTGCTGCAACAGCCTAGCTGGGAGTAGATACTTCAGTTTATGGCAATCAACTACACGCAAGGACTCAAGGCTTCTAAGTGCGTCCAGTGATGGAATACCTTTGCAAAGGGCTAGTAATTCTGGCATATTCTCCATTTTCAGTTCCTTTAGGTTAGGTAGTAATGGTTCCTCATCTGCCATTAAGAACTCCATTTTTTTGCTTGAATATAGACGACAACCACACAACTCACTCATGTTCAGTGCGCGCATGACATTCCACAGACTAATAATTTCACAAGAAGTTATGTGGAGCCACTGAGTATTGTAAGGGAGCAATAAGGAGTTGTCTTCGCCGATAAGATTGCAGCTATTAAGTTCAACAGAGAAATTGAGTCTATAATATGGAGAAATACTTGAGCCGACACAAAGACGGAAGTTCTTCATCATTTGCCAATTCCCCGAGTTAACATGGTAGAGGAAACTGGACAAGTCTGTGAAATCAATCACAAGATTAGCCAATTGAGTGGAGTTCGCAATTTCTTCAATTCTAGCTCCTTCTGTTGTCAATGAGGACCACTTCCATCCACTTCGGTCCATTGTCAACTCTTCCAGAAAAGAGAGATGGGGTATAATGCCAATCGGAAATACACGCAACTCTTTGGTCCAATCGAGGTTTAGGCGTTGAAGCTTAACCATTGCTTCCATTCCTAACGGCAGTTCTTGAATTGCCGTTAAAGAGAGGTCCAACACCCTCAGTTCTTCAAGATTCGACAAAGATGGAACCTCTTTTAAAAACTCACAGTTCCACAGTAACAGTGCACGGAGGTTCTTCAAGTTAGAAATAGACTCAGGCAGTGCTTTTATTCTTGTCGAAGAGAGATCAAGTACCCGAAGGCTGCACATGTGGTTAAAATAAGAATAAGGGATAATCTTCTCTAGAGGGTTTGCTTGAAGGAGCAAGGTTAAGAGAGAATCACAGTTGTGTTGACCAGAAAGCACTTTTATGTCATTGTACATCAACGAGATCCTCGCGGCATCTGTTGGCCACTCCATTGGCGATTCCTTTAATTGTACACCGGCACTGATCATGGATCGTGGACTCTCCATTCTTGTAATGCGAATTGCCATATCCCTAATCAAATCGTGCATCCTGACAAGTTTATCATCTCCTGCACTTCTAACCAGCTCCAACATAGAAGCTGTAATGAGTTCATCCAAAATGGCATGCCCCTTGTTCATGTTGTCATCTCTCGTCTCTCTTTTGTCTATTAAACCTTCACAAATCCAATACTCAATCAGTTCTTTAGAAGAAATCTCATGATCTTCAGGATACAGTGAGCAATATAAGAAACAAGATTTGAGTTCAGAGTTTCTTAATCGAGTGTAGCTGAACTTTAGCTGGACAAAGACATCGTCCATACCCTTAACCTCAAGGTTTGACTGCTGTAGTTCTTTCAAAGCATTCTTCCATACCCTGACATCATTTACACCACACATAGCTTTTCCAACTGTTATAATCGCCAATGGCAAATAACAACACTCCCTAGTGACAGCCTTTGCAAGTTCTTTAATACCCGTAGGGAGGACCACATCACCTGCATTTTTCTTAAATAATTCCCATGATTCCTGTCGCGACCCCGGACCGGGCCCGCAGGACTAATCCGGGATCGGGACATTAGTGTGTCATGAACCAACAACATATACATTTTTATTTAATTTCCCACAGGTGTCCGCGGTGAGGATATCACAACCTTGCATGAATGTTTCTTTTTAATGCGGAAGCGTGTAGCAAATCAAATAGTTAGACTATCTCTAGTCATGCAAGCATTTACATCAATATCAAACTGTATCAGAAAGAGCAATGATCTATAGCAAGTTTCCCACAAATTGTTAAAGTTATACAAAATACCATTTAGTTACATTCCCCAAAATTTGAGGCCAACAAAGGCCAATACTACAAAAGAATAACCCAAAAGAATGGTTAACAAGTCCTTCCCAAAATGTTACGCCTCTTGGCAACCCGATGTCTACATGACATCGTCAGCACGCCACTCAACTAGAGGCTGCAGCTCACCTACTGCCTCCTCCGGCTCCTCCTCAAGGAAACCGGCAACGGGACCTGAGTACCAAAGCAAAGGATCAGACACGACGGTCTGGCAAGAGAAAGCAAGGATACAACAATATCTAATACAAGAAAAATCTCTGGCAAAGCGTATAAATCTGAGTTAAGCAAGAACTCTCATAAAATAGATAAATCATTTGCGATAAACAAGTAAACAATATAAAACATATCAGGTATCCAAGGATTCGGGAACTAACAAGGTGACAATCACATAAAGCTAAGTCCTCTGTCACTAAAGTGACAACAGTATTACGGGACGTTGATCTCAGTCACACAAGGTGAGGAGAAGCAACGTAAACATATATACAATATAAATATACGGGAACGGGACCACGGTAGCGAACCGGGTATCGGGACGGGACCACGGTATTAGACCGGGTATCGGGATCCAAACTGCAGCTGGCGGGACGGGAGAGGGATTTCCAAGTCAGTGGATCAGACCGACAAGGTATCCAAGCTTAGTGATGCCGACACATAGGATAAAACTCATCGAGGCATATCAAGTATTCAAGTACAGTAAATAAACGGTAAAACGGGGGTGCTCAAGGGCACACTGACTTTCCATATCGGGCAATACATTTCGGGGCAATTCACTGTTACTATTGTAGCTCCAAAGCTTTCGAGAAAACAAGTCATGCGATGAAATTCCTGGGAATGAGGTGAAACAATACACTATAATGAAATTCGGGTAAAATATCAATTTAGAAATCCAATTAAGTGAATAGGGGTCCCGTATGTCTTTTATAGCCCTTACTTGGTACTCTTTGAGTTTTGAGACATTCCGGGCTCCTTATGCACTCCTACGATTTTTCCAAAATTTCGAATGACATATTTGTGATATGGTTTCTTTCTCGGATGGCATCAAGCAATGCCTAGTGAATCCCTGCGATTGACAAAGCTCAACGCTCGAACGAACCGGAGAGTTCGTTCGAGCGGGGAGCTTTTCGAAATCTGGGAGATTTCGGTTACCTGGCGGTTATCTGGCGGTTAGCCGCCGATGCATTCGGCGGTTAGCCGCTGGGTAACCGTGGAGCTGACCGAATTTCAGGTGAGAATTCTGATGCTCTCGGGAAAAGGAACCGTGATTGTACGGTTGGCTGGCGGTTAGCCGCCGATGGGTTCGACGGTTAGCCGCTGGCTAACCGTGAGGCTGACCGCGTTTTCAGGTGGAAAATGATGCTCTCTGGAAAAGTCACCGCGGTGCGCGGTTAGCTGGCGGTTAGCCGCCGATGCATTCGGCGGTTAGCCGCTGGCTAACCGTGAGCTGACCGCCAGTTACGAAAATGCTCACTGAGTTCAGTTTTGAGTCATTTCCCTCCTCAAAACCATCTTCCTCACATCCACAAAGTCCTTAAATTAACAATGAGCTAGTAGCTCCTCCAAGGCATCTCTTTATACTTATCCCAATCCCCAAATGGTCCTCTCTATCACCTCTTCCATGCCAAATCCAATGCAAGAATAGGAAGGAAAACAAACCATTCCACAAACATTCATCTAAGCTATCACAAGGACAATAAATGCTTTACCAACATGCTTATAAAACAATGAATGAGGCTATTAAGATATCTTATGAGCATTTATTCCAAAACAAAACACATTAATGATAATATGGAAAATCCATAAATACTAAGCCAAACCATTTCAACTTAAAAACATTCAAGCATTCACTTGCCTCAAGTCTTCAAATAGAGAAATCAAGCCTCTAATCACCTCTATTGCTCAAAGCCAAGCTACACATCAAAAAAATCCCCAAAACAACCCTAAAATGGGTTACACAAAGAATGAAAATGAAAGAGCTTACAAGATTGCAAATGTAGCTTCTCAAGAGCTAGAGGAACACTAATCTAGGAGATGGGAAGAATCACTTACTTGGGAGGTCCTCTAATGGCAATGGCAAGCTCAAAGGAAGTCTTGAGATTGAGGTCTCTCTTCACAAATGGTATCAATGGCAAGCTTGTGAGATGAGGAAGAAGATGATGAGTTCCATTTCGAGTTTGGTGCAAGATTGGTGAAGATTTGAGATGGAGAAGCAAGAAGAAGAAGAGGAGAAAGCAAGAACCCTAGACTCAAAAGGTTTGTGCTGGAACAATGAAAATGGAATGACTTAGAAAGGGGAAATGGCTTCTCTTGTTAGCTAATGACTTGGGTTGGGGTTGGGTCCCACAACTTAAGAAGCTAAAGGGGCTGAAATCATCTCTCTCGGGTCCTCGGATGAATTCGACGAAGAAGGAAGAAATGTTCGTCGAAATATCTACTTTCCAAAAAGTCTATGTTTCGCGGGTTTACGAGAATATCAAGTTTTGGGTACAGATTTGGTGTGCAATGACTGTTTTGCCCTCCGGCTATGAAAATCGGGTTTCGGGGCCTCAAATGAATACGGGATCAACATGAAAGTTGTAAGAATCCACAAGATGCATGCAACGGGCCAAAAACATAATCCACAATAAATCGGGAAATTCCTCGAGAAAATACAAAGCCGAAAAGGGAAACCCCCAAAGGGCCCCACAAGCTACCAAAGCAAATCAAGACAAACGAATTAGCCCGAAACCATAATCAAAGCTAATCCAATCCCAACTTAACCAGAAATCACTAATCAAGCTTAGCACTAACACGCAACTTAATTAGCACTAATCGGGTTCACTCGGGTCGGGGTCTTACAATTCCTCTTCAGAAAGAACTTGCACTTTAACTTCATGTGCTTCCATAGCTCTACATACTTTTGAGTTACGAGTAGTGAGAACTATTTTGCAACCATTTTCTTTACTTGGATCAGGAATTCCTACCTTGTCTAGACGGAAATCATCCCACATATCATCAAGGATAAGCAAGAACTTCTTCCGCCTCTCCAAAGCACTAAATATCTTTGCTTTTATATCATCATCATCATCTTCACCTTCTTTCATGTCTATGCTCAATTTTTTTGCAATTTTTCTCTGAAGTTTGCTCACGTCTACATCGTTAGAAACAGTTATCCATATAATATGATCAAAAGCCGTGGTTTTATTGAGACGATTGTAAATATTCGTCATGATTGTTGTCTTTCCAATTCCTCCCATTCCATGCACTCAAATTATTCTCATCTCTGTGTTCAATATGCAATGCAAAATCTCTTCCAATGTTACATCAGCTGTTGTTTTACTTGCTATAGAAGTCGTTGGCAAGGTACAACCTAGTTCTGCTGCTTGTTCAAAAACAACATTTTCAAATTTACCATCTGCAATTAGTTCACCTGCTTGAATAATCAATTTCAATGACGTTTTGCTAATCTTTCGACGCAAATAGTAATTTGGCATACGTCCATCCCAACATTTGTTTTGTTCTCTGAGTTTCTTCTCTATGTTGCTCACTTGCTCTTCAATGGATCTTACTTTCTCTAGCCAGTAACTCACTTCCTTTCGACGAGTTTTTCCATGCAACTCGGCATTGTTTACTTCTATTGTAATGTCCTCTGCTTTAGAAGTTAAGGCATCCATCTTATTTCTCAACCTCGTCATATTTTCATGTAAATCTTTTATGTAACCAATTTGTCTAAAAAGAGGAACACATAGAAACTTAAAGCCTTCAGTAATAGCCCCACAATGTACTGCCACTGCACAATAGAAAGGAAAAATGATAATAATTTGGCAATTGAGAAAAAGAAAATACATTGAAGTTGAAAACACGAACAAATGAGAATTGAGAAAAGGTTTTTAATGTTGACTGAGATGCTAACATGCACGTTTTATTAATCTACGTCGATGATGCATCTAGGATTAACGATCACATAGTAGATAAAGTTCCCAGTACATCTTTGCAACGAAGAAAGTGAAGTATCTTACATGAAATGTAATAGTAAGAATCAATTTGGAAGTGGGTTTGGGCTACTTCATTAAGACGAAGATCTAGTCCTCATTGGCATCACCATCATCATCATGTTATTATAATCATTAGAGTTAGATTAGAGTTTCAGAAGTTACAAAACAATTGTATAAAGTAAAAAAGACATGATATTGTAAAAAGACATTATAATTACTTTTTATTATATGATTGATCAAGATTCATTATATCATATTCTTGGAGTTAGATTAGAGCTTCTTCCACATCATCATCACTATTGAAGCCTTTTCCCATCTATCTACTTTCAACATTATGAGTAACTTTCCACTTGACTGAAAATAGAGCTCATATCGAATTTGGGAAATTTCCTTTTTTTCTTTTTGTAGTCGATTGTCATTCTAATACTTCATATTCAATCTAGTTTATATATATATATAAATATATATTTATATATCTAAAGAGACTGGTTTCAATTAAAAGTCATATCTAATAGTTTGACTCACACAATAGATTTTCACCCTTTGTTGATTACTCTATTTATTGTCATTATAATTATAGGCCCAACCAATCATGAAACAATTATTATTATATATTCTTCTCCATCCCCTTGCACTTAATATATTTTCTTTTCCTCTTTATTTAAATTTTGAACAACCTACAATTAGGTTTAAGTCAAATAAAATATAAGATAGTTACTAAAAGTAGTTTGAGTCAACAAGCCGAATTATGTGACCTATTTTAAAAATGGGCTAAATATAGGTTATGATGGGAATCATAGCCAAGGAACGCACATTGAACTAATTGGGCGGTTAATTTTGTACATTCGGAAGGAGGGAGATGAACAAAACACACACATCCAAAAATACGCAACTGGGTATAAGTAGGATATGCATGAAAGAGATGAAAATATGGTGTTTGATTGGTGAAACGAGGTGATGGTAAGCGATAGATTAAGTGAACCGCAGTAGCTAATGCTTCGAGCCAAAATTTAGCAGGGACTGAGGATTCTAAGAGAAGAGAACGAACAGTATTTAGGAGATGTCTGTTTTGCCGTTCAGCAACTCCATTCTCTTGAGGAGTATAAGGGCATGATCTTTGCGATAAAATCTCATGTGCGTGCATAAAGTTTTGAAACTGATGGGACATATATTCCCCCTCGGAATCAGATCAAAGAAATTTGATGCGAGTGGAAAACTGATTTTCAACATAAGCTAGAAATTTTTGGAAAGCATCAAAAACTTCAGATTTAGAATGCAAGAAATATACCCATGTGAACCTACTATGATCATTAATAAATGTGACAAAATATTTGAAATTTGTATGAGAAATTATAGGAGTAATCCCCCAGATGCCACTATGAATTATGTCAAAGCATTTGGAAGCCATAGTAGTTTTGGAATGAAAATGAAGAACTTTGCTTTTTCCAAGTTTGCAAACAGAACACTCATCAGAAATGTGACTAAAAGAAGTTTTATTTTCATTAATACTGCCATTGTTCAACATCAAAGATAACAATTTGGAATGAGAATGGCCTAATCTATTATGCCAGAGCCTCTAAACATCTTGAGAATAAAAACAAGAGAATGCAGAGGGCTGTTTATTCTGAGAGAGAGGCATAAGGAGAGGAAATAGGCATCCACACTTAGGCCCCTTCACGATCACTGTCCCCGACGCTTGATCTTGCACAATACTACCAGACCGAGAAAAATAGACATTACAATTATCATCAATCAGTTGTCCGACAGACAAAAGGTTTGTAGTTAGATGAGGGGATTAAAAAACATTTTTCAGAGGTAAGGAATGAAAACATCACCAAGAGCTGTAATGGGAAGCTTTTGATCATCAGCAGTATGAACTTGCAAATTGCCATTGTATGGTTTCAAATTATAGAGTTGGGAGGAAGAGGAGGTCATGTGATTTGATGCTCCTTAATCAAGAAACCATAAGGAGGAAGTGGAGTGATGGTTACCTGAATTGCCAAGTGCAGAGAATGCATTCATGATCATTTGTTGAACGAGCTCAGGGGTGATAAGAGTAGCAGAGTTGGAGGCAGGAGGCGATGAAGACATGGCCGAAGGTGAAGGGATATCGCTAAAAGAAACAGCAGCTGCAGTGTTGACTTGATAAGCTCGAGGAGTGCAATTCTGTGGCCACTTTATGCATTTGGTAAGGACATGACCATTTGATTTGCAATAATTAAAGAACTTTGTCTTACATTGTGAGGCATAGTGACCATAATTCTTGCAACCAAAACATTGGATTTTACTAAGATCTCTTGCAACAGATTGTCCTTTAGCAGTAGAAAAGGTATGGTGGACGATCCCTCCAGACTTAGAGAAATACTAGGAGTAGAATTGGCAGTAGCAGCAAATACTACATCAGGAGAGTTACCTAAAAATTGTTGTCTTAAAACATGCTGAGTGATCTGACTTTGTTCCTCGCGCGAGAGTTAAGGCACTCATTCAAAGATGGAGATGGAACCCTACTCATCAGGTTGGAACAAACGATCTCATATTCAGATCTCAACTTCATGAGAAGCTGGTCTCTGTAACAAGTTTCTTGTAACTTTTGAATATGAGAAAGAGTTGCCTCAGATGCATTGACTTATTTGATTTCTTCATATTCTACCCATAAATTGAGAAAACCTGTGTAATAGTCCTGCATTGAAGAGGTGCCCTGAGAATACTGAGCAATTTCTAGTTCAAGTTGGCATTGTCGGGCAGAATTCCCTTGGTGATAAACTTGTTTCAGATATTCTCACATCTCCTTAGAGGTCTTGTAAGGCTTGAGATTTAGCATATATTGTGGTTCGATAGAACCAAGAATCTAGGTTTTGATCTTGGCATCCTTTGCATTCCAAGATAATATATTTTTTCTCATCTTCCTTAGGTCGTGGATACCATCCTGCAACAAGTCCCCATATTTCCTTTCCTTCAAGATATACTTGAAATTGATATGACCAGGAAGTGTAATTCTTGCCATTAAATTTTATCAAGGCAATTTCATGCTCTTCCATTTCAGTAGATCTATTACAATGTACAAGAAAATCCAATTGTACTAAACCGAACTGAGAAAGGATGCTAAATAGAGATGAGAAGATTTCCAAATGTTCCAACTTAGTAATCAGAATTGAAAACACTGTAAAAAGGCAATTTTTCCAGAAAAATGTGTCAGGCAACCTTTATTTTCCAGACATAATGGAGTACCGCAGATGAAAATTGAAATGACTGATTAATCAAACATCATAGAATGATGAAAGAACAAAATTCGCACCCAACAAACGAAATTGGTTTCCAAAAAGAGCCAAATCTAGAAACTTGGACGGCTGTGATGAAATAATACTGCAAAAACTGAGATTTCTCTAGAAATGGTAGAAATCCTACCTCTGAGATGCAAAAGATCCTAAAAAAATGTTCACAAATACCAAAATAATTAGGCGACCAGAGTGGTTGCAGTTTCCAGGTAAGATAATCCTGATTTGGGGTGGGCCGCGTATGATCACACCTTGATCTGATGACTTCCAATGATTGGAAGATGGAGAGGATTCACTCAGAAACTATGACGACTTCCAATGCTTGGAAGATGGAGAAGATTCACTCAGAAACTCTGTATAGAGTTTAGCTTTGCTTACAACTCTAATACCATGTCAAAGCAAGCAAGAAGGAGCAACAAGAAATACAAAGATTGTTGTGAATTTGATGATCCTTTGAGGGTCTCGATGATTCTTTATATAGGTGTATTATTACTATACATTTTACATAGATTATACCCATAATTTAAGCTAATCATATCCCAATTACAGTGATTATATGCAAAATCTAATCTAATCATATCTCCTAAAAAGGCAAGAGATAAATATACATAGCTATACACACGTGAGTTGCTTGAACCCACAAGTTGGGCTTTATTTGACATGGGTTGTGACCCACTAACCCGTTTAACATTAAATGGTTTCGAATGCAATAAAATTATTAAAATAAGATGACTCGCCAAGTTTTCCTTATTCTTGATTCGACCCTTCGTTAAAATGAGATAACCCAGGAGAGTCAAGAGTCGATTCGGAGAGTTTTCCAAATATGATTTTACTTTTCAGTTGACTCAAAATAGAGCTTTTATTGAATATGAAAAGTTTTCTTTTTCTTTTGTAGTTGATTGTCTTCCGAATACTCCACACTCATCTAATAGGATTTGACACATGATGAAGTACCCATTGAACAGGGAGACCTCATGGAAAGACAATCTAACTCACATAATAAGGGTAGTAAGAACTATAAAAGTAAACATACTGAAATATACATCCTACGAGCTTTATAGTACACTGTTTAAAATATGTCCAACTCTAGAGCGTCTTATAAAGAAAGTACCAACATTTAAAGTAGAAGAACCACAATAAAAGAAAAGAAATGAGAGAGAGAAAGCGGGGGAGAGGGTATCCTTACTTTTGTGTAATGATTTGAGGTTGATAAGAACTCTTTTGTATGATAAAAGCCTTTAACTTGTGCTGTTTACGTACCAAAGAAAAATATAAATCTATTACAACAAGATAAATAGTAAAAGATTGCCATAATGACTAATGAAGAAAAAGAAATCCTACAATTGTTTTCTTAGTACTTAAAAATTACAATAGATAAATAATAAAACAGCGTTCACCAAGGTGCACCCAAATTGACACTCATCCATGTGATCCTACAAGGAAGATTTTTATAGTTTCCTCACCATTGATTTTGAAAACTTAATATCTTGACCATTTGAGATCCCATAAAGCTAGCTTTCACATGCCTCTTATCCATTGATATAGATCTTTCCATCACTTATCCATTTATAAATTTGAACTTTTCTTGTCATTAATATAGTTTTGGTGAAAGAATCGAGGCATAATGTAAATGAAAAACTTAAGATATGGTGGGATACTTTAGAATTCATGGCTTTGAAATAAGTCGTACAAAGGTGGAATATATGAATTGCAACTTTGGTGGGAGTTTATAGGAGAGATCTAGTTTTTGGGGAAATTTAGCTTTCGGGGAAATTAAAGCTTACGTCAATATCTTGTCCTTATAATTAGTAAGGGTGAAAAGATTAAGGAGGACATCGAACATATGATAAGAGTAGGATGGTTGGAGTGTAAACTTGTGCTTTGAGTGGTTTTTTATAGGCATATACCAACAAGACTTAGGGGTTGTTTATAATTTTCACATAAGATATCAAAACGATCCACATGTGTAAATAGTCCACATGTGAAGCATTTTCATATGTAAACGA
This sequence comes from Cinnamomum chago, assembly GCA_038049695.1. NCBI lineage: Eukaryota > Viridiplantae > Streptophyta > Magnoliopsida > Laurales > Lauraceae > Cinnamomum > Cinnamomum chago. The sequence goes on from CP142457.1 coordinate 1,595,462, forward strand.
GTCACATGTGAAATACAAACACGTATTTGTCATTTTCACACCTCGCATGTGAATCTGAATGCATCCAATGGTTGATCATTTTCACAAAATCTTTACCATTTCTTGCCACTTATAATAAGTTTCTTAAAATATATGATGAATAAAGGCATGAGACTTGCTTGCTAACCAAACATGACCATTCTACAGAGGATTAACGGTTTAGACAAGGAAAATGGACCCACATTATTCAAAATTATATGTTTTCATATTTGGAATCTTTTGCAAATATTTAAAAATCTGCACCGTTTTGGTCAATTTAAAGAGGTTCAACATTTCGGATCACGATTTTGGGGCCCAGATGCATATAAAATTTGAAAAAATGGATTGGGTACGAGGGATGCGGAAACAGTGTACAAATTCAGTAGTTACCCATGATTTTCCTTTTTCTGCAAGTATCTCACAATCCATACTGAGTTAGGATTCCAAATTTGAACTCATGGTCGTAATTGGCCCTCTCAAAAGTTTTAACTGTTTGGATCTTAAAAATAGGGCTGACGGATTACCAAAATGACCACTTTTCATTTTGGGTTTTTTTAAAAAGTATCTTAGTATCTAAGACGAATCAAGAGTTGAGATTTGGTCCCATACACGTAATAACCCTTTTGAAGAGGATGGATGGTTCACATTTTGATTTTGGGGCCCACAAAAGAGTCAAAATAAAAAAACAAGGCGATGCTCTCGTTAGAAATAGTATTCACCCACCTGGATTTATTGTCCATTTGGCTTGTAACAGTTTAGTGTTGTTCATTTTACCACCTATTGAGGTGTGAAGAATTTGGGCATAAATTAACACCATATACACGCCTATTTTTCAAACCATTTAGACACCCTATACGTAAATCAATCCAAACAAACATAAGTATGTGTAACCATTATACATATGTGAATGGCTACAAACAAATGACCCCTTAAGGTAAAATTTTAAAAGACATAGATTAGACCACCTATGACTTACAAAGCATAATGTTGGCCAATTAGAAAACAAATCGTGAAAAAAAATGAGTGTAAAAGAGAAAAGAATGTTGAGATGAATATGTGCTAAAACTAGAAAAGATAAAATTAGAATTCATGAATCCATTATGAAGCATTTAGAGGTAGCATTAATAAAAGATAAAGTTTGTACATGTCCAAGATGGACCAACAACAATGTCAATGAGAAGAAAAAGTTTCTCTTTGCAAGTTGATGGCCCCTCATTATAAGACCCCGTCCCGAGTGACCTCGATTAGTATTAATTAAGTCGTGTTTAGTTCTAAACGTGATTAGTGTATTTTGACTAAGCTGGGATTAGAATAGCTCTTTTATAACTTTGGAGAATTTTGAGTGCATTGTGCTTAGTGGGGCCCTCTGGGGGTTCCTTTTATGACTTTGCGTTTACTTGGGGGATTACCTAAGATTCATGTATTTATTGTGTTGATCCTGTTTTACTTATCTCGTTAATCCCTACAATTTTCGTGTTATTCTCGTGCCCGTTTGAGACCCCGAAACCCGACTTTCCTAGCATTGAAGGCAAAACAGTCTTTTACGCACTAGATCTGGACACAATTTTCTATTTCCTCGAAACTCGTGAAACATATACTTTTTGGAAACTAGAAATTTCGACGATCACTTTTCTTTTCTTCGTCGAATTCGTTCGAAGCCCCGAAAACCATGATTTCAGTTCACAAAGATTTCAAGTGGTGGAGCCCACTCTTGACTTGTATATAAGGAGAACTCCCCTTTTCTAGCTCAAACTCCAATCTTCACCTAGGGTTTTCTCTTTTCTCCTTCTTCTCTTGCTTTTCCATCACCAAATCCACCACCAACCTTACACAAATTGAGAAGTAGAGATCATCATCTCCTTCCTCACCTCTAGAGCTTTTCATTGACACTATTCTTAGAGGAAGCCTTCCATTTCAAGACTCTCTTTGAGCTCACATTGTCCATTTGGAGAACCTACAAGTAAGCAACCCTCCCCATCTCTTAGATTTGTGTTCCTTTGGTCTTGAAGAGGTTCCAATTTCATTATTGTAAGATTTCTCTTTCTATTTCTTGTTTTAACCCATTTAGGATTTGTTTTTTGGGGTTTTTGTATATAACTTGGATTCTTGGCTTGGAGGAGTATTTGAGGCTTGATTTGCTTATTAGAGACCTAATGCAAGTGGATGATTTGATATTATGAGCTTTTAATGGTTTTATAAGAAATGCATATGACTTCACTATTTATTCTTGACTGGTTGTATTGATTTTTGAAATAAATGTTAATGTACCTTGATAGTTGTTTAACTCTTGAAAATGTTAACACTTATGACTTTTCATTTATTGCTTGTTTATGACTTAAATGATTCCTTGTGATTGTGGATTTTCTCTCTCTCTTGTGGTTGAAAATGATTGAAGGTTTTATGGGTGAAAGTTTAAGAGGAGTTGAGCCTCCCATTTTGATGTGGAAATGAGGCTTAAAGGGGTTGTATAAGGATGAGAAAGAGAGAAGAAGAATTGTCCCGGAACCAATTTCTGGACAGTTCGCTCAAGCGAACTTGACAGGTTACTCGAACGAAGTGTTCAGAAAAGGGTTCGAACCATTTCAGATGATAGTTCGCTCTTGACAGGTCACTCGAGCGAAGTGTTCGAAAAAGGGTTCGAACCATTCCAGATGACAGTTCGCTCGAGCGAACCCTCCAAGAACTCGTTCCAGAGAGTGGTTAGTTCTAGCGAATTGAAACTTCGCTCGAGCCAACTTGAACTTGATGAGTTCGCTCGAGCAACCTCAACTTCGCTCGAGCGAACCCACCCAGGAAGTTATTCTAGAGAGCTCACCGCTCGAGCGAACCTCTAATCCGCTCGAGCAATGGATACTGTTCAGCTGGGGCTATTTTGGAAGCACGAATAAAACGTTTGGATGATTGAGAGAGGTTTGTTGGGAACCCTATTGTGATGAAAATACTTGTCCTCATTATTTAAAATCCGTTTGAGAAAGAAACCACTTCACAAAGATCCATTGTAGTTTTGAAAATCCCCGAAGTGTATAAGGATCTTGGGATGTCCTCAAACTCAAGGAGTACCAAGTCTTTATTGATTTAAACGTATGGGATCCCTATTCACATTGAACTAGTCTTGAACCCCGATACTTGTCTTGAGATTTCGAAAGTTCATTGTATTTCATTATCCCCGAATTTCTTATGCACTCCCAAAAATATTGAAATTACAATTATAGCATTTTGCTGGCCCGATGTGCATGCCCGAATTGAAATGACAAATCGTGCCTTTGAGCACCCCGTCCCGCTTGTTACATACTTGCACTTGTTGTATTTTATACATGTCTTGATTTCTGATATTTAACCTACAAGTCGGCACCATTAAACTTGGATAACCTTGCCGGTTTGATCCACCGACTCAAAGATCCCCCTCTTGTCCCGCCAGCTGCAGTTTGGATCTCGTTATCCGATTATTACCGTAGTCTTGTCCCGATACCCCGGATTGCTACCGTGGTTCCCGATGCTCGACTCGCTACCGTGGTCATGTCCTATATATTATATGTATATGTATATATTTCGTTGAATCTCCTTACCTCGTGTGACTAAGATCAACGTCTTGATATGCTCTGTCACTTCGGTAATAAAGGACTTAGCTTTGTGTGGTTGCCATCTTGCTTGTTTCCCCGTTTCCTTAGTTACCTCTACATGATTTACATTGCATGATTACTTTTGAACAAATGATTTATCTCTTTTATGGAAATTTCTATTTAAACAGGTTTAAATGCTTTTAAAGCTAAATTCATTTATTATCATATTGTCACGTCTTTTTACCCACCTGCCAGACCGTTGTTCTGATCCATTTCTTTGATACTCTGGTCTAGATATTGTTTATCCCGAGGCGGAACTCGAGGAGGCAGTCGGTGAACCGCATCGTTTAGTTGAGTGGCATGTTGATGATGTCGTTTAGACATTTGGTTGCTAAGAGAGATGTAACATTTTGGGAAACGTTTAACCATTCTTTTGGGGATTTGTATTTTGTTTACATTGGCCTTTGTTGGCATCTAATTTTGGAAAATGTAATCAAATGATCTTTTGTATAAACTTTAACTTTTCTTTTAGGAAAGCACTTATGATCATTGCTTATTCCGATATACATGTGTTTTTATCTCGTGACTAGAGTTGAGTTACCAAATTGATTTGCTACACGCTTCCGCACTCAAACAGAAAAATGTACTATGTTATTGTGATATCCTCATCGCGGACACCTGTGGGAAATTAAATATATGTATACATCTCTCATCACATCACGTTACTCATTAGTCCCGATCCTGGATTAGGCCTGTAGACCCGGTGATCCGAGGTCGCGACACTCATGAAAAGGTGTAGGCTGAATAAGATATTGATGAAAGTAGTAAAAATAGATTTGTAGAAGTGTAACATATCAAAGGATTTGGCCCATGATAGATTAAAATGAAGAAACAAAATTCATGTAATTGACCCTGACATTAAGCACAATGAATCTTACACCTTTTCCCTTCATCCCATGTGTTCCATTTGCATACACATAAAGTCCACTTCATGCATCTTGCTTTTAAAATGACCTACTCTATTCTTTGTTAACCAAGGGATTCAAAGGTGGTACCCAATAATGAGTTGATCCTCTTTACTGAAATATTTAACACCCACCCCTTTTATTAATTTTGAGGGTTTTTTTACCAAGCGAAGCATCAAATATCCTCATACTTCTAAAAGCACCATCAGATACACGTAATGCCCAAAAGCATCTTATACCATAGAATTTATCATTTTGAAGACCAAATTACAGTTTACTTTATCTCTTGCTAGCTTGAGACATGACACTCGCGAGCTTAATATTTATTATTCATATATGTGCCTAACATTATTTGTGAGCTCGGGTTTTGTTCTTCTGTTCTATTCCATCTGCCAACACATGTATCTCCAAGCAATCATTAAACTTCTCTATCATGTTAGATTGATTTATATTTTGCATAAGCTCTAATAATATCCTCATTTTGAATATACTCTTGCTACAATTAGTAGAAAATCAACTTATCCTATAGGAATCCAACATAGCCCCACCTGAAACTTTCCCAAGGGACATGATTGTCAAGTCGAGCTCAAGATACGTGAAGTCAGCAAATTCCACTGTGGTTTTGTTTAACCGTCAATGTACTCATTTTGACTACTTTTATTGCAATATGTGGAGAATTTGTTCCAAACTCTATAATGCTCTCTCTCTCTCTCTCTCTCTCTCTCTCTCTCTCTCGTATGAATTGAAAGTTAACATGATTGAGTCGTGGTGTCAAGAATCAACTCACGATATCGAGTATCAACTAATGACGTCGACAAGAGATTGGCGAGTTCAATAGTTAAAGTTTTCTCAAATAGGGTATGATTAACATTTTTGAAGCCGAAGCAGCAATTTCTGTGACTATATGAGTTGAACCATTCCGTTGTGAGTTTGTTCTCTTGAATTTCTTCAGCTGACTATTCCTACTAAAACCTCTAGGTGTTAGTAGATGCAGTGGAAATACTTTTCAATATTCCTCTCGGGTGGAGCACACTCCTCAAAACTCCCCCTAGGTGGAACCCGGCCATCACATATTTTGGCGACATGCTTTTTTTTTTTAATTTTTTGCGTCGAGTTATTTTTTCTACACTCAAACTCATGACCGATTGACTCTGACATCATAAACAAGAATAGAAAACAAAGAAGTGAGACAAAGTTTGAAAATGAGATATGGGCTTCACTGTTTTGGTAACGTGCCCTGTACCTCATATTTGTATTTATATTAAGTGCCTCTTCATTGTATATATCTTCCTCAATAGGAATCTATATCCTGGAGTCTACACATTATTTAAAAGAGTATAAAATACAAGATTTGATGACACACAAGACAACTCTTATACAATCCACCCATGTAATATTTCAAATCTCCATACGGTTGTCATGGATCACCTTTCTATTTAATGCTGATTGTGTAGATATTTGGATGACTGTACCACATCTCCATTGTGATTTTGTGTTGACCTTCCAACTGTTGACTGTGATGATGAGTTGTGATGACATGCAATTTAGCTGTCTCTATTCTCTTTGATTCTATGTTAACCGATCCTGTAGAAATAGTGGGGCTGTTTGCTTTGAGAGACTAGGACCACAAGTGGGACTTGTGGTCTTGCCAATCATGTTCAATAGTGAATGTACTCATTGCAGCAGCCCTTTTCAGTGTAATCAGTGGAGATTTTGTTCCAAAAAAAAAAAAAAATCATTTCTTTTTTAGGAAAAAAATAAAAAAATTGCGCTCTCCATTCCCTATTTGTAATCCCACTTTTAATACAATGTACAAAGATTAGCTAAAAAGTTAATGATGTTTTCTTCTACGTTTCTCGCTTTAGAATGTGAATTTAAAATAAACATTAACTACTCATGAAGTCTAGAATAAACTAGTGAGTTCGAGAGTTGAATAAATTAAAAATAACGAGTCGCATAATACTTTAATTCGTGAATGCAGTCGAATCTCAATGTCACAAGAGATAAATTGAAGGGCAATTTGGTCTAAAAATATAAAGTCTACTGTATAAGATGTTTTTGGGCATTACATATATTTGAGAATGCTTTTGGAGGTATAGAGATATTTGAAGTTTCTTTTGGTAAAGACCCTAAATATTTTTCATATCATTTTGTCATTTCTTTCTATGCATGTGAATCTAATTCTTTATTGTTTATTCTATTTTTCATGATGGATTAAACCAAATGACCTAAAATAAGAAGGATTGAACCTTCATCTGTCACCTAGCTCGTAATCTCCTATAAATTAAACTCATTGCTATTTTTCATGAGTAGTACTGATCAAAATTTCTAAAAAATTTCTATGAGAAAACACCTATTTCCGCCGCTAGAAAAGACAAACATTATGCAGAAATATAAACTCGTACTTTGAAACTAGGATTTTCTACAAGCGGTAGGATTTTTCATTGAAGTGAATATTTTTAGAGCTTACAAAGAGGTGAAAACAGAATTTGAAGCTCGAGTTGACTTGGTCTAATTTTAGTTGTATGTGACTCGACCACCTCAACTCAACTCAAGTGCCAGGGAGTAAGCCGCACCTAGAATCCAAGTTTTTATTCCTTTCAAACCTTGTCATAAAACATCACGATCATGTTTAATTATAACTCCCATTATGGACAAATATCAGAATCATGTCATGAACAAGCAATTCATTTTAGATGTTTTTTTTGTAAAAATAGATTTTCAGAGTACTTATATAAAAAATTACCCAAAAAAAATCAAATGAATGGTAGAACAAGAAGAGTTCAGTATTGACCTCAGGGATGGAATAAAGATGACTTCAATTGATAGGATACCCATGTTGCAGAATCGATGAAAATGCAAAGAGCAGCATCGCCTGTTTCCAGCACTCACAGGGAAGAAGATGGATGCCGGCCACTTGTTCGGAATTGGAATAAGATTTATTATATGATCCTTGACTGGATGGTAAGACTTCAGGAAGATGCCTATGCTCTTGCTTTTATGGAAAGACTTCAGAAGTCTTCGCATGTGGGGCCGCATATGGTCTCAACTCTCACCCACACAGTTATAATATATTTGCAAAAATAACATGTTTTGAGAGTCTCTGACAAACAAATTCAAACCTTTTCTTGACGGAAGAGGATCCCTGTTTTCGTTCAAACCTTTTCTTGACGGAAGAGGATCCCTGTTTTCGTCCAAACAGTATTCGGGGCCTCCACGCACGGGGGTGGAGGAAAGAAAAAGCCAATTTCTCTTCCTCCGCCCTCTTCTGCCTCCGCACGTGGAGGACCCTGATTCGTCCAAACAGGGATTTCCTATTTGGACGAAACAGGGGATCCGGATCCTTGATTGACTGGATTACATGTCATGAACATCTGATTATCCCACTTAAACTCGTCATTGACATTTTAGTTTTTGAAGCTCAAATATCTCCATAGCAAAGAAACTTGAGCTTGAAATGCTTCCCATCTAACTAAAAACAAAAGATATTTCCAAAATGTACACTTCCTACAGATAGTACAGTATGATTTTACCAAAAGGCATGGGATAGGCCTGCGGGATATGCAAAACTTGAAAAAATTTCTATCAAGATAAAGGAGGGTTTTTGGAGCCCCCCCTGCTGCATATTAACTATTAAGAGACTTACTTTGTTTTTCCTTTCCTAAAACAAACTTTTACTTAAAAAATAATTTTTTTTCCTGGACTACTGGGATCATCCGTTATATCATGCATATATGGAGAGGTATGTAATAATTCCTATCTAATCATGGAGTCGGATATATGTTTAAATTACAGATTAAGTTGTTCAAATCTATCCTAATTACATTAAGAATGATGCCTTCGACTTTTCTTTTGTTAGTATTTTCGAAAGGAGGAACCAATATTTCAGCCAATACCTTTCAATTTCCAACTTGATTAGTAAGAGGTTAAACTACAAAGACGTAGACTAACCAAAGGTTTATATATAAATAGGGCCTCCCCATGAACATTTGCTTGAAAGTCAGGTTGATTGCAATGGAACTAATTTTGATTGTCTATCTAGTGGCTTTCCAACAGCAAACTATACCCCAACTTTACTCTAATTATACAGTACAGAGACTTGTTTAGATTCACTCGATCCCTTGCACTCAGTTTCCCTCTATGCAATTAATTGCAGCTGATTATGCCAAACAATAAACAACTGTGATTTACCTAAAAAATTTTGGGTATCCCTTTTCCACTCGATTTATATCAAGCGTTCAATTTCAAATTGCGACAATCCAATGGTTCGAAAAAGGTTGGCAATTTTCTACCAAAAAAAGAAAAGAAAAGAAAAGAAAAGGCGGCAATTCCTAATGGAAGAGAAAGTGAATCCAACGATTCAAATAAGGAGTAAAACTGGATAAAGGTCAGATCTTTCCAAACTTAATCTTTTATCTTTAGTGGAGTCATACTCTCATTAGACTTGATCCACCTTTTTTTTTAAAGAAAAAGGATTAACATATAAAAAATAACAATACATAAATAAGTAGGTGTTGGATTGTTTGTTGGTTACAAGATGATTGGCTTCATGGTAATAATCCTGCCTGTCCAATTGTTGGACCCCTGGAATTGAAAACAGCCCATTGTGAGGGACAATGGCTATTTGTTTTAATCTTGATAGAGTGGTCCTCCTGTATGTATGTCAGATCATCCACCTATTTAACCATTTGAGTCTTACTGGAATATTTGTTGGCCAAAAGATATAAACTTTTTGGCCTATTTTAAAAGAAATTTATGTCTAACTTTTTTTTTTTCATCTTAGTCCATTATATTGTTAGTTGCTGGTCCATTAGACAATGACATATGGTATTTTTGTCATTTTTCAAATATTCTTTCCCTGTGAGTATTGTTTGAAAGAAGAGCAAAACTACCATGCAACGACAACACCCGTGCTAAATAGATGTGTGGGGCCCACCTTTGGAAAATCCAAATCTATTATTAACCCTAGAACCCGTTGTAGTGATCAAATAATAATTTCTTATCCAAATTAGTGAGATTGCCACTGTTGGATCAACTAAATTTGGAACATGTGATTAACTTTCTTTATTTCCTATTTTTAATAGGTAGAAATGGAAGAAGTCTCTCATGTGTGAAATATGATGATCAATCTATCGGCTAACCCATTAAGGCACTAACCCTGTGTTTGGGAAGGGGGGAGGGGAGGGAAAATTAATTTTACTTCCTCTTGTTTGGGAAGTCAAAAAGTAGGGGGAAGAAAAGTGAAAAAGTAGGGTTTTGTTTATTTGTGAAATAGAGAGAAAATTACCATTTTGTCCTTACTTTTACAAAGACTTAAAAATTATACTTTACAAATAAAGGGTAGTTTAGTAAATTCATACTTTTTCCCCTCCTTTCCCCTCATTTTCCCCCCTGTTTTGGGGGAAAAATTTTTGCACACTCCCTCCCCCCATCCCCCATTTCCCCCCTCCCTTTTCCAAACACCCTCCAAAAAAATTTCTCCCCCATTCCCCCCGCCCCCCAAACAGAGGGTAAATCAACTTAAAATAGGAGCATTTGGTTGTAGGTCCCTCGATAGTGTATTTTATTGCAAAAGGTCCTTTTTTTTTTAGAGGCAAAAGTCGCATTTTTCAAGTTTTAAATAGTTAAAAAGTCCAAGATGCCTCTCTTAATACAGATAAATTTATCTGTCTTTTAGAAAAACTCATATCAATTTAGATATCTTTTCGAAGAAACTCACATACATTTATGTGGCTTTTGACAAGAAAACCACAGAAGACCACATATCTCTCACGTACGACTTGAATGAATACAAAAGACTTGTTTTAGAAAAGAGATTTTGTATGCAGAAATATATCAATCGTCATTCCCTTCCATTTGAATTTTGAAACTTGATTTACAACTACAAAATAAAATCCATGACACAGCTTGAGGCGTTTACAGGGGCAAATCAATCATTAGAGATCATGCAAAAGGCTTCTTTTAAAAAAGGAGATTTTGTAGTAAAAAAAAAAAATCTATCAATCGTCATTCTCTCTCATTTAAATTTTGAAAATTGATCTATAGCTATGAAATAAAATCCGTGACAGAGCTCAAGGCATTTACATGGACAAATTTGTCATTAAAGATCATGTACTGGATCTTAAAAGTAGGAATAAAATACGTAACATAACTTCAGATGGTTAGAAAGGCAAATCAGTCATCAAAATAAATGATCTGGCATACTGAGGGACCTCCTCCTAAAATGAGTACAGGAGCTTGGACTAGAGGCCTTAACAGAAAATGCCGTGGATTAGAGTCCTTAAAAGACAAGTTTACGAGGCGTCTAACTAATTTTGTTCTTTAAATACTTAGATATAGAATATATAATGGGTCTTAGGGCACTTGACTGGTTTCGATTTTCCATTGGTTGGCCTTACCCATATTAACATTTGGGCTGCACCATACTACCATGCAGCCTCACATATCGTAAATCGCATCAACCAAAGGACCCAACCAGGTCATTCCCATTATAACACGGGTCCCACCACTTAATCATCATAACAACCAATCCAAATAAACAATCTCAACCATCCAATTCTCACACATCAAAATCTGACCGTACAACAATCTCTCCTTCCTCCAAAACCCGGTGCCCACTAATTCAACGGCTGAGATATTCTGATCGACCTAACCGTCCACTTCCCACACACAAACTTCTCCAAAAGCCCTATAAAGCCCTAAACCCTAACAAACACTCCTCCTCTTTCTCCTGCCGCGGCTGCAACTCTCTCTCTCTCTCATTTGCAGGAGAAGCAGCAGAGCTCTCTCTCTCTCTCTTCCCTCCTAATGCCTTCTCTCCTCCTCTCAGACCAAAAGATGACGACGAAAACCCCTCTATCCGATGCCGACTCGATCAAGAAGAAGAAGAAGACGACGAAGATCGCAGCAATCAACGGCCACGATTCTCCCGACGTCTCCTCGAAGAAGAAGATCAAGAGGAAGAGGAAGATCTCCGACGACGAGGAGGACGAGAGGAGCGAAACGAGCTCCGAATTGGGGATCGCAGATGCCGATTTGAAGATCGGTAACGGATCTTCGAAGAAGCAGAGGCTGATCGAGAAGGAGGGAGGAGGATCGAGTGAGGATGAGGATGGAGAGGTCTCTGCTGATGGAGAGGATGAGAAGGAGGCGGATCCGAACGCGGTGTCGAATTTCAGGATTTCGGAGCCTCTGAGGGAGAAATTGAAGTCGAAAGGGATAGAATCGCTTTTTCCGATTCAGGCTATGACGTTTGAGATTGTTCTTAACGGTTGCGATTTGGTAGGACGGGCGCGGACGGGTCAGGTAGGGTGATTTTTCTTTTGCTAGAATTTTGTTGTTTTTTGGATTTTATTTTGATTGATTAGATTATGAGGAATTAGGTCGTGGTTCAAGCTCTGTGTTTTGATGATGTTTGGTTTGTGTTTGGATGCGGAATTGAGGAAAAATGTTTCTTTCTTTGAATTCATATCAAGGGTCTTACTTGAAATTGCAATTACATTGTTCTTGAGTTGGAAAGCCGAACTTTTTCGCAGTTGATTCGTCTTAATGCTTCTAATTTGGAACACTCACGGTGTGTTTGTTTAGTTATTATTTCAGGTAGTTGTTCTCGGAGATTTTTTGTTTCCAGTTGCGGCAATGCAGTTTTTGTGTCTGAATTCTTGTATTTGGTTCTAGCTAGTTAGTTGCTTCTTATCTGTTGTAATTAGAGTCCCCATTGAAATCCGACCAATTGCCATCCCTAGTTGGGTTACAACGCTGGCTCAGGTTGTGCCACATCTAATTGGGAGCTTTGTACACAATGGTATAGATAGTGATGATTGATATCAAGTGAGAAATGATCTCATGTTACTGTTAGATAGTGCTCATGGCAGCTTTCTACCCGGTTTAATTTTTATGGGGCGTTCCTTCGCATTATTGAACCTGCCCATATCACATTTTTATATAGGAACTGACCTGAATTTCTCTCTAGGTGGAGTGCCATACTTCATTGGATGGATGTATATAATATATATAGTTTTTCGCGTATGAACAATTGAGCATACATATCACTCTAATTGAAGTGAAATTGGTATACTGTGTATACATAAAGAGGCATGTGATATGGGAGAGTTGGATCTTACAAAGGTGGGCCCTGCATATGTAAAATCAGTTGTTATCTGCTGGCAGTAGCACAAGATCATTTCTCATATTGAGTATGCGAAATCTTTAATATTGTTGTAGACCTGTAGAACTGCATCTTTATTGATATCTGTTAGTCAGTTACCATGTTAATAACATTATGTACCTCTTCACTCCCCTTAAGTCAACTTTTATGCTTTCTAAAAGAGAAGAAAATTTTTCCACTGTTATGTTTTTCTCAAAATAAAAACATGTGGACTTCAAATCTTTGGTAGAATTCTATAGCCACATTAATCCGGGGACATGTGCTGCATGATTTGTTATAGGGTAAAACATTGGCTTTTGTCTTACCCATTTTGGAGTCTTTAACAAACGGTCACGCCAAGGAATCAAGGAAGATGGGTTATGGAAGGCCACCAAGTGTCCTGGTGCTTCTACCGACAAGGGAGCTGGCAACCCAGGTACTTTGTGAAACGCTGGTTTTAACGCTGAAGACATCTGTTGCAATGCACATGTTTAGTTTCTAGCTCCTTTACATGTTCTCAGAGTTCCATTTCTCTCAGGTACATGCAGACTTTCAGCTGTATGGTGGGGCCTTAGGGTTGTCTTCGGCTTGTCTATATGGAGGTGCTTCTTTTAATTCTCAGCAGATAGCATTGAAAAGAGGGGCTGATATAGTTGTTGGAACCCCAGGGCGTATAAAGGTAGGTTACTCATTGTGCATCTTTTCTGTTTTGTTTACAGTTTTGGTTATATTAATTGCATTTGGATGGTGGAATGAAATCCAATAATATCTTTTTCATACAGTGATTTTTTACTTATCCTAATATTCATTTTTGCCTGGTGTGTGCAGGATCATCTAGAGAGGAACACTATTGAGTTGAAGTCATTGAAATTCCGTGTCCTTGATGAGGCTGATGAAATGTTGAGGATGGGTTTTGTTGAAGATGTTGAACTTATCCTTGGTATGGACTTCTTCTGTATTCACGTTAGAGAAGATAATTTGAGATGAACTTTTGTTATATTCTAATAGGGAGAAAAAGTATTAACCACTATTGCCTCTGCACATAAAAAGGAAGAAAGTCCATTGGCTGCTCTTGATGTTGAAAAAATTAGAATATGAATAATGTTCTCTTTGGTTACTCTGTTAAGGTTCAGTCGACCATCTCATGCATCTGGTGAAGTTGTTTAGATGAAATTTTTATAGTATTAATACATATGCCTTCATGCAGATGCTAACATATCTTTCAAATTCTACATATAGTACAAAGTATGCAATTACATTATCAAGTTAGAAGAACTAATCTTCTATATCTTGGATCTTGTAGGGAAGGTTGAAGATGTAAGCAAGGTCCAGACACTCCTCTTCAGTGCCACATTACCATCCTGGGTGAAACAGGTCCATCCTTTTCCAATCACTTAGATTAGAGTTGCTACCTATGTCTTCTAATATCTTTTAACATTTGAGTATGATTATTTTTCTCTCCGTTGCTTTAATCATTTTAACTATATGATGCTTCTTTATACATTGCCAGATAGCTTCTAGGTTTCTAAAACCTGAGAAGAAAACCATTGATCTTGTTGGCAATGAGAAAATGAAAGCAAGTACAAGTGTTAGACATATTGCTCTTCCTTGCTCCCATTCAGCAAGAGCCCAGCTTATTCCTGATGTCATTCGCTGTTATAGCAGGTTTTTCTTCTTTTTAATCCTTAATTATGGTATTTCTGCTACTTTGCTTTGATATGATGTTTTGAATATTGTTTTGGTCTTATTTTGGGACTGTTCTAATTCAGTGGAGGGCGTACCATAATTTTCACTGAGACCAAGAATTCCTGTGCTGAACTTGCTGGTGTGTTGCGTGGAGCACGAGAGTTGCATGGAGACATACAACAATCCCAACGTGAAGTAAGCTTACTAGCTATTTGCGTGTACGCACGCGCATAGAGAGGGAGAGACTGAGAGAGTACTTTTGTTCATGATTGTTCTAATGTTGTTAGCCAATGTCATTCAGGTCACACTAGCTGGATTTAGAGCAGGCAAGTTTTTGGTTTTGGTGGCAACTAATGTGGCAGCTCGTGGCTTGGACATCAATGATGTGCAATTAATTATTCAGGTCTGCATTTATTTTCTTTTGATATGGATCTGCTCTGGTGAAAAAAAGGAAAGTAAGGTATTATTGTATTTATTTAACTAAAGAATAAAAAAAGGGGGGATTGTATTAATCATTTGTTGACCTGTTTCAGTGTGAGCCACCTCGAGATGTTGAAGCTTACATCCATCGTTCAGGACGCACGGGGAGAGCTGGTACTTGAACGTCTTTAACATTTGTATTTTGTCCTCTTATTGACACTTGTATTTTGGTCAGCTACTGACATTGTCATGCTTTTCAGGCAATACTGGAGTTGCTGTACTGCTTTATGAACCCAAGAAATCATATGCTATTTCTAGAATAGAGAGAGAGTCGGGGGTAAAATTTGAGTATATCTCAGCTCCTCAGCCTGCTGATATTGCTCGATCAGCTGGTTCAGAGGCTGCTCAGTCAATCATCAGTGTCTCAGATAGGTATTCACAATTTCACAGGCTACATCTTCGTAGAAATTGCCGACTTGAATTTGAGAAGTTGTTACATTCATACATATATATTGCTTTGTTGCAAACTGCAGTGTGGTTCCAGTGTTCAGATCAGCAGCAGAAGAACTATTGAGTTCATCTGGTCTCTCAGCAGTTGATCTAATTGCAAAAGCACTTGCAAAGACAGCAGTAAGTCTTCTGTAACTGTGATTTTATGTACTTCAGAACTTTTTTAGCAGAGTACTGAACGTCAGTGCGGTGCAGGGTTATACTGAAATTACAAAGAGGTCACTGCTGACCTCTTTAGAGAACTATGTGACTCTACTTCTTGAGGCTGGAAAGACCATATATACCCCATCGTGAGCACACAAAATCTTATTCTATTTTACGACTGTGGTTGCTGTATTTGGAATTTTGAAACCGAAGTTGGTATTGCCCAATGATCCATTAGAGGTCATCTGTAGTTTGTTATGTACTTGCTGTCAAGCTTTGTTGTGGGTTGTAAGGTGAATTTTTTTGAAAAATCCTCTTAATTGTTGAATTTTGAAAGAACATGAATGGATGGAGGACATTGGCATGCCAACATGTTTCTTGCTTCTTGTTTTCCCCCCTTTGTATTTTGGGACTCAATTCTTGTTGGTTTCTCAGGTTTGCTTATGGCGTGTTGAGAAGATTTTTGCCTGATGAAAAGGTTGAGCAGTTGAAGGGTCTCGCTCTCACAGCTGATGGAAAGGGTGCAGTTTTTGATGTGCCAGCTGAAGATGTAGACTTGTTCATTGCAGGTATTTTTTTTTATTGAATTTGCAATGCATATAAATTTTTGTGATTTCTTTTAGAAATTGGGGCCCCACCTACTAGTGATCAAGTCTCCCTCGTCCTTTTATTTACTGCTGGAATAATAGGTTCACTTGTTTTTTGGCTGCATTTGGATGTTTGGATTTCTATGTGAACATACATTTTCTATTACCCGGATGTAAGCTACATTCCCTTGTGAAACAATACGGTTGAAAAACAGTCAATTACCTCTTTCGAGGAGTAGAAACCATGAAATAAGGGGTTATAATGGAGAGTCACGACTCACGAGGGAGAAATGATATGTTCATTAGAGGGAAATGGCATCCAAACCCCATTTACTTTCCATATTAGCTGAAATTAAGGTACATTTCCATGGAAATGGAAATAGACAAACACATACTTTCATTTGTTTAATTCCATGAAAGTTTATGTAAAATTGGATGAGAAGTCTTGACAAGCTGCTTTTTTTTTTTTTTACAGTTTGATATTGGGATCTTGTGGAAATTGTTTTGGCCGTGTGTGAATCCTCATAACTCAGTTTCTTTCACTCTATTTATCTGTTAATCTAATTACCTGTGACTCATACTTATCTGTAATTGGTCAAGGCAAGGAACAGAACCACTGTTCCACCATCAAAGGTGACTCAGGTTATCCAACACCATGAGCCCTTATTTGTAGCAAGACCTGCTCTCCAATTACAAAAATTCAATCGGGCACTTAGCATTTGCAGTATCCTCTTTGATTATAAACTAGAAGCTGGAGAGCTAGCTCAGGCATCATGTCACACTTGTTTCCAAATAGGCTAAATATAACCTTACCCTTCACCTGAGGAGAGATCTGGATTCTGGAATAGTTTTTAAAGAAGTCATTCTCTTTCAATGTTCTGGAACTTGAGTTTCTAAAGAACTTCTTCCATTATTTTTTTGCTTATACACAAATGATCTAATAAATTAGGTTTGGAGGTTGATTTTTCCTTGTTTTTAGAGCTGGAATGGGCTTGAAATTGGTGACCGGAATCATGATGGTGTTGAGCGGCATCATTCTAGTATCATCTATGGAATGGTTTTTATGTGTTCTAACTTCTCTGAGATCTTCTCATGCAGGGCAGGAAAATGCAGATATGGTGAGCCTTGAGGTCTTGACAGAGTTGCCACCCTTGCAAGATAAAGAACAGTCAAGAGGCGGTAATGGGTGGAGAGGTGGAAGATTTGGCAGTGGTGGCGGCTCATTTGACCGAAGAGGTAGTGGTGGTAGCTTCTCCAACAGAAGAGGAGGCGGCGGCGGCGGAGGACGTGGCCGTAGTTTTTCTGATAGAAGAGGTGGTGGTGGATTTTCTAATGGTGGGAAACAAGGTGGCAGGGGCAACAGATCGGAGCGCAAGTGGTGAATAATATGAAAAATGTTTGGTTGCAAACAGTGGAATGATAATATGAGTTCACAGGCACAAGAATTCTCATTTGAGGCAGGGGAAGGAGAAATACAGGAAGAGCTCATTCTTTTTGCAGTTTTGTAGTATTTATTTCTCTAATCTCAAACTCATTAGTTCATTGTTGTTTCACAAGGCTAAGTGTTTTATAATTATTGTTTTGACGGATGTTTTAAATGCTTAAAAATCTAAAAATATTCCAATATTTGAATTATTGGATTTCCCACCATTGAGTGAAGTGATTTACTAGCCACTCCCTACTTATATTTAGCCCTTCAGGCCCTAACAATAAAGGCATGGTCTTTGCGAAAAATCATCATAATGATCATCAAAGCCTTGTTTTAGCTATATGTTTTGGTTGGCTATACAAATTATGGTTCTCCATTTTGATCTAAAATGGCTAGATCTTTGCCAAAAACAACTTCTAGAAGATTAAAGTTTTTATATAGTTCTACCTTAATATAAAGTGTTTTGTCTATGAAAAAGAACTTTAGACAAACCAAAATGAAAAATTATGAAATAAACATATGAAAAGTATTAACCACTTAGCTTAATTTAAAGTGTTTGGTTCCATTTGCTCTGGCTATGTAACAGATCTTTAGAGAAACCAAATTGAAAAATTATTGTCCCTTCTGTGGTGCTACAATTTGCTGCGCTTATTTGTTAAGCCATGCACGCATAAGTATGAACTAATTTAGCATTGGTTACTTAGAAGAAAATCACAACATCGCCAAAAATAAAGCAAATATGTGGCAACTGAAGTCAAAGATGTGATGAATTTGATGTGCGAAAATAAACTGACATTTATATATATATATTTTTTGGTTCTTGATAAATATGTAATTCTTCAACTTCAGCTCAATCGCACATCAAATACATCACCTCATTTGTTATCGAATACAAAATCCCAATTAGATTAAATTAAACAATCTCAAAGATTTCAAATTTGAGCTCATTTCACATATTCCTCCAAGTCCCAACAAACCTAAACCTTAGACCTGAAGTCACTTTTGCCTACTTGCCACTACATCAATGAGATCGATGGTCATCGAAGTTTCATTTTAACAATACCTCATCCCCGCAGACCTTGCACTTGCAAATTCTCATTCCATGTGTTTGTGGGTTCCCTCTCCTTGTACATGTGAGTCTCTCTTCGGTTCCAACCACCTTAGCTGGGCTACCAAAAAGAAAAAAAAAAAAATCCATTTCATTGCCTTCGAAGCTAAGCAGTGGCGGACCCAAGTGATATCGCACCCGCGTGATTCGAAAAACTCATTAGATAATAATATCATAAAAAAATCAAATCTATCATTTAACGTCTTCATTTGACTATATACCGCACCATTCAAATGAAAACCCTGAGTAGCACCCAATGGACATGATCATCTAGATGGAGAGCCTTAAACCCTCCTATATCTAGTATATCTAGTATATTCAATGAGCACACAAACTTCATCACATGTGTGATGGTCAATTTTCCATTAAATGACCCATTTTGAAAATCTTGGATATGAAATTTTTAGGCACCCCACTTATAGTTGTCCAAAAGTCTAAATCCATGTCTTGGGTCCAAGTTTAAGTTCAGCAAGGTCCACTTGGTTTATCTACTACACGTGGCCTTCTGTACCAAATACAAATACTTACAGCACCTAAACTGACCCTGATATAAACTCGACCCGCTCCGAATTCAGGCCCATTAAAAAGCCTTATAGAGTCCTCTCCCTCTCTCACATAGAAAGCCCACCCAAATTCCCGCCTAGGAGCCAGGCCCCTGTCAAAACACGGCTGCTCTCTCTCTCAAAAGCTAACCCTAAAAATCTCATCCCCAACCCTAACCCTAAACCCTACCTTTAAAATTTTAAGAATCCTAACCCTAGCCTTTATGTTTACAAGAATTGGATATTTTTGACCAACTATTGTCAGTTTATTTGCATGGAATTGAATCCATGGAATTCATGGTGAAATGTGTTTCTACAAAGGATTATTGAGAAGATAATGGGACTCGTAACTTTTCCATGAGATGATTTGGTGGGTTGATGACTGGCTATTGATTTTCCATTAGAAGGGAGAATTTTTTATGCCCATGAATGTGTCTTTAACTTTGTTTCTTCAAATTTGGTCAATTTTAGCAATCTACTTCATAGAATTCCTAGGAATTCAATTCCATACAAACAAATGAGCCCTTAGTTTATGGTTTGATGTGTTTTAATTTACTTATTTTCAATTTCAAAGATATGAATTGGGGTTTTTGATGAGAATGGGAGTTGGGTTTGAAGGTTGTTTCTATTAAAAAGATTTCCAATCTGGATGGTAAGTTAAGGATTATCTTTAGACAAAATTAGGGCCATATTGATGTGTATGAGATCAATAAGATTCTTCAATTTCAAATATAGAAATGGAGGGTTTGTAAACAATGTTGAGATGAGTTTCACCTAATTCATCATCATCATTATCATCATCAAAGCCTTTTTCTCATCTGTTTCTTGCACTTCTCCATATCTATCTTTACAACATCAATCCACTTCCTATTCGGAAATTTTCCTTACTGGTGCTATTGTCTGCCTGCGTTGGATATGCCCAAACCATCTCAAACGAGTTTCTTTAACTTTATCCCTTGATAATGCTACCCCTAAATCCTCGAGAGCGCTATTTTTAATTTTATCATTCCTACATTTACCACACATCTATATCAATATTTCCATCTCTACTACATCCATTTTGTACATATGTTGTTTTTTGATTGACCAACATTCTTCTCCATAAGTCATAGTTGGCCTAATCTCTGTCCTGTAAAAAAACTTCTTCAATTGTGTTGGCATTCGTTGGTTACTAAGTACTATAGAAGCAAGTCTTCACTTCATCAATCTCTTTAACCATCCTTACTAATTATTGAGCCAAGATAATGAAAAAAAAATCTCTTTGTGGTATCTCATGGGCTTTAATTCTACCAATAGTTTCAACTATTTTTCGTATGCCCACTAAAATTGGAATCCATATACTTTTTTTCTTCATACGGCTTATTTTTTAAACCCTTTGGATTATAAAACCTCCCACCATCACTTGAGTTTTACATATTGACACAGTCTCTTGATTCATCCGCCTAATACTATAGCAAACAACATACACCAAGATACTTCTTCGAGTAGTTAAATCATTCGTAACTATTGCAAAGAGATAAGAGGGGGTTTCACCTAATTAATGCTAGTTTTTATTTTTCTTTCATACTTTCAACAACAGAACCAAGAACATGAAGATGAGAGGACCCAATAATGATTCAAAAGAGAGCCCTGAACAACAAAAGGGAACCCTTGGTGACAGCAATCGAATTAGCTCTTTACCGGACTCTGTTTTACTGCACATCCTCTCTTTCATGGACACAAATGATGCAGTTCGCATAGGCATTTTGTCGAAAAGTTGGGGGCAGCTTTGGACTTCCGTTCCAAATCTCAACCTTGTAAAAAGTTATCATCGAAATAAGGATCGATGTGCTTATGATGCTAATTTCAACTTTGTGGAAGCATCTGTCAACTTTGTGGATGAAACACTGCCTTGTCATGTTGCTTCAAATATCCACAAGTTCAGCTTCTCCTTCTCATACTCTAAGAAGTATGAATCTCATGTAAATGGTTGGATTCTTTTTGCTGCATCAAGAGGCGTTCATTGAAGCTGCATGTATCTGTCATTCAAGTTCCTATATCTGTACACCTCAGTTCACTCTGTGTTTTATCTCTATCATGTATTGGTTTGAATGACAACTTGATTAAAGCATTGTTGGATGGGTAATACCCTCTGCTTGAAGATTTAGCTTTGGCATATTGCAAATGTGATGGTGCACTCTCCGCATTTCTTCTTCAAATCTGCGACTAAAGTGTTTAACCATTAATAACTGCTGCCATAATGGGGTTAATGGTGTTGGGCTTGAAGTTCAAGCCCCAAGTATTCAAATCTTGATTCTCTCTGGGGTCATATGGAAAGCTGAATATCATATAAAAGATGTGCTATCTTTCAGCAAAACCAACATTGATCTCAGATTTCAGCTGGTTGAATACAACTCTCGGCTCATTCTCCATTCGTTGCTTAATGATCTTCGCTGTTCCAAAGTGCTTAATCTATCCAACTATTGTATTCAGGTATAAATGGTGGCACTTAAATTTGTGGCATTTTTCAATAACCTCTACACGATTTAAGCTTAGCTGTTGTGTTTGTGCATTGATTTGATAGATACTCTAAGGGCATTTTCTTGCAATGCATTTTGCTTGGAAGATTATTATTAGTTTTTTTTTTTTTTTCAAGAGTAGAGAGTTTTTCATTGTTCCATTCCATGCTAGCATATAATAATGTTTTAATTTTCGTAGCTATAGATTATCACATTTGAAGAAGAGCAACCTATCCGAGTATTTGGCTTAGGATAGATTGGAATGGAGAAATAGAATTCATGTAGCTGACCCCAACATGGTCGAGACAAGGCTTTGCTGCTGCTGATGATGATGAGGATGATGAGAGCCATTCTCTCTGATTTTTTCTGAAAGTATATTAAGATCCCTTTAGTCAGAAAACCATTTTTTGCAGTTCTTATACAAGATGTGGAATCACATTTAAGAAAGGGAATGGGTTTTCTACAAAAAAAAAAAAAAAAAGGAAACTAGAACTGCAAAAGATAAAGTCTCTAGTTTCCATTTTCTGCAAAAATGAAACTAGCATGGCAATAGAAAGTGGAGGCCAAAAAAGACTTGGATTAGTCAATAGCGTCATATTAGGTTGTGCGGTGACAGATAACTTATCTGTCAATGAGTGATGAGTGGAGAAGTAGAAATCTAATATTTTACCCAAGATTGATGGGATACAGATTTGATCATATGATGATTATTTTCTTAATAAAAAAAAAATCACTTTCACTTTTGTAGTATTATTGAATGAAGTTTTGCTATAAATTGACTGAATTGTATCTAGCACCTGATTGGACCTGACTTGTACTAGTTCTGGTCCAAGTTGGAAGTAGATGGGTTGGGTTTGGGTCTTCTTGAGCTTGAAGTTGACAAGCCTGGATACTATGACATGATGGTGGGCCTGACTTTAATATGAATGATATTATACCATATTTTACATGATTTAGGTTATACAAGTGAGTTGACGGTGGTTTACTTATGGACCTGAATTAGTGACACTCAAGAATGGATTAAAGATGGACCCATGTTCGTCCGAACTGAACTAAGAGCGCTTTATTATGATGGGAGATACGAATGTCAAGAAAAGGATTCATTTTGTACCCCCCCCAATACATCTTGTATGTTTAGTATCATAAAATGATAGATTGTCTCCAATTTTAATCGATCTCAATCGTTACTGTCCATAGCAGAAGTGATAGGTAGAGACGACATGATTTGAAGATGAACCTGTGACATTTTGTACCCAAAACAAATGCACTACATCCCTTTCATTTGTTGTACAGTCCCATGCTTGTTGGTTTGTTTGGCATCTTTAATCCATTTGCTTGACTACCTTAAAAACAGTTTGTTCTTTGATGGTTCACTATTTAATGGTCCCTTTCCCAGAGCAAATGTGGTTTGAGCATTGTGTTCATGTCTCATATGCCTTGCTCTGCTTTCCCATTTGATTGTCCTATGGAATTTCACTCTGCCAAATGATGGAGGTTTGGTGTTGGGCTGTGAGCCAGTCATATGAACCTGCTATACCAAATTGGCTTTACTTCTGTGTAGATGTATTACTCAACCTACCCCACAATGCAAGTAATTGGTTTTAGATCGTAATGAAATTACTAAATCATTTAACTAAGTCCTGGTTTGGTCCGGGTATGGATCCTAGTATTGGGATGTAGACTTGGATCTGGACTCGTATGATCAAGTATGATCGGTTCTTCATTTACAATTTAGGTCCAAGCATCCTACATGTAGCATCACTCTTACTTTTTGTAAGTTTCTTATACCAAGTTCTTTCATTCATTTACTGCATTTTCTATGAAAAGATACAATCTTTATAGGAGGCCCCTCCCTCGCACTTCCCCTCATGCCTGTGGGGCCCACCTGGGACCCCACTTCAAGATGGGATCGATCATCCCCCCCCCCCCCCCCCGTGTACGATGACAGAGGCTCAGATCATCATCCTAACCTCTTGATCAACAACTGATAAGCTTTCACCATCCAAAATGAGTTACATAGTTGATCCAACGGTGTGCAGTGTATTCAGATGGCTACCAAACAACAGGACCTACGACTATAGGGGAGTTGTGGGTGGTTCACTTGGATGGGCCAAAGGCGGGACCCACATGCACCATCTTCATGAGTTGAGGGGAGTGCTACCCATCTTTTATATGTTCAAATTTAAATTAATAAACATAAGACAACAAGATTTCGATAAATCATAGCATCCTTGAGTATCTAGTATTTTGGCATCATATCGTGTATGACAAAATACATGGATTATATTTTCTATTTTGGGTATTTTAGTACCCGGCTAATTTCTGTTCTGTGTTGACTTTTGATTGGTATGGTCAAAGGGCCGTAATTTTATTTTACATAAAAGATAATAAAAGATCAGTGTCGATCGCTTGTATTTCATTTGTGGATGCGATATCATAAACAAACTTCAAATTTCTGTCATATTTCAGGTTTATTATTTTATAGTCTTTGCTGTGTGTATAGGTCAATGTCCATTCCAGCTCTAAAATATCAGCCTTACATCAAGGTCAAGTGTCTTATTCTAGAGACTGGATTACAGGAGAAAGACCTTCCAGGTATAGCCAATTTGTTCAGGCTTTCACTTGATCTCAAGACTCTCATCATAAAGTTGATCCCTATGCATTCTAGTGAGTACCATAGAACTGTGCATCAAGTTTGTTCTCTTATTGGCCATATTGTTGTCATTATTGGGAGTTCTAAGCTTTTGAGCTTCTTATTTTGTAGTTTACAAGTCTAAACTGTGAATCATACAAATTTTCTGTTGGATATGAAATTCATGGATAAATATAATGATGGAGGATATTGGGAGCCACTGAAGTTCCCATTCTCATATATGGTGCCTCACCTCAACACTATCAAGGTTACTGGCTTTATTGGACGACGCTGTAGTTCAGGGGCTTTTTTCCATAAGAATAGTAGTTCGGTTGTTGACAATGACATTGTCAGAACCTTTCTCGAGAAGCAAGATAAGGAAATAGAACTAGTGAGGTTTTTGCTGAAAAATGCACTGTCCTTAAAGAAAATGATTATTCATTTTTGAGATAAACCTGATTTTGTGAAAGTGGAAGAGTGGCCAAAGATAATTTTGATGGTAGCTCAGAAACTTACTGCTATCCCTGGAGCTTCTTCTTGTGCAGAGCTGTTGTTATCATACAAGTAGAGTACTCTGGAGCTCTTTCTTGGATGCAGTTTGTGGGCACTGTTTTTGACCTCTTAAGGAGAAGTTTGGCTTTTTTTGAAGGTTTGGCATGAGGTTGAATCATGTTGTCTGTGAAGATAATCCATTGAAATTCAGGTCTTTCAAAATTTATAAAATATACCTGCTGAACCTTTTTATTATTATTATTATTATTATTTTTATTTTGTAATCCATCGTGTAAACAGCTTTTTCATCAAATGTTAGTTCATCTTCAGTTAATGCAGTTGGTTGGAGATTTTGAGTGGTAGAAATGTTTGTAAAAAATTAGTGGATCTTGCATATCTATAGTTACTGTAGAGTCACATATGAGGCTAAAAAGTACATGGTTATGTTAATTTCCTATTCATAAAGTTTATTGTTGTGGTACCTGTTTAGGGATTCTCTAATGCCGATTTTGCGACCACTATCATTGTAGTTACGCACTTATATTAACTGTTTTTTGGCAATTGTTTTTGGATGGTTTGTGTATTTTTCATATTTCAATGTTTTAATGAATGGAGTTTGCCTTCCTTTCTCCTCTGATTCATGTTTGTACAATCGAGTGACAACTTGTGTAGAATTCATTGGATCAATTTATTGATATGATTGGGTCAAATACCACATTTCAATCTTGTGATATGGTACCACAAGTTGGAAGTGGAGATTGTTCTTGGCCACGTTAAGGTATAACTTGTTGGAGATCATATTTTGTTTAAGCTCTTACTTTGTTGCTGTTATGTAATGGATCCTTGAGGCAGTAGAGAGAAGTTTACAAAATATAATTAATGGTATTAATGTTTCTGCATCGGAACTTTTCCTCAAGGCGAAGACTATGGGATCTTGTTTCTGGAAATAATTCGGTGGTGCTAGATAATGCTTTGGAAAATGCTGAAGTATGTTGGAAATAGAAGATCAAGTGTAGGAACCGACTTGGGAGTTGGTGGTGTGGCATAGGGCGTGGGTTTTCTCCCCACATCTTGTGTTTGAAACTGCCTTAAATTTGCCCCGTGTACATTTGGGTGTATCCCTGAAATCTTCTACCAAAAAAAAAAGACAAAGTGTCGGAAAGCATTTTTTGTTTTGAGATCAGTGAGAATCAAATTGACCTTGTTCAAGGAATTAGTTGTGGGAACACTTGAAATGATGATCACTAGAAAGATCACGGCAAGGGTTCAATTGCTTGAATTGAGTTTGCAATATTGTTGCTCAAGGAAGTATGGCAATTTCACAATAATTACAAGTGATAATTGGGTTCGGTCTGGTTGAAAAGGAAGGTAATGTTAACATCAAAATGAATGATTTGGATGCCAGAGATTATTTTGATGAATGTTTCTCATTTGTTGGGCCTAAAGAAAAATCTAGTTTCAGTAGTTGAAAGCACTTTTTTCGATATTTTTTTCTTTGACAGTTAGATGTAACGGTTTTGACAATACGAATAATGTGGTTGTGGTTGTTCTTCTCACGGAAAGGAAGAAGTCATTGTTTGTGATCTTAGCAAGTGAAACCTTTTTGTGAGGAAGACGAGGCTAAATGATGTTATGACGATTTTGGCATGGTAGGGCCACATTGGTTATCAAATGTTGAAAATGATTTCTTTGGACAAAATTGATTGATGATGTCCTACTTCTAAATGATATGATGTATAGCATATCCAGCCGTCTTCCATTTGGGAGTTCATTGAACCGGAGAACCAAGACATTTGAGTTGCTCATTTAGATGGATGGGGCCAGTTAAAACACTAGGTTATAGTGGTTTCACTAGTGGACGCGCGACTTCTTCATGGACACATGGGTTTACCATATAAAGGATAAGAGTTTCCGAGTTAAATTTAGAAACGCTATCAAGATTTACATACAACAATCCCAAATACTATCCATCACTAGTAACCACTGACAATATACCTTAAACAATATTTACTGGAAATGACAAACACCAATCGATGACAGTACACAAATAGAATCCGAACATATAATCACTATACCTTGAAAGATCTTGGAACTTTGAGATTCACACGCAGGTTGAGGAATTGCTCTTCCCATTTGCGATTTTTCTTCCATTCTTGATTGCCACAAATTACTACTGTATGTAGTTTGATACCAATGGCTATAGGAAGAGGAAGCTTTTGCAACAATCGACAACCACTTTCAGCTTCTCCAATGCAGGTAAGTTTCCATTGCAGCAGCACTTCAGCTTTGGTAGCTTCAAGACATGCAACTCCTTCAATTGTGGGAATACGTCCTGCCCTGCCACATCTTCAAACAGTCTCTCCAACTTATCTCAGAATTTGATCTTGAGTGTCTCTCACTTACCCAAGCAAACACTTAAATAGAAGAGCATAGGTCAGTGCTCCAGATATATGTGTTTGAGACAAGCAAAGCTTCGTTGACCAAGTATTCCCCAGCACAGAGATTTCAAGTTGGTAAGATCAGAGACCAGTAGAATCTCTAGCCTTCTCAATAACTTAACATTTCCAGTTGTTCTTCCAATGGTGATCAAAGATTGCATATTTTGACATCTTTCAATCCGACACTCTTATGAGATTATCCATATATTTCAACACCCCAAATGCTGTATGGAATATCATTCGTGCTACTAATCACCACACACATGCCACAGCTTCTTATGAATTCAATAAAGTGCTTTGTTCTGGTTACATAAATGTCTTTGCAGATGAAGTGGGTACCGTCGAAAGGATTATCTGCATCCTTAGGTTCTGTTGTCCATGATGATCCCATGAGACGACCGAGAATCTAAACTTCCCAAAGTATTTTTCCCACAATTTGGAATCTTCGCTCAAAGTTTGAGATGTTTTATCATCACTTACAAAGAATCAATGTCCTTGGTTGGTATGGAACTCTGCTGATGCCTTAGGTACATGTCAACCTTGAGAAGCTGAAGTTATTAGATCCTTTGATTTTGGTACTTGAAAGTTCAAGCATCTATAAATCTTTAGGCAGAAACATCTCCAAGGAGTGACAACCCCTTAATGAGAGTTGAGTGAGATTAGAGGCATGGGTTATATTGAGAAAATAATGATTTTGCATCATGTGGAGGGACAAGTGTTAGTTTAGGGAGGGGAGATTTTTCAAGGGGGAGCTCCTCCAGATTTTGGAGAGCATGTAGCCGATGAATTGGTAGTGTCTCTTAAGGTTGAGCAATTTTCTAGGGTGAGTAATTTAAGGATGGTGAGGGAGGACAACCAGGAGGCTAATGACGTGATGCCAGTGTTTGAGAGGTCGAGGACTAAAAGCCCTTGCATGTTGTGGAAGAAGGCATCTGGTACGTCTTGCAAGAGGGGATTTTGAGAAAGAATCGAGGTGGATAGATTGTGGGCTTTAGGAGGAGGGGCCACATGTGTTGCAAGTGTTGTTATGTTGTTACCAGCAAGTCATGTCCTCTCAAGGTTGTCTTGCTCCCACTTCTCCACTTTGGGAGCCTCTTCAAGTTCCAAATCACACCACACCAAGAATCTTCCCCGTCGATTAAGAACTGAGATTACCTGGGACCTAATGGATATGGGAATATTTATCGAATCATATATCGAATCATTTTGTTAATTGTCATCATACCCCGATTCTCAAGCATAGGAAGTAGAGAGAAACTAACACTCATCATCTTTCTCCAGCTCTCATTGCACCAATAAAGCAGTCTGATCTCCAATATAGAACACAAGTATTTGAAAGAGAGACTTTTGGTAACACCAGAAGGTTGGAGTAACACTGCATGACACTGTCTCTACCAATGTTGATCTTGAAGGTAGCTAGCAAGTTTGCCAGTTGCTTACACATATAAGAAAGATGTATATAATGGGACCTAGCTATCTCAAAATTCTAAACCAAAATTCTACATGTAAAATACATATAAGAAAGATGTTTGGTTCACCGGTTGCCAAGACAAATGATATCACTCAAGAATCATCTCATCAACATCGTCATCAGCACCAGAGCCTTATTCCATCAGTCATAACATATAACAACCATGATTAAATTATTAACAACCAATCATGAGATCTCTAAAAATAAAATAAAATAAAAATTCTTTATTTTTGCATGCTGGAAGTAAATTATATATATGATAAATAATGTAGCAATACCTATGACTTCTTCTCACATCCTTTTCATGACATTTAATGGTATTTTTCCTTTCGTTCTTTCATGTATGTTTTAGAGTTTTGATGAGTTTCAAGGAAAACATTAAGAGTACATTTCAAATTTTAATATCTCCCTTGTTATATTATGCTTTTCGGTAAGTTTGGGTAGTTAAATTATTATGCAAAAGAAAATACATTAAGTTCGTAAATATAATCTTGCACATTTATGTTATTAAAATTCTCTCCTTATTTTGTCTTAAAATACAATTAAAAAGATAAAATAAGATATTGGAGCCAGCTCAGAAATTAAAGTAAATATTGTTAATTTTTGTATCTTTACAAACAAGAGCTTTTTATTTTATCATGCATGTATAATGTGCAGGGAGTAAATTATACATGATGAATAATATAGCAATACCTGTGACTTCCTCCCCAACATCCATTTCATGACATTTATTGATTTTCTTTACTTTCTTTCATATATGTTTTAGAGTTTTGATTAGTTTCAAGAAAAAAATAAATAAAGGGTACATTTGAATTCTTTTTCATGAATTTAACTTTTCATAATCAGTCTCCAATTATTGGTGTGGTCTGGTAGCTAATCCATCAAGTTCATAAATGTATTTTATACTTTTATGTTATTAAAACTTTCTCCTTATTTTGTTTCTAAGGTAAAGGATAAGTTAAGATATTGGAGCCAATTGAGAAAGCTAAGGAGATGTTGAGGTAAAATTAATGTTTGATATGAAAGAAGGAGAATCTTGGATCCCCTTTCGACTGAATACTGGTTGGATGAGTAAAAATTGATTAATTAGGAAATTCTTGAATTAAAGAATTCAAATGATCATAGGGGTTTGCGGTTGCACCGGTATTGGAAACAAAGACATTACGAATGAGATAGCAAAACTTGAATGTGAATTATATGATTTGTCTGAAGGAGTTTAAAGAAGAAATCCAAGTCAAGCAACTGCCCTGCCTCCAGAATTTTATTGGAGAATGTATTATGGATTGGCTTTAAGTACAACAATTGTTGCCCTATAAGCTTCAAGACGGAGATTGATTTTTTTTTTATCCATTCTTTTATGGTTTTCCAGTTGGATTGTGAAATGCACTATTGTTTTCTTTTGATTGTAAATTTAGTGTAAATGTGAGCCATATTTTTTTCTTTTCAAAAGAATTTTCTTTTGTTGTGTTTTCTGGGTGATTTGATATAGAGAGATTTAAACTTCCTTGTGTTCATTGGTTTACAACCAAATTTCTTATGTGATGATGGTTGTTGTTAGTATGCATAATCCTACATCCCATAAAAGAACAATAAAATTAATTAAATAAATTCAATATAGATTTATTGGATTGAGACTACAGAAGAATAAGTAGTTCTTCACACCTACTCCTATAAAGTCAGTGGCTTGAGACGAAGCTCTTGAACAATGAAGTAATTTTTTCAAAAGAACATTCCTTGAACACAAGATGAAGGACTCCTTAAAACAGATCTTTTCTAATTGAAGCATACTCATATGACAACAACAAAATCAGGAGCTGTAGGAGTGCAATTCATCTCAAACCTATATAAGAACTATTGGCAAGCAATCCTATTTGACCTCATTCCGATCTAAAACTGTATGAAATGGTCCTTTTCTTCTGCATCCATTTCCCCAAATTTAAATATTGGTAATGCAGGAGTTGGCAATAATTCAATTACTTGGGCATAACTTAGAGAATTACAATACCTGAGGCAACCCAACCCCCACAATAGAAAAGAAACAAAGAAAATCATAGAATCTTAACATTTCTTTTATGAATAATTCCTCATTATAATGTCAAACCCGATTTTCTTCTAAAAAGACTCCACAATAAACTAAAAACCTGTGTAGAAACTGAATTTTAGATTAAGGGATAGTAATTTACTATGGTAAAGAGGAAGAGACCACATACCCACATATGGAGTATTAGTAGTGGTTTGTTACTAGTGAAAGGAGACCCTGTTACTAGTGGTATCTTTAACTTTCTGGAGCTTTGAATTTGGGAAATTTGTATTTTGGTAGGTTTTGTTTCAAATTCAATCTAATCAACTTGTTGGTCAGGATTCCTGTGAAAAGAATCCTAGAAAAGTACTTAACCACTTATGTTAACCTAATTCTTGGAATACACTTGACATTCCCCTAGAGAGGAGTTGGTATGGCAGAATTAGAAAAGAGGTTAATTACAAGAACTTTTCTTAGGAAAGCAACTTCAGCTGGATAGAAGGGAAAACTCAATTTATTACTCAGTTGTTAACAAAAAAATCAAATTAGAATAGTAGAGTATGACTACTCAAAACCATTTATACCCAACTTAATTATTATGATTATTATTTTCGCTAAGTTGGGCTACTGGTAAGGTGAGATACTTTCCACGGGAACACCCATAGATTGATCCATGGGCATGTTTGTGATTGTGATACTAATGTGCCAACACTAGTCAACCATTAGTGCGTTGGCACAATCCGTTTATACTCAATTTAACATAATTAGGTGTTGAGTTAATTCGTATGTGTCGGTAGCCCCAATTTCACTCCCATCAAACCTTTGTCCACCGTTGGATTGAATCTCAAAGGAATCTATGGTTAAAAGGTCACTAAAGTTTATGGCTATTAAATCAAGGGATATGATGATTTGACGGGGCTGATTCTTTCTGTTGACTCTTATCCATAAGGAAACCTTTTCCATGTGCCCCACCTTCTCCTAATACCTAGATATCTAAGTAAGCCCCATCAGCTAGACTGCAAATAAGAAGGATGCAAATGCTTGTATGTGAACAATGCCTAATTAATTAGTGCATTAATCACTCTTTCCTTCAATCCCCTGGCGAGCATCTCAGGAGAAAAGATGAGTGCTGGTATGGGTAAAACTAAATGAGGGTTTAACTTGAACAGTTATAATCTCAGCAAGGTTGACCCCACATGCGTGGATTTATTGATCTCATTGACCATAAAGTGTGATCAAGCTTATATGATTACTACTAATCTTTCTTATCATTCCTGGGCCTAATTTGGGTGCTGGACCTGAAGTTCAGTTCAAATTGCATCTACATGTGAGCCCGGTCATTCGGGATTGATGATGGCACAACCCAAGTTGCATCATGGTCCACACTTCACAATGCAGATTTATTTCTTAAAGAATGATGCATGCTATTGCATTGTTTATTGGATCATTCCTTTAAAGCATGCCCATTCATTAATTAAGTTGAAAATGTCGACGCACGAACCCTTAATTTATAGTTAAGGTTTGGGTTTGGTTGGCAGGTTGAAGTGCAAGTAACAAGGTTGAGCAAGTTGACATTGTCTATTAGTTAGAGTGGGCTCAATCCAAACGCAACCCTTTCATTAAGTTGGTTTGAAAATTCAACCTAAACATAACGTGGAAATTAATAGGGTCAACTTTAACCTTGAATAACTGGATCAGGTCTGGGTTGAATTTTCAGCTTCGTTAGAAATAACCACCAAAAAAAGCCAGGACAATCTTTACATAAACTTGGCCCAATAGATTAGCTTTGTTGAGTCTAGCACAACTCATGTCAAATTTTGGTCCTAGTACATGGCTGAGAGTAGGGATGGCAGTGGACCGGGGAAAAACGGGTATTCGTCCAAACCCGCCCCATTTGGACCGGGGATGGACTATACGTATTGGACGGTGGACGTATACGGGGATACCCGTATAAACCCGTGCGGGGATGGAGGTGGGGATGGACTTACCCTTACCCCCACCCCATACCCGCCCCGCCCCGCCCCGTCCCCGTTACCTGCTAAATAAATAAATAAATATGTATGTAGTGTACCTATGGTGTTATGACATTTAGTGATTTAGGTGCTGTTGTTTTTCATAGGAATGTATGTATCAGGTGTTCGTGGCAACAGTGATTGGTTTGATTTCGCTGTTATGTATATGATTTTTTAGGGGTAGTTCTCTATTGATGTTCGTGTACTGAAAGTGTCATAATATTTTTCATACCCTTGATTCAGGTGTGATCTCATGTTGCAAGGAAGCTGGGGGAATGCTAGAAAAAAAAAAAGGCTTAGGCTTAGGCGGGTACGGGGGAAGCGGGGACGGGGACGGGGATTATAAATTTACCCGCGGACGGGGATGGGGATGAAAATTATACCCGTTAGCGGGGGTGGACCGGGGATGGACGAAGATTTTTTAAGCGGGTACGGGGATGGAGACCATGCCCCCCGCCCCCGCCCCGGTCCATTGACATCCCTAGCTGAGAGGCTTGTTTTGGTTTTCAATTCTCTAGTTTGCGGTTTAGACCTCTACACAAGTAAGCCCAATTTAAGAGTGAATTGAGTTTGGAAAGCCTTGGAGCATTTGTATAAAAGAAGCCCAAATAAAATATTTTGTTATACACCATGATAGAACTCTTTCCACATGTAGCAATAAGCAAAAACCTTTATTACATACACCAATCGCATTAACCAAAAGAAAAAAAAATATTGCAATCCCAAATACTTAATCATCACTAGTAGCACCTAACAAATTACTCTCACAATATTACTTGAAATGGCAAACAACAATCAATGACTGCACACGTAAACAGAATCCAAACACATAATTACTATACCTTGAAAGCTCTTGGGACTTTGAGTTTCACGCCCTGGTTGATGAGCTGCTCTTCCCATTTGAGATTTCTCTTCCATTCTTGATGACCGCTAATTACAACAGTATTTAGTTTGTTACCAGTGCTTGTAGGAAGAGGAAGCTTTTGCAACAATCGACAACCATGAGCCTTCAATTTCTCCAATGCTGGCAAGTTCCCATTGCAGATACACTTCAGCTTTGGTAGCTTGAAAAGAAACAACTCCTTCAATTGTGGGAATACGCCCTGTCCTTCCACAACTTCTTCAAACAGGCTCTCCAACTTATAGCAGAATTTGATCTCAAGCATCTCTAGCTTTTCCAAGCAAACACCTGAAGAGAAGAGAGTAGAGAGCCTACGACAATGCTCGAGACACATGTGTCTGAGACGAGCAAAACTTCCATTACCAAGTGTTCCCCTGCACAGAGATTTCAAGTTGGTAAGATCAAAGACTAACAGAAACTCTATCCTGCTCAATACCTCAACATTTTGAGTTGTTCTTCCAGTGGTGATCAAATGCTGCATATTCAGACATTTTTCGAGCCGACATTCTATGAGACTATCCATATTTTCAACACCCAGCTGCGATAGTCGGGTGATGGAGTTGTTGCCGCACAGTGAAAGGAATTCTGTACGGTAAAGAACTCCCCGAATGCTGTATGGGACATCATTCGTGCTACCGATCTCCAAACACCTGTCATAGCTTCTTTTGAATTCAGGGAACTGAGCGAAGTATTTTGTTTTGGCTTCATAAATGCCTCTGTAGATGAAGTGGGTTCTTTCGAAAGGGTATTTTGCATCCTTAGGTTGCTGTTGACGCTGATCACATGAGACGACAGAGAATCTGAATTTCTTGAAGTATTCTTCCCACAGCTTGGAATCTTTACTCAAAGATTCAAATATTTTATCATCACTTACGGAGATACAATATCCTTGGTTGGTATGGAGCTCTTCTGCCAGGGAGTGATTGCTGCAATGGTCCCAATTAAGCGTTTGTGGGAGTCGATTTATCCTATGCCACGGAACAACTTTAAGGTGTTTTGTGCCTAGAAGGTCTAAACGCCTTAGACGTGTCCATTTCCAGAAACCGACACGATCAAATTCAATGATTTTGGTGCTCGAAAGATCGAGGATCTCTAAATTTTTAGGCGGAATCAACACCTGAAAGGAGCGACAACCCCTTAATGAGAGTTGAGTGAGATGAGAGGCATCTTCTATATCGAGATAGTAAAGATGCTGCATCATATCGAGGGACAATTGTGTGA
The DNA here is from genome assembly GCA_038049695.1 of Cinnamomum chago. Taxonomy (NCBI): domain Eukaryota; kingdom Viridiplantae; phylum Streptophyta; class Magnoliopsida; order Laurales; family Lauraceae; genus Cinnamomum; species Cinnamomum chago. The sequence goes on from CP142457.1 coordinate 1,630,262, forward strand.
GTTTAGGGAAGGGAGATTCTCGAAGAAAGAGCACCTCAAGATTGTGGAGAGCATGTAGAAGATGAATTGGTAGCGTCTCTAAGTTTGGGCAAGATGCCAGGGCTAGTAATCTGAGGTTGGTGAGGGTGGACAGTGAGGAGGGTAGTGACTTGATGCCAGTGTTTGAGAGGTCGAGGACTCGAAGTCCTTGCATGTTGTGGAAAAAGTCATCAGATATCTCTTGCAAGCGGGGATTTTTAAAAAGAATCAATGTGGATAGCTGGGGGACATTAGGAGGACGTCCCACTTGTCCTCCAAGTGTTGTTATTCTGTTATCAGCAAGCGATATCCTCGTGAGGTTATCTTTCTCCCACTCACCCACCTTGGGAGCCTCTTCAAGTTCCAAACCACATCTCACCAAGCATCTTCCTTGTCGATTAAGAATTGGAACTACCTTGGACACAATGGATTTGGAAACTTCACCATACTCCAAAATCATAGCCCTGTTCAAAAGCATAGAAATTAGAGATTCAGAAACACTGTCCATCCTTTCCAAACTCTCAAATGGACAAATAAGGCGCTCTGTTCTCCAATATGAACTAAAATAATTTGACGGAGTGCCATCTGGAAACAAGAAAAGGTAGGTGTAACACTGCATGAGAGCGTCTCCACCAATGTTGATGTTGAAGGCAGACAACGAGTTCGCCACGTCTGTCGCCTCCAAACGAAGCAACTCCCAAGCCTCATCAATAGACAAGTCCTCCCAACTTTCTTCGATGTGTACATTTGACTTCATATCTGACCAAATTTGTTTAGAATGACTAGTTATAACAACCTTGCTGCCAGGCACTACCATGATTTCCCATGGTTTAAATCCTATACCATCAAGATCAATGGATTGTTGAAGATCATCTAGCACGAGCAAAATCTTCTGATTAGGGATGGTTCCGTAATTCATCTCACCTACAGTAAAGAAATCTGCATCATGAATGGCTTTTGAGATACTTCTACGCACGTCCCTCACAGAACCTGGCGCTCTTACCCACACAATTTGATACAAGGTGTCGCTTCTTCCTTCTTCATCTTCTTCTTCTTCATCGTGGCTTTTGGCTTGTTTTGAGAGCTCATCAATGACTTGTCTCAAAAAAACTGACCTTCCTACTCCCTCCCATCCATGGAAAGAAAACCTTATGACTTTAGGATCTTGCAAGCATTCCCAAATTCGTTGTCTCATCTTCTCAAATGAACCGCCACTCAACATCACCGCAGCCGCATCCTCGGACGCCATCTTCTTGTCTTTCAAATTATCTCTGAGTCTCGAGAAAATAAAAGAATTACTTTGTATAAAAAAAGTATAACACCAGAATTATAAAAAATAAAAATAAAAAAAACCAACAGATTTGTGGCCCACCTACTAAGAACCAATGAGCACCTATTACCAAATTTGTGGCCCACCTATTGACAAACTAAACTACTTAAAACAAATGCCTGCCCTTGTATGTGCCCTCTTTAAATTTCCCTTCGATAGGATATGGACCCGTCATTAGATTGATTATGCATAAAATCTATGATTTCTTTATAATATTTTATTCAAATAGTATACTGTATATGATCAATTTTATAAATTGACCAAAACACTTTAAGGCCGAATTTTAGTATTCCAATAAAAGAAATGGATATATATGTGTTTTAAGTGGTTCAAACTTCAAATAGGTTGGCCACATTTAAAGAATCGTGAATTTTTCAAAAATTGGAGTGTGGGATGCATGTACTAAATAAAGTATTAAAAAAAAGGAAGCAAAAATAGGAAAAAAAAAATGTTTGTCCCCTTGGCATTTTCAGAAGCGTTTATTTGCTAAAATTCTAAATTTCAATAATCTAAAAAGTCGTGAATACCTTTTGAAATTCCAACCTTCTTAGGATTTTTTAATTCATCGATGGAAAGGAGAATTTTTTTAATTCCATACAAGGGATAATAGATGGAGATTTTCTAAATCCTCCATACATGAATTCTATGAGTTATGCTAAAGAAATAGGTCATAAATGACATGACATCTAAAAATGATTTTACTGGTCAAGACAATGGGCTTTCTTTGTCAATCGTGGAGAGTTTTTTCCTATGTAGTGCTCTAGGAGCAAACATGTGGGACCATCACGAAAGACGGGACCTCCCGTGATTTCACATAGACCCATGTATACGACGAATGGCACCAATGCGCAATGGATAGTATGTACCGCATGTGCGGGAGAAAATCATCCCCCACTTATGGATAGGGTTGGGGATCAAAATGGTTGGGGTCCACCTGTGTACAAATTGCAGAGCTAACTTGGTCATCCTAACTACTTCATCATTGGCACACAAGTTTCGCTCCTTCAAAAAATCGACCCATCAATCCAAAGGTCCCATTCCAGATCCATTCAAATGGGTGCTTAGGTTGGCCTCACTAAGCGCACACCATGTACGCCTTATTATTATTATTATTATTGTAAGGTAAGTATTCACACACACACACACACGTTGACATGTCCCTCAACATATGTGAGGCAACTGGGAATTAATTATTTGTTGTCGATGTGGAAAGGAGGTGCCTTACCAACTGAGCTACCAGTGAATTGGCACTGAAAACCTTTCCTATATATAATGAGCACTATCACACTAGCATCATCCATGATCACCTGTTTTTACCACTCTCCGATCAATCCAATCTCCCCCTACACTATCTCCTATAATTAATTGGCACAAGCCCACTCATCCAACTGCCTCTCACCATTGGATTAAGATCTAACAAAATGATGCATTCTAAAACTATTAAACTATTAAACATACAAATGCACATACCCATAATAACAATAAATAAGCCATAAACAACCAAAAAATAAAATAACCACATAATTTTGTTACCTTCTGAATAATCATTAGCCGATAAAAACACCAAATAAAGGTACTAATTCTAGGGAAAAAACGTTACTAACATATATATATATATATATAACGAAAAAAAAAGTCCGAAGGACTTATTGTGGACACAACACCTAGGTCCCCACTATCTATTTTTTAAGATTTTAGATCATTTTGTTATGATTACAATCATTATCATTATACAACAACATCTAATAATAGTTCAATAAATACATTATTGCTTTTATAACAGTCAAATATATATATATATAGAAAAACATATAATGTTGTCATCGAAAAACAGGATCAACTAACAAAATTAGCCCCAGTACCTCAAGAGGTTGAGTTCCACCACTCCTTTACACTACATATATGGGAGTCTTATTCACAAGGGTTTTTTTTTTGCTAACGGAGGGTTCTCAATCCTTTGGACTGAACTAATCCCTCCGGGCCCAGAGAGAAGCCAGGTAAACCCCTGTGGCCCCTAGGTGTGGCCCTATGGTAGTAACACAAGCGGACTCAACCTTCGGTTCCTAAAGAGGGGGGAACCGGGAGTCGATACCAGGACCTCTAGCTCCGGAAGAGGGAGGAACCGTGGTCCTGACCACTCGGCCAATTGCACACAGCAAATCGCAACTTGCGTAATATAGAATGATGCTTGGATCCTTTAAGGATTCCGACAACTCTTTTAATTCTTCTAAAAGTGCAGGGACTTGGTTAATTTATTTTTTGGCTGTTTGAGGATGTATTATTTTCTATTGTTGTAATGATGCTTGGGTCTATCTTGTAGCTCTTTGATTTTCTTTTAATGTAATGCCTTCTCCTTGGCAAAAAACTAAAAAAGAAAAAAGCAGAATATATAGAGATATAGATGCAACCATACCATGCCTATCCCTCTGTGCCCAATGGAAAATTCAACAAAAATTTATAGACGACAGTAGTAAATAAAAATAAATAAAAGGTTATAAACCATAATAACACCATCATATGCTCAGCCAGGGGCGGACCTAAGCTTTATGGACCTGGGGCGATCTGATCCACAACGTCTTAAAGGTTGCATGGACCATATGGCCCATGCCCAATTCAAGTAAAGTTATTGCCCCACCCTTAACTCGGAAAATCCTAATAGTAACAGAAAATACGAGATCCATAGTAGTGGTGATAACAACAACAATATATATAAAAAAAAAAAAAAACAAGAGAAATAATAGAAATACAAAATAATAATAGTAGAAATGGCAGTAGCAACATTAATGATAAATTGATAGTTATAAAGATAAATATTGGAAATCATCCGTGACATTATATATAACAACATTGATAAAAAGTAATATTATCAATAATAACAACACTAATAAGACTAATAAAAATAGATAAAAGGAATAACAGAAGTGATAACAGTAAAATGGCCATTCAATTGCTTATGAAAATAGACATCAAGAACTAAAATAAGCATAAACTTTCAAAAAATTAAGATAATGACAAATATAGCTGCCCCCATTGCTACTCCTAGGTCAACAAAAAAATAGAATATATATTCTTGAAAAATTAAAGTTAAGTACAAAGAACAAATATGAAACATGATACCTACAATAAAATTTAAGAAAGAAATCAAGAAATAAAAGTGAAAAATAAATAAATAAAATAAAAATATGAAACAATTGAAATAGTTAATAATAGAGGATTTAGGCACGACTCTTCCCGTGCCTAGGCCTTGAAAAAATTGAAAATCAATAAAAATAATCTAAATTAGAATTGATTCAATTTTTAATTATAGTATGTTAATCTCTCTTTTTTGAACCCTTATGGCGTCAAGAAAGAGAATGTAAGCAATTTACGACCTTTTAAGTAGGGTTAATCTATAATAATATAAAATAATAACTTAACTAAATCCTAATTCAAGGAAACATATAAATTAAGCCCTTCTAACTAGTTTATTAAAAAAAATGGGTCCCTAAAAACTATAAAACTCACTAACACCAAAAAGAGTTTAATTCCTTTTTCTTCATATCATTTACCAAATATTTGAAAAAGGGCTTGAATTTTATTTTATTTTTTTGCTAACGGAGGGTTCCCAATCCTTTGGACTGGACTATTCCCTCCGGGCCCAGAGAGAAGCGGGGTAAAACCCCTGTGGCCACTAGGTGGTAGCACAAGTGGACTCAACCTTCGTTCCTGAATATGGGGGAACTGGGAGTAGATACCAGGACCTCTAACTCCGGAAGAGAGAGGAACCGTGGTCCTGACCACTCGGCCAACCCCTTGGGGTTAAAAAAAATATATATTTGAAAAAGGGCTTGAACGGTAAATGGGATTGATGATTATTCTAAGACTACATGTGTGATCTCAAAACAAATTTAGCTTAGATGATTTATAAAAAAAAAAAAATCAATCATATCAATCAAATCAACAGAACAATTCGACCCAGATTGGTCTTTTGTCTCTATCTCGAATTAAGTGAAATTAACCTTAAACTAACATGGGACCCAAAAATTAGCCTTTACCTTATTTGCATCGTTATGGGTTTGAAGAATTAGCCTTTAGACCCCTATTTCGCACAGGAAATTAAAGGAGTACCTAGAAATAGGGTTGATCTTCTTTTTAAAATATTTGACATAATCCTTTTATTTCTTCATTCACTTTCCTTCATTTGCTTGAATGTTAGTTAAACTATTTATAACATGGATTGACTTCTATTTAGAATATTATGATAGACCCATCTTAAAACTCATGCTAATAGACCCATATAAGTGAATGGACAACTGTTGTGTTGTTAGTGTCACATTAGATGAGTAAGAACCACACACCATATCTCTCCCATTGGTGATAGTCACGTGATGCAGTCATGACCGCTACCATGACTTATGATCATAATCTATCAACTTTTAGATTTTTTACAAAAAAAAAAAGAAGCTTTAAACCAGAATTAGACAAATTAATTATGAAGAACACATAATTAACTAATTAGGATGCAATATTTTCTTTGGACAAAATTACCTTCATGGCAAAATCGTTACATGGGTGACGATGTCGTTACTTGCGTAATGATGTCGGTAGCCTCATGATACTCATTTTGCATAAATCCAAAACCGATGTTTTAGTTTCCCGATCTCCATTTTCATTAAAAGCTCTCTAAATCTTGAGGAGCAAGAGAAGAAATCGACACTTGGAAGGGATAAACGCATCAAATCTGATGGATAATAACTGCTTACAAGATTCATTTTCTCCTTCTCTCCCTATGCAAAATGGGTGTCATAAGGCTAAACGAGAGTAATTTTGTCAAAAGAAGTATTGTACTCTAATTCGTCACTGCCGTGTTTTTCATGATCAATTCGTCTAATATGAGTTTAAGGCCAATTTCTTATTAAAAACCCCTAAATTTTAAATATCATAATAGATGAATAGTAATTTCTCTCCCTATGGGTTCAAAATTTGCATTCAATAGGAACTACTTAGGTTTAGACTTGGACTTGGGCATATGAATGCACGCCAAAGCATAACTATCTAGCTCTCTCATAAGGCCTTCAAATTGCAAATAGTTCATTTGGACTAATGTATAGTTCGATTCATAAACTAGTAAGGAACAGTCATGAAGTTCTCTAAGCTAAGTTCTAGAGATTTATCAATGGGCCTACCTAAAACTCCAAGCCACTCAAAAGCACAATACTTCTATTTATTAGCACCTTAACATTGCATTGAACTTTAACTTTATTTCTCAATTTAACCATATGATAAGCTATGTAAAACATGGCCCATATATAATAAATGTAAAGCAAAACAGATTTTAGGTGCTTCGATTCTTAAATGTGGGGCCAGCAAAGGACTTCCAGCATAGCATGGATACAAATGAATTAATTCATTGATATTATCAAACTTAAACTCCAAATCAAACAGATTGAGAAGCTAATCAAATGAGCCATCCCTAACAAACTTTTTGATCAAGTCTATCCAGTTACAAATTACAAAATTTAAATATGAATTGATTGAACTAATTTAAAAGGTAGAAGACAGAGAACAAGTCCATATGTGCATTTCAAGATTTGCATGCAGCCACAATACAATTAGAGAGAAATGAAGCAATGTGTAGACTGTAATCAATGAGACATAAAGTGCTGTGAAAAAATAGAAGTTGCTTATTATATATACATAATGCAATTCCTTCTTTAATTTGCAAGAGAGAACTAAACGTGGAAAAAGAAGAGGGAATTATTATAAAAAAATGGCTAAAAGAGAAGATTAGTGTGGGTCTCTTTTGCCTTAAAACAAAGAATCACTATTCAATGTTATTGGGCCCTATCATGTTTTTAATAGACTCATGTTCACGCCCGGATTCAGCACACAGGCTTGAAAGTTAGGCCCATGCCCAGCCCATTTTCAACATATATATATATATATATATATGTAGTCTTTTTGCGAAAACATGTTAGGCCGCACCGTTTAGTGTACTTAGTCCCCGTGCCAGAACTTGTGATTATAGAGCCCAGAAGAAAGGCCCATGTTCGTGTTGTACTAAAGACCTATTAATGAAGCCTAGACTGTCGATGGGTTAGGATGGCCTGTTGGGTCATTAGGCCATGCCCATTTTAGCCTGAGTTTGGACAGATTCTAGCGCCAGTTGGCTACCCTAAATGTTAAGCCTGTTTAACATATGAGCAAGGCGTGGGTAGGTCTAGGTAGTCCCCTTCGGGTTTAGGCTTAAGAACATGTTTAACATATAAATGTGATTAACACAAATCATCTCAACTATCTAGATCGCTAATCAAGGATCTCACCCTTGGTAGCTAATAATAATTAAGTCTGGTATGCATGGTCTACCTATCAACAATTCAAACTGCCCAAAATAAATATTCTTCTTAAATCCCTTGAAGTTCACAAACTTAAAAGATGGTCCGTAAGATTGAGCATAGGATCAAGAACGTGATTAACATAAACTTATACCTTTCTATTAATTATCACATGCAATAATCACGTTCGTAATCTCATATCAAATCTTAAATATTTTTATAATATGTAAAACAGAGCAATTATAAAATTTTAACCTCTAGATTAGATCGTTCAAATAAATTGCCCTATTAATCATTTATAAAATATTTATAAATGATAGATGTACGAGATGAAGACTCACTTTGTCTCTTCATTGTCGAGTTCTGTTCTGTCGAAGTGCCTGTGGCGGCCACAGGCATCGCACCTGAGTGCACCTGTGCTTCTCTGGGGTTCGTCCCCTTTTTTTGATGCCTGCTGGTGTTTCTTCATGCCCTCCAAAAACTGCAATTCGATCAATAACTTCTTCGATTAGGGTTCGAATCCACGGCAAGAAGATTCATGGGTGACAACCAAACTACCCTTCTTGGCTCATTTCTAAACCTAACCTTAACATACAAATTTATAACTGCTAAATTTTCTACAAGAAGACCTTTCAACAACCCCATTTCTGTTTTTTCTCAATTGGCTAACAAATGTAGAGCCTGCCCAACCACAAACACCTCTCATTAGAGCAGATGAGAACCCATATTTCTTTTGTGATCGAGGGTCACTAACAATGATGGGAGAAGCCTTTTTCTTTTGCTACAAACCTTTTGATTAGTTTGGTATAGAATGACCATCTAAGGGGTCTGTGAGCTGATGATGAGGAGACCAATCAAAGGCCCAAAAAAAGAGGTGGGGCCCTTGAAAGGATACCAACATCGGCTGTCTAGAGATTTTTACTGTTCATAACTCGGGTTGCCAAACAAATGATGGATGAAATCTAGGGTTGCCTAACTGTACGGTTAATATTATCCATCACGATCACATTAATCATTTATAAAATATTTGAATAAAATATTATATAGCATTCAAATGTTTCTTTCACATGCATCTGACGGTGATCCTGCTTCAAAATTTTTATAAGGCCCCACTGAAGAGCCTCACGAACTTCTCGTGAGTGGAATTCTCAGAGTATGAAGAGACATTTTTACTATTCTCCTCAGATAAGAGGAGAAAATAAGAGAGAGGCAAATGAATTAATTCATATAAATTTTTGAATTTCAAACTCTGAATGAGACATTTAGAACTAGAAATGCAGACTGGAATGTAAATTAATCGAACTAATTTAAGAGATAAAAGATGGAGAACGAGTCCATACCTTGTTTTCAAGATCTCCAGTAATGATAAATGGAACAGTTATGAGATGGAAATGAAGCACTACTAAAAATGGTAGAAGTTGCTTGTTATATATAGATAGATATACATGGCATTCATTCCTTACTTGGGAGGTGAGAAAACCCAAAGTGAACAAAGAGAGAGAATAAAGAAAAGAAGAACAAAGAGGGAATAAAGTGAGGGGGGGGGTGGGGGGTGGGGGGTGGAGAGTGAAGGCCGGACTATAAATGGGTAATAATGGCATTCATTCCTTACTTGGGAGGTGAGAAAACCCAAAGTGAACAATGAGAGAGAATAAAGAAAAGAAGAAAAAAAAAGAGGGAGAGGGGGACAATGGCATGTTAAGTTTTAGCTCAAGCTTATTTCAACCTCAACTTGAACAGGTTCTTAAGGTTGATGGGCCAAGGTTAGGCTAGGATGCAATTTCGGATCTAGGATTTTCATTTGGGAGGTGCGGGCAAGGTCAAGTTAAAAAGTTAAATAAGAAAATAAAAAATTTTAAGGTATTATTTAAGGAGTTTTTCGAATTTGCGGGTGCAGTCACGTCCGCCCCTGCTTGGATGTTAAGCCTGCTGAGTATATGAGTAGAGCATGGGCTCTAGCATCAATTCATAGCCCAGCCAACTTGTATAACGTATGTTATTTAATGTAAGCATGGCTGGTTAGGATCACCAATATTGTCCCCCTCAAGGCCCGGCCCGAGAGTGTGTGAGTTAGAATATTCCTCCTTAACACCACCACCACCACCACCACAACCACTACTTCTTTTTCTTCTAATAATAATAATAATAATAATAATATGCCATGTGCCTGATCTTTCTAAAATGCAAGAGAGACTCATTGCGAAGGATCCAATAAAGGGCATACGTCTCTCAGTAGTACACCATATTCTTTATTCTTCTTCTTTTGTTTAAAACATCCTCTTTATTCTTAATGTGTCTAATTAAGGAAGGTATTATACTTTTGCCAACACACTTAATGGTTGAGCGGTGTTAGCAGTTGGCACCTAAATTTCAAATGCTTAACGGATCGGATTGGTACGGATTGGGCCAAATCCGTCAGCAATCCGTTACCTACGAATTGACGGATTTGGAATCCGTCACCAATCCGTAGCTGTTAAAATCCGATCTGTAGAGGACTTGATCGGATCGGATTAATCCATTCAATCCGTTCAATCTAAAGTTAAAAGAAAAATATTAAACATGTTGTGAAAAAATTACATTTTGACCCCTTAAAATTCTTTTCTTATTTTAAATTTAGACATCTTAATTCATATTTAGACCCCTTATATTTGTTATTTATATTTGATGTTAACGGATCGGATTGGATCGAATCTGCAGTTCAGAGTAAATTTTACCACCAATCCATTGCTAACGGATTACAAATTTTCCAATCCATCACCAATCTATTTACCATCGGATCGGATAAAAATCTACGGATCGGATTGAATCAGATCATATTTACGGATGGACGGATTTTTTATGCACCCCTATTATCCATGGATCCCTGGGTCCTCAAGTACTTAATAGCCCAAAATGGCAAAAAAAAAAAAAAAAGTAGAAGATTTTACCTGAAAAATCCCCTTATACTCGTTGAAGACCAAAAGGGCCTTCAAATCTTAATATAGACCATATAGGTCCTACTACCACTTTTTGTCATTTTTTTCATATTTTCATTGAGCGGCAATATCACCGTTGATTTATACATGAGAGGAGATATCACCTTTTTGTCTTCGTTTTTTTTTTTTTTTTTTTTTTCATTTTTTCAATGAGCGGGGATATTCCTGTTCGGCCATTCACAACTGGGTGGGGGTATCCTCACTTATCAGAATTAAAACACCCCGCCTAATTGAGTGTTTTGCCTATGTTGGGCAGCGATAACCCCGTCCAACCGAGTGTGCTAATTGTGGTGGGCAAGGAATATTAGGTGGGGCACTATTTCTTGTCTTCTTCCATCTCAATCTTTATTTGTGCCCCTGACATTGTTTATAAGGGTTTAAGAAGTTTTGAGTATAAGGAAATTTCATTTGTTAGGAGAATTGCACTACAAATTCATTATCAAGTCAAACAAACAATTTTGGTTTGGTGAAGAGAGTCTGAAACAAGTGTCCCACTAAAATGGGGTTTTCAACGTCCACACTAGGCAAATTCAACCATGGAATCGTATGAGGAAAGAAGCGAGAGAGAGAGAGAGAGAGAATGAGGGAGAGGGAGAGGGAGAGAGACCAAGGGAGGGAGGCCGAGAGGAGGTGGGAGCCGGGCTATGTGCTAAGCAGGGAGAGGGAGAGAGGGAGGGGCAAGGGTAATTTGGAAAGGTGTTAGAGGGTCTATAAAGGGTCCCATGAATAGATGTGCACCGAGCAAGAAGGGATGTGCAAATAGTCGCTCCCATTCTTTATTATCAGTTGAGTCTCAAAACTTCTCGAAAAATTAAAGGCAGTACTTACTAGTTATCATCGTTGATATAGTAAAAGATCAAACAAATACTAAAAAAATTATTTAAATTCTCAAAAGCACACAAGATATTTTATTATATATTGATATTCTATTTTTTTTCCTTTCTTTTTGTTGTTTGCTCAGGTGGAACTAATTTTTTTTAAATGTAGCTGTACAACTAAATCAATTGGCGGGACCCACCTTAAAAATCTTAGATGCTAACATTTTAACCTTTCATTGTATAGGGATTTTATCGTGAAATAAAGGGAAAGTAAAGCATCAAATTAAGAGAAAATGAAATATTGGGGGTTATGATGGTCTTTTATTTTTAGTGGATTGGTAAGGGATTTTTTTCACTTTTTGTGTAAAAAGTAAAATTTTCTTATCTTTTAGTGCTTTGAGGACTTTTTTTTTTCTTTTGAAAAAGTAAAGGAGAATTTAAAAATTATGTACTTTTGATATGACCTAAAAGTCTTTTCATGTCTGGAAAATGGAGACTTAATTTACTTTAGCTTTATTTTACATGTAGATTGACAAACCGCCGTAGCTCTTTCACTAGTGAAGTCGAGTGAAGTGTCATTTCAAAAGATAATAACGTAAAAGGGGCTAAATCCAAAAGTAACATGTTTAAAAAAACACATCTACTTTTTTAAAAGAAAAAAAATGTTTAAAAAGATTTTCATTCTTGAATATACAATTTAATCCTTAGCCCGGCCAGCCCAAGAACACCACTAGATTTGACCTATCTTCTTCTTTTTATCTTATAATTTGACCATTTACCTCACTTCATTTTAGCTATAAAGGAACAAAACTAGCCCAAGCATTTCCATTTTTGCCCGTCTATAGCTCCCTCTTGAGAGTCTTGACCAACCACCTTTCAAAAACCATAGTCGGCTGACAAAAATCACATGCACCTAATCCCCATCAAACTCAAACTTCAAAATAAGATATTTATTGAAAAGTGGCGGACCGTGCTTGGTCCAGTCAAGATCACCATGCATCAGATGATGCTATAGATTATCTAAGTTCACTCTTTTTGCGTCAAAGACATTGGGGATACCCTGTCAGAAAAAAAAATCCAAATCATTTGATGATATGAGGAAAATATCATTCCAGGTGCATAGAGCGATGAAAATATCGTGATATGTTGTTGTTCCTCCCTTTTATATACGTTTTGGTAGTTTGGCTTCCACTTAGATCAGCCTACCCAATATAAAATTATAAATATAAGGGTTAGAGTTGAAAATTCACTTTTTATACATTTGTTAGGGCATTGATATATATCAAATGTCCACCAGCTGTGCCAAGTCAAATCCCAAATGCATTGAAGAATGGAAGAGGGAGAAAGAAAAAAACAATATTGAGCCAAGGTCCAAATGGGCCTTGCTTGGTTAAACTGAAGATAAATCTTGATTGGGTTACATTTTAAATCTTAATTGACAGTAGCAGATGTGGACCCATAAGATTTTCTTTAGTGGGACGCTATGTAAATAGAAAAGGGAAAATGTCAAGAAAGTATAAAACTTTTGTTCCATTTTCAAAAAAGTATTACAAAGATTTGAATGTTTCAGGATTCTTTCAATCAAGTCCTCTCTAACAAAATTATGAGAAATTTAACTACAACAGTGGGGCCACTGGGAATTTATTTGACTCTCTCTTGTCCAAGCCCGTAGGAATTATTCAGACCAAAGGGCTGTGACGCCCTCCATTATAAAAATATAAAAGAAAAAATCCTCTCGGATGACAAAATTTTGAGAATGATTTGAAGATGATAGGTAGAGACAACATGATTTGAAGATGAACCTGCGACTTTTTATACCCAAAACAAATGCGCTACATTGTACCCTTTCATTTGTTGTACAGTCCCATGTTTGTTGGTTTGTTTGGCATCTTTTTAATCCATTTGCTTGACTACCTTAAAAACAGTTTGTTCTTTGCTGGTTCACTATTTAATGGTCTCTTTCCCTGAGCAACTCTTGTTTGAGCATTGTGTTCATGTCTCGTATGCCTTGCTCTGCTTTCCCATTTGATTGTCCTATGGATTTTCGCTCTGCCAAATGATGGAGGTTGGGTGTCAGGCTGTCAGCCAGTCATATGAACCTGGCTAATACCAAATTGGCTTTACTTCTGTGTAGATGTATTACTCAACCTGCCCCACATTGCAAGTAATTGGTTTTAGATCGTAATGAAATTACTAAATCATTTAACTAAGTCCTGGTTTGGTCCGGGTATGGATCCTAGTATTGGGACGTAGACTTGGATCTGGACTCGTATGATCAAGTATGATCGGTTCTTCATTTACAATTTAGGTCCAAGCATCCTACACGTAGCATCACTCTTACTTTTTGTAAGTTTCTTATACCAAGTTCTTTCATTCATTTACTGCATTTTCTATGAAAAGATAACAATCTTTATAGGAGGCTCCTCCCTCGCACTTCCCCACATGCCTGTGGGGCCCACCTGGGACCCCACTTCGGGATGGGATCCCCCCCCCCCCCCCCCCCACTCCCGCCTGTGTATACGATGACAAATGCTCAGATCATCATCCTAACCTCTTGATCAACAGCTGATAAGCTTTCACCGTCCAAAATGAGTTGCATAGTTGATCCAACGGTGTGCAGTCTATTCAGATGGGTGCCAAACAACGGGACCCGCGACCATTGGGGGTGTTGTGGGTGGTCCACTTGGATGGGCCAAAGGTGGGACCCACATGCCCCATCTACATGAGTTGAGGGGATTGCTACCCATCTTTATATGTTCAAATTTAAATTAATAAACCTAAGACAACAGGATTTAGATAGAGCACAGCATCCTTGAGTATCTAGTGTTTTGGCATCAGATAGGTATTCACAATTTCACATGCTACATCTTCGTAGAAATTGCTTACTTGAATTTGAGAAGTTGTTACATTCATACATATATATTGCTTTGTTGCAAACTGCAGTGTGGTTCCAGTGTTCAGATCAGCAGCAGAAGAACTATTGAGTTCATCTGGTCTCTCAGCAGTTGATCTAATTGCAAAAGCACTTGCAAAGACAGCAGTAAGTCTTCTGTAACTGTGATTTTATGTACTTCAGAACTTTTTTAGCAGAGTACTGAACGTCAGTGCGGTGCAGGGTTATACTGAAATTACAAAGAGGTCACTGCTGACTTCTTTAGAGAACTATGTGACTCTACTTCTTGAGGCTGGAAAGACCATATATACCCCATCGTGAGCACACAAAATCTTATTCTATTTTACGACTGTGGTTGCTGTATTTGGAATTTTGAAACCGAAGTTGGTATTGCCCCATGATCCATTAGAGGGCATCTGTAATTTGTTATGTACTTGCTGTCAAGCTTTGTTTTGGGTTGTAAGGTGAATTTTTTTGAAAAATCCTCTTAATTGTTGAATTTTGAAAGAACATGAATGGATGGAGGACATTGGCATGCCAACAGGTTTCTTGCTTCTTGTTTTCCCCCCTTTGTATTTTGGGACTCAGTTCTTGTTGGTTTCTCAGGTTTGCTTATGGCGTGTTGAGAAGATTTTTGCCTGATGAAAAGGTTGAGCAGTTGAAGGGTCTCGCTCTCACAGCTGATGGAAAGGGTGCAGTTTTTGATGTGCCAGCTAAAGATGTAGACTTGTTCATTGCAGGTATTTTTTTTATTGAATTTGCAATGCTTATAAATTTTTGCGATTTTTTTTAGAAATTGGGGCCCCACCTACTAGTGATCAAGTCTCCCTCGGCCTTTTATTTACTGCTGGAATAATAGGTTCACTTGTTTTTTGGCTGCATTTGGATGTTTGGATTTCTATGTGAACATACATTTTCTATTACCCGGATGTAAGCTACATTCCCTTGTGAAACAATACGGTTGAAAAACAGTCAATTACCTCTTTCGAGGAGTAGAAACCATGAAATAAGGGGTTATAATGGAGAGTCACGACTCACGAGGGAGAAATGATATGTTCATTAGAGGGAAATGGCATCCAAACCCCATTTACTTTCTATATTAGCTGAAATTAAGGTACATTTCCATGGAAATGGAAATAGACAAACACATACTTTCATTTGTTTA
Organism: Cinnamomum chago; assembly: GCA_038049695.1. Classification (NCBI taxonomy): domain Eukaryota; kingdom Viridiplantae; phylum Streptophyta; class Magnoliopsida; order Laurales; family Lauraceae; genus Cinnamomum; species Cinnamomum chago. The sequence goes on from CP142457.1 coordinate 1,645,775, forward strand.
ATTCCATGAAAGTTTATGTAAAATTGGATGAGAAGTCTTGACAAGCTGCTTTTTTTTTTTTTTACAGTTTGATATTGGGATCTTGTGGAAATTGTTTTGGCTGTGTGTGAATCCTCATAACTCAGTTTCTTTCACTCTATTTATCTGTTAATCTAATTACCTGTGACTCATACTTATCTGTAATTGGTCAAGGCAAGGAACAGAACCACTGTTCCACCATCAAAGGTGACTCAGGTTATCCAACACCATGAACCCTTATTTGTAGCGAGACCTGCTCTCCAATTACAAAAATTCAAACGGGCACTTAGCATTTGCAGTATCCTCTTTGATTATGTAAGTGCAGAAAATATACTCATAAGATCGTGATGCCTCCAAGGACTTACACTAAATACCAGAGGAGCTGCTGCTATCTCGCGAACCTGTAAGGGGAGAAACAAATGGTCAGAGGACCCTGGCTTGGGTAGCCCAGGGCTCTCCGATGCCTAAGTTAGTTCAGGCAATTGATCGGAGAAGAAGGATTAGTATGGTTGCATGGAAGACTGTGTACCTCCTTCTCTGAGTCATGTATCCTTTTATATGAGGGGTGGATGGGATGTGAGCCAATGGGCCCCTTGACACAACTGTTCGAGACCCATTAGCCTGTAGGGCAATTGATGGATATCCACTTTAGCTCATGATCTATTAAATGTCGGTCTAATCAGCCCACACAGCATTAAATGCTGGTCATGCTGGGCTTGACCCTGTCACGATCTGACGGCGGCTGGGGTCCCATCGGATCTTGCCTTGGGCCTCGCCCTGATACGGTCACGACCGTCAAGAACGTGCCGAGAGCAGACTGCTCGAGCAGTGCTCGGCTAGTCGCCTCGCCAGGTGTCTGCTGCCCGTGGCGAACAAACCCGCCTCGGCAGTTCAGCCGAGGTGCTATTGACTTCGGCAAGGATGGTGTTGATGTGCATTGATATCGGCACCCCGTCAGGGCTCGTGCCGAGGTGTACGTATCCGGAGCGAGTGCCTATCTCGTCTGAGAAACGGCCCACACAATTGCCCCCGAGTTTTGAACTCATCAGGATCTCATTCCTATGAGTGGAAAACTCACTTCGGAAGCCACTTAGAATTGCCAGATCATGATGGTCTGGTCGTCACGCGACACGTGGAGCTCGTCCGTCTTCCCTTTGCGTGCAGGAGACAATTATGAGCATTAACTGCCGCCTCCTAATAATTGTAGGAGTCGGATCGCCCGTGCCACGCGTCGCTGCCGGGTTCATTACCTCAGTATCTTTCATTAAGAGCGCGACCGTCGAAGAGGCTTTTTCGAAATTGGGAACGGCGCCATGATTTGGCGCTCTTCTATTAAAACAGGTTCCCCCTTCTTCCTCCATTTCTTTATCTGCCATTTTTGAACGAACCACATCTGAGAGCTCCCAAGAACTGAGAACCAGGGCCATACGTTCCAAGCGAGACCCACTTCCTTCCGCAGTGTGCCTTCTCCTCCAGTTCTCGAACCGAGTAAGTTTCACGTTCGCTTCTTCTGCTTTCTCATTCAGTCCTTCTCTGCCCTTCTCTCAGTCATCCATGGGGATATTCAGTCACTGGGTTGACTCCCCTGCGTCCATAGAGGCCCTTAGGGTTGCCTATGAGATTCCGGGCGACGTCCTTGTCCGGAAAGGCGACCCAGCAGATCACGCCCGCCGATGCAGTGTCAGGGGCTGGATGCCCTTCCCACTCATTGCGGTGGTGGAGGGTGGCGTGAGGTTCCCGTTGCATCCATTGCTCCGGGCCTGCCTCTCCTCTTGGAACCTTACCCCCTGCCAACTGATGTCCAACGCCTTCAAGGTCATCATGGGCACGGTGGCGCTAAACAAGCACCTCCACACAAATCTGGACATCCAGGACATAGAGGACGTATACGACCTCTGCAAGACAAAGGAGAGCACCTACTACCTCTGCCTCAAGCCGAAGCGGAGGCCCTTCGTCAACGCGTTGGAAGATTCAAACAAATACGTAGGGGACGATATCATTTCGGTCTCGGGGAACTGGGAATTCGGCCCCGAGGAGGAGGCAAGAGTTTACAGCATCCCTCGACACCCCGGGGTGGCCCCAAGTACGGAATTTTCCATGCTCTGCTTAGAAATCCTACTTTTATTTTGATATTCCCGAACTGATGCATTATTGGTTTTGTAGGTATTCGGGAGAGGAAAGCAAGGCTCGCTCGTTGGGTGAAGAACGAGTCTTGGCATAGCCGAGTTGCCAGGTGCACCGACTTCGACAATCGGGCAGCGTGGGCGTTGCTTAAGTACCAACCCCGGTATAAAGGCTACATTCGAAGGTCGGGCGCCGAACTGGAAACTGCTGAAGTCGCGCCTGAGCCCCCGAGGAGGAGCCCGGAGAGAAGGGAGTCTCCGATCGAAGTCGGACCTTCCCGAACCGAAGTCCAGGTCAGGCAAACATTAGCCTAGGCTGAGGTCGCTGCCAGGGACCAGGCTTCCTCTTCCAAACCCGAATCGGAAGGAACTCCTCTCCAGAGACGCCCACGACTCCCGACGCCGAGTACAGAAGAGATGGCCCGCCAAGTCGCCTATCTCGACCTCGAGGCGCTAGCCTTTGGAGACGAAACCCCCGAGTCGCCTGCACTCGAATCACCCGCTTTGGTATCCCCGACGCCGCCATCACCGCCCCCGAGCGCTGCCAGGGTACCCGAGGGGACCGTCGCCATTGGCCAAACCGAGGGGGAGGCAAGCCCGGATGTGGGTCAGGACTGTTCCCCTTTGGGGGATGCTCCAGGAGGGAGTGTTCTGGGGAAAAGGCCGAGGGAAGAAGACACGAGCTCGGGAGCAGCACCGCCTCCGGCTCTTTGGGCGCCTAGCTTCACCACGACCACGGGGGAGCGAATAACAGTGGATCACTGCGTCCACACGGCGAACTCCCTCGTCGTGGAGGCGCTAGCCAAAGCCTGCGCTCTGCCGAAGGACATGGCGCGATATGAGGGGTACGACGATCGGACGCTCCCCCCGATCGTGCTGCAGTCAAACATCCAGGTGAGTCTCTCCCCGAAGTTAAGTCGTTTAGTATCCGCATGTCACCTTGGCTAACTCGATTTGTTGCTTTTATTCCGCAGGCTTTGCAGAAGTCGATGGTGCTCATCGACAGATACATGAAGCAGAGACCTGCGATCGCCGCGCTGGAGGCGAAAAGGCTGGAGCTAGAGGAAGCCCTAGGTGCGGCCACCCAAAGGGCTAATCGACTTGAGGCCGAGGGGGTCGAACTTGTTGTCGAGTTAGGGGGCGCCAGGGCTGAGACCGAGGCCGAGAAGAACAGGTGCGCTGAGCTCGAAGTGATCATCGAGAAGCTGAAGGGCGACCTTGCGGCGGAATCGAAGAGAGCGATTGAGGCCGAGGCCAAGGCTCGAGCAGCGCAGGCCGAGGCTGACGTCGCATTCACGGACGCGGTGAAGCAGGCCACCACACATTACGAGACTCGGGTGCTGCGGGTCAGGGATAAGGCATGGGATAAGGGTTGGCGCGCTGCACTGAAGAAAGCCAAAATCAACGAAGGTCACCCATCTTTCGCAGAGCCGCCTCCGTTCCCTGGCACCACTGTTCCAAGGCCGAACATAGTCATTGAGCCTTCGGTTCAGCCCGAGGCCGAGGACCCTGCTTCGACTTCGGCACCACCTCCTCCAGCGTAGTTTTGTACTGTACGTCTTTTGTAAAGGGCATTCAACTCTTCGATGTATAAACAATGATGTACAAACAATTCCAATTAATGAAAACCCTTTTTTGCCTTATGGTGATTTTCTTTAATTTATGGATGTCTGCCCGTGCTTGTGAAGTCTTCGGACTTGCCTTTGATGGGGATCTCGTCGAATTTGGTCTGCCTGCATTTTTCATCTTTCCGACCTTGCTTTTCTTCTAACGCAAACCCGGTAAGGGTAGAATGGCTCAGGTCCCGAGGGTAGAATAGCTCAGGTCCAGAGAGCGGCAAGTCCTGAAGGTCGGCAAACCAGCTCGGTCAGTTGGGGCCGATGCGGGGGCGGCTTAGCCGAAGCGAACCTGCCTCTGCACCGCGTACTTGGCCTCGGAGACGACCACAGTAGTCGTCCTAGCATGTTACACTAGGATGAAATCTCATTTCTCGGTCACGGAGGCTTCACGTCCGGGCGGCCCGTAGCCGACCCGAGACGATCTCATCGCTTGGCCGTAAAGGCTTCACGTCCGGGTGGCCCGTAGCCGACCCGAGACGATCTCATCATTTGGCCATAAAGGCTTCACGTCCGGGCGGCCCGTAGCAGACCCGAGACGATCTCATCGCTTGGCCGTAAAGGCTTCACGTCCGGGTGGCCCGTAGCCGACCCGAGACGATCTCATCATTTGGCCATAAAGGCTTCACGTCCGGGCGGCCCGTAGCCGACCCGAGACGAACTCATCGCTTGGCCGTAAAAGCTTCACGTCCGGGCGGCCCGTAGCCGACCCGAGACGATCTCATCATTTGGCTATAAAGGCTTCACGTCCGGGCGGCCCGTAGCCGACCCGAGACGATCTCATCGCTTGGCCGTAAAGGCTTCACGTCCGGGCGGCCCGTAGCCGACCCGAGACGATCTCATCGCTTGGCCGTAAAGGCTTCACGTCCGGGCGGCCCGTAGCCGACCCGAGACGATCTCATCGCTTGGCCGTAAAGGCTTCACGTCCGGGCGGCCCGTAGCCGACCCGAGACGATCTCATCGCTTGGCCGTAAAGGCTTCACGTCCGGGCGGCCCGTAGCCGACCCAAGACGAACTCATCGCTTGGCCGTAAAGGCTTCACGTCCGGGCGGCCCGTAGCCGACCCTAGACGATCTCATCATTTGGCCATAAAGGCTTCACGTCCGGGCGGCCCGTAGCCGACCCGAGACGATCTCATCGCTTGGCCGTAAAGGCTTCACGTCCGGGCGGCCCGTAGCCGACCCGAGACGATCTCATCGCTTGGCCGTAAAGGCTTCACGTCCGGGCGGCCCGTAGCCGACCCGAGACGATCTCATCATTTTACAAGTGCTAGCACAGAATTGACTCGGTTCTTTTAAGTATCCTTTTATTGAACTCTTCGAGTACATAATACACCATCTTCAAAAATAGAACTTCTTGAGGTGAGACGCGTTCCACGGTCTCGGCAGCTGTTTTCCCGTCATATCTTCAAGTCGATAGGCTGACTGCCCAGCAGTGGAGACTACTTTGAACGGCCCGTGCCAGTTCAGCGCTAGCTTGCCCTGATTCGGGTCCCTGTCCCCCGGGAGTGTCTTCTTAAGGACGAGCTCTCCTACTGTGAATTTCCTCTCCCGAACTGTCTGGTTGTAGCCTCTGGCCAGTTGCCGCTGATAGGCTGTGAGCCGAATTGCCGCTGCTTCTCTTCACTCGTCGGCTAAGTCCAGCTCCACGGCTAAATTAGTCTCATTTCGGCCCTGGTCGAAGAGTTCGGACCTAAGGGTCGGGAGACCAATTTCCAAGGGGATGACGGCCTCCATCCCGTAAGCTAGGGAGAAAGGCGTCGCCGAAGTGGACCGCCTTGGGGTCGTTCGGTAGGCCCATAAGACACTCGGGAGCTCTTCTACCCACCTTCCTTTGGCCCCGTCGAGCCGTTTCTTCAACCCATCGAGCATTACTTTATTGGAAATCTCCGCCTGACCATTACTCTGTGGGTAAGCCGGGGTGGAGTAATGATTGCGGATGCCGAGCTCTTGGCAGAAGGTTCTGAAGAGACGAGAATCGAACTGGGTCCCATTGTCCGAGATCAGAGCTCTAGGGATGCCGAATCTCGTGATGATGTTCTTCCACACGAAGTTCTTGGAATCCTGCTCTGTGATGGAAGACAACGGCTCCGCTTCGATCCATTTAGTGAAGTAATCCGTAGCTGCAATCAGCCACCTTTTGTTTCCGGGAGTCCGATGGAGCGGTCCCACTATATCAAGCCCCCACTGGGCGAATGGCCACGGGCTGGAGAGCGGACTGAGGTCCTGTGCTTGCTGATGAAGGGAGTGGGAGAACCTTTGGCATTTCTCACATTTCCTCGCATACACCTGCGCGTCCTTCTGCATATACGGCCACCAGTAGCCTTGGCTGATGGCTTGATAAGCAAGTGACCTTCATCCAATATGGCTTCCACAGATCCCTTCATGTATTTCAAAGAGAAGGTCCTCCACTTTGCTCGGGTGAACGCATTGGAGGTACGGCCCTGTGTATGACTTCCTATAGAGCTTCGCTTCGGGAGACAACCAGAACCGAGCTGCTTTGATTCTGATTCGATGTGCCTCGCTGCTGTCTTCGGGTAGCCTATCGTCCTTGAGGTAAGCGACGATAGGGTCCATCCAACTCGGGCCGAGGTCGATACACGATACCTCCCGAGGTGGGTGGAGCTCGATGCTGGGCGCGGCTAAGGATTCCACTTCGATGGTTCTTTTTCTTCCTGCTTCAACGGCGCTAGCCAAATTTGCAAGAGCATCTGCATGGGAATTCGATTCTCTGCCCACCTGTTTGACTTCGGCCGTGCGGAACTGAGAAAGCAACTTCGTCGCCAGGGCCAAATACGCAGCCATCCTGTCGTCACGAGCCTGATAGTCCCCTGCCAGCTGGTTTGCCACCAACTGTGAATCGGTGAAGATCACCAGCTGTTGGGCTCCGAGGATTTTGGCGCTGTTCAGTCCGGCTAGAAGGGCTTCATATTCAGCTTCATTGTTGGACGCTTTGAAGTCCAAGGTCAGGGCCTGCTCGATGACTAGCCCCTCCGGGGATTGAAGGACAATGCCTGCTCCAGCTCTCCTCAACGTGGAAGATCCGTCGACAAAAATTCTCCAAACTGGGGCTGGGGACTGATTTTGTGTTTTTTCAGAGCCCACAGATGTCCCATGCTCCTTGCCCCCCAGTTCGGGGTCGGGCTGGATCGGCGCCGAACTCGAGTCGAACTCGGCAAGGAAATCCGCTAGAATCTGGGCCTTTATCGCTGTCCGGGGCCGATAATGAATGTCGTACTGCCCTAGCTCGACAGCCCACCACGAAATCCTTCCTGAAAAGTCAGCTTTTCTGAAAACAGACTTAAGTGGATGTTCCGTAACAACCACTATGGTGTGAGTTTGAAAATAGTGTTAGAGCTTCCGCGAGGCGCTTACCAGCGCCAAAGCGAGCTTTTCCAATGGCAGGTACCTGGTCTCGGCATCTATGAGGGTCTTGCTCGTGTAGTATACGGGTTTTTGGACCTTATCCTCTTCTCGGAGGAGGACCGAGCTCACCGCATGATCCGAGACCGCGAGGTACAAATACAAGGGCTCTCCGTGGACCGGAGTTGACAGCAAAGGGGGTGAAGAAAGATAGGCCTTAAGCCCCTGCAAGGCCTGGTCGCATTCTGAGGTCCATTGAAATTTAAAATTCTTCCTAAGAAGCTGAAAGAAAGGCCGGCACTTATCTGAGGATCTGCTGATGAACCGATTTAGCGCCGCTGCCATTCCGGTTAGCTTCTGAACCTCCTTTGCCGAGGTGGGACTCTGCACCCTGAGGATAGCCGAGATCTGATCTGGGTCTGCCTCAATGCCCCTGCGTGTAACCAAGCTGCCTAAAAACTTGCCGGAGCCAACGCCGAAGGCGCACTTCGAGGCGTTAAGTTTCAGCCGGAACTTCTTCAGAGTAGCGAAGACCTCGGCCAAGTCTGACAGGTGATCCCGCGCCTGCTTGGACTTGACCACCATGTCATCAATATAAACCTCTACGGTTTTGCCGAGCTGGTCGTGGAACATCTTGGTGACGAGTCTCTGGTAGGTGGCTCCTGCATTCTTCAATCCAAACGGCATCACCCTATAGCAGTAAGTGCCCCTGGGTGTAATGAAAGCTGTTTTCTCCTCATCTGGTCCATACATGGGGATCTGGTGATAGCCGCGATATGCATTGAGAAAACTCATTCTGTCGTGTCCGGCAGTAGCGTCTATCATCTGATCAATCTTAGGTAGAGGAAAGCTGTCCTTGGGGCAGGCTTTATTGAGGTCGGTAAAGTCGACACACACCCTCCATTTGCCTGTCTTCTTCTTGACGACTACGGTATTAGCCAGCCAGGTCGGGTACTGGACCTCCCTGATGGCGCCGGCCCCGAGTAGCATGTCCACCTCTTCAACAACGGCCTCGGTTTGTGGCACCCCGGTCCTGCGAGCTTTCTGGATCACAGGTTTGTGGCTGGGGTTCACATTTAGCCTGTGGCATATCACCTCGGGGTCAAGGCCGGGCATCTCTTGGGGCGTCCAGGCGAAGCTATCTTTATTCCGCGCCAGGAACCGGACCAGCTCAGACCTTTCTGGCTCTGCGAGCTGACAGCCGAGCAGGAAAAACCGCTCCGGATCCTCCGAGTCGATTCTGACCTCGGTCAAGTCTTCCACGCTCTTCTTCTCTGGCTCCTGACCGACTTCGCCCAACGTCTGCTCTGCCTCAGCCATGTTGACCTCTTTGGGTTCTCGTTCGCCAGACGTCACTGCTGCTAAGCATTGCCTGGCTGTCTGCTGATCCCCTTTAACCGTGACAATCTCGACCCTGCCGTTCTTCCCTTCCAAAGGGAACTTCAGCTTCTGGTGGAGGGTGGAAGGAACCGCCTCCAAGCTGTGAAGCCAAGATCGGCCCACTATGGCATTATAAGGGGAGGGCGCGTCGATCACCAAGAAAGTCGTCAGGACAGACGCGCCGCCGACCTCGACCCTGAACGTCAGCTTCCCTTTGGGATACACCGGCTTAGCACTAAAACCGATGAGGGGAACTCGGGCCTCCTGGAGATCCTTCTCCGACAGGCCCATTCTCCTAAAACTGTCGAAGTAAAGCACCTTGGATGAACTGCCGAGGTCGACGAGAATTTTTCGTACTGTGCAGTTCTTCACACCTTGCGCGGAGCAGTCAAATTTCAGGGAAACGATCAGCGGATCATTATGGGGAAGCTGGACCCCTTCCATGTCTGCATCCGAGAACCTGACTTCGGGCCTTCCTCGCCGAGCCTTCTTCGGGGCCGAGGCGAGCTCGGCTGCCATAACGTGCTCATTATGGGAGGAGCGCCTGGCCTCGGCGCGTGCTCGGTTACTGCCCCTTGGCGAGAGAGCCAAATGAATGACATCAATGATCTTCTCTGACTCGTCGCTGTCATGATTTCTCCCGTCTCGGCGTGGGGCTCGGGTGTCTGTTCTTGTATCTGCCTTGACGAATTCCTGCAGGTGTCCCTCTTCGACTAGCCTCTCCAGATGCGCCCGCAGTGTCCTACACTCCTCAGTCTTGTGGCCGTTATCCTTATGGTACGCGCAGAACCTGGCCTGGTCCCGGAAGGAGGGGTCGCCTCTCAGGGGCTCTGGCCACTTGAAGTATGGCCGAGACTTGATCTTGTACATTATTTTGTGGATAGGCTCTTTGAAGATAGCGTAGGCTGTCCGGGGTGCATCCTCGGACAACCTCGGCTTTTTATCTTTTGCCGAGGTGGACATCGGCGCTCTTGATGAACCGGCTGTCGCCCAGTGTCTGGATGACTCGTCCCTCCGGGGCTCATTCCTTCGGGGCTGTCCCCTCTCTCTCTTGGGGGGCCTTTCACCTAGATCCTTCCGCGCGGTCCCATGGTTCTCCCGAGCTCTCACCTGATCGTCCTCTTGGGCGATGTAGCGGTTGACTACGGACATGAGTGTCGCTATAGAAGACAACGGATTCCTGGCCAGATCTTTCCGTAGATCGCTGTCCGGCAGCAAGGCGTTTTGAAACGCAAAGATAGCCACCTCATCCTTGGAGTTCTCGATCTGGCTATAGACTGTCCAGAATCTCTTTGCGAACTGGGTGACGTTCTCTCCCTGTTTCATCTTCAGGGCCATAATGTCTGCATCTGTCTTTGGCAGGATCCTGTAGGCTTGAAACTTTTTCATGAAGGACTGCTGGAGCTGCTGCCAGCTCGAAATGGACCCTTCCGGGAGCGTGCAGAACCACTTCAGGGGGAGGTCGCCCAAGCTGGAAGAAAAGACTCGACAGTTTAGGTGACCCTCATCTCCCCAAACAGACATCCTCTGAGAGAAGTGCCTGAGGTGCGTGGATGGATCCGAGACCCCGTCATAAGTGACGAATCTTGGTACAGTGAACTTCTTTGGCAAGGGGTATCTCCTGATGTCATGAGAGAAAGGAGATGCGCCGAGATCAACGGGGTCGCAGCAAACATCCTTCTGGCCTCGACCGAAACTAGCCACCTCCAGATTACGCTGGACAGTCTCCCTTATATGTGCATCCAGCCATTCCTGGTTATGATACATGCTTTCCGGAATGGTCTCGGATGCCCTCCTCGAGTAGCTGTGGCTGGTGCTTAAGCCTTCATCTCGGGTTCGGTCGCTCCTTCTCTTGTTCAGATGGTCCCTCAGATCCTCTTTGGGAGAGGAAGTGCGCCTAACACGGGTAACTCTCCTCTCGTGTCGTTGTTGCGATCGATGCTGCTGGGACTGCTCCTGATGAGTCTGCTGCTGCTGCCTTGCTGAACCCGTAGCTCTTTCCAGCTGCTGCTGGAGCTGGTGGATCAGAGCATCCTTCTCCCTGATGGCCTGATTTTGTACTCTTATCTCCTCAACGGTGGGGTCAAAGTCGTCATCAGGGTTATAATCTTCGCCCTCACCGTCCTCGTCATCCTCCTCCTGGCCAGGGGGACGCGGTCCATCGACCACTGGGGACTTATCCCACTGGTTTGGCCCCGTCAAGAGACCTGTAGGCTGCTGCTGGGTGTCCCCCCTCCTGGGAGCAGATTCTGAGCGGAGGTCACGCTCCTGAACGTTGATACGGATGAGGTCCCGCTCGGCATCGTCCTCTGCAACTGTTTGCTTCCCAGGCTGCTTCCCAGACCTCTTCTTGGCAGGAAGGAGGTTAGAAGACGGTCCTGCATGCTTTGTTTTAGAAGTTTCTCCGCCTTTCGCAGCTCTCCTCGTCATGGTAATAGGGAAGATTATGAGAAATCTTCTTCCCACAGACGGCGCCAATTGTAAGTGCAGAAAATATACTCATAAGATCGTGATGCCTCCAGGGACTTACACTAAATACCAGAGGAGCTGCTGCTATCTCGCGAACCTGTAAGGGGAGAAACAAATGGTCAGAGGACCCTGGCTTGGGTAGCCCAGGGCTCTCCGATGCCTAAGTTAGTTCAGGCAATTGATCGGAGAAGAAGGATTAGTATGGTTGCATGGAAGAGTGTGTACCTCCTTCTCTGAGTCATGTATCCTTTTATATGAGGGGTGGATGGGATGTGAGCCAATGGGCCCCTTGACACAACTGTTCGAAACCCATTAGCCTGTAGGGCAATTGATGGATATCCACTTTAGCTCATGATGTATTAAATGTCGGTCTAATCAGCCCACACAGCATTAAATGCTGGTCATGCTGGGCCTGACCCTGTCACGATCTGACGGCGGCCGGGGTCCCATCGGATCTTGCCTTGGGCCTCGCCCTGATACGGTCACGACCGTCAAGAACGTGCCGAGAGCAGACTGCTCGGGCAGTGCTCGGCTAGTCGCCTCGCCAGGTGTTTGCTGCCCGTGGCGAACAAACCCGCCTCGGCAGTTCAGCCGAGGTGCTATTGACTTCGGCAAGGATGGTGTTGATGTGCATTGATATCGGCACCCCGTCAGGGCTCGTGCCGAGGTGTACGTATCCGGAGCGAGCGCCTATCTCGTCTGAGAAACGGCCCACACAGATTATAAACTAGAAGCTGGAGAGCTAGCTCAGGCATCATGTCACACTTGTTTCCAAATAGGCTAAATATAACCTTACCCTTCACCTGAGGAGAATTCTGGATTCTGGAATAGTTTTTAAAGAAGTCATTCTCTTTCAATGTTCTGGAACTTGAGTTTCTAAAGAACTTCTTCCATTATTTTTTTGCTTATACACAAATGATCTAATAAATTAGGTTTGGAGGTTGATTTTTCCTTGTTTTTAGAGCTGGAATGGGCTTGAAATTGGTGACCGGAATCATGATGGTGTTGAGCGGCATCATTCTAGTATCATCTATGGAATGGTTTTTATGTGTTCTAACTTCTCTGAGATCTTCTCATGCAGGGCAGGAAAATGCAGATATGGTGAGCCTTGAGGTCTTGACAGAGTTGCCACCCTTGCAAGATAAAGAACAGTCAAGAGGCAGTAATGGGTGGAGAGGTGGAAGATTTGGCAGTGGCGGCGGTTCATTTGACCGAAGAGGTAGTGGTGGTAGCTTCTCCAACAGAAGAGGAGGCGGTGGCAGCGGCGGAGGACGTGGCCGTAGTTTTTCTGATAGAAGAGGTGGTGGTGGATTTTCTAATGGTGGAAAACAAGGTGGCAGGGGCAACAGATCGGAGCGCAAGTGGTGAATAATATGAAAAATGTTTGGTTACAAACAGTGGAATGATAATATGAGTTCACAGGCACAAGAATTCTCATTTGAGGCAGGGGAAGGAGAAAAACAGGAAGAGCTCATTCTTTTTGTAGTTTTGTAGTATTTATTTCTCTAATCTCAAACTCATTAGTTCATTGTTGTTTCACAAGGCTAAGTGTTTTATAATTATTGTTTTGACGGATGTTTTAAATGCTTAAAAATCTAAAAATATTCCAATATTTGAATTATTGGATTTCCCACCATTGAGTGAAGTGATTTAGTAACCACTCCCTACTTATATTTAGCCCATCAGGCCCTAACAATAAAGGCATGGTCTTTGTGAAAAATCATTATCATGATCATCAAAGCCTTGTTTTAGCTATATGTTTTGGTAGGCTACACAGATTATGGTTCTCCATTTTGATCTAAAATGGCTAGATCTTTGCCAAAAACTTCTAGAAGATTAAAGTTTTTATATAGTTCTACCTTAATGTAAAGTGTTTGGTTCCATTTGATCTGTCTATGAATAAGAACTTTAGACAAACCAAAATAAAAAATTATGAAATAAACATATGAAAATTATTAACCACTTAGCTTAATTTAAAGTGTTTGGTTCCATTTGCTCTGGCTATGTAAAAGATCTTTAGAGAAACCAAAATGAAAAATTATTGTCCCTTCTGTGGTGCTACAATTTGCTGCGCTTATTTGTTAAGCCATGCACGTGTAAGTATGGACTAATTCAGCATTGGTAACTCAGAGAGAATCACAACATCGCCAAAAATAAAGCAAATATGTGGCAACTGAAGTCAAAGATGTGATGAATTTGATGTGCAAAATAAACTGACATTTATATATATTTTTTCATTCTTGATAAAGATGTAATTCTTCAACTTCAGATCAATCGCACATCAAATACATCACATCTCATTTGTTATCGAATACAAAATCCCAATTAGATTAAATTAAACAATCTCAAAGATTTCAAGTTTGAGCTCATTTCACATATTCCTCCAAGTCCCAACAAACCTAAAACTCAGACCTGAAACCACTTTTGCCTACTTGCCATTACATCAATGAGATCGATGGTCATCGAAGTTTCATTTTAACAATACCTCATCCCTGCAGACCTTGCACTTGCAAATTCTCATTCCACGTGTTTGTGGGTTCCCTCTCCTTGTACATGTGAGTCACTCTTTGGGATCCATCCACCTTAGCTGGCCTACCAAAAAAGAAAGAAAAAAAAATCCATTTCATTGCCTTCGAAGCTAAGCAGTGGCGGACCCAAGTGATATCGCACCCGCGTGATTCGAAAAACTCGTTAGATAATAATATCGTAAAAAAACCAAATTTATCATTTAACGTCTTCATTTAACTATATACCGCACCATTCAAATGAAAACCCTGACTAGCACGCAATGGACATGATCATCTGGATGGAGAACCTTAAACCCTCCTATATCTAGTATATCTAGTATATTCAATGAGCACACAAACTTCATCACATGTGTGATGGTCAATTTTCCATTAAATGACCCATTTTGAAAATCTTGGATATGAAATTTTTAGGCACCCCACTTAAAGTTGTCCAAAAGTCTAAATCCATGTCTTGGGTCCAAGTTCAAGTTCAGCAAGGTCCACTTGGTTTATCTACTACACGTGGCCTTCTGTACCAAATACAAATACTTACAGCACCTAAACTGACCTTGATCTAAACTCGACCCGCTCCGAATTCAGGCCCATTAAAAAGCCTTATAGAGTCCTCTCCCTCTCTCACATAGCAAGCCCACCCAAATTCCCGCCTAGGAGCCAGGCCTGTCAAAACACGGCTGCTCTCTCTCTCAAAAGCTAACCCTAAAAATCTCATTCCCAACCCTAACCCTAAACCCTACCTTTTTTTTTTTCTATCGGAGGGTTCCCAACCCTTTAGATTGGACTAATCCCTCCGGGCCCAAAGGGAAGCCGGGTAAACTCCACTGTAGCCCCAGTGTGGTAGTGCAGTTTCGAACCTACAACCTCCGGGTGCAAACCGTAGTCCAAGGCCAACTGAGCTACCCCAAGGTTCTAAACCCTACCTTTAAAATTTTTTGAATCCTAACCCTAGCCTTTATGTTTACAAGAATTGGATATTTTTGACCAACTATTGTCAGTTTATTTGCATGGAATTGAATCCATGGAATTCATGGTGAAATGTGTTTCTACAAAGGATTATTAAGAAGATGATGGGACTCGTGACTTTTCCAGGAGATGATTTAGTGCGTTGATGACTGGGTATTGATTTTCCATTAGAAGGGAGAATTTTTTATGCCTTTAACTTTGTTTCTTCAAATTTGGTCAATTTTAGCAATCTACTTCATAGAATTCATAGGAATTCAATTCCATGCAAACAAATGGGCCCTTAGTTTATGGTTTGATGTGTTTTAATTTACTTATTTTCAATTTCAAAGATATGAATTAGGGTTTTTGACGAGAATGGGGGTCGAGTTTGATGGCTGTTTTTATTAAAAAGATTTCCAATATGGATGGTAAGTTAAGGATTATCTTTAGACAAAATTAGGGCCATATTGATGTGCATGAGATCAATAAGATTCTTCAATTTCAAATATAGAAATGGAGGGTTTGTAAACAATGTTGAGATGAGTTTCACCTAATTCATCATCATCATTATCATTATCAAAGCCTTTTTCTCATCTGTTTCTTATACTTTTCCATATCTATCTTTACAACATAAATCCACGTCTTATTCAGAAATTTCGTTACTAGTGCTATTGTCGGACTGCGTTAGATATGTCCAAACCATTTCAAACGAGTTTTTTTTTTAACTTTATCCCTTGATAATGCTACCCCTAAATCCTTGAGAGCGCTCATTTTTTAATTTTATCCTTCCTACTTTTACCACACATCTATATCTATATTCTCATTTCTACTACATCCATTTTGTACATATGTTGGTTTTTGATTGACCAACATTCTTCTCCATAAGTCATAATTGGCCTAATCTCTGTCTTGTAAAAAACTTTCTTCAATTGTGTTGGCAGTCGTTGGTTACTAAGTACTATGGAAGCAATTCATCACTTCATCAACCTCTTTAACCATCCTTACTAATTATTGAGCCAAGATAATGAAAAAAGATCTCTTTGTGGTATCTCATGGGCTTTAATTCTCACAATAGTTTTAACTATTTTTCGTATGCCCACTAAAATTGAAATCCATATGCTTTTTTCTTCGTACTGCTTATTTTTTAAACCCTTTGGATTCTAAAACCTCCCACCATCGCTTGAGTTTTACATATTAACACAATCTCTTGATTCATCCACCTAAAATTATAGCAAACAACATACACCAAGATACCTCTTCTTAAATATTAGTAGTTAAATCTTTCATAACCAAAGAGATAAGAGGGGGTTTCACCTAATTAATGCTAGTTTTTATTTTTCTTCCATACTTTCAACAACAGTACCAAGAACATCTGAACAGCAAAAGGGAACCCTTGGTGACGGCAATCGAATTCTCTCTTTACCGGACTCTGTTTTACTGCACATCCTCTATTTCATGGACACAAATGATGCAGTTCCCATAGGCATTTTGTCGAAAAGTTGGAGGCGGCTTTGGACTTCCATTCCAAATCTCAACCTTGTACAAAGTTATCGTCGAAATAAGGATCGATGTGCTTATGATGCTAATTTCAACTTTGTGGAAGCATTTGTCAACTTTGTGGATGAGACACTGCCTTGTCATGTTGCTTCAAATATCAACAAGTTCAGCATCTCCTTCTCATACCTAAGAAGTATGAATCTCATGTAAATGGTTGGATTCGTTTTTGCTGCATCAAGAGGCGTTTATTGAAGCTGCATGTATCTGTCATTCAAGTTCCTATATCTGTACACCTCAGTTCACTCTGTGTTTTATCTCTATCATGCATTGGTTTGAATGACAACTTGATTCAAGCATTGTTGGATGGGTACCCTCTGCTTGAAGATTTAGCTATGGCATATTGCAAATGTGATGGTGCACTCTCCGCATTTCTTCTTCAAATCTGCGACTAAAGTGTTTAACCATTAATAACTGCTGCAATAATGGGTGGGGTTAATGGTGTTGGGCTTGAAGTTCAAGCCCCAAGTATTCAAATCTTGAATCTCTCTGGGGTCATATGGAAAGCTGAATATCATATAAAAGATGTGCTATCTTTCAGCAAAACCAACCTTAATCTCAGATTTCAGCTGGTTGAATACAACTCTCGGCTCATTCTCCATTCGTTGCTTAATGATCTTCGCTGTTCCAATGTGCTTAATCTATCCAACTATGGTATTCAGGTATAAATGGTGGCACTTAAATTTGTGGCGTTTTTCGATAACCTCCACACGATTTAAGCTTAGCTGTTGTGTTTGTGCATTGATTTGATAGATACTCTAAGGGCATGTTCTTGCAATGCATTTTGCTTGGACGATTATTATTAGTTTTTTTTTTTTCAAGAGTAGAGAGTTTTTCATTGTCCCATTCCATGCTAGCATATAATAATGTTTTAATTTTCGTAGCTATAGATTATCACATTTGAAGAAGAGCAACCTATCCGAGTATTTGGCTTAGGATAGATTGGAATGGAGAAATAGAATTCATGTAGCTGACCCCAACATGATCCAGACAAGGCTTTGCTGCTGCTGATGATGATGAAGATGATGAGAGCCATTCTCTCTGGTTTTTTCTGAAAGTATATTAAGATCCCTTTAGTCAGAAAACCATTTTTTGCAGTTCTTATACAATATGTGGAATCACATTTAAGAAAGGGAATGGGTTTTCCACCAAAAAAAAAAAAAAAAAAAGGAAACTAGAACTGCAGAAGATAAAGTCTCTAGTTTCCATTTTCTGCAAAAATGAGACTAGCATGGCAATAGAAAGTGGAGGCCAAAAAAGACTTGGATTAGTCAATAGCGTCATATTAGGTTGTGCAGTGACAGATAACTTATCTGTCAATGAGCGATGAGTGGAGAAGTAGAAATCTAATATTTTACCCAAGATTGATGGGATACAGATTTGATCATATGATGATTATTTTCTTAATAATAATAAAAAAAAAACACTTTCACTTTTGTAGTTTTATTGAATGAAGTTTTGCTATAAATTGACTGAATTGTATCTAGCACCTGATTGGACCTGACTTGTACTAGTTCTGGTCCAAGTTGGAAGTAGATGGGTTGGGTTTGGGTATTCTTGAGCTTGAAGTTGACAAGCCTGGATACTATGATACGATGGTGGGTCTGACTTTAATATGAATGATATTATACCATATTTTACATGATTTAGGTTATACAAGTGGGTTGACGGTGGTTTACTTATGGACCTGAATTAGTGACACTCAAGAATGGATTAAACATGGACCCATGTTCATCCGAACTTGTCACGACCCGGCCCCGAGATCAGAGTCATTAGGGTTAATCCCGGGTTGCGATGTTCATCATACTTACTCCCGTAGATCCGAAATAACCGAAGTTAAAACGAATCTACAAGGGATCTTGCATACGTACCTGTCAATGTACAGTGCGGAATATACAAATAATATACATTGACAACCATTAACAAAACGAATCATATACTTTACTATTAACAGTAAAGTTACTTTACATCAATTCAGTTTTCCTATTATCAACCACTGCATATTTAAAATACAATGCAGGGGACATCATTTACATACGTACAATACCAAAATGAATCTATAAAATCATTTCTAAAAGTTCTCACAAGATTTCCACGTGTCCGCTCTCAAATCATGTCCATTCAGCTAAACCTCCTGGAGGTAGCGAATGGGCCTCCTCCGCTGACGGGGCGATCTCGGAGGTACTGGCACGGGCAACTGAGCCTGTAACATCATCAGTAATACCATGAACACGACGGTTCAACAAGGTATACATATATTTATGACATTTCATAATTCCTAACAATGTATCGTTTAACAGTGCTAAACAGTTCATAATAAATACCATTAACAACAACATATACTGGCAACTACACTAGCAAGGGTTTCAACTCCAATCATTTCTTTCCAAAAAAGGAACATTTCATATTCATTTATTCATAAGGTTCCATATTTATTAATGACTTTTCAGTCAATGACCTTTCGGTCCAGTGTGGTGAGATCTCCCAGTGTCTTGATCAGAGATCACTGGTGTCCCACGGGCTCCGGAACACACCATTCTCATCTACTGCAGTAGGAATAATCGTTTTTAGTTACTTTTCGTAACCATTCATTTATCATTTCTCATTTCCAGTCAATAAGGAGTTTGGAAACCACTAGGTAGTGCCAGACTTGTTAACAACTCCTATTAAGCTCAGCCTCGTGTTCAATCCATCATTTACCAACCCTTAAGTGTAACTTTGGTTATCAATGCAAGGATTACTTTTGATGACATTACTTATATGATTATGCATTAAGATAACCCTAGCGATTGGCTAAATTTCCTTACTACTAATAATCTAGTCCATCACTAAGCGTACACGCTTAATCCCGGAAATTCAGACTCAAAGTCACTTTTCCGGACATTTTTCATTGGGCCGGTCGACCTGGGCCAGGCCTGGTTAACCGGCGGTTGTAAGGGAAAAATTCTGAACAGGAATTTCGTCAGGCGCTGGGGACCTGACTCAGTGGGCCCGGTTAACCGGGCCCTGCTGGCCGGTTAACCGGCCACACTGCAGAAACAGAACGTGAGTTCTGTTCTGCAGTGCAGTGAATGGGTTTTTCAACCCATTCATTTTTCCTTCTTTTTGAACCTGATTGACAATCAAATTATGAACTTAAGAAAGCATTTTAAGGCTAAGAATCTAACTAATCTAATCCTACCTATCTCAATCCATTTCATTAAACACATAGCTTAATTAGGTTTTAAACCTTTAAAACCCATTAACATATGAACTATCTTTTCTTTTCCATCAAAATCAATGACAATACATTCATAAACATAAACATATGCATAAACTTGCCTTATATGAAGCTTGGTTCTTTGTTTAGCTTGGATTCACTTCACTTGAAGCTTTAAAACCCAAAGGAACTCTATGAAAAGGATGAAGATGATGATTAAGAGGAAGAAGATGAATTCTTCTTAACTTGGTGCACCTCAAATCCACCTTTGATGAAGATTAAATGGAAGAAGAAGAAGAAACGGATGAAAGAAATGAAAAGGGATGAAAGTTGCCTAGGTTTAGGATGAGATGAAGATGATAAGGTTATATAAGGTGGCCTTTTGCATTTGGACCCCTCCAATTTCCTTTAATTCTAATTCAAGTCAAATGACGTCCCATTTAATCCATTTCTAGTCGAATCACTTCAAGTTCTTTACACAATTTATCGTACTCGTCGAGATACACATGTTGGTATCAAGACTTTCCGTATTCAGTCAAATACGTATAATTCCGTATTTATACACACTTCTTCATTTGCTTACCCAAATCGGCTCACTTAGTCTTAATCTTGATTAATTAGAGCTAATCGGGATTAGCTCGGGACGGAGCCTAATAGAACTGAACTAAGAGCGCTTTATTATGATGGGAGATACGAATGTCAAGAAAAGGATTCATTTTGTAGCCCCCAATACATCTTGTATGTTTAGTATCATAAAATGATAGATTGTCTCCAATTTTAATCGATCTCAATCGTTACTGTCCGTAGCAGAAGTGATAGATAGAGACGACATGATTTGAAGATGAACCTGTGACATTTTGTACCCAAAACAAATGCACTACATCCCTTTCATTTGTTGTACAGTCCCATGCTTGTTGGTTTGTTTGGCATCTTTAATCCATTTGCTTGACTACCTTAAAAACAGTTTGTTCTTTGATGGTTCACTATTTAATGGTCCCTTTCCCAGAGCAAATGTGGCTTGAGCATTGTGTTCATGTCTCATATGCCTTGCTCTGCTTTCCCATTTGATTGTCCTATGGATTTTCACTCTGCCAAATGATGGAGGTTTGGTGTTGGGCTGTGAGCCAGTCATATGAACCTGCCATACCAAATTGGCTTTACTTCTGTGTAGATGTATTACTCAACCTACCCCACAATGCAAGTAATTGGTTTTAGATCGTAATGAAATTACTAAATCATTTAACTAAGTCCTGGTTTGGTCCGGGTATGGATCCTAGTATTGGGACGTAGACTTGGATCTGGACTCGTATGATCAAGTATGATCGGTTCTTCATTTACAATTTAGGTCCAAGCATCCTACATGTAGCATCACTCTTACTTTTTGTAAGTTTCTTATACCAAGTTCTTTTATTCATTTACTGCATTTTCTATGAAAAGATACAATCTTTATAGGAGGCTCCTCCCTCGCACTTCCCCTCATGCCTGTGGGGCCCACTTGGGACCCCACTTCAGGATGGGATCGATCCCCCCCCCCCCCCCCCCCCCCCAACCCCGCCTGTGTACGATGACAGAGGCTCAGATCATCATCCTAACCTCAACAGCTGATAAGCTTTCACCATCCAAAATGAGTTGCATAGTTGATCCAACGGTGTGCAGTCTATTCAGATGGGTGCCAAAGAATGGGACCTACGACTATAGGGGAGTTGTGGGTGGTTCACTTGGATGGGCCAAAGGCAGGACCCACATGCACCATCTTCATGAGTTGAGGGGAGTGCTACCCCTCTTTTATATGTTCAAATTTAAATTAATAAACATAAGACAACAAGATTTAGATAAAGCATAGCATCCTTGAGTATCTAGTATTTTGGCATCATATCGCGTATGACAAAATACATGGATTATATTTTCTATTTTGGGTAATTTAGTACCCAGCTAATTTCTGTTCTGTGTTGACTTTTGATTGGTATGGTCAAAGGGCCCTAATTTTATTTTACATAAAAGATAATAAAAGATCGGAGTCAATCGCTTGTATTTCATTTGTGGATGGGGTATCATAAACAAACTTCAAATTTCTGTCATATTTCAGGTTTATTATTTTATAGTCTTTGCTGTGTGTATAGGTAATGTCCATTCCAGCTCTAAAATATCAGCCTTACATCAAGGTCAAGTGTCTTATTCTAGAGATTGGATTACAGGAGAAAGACCTTCCAGGTAGGCTTTCACTTGATCTCAAGACTCTCATCATAAAGTTGATCCCTATGCATTCTAGTGAGTACCATAGAACTGTGCATCAAGTTTGTTCTCTTATTGGCCTTATTGTTGTCATTATTGTTGTCCTGACTCTAGTAACTTCTAAGCTTTTGAGCTTCTTATTTTGTAGTTTACAAGTCTAAACTGTGAATCATACAAATTTTCAGTTGGATATGAAATCCATGGATAAATATAATGATGGAGGATATTGGGAGCCACTGAAGTTCCCATTCTCATATATGGTGCCTCACCTCAACACTATCAAGATTTCTGGCTTTATGGGACGACGCTGTAGTTCAGGGGATTTTTTCCATAAGAATAATAGTTCGGCAGTTGACAATGACATTGTCAGAACCTTTTTCGAGAAGCAAGCTAAGGAAATAGAACTAGTGAGGTTTTTGCTGAAAAATGCACTGTCCTTAAAGAAAATGATTATTAATTTTTGAGATAAACCTGATTTTGTGAAAGTGGAAGAGTGGCCAAAGATATTTTGATGGCAGCTCAGAAACTTGCTGCTATCCCTGGAGCTTCTTCTTGTGCAGCGCTTTTGTTACCATACAAGTAGAGCAGTCTGGAGCTCTTTCTTGGATGCAGTTTGTGGGCACTGTTTTTGACCTCTAAGGAGAAGTTTGGCTTTTTTTTTTTTTTTTGAAGGTTTGGCATGAGGCTGAATCATTTTGTCTGTTAAGATAATCTATTGAAATTCAGGTCTTTCAAAATTTATAATATATACCTGTTGAACCTTTTTATTATTATTATTATTTTATTTTGTACTCCACGGTGTAAACAGCTTTTTCATCAAATATTAGTTCATCTTCAGTTAATGCAGTTGGTTGGAGATTTTGAGTGGTAGAAATGTTTGTAAAAAATTAGTGGAACTTGCATATCTATAGTTACTGTACAGTCACATATGAGGCTAAAAGGTACATGGTTATGTTTATTGTTGTGGTACCTGTTTAGGGATTCTCTAATGCCAATTTTGTGACCACTATCATTGTAGTTTTGCACTTATATTGACCGTTTTTCGGCAATTGTTTTTGGATGGTTTGTTTATTGTTACGTTTTTAAATGTTTAATGTTAATGAATGAAGTTTGCAGTCCTTTCTCCTCTGATTCATGTTTGTGCAATTGAGTGAGAACTTGTGTACAATTCATTGGTTAATTTATTGATATGATTGGGTCAAATACCTTATTTCAATCTTGTGAAATGGTACCACAAGTTGGAAGTGGAGATAGTTCTTGGCCACGTTAAGGTATAACTTGTTGGAGATCATATTTTGTTTAAGCTCTTACTTGGTTATTGTTGTGTAATGGATCCTTGAGGCGGTGGAGAGAAGTTTACAAAATATAATTATTGGTATTAATGTTTCTGCATCGGAACCTTCCTCCAGGCCAAGACTATGGGATCTTGTTTCTGGAAATAATTCAGTGGTGCTAGATAATGCTTTGGAAAATGCCAAAGTATGTTGGAAATAGAAGATTAAGTATAGGAACCAACCCGGGAGTTGGTGGTGTGGCATAGGGTGTGGGTTTTCTCCCCACATATTCTGTTAATAACTGCCTTAAATTTGCCCGATGTACATTTGTATGGGTGTAGCAGGTGCCACCCAGGGAATTGATTAGTCTTGTTGGTTCAAAGATTTTAGGGATACCCATGTCATAAAAAAAAAAAAGAAGTGTCGGAAAGCATTTTTTGTTTTGAGATAAGTAAGAATCAAATTGACCTTGTTCAAGGAATTAGTTGTGGGAACACTTGAAATGATGATCACTAGAAAGATCACAGCAAGGGTTCTATTGCTTGACATTGAGTTTGCAATATTGTTGCTCAAGGAAGTATGGCAATTTCACAATAATTACAAGTGATAATTAGGTTCGATCTGGTTGAAAAGGAAGGTCATGTTAACATCAAAATGAATGATTTGGATGCCAGAGATTATTTTGATGAATGTTTCTCATTTGTTGGGCCTAAAGAAAAATCTAGTTTCAGCATCTGAAATCACTTTTTTCAATATTTTTTTCTTTGACAGTTAGATGTAAAGGTTTTGACAATATGAAGAATGTGGTTGTGGATGTTCTTCTCACGGAAAGGTAGAAATCTTGAATCTCTATGAGGTCATATGGAAAGCTGAATATCATATAAAAGATGTGCTATCTTTCAGCAAAACCAACCTTGATCTCAGATTTAACCTGGTTGATTACAACTCTCGGCTCATTCTCCATTCGTTGCTTAATGATCTTCGCTGTTCCAATGTGCTTAATCTATCCAACTATTGTATTCAGGTATAAAGGTGGCACTTAAATTTGTGGCATTTTTTGATAACCTCTACACGATTTAAGCTTGGCTATTTTGTTTGTGCATTGATTTGATAGATACTGTAAGGGCATTTTCTTGCAATGCATTTTGCTTGGAAGATTTTTTATTTTTTTAAGAGTTTAGAGTTTTTCATTGTTCCATTCCATGCTTGCATATAATAATGTTTTAATTTTCTTAGCTATAGATTATCAGATTTGAAGAAGAGCAACCTATCTAAGTATAAGACCTCTTTAGTTAGAAAGCCATTTTTTGCAGTTCTTATACAAGATGTGGAATCACATTTAAGCAAGGGAAGGGTTTTTCCACAAATGGAAACTGTAACTGCAGAAGATAAAGTCTCTAGTTTCCATTTTCTGCAAAAATGAAACTAGCATGGCAGTGGAAAGTGGAGGCCAAAAAAGACTTGGATTAGTCAATAGAGTCATATTAGGTTGTGCGGTGATAGAGAACTTATCTGTCAATGAGCGATGAGTGGAGAAGTAGAAATCTAATATTTGACCCAAGATTGATTGGATACAGATTTGAATCATTTGATCATATGATGATTATATTCTTTTAAAAAACAAAAAAAAACCACTTTCACTTTTGTAGTTATATTGAATGAAGTTTTGCTATAAATTGACTGGATTGTATCTAGGACCTGATTGGACCTGACTTGTACTAGTTCTGGTCCAAGTTGGAAGTAGATGGGTTGGGTTTGGGTCTTCTTGAGCTTGAAGTTTGACAAGCCTGAATGCCATGATGATGATGATGGACCTGAATATAACATGAATAATACTATACTATATTTTACATGATTTAGGTTATACAAATGGGTTGATGGTGGTTTAATTATGGACCTGAATTAGTGACACTCAAGAATGGATACAAGATAGACCCACGTTCTTAACTGAACTGAGCACTTTATTATGAAGGGAGATACGAATGTCAAGAAAAAGGATTCATTTTGTACTCCCAATACATCTTGTATGTATAGTATTATAAAATGATAGATTGTCTCCAATTTTAATCGATCTCAATTGACCCCTCGTTACTGTCCATAGGAGAGAAGTGATAGGTAGAGACGACATGATTTGAAGATGAACTTGCGACATTTTGTACCCAAAACAAATGCACTACATCCCTTTCATTTGTTGTACAGTCCCATGCTTGTTGGTTTGTTTGGCATCTTAATCCATGGATCCAGATCCTCTGTTTCGTCCAAACAGGGGATGAATCAAAGGCGACACTCAGGGAGAGGCGGGGGCGGAGGAGAGAGAGTCTGTTTCTCTTTCCTCCTCCCCTTCACGTGTCGCACCCTGATTCGTCCAGACAGGGTCCAAACAGGGGATCCGATTCCTTAATCCATTTGCTTGACTACCTTACAAACAGTTTGCTTTTGATGGTTCACTATTTAATGATCTCTTTCCCAGAGCAAATGTCGTTTGAGCATTGTGTTCATGTCTCATATGCCTTGCTCTGCTTTCCCATTTGATTGTCCTATGGATTTTCACTCTGCCAAATGATGGAGGTTTGGTGTCTGGCTGTGAGCTAGTCATATGAACCTGCTAATACCAAATTGGCTTTACTTCTGTGTAGATGTATTACTCAACCTACCCCACATTGCAAGTAATTGGTTTTAGATCATAATGAAATTACTAAATCATTTAACTAAGTCCTGGTTTGATCCGGGTATGGATCCTAGTATTGGGACGTAGACTTGGATCTGGACTCAAATGATCAAGTATAATCGGTTCTTCATTTACAATTTAGGTCCAACTAGACATTACCCTATACTTTTCTTTTGCTGGTCAGTGGTGTACTGTTTTAAAAGCATCATACATGTAGCATCACTCTTACTTTTTCTAAGTTTCTAATAGCACGTTCTTTCATTCATTTACTGCATTTTCTATGAAAATATGCAATCTTTATAGGGGGCTCCTCCCTTGCACTTCCACTCATGCTACGATGACGGAGGACCAGATCATCATCCTAACCCCTTGATCAACGGTTGGCAAGTTTTCACCGTCCAAAATGAGTTGCATAGTTGATCCAACGGTGTGCAGTCTATTCAAATGGGTGCCAAATGTCGGGACCCGTGACTAAAGGTGGGGTTTGGGTGGTTCGCTTGGATGGGCCAGGGGTGGGGCCCACACGCCCCGTCCGCGTCAGCTAAGAAGAGGGCTGCCCATCTTTATATGTTCAAATATAAATTAATAAACCTAAGACAACAGGATTTAGATAAAGCATATTCTAAGAGCATCCTTGAGTACCTAGTGTTTTTGCATCATATCGTGTATGATAAAATACATGGATTATAGAATTTCTATTTTGGGTATTTTAGTACCTGGCTAATTTCTGTTCTGTGTTAACTTTTGATTGGTATGGTCAAAGGGCCCTAATTGTATTTAACATAAAAGATAATAAAAGATCAGAGTCAATCACTTGTATTTCATTTGTGGATGGGCTATCATAAACAAACTTCGAATTTCTGTCATATTTCAAGGTTATTATTTTATAGCCTTTGCTGTGTGTATAGGTAATGTCCATTCCAGCTCTAAAATATCAGCCTTACATCAAGGTCAAGTGTCTTATTCTAGAGACGGGATTACAGGAGAAAGACCTTCCAGGTAATGTCTTATTGTTGTCATTATTGTTATCCTGACTCTGTTAACTTCTAAGCTTTTGAGTTGCTTATTTTGTAGTTTATAAGTCAAAACTGTGAATCATACAAATTTTCAGTTGGATATGAAATCCATGGATAACTATAATGATGGAGGATATTGGGAGCCTCTGAAGTTCCCATTCTCATATATGGTGCCTCACCTCAACACTATCAAGATTACTGGCTTTATGGGACGACGTTGTAGTTCAGGGGCTTTTTTCCATAAGAAAAGTAGTTCGGTGGTTGACAATGACATTGTCAGAACCTTTTTCAAGAAGCAAGATAGGGAAATAGAACTAGTGAGGTTTTTGTTGAAAAATGCACTGTCCTTAAAGAAAATGATTATTAATTTTTGTGATAAACCTGATTTTGTGAAAGTGGAAGAGTGGCCAAAGATAATTTTGATGGTAGCTCAGAAACTTATTGCTATCCCTGGAGCTTCTTCTTGTGCAGAGCTGTTGTTATCATACAAGTAGAGTACTCTGGAGCTCTTTCTTGGATGCAGTTTGTGGGCACTGTTTTTGACCTCTTAAGGAGAAGTTTGGCTTTTTTTAAAGGTTTGGCTTGAGGTTGAATCATTTTGTCTGTGAAGATAATCCATTGAAATTCAGGTCTTTCAAAATTTATAAAATATACCTGCTGAACCTTTTTATTATTATTATTATTTTTATTTTGTAATCCATGGTGTAAACAGCTTTTTCATCAAATGTTAGCTCATCTTCAGTTAATGCAGTTGGTTGGAGATTTTGAGTGGTAGAAATGTTTGTAAAAAATTTGTGGATCTTGCATATCTATAGTTACTGTAGTGTCACATATGAGGCTAAAAAGTACATGGTTATGTTAATTTCCTATTCATCAAGTTTATTGTTGTGGTACCTGTTTAGGGATTCTCTAATGCCGATTTTGCGACCACTATCATTGTAGTTATGCACTTATATTAACTGTTTTTTGGCAATTGTTTTTGGATGGTTTGTGTATGTTTCATATTTCAATGTTTTAATGAATTAAGTTTGCAGTCCTTTCTCCTCTGATTCATGTTTGTACAATCGAGTGACAACTTGTGTAGAATTCATTGGATCAATTTATTGATATGATTGGGTCAAATACCACATTTCAATCTTGTGATATGGTACCACAAGTTGGAAGTGGAGATTGTTCTTGGCCACGTTAAGGTATAACTTGTTGGAGATCATATTTTGTTTAAGCTCTTACTTTGTTACTGTTGTGTAATGGATCCTAGGCAGTAGAGAGAAGTTTACAAAATATAATTAATGGTATTAATGTTTCTGCATCGGAACTTTTCCTCAAGGCGAAGACTATGGGATCTTGTTTCTGGAAATAATTCGGTGGTGCTAGATTATGCTTTGGAAAATGCTGAAGTATGTTGGAAATAGAAGATCAAGTGCAGGAACTGATCTGGGAGTTGGTGGTGTGGCATAGGGCGTGGGTTTTCTCCCCACATCTTGTGTTTGAAACTGCCTTAAATTTGCCGTGTACATTTGGGTGTATCCCTGAAATCTTCTACCAAAAAAAAAGAAGAAAGTGTCGGAAAGCATTTTTTGTTTTGAGATCAGTGAGAATCAAATTGACCTTGTTCAAGGAATTAGTTGTGGGAACGCTTGAAATGATGATCACTAGAAAGATCACGGCAAGGGTTCTATTACTTGAATTGAGTTTGCAATATTGTTGCTCAACGAAGTATGGCAATTTCACAATAATTACAAGTGATAATTGGGTTTGGTCTGGTTGAAAAGGAAGGTAATGTTAACATCAAAATGAATGATTTGGATGCCAGAGATTATTTTGATGAATGTTTCTCATTTGTTGGGCCTAAAGAAAAATCTAGTTTCAGCATTTGAAATCACTTTTTTCGATATTTTTTTCTTTGACAGTTAGATGTAAAGGTTTTGAAAATACGAAGAATGTGGTTGTGGTTGTTCTTCTCACGGAAAGGAAGAAGTCATTGTTTGTGATCTTAGCAAGTGAAACCTTTTTGTGAGGAAGACAAGGCTAAATGATGTTATGACGATTTTGGCATGGTAGGGCCACATTGGTTATCAAATGTTGAAAATGATTTCTTTGGACAAAATTGATTGATGATGTCCTACTTCTAAATGATATGATGTATAGTATATCCAGCCGTCTTCCATTTGGGAGTTCATTGAACCGGAGAACCAAGACATTTGAGTTGCTCATTTAGATGTGATTTCAGTAGGTTATAGTGGTTTCACTACATGTTGGCAATAATGGACGCGCGACTTCTTCATGGACACATGGGTTTACCATATAAAGGATAAGAGTTTCTGAGTTAAATTTAGAAACGTTATCAAGATTTACATACAACAATCCCAAATACTATCCGTCACTAGTAACCACTGAAAAAATACCTTAAACAATATTTACTGGAAATGGCAAACACCAATCGATGACAGTACACAAATAGAATCCGAACACATAATCACTATACCTTGAAAGATCTTGGAACTTTGAGTTTCACACGCAGGTTGAGGAATTGCTCTTCCCATTTGCGATTTTTCTTCCATTCTTGATTGCCACAAATTACTACTGTATGTAGTTTGATACCAATGGCTATAGGAAGAGGAAGCTTTTGCAACAATTGACAACCACTTTCAGCTTCTCCAATGCAGGTAAGTTTCCATTGCAGCCGCACTTCTGCTTTGGTAGCTTCAAGACATGCAACTCCTTCAATTGTGGGAATACGTCCTGCCCTGCCACATCTTCAAACAGTCTCTCCAACTTATCTCAGAATTTGATCTTGAGTGTCTCTCCCTTACCCAAGCAAACACTTAAATAGAAGAGCCTAGGTCAGTGCTCCAGATATATGTGTTTGAGACAAGCAAAGCTTCGTTGACCAAGTATTCCCCAGCACAGAGATTTCAAGTTGGTAAGATCAGAGACCAGTAGAATCTCTAGCCGTCTCAATACCTTAACATTTCCAGTTGTTCTTCCAGTGGTGATCAAAGATTGCATATTTTGACATCTTTCAATCCGACACTCTTATGAGATTATCCATATATTTCAACACCCCAAATGCTGTATGGAATATCATTCGTGCTACTAATCACCAAACACATGCCACAACTTCTTATGATCGAATTCAATAAAGTGCTTTGTTCTGGTTACATAAATGTCTTTGCAGTTGAACTGGGTACCGTCGAAAGGATTATCTGCATCGTTAGGTTCTGTTGTCCATGATGATCACATGAGACGATCGAGAATCTAAACTTCCCATAGTATTTTTCCCACAATTTGGAATCTTAGCTCAAAGTTTGAGATGTTTTATCATCACTTACAAAGAATCAATGTCCTTGGTTGGTATGGAACTCTGCTGATGCCTTAGGTACATGTCAACCTTGAGAAGCTGAAGTTATTAGATCCTTTGATTTTGGTACTTGAAAGTTCAAGCATCTATAAATCTTTAGGCAGAAACATCTCCAAGGAGTGACAACCCCTTAATGAGAGTTGAGTGAGATTAGAGGCATGGGTTATATAGAGAAAATAATGATTTTGCATCATGTGGAGGGACAAGTATCAGTTTAGGGAGGGGAGATTTTTCAAGGGGGAGCTCCTCCAGATTTTGTGGAGCATGTAGCAGATGAACTGGTAGTGTCTCTTAAGGTTGAGCAATTTTCTAGGGTGAGTAATTTAAGGTTGGTGAGGGAGGACAACCAGGAGGCTAATGACGTGATGCCAATGTTTGAGAGGTCGAGGACTAGAAGCCCTTGCATGTTCTGGAAGAAGGCATCTGGTACCTCTTGCAAGAGGGGATTTTGAGAAAGAATCGAGGTGGATAGATTGTGGGCTTTAGGAGGAGGGGCCACATGTGTTGCAAGTGTTGTTATGTTGTTACCAGCAAGTGATATCCTCTCAAGGTTGTCTTGCTCCCACTCCTCCACTTTGGGAGGCTCTTCAAGTTCCAAATCACACCTCACCAAGAATCTTCCCCGTCGATTAAGAACTGAGATTACCTGGGACCTAATGGATTTGGGAATATTTATCGAATCATATACCGAATCATTTTTTTAATTGTCATCATACCCCGATTCTCAAGCATAGGAAATAGATAGAAACTAACACTCATCATCTTTCTCCAGCTCTCAATTGCACCAATAAAGCACTCTGATCACCAATTTAGAACGCAAGCATTTGAAAGAGAGACTTTTGGTAACACCAGAAGGTTGGAGTAACACTGCATGACACTGTCTCTACCAATGTTGATGTTGAAGGTAGCTAGCAAGTTTGCCAGTTGCTTACACATATAAGAAAGATGTACATAGTGGGACCTAGCTATCTCAAAATTCTAAACCAAAATTCTACATGTAAAATACATATAAGAAAGATGTTTGGTTCACTGGTTGCCAAGACAAATGATATCACTCAAGAATCATCTCATCAACATCGTCATCAGCACCAGAGCTTTATTCCAACAGTCATAATATATAACAACCATAATTAAATTATTAACAACCAATCATGAGATCTCTAAAAATAAAATAAAATAAAAATTCTTTATTTTTTCATGTTGGAAGTAAATTATATATATGATAAATAATGTAGCAATACCTATGACTTCTTCTCACATCCTTTTCATGACATTTAATGGTATTTTTCCTTTCGTTCTTTCATGTATGTTTTAGAGTTTTGATGAGTTTCAAGGAAAACATTGAGTACATTTCAAATTTTAATATCTCCCTTGTTATATTATGCTTTTCGGTAAGTTTGGGTAGTTAAATTATTATACAAAAGAAAATACATTAAGTTCGTAAATATAATCTTGCACATTTATGTTATTAAAATTCTCTCCTTATTTTGTCTTAAAATACAATTAAAAAGATAAAATAAGATATTGGAGCCAGCTCAGAAATTAAAGTAAATATTGTTAATTTTTGTATCTTTAAAAAAAAGAGCTTTTTATTTTATCATGTATGTATAATGTGCAGGGAGTAAATTATACATGATGAATAATATAGCAATACCTGTGACTTCCTCCCCAACATCCATTTCATGACATTTTATTGATTTTCTTTACTTTCTTTCATATATGTTTCAGAGTTTTGATTAGTTTCAAGAAAAAAATAAAATAAAGGGTACATTTGAATTCTTTTTCATGAATTTAACTTTTCATAATCAGTCTCCAATTATCGGTGTGGTCTGGTAGCTAATCCATCAAGTTCATAAATGTATTTTATACTTTTATGTTATTAAAACTTTCTCCTTATTTTGTTTCTAAGGTAAAGGATAAGTTAAGATATTGGAGCCAATTGAGAAAGCTAAGGAGATGTTGAGGCAAAATTAATGTTTGATATGAAAGAAGGAGAATCTTGGATCCCCTTTCGACTGAATACTGGTTGGATGAGTAAAAATTGATTAATTAGGAAATTCTTGAACTAAAG
The DNA here is from genome assembly GCA_038049695.1 of Cinnamomum chago. NCBI lineage: Eukaryota > Viridiplantae > Streptophyta > Magnoliopsida > Laurales > Lauraceae > Cinnamomum > Cinnamomum chago. Next base: position 1,677,585 of record CP142457.1, read on the forward strand.
AATTCAAATGATCATAGGGGTTTGCGGTTGCACCGGTATTGGAAACAAAGACATTACGAATGAGATAGCAAAACTTGAATGTGAATTATATGATTTGTCTGAAGGAGTTTAAAGAAGAAATCCAAGTCAAGCAACTGCCCTGCCTCCAGAATTTTATTGGAGAATGTATTATGGATTGGTTTTAAGTACAGCAATTGTTGCCTTATAAGCTTCAAGACGGAGATTGATTTTTTTTTAATCCATTCTTTTATGGTTTTCCAGTTGGATTGTAAAATGCAGTATTGTTTTCTTTTGATTTTAAATTTAGCGTAAATTTGAGCCATATTTTTTTCTTTTCAAAAGAATTTTCTTTTGTTGTGTTTTCTGGATGATTTGATATAGAGAGATTTAAACTTCCTTGTGTTTATTGGTTTACAACCAAATTTCTTATGTGATGATGGTTGTTGTTAGTATGCATAATCCTACATCCCATAAAAGAACAATAAAATTAATTAAATAAATTCAATATAGATTTATTGGATTGAGACTACAGAAGAATAAGTAGTTCTTCACACCTACTCCTATAAAGTCAGTGGCTTGAGACAGAGCTCTTGAACAATGAAGTAATTTTTTCAAAAGAACTTTCCTTGAACACAAAATGAAGGACTCCTTAAAACAGATCTTTTCTAATTGAAGCATACTCATATGACAACAATAAAATCAGGAGCTGTAGGAGTGCAATTCATCTCAAACCTATATAAGAACTATTGGCAAGCAATCCTATTTGACCTCATTCCGATCTAAAACTGTATGAAATGGTGCTTTTCTTCTGTAATGCAGGAGTTGGCAATAATTCAGTTACTTGGGCACAACTTAGAGAATTACAATACCTGAGGCAACCCAACCCCCACAATAGAAAAGAAACAAAGAAAATCATAGAATCTTAACATTTCTTTCTATGAATAATTCCTCATTATAATGTCAAACCCTTAAATTGGAGATTTTCCTCTAAAAAGACTCCACAATAAACTAAAAACCTGTGTAGAAACTGAATTTTAGATTAAGGGATAGTAATTTACTATGGTAAAGAGGAAGAGCCCACATACCCACATATGGAGTATTAGTAGTGGTTTGTTACTAGTGAAAGGAGACCCTGTTACTAGTGGTATCTTTAACTTTCTGGTGTTTTGAATTTGGGAAATTTGTATTTTGGTAGGTTTTGTTTCAAATTCAATCTAATCAACTTGTTGGTCAGGATTCCTGTGAAAAGAATCCTAGAAAAACTTAACCACTTATGTTAACCTAATTCTTGGAATACAGTTAACATTCCCCTAGAGAGCAGTTGGTATGGCAGAATTAAAAAAGAGGTTAATTACAAGAACTTTTCTTAGGACAGCAACTTCAGCTGGATAGAAGGGAAAACTCAATTTATTACTCAGTTGTTAGCAAAAAATCAAATTAGAATCGTAGAGTATGACTACTCAAAACAGTTTATACCCAACTTATTATGATTATTATTTTCGCTAAGTTGGGCTACTGGTAAGGTGAGATACTTTCCACGGGAACACCATAGATTGATCCATGGGCATGTTTGTGATTATGATACTAATGTGCCATCACCAATCAACCATGAATGTGTTGGCACAATCTGTTTATACTCAATTTAACAAAATTAGGTGTTGAGTTAATTCGTATGTGTCGGTAGCCCCAATTTCACTCCCATCAAACCTTTGTCCACTGTTGGATTGAATCTCAAAAGAATCTATTGTTAAAAGGTTACTAAAGTTTATGGCTATTAAATCAAGGGATAGGATGACTTGATGGGTTGATTCTTCTTGTTGACTGTTATCCATAAGGAGACCTTTTCCATGTGCCCCACTCCAGCCTAATACCCAGATATCTAAGTAGGTTCCACAAGCTGGACTGGAAATAAGCAGCATGCAGTATGTGAACAATGCCTAATTAATTAGTGCATTAATCACTCTTTTCTTCAATCCCCTGGCAAGCACCTCAGGAGAAAAGATGAGTGCTGGTATGGGTAAAACTAAATGCGGGTTTAACTTGAACAGTTATAATATCAGCAAGGTTGACCCCACATGCGTGGATTTATTGATTTCATTGACCATAAAGTGTGATCAAGCTTATATGATTACTCTTAATGTTTCTTATCATTACTGGGCCTAGTTTGGGTGCTGGACCTGAAGAAGTTTAGTCCAAATTGCATCTACGTGTGAGCCTGGTCATTCGGGATTGATGATGGCACAGCCCAAGTGGCATCATGGTCCTCACTTCACAATGCAGATTTATTTCTCACAAGAATGATGAATGCTATTGCATTGTTTATAGGATCATTCCTTTAAAGCATTAAGGGCCCATTCATTGATTAAGTTGAAAATGTCGACACCCGAACCCTTAATTTATAGTTAAGGTTTGGGTTTGGTTGGTAGGTTGAAGTGCAAGTAACAAGGTTGAGCAGGTTGACATTGTCTATTAGTTAGAGTGGGCTCAATCCAAACCCAACCCTTTCATTAAGTTGGTTTGAAAATTCAACCTAAACATAACATGGAAATTAAAAGGGTCAACTTTAACCCTGAATAACTGGATCAGGTCTGGGTTGAATTTTCAGCTTCGTCGGAAATAACCACCAAAAAAAGCCAGGACAATCTTCGCATAAACTTGGCCCTATAGATTAGCTTCGTTGAGTCTAGCACAACTCATGTCAAATTTTGGTCCTAGTACATGGCTAAGAGGCTTGTTTCGGTTTTCAATTATCTAGTTTGCAGTTTAGACCTCTACACAAGTAAGCCCAATTTAAGAGTGAATTGAGTTTGGAAAGCCTTGGAGTATTTGTATAAAAGAAGCCCAAATAAAATATTTTGTTATACACCATGATAGAACTCTTTCCACATGTAGCAATAGACAAAAACCTTTATTACATACACCAATCCCATTAACCAAAAGTAAAAAAAATACTGCAATCCCAAATACTTAATCATCACTAGTAACACCTAACAAATTACTCTCACAATATTACTTGAAATGGCAAACAACAATCAATGACAGCACACGTAAACAGAATCCAATCACATAATCACTATACCTTGAAAGCTCTTGGGACATTGAGTTTCACGCCCTGGTTGATGAGCTGCTCTTCCCATTTGAGATTTCTCTTCCATTCTTGATGACCGCTAATTACAACAGTATTTAGTTTGTTACCAGTGGTTGTAGGAAGAGGAAGCTTTTGCAATAATCGACAACCATGAGCCTTCAATTTCTCCAATGCTGGCAAGTTCCCATTGCAGATACACTTCAGCTTTGGTAGCTTCAAAAGAAACAACTCCTTCAATTGTGGGAATGCGCCCTGTCCTTCCACAACTTCTTCATACAGGCTCTCCAACTTATAACAGAATTTGATCTCAAGCTTCTCTAGCTTTTCCAAGCAAACACTTGAAGAGAAGAGAGCAGAGAGCCTATGACAATGGTCGAGACACATGTGTTTGAGACGAGCAAAACTTCCATTACCAAGTGTTCCCCTGCACAGAGATTTCAAGTTGGTAAGATCAAAGACCAACAGAAACTCTATCCTGCTCAATACCTCAACATTTTGAGTTGTTCTTCCAGTGGTGATCAAATGCTGCATATTCAGACATTTTTCAAGCCGACATTCTATGAGACTATCCATATTTTCAACACCCAACTGCGATAGTCGGGTGATGGAGTTGTTGCCGCACAGTGAAAGGAATTCTGTATGGTAAAGAACTCCCCGAATGCTGTATGGGACATCATTCGTGCTACCGATCTCCAAACACCTGTCATAGCTTCTTTTGAATTCAGGGAACTGAGTGAAGTATTTTGTTTTGGCTTCATAAATGCCTTTGTAGATGAAGTGGGTTCTTTCGAAAGGGTATTTTGCAGCCTTAGGTTGTTGTTGACGCTGATCACATGAGACGACAGAGAATCTGAATTTCTTGAAGTATTTTTTCCACAGCTTGGAATCTTTACTCAAAGATTCAAATATTTTATCATCACTTACGGAGATACAATATCCTTGGTTGGTATGGAGCTCTTCTGTCGGGGAGTGATTGCAGCAATGGTCCCAATTAAGCGTTTGTGGGAGTCGACTTATCTCATGCCACTGAACAACTTTAAGGTGTTTTGTGCCTAGAAGGTCTAAACGCCTCAGACGTGTCAATTTCCAGAAATTGAAGTAATCAAATCCATTGATTTTGGTGCTCGAAAGATCGAGGATCTCTAAATCTTTAGGCGGAATCAACACCTCAAAGGAGTGACAACCCCTTAATGAGAGTTGAGTGAGATGAGAGGCTTCATCTATTTCGAGATAGAAAAGATGCTGCATCATATCGAGGGACAATTGTGTGAGTTTAGGGAAGGGAGATTTTTGAAGAAAGAGCACCTCAAGATTGTGGAGAGCATGTAGAAGATGAATTGGCAGTGTCTCTAAGTTTGGGCAATATGCCAGGGCTAGTAATCTGAGGTTGGTGAGCGTGGACAGTGAGGAGGGTAGTGACTTGATGCCAGTGTATGAGAGGTCGAGGACTCGAAGTCCTTGCATGTTGTTGAAAAAGTCATCAGATACCTCTTGCAAGAGGGGATTTTTAAAAAGAATCAATGTGGATAGCTGGGGGACATTAGGAGGACGTCCCACTTGTCCTCCAAGTGTTGTTATTCTGTTACCAGCAAGCGATATCCTCATGAGGTTATCTTTCTCCCACTCACCCACCTTGGGAGCCTCTTCAAGTTCCAAACCACATCTCACCAAGCATCTTCCTTGTCGATTAAGAATTGGAACTACCTTGGACACAATGGATTTGGAAACTTCTACAAACTTCAAAAATCATAGCCCTGTTCAAAAGCATAGAAATTAGAGAACGAACAACGATGCGCAACTTTTCGAAACTCTCAAATGGACCAATAAGGCGCTCTGTTTTCCAATATGAACCAACATAATTTGGCGGAGTGTCATTTGGAAACAAGAAAAGGTAGGTGTAACACAGCATGAGAGCGTCTCCACCAATGTTGATGTTGAAGGCAGACAACGAGTTCGCCACGTCTGTCGCCTCCGAATGAAGCAACTCCCAAGCCTCATCATCAGACAAGTCCTCCCAACTTTCTTCGATGTTTACATTTGACTTCATCTCGGACCAAATTTGGTCAAAATGACTAGTTATAACAACCTTGCTGCCAGGCCATACCATGTCTTCCCATGGATTAAATCCTATGTCATCAAGATCAATGGATTGTCGAAGATCATCCAGCACGAGCAAAATCTTCTGATTAGGGATAGTGTATAAATTCTTCTCGCCTACATTTGAGAAATCTGCATTCTGAAATATGACTCTAGAGATACTTGTACGCACATCTCCCACAGAACTAGGCATTCTTACCCACACAATTTGATACAAGGTGTCGCTTCTTCCTTCTTCATCTTCTTCTTCTTCATCGCGGCTTTTGGTAACTTTTGAGAGCTCATCAATGACTTGTCTCAAAAAAACCGACCTTCCTACTCCCTCCCATCCATGGAAAGAAAACCTTTTGACATTAGGATCTTGCAAGCATTCCCAAATTTGTTGTCTCATCTCCTCAAACGAACCGCCACTCAACATCACCGCAGCTGCATCCTCGGACGCCATCTCCTTGTCTTTCAAATTATCTGAGTCTCGAGAAAATAAAAAATTACTTTGTATAGAAAAAGTATAACACCAGAATTAAAAAAAAGAAAAAAAACCAACAGATTTGTGGCCCACCTACTAAGAACCAATGAGCACCTATTACCAAATTTGTGGCCCACCTATTGAAAAACTAAACTACTTAAAATAAATGCCTACCCTTGTATGTGCCCTCTTTAAATTTCCCTTCGATAGGATATGGACCCGTCATTAGATTGATTATGCATAAAATCTATGATTTCTTTATAATATTTTATTCAAATAGTATACTGTATATGATCAATTTTATAAATTGACCAAAACACTTTAAGGCCAAATTTTAGTATTCCAATAATAGAAATGGATATATATGTGTTTTAAGTGGTTCAAACTTCAAATAGGTTGGCCACATTTAAAGAATCGTGAATTTTTCAAAAATTGGAGTGTGGGATGCATGTACTAAATAAAGTATTAAAAAAAAGGAAGCAAAAATAGGAAAAAAAAAATGTTTGTCCCCTTGGCATTTTCAAAAGCAGCGTTTATTTGCTAAAATTCTAAATTTCAATAATCTAAAAAGTCGTGAATATCTTTTGAAATTCCAACCTTCTTAGGATTTTTTAATTCATCGATGGAAAGGAGAGTTTTTTAATTCCATACAAGGGATAATAGATGGAGATTTTCCAAATCCTCCATACATGAATTCTATGAGTTATGCTAAAGAAATAGGTCATAAATGACATGACATCTAAAAATGATTTTACTGGTCAAGACAATGGGCTTTCTTTGTCAATCGTGGAGAGTTTTTTACTATGTAGTGCTCTAGGAGCAAACATGTGGGACCATCACGAAAGACGGGACCTCCCGTGATTTCACAGAGACCCATGCATACGACGAATGGCACCAATGCGCAATGGATAGTATGTACCGCGTGTGCGGGAGAAAAGCATCCCCCACTTATGGATAGGGTTGGGGATCAAAATGGTTGGGGTCCACCTGTGTACAAATTGCAGAGCTAACTTGGTTATCTTAACTACTTCATCATTGGCACACAAGTTTCAATCCTTCAAAAAATCGACCCATCAATCCAAAGGTCCCATGCCAGATCCATTCAAATGGGTGATTAGGTTGGCCTCACTAGGCGCACACCATGTACGCCTTATTATTATTATTATTGTAAGGTAAGTATTCACACACACACACACGTTGACATGTCTCTCAACATATGTGAGGCAACTGGGAATTGATTATTTGTTGTTTATGTGGAAAGGAGGTGCCTCACCAACTGAGCTACCAGTGAATTGGCACTGAAAACATTTCCTATATATAATGAGCACTATCACACTAGCATCATCCATGATCACCTGTTTTTACCACTCTCCGATCAATCTAACCACCACCTACACTATCTCCTATAATTAATTGGCACAAGCCCACTCATCCAACTGCCTCTCACCATTGGATTAAGATTTAATAAAATGATGCATTCTAAAACTATTAAACTATTAAACATACAAATGCACATACCCATAATAACAATAAATAAGCCATAAACAGCCAAAAAATAAAATAACCACATAATTTTGTTACCTTCTGAATAATCATAAGCCAATAACAACACCAAATAAAGGTACTAATTCTAGGGAAAAAAAGTTACTAACATATATATATATATATATATATATATATATAGAAAAAAGAAAGTCCGAAGGACTTATTGTGGTCACAACACCTAGGTCTCCACTATCTATTTTTTAACATTTTAGATCATTTTTGTTATGATTACAATCATTATCATTATACAACAACATCTAATAATAGTTCAATAAATACATTATTGCTTTTATAACAGTCAAATATATATATATATATAGAAAAACATATAATGTTATAATCGAAAAACAGCATCAACTAACAAAATTAGCTCCGGTACCTCATGAGGTTGAGTTCCACCACTCCTTTCCTCTACAGTACTAAAGACCTATTAATGAAGCCTAGACCGTCGATGGGTAAGGATGGCCTGTTGGGTCATTAGGCCAGGCCCATTTTAGCCTGAGTTTGGACAGATTCTAGACGCCAGTTGGCCACCCTAAATGTTAAGCCTGTTTAACATGGGCAATGCTACTTGGACAAACCCTGGGGACCGGGCCATGGTCCGGTCCCCAGGGTTTGTCCAAGGGGACTTTTCCGTTTAACATATGAGCAAGGCGTGCGTAGGTATAGGTAGTCCCTTTCGGGTTTAGGCTTAAGAACGTGATCAACATATGAATGTGATTAACACAAATCATCTCAATGGTCTAGATTGTTAATCAAGGATCTCACCCTCGGTAGCTAATATTCAGTCTCATATGCATGGTCTACCTATCAACAATTCAAGCTACTCAAAATAAGTACTCTACTAAAATCCCTTGGAGTTCACAGACTTAAAAGATGGTCCGTAAGATTGAGCATAGGATTAAGAACGTGATTAACATAAACTTATACCCTTCTATTAATTCATGATCATATGCATTAATCACGTTCTTAATCTCATATCAAATCTTAAATATTTTTATAATATACAAAAAAGAGCAATTATAAAATCTTAACCTCTAGATTAGATCGTTCAAATAAATTGCCCCACCTCTAGGTTAATATTATCCATCACGATCACATTAATCATTTATAAAATATTTGAATAAAATATTTTATAGCATTCAAATGTTTCTTTCACATGCATCTCACGGTGATCCTGTTTCAAAAATTTTATAAGGCCCCACTGAAGAGCCTCACGAGCTTCTCGTGAGTGGAAGCCTCAGAGCATGAAGAGTCAATTTTTACAACTATTCTCCTCAGATAAGAGGAGAAAATAAGAGAGACAGAAGAGGAAGAAAAGCAAATGAATTAATTCATATAAAGTTTTGAATTTCAAACTCTGAATAAGACAATGCCGACTCGAATGTAAATTGATCAAACTAATTTAAGAGATAAAAGATGGAGAACGAGTCCATACCTGTTTTTCAGGATCTCCAGTAATGATAAATGGAAAAGTTATGAGGGAGAAATGAAGCAATGCTAAAAATGGTAGAAGTTGCTTGTTATATATAGATAGAGATATACATGCCATTCATTCCTTACTTGGGAGTTTAGAAAACCCAACGTGAACAAAGAGAGAGAATAAAGAAAAGAATAACAAAGAGAGAGAATAAAGTAAAGAGGGGCATTCAATGGGTAACAATGGCATTCATTCCTTACTTGGGAGGTGAGTAAACCCAAAGTGAACAATGAGAGAGAATAAAGAAAAGATAAAAAGAAAGAGAGGGGGAAGGGAACAATGGCATGTTAAGTTTTAGTCCAAGCTTATTTTAGCCTCAGCCTGTGGACAAGTTCTTAAGGCTTATGGGCCAGGGTTAGGCCTGGATGCAATGGCGGACTCAGGATTTAGCCCATCAGGCCCTAACAAAAAAGACATTGTCTTTGCCAAAAATCATCATCATCATGATCATCAAAGCCTTGTCGCAACTATATGTTTGGGTTGGCTAAACAAATTCCGGTTCCCCATTTTAATCTATCCTAGGCTAAATCCTCAAAATGGCTAGATCTTTGCCAAAAATAACTTCTAAAAGATTAAAGTTTTTAGATAGTTCTACCTTAATTTAAAGTGTTTGGTTCCATTCATGGTATTAAATATCGGCCGATAGCGGTTCATATTGGCCCATACTGGTCTGATATTTTGGTGATGTATCGGTCTCGGTATCGCAGACCAAAATATCGCCAAAATATCGGTCCATCTCGGCCGATATTTTGAAAATATCGGTTTAATCGATATATCGGCCGTTATATCGGTCCATTTCGGTCAAAATATCGGCCAAGATGGAATAATGGAAAAAAAGCCCTAAATTTTTCATTTTTTTCCTCATTCTTCATCTCCACTCATCTCCTTAGAGCAACCCCTCATCCTGAGCTGATTTTCTTACATATTTCCAACACTATTTCTTGAAAAAAATCATTTTATTTTGGTAAGAAAATCAACATACTCCCTTATTTTAACTATTATGTATTCTTTAACAATTCATACCGAATAAATGATGATGATGATGATATCGAGTGTGGGCGACACTCCACTTAGAATTAGGCAGTATGCTCATCATTCTCTATCTCTCTAGTCTGCCCTAATTTCAGGTAAACCATAAACCTTTTGATGTCCAAGTGCTTTTTTATTGATTTATCTCACTACCATGTTTCAGATTTTAATATTTTATCTTTATGGTCTTGGATTTCACAACTTATTTTGATAATTGAGTTAGTATTAAATGATACTTGATATGTTATCTTTATTTTCTTATATTTTACACTAATAAATTGATCATGAGCATCAATAATGGTTACATTATATGAAATACTAGAGAAGACGGCGAACTGCGACACAGACATGACTCATAACTTAATGTGACCGAGATTTTGATTTATTACTGTTACTAATGGAAAAAAATATTGTTTTCCAGCATTTTCTAATATTCTGGATTTTTTGGATATCTTTGCAAAAATTTTTTGGATTAAAAACAAATTCACACTGCGATGATCGCGATGGACCAATATCAGCGACCGATACCGATATCATATCGGTTTTTCGGCCCAGCCGATACCGCGACCGAGACTGAGATTTTAAACCATGGTTCCATTTTATCTGGCTATGAAAAAGATCTTTAGACAAACCAAAATGAAAAATTATCGCCCCTTCCGTGGGGTTGCAAAGGGGGCGCTTCATGGATGTGAGGGACATGGGCAGTATATATGATGTCGTGCTCGTCCTTCCTGTGGCCGTTCTCCGTTCGCTTGGGTGTCAAATTGAAATTACCTGGTTGATTCTGTCAGGTAGTTATATGCTCGTCTCAAATATCAAACCATGCATATGTAAGCATGAACTAATTGAGGGACATCCAGATAATAAAACCTCAATTAACTATGGTTTGTCCTCATTAGTAACTCGAGAAGAAAATCACAACATCGCCAAAAATAAAGCAAACATCGCAATCCAACTGAGACATGTATACTATATGTGGCAACTGAAGTCAAAGATGTGATGAATTTGATGTGCGAAAATAAACCGACATCTTATTTTTTTTTTTTTTTTTTTCATTCTTGATAAATATGTAATTCTTCAACTTTAGATCAATCACACATCAAATAAATCACATCTCATTTGTTATGTAATACAAAATCCCAATTAGATTAAATTAAACAATTTCAAGGAGTTCAAATTTGAGCTTATTTCACATATTCCTCCAAATCCCAACGAACGTAAAACATAGAGGACCTGAAACCACTCTTGCTTACATAAATGAGATTGATCGTCAATGAAGTTTCCATTTTAACAATACCTCATCGGGACCACAAGGGATTGATCACTGGTGTGGTCTCCCCGCACTCCTTGCACGTGTAAATCCGCATTCTATATGTTTGTGGTTCTCTCTCCTAGCATATGTGAGTCTCTCTTCGGGTTCCAACCACCTTAGCTGGGCTGCCACATTGGAACAAAAAAACCCATTTCACTGCCTTAGATGCTAAGCAGTGGCAGACCCAAGTGTTATTGCACCCGCGTGATTCGAAAAACTCCTTAGATAATAATATCATAAAAAATTCAATTTTTTCATTTAACGTCTTCATTTGACTATATACCACACTACTCAAATGAAAACCCTGAGTCCGCCATTGGACGCTAACACCCAACGGACACGATCATTCATATGGATAACCTTAAACCCTCATATATCTAGTATATTCAATGAGCAGTACACAAACTTCATCACACGTGTGATGGTCAATTTGCCATTAAATGACCCATTTTGAAAATCTTGGATATGATATTTTTTGGCCCCACTTATAGTTGTCCAAAAGTCTAAATCCATGTCTTGGGTCCAAGTTTAAGTTCAGCAAGGTCCACTTGGTTTTTCTACTACACGTGGCCTTCTGTACCAAATACAAATACTTACAGCACCTAAACTGACCCTGATCTACACTCGACCCGCTCCGAATTCAGGCCCATTAAAAAGCTTTATAGAGTCCTCTCCCTCTCACATAGAAAGCCCACGCAAATTCCCGCCTAGGAGGCAGCCCCCTGTCAAAACACGGCTGCTCTCTTTCTCTCAAAAGCTAACCCTAACCCTAAAACCCTTCCTTTAAAATTTTTTGAATCCTAACCCTAGCCTTTATGTTTACAAGAATTGGAGATTTTTGCCCTACTATTGTCAGTTTATTTGCTTGGAATTGAATCCATGGAATTCATGGTGAAATGTGTTTCTACAAAGGATTATTGGGAAGATGATGGGACTTGTAACTTTTCCAGGAGATGATTTAGTGGGTTGATGACTGGGTATTGATTTTCCATTAGAAGGGAGAATTTTTTATGCCCATGAATGTGTCTTTAGCATTGTTTCTTCAAATTTAGTCAATTTTAGCAATCTACTTCATAGAATTCCTAGGAATTCAATTCCATGCAAACAAATGGGCCCTTAGTTTTTGGTTTGATGTGTTTTAATTTACTTATTTTCAATTTCAAAGATATGAATTGGGGTTTTTGACGAGAATGGGAGTTGGGTTTGATGGTTGTTTTTATTAAAAAAATTTCCAATCTGGATGGTAAGTAAAGGATTATCTTTAGACAAAATTAGGGCCATATTGATGTGTATGAGATCAATAAGATTCTTCAATTTCAAATATAGAAATGGAGGGTTTGTAAACAATGTTGAGATGAGTTTCACCCAATTCATCATCATCATTATCATCATCAAAGCCTTTTTTCTCATCTGTTTCTTACACTTCTCCATATCTATTTTTACAACATCAATCCACTTCCTATTCAGAAATTTTCATTACTGGTGCTATTGTCTGCCTGCGTTTGATATGCCCAGAGTTTCTTTAACTTTATCCCTTGATAATGCTACCCCTAAATCCTCGAGAGCGCTCATTTTTAATTTTATCATTCCTACATTTACCACACATCTATATCAATATTCTCATCTCTACTACATCCATTTTGTACATATGTTGTTTTTTTGATTGACCAATATTCTTCTCCATAAGTCATAGTTGGCCTAATCTCTGTCATGTAAAAAACTTTCTTCAATTGTGTTGGCATTCGTTGGTTACTAAGTACTATAGAAGCAAGTCTTCACTTCATCAATCTCAGTAACCATCCTAACTAATTATTGAGCCAAGATAATGAAAAAAGATTTCTTTGTGGTATCTCATGGGCTTTAATTCTCACAATAGTTTCAACTATTTTTCGTATGCCCACTAAAATTAGAATCCATATACTTTTTTTCTTAGTACGGCTTATTTTTTAAACCCTTTGGATTCTAAAACCTCCCACCATCGCTTGAGTTTTACATATTGACACAGTCTCTTGATTCATCCGCCTAATACTATAACAAACTACATACACCAAGATACCTCTTTTTAAATATGAGTAGTTAAATCATTCATAACTAGTGCAAAGAGATAAGAGGGGGTTTCACCTAATTAATGCTAGTTTTTATTTTTCTTTCATACTTTCAACAACAGAACCAAGAACATGAAGATGAGGGGACCCAATAATGATTCAAAAGAGAGCCGTGAACAACAAAAGGGAACCATTGGTGACAGCAATCGAATTAGCTCTTTCCCGGACTCCATTTTACTGCACATCCTCTCTTTAATGGACACAAATGATGCAGTTCGTACAGGCATTTTGTCGATAAGTTGGAGGCACCTTTGGACTTCCGTTCCAAATCTCAACCTTGGACAAAGTTATCGTCGAAATAAGGATCGATGTGCTTATGATGCTAATTTCAACTTTGTGGAGGCATATGTCAACTTTGTGGATAAGACACTGCCTTGTCATGTTGCTTCAAATATCCACAAGTTCAGCATCTCCTTCTCATACTCTAAGAAGTATGAATCTCATGTAAATGGTTGGATTCGTTTTTGCTGCATCAAGAGGCGTTCATTGAAGCTGCATGTATCTGTCATTCAAGTTCCTATATCTGTACAACTCAGTTTACTCCGTGTTTTATCTCTATCATGTATTGGTTTGAATGACAACTTGATTAAAGCATTGTTGGATGGGTGCCCTCTGCTTGAAGATTTAGCTATGGCATATTGCAAATGTGATGGTGCACTCTCCGCATTTCTTCTTCAAATCTGCGACTAAAGTGTTTAACCATTAATAACTGCTGCTATAATGGGGTTAATGGTGTTGGGCTTGAAGTTCAAGCCCCCAAGTATTCAAATCTTGAATCTTTGTGAGGTCATATGGAAAGCTGAATATCATATAAAAGATGTGCTATCTTTCAGCGAAACCAACCTTGATCTCAGATTTCAGCTGGTTGAATACAACTCTCGGCTCATTCTCCATTCGTTGCTTAATGATTTTCGCTGTTCCAATGTGCTTAGTCTATCCAACTATTGTATTCAGGTATAAATGGTGGCACTTAAATTTGTGGTATTTTTCGATAACCTCTACACGATTTAAGCTTACCTGTTGTGTTTGTGCATTGATTTGATAGATACTCTAAGGGCATTTTCTTGCAGTGCATTTTGCTTGGAAGATTATTATTAGTTTTTTTTTTCAAGAGTAGAGAGTTTTTCATTGTTCCATTCCATGCTAGCATATAATAATGTTTTAATTTTCTTAGCTATAGATTATCAGATTTGAAGAAGAGCAACTTATCTGAGTATTTGGCTTAGGATAGATTGGAATGGACAAATAGAATTCATGTAGCTGACCCCAACATGGTCGAGACAAGGCTTTGCTGCTGCTGATGATGATGAGGATGATGAGAGCCATTCTCTCTGATTTTTTCTGAAAGTATATTAAGATCCCTTTAGTCAGAAAACCATTTTTTGCAGTTCTTATACAAGATGTGGAATCACATTTAAGAAAGGGAATGGGTTTTTCACAAAAAAAAAAAAAAAAAAAAAAAACTAGAACCGCAGAAGATAAAGTCTCTAGTTTCCATTTTCTGCAAAAATGAAACTAGCATGGCAATAGAAAGTGGAGGCCAAAAAAGACTTGGATTAGTCAATAGAATAGCGTCATATTAGGTTGTGCGGTGACAGATAACTTATCTGTCAATGAGCGATGAGTGGAGAAGTAGAAATCTAATATTTTACCCAAGATTGATGGGATACAGATTTGATCATATGATGATTATTTTCTTAATAAAAAAAAAAAAAAAAACACTTTCACTTTTGTAGTTTTATTGAATGAAGTTTTGCTATAAATTGACTGAATTGTATCTAGCACCTGATTGGACCTGACTTGTACTAGTTCTGGTCCAAGTTGGAAGTAGATGGGTTGGGTTTGGGTCTTCTTGAGCTTGAAGTTGACAAGCCTGGATACTATGATATGATGGTGGGCCTGACTTTAATATGAATGATATTATACCATATTTTACATGATTTAGGTTTTACAAGTGGGTTGACGGTGGTTTACTTATGGACCTGAATTAGTGACACTCAAGAATGGATTAAAGATGGACCCATGTTCGTCCGAACTGAACTAAGAGCACTTTATTATGATGGGAGATACGAATGTCAAGAAAAGGATTCATTTTGTACCCCCCAATACGTCTTGTATGTGTTTAGTATCATAAAATGATTGATTGTCTCCAATTTTAATCGATCTCAATCGTTACTGTCCATAGCAGAAGTGATAGGTAGAGACGATATGATTTGAAGATGAACCTGTGACATTTTGTACCCAAAACAAATGCACTACATCCCTTTCATTTGTTGTACAGTCCCATGCTTGTTGGTTTGTTTGGCATCTTTAATCCATTTGCTTGACTACGTTAAAAACAGTTTGTTCTTTGATGGTTCACTATTTAATGGTCCCTTTCCCAGAGCAAATGTGGTTTGAGCATTGTGTTCATGTCTCATATGCCTTGCTCTGCTTTCCCATTTGATTGTCCTATATATGGATTTTCACTCTGCCAAGTGATGGAGGTTTGGTGTTGGGCTGTGAGCCAGTCATATGAACCTGCTATACCAAATTGGCTTTACTTCTGTGTAGATGTATTACTCAACCCACCCCACAATGCAAGTAATTGGTTTTAGATCGTAATGTAATTACTAAATCATTTAACTAAGTCCTGGTTTGGTCCAGGTATGGATCCTAGTATTGGGACGTAGACTTGGATCTGGACTCGTATGATCAAGTATGATCGGTTCTTCATTTACAATTTAGGTCCAAGCATCCTACATGTAGCATCACTCTTACTTTTTGTAAGTTTCTTATACCAAGTTCTTTCATTCATTTACTGCATTTTCTATGAAAAGATACAATCTTTATAGGAGGCTCCTCCCTCACACTTCCCCTCATGCCTGTGGGGCCCACCTGGGACCCCACTTCAGGATGGGATCGATCACCCCCCCCCCCCCCCCAACTTTCACCATCCAAAATGAGTTGCACAGTTGATCCAACGGTGTGCAGTCTATTCAGATGGGTGCCAAACAACGGGACCTGCGACTATAGGGGAGTAGTGGGTGGTTCACTTGGATGGGCCAAAGGCGGGACCCACATGCACCATCTTCATGAGTTGAGGGGAGTGCTACCCATCTTTTATATGTTCAAATTTAAATTAATAAACGTAAGACAACAAGATTTAGATAAAGCATAGCATCCTTGAGTATCTAGTATTTTGGCATCATATCGTGTATGACAAAATACATGGATTATATTTTCTATTTTGGGCATTTCAGTACCCAGCTAATTTCTGTTCTGTGTTGACTTTTGATTGGTATGGTCAAAGGGCCCTAATTTTATTTTACATAAAAGATAATAAAAGATCAGAGTCAATCGCTTGTATTTCATTTGTGGATGGGGTATCATAAACAAACTTCAAATTTCTGTCATATTTCAGGTTTATTATTTTATAGTCTTTGCTGTGTGTATAGGTAATGTCCATTCCAGCTCTAAAATATCAGCCTTACATCAAGGTCAAGTGTCTTATTCTAGAGACTGGATTACAGGAGAAAGACCTTCCAGGTATAGCCAATTTGTTCAGGCTTTCACTTGATCTTGAGACTCTCATCATAAAGTTGATCCCTACGTACTCTAGTGTAAGTACCATAGAACTGTGCATCAAGTTTGTTCTCTTATTGGTCTTATTGTTGTCATTATTGTTATCCTGGCTCTGTTAACTTCTAGGCTTTTGAGTTGTTTATTTTGTAGTTTATAAGTCTAAACTGTGAATCATACAAATTTTCTGTTGGATATGAAATTCATGGATAAATATAATGATGGAGGATATTGGGAGCCACTGAAGTTCCCATTCTCATATATGGTGCCTCACCTCAACACTATCAAGATTTCTGGCTTTATGGGATGACGCTGTAGTTCAGGGGCTTTTTTCCATAAGAATAATAGTTCAGCAGTTGACAATGACATTGTCAGAACCTTTTTCGAGAAGCAAGATAAGGAAATAGAACTAGCGAGGTTTTTGCTGAAAAATGCACTGTCCTTAAAGAAAATGATTATTAATTTTTGAGATAAACCTGATTTTGTGAAAGTGGAAGAGTGGCCAAAGATAATTTTGATGGTAGCTCAGAAACTTACTGCTATCCCTGGAGCTTCTTCTTGTGCAGAGCTGTTGTTATCATACAAGTAGAGCACTCTGGAGCTCTTTCTTGGATGCAGTTTGTGGGCACTGTTTTTGACCTCTTAAGGAGAAGTTTGGCTTTTTTTGAAGGTTTGGCATGAGGTTGAATCATTTTGTCTGTGAAGATAATCCACTGAAATTCAGGTCTTTGAAAATTTATAAAATATACCTGCTGAACCTTTTTATTATTATTATTATTTTTATTTTGTAATCCATGGTGTAAACAACTTTTTCTTCAAATGTTAGTTCATCTTCAGTTAATGCAGTTGGTTGGAGATTTTGAGTGGTAGAAATGTTTGTAAAAAATTAGTGTAACTTGCATATCTATAATTACTGTACAGTCACATATGAGGCTAAAAGGTACATATTTATGTTTATTGTTGTGGTACCTGTTTAGGGATTCTCTAATGCCAATTTTGTGACCACTATCATTGTAGTTATGCACTTATATTGACCGTTTTTCGGCAATTGTTTTTGGATGGTTTGTTTATTGTTACATTTTTAAATGTTTAATGTTAATGAATGAAGTTTGCAGTCCTTTCTCCTCTGATTCATGTTTGTGCAATTGAGCGAGAACTTGTGTACAATTCATTGGTTAATTTATTGATATGATTGGGTCAAATACCTTATTTCAATCTTGTGAAATGGTACCACAAGTTGGAAGTGGAGATTGTTCTTGGCAACGTTAAGGTATAACTTTTTGGAGATCATATTTTGTTTAAGCTCTTACCTGGTTATTGTTGTGTAATGGAACCTTGAGGCGGTGGAGAGAAGTTTACAAAATATAATTACCGGTATTAATGTTTCTGCATCGGAACTTTCCTCCAGGCCAAGACTATGGGATCTTGTTTCTGGAAATAATTCGTTGGTGCTAGATAATGCTTAATTTGGAAAATGCCAAAGTATGTTGGAAATAGAAGATTAAGTGCAGGAACCGACCCGGGAGTTGGTGGTGTGGCATAGAGCGTGGGTTTTCTCCCCACATCTTCTATTAATAACTGCCTTAAATTTGCCCGGTGTATATTTGTATGGGTGTAGCAGGTGCCACCCAGGGGATTGATTTGTCTTGTTAGTTCAAGATTTTAGGGATACCCATGTCATAAAAAAAAGAAGTGTCGGAAAGCATTTTTTGTTTTGAGATCAGTAAGAATCAAATTGACCTTGTTCAAGGAATTAGTTGTGGGAACACTTGAAATGATGATCACTAGAAAGATCACGGCAAGGGTTCTATTGCTTGACATTGAGTTTGCAATATTGTTGCTCAAGGAAGTATGGCAATTTCACAATAATTACAAGTGATAATTAGGTTCGATCTGGTTGAAAAGGAAGGTCATGTTAACATCAAAATGAATGATTTGGATGCCAGAGATTATTTTGATGAATGTTTCTCATTTGTTGGGCCTAAAGAAAAATCTAGTTTCAGCATCTGAAATCACTTTTTTCAATATTTTTTTCTTTGACAGTTAGATGTAAAGGTTTTGACAATACGAAGAATGTGGTTGTGGATGTTCTTCTCACGGAAAGGTGGAAATCTTGAATCTCTATGAGGTCATATGGAAAGCTGAATATCATATAAAAGATGTGCTATCTTTCAGCAAAACCAACCTTGATCTCAGATTTCACCTGGTTGATTACAACTCTCGGCTCATTCTCCATTCGTTGCTTAATGATCTTTGTTGTTCCAATGTGCTTAATCTATCCAACTATTGTATTCAGGTATAAAGGTGGCACTTAAATTTGTGGCATTTTTCGATAACCTCTACACGATTTAAGCTTGGCTATTTTGTTTGTGCATTGATTTGATAGATACTGTAAGGGCATTTTTTTGCAATGCATTTTGCTTGGAAGATTTTTTATTTTTTTTAAGAGTTTAGAGTTTTTCATTGTTCCATTCCATGCTTGCATATAATAATGTTTTAATTTTCTTATATAGATTATCATATTTGAAGAAGAGTAACCTATCTGAGTATTTGGCATAGGATAGATTGGAATGGAGAAATAGAATTCATGTAGCTGACCCCAACATGGTCGAGACAAGGCTTTGCTGCTGCTGATGATGATGATGATGAGGATGATGAGAGCCATTCTCTCTGATTTTTTTCTGAAGGTATATTAAGAACTCTTTAGTTAGAAAGCCATTTTTTTGCAGTTCTTATACAAGATGTGGAATCACATTTAAGCAACGGAAGGGTTTTTCCACAAATGGAAACTATAACTGCAGAAGATAAAGTCTCTAGTTTCCATTTTCTGCAAAAATGAAACTAGCATGGCAGTGGAAAGTGGAGGCCAAAAAAGACTTGGATTAGTCAATAGAGTCATATTAGGTTGTGCAGTGATAGAGAACTTATCTGTCAATGAGCGATGAGTGGAGAAGTAGAAATCTAATATTTGACCCAAGATTGATGGGATACAGATTTGAATCATTTGATCATATGATGATTATTTTCTTTTTTTTCTTTTTCTTAAAAAAAAAAACCACTTTCACTTTTGTAGTTATATTGAATGAAGTTTTGCTATAAATTGACTGGATTGTATCTAGGACCTGATTGGACCTGACTTGTACTAGTTCTGGTCCAAGTTGGAAGTAGATGGGTTGGGTTTGGGTCTTCTTGAGCTTGAAGTTTGACAAGCCTGAATGCCATGATGATGATGATGGACCTGAATATAACATGAATAATACTATACTATATTTTACATGATTTAGGTTATACAAATGGGTTGATGGTGGTTTAATTATGGACCTGAATTAGTGACACTCAAGAATGGATTAAAGATAGACCCACGTTCTTAACTGAACTGAGCACTTTATTATGAAGGGAGATACGAATGTCAAGAAAAAGTATTCATTTTGTACTCCCAATACATCTTGTATGTAAGTATTATAAAATGATAGATTGTTTCCAATTTTAATCGATCTCAATTGACCCCTCGTTATTGTCCATAGGAGAGAAGTGATAGGTAGAGACGACATGATTTGAAGATGAACCTGCGACATTTTGTACCCAAAACAAATACACTACATCCCTTTCATTTGTTGTACAGTCCATGCTTGTTGGTTTGTTTGGCATCTTAATCCATGGATCCAGATCCCCTGTTTCGTCCAAACAGGGGACGAATCAGAGGCGACACTCAGGGAGAGGAGGGGGCAGAGGAGAGAGAGTCTGTTTCTCTTCCCTCCCCCCCTTCACGTGTCGCACCCTGATTCGTCCAGACAGGGTTCCCCTGTTTGGACGAAACAGGGGATCCGGTTCCTTAATCCATTTGCTTGACTATCTTAAAAACAGTTTGCTTTTGATGGTTCACTATTTAATGATCTCTTTCCCAGAGCAAATGTCGTTTGAGCATTGTGTTCATGTCTCATATGCCTTGCTCTGCTTTCTCATTTGATTGTCCTATGGATTTTCACTCTACCAAATGATGGAGGTTTGGTGTCTGGCTGTGAGCTAGTCATATGAACCTGCTAATACCAAATTGGCTTTACTTCTGTGTAGATGTATTACTCAACCTACCCCACATTGCAAGTAATTGGTTTTAGATCGTAATGAAATTACTAAATCATTTAACTATGTCCTGGTTTGATCCGGGTATGGATCCTAGTATTGGGACGTAGACTTGGATCTGGACTCGAATGATCAAGTATAATCGGTTCTTCATTTGCAATTTAGGTCCAACTAGACATTACCCTATACTTTTCTTTTGCTGGTCAGTGGTGTACTGTTTTAAAAGCATCATACATGTAGCATCACTCTTACTTTTTCTAAGTTTCTAATAGCAAGTTCTTTCATTCATTTACCGCATTTTCTATGAAAATATGCAAAATCTTTATAGGGGGCTCCTCCCCTGCACTTCCACTCATGCCACGGTGATGGAGGACCAGATCATCATCCTAACCCCTTGATCAAAGGTTGGCAAGTTTTCACCGTCCAAAATGAGTTGCATAGTTGATCCAATGGTGTGCAGTCTATTCAAATGGGTGCCAAACGTCGGGACCCGTGACTAAATGTGGGGTTTGGGTGGTTCGCTTGGATGGGCCAGGGGTGGGGCCCACACCCCCCGTCCGCCTGAGCTAAGAAGAGGGCTGCCCATCTTTATATGTTCAAATATAAATTAATAAACCTAAGACAACAGGATTTAGATAAAGCATATTCTAAGAGCATCCTTGAGTATCTAGTGTTCTGCATCATATCGTGTATGATAAAATACATGGATTATAGAATTTCTATTTTGGGTATTTTAGTACCCAGCTAATTTCTGTTCTGTGTTGACTTTTGATTGGTATGGTCAAAGGCCCCTAATTTTATTTTACATAAAATATAATAAAAGATCAGAGTCAATCGCTTGTATTTCATTTGTGGATGGGGTATTTCAGGTTTATTATTTTATAGTCTTTGCTGTGTGTATAGGTAATGTCCATTCCAGCTCTAAAATATCAGCCTTACATCAAGGTCAAGTGTCTTATTCTAGAGACTGGATTACAGGAGAAAGACCTTCCAGGTATAGCCAATTTGTTCAGGCTTTCACTTGATCTCAAGACTCTCATCATAAAGTTGATCCCTATGTATTCTAGTGTGAGTACCATAGAACTGTGCATCAAGTTTGTTCTCTTATTGGTCTTATTGTTGTCATTATTGTTATCCTGACTCTGTTAACTTCTAAGCTTTGGAGTTGCTTATTTTGTAGTTTATAAGTCCAAACTGTGAATCATACAAATTTTCAGTTGGATATGAAATCCATGGATAAATATAATGATGGAGGATACTGGGAGCCTCTGAAGTTCGCATTCTCATATATGGTGCCTCACCTCAACACTATCAAGATTACTGGCTTTATGGGACGACGCTGTAGTTCAGAGGCTTTTTTTCCATAGGAAAAGTAGTTCGGTGGTTGACAATGACATTGTCAGAACCTTTCTTGAGAAGCAAGATAAGGAAATAGAACTAGTGAGGTTTTTGCTGAAAAATGCACTGTCCTTAAAGAAAATGATTATTAATTTTTGAGATAAACCTGGATTTGTGAAGGTGGAAGAGTGGCCAAAGATAATTTTGACGGTAGCTCAGAAACTTACTGCTATTCCTAGAGCTTCTTCTTGTGCAGAACTGTTGTTATCATACAAGTAGAGCACTCTGGAGCTCTTTCTTGGATGCAGTTTGTGGGCACTGTTTTTGACCTCTTAAGGAGAAGTTTGGCTTTTTTTGAAGGTTTGGCATGAGGTTGAATCTTTTTGTCTGTTAAGATAATCCATTGAAATTCAGGTCTTTCAAAATTTATAATATATACCTGTTGAACCTTTTTATTATTATTATTTTTATTTTGTACTCCACGGTGTAAACAGCTTTTTTCATCAAATGTTAGTTCATCTTCAGTTTATTCAGTTGGTTGGAGATTTTGAGTGGTAGAAATGTTTGTAAAAACTTAGTGGGTTTTGAGTGGTAGAAATGTTTGTGATCTTAGCAAGTGAAACCTTTTTGTGAGGAAGACGAGGCTAAATGATGTTATGATGATTTTGGCATGGTAGCTTGGGCCACATTGGTTATCAAATGTTGAAAATGATTTCTTTGGACAAAATTGATTGACGATGTCCTACTTCTAAATGATATGATGTTTAGTATATCCAGCCGTCTTCCATTTGGGAGTTCATTGAACCGGAGAACTAAGCCATTTGAGTTGCTCATTCAGATGTGATGGGGCCAGTTAAAACACTAGGTTATAGTGGTTTCACTACATGTTGGCAATAGTGGACGACTTCTTCATGGACACATGGGTATACCATATAAAGGATAAGAGTAAAGTTGCTCCGAGTTAAATTTAGAAACGCTATCAAGATTTACATACAACAATCCCAAATACTATCTGTCACTAGTAACCACTGACAAAATACCTTAAACAATATTTACTAGAAATGGCAAACACCAATTGATGACGGTGCACAAATAGAATCCGAACACATAATCCCTATACCTTGAAAGCTCTTTGAACTATGAGTTTCACACTCTGGTTGAGGATCTGCTCTTCCCATTTGAGATTTTTCTTCCATTCTTCATTGCCACAAATTACTACTGTATGTAGTTTGTTACCAATGGCTATAGGAAGAGGAAGCTTTTGCAACAATCGACAACCATGAACGTTCAACTTCTCCAATGCAGGTAAGTTTCCATTGCAGCTGCACTTCAGCTTTGGTAGCTTCAAGACATGCAACTCCTTTAATTGTGGGAATACGTCCTGCCTTGCCACATCTTCAAACAGTATCTCCAACTTATCGCAAAATCTGATCTTGAGCGTCTCTCACTTTTCCAAGCAAACACTTAAACAGAAGAGCCTACGACAGTGCTCCAGATATGTGTTTGAGACAAGGAAAGCTTCGTTGACCAACTGTTCCCCAGCACAGAGATTTCAAGTTGGTAAGATCAAAGACCAGTAGAATCTCTAGCCTACTCAATGCCTTAACATTTCCAGTTGTTCTTTGAGTGGTGATCAAAGATTGCATTTTTTGACATCTTTCAATCTGACACTCTATGAGATTATCCATATTTTCAACACCCCGAATGCTGTATGGAATATCATTCGTGCTACTAATCACCAAACACATGCCATTGCTTCTTATGAATTCAATGAAGCGCTTTGTTCTAGCTACATAAATGTCTTTGTAAATGAAGCGGGTACTGTGGAAAGGATTATCTGCATCCTTAGGCTGCTGTTGTCCATAATGATCACATAAGACGACAAAGAATCTAAACTTCTCGAAGTATTTTTCCCACAATTTGAAATCTTTGCTCAAAGTTTGAGATGTTTTATCATCACTTTCAAAGAAACAACATCCTTGGTCGGTATGGAACTCTTCTAATGCCTTAGGTACATGTCAACCTTGAGAAGCTGAAGTTATTAAATCCTTTGATTTTGGAACTTGAAAGTTCAAGCATCTATAAATCTTTAGGCAGAAACAACATCTCCAAGAAGTGACAACCCCTTAATGAGAGTTGAGTGAGATTAGAGGCATGGGTTATATTGAGAAAATAACGATTTTGCCTCATGTGGAGGGACAATTGTGTTAGTTTAGGGAGGGGAGATTTTTCAAGGAGGAGCACCTCAAGATTTTGGAGAGCATGTAGCCGATGAATTGGTAGTGCCTCTAAGTTGAGCAATTTTCTAGATTGAGTAATTCAAGGTTGGTGAGAGAGAACAACGAGGAGGCTAATGACGTGATGCTAGTGTTTGAGAGGTCGAGGACTAGAAGCCCTTGCATGTTCTGGAAGAAGGCATCTGGTACCTCTTGCAAGAGGGGATTTTGAGAAAGAATTAAGGTGGATAGTTTGTGGGCTTTAGGAGGAGGGGCCACATGTGTTGCAAGTGTTGTTATGTTGTTTCCAGCAAGTGATATCCTCTCAAGGTTGTCTTGCTCCCACTCATCCACTTTGGGAGCCTCTTCAAGTTCCAAATCACACCTCACCAAGAATCTTCCCCGTCGATTAAGAACTGAGATTACCTGGGACCTAATGGATTTGGGAATATTTATCGAATCATATATCGAATCATTTTGTTAATTGTCATCATACCCCGATTCTCAAGCATAGGAAGTAGAGAGAAACTGACACTCATCATCATTCTCCAGTTCTCAATTGCACCAATAAAGCACTCTGATCTCCAATATAGAACACAAGTATTTGAAAGAGAGACTTTTGGTAACAACAGAAGGTAGGAGTAACACTGCATGACACTGTCTCTACCAATGTTGATCTTGAAGGTAGCTAGCAAGTTTGCCAATTGCTTACACATATAAGAAAGATGTACATAGTGGGACCTAGCTATCTCAAAATTCTAAACCAAAGTTCTACATGTAAAATACATATAAGAAAGATGTTTGGTCCACCGGTTGCCAAGACAAATGATATCACTCAAGAATCATCTCATCAACATCGTCATTAGCAGCAGAGCCTTATTCCATCAGTCATAATATATAACAACCATGATTAAATTATTAACAACCAATCATGAGATCTCTAAAAATAAAATAAAATAAAAATTCTTTATTTTTTCGTGCTGGAAGTAAATTATATATATGATAAATAATGTAGCAATACCTATGACTTCTTCTCACATCCTTTTCATGACATTTAATGGTATTTTTCCTTTTGTTCTTTCATGTATGTTTTAGAGTTTTGATGAGTTTCAAGGAAAACATTAAGAGTACATTTCAAGTTTTAATATCTCTATTGTTATATTTTGCTTTTCGGTAAGTTTGGGTAGTTAGATTATTATCCAAAAGCAAATACATTAAGTTCATAAATATAATTTTGTACATTTATATTATTAAAATTGCCTCCTTATTTTGTTTTAAAATACAATTAAAAAGATAAAATAAGATATTGGAGCCAGCTCAGAAATTAAAGTAAATATTGTATTATTTTTGTATCTATACAAAAAAGAGCTTTTTATTTTATCATGCATGTATAATGTGCAGGGAGTAAATTATACATGATAAATAATATAGTAATACCTGTGATTTCCTCCCCCAACATCCATTTCATGAGATTTATTGATTTTCTTTACTTTCTTTCATATATGTTTCAAAGTTTTGATTAGTTTCAAGAAAAAAAATTAAGGGTACATTTGAATTCTTTTTCATGAATTTAACTTTTCATAATCAGTCTCCAATTATCGGTGTGGTCTGGTAGCTAATCCATCAAGTTCATAACTGTATTTTATACTTTTATGTTATTAAAACTTTCTCCTTATTTTGTTTCTAAGGTAAAGGATAAATTAAGATATTGGAGCCGATTGAGAAAGTTAAGGAGATGTTGAGGTAAAATTAATGTTTGATATGAAAGAAGGAGAATCTTGGATCCCCTTTCGACTGAATACTGGTTGGATGAGTAAAAATTGATCAATTCTGGAATTATAGAATTCAAATGATCATAGGGGTTTGCGGTTGCACCGGTATTGGAAACAAAGACATTACGAATGAGATAGCAAAACTTGAATGTGAATTATATGATTTGTCTGCAGGAGTTTAAAAAAGAAATCCAAGTCAAGCAACTACCCTGCCTCCAGAATTTTATTGGAGAATGTATTATGGATTGGCTTTAAGTACAACAATTGTTGCCCTATAAGCTTCAAGACGGAGATTGATTTTTTTTTTTATCCATTCTTTTATGGTTTTCCAGATGGATTGTAAAATGCAGTATTGTTTTCTTTTGAGTTTAAATTTAGCGTAAATTTGAGCCATATATTTTTCTTTTCAAAAGAATTTTCTTTTGTTGTGTTTTCTGGGTGATTTGAAATAGAGAGATTTAAACTTCCTTATGTTCATTGGTTTACAACCAGATTTCTTATGTGACGATGGTTGTTGTTAGTATGCATAATCCTACATCCCATAAAAGAACAATAAAATTAATTAAATAGATTCAATATAGATTTATTGGATTGAGACTACAGAAGAATAAGTAGTTCTTCACACCTACTCCTATAAAGGCAGTGGCTTGAGACGAAGCTCTTGAACAATGAAGTAATTTTTTCAAAAGAACATTCCTTGAACACAAAATGAAGGACTCCTTAAAACAGATCTTTTCTAATGGAAGCATACTCATATGACAACAATAAAATCAGGAGCTGTAGGAGTGCAATCCATCTCAAACCTTTATAAGAACTATTGGCAAGCAATCCTATTTGACCTCATTCCGATCTAAAACTGTATGAAATGGTCCTTTTCTTCTGCATCCATTTCCCCAAATTCAAAAATTGGTAATGCAGGAGTTGGCAATAATTCAGTTACTTGGGCACAACTTAGAGAATTACAACACCTGAGGCAACCCAACCCCCACAATAGAAAAGAAACAAAGAAAATCATAGAATCTTAACATTTCTTTTTATGAATAATTCCTCATTATAATGTCAAACCCTTAAATTGGAGATTTTCTTCTAAAAAGACTCCACGATAAACTAAAAACCTGTGTAGAAACTGAATTTTAGATTAAGGGATAGTAATTTACTATGGTAAAGAGGAAGAGCCCACATACCCACATATGGAGTATTAGTAGTGGTTTGTTACTAGTGAAAGGAGACCCTGTTACTAGTGGTATCTTTAACTTTCTGGAGTTTTGAATTTGGGAAATTTGTATTTTGGTAGGTTTTGTTTCAAATTCAATCTAATCAACTTGTTGGTCAGGATTCCTGTGAAAAGAATCCTAGAAAAGTACTTAACCACTTATGTTAACCCAATTCTTGGAATACACTTAACATTCCCCTAGAGAGCAGTTGGTATGGCAGAATTAAAAAAGAGGTTAATTACAAGAACTTTTCTTAGGAAAGCAACTTCAGCTGGATAGAAGGGAAAACTCAATTTATTACTCAGTTGTTAGCAAAAAATCAAATTAGAATAGTAGAGTATGACTACTCAAAACAGTTTTTACCCAACTTATTATGATTATTATTTTCGCTAAGTTGGGCTACTGGTACGGTGAGATACTTTCCACGGGAACACCATAGATTGATCCATGGGCATGTTTGTGATTGTAATACTAATGTGCCAACACCAATCAACCATGAGTGCGTTGGCACAATCCGTTTATACTCAATTTAACAAAATCGGGTGTTGAGTTAATTCGTATGTGTCGGTATCCCCAATTTCACTCCCAGCAAACCTTTGTCCACTGTTTGATTGAATCTCAAAAGAATCTATGGTTAAAAGGTCACTAAAGTTTATGGCTATTAAATCAAGGGATAGGATGACTTGACGGGTTGATTCTTCTTGTTGACTCTTATCCATAAGGAGACCTTTTCCATTAGCCCCACTCCATCCTAATACCCAGATATCTAAGTAGGCCTCACAAGCTGGACTGGAAATAAGCAGCATGTAATATATGAACATTGCCCAATTTATTTGCACATTAATCACTCTTTTCTTCAATCCACTGGCGAACATCTTAAGAGAAAAGATGAGTGCTGGTATGGGTAAAACTAAATGAGGGTTTAACTTGAACAGTTATGAGCTTAGCAAGGTTGACCCCACATGCGTGGATTTATTGATCTCATTGACCATAAAGTGTGATCAAGCTTATATGATTACTCTTAATGTTTCTTATCATTACTGGGCCTAGTTTGGGTGCTGGGCCTGAAGAAGTTCAGTCCAAATTGCATCTACGTGTGAGCCCGGTCATTCGGGATTGATGATGGCACAACCCAAGTAGCATCATTGTCCGCACTTCACAATGCAGATTTCTTTCTCACAAGAATGATGAATGCTATTGCATTGTTTATAGGATCATTCCTTTAAAGCATTAAGGGCCCATTCATTGATTAAGTTGAAAATGTCGACACCCGAACCCTTAATTTATAGTTAAAGTTTGGGTTTGGTTGGCAGGTTGAAGTGCAAGTAACAAGGTTGAGCAGGTTGACATTGTCTATTAGTTAGAGTGGGCTCAATCCAAACCCAACCCTTTCATTAAGTTGGTTTCAAAATTCAACCTAAACATAACGTGGAAATTAAAAGGGTCAACTTTAACCCTGAATAACTGGATCAGGTTTGGGTTGAATTTTCAGCTTCGTCAGAAATAACCACCAAAAAAAGCCAGGACAATCTTCGCATAAACTTGGCCCTATAGATTAGCTTCGCTGAGTCTAGCACAACTCATGTCAAATTTTGGTCCTAGTACAAGGCTAAGAGGCTTGTTTCGGTTTTCAATTATCTAGTTTGCAGTTTAGACCTCTACACAAGTAAGCCCAATTTAAGAGTGAATTGAGTTTGGAAATCCTTGGAGCATTTGTATAAAAGAAGCCCAAATAAAATATTTTGTTATACACCATGATAGAACTCTTTCCACATGTAGCAATAGACAAAAACCTTTATTACATACACCAATCCCATTAACCAAAAGAAAAAAAAAATACTGCAATCCCAAATACTTAATCATCACTAGTAACACCTAACAAGTTACTCTCACAATATTACTTGAAATGGCAAACAACAATCAATGACAGCACACGTAAAAAAAAATCTAACACATAATCACTATACCTTGAAAGCTCTTGGGACTTTGAGTTTCACGCCCTGGTTGATGAGCTGCACTTCCCATTTGAGATTTCTCTTCCATTCTTGATGACCGCTAATTACAACAGTATTTAGTTTGTTACTAGTGGTTGTAGGAAGAGGAAGCTTTTGCAACAATCGACAACCATGAGCCTTCAATTTCTCCAATGCTGGCAAGTTCCCATTGCAGATACACTTCAGCTTTGGTAGCTTCAAAAGAAACAACTCCTTCAATTGTGGGAATACGCCCTGTCCTTCCACAACTTCTTCAAACAGGCTCTCCAACTTATAGCAGAATTTGATCTCAAGCTTCTCTAGCTTTTCCAAGCAAACACTTGAAGAGAAGAGAGTAGAGAGCCTATGACAATGCTCGAGACACATGTGTTTGAGACGAGCAAAACTTCCTTTACCAAGTGTTCCCCTGCACAGAGATTTCAAGTTGATAAGATCAAAGACCAACAGAAACTCTATCTTGCTCAATACCTTAACATTTTGAGTTGCTCTTCCAGTGGTGATCAAATGCTGCATATTCAGACATTTTTCGAGCCGACATTCTATGAGACTATCCATATTTTCAACACCCAGCTGCGATAGTCGGGTGATGGAGTTGTTGCCGCACAGTGAAAGGAATTCTGTATGGTAAAGAACTCCCCGAATGCTGTATGGGACATCATTCGTGCTACCGATCTCCAAACACCTGTCATAGCTTCTTTTGAATTCAGGGAATTGAGTGAAGTATTTTGTTTTGGCTTCAAAAATGCCTCTGTAGATGAAGTGGGTTCTTTCGAAAGGGAATTTTGACTCCTTAGGTTGCTGTTGACACTGATCACATGAGACGACAGAGAATCTGAATTTCTTGAAGTATTCTTCCCACAGCTCGGAATTTTTACTCAAAGATTCAAATATTTTATCATCACTTACGGAGATACAATATCCTTGGTTGGTATGGAGCTCTTCTGTCGGGGAGTGACTGCAGCAATGGTCCCAATTAAGCGTTTGTGGGAGTCGATGTATCCTATGCCACGGAACAACTTTAAGGTGTTTTGTGCCTAGAAGGTCTAAACGCCTTAGACGTGTCAATTTCCAGAAACTGAAGTCATCAAATTCACTGATTTTGGTGCTCGAAAGATCGAGGATCTCTAAATCTTCAGGCGGATTCAACAGCTCAAAGGAGCGACAACCCCTTAATGAGAGTTGAGTGAGATGAGAGGCTTCATCTATATGGAGACAGTAAAGATGCTGCATCATATCGAGGGACAATTGTGTTAGTTTAGGGAAGGGAGATTTTTGAAGAAGGAGCGCCTCAAGACTGTGGAGAGCATGTAGAAGATGAATTGGTAGCGTCTCTAAGTTTGGGCAATATGCCAGGGCTAGTAATCTGAGGTTGGTGAGGGTGGACAGTGAGGAGGGTAGTGACTTGATGCCAGTGAATGAGAGGTCGAGGACCTGAAGTCCTTGCATGTTGTGGAAAAAGTCATCTGATATCTCTTGCAAGAGGGGATTTAGAAAAAGAATCAAGGTGGATAGCTGGGGGACATTAGGAGGATGTCCCCCTTGTCCTCCAAGTGTTGTTATTCTGTTACCAGCAAGCGATATCCTCGTGAGGTTATCTTTCTCCCACTCACCCACCTTGGGAGCCTCTTCAAGTTCCAAACCACATCTCACCAAGCATCTTCCTTGTCGATTAAGAATTGGAACTACCTTGGACACAATGGATTCGGAAACTCCTATACAATCAGACTCCAAAATCATAGCCCTGTTCAAAAGCATAGAAGTTAGAGAACGAAAAACATGTAGCATCTTTTCCAAACTCTCAAATGGACCAATAAGGCGCTCTGTTTTCCAAAATACACCATAATCATTCGACGGAGCGCCATCTGGAAACAAGAAAAGGTAAGTGTAACACTGCATGAGAGCGTCTCCACCAATGTTGATGTTGAAGGCAGACAACGAGTTCGCCATGTCTGTCGCCTCCGAATGAAGCAACTCCCAAGCCTCATCATCAGACAAGTCCTCCCAACTTTCTTCGATGTTTACATTTGACTTCATCTCGGACCAAATTTGTTTAGAATGACTAGTTATAACAACCTTGCTGCCAGGCCATACCATGGTTTCCCATGGATTAAATCCTATGTCATCAAGATCAATGGATTGTCGAAGATCATCCAGCACGAGCAAAATCTTTTGATTAGGGATAGTGTAGAAATTCTTCTCGCCTACATTTAAGAAATCTGCATTCTGCATGGCTTTTGAGATACTTGTACGAATGTCCCTCACAGAACCTGGCGTTCTTACCCACACAATTCGATACAATGTGTCGCCTCTTCCTTCTCCTTCTTCTTCTTCTTCTTCTTCATCATCATCATCATCGTCGTGGCTTTTGGCTTGTTTTGAGAGCTCATCAATGACTTGTCTCAAAAAAACCGACCTTCCAACTCCTTCCCATCCATGGAAAGAAAACCTTTTGACATTAGGATCTTGCAAGCTTTCCCAAATTCGTTGTCTCATCTTCTCAAATGAACCGCCACTCAACATCACGGCAGCCGCATCCTCGGACGCCATCTCCTTGTCTTTCAAATTATCTCTGAGTCTCGAGAAAATAAAAGAATTACTTTGTATAAAAAAGTATAACACCAGAATAAAATAAAATAAAAACCTACAGATTTGTGGCCCACCTACTAAGAACCAATGAGCACCTATTACCAAATTTGTGGCCCACCTATTCAAAAACTAAACTACTTAAAATAAATGTCTGCCCTTGTATGTGCCCTCTTTAAATTTCCCTTTGATAGGATATGGACCCGTCATTAGATTGATTATGCATAAAAACTATGATTTCTTTATAATATTTTATTTAAATAGTATACTGTATATGATCAATTTTATAAATTGACCAATACACTTTAAGGCCAAATTTTAGTATTCCAATAAAAGAAATGGATATATATGTGTTTTAAGTGGTTCAAACTTCAAATAGGTTGGCCACATTTAAAGAATCGTGAATTTTTCAAAAATTGGAGTGTGGGATGCATGTACTAAATAAAGTATTAAAAAAAAGGAAGCAAAAATAGGAAAAAAAAATTGTTTGTCCCCTTGGCATTTTCAGAAGCAGCGTTTATTTGCTAAAATTCTAAATTTCAATAATCTAAAAAGTCGTGAATACCTTTTGAAATTCCAACCTCCTTAGGATTTTTTAATTCATCGATGGAAAGGAGAATTTTTTAATTCCATACAGGGGATAATAGTTGGAGATTTTCCAAATCCTCCATACACGAATTCTTTGAGTTATGCTAAAGAAATATGTCCTAAATGACATGACATCTAAAAATGATTTTACTGGTCGAGACAATGGGCTTTCTCTGTCAATCCTAGAGAGTTTTCTCCTATGTAGTGCTCTAGGAACAAACATGTGGACCATCTCGAAAGATGGGACCTCCCGTGATTTCACAGAGTCCCATACGACGAATGGCACCAATGAGCAATGGATAGTATGTAGTGTATGCGCAGGAGAAAATCATCCCCCACTTATGGATAGGGTTGGGGATCAAAATGGTTGGGGTCCACCTGTGTACAAATTGCAGAGCTAACTTGGTCATCCTAACTACTTCATCATTGGCACACAAGTTTCGCTCCTTCAAAAAATCGACCCATCAATCCAAAGGTCTCATGCCAGATCCATTCAAATGAGTGATTAGGTTGGCCTCACTAGGCGCACACCATGTACGCCTTATTATTATTATTATTATTATTATTGTAAGGTAAGTATACACACACACGTTGACATGTCCCTAAACATATGTGAGGCAACTGGGGATTAATTATTTGTTGTTTATGTGGAAAGGAGGTGCCTCACCAACTGAGCTACCAGTGAATTGACACTGAAAACCTTTCCTATATATAATGAGCACTGTCACACTAGCATCATCCATGATCACTTGTTTTTACCACTCTCCGATCATTCCAACCTCCCCCTACACTATCTCCTATAATTAATTGGCACAAGCCCACTCATCCAACTGCCTCTCACCATTGGATTAAGATCTAACAAAATGATGCATTCTAAAACTATTAAACTATTAAACATACAAATGCACATACCCATAATAACAATAAATAAGCCACAAACAACCAAAAAATAAAATAACCACATAATTTTGTTACCTTCTGAACAATCATTAGCCAATAACAACACCAAATAAAGGTACTAATTCTAGGGAAAAAAAGTTACTAACATATATATATATATAGTCCAAATCTCACCCAGAGGTGGGGGCCCACACGCCCCGTCCGTGTGAGCTAAGAAGAGGGCTGCCCATCTTTATATGTTCAAATTTAAATTAATAAACCTAAGACAACAGGATTTAGATAAAGCATATTCTAAGAGCATCCTTGAGTATCTAGTGTTTTGGCATCATATCATGTATGATAAAATACATGGATTATAGAATTTCTATTTTGGGTATTTTAGTACCCGGCTAATTTATCTTCTGTGTTAACTTTTGATTGGTATGGTCAAAGGGCCCTAATTTTATTTAACATAAAAGATAATAAAAGATCAGAGTCAATCGCTTGTATTTCATATGTGGATGGGGTATCATAAACAAACTTCAAATTTCTGTCATATTTCAGGTTTATTATTTTATAGTCTTTGCTGTGTGTATAGGTAATGTCCATTCCAGCTCTAAAATATCAGCCTTACATCAAGGTCAAGTGTCTTATTCTAGAGACTGGATTACAGGAGAAAGACCTTCCAGGTACAGCCAATTTGTTCAGGCTTTCACTTGATCTCAAGACTCTCTATGTATTCTAGTGTGAGTACCATAGAACTGTGCATCAAGTTTGTTCTCTTATTGGTCTTATTGTTGTCATTATTGTTATCCTGGCTCTGTTAACTTCTAGGCTTTTGAGTTGTTTATTTTGTAGTCTATAAGTCTAAACTGTGAATCATACAAATTTTCAGCTGGATATGAAATCCATGGATAAATATAATGATGGAGGATATTGGGAGCCCCTGAAGTTCCCATTCTCATATATGGTGCCTCACCTCAACACTATCAAGATTACTGGCTTTATGGGACGACGCTGTAGTTCAGGGGCTTTTTTCCATAAGAATAGTAGTTCGGTGGTTGACAATGACATTGTCAGAACCTTTTTCAAGAAGCAAGACAGGGAAATAGAACTAGTGAGGTTTTTGTTGAAAAATGCACTGTCCTAAAAGAAAATGATTATTAATTTTTGTGATAAACCTGATTTTGTGAAAGTGGAAGAGTGGCCAAAGATAATTTTGTTGGTAGCTCAGAAACTTACTGCTATCCCTGGAGCTTCTTCTTGTGCAGAGCTGTTGTTATCATACAAGTAGAGTACTCTGGAGCTCTTTCTTGGATGCAGTTTGTGGGCACTGTTTTTGACCTCTTAAGGAGAAGTTTGGCTTTTTTTGAAGGTTTGGCATGAGGTTGAATCATGTTGTCTGTGAAGATAATCCATTGAAATTCAGGTCTTTCAAAATTTATAAAATATACCTGCTGAACCTTTTTATTATTATTATTATTTTTTTTATTTTGTAATCCATGGTGTAAACAGCTTTTTCATCAAATGTTAGTTCATCTTCAGTTAATGCAGTTGGTTGGAGATTTTGAGTGGTAGAAATGTTTGTAAAAAATTAGTGGATCTTGCATATCTATAGTTACTGTAGAGTCACATATGAGGCTAAAAAGTACATGGTTATGTTAATTTCCTATTCATAAAGTTTATTGTTGTGGTACCTGTTTAGGGATTCTCTAATGCCGATTTTGCGACCACTATCATTGTAGTTACGCACTTATATTAACTGTTTTTTGGCAATTGTTTTTGGATGGTTTGTGTAATTTTCATATTTCAATGTTTTAATGAATGGAGTTTGCAGTCCTTTCTCCTCTGATTCATGTTTGTACAATCGAGTGACAACTTGTGTAGAATTCATTGGATCAATTTATTGATATGATTGGGTCAAATACCACATTTCAATCTTGTGATATGGTACCACAAGTTGGAAGTGGAGATTGTTCTTGGCCACGTTAAGGTATAACTTGTTGGAGATCATATTTTGTTTAAGCTCTTACTTTGTTGCTGTTATGTAATGGATCCTTGAGGCAGTAGAGAGAAGTTTACAAAATATAATTAATGGTATTAATGTTTCTGCATCGGAACTTTTCCTCAAGGCGAAGACTATGGGATCTTGTTTCTGGAAATAATTCGGTGGTGCTAGATAATGCTTTGGAAAATGCTGAAGTATGTTGGAAATAGAAGATCAAGTGTAGGAACCGACTTGGGAGTTGGTGGTGTGGCATAGGGCGTGGGTTTTCTCCCCACATCTTGTGTTTGAAACTGCCTTAAATTTGCCCCGTGTACATTTGGGTGTATCCCTGAAATCTTCTACCAAAAAAAAAAGACAAAGTGTCGGAAAGCATTTTTTGTTTTGAGATCAGTGAGAATCAAATTGACCCTGTTCAAGGAATTAGTTGTGGGAACACTTGAAATGATGATCACTAGA
This sequence comes from Cinnamomum chago, assembly GCA_038049695.1. Lineage (NCBI taxonomy): Eukaryota > Viridiplantae > Streptophyta > Magnoliopsida > Laurales > Lauraceae > Cinnamomum > Cinnamomum chago. Next base: position 1,713,396 of record CP142457.1, read on the forward strand.
AAGATCACAGCAAGGGTTCTATTGCTTGAATTGAGTTTGCAATATTGTTGCTCAAGGAAGTATGGCAATTTCACAATAATTACAAGTGATAATTGGGTTCGGTCTGGTTGAAAAGGAAGGTAATGTTAACATCAATATGAATGATTTGGATGCCAGAGATTATTTTGATGAATGTTTCTCATTTGTTGGGCCTAAAGAAAAATCTAGTTTCAGCAGTTGAAAGCACTTTTTTCGATATTTTTTTCTTTGACAGTTAGATGTAACGGTTTTGACAATACGAAGAATGTGGTTGTGGTTGTTCTTCTCACGGAAAGGAAGAAGTCATTGTTTGTGATCTTAGCAAGTGAAACCTTTTTGTGAGGAAGACGAGGCTAAATGATGTTATGACGATTTTGGCATGGTAGGGCCACATTGGTTATCAAATGTTGAAAATGATTTCTTTGGACAAAATTGATTGATGATGTCCTACTTCTAAATGATATGATGTATAGTATATCCAGCCGTCTTCCATTTGGGAGTTCATTGAACCGGAGAACCAAGACATTTGAGTTGCTCATTTAGATGGATGGGGCCAGTTAAAACACTAGGTTATAGTGGTTTCACTAGTGGACGCGCGACTTCTTCATGGACACATGGGTTTACCATATAAAGGATAAGAGTTTCCGAGTTAAATTTAGAAACGCTATCAAGATTTACATACAACAATCCCAAATACTATCCATCACTAGTAACCACTGACAATATACCTTAAACAATATTTACTGGAAATGACAAACACCAATCGATGACAGTACACAAATAGAATCCGAACACATAATCACTATACCTTGAAAGATCTTGGAACTTTGAGATTCACGCGCAGGTTGAGGAATTGCTCTTCCCATTTGCGATTTTTCTTCCATTCTTGATTGCCACAAATTACTACTGTATGTAGTTTGATACCAATGGCTATAGGAAGAGGAAGCTTTTGCAACAATCGACAACCACTTTCAGCTTCTCCAATGCAGGTAAGTTTCCATTGCAGCAGCACTTCAGCTTTGGTAGCTTCAAGACATGCAACTCCTTCAATTGTGGGAATACGTCCTGCCCTGCCACATCTTCAAACAGTCTCTCCAACTTATCTCAGAATTTGATCTTGAGTGTCTCTCACTTACCCAAGCAAACACTTAAATAGAAGAGCATAGGTCAGTGCTCCAGATATATGTGTTTGAGACAAGCAAAGCTTCGTTGACCAAGTATTCCCCAGCACAGAGATTTCAAGTTGGTAAGATCAGAGACCAGTAGAATCTCTAGCCTTCTCAATAACTTAACATTTCCAGTTGTTCTTCCAATGGTGATCAAAGATTGCATATTTTGACATCTTTCAATCCGACACTCTTATGAGATTATCCATATATTTCAACACCCCAAATGCTGTATGGAATATCATTCGTGCTACTAATCACCAAACACATGCCACAGCTTCTTATGAATTCAATAAAGTGCTTTGTTCTGGTTACATAAATGTCTTTGCAGATGAAGTGGGTACCGTCGAAAGGATTATCTGCATCCTTAGGTTCTGTTGTCCATGATGATCCCATGAGACAACCGAGAATCTAAACTTCCCAAAGTATTTTTCCCACAATTTGGAATCTTCGCTCAAAGTTTGAGATGTTTTATCATCACTTACAAAGAATCAATGTCCTTGGTTGGTATGGAACTCTGCTGATGCCTTAGGTACATGTCAACCTTGAGAAGCTGAAGTTATTAGATCCTTTGATTTTGGTACTTGAAAGTTCAAGCATCTATAAATCTTTAGGCAGAAACATCTCCAAGGAGTGACAACCCCTTAATGAGAGTTGAGTGAGATTAGAGGCATGGGTTATATTGAGAAAATAATGATTTTGCATCATGTGGAGGGACACGTGTTAGTTTAGGGAGGGGAGATTTTTCAAGGGGGAGCTCCTCCAGATTTTGGAGAGCATGTAGCCGATGAATTGGTAGTGTCTCTTAAGGTTGAGCAATTTTCTAGGGGGAGTAATTTAAGGTTGGTGAGGGAGGACAACCAGGAGGCTAATGACGTGATGCCAGTGTTTGAGAGGTCGAGGACTAAAAGCCCTTGCATGTTGTGGAAGAAGGCATCTGGTACGTCTTGCAAGAGGGGATTTTGAGAAAGAATCGAGGTGGATAGATTGTGGGCTTTAGGAGGAGGGGCCACATGTGTTGCAAGTGTTGTTATGTTGTTACCAGCAAGTCATGTCCTCTCAAGGTTGTCTTGCTCCCACTTCTCCACTTTGGGAGCCTCTTCAAGTTCCAAATCACACCTCACCAAGAATCTTCCCCGTCGATTAAGAACTGAGATTACCTGGGACCTAATGGATATGGGAATATTTATCGAATCATATATCGAATCATTTTGTTAATTGTCATCATACCCCGATTCTCAAGCATAGGAAGTAGAGAGAAACTAACACTCATCATCTTTCTCCAGCTCTCATTGCACCAATAAAGCAGTCTGATCTCCAATATAGAACACAAGTATTTGAAAGAGAGACTTTTGGTAACACCAGAAGGTTGGAGTAACACTGCATGACACTGTCTCTACCAATGTTGATCTTGAAGGTAGCTAGCAAGTTTGCCGGTTGCTTACACATATAAGAAAGATGTATATAGTGGGACCTAGCTATCTCAAAATTCTAAACCAAAATTCTACATGTAAAATACATATAAGAAAGATGTTTGGTTCACCGGTTGCCAAGACAAATGATATCACTCAAGAATCATCTCATCAACATCGTCATCAGCACCAGAGCCTTATTCCATCAGTCATAACATATAACAACCATGATTAAATTATTAACAACCAATCATGAGATCTCTAAAAATAAAATAAAATAAAAATTCTTTATTTTTGCATGCTGGAAGTAAATTATATATATGATAAATAATGTAGCAATACCTATGACTTCTTCTCACATCCTTTTCATGACATTTAATGGTATTTTTCCTTTCGTTCTTTCATGTATGTTTTAGAGTTTTGATGAGTTTCAAGGAAAACATTAAAGAGTACATTTCAAATTTTAATATCTCCCTTGTTATATTATGCTTTTCGGTAAGTTTGGGTAGTTAAATTATTATGCAAAAGAAAATACATTAAGTTCGTAAATATAATCTTGCACATTTATGTTATTAAAATTCTCTCCTTATTTTGTCTTAAAATACAATTAAAAAGATAAAATAAGATATTGGAGCCAGCTCAGAAATTAAAGTAAATATTGTTAATTTTTGTATCTTTACAAACAAGAGCTTTTTATTTTATCATGCATGTATAATGTGCAGGGAGTAAATTATACATGATGAATAATATAGCAATACCTGTGACTTCCTCCCCAACATCCATTTCATGACATTTATTGATTTTCTTTACTTTCTTTCATATATGTTTTAGAGTTTTGATTAGTTTCAAGAAAAAAATAAATAAAGGGTACAGTTGAATTCTTTTTCATGAATTTAACTTTTCATAATCAGTCTCCAATTATTGGTGTGGTCTGGTAGCTAATCCATCAAGTTCATAAATGTATTTTATACTTTTATGTTATTAAAACTTTCTCCTTATTTTGTTTCTAAGGTAAAGGATAAGTTAAGATATTGGAGCCAATTGAGAAAGCTAAGGAGATGTTGAGGTAAAATTAATGTTTGATATGAAAGAAGGAGAATCTTGGATCCCCTTTCGACTGAATACTGGTTGGATGAGTAAAAATTGATTAATTAGGAAATCCTTGAATTAAAGAATTCAAATGATCATAGGGGTTTGCGGTTGCACCGGTATTGGAAACAAAGACATTACGAATGAGATAGCAAAACTTGAATGTGAATTATATGATTTGTCTGAAGGAGTTTAAAGAAGAAATCCAAGTCAAGCAACTGCCCTGCCTCCAGAATTTTATTGGAGAATGTATTATGGATTGGCTTTAAGTACAACAATTGTTGCCCTATAAGCTTCAAGACGGAGATTGATTTTTTTTTTTTATCCATTCTTTTATGGTTTTCCAGTTGGATTGTGAAATGCACTATTGTTTTCTTTTGATTGTAAATTTAGCGTAAATGTGAGCCATATTTTTTTCTTTTCAAAAGAATTTTCTTTTGTTGTGTTTTCTGGGTGATTTGATATAGAGAGATTTAAACTTCCTTGTGTTCATTGGTTTACAACCAAATTTCTTATGTGATGATGGTTGTTGTTAGTATGCATAATCCTACATCCCATAAAAGAACAATAAAATTAATTAAATAAATTCAATATAGATTTATTGGATTGAGACTACAGAAGAATAAGTAGTTCTTCACACCTACTCCTATAAAGTCAGTGGCTTGAGACGAAGCTCTTGAACAATGAAGTAATTTTTTCAAAAGAACATTCCTTGAACACAAAATGAAGGACTCCTTAAAACAGATCTTTTCTAATTGAAGCATACTCATATGACAACAACAAAATCAGGAGCTGTAGGAGTGCAATTCATCTCAAACCTATATAAGAACTATTGGCAAGCAATCCTATTTGACCTCATTCCGATCTAAAACTGTATGAAATGGTCCTTTTCTTCTGCATCCATTTCCCCAAATTCAAATATTGGTAATGCAGGAGTTGGAATAATTCAATTACTTGGGCATAACTTAGAGAATTACAATACCTGAGGCAACCCAACCCCCACAATAGAAAAGAAACAAAGAAAATCATAGAATCTTAACATTTCTTTTATGAATAATTCCTCATTATAATGTCAAACCCTTAAATTGGAGATTTTCTTCTAAAAAGACTCCACAATAAACTAAAAACCTGTGTAGAAACTGAATTTTAGATTAAGGGATAGTAATTTACTATGGTAAAGAGGAAGAGCCCACATACCCACATATGGAGTATTAGTAGTGGTTTGTTACTAGTGAAAGGAGACCCTGTTACTAGTGGTATCTTTAACTTTCTGGAGTTTTGAATTTGGGAAATTTTTATTTTGGTAGGTTTTGTTTCAAATTCAATCTAATCAACTTGTTGGTCAGGATTCCTGTGAAAAGAATCCTAGAAAAGTACTTAACCACTTATGTTAACCTAATTCTTGGAATACACTTGACATTCCCCTAGAGAGCAGTTGGTATGGCAGAATTAGAAAAGAGGTTAATTACAAGAACTTTTCTTAGGAAAGCAACTTCAGCTGGATAGAAGGGAAAACTCAATTTATTACTCAGTTGTTAACAAAAAAGTCAAATTAGAATAGTAGAGTATGACTACTCAAAACCGTTTATACCCAACTTAATTATTATGATTATTATTTTCGCTAAGTTGGGCTACTGGTAAGGTGAGATACTTTCCACGGGAACACCCATAGATTGATCCATGGGCATGTTTGTGATTGTGATACTAATGTGCCAACACCAGTCAACCATTAGTGCGTTGGCACAATCCGTTTATACTCAATTTAACATAATTAGGTGTTGAGTTAATTCGTATGTGTCAGTAGCCCCAATTTCACTCCCATCAAACCTTTGTCCACCGTTGGATTGAATCTCAAAGGAATCTATGGTTAAAAGGTCACTAAAGTTTATGGCCATTAAATCAAGGGATATGATGATTTGACGGGGCTGATTCTTTCTGTTGACTCTTATCCATAAGGAAACCTTTTCCATGTGCCCCACCTTCTCCTAATACCTAGATATCTAAGTAAGCCCCACCAGCTAGACTGCAAATAAGAAGGATGCAAATGCTTGTATGTGAACAATGCCTAATTAATTAGTGCATTAATCACTCTTTCCTTCAATCCCCTGGCGAGCATCTCAGGAGAAAAGATGAGTGCTGGTATGGGTAAAACTAAATGAGGGTTTAACTTGAACAGTTATAATCTCAGCAAGGTGGACCCCACATGCGTGGATTTATTGATCTCATTGACCATAAAGTGTGATCAAGCTTATATGATTACTACTAATCTTTCTTATCATTCCTGGGCCTAATTTGGGTGCTGGACCTGAAGTTCAGTCCAAATTGCATCTACATGTGAGCCCGGTCATTCGGGATTGATGATGGCACAACCCAAGTTGCATCATGGTCCACACTTCACAATGCAGATTTATTTCTTAAAGAATGATGCATGCTATTGCATTGTTTATTGGATCATTCCTTTAAAGCATGCCCATTCATTAATTAAGTTGAAAATGTCGACGCCCGAACCCTTAATTTATAGTTAAGGTTTGGGTTTGGTTGGCAGGTTGAAGTGCAAGTAACAAGGTTGAGCAAGTTGACATTGTCTATTAGTTAGAGTGGGCTCAATCCAAACCCAACCCTTTAATTAAGTTGGTTTGAAAATTCAACATAAACATACCGTGGAAATTAAAAGGGTCAACTTTAACCTTGAATAACTGGATCAGGTCTGGGTTGAATTTTGAGCTTCGTCATAAATAACCACCAAAAAAAGCCAGGATAATCTTTGCATAAACTTGGCCCAATAGATTAGCTTCATCGAGTCTAGCACAAGTCATGTCAATTTTGGTCCTAGTACATGGCTGAGAGGCTTGTTTTGGTTTGCAATTCTCTAGTTTGCAGTTTAGACCTCTACACAAGTAAGCCCAATTTAAGAGTGAATTGAGTTTGGAAATCCTTGAAGCACTTGTATAAAAGAAGCCCAAATAAAATATTTTGTTATACACCATGATAGAACTCTTTCCACATGTAGCAATAGACAAAAACCGTTATTACATACACCAATCCCATTAACCAAAAGAAAAAAAAAATACTGCAATCCCAAATACTTAATCATCACTAGTAACACCTAACAAATTACTCTCACAATATTACTTGAAATGGCAAAAAACAATCAATGACAGCACACGTAAACAGAATCCAAACACATAATTACTATACCTTGAAAGCTCTTGGGACTTTGAGTTTCACGCCCTGGTTGATGAGCTGCTCTTCCCATTTGAGATTTCTCTTCCATTCTTGATGACCGCTAATTACAACAGTATTTAGTTTGTTACGAGTGCTTGTAGGAAGAGGAAGCTTTTGCAACAATCGACAACCATGAGACTTCAATTTCTCCAATGCTGGCAAGTTCCCATTGCAGATACACTTCAGCTTTGGTAGCTTGAAAAGAAACAACTCCTTCAATTGTGGGAATACGCCCTGTCCTTCCACAACTTCTTCAAACAGGCTCTCCAACTTATAGCAGAATTTGATCTCAAGCATCTCTAGCTTTTCCAAGCAAACACCTGAAGAGAAGAGAGTAGAGAGCCTATGACAATGCTCGAGACACATGTGTCTGAGACGAGCAAAACTTCCATTACCAAGTGTTCCCCTGCACAGAGATTTCAAGTTGGTAAGATCAAAGACTAACAGAAACTCTATCCTGCTCAATACCTCAACATTTTGAGTTGTTCTTCCAGTGGTGATCAAATGCTGCATATTCAGACATTTTTCGAGCCGACATTCTATGAGACTATCCATATTTTCAACACCCAGCTGCGATAGTCGGGTGATGGAGTTGTTGCCGCACAGTGAAAGGAATTCTGTATGGTAAAGAACTCCCCGAATGCTGTATGGGACATCATTCGTGCTACCAATCTCCAAACACCTGTCATAGATTCTTTTGAATTCAGGGACCTGAGTGAAGTATTTTGTTTTGGCTTCATAAATGCCTTTGTAGATGAAGTGGGTTCTTTCGAAAGGGTATTTTGCATCCTTAGGTTGCTGTTGTTGACGCTGATCACATGAGACGACAGAGAATCTGAATTTCTTGAAGTATTCTTCCCACAGCTCGGAATCTTTACTCAAAGATTCAAATATTTTATCATCACTTACGGAGATACAATATCCTTGGTTGGTATGGAGCTCTTCTACCGGGGAGTGATTGCTGCAATGGTCCCAATTAAGCGTTTGTGGGAGTCGATGTATCCTATGCCACGGAACAACTTTAAGGTGTTTTGTGCCTAAAAGGTCTAGACGCCTTAGACGTGTCAATTTCCAGAATAAAAAGCTATCAAATTTACTGATTTTGGTGCTCGAAAGATCGAGGATCTCTAAATCTCCAGGCGGATGCAACATCTCCAAGGAGCGACAACCCCTTAATGAGAGTTGAGTGAGATGAGAGGCTTCATCTATATTGAGATAGTAAAGATGCTGCATCATATCGAGGGACAATTGTGTGAGTTTAGGGAAGGGAGATTTTTTAAGAAAGAGCACCTCAAGATTGTGGAGAGCATGTAGAAGATGAATTGGTAGCGTCTCTAAGTTTGGGCAATATGACAGGGCTAGTAATCTGAGGTTGGTGAGGGTGGACAGTGAGGAGGGTAGTGACTTGATGCCAGTGTATGAGAGGTCGAGGACTCGAAGTCCTTGCATGTTGTGGAAAAAGTCATCAGATACCTCTTGCAAGAGGAGATTTTCAGAAAGAATCAATGTGGATAGCTGGGGGACATTAGGAGGACGTCCCACTTGTCCTCCAAGTGTTGTTATTCTGTTACCAGCAAGCGATATCCTCGTGAGGTTATCTTTCTCCCACTCACCCACATTGGGAGCCTCTTCAAGGTCCGAACCACATCTCACCAAGCATCTTCCTTGTTGATTAAGAATTGGAACTACCTTGGACACAATGGATTTGGAAACTTCTAAATAATCCAACTCCAAAATCATAGCCCTGTTCCAAAGCATAGAACTTAGAGATTCAGAAACACTGTTCATCCTATGCACACTCTCAAATGGACCAATAAGGCGCTCTGTTCTCCAATATGAACCAAAATAATTTGACGGAGCGCCATCTGGAAACAAGAAAAGGTAGGTGTAACCCTGCATGAGAGCGTCTCCACCAATGCTGATGTTGACGGCAGACAACGAGTTCGCCATGTCTGTCGCCTCCGAACGAAGCAACTCCCAAGCCTCATCATCAGACAAGTCCTCCCACCTTTCTTCGATGTTTACATTTGACTTCATCTCGGACCAAATTTGTTTAGAATGACAAGTTATAACAACCTTGCTGCCAGGCCATACCATGGTTTCCCATGGATTAAATCCTATGTCATCAAGATCAATGGATTGTCGAAGATCATCCAGCACGAGCAAAATCTTCTGATTAGGGATAGTCCAGAAATTCTTCTCGCCTACATTTAAGAAATCTGCATTCTGCATGGCTTTTGAGATACTTGTACGAATGTCCCTCACAGAACCTGGCGTTCTTACCCACACAATTTGATACAAGGTGTCGCTTCTTCCTTCTTCATCTTCTTCTTCATCGCGGCTTTTGGTTACTTTTGAGAGTTCATCAATGACTTGTCTCAAAAAAACCGACCTTCCTACTCCCTCCCATCCATGGAAAGAAAACCGTGAGACATTAGGATCTTGCAAGCATTCCCAAATTCGTTGTCTCATCTTCTCAAATGAAACGCCACTCAACATCACCGCAGCCGCATCCTCGGACGCCATCTCCTTGTCTTTCAAATTATCTCTGAGTCTCGAGAAAATAAAAGAATTACTATGTATAAAAAAAGTATAACACCATAATTATAAAAAATAAAAATAAAAAAAACCAACAGATTTGTGGCCCACCTACTAAGAACCAATGAGCACCTATTACCAAATTTGTGGCCCACCTATTGACAAACTAAACTACTTAAAACAAATGCCTGCCCTTATATGTGCCCTCTTTAAATTTCCCTTCGATAGGATATGGACCCGTCATTAGATTGATTATGCATAAAATCTATGATTTCTTTATAATATTTTATTCAAATAGTATACTGTATATGATCAATTTTATAAATTGACCAAAACACTTTAAGGCCAAATTCTAGTATTCCAATAAAAGAAATGGATATATATGTGTTTTAAGTGGTTCAAACTTCAAATAGGTTGGCCACATTTAAAGAATCGTGAATTTTTCAAAAATTGGAGTGTGGGATGCATGTACTAAATAAAGTATTAAAACAAAGGAAGCAAAAATAGGAAAAAAAAAATGTTTGTCCCCTTGGCATTTTTAGAAGCAGCGTTTATTTGCTAAAATTCTAAATTTCAATAATCTCAAAAGTCGTGAATACCTTTTGAAATTCCAACCTTCTTAGGATTTTTTAATTCATCGATGGAAAGGAGAATTTTTTAATTCCATACAAGGGATAATAGATGGAGATTTTCCAAATCCTCCATACATAAATTCTATGAGTTATGCTAAAGAAATAGGTCCTAAATGACATGACATCTAAAAATGATTTTACTGGTCGAGATAATGGGCTTTCTCTGTCAATCTTGGAGAGTTTTCTCATATGTAGTGCTCTAGGAGCAAACATGTGGACCATCTCGAAAGACGGGACCTCCCGTGATTTCACAAAGTCCAATACAACGAATGGCACCAATGAGCAATGGATAGTATGTAGTGTGTGCGCAGGAGAAAATCATCCCCCACTTATGGATAGGGTTGGGGATCAAAATGGTTGGGGTCCACCTGTGTACAAATTGCAGAGCTAACTTGGTCATCTTAACTACTTCATCATTGGCACACAAGTTTCGCTCCTTCAAAAAATCGACCCATCAATCCAAAGGTCCCATGCCAGATCCATTCAAATGGGTGATTAGGTTGGTCTCACTAGGCGCACACCATGTACGCCTTATTATTATTATTATTATTATTATTGTAAGGTAAGTATTCACACACACACACATTGACTTGTCCCTCAACATATGTGAGGTGACTGGAGATTGATTATTTGTTGTTTATGTGGAAAGGAGGTGCCTCACCAACTGAGCTACCAGTGAATTGACACTGAAAACCTTTCCTATATATAATGAGCACTATCACACTAGCATCATCCATGAGATCACCTGTTTTTACCACTCTCCGATCAATCCAACCTCCCCCTACACTATCTCCTATAATTAATTGGCACAATCCCACTGATCCAACTGCCTCTCACCATTGGATTAAGATCTAACAAAATGATGCATTCTAAAACTATTAAACTGTAAAACATACAAATGCAAATACCCATAATAACAATAAATAAGCCATAAACAACCAAAAAATAAAATAACCACATAATTTTGTTACCTTCTGAATAATCATTAGCCAATAACAACACCAAATAAAGGTACTAATTCTAGGGAAAAAAATTTACTAACATATATATATATATATATATAACAAAAAAAAAAAAGTCCAAAGGACTTATTGTGGTCACGACACCTAGGTCCCCACTATCTATTTTTTAAGATTTTAGATCACTTTGTTATGATTACAATCAATATCATTATACAACAACATCTAATAATAGTTCAATAAATACATTATTGCTTTTATAACAGTCAAATATATATATATATATAGAAAAACATATATTCCAAATCCTCCGGACATGAATTCCATGAGTTATGCTAAAGAAACAAGTCCTAAATGACATGACATCTAAAAATGATTTTACTGGTTGAGACAATGGTCTTTCTCTGTCAATCGTGGAGAGTTTTCTCCTATGTATGTAGTGCTCTAGGAGCAAACATGTGGGACCATCACGAAAGACGGGACCTCCTGTGATTTCACAGAGACCCATATATACGACGAATGGCACCAATGCGCAATGGATAGTATGTAGTGCGTGCGCAGGAGAAAATCATCCATGTATGTGTGTAGACTATTTCACCTGTGTGGAGTGTTCCCATTCGTACCCTGTTGTGGCCTTCACTTATGGATAGGGTTGTGCATCAAAATGGTTGGGGTCCACCTGCATGTGTCCAAATTGTAGAGCTAACTTGATCATCCTAACCACTTCATCATTGGCCCACAAGGTTTTGTCCCTTAAAAAAATCGTCCCATCAATCCAAAGGTCCCATTTGTGGTCCATTCAAATGGGTGATCGGGTTGGCCTCACTAGGAGCACACCATGTGCACCTTATTATTATTATTGTAAGGTAAGGATTCACACACCCACACACACTAAGAAGTCCCTGGCCATATGTGAGGCAACGGGAGATTGATCTTTTGTTGTTTATATGGAAGGGAGGTGCCTTACCAACTGAGGTTTAAGTAAATTGGCACTAAAAAACACTTTCCTATATATAGTGAGCACTATCACACTAGCATCATCCAAGATCACCTATTTTGACCACTCTCCAATCAATCCAACCTCCCCCTACTCACCATCTCCCATAATTAATTGGCACAAGCCCACTGATCCAACTGCATCTCACAATCGGATTAAGATCTAACAAAATGATGTCTTCTAAAACTATTAAATTAACCATTAAACATACAAACATACATACCCATAATAACAATAAATAAGCCATAAAAAAACCAAAAAATGAAATAACCACATAATTTCTTTACCTTCTGAGTAATCATTAGCCAATAACAACACCAAACAAAGGTACTAGTTCTAGAAAAAAAAATACTAACATAAATAAAAAAGCCGAAGGAATTATCGTGGTCACAACCCCTAGGTTCCCACGATCTATTTTTTTAAGAATTTTTTTATCATTTTGTTATGATTATAATCATTATCATTATACAACAACATCTAATAATAGTTCAATAAATACATTATTGCTTTTAGAACAGTCAAACATATATAGTAAAACATATAATGTTATCATCGAAAAACAGCATCAACTAACAAAATTAGCCCAGACCTCAGGAGGTTGTGTTCCACCACTCCTTTCCTCTACACTACATATATATATGGGAGTCTTATTCACAAGGGGTTTGCACACAGCAAATCGCAACTTGCATAATACAGAATGAAGCTCGGAGGCTTTAAGGATTCCGACAACTCTTCTAATTCTTCTAAAAGTGCAGGGAGTTGGTTAGTTTATATTTTTGCTGTTTGAGGATGTTTTATTTTCTATTGTTGTAATGATGCTTCGGTCTATCTTGTAGCTCTTTGATTTTCTTTTAATGTAATGCCTTCTCCTTGCCAAAAAACTAAAAAAGAAAAAAAGCAGAATATATAGAGATATAGATGCAACCATACCATGCCTATCCCTCTGTGCCCCAAAAGAAAACTCAACAAAAATTTATTAGACGACAGTAGTAGATAAAAATAAATTAAAGGTTATAAACCATAATAACACAATCATATGCTCAGCCAGGGGCGGAACTAAGCTTTGTGGACATGGGGCGTTCTGATCCACAATGTCTTAAAGGTTGCATGAAACATATGGCTCATGTCCAACTCAAGTAAAGTTATTGCCCCACCCTTGACTCGGAAAATCCTAATAGTAATAGAAAATACAAGATCCATAGTAGTGATCATAACAACAACAATATGAAAAGAAAAACCAAGAGAAATAATAGAAATACAAAATAATAATAGTAGCAATGGCAGTAACAACATTAATGATAAATTGATAGTTATAAAGATAAATATTGGAAATGATCATCTGTAACATTATATTAACAACATTGATAAAGTTAATATTATCAATAATAACAACACTAATAAAACTAATAAAAATAAATAAAAGGAATAACAGAAGTGATAACAGTGAAATGGCCACTAAATTGCTTATGAAAATAGACATTAAGAACTAAAATAAGCATAAACTTTTAAAAAATTAAGATAATAACAAATATAGCTCCCCCATTGCTACTCCTAGGTCAACAAAAAAATAGAATAAATATTCATGAGAAATTAAAGTTAAGTACAAAGAACAAACATGAAACATGATACCTACAATAAAATTTAAGAAAGAAATCAAGAAATAAAAGTGAAAAATAAATAAATAAGATAAAAATATGAAACAATTGAAATAGTTAATAACAGAGGATTTAGGCGTCATCCCGTGCCTCGGCCTCGAAAAAATTGAAAACCAATAAAGATAATCTAAATTAGAATTGATTTGATTTTTAATTATAGTATGTTAATCTCTCTTTTTTGAACCTTTATGGCGTGAAGAAAGCGAATGTAAGCAATTTACAACCTTTTAAGTAGGGTTCATCTATAATCATATAAAATAATAACTTAACTAAATCCTAATTCAAGGAAACATATAAATTAAGCTTTTCTAACTTGTTTATTAAAAAAAAAAAGAATCCCTAATAACTATAAGACTCATTAACACCAACAAGAGTTTAATTCCTTTTTCTTCATATCATGTACCAAATATTTGAAAAAGGGCTTGACCGGTAAATGAAATTGAAGATTACTCTAAGACTAAATGTGTGATCTCAAAACAAATTTAGCTTAGATGATTTATAAAAAGAAAAAAAAAAAGAAAACAATCAATCAAATCAACACAACAATTTCAACCCAAATTGGTCTCTTGTCTCTATCTCGAATCAAGTGAAATTAACCTCATACTAACATAGGACTCAAAAATTAGCCTTTACCTTATTTGCATCGTTATTTGTTTGAAGAATTAGCCTTAATTTATACCTCTATTTCGCACAGGAAATTAAAGGAGTACCTAGAAATAGGGTTGATCTTCTTTTTAAAATACTTGACATGATCCTTTTCTTTCTTCATTCACTTGCCTTCATTTGCTTGAATGTTAGTTAAACTATTTATAACATGGATTGACTTTTATTAAGACCCATATAAGTGAATGGATGACTGTTGTGTTGTTAGCGTCGCATTCAATGAGTAAGAACCACACACCATATGTCTCACATTGGTCATAGTCACAGGATGGAGTCATGACCGCTACCATGACTTATGATCATAACCTATGAGTTTTTTAGAATTTTTACAAAAAAAAAAAAAAAAAAAAAAAACTAGCTTTGAACCAGAATTAGACAAATTAATTATGAAGAACACATAATTAACTAATTAGGATGCAATAACTTTTTTTTTTTGGACAAAATTACCTTCATGGCAAAACCGTTACATGGATGACGGTGTTGTTACCTGCGTAACGATATTATTAGCCTTATGACACTCATTTTGTATAAATCAAAACCGATGTTTTAGTTTCTCCATCTCCATTTTCATTGAAGGCTCTCTGAATGTTTAAGCCACTCAAAATCAAAATACTTCTATTTATCAGCGCGGGTTCATAACTAACTCAAATCAATGAGACATGAAGTGTTGTGAGAACATAGAAGTTGCTTATTATATATACATAATGCAAGAGAGAACTAAACCTGGAAAAAGAAGAGGGGATTATTTTAAAAAATGACTAAAAGAGAAGATTAGTGTGGGTCTCTTTTGCCTTAAAACAAAGAATCACTATTCAATGTTATTGGGCCCGATCATGTTTTTATTAGGCTGATGGTTCACGCCCGGATTCAGCACACTGGCTTGAAAGTTAGGCCCATACCCAGCCCATTTTCAAATATATATGTAGTCCTTTTGCGGAAACATGTTAGGCCAGATCGTTTAGTGTACTTAGTCCCCGAGCCAGAACTGGTGATTATAGAGCCCAAAAGAAAGGCCCATGTAGGTGTTGTACTAAAGACCTATTAATGAAGCCTAGACTGTCGATGGGTAAGGATGGCCTGTTGGGTCATTAGGCCAGGCCCATTTTAGCCTGAGTTTGGACAGATTCTAGACGCCTGTTGGTCACCCTAAATGTTAAGCCTGTTTAAAATATGAGCAAGGCGTGGGTCGGTTTAGGTAGTCCCCTTCAGATTTAGGCTTAAGACAACGTGTTTAACATATGAATGTGATTAACACAAATCATCTTAACGTATAGTCTAGATCGTTAATCGAGGATCTCACCCTCGGTAGCTAATATTCAGTCTCATATGCATGGTCTACCTATCAACAATTCAAGCGGCTCAAAATAAATACTCTACTGACCTCCCTCAAAGTTCACAAACTAAAAAGATGGTCGGCAAGATTAAGCATATGATTAAGAACGTGATTAGCATAAACTTATACTCTTCTATTAATTATCATATGCATTAATCACGTTCTTAATCTCATATCAAATCTTAAATATTTTTATAATATACAAAAAAGAGCAATTATAAAATCTTAACCTCTAGATTAGATCGTTCAAATAAATTGCCCCACCTCTAGGTTAATATTATCCATCACGATCACATTAATCATTTATAAAATATTTGAATAAAATATTATATAGCATTGAAATGTTTCTTTCACATGCATCTGACGGGGGGGGGGGGGGTGTTAGGATTAGGCCTGGATGCAATTTCGGACTCAGGATTTTCATTTGGGAGGTGCGGGCAAGGTCAAGTTAAAAAGTTAAATAAGAAAATAAAAAAACTTTAGGTATTATTTAAGGAGTTTTTCGAATCTGTGGGTGCGGTCACGTAAGTCCGTCCCTGCCTTGCCTGGATGTTAAGCCTGCTTAGTATATGAGTAGACTTGGGCTCTACAATCAATTCATAGCCCAGCCCACTTGTATAACATATGTTATTTAATATAATTAAGCACGATTGGTTAGGATCACCAATATTGTCCACCTCAAGGCCCGAGAGTGTGTGAGTTAGAATATTCCTCCTTAGCAAATAATAATAATTATAATAATGATGATGATGATCATAATAACATCACCACCACCACGACTTCTTCTTCTCCTCCTAATAATAATAATAACAATATTATTATTATTATTATTATTATTATTATTATACCATGCGTTTGATCTTTCTAAAATGCTAGAGAGACCCACTGGGAATGATCCAATGCAGGGCATACGTCCCTCCATAGTACACCATATTCTTTATTATTCTTCTTTTGTTTAGAACATCATCTTTATTCTTAATGTGTTTAATTAAGAAAGGTACCATACTTTTGCCAACACACTTAATGGTTGAGTGGTGTTAGCAGTAATTGGTACTTTAATTTCACATGCTTATCCACGGATCCGTGTGGGCCTCAAGTACCCATTAGCCGAATATGGCAAAAAAAAAAAAGAGTAGAGAATTTTAGGGGAAAATCCTTTTATACTCGTTGAAAACCAAAAGGGCCTTCAAATCTTAATATAGACCATATAGGTCCTACTGCCACTTTTTTGTCATTTTTTTCATGTTTTCGTTGAGCGGCGATATCACCGTTGATTTATACATGAAAGGGGATATCACTTTTTTGTCCTTTTTTCATTTTTTCGGTGAGCAGGGATATTTCCGTTCAGCCATTCACAACTGGGTGGGGATATCCTCACTTATTAGAATTAAAACACTTCGTCTAATTGAGTGTTTTGCCTATGCTGGGCAGCGATATCCCCGTCTATCTGAGTGTGCTAATTGTGCTAGGCGGGGAATATCAGGTGGGGTACCATTTCTTTTCTTCTTCCATGTCAATCTTTATTAGTGCCCCAGGTATTGTTTATAGGGGCGTTTGGTCGGAGGTCCCTCAAAATATGACTTTGTTGCAAACGATTCACAAAAAAAAATCACACAGCCAAAGGTCCTCTAACAGCTAATTTATCCTTTCTTTAAATCATATCACATGATTGGTAGGATATCTCATTAATAATAGTCAATTACCATTTAATTGGCCGCGATCAATCAAATCTCATTAATGACATTTTTCAAATAAATTCTAAAAACACACAAGTAAATTTCAAAATAACGCAAATAAATTCCAAAAAACGCAATAACTTCAAAAAACTCAATAAATTTTAAAAAAGCAATAAATTTCAAAAGAACACAGATAAATTTAAAAAGACGCAAATAAATTTTAAAAGATCCAAATAAATTTCAAAAAATGTAAATAAATTCCAAAAGAAGAAAATAAATTTCAAAATACATAAATAAAATTAAAAAACGCAAATAAATTCGAAAGAAATCAAATAAATTTAAAAAAAACGCACTAATTTCAAAAAACACAAAAAATTTCAAAATAACGTAGATAAATTCAGAAAAAAGCAAATAAATTTCAAAAGATCCAAATAAATTTCAAAAAATATAAATAAATATCAAAAGATGAAAATCAATTTAAAAAGATGCAAATAAATTTCAAAAGATCCAAATAAATTTCAAAAAATATAAATAAATTTCAAAAGATGAAAATCAATTTTAAAAGATCTAAATAAATTTCAAAAGATGTAAATAAATTTCAATGACACAAATAAATTTCAAAAGATATAAATAAAATTAAAAAACGTAAATAAATTTAAAAAACGCAAATACAATTGCCAAAACTAAGATAAACCAATTTTCCAAATTTTAGAAAAATTTACCAAAAACTCAATTACATTTGTGCAGAACTCAGATAAACTTATTCCAAAACAAAAGATAAATTAGCCAAAAATTCAGATAGATTTGTCCAGAACTCAGATAAATTTGACAAAAAATGAAAAACTCAGATAGATTTATATAAAACTCAAAGAAATTTGTTTCTAAACTTAGATAAATTTGCGAAAAACTCAAATACATTTGACAAAAAATCAAAAACTCAGATAAATTTGACAAAGATACCAATTTGTTGTGATTGTGTGTGCAGAAGCGTGCGATCAATAAGCAAACAAATCAAAGCCACACAAAAAGAACACGGATTGACATGTTCGGTGATTTCACACCTACGTCCACAGACAAAGATCGTCTTCTTCTTCTCCACTTCGATCAACGTAGAGTCCGGATCTTCACCTCGCTGTCTTGCTGTTCTCCGGTTCCACTTCAAACCTCTCTCTCTGGTTCAGAGAAATTAGAGAATTAATCCAACGGACCGGTCCAATCCTCTTGTGACTGCAAGATCCAAATTGATCACAGAGACTACTATCCTCTCTGGAAACCGACTGCGACGAAAAACTTGTCTGCCCTATTCTCTGTAACTTCTTCGAGCAATGGCCGAACCTAGGTTCGGAATCCTCTGGTCTGAATATTGATGCAGCAGGGCTCATATTCTGTGATTACGACCGCTTCGGAATCCTCTGTAAATTCCGGGTGGAACTCAATCTCTTCACTGCTCGTCTTCTTCAACTAGGTTCTGTAACAGAACCTGATGCGCCTCCACTTAAGATTTTCCTTGAGGAGGAGAATTTCTTTTGATTGATTTTTTTATTATTAATCCATAGAATTGTCTTGCTACTTCACCAACCGATCTACTTGAATAGGGATGAACGCCTCTTGGACAAATGGCCAACTCCCCCTTGTGGGTAGAATCGATTCATCACTTAGGATGACAAGTGTCGTTGGGGAAAGACTAAAGGGCTGGAACGATTTCAGCTATGTAAAAGTAGCCAAGAGGCACCAATGGATAGTGTGGGACTGGCAATGATGTCTGCGTCTCGTTCTCCGGCCTAACAATGAGGGCAGCGCAAAACCGGATTGAAGAAGAAGAAGAAGAGGAAGAATGGAAGATTTAAAATTTAAAAATTTAAAATTTTATGCCTAATCAATTGAAAGGGCAAATCAGTCATGAAAGTATATGAGGTGGCGTATCTAGGGACCTCTCGCCATGAGTATCTAGGAACCTCTCGCCGAAATATGTCCAACTGCATGGACTACAGGCCTTAGAGGAAAAGTTGATGAACTGAAGGCCTTACAAGATCTCTATGAGGGACCTTTCACTAATTTTCTCTTGTTTATAAGGATTTAAGAAGTTTTGAGTAAAAGGAAATTCCATTTGTTAAGAGAATTGCACTACAAATTCATTATCAAGTCAAACAAACAATTCTAATTTGGTGAAGAGAGTTTGAAACAAGTGTCCTACTTAAATGGGGTTTTCAATGTCCACACTAGGCAAATTGAACCATGGAATCGTATGAGGCAAGAAGAATATGCTATATATACAAATGACTTGCTTGTTTGGTAATTCAAAGATAAATATGAAGTGCTTTTGGTAGGCATCATTTACAGAAAGAATTCCCTTATAGGTGAAGGGTAGCAACATGGCCTAGTTGGGGTTGGCCATGGTTGAGGGAGAAAGAGGCAAGGAGGAAAAAAGGGGAAAGAGAGAGAGAGAGAGAGAGAGAGAGAGAGAGAGAGAGAGAGAAAAGAAGTAACTTGGAGTCACATTGTGGTGGCTGGTGCTCGCTACTAGCGGGGGAGAGCAGATCGAGGTTGAAGATGAAAGAGTGGAAGAAAAAAAGAAACCCGTGGAGGAGAAGAGAGGAGAAAGAAGAAGAAAGGAGGGAAGCTCGTGGAGGAGATGAATGGAGGAGGAAGAAGAAAGAATAAGGAGGAGAGAAGAGGAGGATGAAAAAGAAAGCTCATGGGGGAGAAGATATTTTGGGTGGGTATTAAAGAAAATGGGATTCCCCGCTTAGGAAATTTAAAAAAATAGAAAATTGGAAAGGGCCCTTAGGACTTCTATGGTGGAAAATTGTACTTCGGGTCCTTTTTGGTCTCCACTCGATATAAGATGATTTTTTCCATAAAATCCTCAAAAAGTATCATACTTCTATCGTTGTTCTCCCATGCGTAAAAAGTAACTTTTCAATTTTCTGATACCCTACCCTTACGATGGGAAATGGATTTACATACACAACATGAAATTTTGTCTTTTTTTTCTTAACTCTTCGTTGAGAAAACTTTGTTCCACTAAACTATATGGACCAGCATGCTATTAATATGAAAAAGATCAGTTCGTCCCGCCAAACATTATATGCATTAAGAAATTGAAAATATAATAGTAAACAAGAAGAAAATCATTGTTTTTAACTGAATGGATAAAAACATCCAAACAAGTCCAAGCTTTTAAACACTTTGGTATTTTTGGTAACCAAAGCCACATTGACATGCCTCGCATGCTGAATTTCACTCTAGTTTGGATAACAACGAAAAAAATGTCCTTAATCCAGTGTATTTTATTTTTTTAGGGAGAACTTCAAATAAGGCCTTAACCTTTTGCCATGTTTAAAAAAGGACACAAGTTTCATGACTTTTCAAATTGGTGGCTAAATTTTCCACTAAGTTTTCAATTGATTTCATTTCGGTAGGACTTGGAGCAAGGGTTAAGGATTTGGGTAGAAAATGGATTTGGGTTTAATGATTTTGGGATTTTGTCCTTTTTTAATTGATTAGAGTACTGGGATTTTGAGGATTTTTTTAGGGCTTCTACAAAACTTTGGAGATTTTTGGCTATGGGTTTTTGAGTTGATTTGAGCATTTAGAGCTTTTGTTGTTGTCAATATTTCTCTCACTGCGTACTGGTTCTCTAATGGGAATTGGTTCCGAGTCGAAACCGGTTCTTATATGAATCCGGCTCGGAACCAACCCATTTACATCTCTACCAGCTTCCTCATGATGAGCAATCGCAACCAGCAATATCCTCACGATAATCGGTGACATGTAGTGGCTTCTGAAAGTGTGACATGGCTTTAAATGAAGGGTAATTTGAATATTTAAGAAAAATGAGATAAAAAGTTACCATAAAATACTTTTAAATGGTCAGATATCCTTAATTGAAAATTTACGAAAAAAATTAAGTCCCATAAATGAATGTGCACCGGGCAAGAAGTGAAGTGAAAATAGCCAGCTCCCATTCTTTATTATCAATTAAGTCTCAAAACTTCTGGAGAAATTAAAGGCAGTACTTACTAGTTGTCATCGTTGATACCGTAAAAGGTCAAACAAATACTAAAAAAATTATTTAAAATTCTCAAAAGCACACAAGATATTTTATTTTATATTGATATTCTATTTTTTTTCCTTTCGTTTTTGTCGTTTGCTCAGGTGGAACTAATGTTTTAAACAAAATGTAGCTATACAACTAAATCAATTGATGAGACCCACCTTAAAAATCTTAGATGCTAACATTGTAACCTTTCATTGTATAGGGATTTTCTCGTGAAATAAAGGTAAAGTAAATAATCAAATTAAGAGAAAATGAAATATTGGGGAGTTATGGTGATCTTTTATTTTCAGCGGATTGGTAAGGGATTTTTTTGACTTTTTGTGTAAAAAATAAAAATTTCTTATCTTTTAGTGGTTTGAGGACTTTTTTTTTCTTTTGAAAAACTACTGGAGAATTTTGAAATTATATACTTTTGATATGATCAATGGGTCTTTACATGTCTGGGAAATGGAAGTTTTACTTTGGCTTTATTTTACATGTAAATTAACAAACCGCCGTAGCTCTTTCGCTAGTGAAGTCGGGTGAAGTGTCATTTCAAGAGATAATAAAGTAAAAGACGCCAAATCCAAAAGTAACATGTTTAAAAAAAACACATCTACTTTTTAAAAGAAAAAGAAAGTTCAAAAAGTTACTTTTAGATGTCACTAAATGACAAAAAAAGTCACTTTATCTAAAAAAAGTAAAACAATTACATTCTCATTTTACCAAATGACAAGAAAATATCACTTTTTTATTTGACCCCTTTTCTATTTTTATCTTTTAATCATCTACCTTACTTCATTTTAACTATGAAGTTACCAAAGTCGCCCAAACACTTTCATCCTTGAATATACAATGTAGATGCTAGGCCGAGCTCGAGCCCGGATAATCCTTAGCCCGGCTCACAAACCCCTAGATGATATTTCTTCTTTTTTTATTTTATATATTTTAATTTGATCATTTATCTCACCTCATTTTAACTATAAAGTAACAAAATTGCCCCAAGCATTTCCATTTTTGCCCATCTATAGCTCACTCTTGACCGTATACCTTTCAAAAATCATGATAGGCCAACAGAAATCACATGCACTTAGTTCTCATCAAACTTAAACTTCAAAATCAGATATTTATTGAAAAGAGGTGGACCGTGATCCATCCACTCAAAATCACAATGCAATAGATGCTGCGATAGTTAATCTAAGATCATTCTTATTGGGTTAAAGACATTGGGGATGTGTGGGGACCATTGTGAACCAACCCCTGTTGATATCGGCGAAACACGCCCGCCTCGGTCTCGGACGCAGACCCCGTATTACTTCGGTTTCGGCACTTCAGGAAACAATGTTCAGTTCGGCCACGCCACCCCGTCCCGTCTCGGCTGTGCGGGACTTCGTTTACATCTATCAGCCACGGCCCTGTCAGGGCAAGGCCCAAGGAAGGGGTTTGATGGGACCCTAGCCGCCAGCGGATCAGGGCAATGTCAGGCCCAAAGTGACGGGCATTAAATGCAGCATGGGCTGATCGGACTCGCATTAAATGCGAGAGGGGCTGTGATGGACCTTCATTAATGACTTTGTGGGCTGACATGACCCAGGTCACATCACAAAACCCACTGGCACTCACCCAAGACTGTTCCATATATAAGGCACGAACCAGACCAAAGGGGAGGTAAGCATTTTTTTTTGCAAACAACCACTCTCTCTTCTTCTTCTTCTCCGATCGGTTGCTGACTTAAGCATCGGAGAGCCCTGCGCTGCCCGCAGCCAGGGTCCTCTGACTCTTGTCTTTCTCCTCTTTCAGGTTCAGACCGTCGCAGCTATCTCCTCCATGCATTGAGTAAGTTCTCAGAGGCCTCTTGATCTTGTGAGTATTATTCTTGCACTTACCGGGGATACCCACTTCATAAGGGAAATTTTTTTTTTCCAAAATGTCACCACTTCGTTGAAACGGTTGAAAAAAAAAATTCGCAGGCCGGCTCCACTAAGGAGCCTCACGAATTTCTCGTGAGTGGTAGCCTCAGAGCATCTCCAAAGATCCTTTTTTCGATTTGTGGAGATCTCGATCGGTTCTCGAAGCTTTCTGTCTGCGAGATTTTTCAGGCAAATGATAGCTCTTTTGAAGGTAATACACGAGCACGTGTGGGGTCCCTTCCATTTGGGATATTGTTACAGATTCATCTCGGGAAGATCTCATGAGAATTTTTAAATTTCGAGTTTCTTTTGTCTGGAATGGATTATAGGGGAAAGTGTTAAAAAAACATATTTTTTTAATGAATTTCTCGCGTCTTTTTGGTTGAAAATATCGAGATGCTATGAGGAAAATATCATTCCAGGTGAATAGAGTGATGATGAGAATATCGTGATATGTCGTTCTCCCTACCCGTTTATTTCTTTATTTATATACGTTTTGGTTGTGTGGGTCCCACCTGGATCTGCCTACCCTATATAAATATAAGGGTTAGGGTTGAAAATTCACTTCTCATACATTTGAAATGTCCACCAACTATGCCCAGCCAAATGCATTGAAAATAATGAAACAAGGAGAGAGAAATTTTTTTTTTTTTTTTTTTTTTTGGGTGAGCTTGATTAGGCTCGATTCAAACATGATGGTTTCACTTTCATGAGCCAAGCTCCAAATCGGTGTTGCTTGGTTCAACTGAAGATAAGTCTTGATTGGGTTACAATATAAATCTTTATTGACAGTCGTAGATGTGGACCCATAGAATTTTCTTTAGTGGGACACTATGTAAATAGAAAAGAATATGAAGATAAAACTTTTGGTCCATTTTCAAAAAAGAATTATGAAGATTTGAATGTTTCAGGAAAAAATATATATATAAGTTTTTTCCAATTCTTTCAATCAAGTGCCCTCGATAACAAAATTTTGAGAAACTGCATTACCACACTAGGCCTATAGGGGACTTCCCCGGCCCTTTTTTTAGGGATTATTCTTGCCCGGGGATACCTTCCATTAAAAAAAAAAAAAATTCCTCTCGATAACAAAATTTTGAAAAATGACAAAAACGCCCTCATGTCATTTTTTTCAAAACTTTTCTTTAATATATGATAGAGAAATGACGAAGTCCAAAGCAAACGATCTAGTAGGGCCCACTTTA
The DNA here is from genome assembly GCA_038049695.1 of Cinnamomum chago. Lineage (NCBI taxonomy): Eukaryota > Viridiplantae > Streptophyta > Magnoliopsida > Laurales > Lauraceae > Cinnamomum > Cinnamomum chago. Next base: position 1,737,913 of record CP142457.1, read on the forward strand.
AGAAACTTTATGCATGGATGGTTATAAAAGGGTGATTCCTAATGGGTAAAAAACTCATTAAATGGTTATGATCATTAAAACCAAAATGGGCAGTTTTTAGGAAAGAAAGAAGTTAAGGAAAAAAATAATAATAGAAACCTATCATAAGGCCAAGGATATCTTTGTTATTTCGCAAAAAATTTCTATACTTTTTTTAAAAAATGAGTGGAAAGTTTTATACATTCTTGAAAATTTCCATTTTTGTGTGTGGGTTCATCTAAATATTGATATATACACACACACACAGAGGTTGAATATTGTAGTTTGATTGCACTTTCTTATTACGATTCCAGCTAGATCCTAGGATTGGAGAACTTTATATATTTTGTGTTTCTTTTACATCTTTTCTGTTTGCATTCTTGAAAGTTATTTCCACTCCATTGGCTATTGCAGTGGTGGAGTTTTTATTGCGTACTCAGAACCAAAAGCAAATGGTGTTGAAAAAAGTAATGAAACACCTCAAGTGAATTCCAGGAAGCAGAGAGTGGTAGTCTTGGGAACTGGATGGGCTGGCACCAGTTTCTTGAAAAATCTTGACAGTTCCATGTATGATGTTCAGGTGGTGTCACCCCGTAATTATTTTGCATTCACTCCTTTGTGGTAGTGTTACTTGCGGTGCAGTGGAAGCACGCAGTATTGTTGAGCCCATTCGTAACATCATAAAAAAGGAAAGTACAAACAGTCCTTAATAGAAGTGAGTATCCATATATTTGAACTTCAATGATGATATTTAAACTCCTGAAATTTGACCCATGAAATCATGTATGCAGTGTTTTAGCTTGAATAATCAGTAAATTGTCCATATATTTGAACTTCAATGATGCTATTTAAACTCCTAAAATTTCACCCATGCTTCTAAACTTGCTGAAACCATGTCCGCGGACCTGATAAAGCTGGTTTTAGCTTCAAATGATCTGAAAGTATCCACTGAAAAATGCAGAAATGTTTTCCTACAAGCAACCTTATATGCAGTCTAGCTCCTTGGGGCTCATTTGGGCCCACCTTTGATCAGTGCAGGCGCTTTCACACTCTTGAGTCTCATCCCTCCATGATGTGGCACTAGGCCCAATTTCACTCTCATCAAAACCATTATGGCATTATCCACCATTGGACTGAATCTCTAAGAAATCTATGGTTAAAAGAACACTAATCTTTATGACTATCAAATCAAGGGCTAGGATGATCGGCTGGGGCTGGTTTTTTGTACCCTGCACACACTGATTATGAGGTGTCTGGGCCCCATGAGCTAGACTGCATATTTCTAATATGCAGTCTCCTCGTCAGAGAGCATTACCCCTGAAAAATGAACACATTAGGAATCTGTTTCAGCTGACTACTTTTGCAACTTCTTGTTTCTGCTGCTTGAGATGGTTTCAATGCATTTTGACATAATCCTTTCAGTACATAATATACTAACAAGAGGAGCTCACACCTTGATGATATAGTTTGATAGTGTAGTAAACCTTTCCTTTTCTTTTAGTATTTTATTCATCTCTTTTTTAGTACATTTTGACCCATAACAATTTATTTTCAGCAGGTCACAACAGTTTTGACTTTGGTGAGCCATCCCACAGCGTAGATTTAAAACTTTAGTTTTACCAGCTAAACATTTATTCTTGGGCTGCTTCTTTTAATGAAAGTAGCCATTCAAAAAAAAAAAGAAATTTTTTTTCTTTGGCATGAATATTTATGTTATTCTATTTTAAGAGTTCCCTTAATTTTTGAAACACTCACCAACTTAACTTAATATTAATGTCAGGGTTGGCTTTGTTGTAGTTAGGCACTTGTGTTTATCTTTACATAGAGTTAACTAACTTAGTCTACATTTTGAAAAATTGTTATTTTCTTCTTTATTTCTATGGCAGAAAAGTGAAGAAATTCAGTTTTTTGAAGCCGAGTGTGTGAAGATTGATGCAGCAAACAAGAAAATTTGCTGTCGCTCCAATCATGATGTGAATTTAAAAGGGAAAGAAGAATTCCTTCTAGACTATGATTACTTGGTGATAGCATTGGGAGCCCGGTCGAATACCTTTAACACTCCAGGTGTGATGGAGAACTGCCATTTTTTGAAGGTAAACTTGATGTGGATTGGTTCAAGGCCAGTAACCAAATTTTCAAATAAATAGGGAGCTTTCAAGGAAAATTTTGGCATTTGCCCAGTGCCACACCCAATTGAAAGGCCATTGGGCCATTAAAAAAATAAAGAATTAAAATAAAAATAAAAATAATCCACGTGAATTCCACTGCCTGAATTAAATCGCCTATAGTCAATAAACCACCGATTTATTTCGAAGATTGATCATTTACTTTAAACTAAACAGTTCCTCATGCTGTAGTTAGCTGGACCCTGTTCAAACATGTGAAAGATTTGGGGGTGATCTCCACCAGTTAAAACCCAACTGATGACTGATCCCAGGTATTAAAATAGACTTACACGGATTTGTTGTGTATGGCAACTGTAAGTACTTTGAGTGTTGGCTAATTCATTGGGTGGACAAAACATGGGAGTCCATGTATTTTCGTACTCTTAGATGGACCACTTCGTGTTGAAGAAGGATTTCAACTTCGCAAGAGTCAGAAGAAAATTCACGAAAATTCAGGCGCAGAAGCAGACCGATCGATCGGCCATCAGGACCGATCGATCGCCAGAAAAAGGCTTACAGTTAAAACACAGACCGATCGATCGGTCTGTCTTGACCGATCGATCGGACAGCGACGAAATTCAGCCTGTTTGTAGTTTGTTCTTTCTGAAACTCTGTCTTTCAATCCTAATGGGACTCAACCTCTTCCATACGAATTCCAGAGCCTATTTAAGAGATTAACCTCTTCACAAAGCCTGCACCTCTCTATGAACTAAACCCTAAACTATCCTAAGAGAGATCTTCCTCCTTCAGAGAGTTCTTGTGAGAATTACATGTGCTGAAGCATTACTCTTTGGAGAACCAACTTCCATCCTCCAGCCAATTCGTCTTGCCCAAGACGTGGAGATTGAAGCACGGGAGAAGGTGAAAGGCGTGGTCGTCGACAAGATTCACGGTGGTCCTTAGGTTGTGGTCAACTGTAAAGGAGAGTGAGTTCATCTTGTAACCTTTGAATTGATAGTGCTTGATCTTTCTGGACCGGTGCTAAGGTCCCGTGGTTTTTTCCCTTTTCAGGGTTTTCCACGTAAAAATCTGGTGTCCATCTTATTGCTTGATTAACTTAGATTTTCCGCTTTCCATATTAGTATCTGTGCTGGGATTTGTTTTATTTTTTCTGTTAGGTTTGAGTTTATCAACCCTCCAGGAATTTTCAATTGGTATCAGAGAGGTTCACACTAATCTGTTGTGTGAGATCTTCTCAGACTTCTGATATGGATATTGTTAGAGATGGATCCTCTATTTCCAAACCTCCTCTCTTGGATGGATCGAACTATCATTATTGGAAAGTTCGAATGACTGCCTTTCTTCAATCCATAGATTTGGAGGTCTGGAACTGTGTGGAACTTGGCTACACCAAGCCTACTGTTGTTACTGATGACAACAAGACCATTGAAAAACCCATGCCTCAATGGACTAAGGATGATAAACAAGCCTTCAATTATAACAGTAAAGCATTGAATGCTGTTTTTAATGGTGTCTCTCCTTCTGAATTTCGTCGAATTTCTATTTGCAAAACTGCTAAGGAAGCTTGGGATATACTAGAAACTGTTCATGAAGGTACTCTCAAGGTAAAACAAGCCAAACTTCAGAATTTGGCTACTGCCTTTGAAATTTTGAAAATGGATGAATCTGATGTGTTTGATGATTTTAATGATAAGTTGACTGCCATTGTTAATTCTACTTTCTATTTGGGTGAAGTAATTCCTGAACCTAAAATTGTTAAGAAGATTCTTCGTTCTCTTCGTGAGAGATTTGACCCAAAAGTAGTGGCAATTGAAGAGTCCAGCAATTTGGACTTAATCAAACTTGATCAATTGGTTGGCAACATGCAAACATTTGAAGCCAATCTCAAGAAAACAAAGAAAGCTAAAGGGATGGCTTTGAAGTCTCATCTGGAGCATGAAAATGACTCTGACCAAGAGACTGAAGACCCAGAACTTGATGCTCTCTTTGTTAAGAAGTTCAAAAGATTTTTGAAAAACGACAAGAAGGATTTTAAAAAGAACTTCAAAAATTCCTTTAAAAAAGGACAGAATAAACCTTCTTCTTCGTTTAAACCCAATGCTGGTCAAAATCCTGAAAAACAAGTGTCCAAAATTCCTCCCAAGAGTACACACTGTTATGAATGCAAAGGGTTTGGTCACTATGCCTCTCAATGTGTCAATAGAACTTTTCGATCTCAAGGAAAGGTTTTGAACGTGACATGGGATGATGATTCAGACCAAGACTGTAATGACACTGAACCAGAATCTTCATCACCTGAACATGGAAAGTTTATGGCTTTTATGGCAAGATCTAATGAGTCTGTTTTGCAGGATGAAGTGGAAAAATCTGATGATATTAGTTCAGAGGATCTTAATCCTTTGTCAGAAAATGAACAGGATTTAGTGGAAGCATATAATAGTCTCCTAAAACACTCTAGGAGAATGACACATCTGAATGATATTCTAAAAAGAAAGTGGAAGGCTGCTGAAAAAGAAAATCTGGATATTAAATCTGAACTCAGTGAAGCCCAAGGTAAAGTATTTCAACTTGAAACACAGCGTGCCATTTTATCTGACAAGTTGATTTCTGAAGGGAATGGACGTGAGTCACACCATAAGCTCTTTGTTCAAGCTGAGCAAGAGATACTGAGTCTGAAGAAAGAACTGGATTTAAGCAAAGCAGATAATGCTAGTCTTTCGGACAAACTAAAGAAGACTATTGCTGAAATGGACTCTACCAAATCTGATCTTGATCGGATGAACAAAGGGTCAAAGAAGCTGGATGAAATTCTGGGTGCACAAATCATGTCAAGCAGCAAGCACGGCCTTGGATTCGAACATGGTGCTGCTTCTACCAATAACCAAGGTAAATTTGTGCGAGGTAAGACACTGTTTTCTATTGATCCTATTGTTTCTAACTCACAACATGTGAATCACATTGTCAAGAAACATATGCCTCAACGTACTTTTGTTCCTACTTGTCACTTCTGTGGAATCCTTGGACACATTAGGCCTCATTGCAATAAATTACGTAAAAGACTCCAAAATGGAAGAAGAAACATGAATTTGATTCCTTACACTCTCAAACGAAAATCCATTTGGATACGTAAATCTGATCTCTATTGCAATGTGGTACTCACTGCTCTTAAAGCTCAAAGTTCACATGTCTGGTATCTAGACAGCGGATGCTCTAGACACATGTCAGGGGATAAGTCACTTTTCACATCCCTCGAGAGTCATCATGGTGGAAATGTTCAATTTGGAGATGGAAGCAAATCAAAAGTCATCGGTAAAGGATCTGTCAACCTACCAGGTATGTCAACTCTCAATAATGTCTTTCTGGTTGATGGACTTAAGGCAAACTTGCTGAGCATCAGTCAATTCTGTGAGTCAGGTAATGAAGTTCATTTTTCCCTAAACTCTTGCACTATTGTTGATAGTCATGGAAAACATGTGCTCTCTGGTAAAAAGAATTCAGATAACTGTTATGTGGTTGCTAATGAAAAAGTCTTGAACTGCAATTCTGCTACCATCAATACGGTTGACCTTTGGCATCAAAGACTAGGTCACATTAATCATGCTGATTTGGAAAAACTCTCTAAACAAGAATTGGTTCGAGGACTCCCCAAACTTCAAAAACCGGATAACCACGTCTGTGGTGCTTGCCAATTGGGGAAACAAATTAGAGCACCACATAGAAAATTGGATGTGCTTACTACCAAGAGACCACTAGAGCTACTTCATATGGATCTTATGGGTCCCGCACAATCTGAAAGTATTGGTGGTAAAAAGTACATTTTTCTCACTGTTGATGATTTTTCTAGATTTTCTTGGGTTCGATTTCTTAGAGATAAATCTGAAACTTTTGATGTATTCTATTGCTTATGGCTTCAACTTCTTGCAGATAAGGGTGCACAGTTTGGAGGCGTCGCAAGAATCCGATCTGATCATGGAACAGAGTTTCAAAACTCTTCATTTGACTCGTTTTGCACTGAAAATGGCATAAAACTTGAGTTCTCTGCTCCGAAAACTCCACAACAGAATGGAGTGGTGGAAAGGAAAAATCGGGTTGTTCAAGAAATGGCTCGTGTCATGATTCATAGTAAAAATGTGCCACAGAAGTTTTGGGCAGAGGCAGTCAATACTGCTGTATATGTGATCAATCGTGTGTACATCAGGACAGGCACAAAAAATACTCCTTATGAACTATGGACAGGACGCAAACCCACTGTGAAATACTTCAAAACCTTCGGGAGTAAATGCTATATCTTGAAAGATATGCAACATCTGGGAAAATTTGACTCCCGAAGCGATGAAGGGATTTTTCTTGGATATTCTTTAAATAGCAAGGCCTACAGGGTGTTTCACCTGCGTTCCTCAACGGTCATGGAATCTATCAACGTCACTGTAGATGATGCTGGCCCCTCTCATTTTTCTGATGACGAAGATGAGTTTCCACTAACTCTTTATTCTTCTCCGCAGGATGATCAAGATGGGAATCAACGTACGGAAAGAAAAGATCCAGTGACACCGGATCAAGATGCTGTTATTCCTGATACTGAATCTGAATCTGAAAGTGAAGCATCTGGACTGAAAGCGAAAGGCTCTGCTCAAAGAACATCAAGTCATGAAGCCTCTGTGAGCAAGGAAGTACATCCTCGATCCCAAAAAGGACAGGTAATCAGAGATCATTCACTTGAAAAAGTTATTGGTGACATTCAAGCTCCTTTAAAAACTCGCCAGCAAATCCAAAGTGAGGTAAATTTCCTGTGTTATGTTTCATCTTTTGAACCTAAAAACATAAATGAAGCGCTTATTGACGACTCCTGGATCAACGCCATGCATGAGGAGTTAGGTCAATTTGAGCGTAATAATGTTTGGAAACTTGTTCCACGGCCCAAAAATACACATGTTATCGGAACAAAATGGATTTTTAAAAATAAAACAGATGAATTTGGTCAAGTCATTAGGAACAAAGCTAGATTAGTTGCTCAGGGTTACACACAGGTGGAGGGAATCGATTTTGATGAGACATTTGCTCCGGTTGCTCGTCTTGAGTCCATTCGAATTTTATTGGCTGTCGCGTGTTCCTTGAAAATCAAGTTATATCAAATGGACGTCAAGAGTGCATTCTTGAATGGATTTCTGAATGAGGAGGTGTATGTAGAACAACCGAAAGGTTTCCAAGACCCTCATAGCCCTGATCATGTGTTCAAGTTAAACAAAGCTTTGTATGGTTTGAAGCAGGCCCCTCGAGCATGGTATGAGAGATTGACTGTCTTCCTGTTAGAAAATTCTTTTGTCCGGGGCAGCGTGGACAAAACTTTGTTCATCAAGAGAGAAAGAAAAAACATACTTATTGCTCAAGTTTACGTGGATGATATTGTCTTCGGTTCCACATCTGACAGTCTGGCTACCTCCTTTGCTTCTTGTATGTCACAAGAGTTTGAGATGAGCATGGTAGGGGAATTATCCTTTTTCTTAGGTCTTCAAATCAAACAATGTGAGAATGGGATATTCCTCTCTCAATCAAAGTACGCTCACAACATCTTGAAGAAATTTGGAATGGACTCAGCCAAACATTCCAGCACTCCGATGAGCACTACAGTTAAGCTGAGTTTAGACTCCTCTGGGAAAGATTTTGATGAAAGGATGTATCGAAGCATGATAGGAAGTTTGCTATACTTGACTGCTAGTAGACCAGACATCTCTTTTAGTGTTTGTGTTTGTGCTAGGTATCAGTCAAAGCCCAAGGAATCTCATGTACAAGCTGTGAAGAGGATTTTAAAATATGTTAGTGGCACCACTGATTTTGGTATTTGGTTTTCAAGAGATACTAACATGAATGTTGTAGGCTACTCAGATGCCGACTGGGCAGGTTGCGTAGATGATCGGAAAAGCACGTCTGGCGGCTGTTTTCTGATTGGAAATAATTTGGTTGCTTGGCACAGTAAGAAACAAACATCCACCTCCCTATCCACAGCTGAGTCAGAATACATTGCTGCAGGAAGCTGTTGCACACAATTGTTATGGATGAAACAGATGCTAGCTGATTACGGAATTACTCAAACCACAATGGTTGTGTATTGTGATAATAAGAGTGCCATTGACATCTCTAAAAACCCGGTACAACATTCCAGAACCAAACATATAGACATAAGGCACCACTTTATTAGAGATTTGGTGGAAGAGAAGATCATTTCCTTGGAGCATATCCCGACGGAAAATCAACTTGCTGACATTCTTACCAAACCATTGGACCCCACTCGGTTTGATACCCTTCGTAAATCCCTAGGTATTTGCTCTCACCCTTAGTTTTACTTCTCCACTTTTTAGTAGGTTTCCTATCTTGTGAATCATTGAATTTTGCCAAGTTTAAGTTTTTTTGTGCACTAAAATTCTCCTATAGTTTGATGGTTATGGGTTATTGCACATTATCAGTACTCTTGTCTCCAACGAGACGAAAAAAAAAAAAAAAAAACAAATCGTGCAAAACTATGTTTGCCGGAGGAACAGGACTACCTACGAGTATGTGTGCTCGTTAGTGTGAAAGTCACCTATGATGGTATTTTATTGCTGATTCACAGTGACAAGTTTGGGTTTGAAGCCTTTCTAACCCGAGCCAGTAAGTCCGTAGAGGTATTGCCATACTTAGTGCCCTAAAGCCATCTGGTTTGGGAGACATTGACTGAATGCTCGTTACACGGGTTATCTAGAAAGTTTAATAAGCCTGAACATTGCACTGTCACTCAAAAAAAAAAAAAAAAAAAAAAAAAACTGGTTTGTGTAATTTTCTCATTTATCCTAGAACAGACTATTTTTTTAAACTTACACTCCTGCACACTTGCTTGGTAAAATATCAGTGTTGGATCAAAAGGGAAAACCCCTGGCCCATTTTAGTTTACCCAGTCCCATTTCTTTAATCTGGCCCATGACCGATCGATCGGTCTGCCTTGACCGATCGATCGGAAGTCTCATCAGGCGTTTTGTGTTGAACTTGTTCAGTTCGTTCGGTTTCTTTTCAATTTCTGTTTCTTCCTTTTTCTCTTCCTTGGTTCCCTGCCCTAGCACTCTAACCCATTCTCTTCGGATTTCTCTCTTGGGATTAACGCTCCGCAGGTATGATCACTCCTCCCTTTCTCTCATTACATTTTTCCTACATTGTCTATTTTTTGGATTATGGCTGTTGGAATGGGTGCTTGGTGATAGTTGGTGATTGGCTGTGGTTGGAGTTTGATCATGCTTGGGATACAATTTTTTTTCTGATATTGGCTGCTTTCAGTTGTAGTAACTATGATTCATTGTGTACATCCACTTTTGGGATGTTCACTTTTCTAAACTTCATGTTGGATATTTCTCTCTTCAATATGCACACCAGGTGTTTGTGAAATTTCCTCAAAGAAAGAAATGGCCCCGAAAAAGAAAACCTGTCATAGGGGGAGTTCCTCATCAGCCCCTACCTTTGATGCTACTAGATTTCAAAGTCTGATCAAGGAAAATTCTTTTACAAGTGTGTTTTCTAAAAATCAAGTGATAGTGGAGCGTCCGGTTCGGTTCGAAAAGATTAATATTGACTTCAGTGTCTGGCTCCGTGAAAGAGCATGGGATTCTCTCTATGTGTTTGACCCCAGGGCTTATGGGTCATTGGTGCAGGAATTCTATAATAATTTCTTTGAATACGGAGATGAATCGTTTAAAACTTTTGTCCGGGGGGTGGTGGTTGAGATTAACCCCAATATCATCGGCCAGTTTCTCCACATTGATAGGAGTCTGAATGCTGATTACCCGACTCCGGAGCCTGATTCCGACGACATGGAAGACGACCCCGCACCTCACATTGACTGGGCTGAAGTTTTTTCCACATTAACTGCTGGTCGGCTGACTTCCTTGCCCGGTGCCACCCTGAAGCAGAAGTCTCTCACTCCTTCCTATAGGATGTTGAACCTCTTTGTCTGCTTTAACCTTCACCCGAAAGGGCGATATTCCGAGGTGATCACGGAGACAATGTATTAACTTTATATGATTGGGACTGGTCGCACCATAGATGTTCCCCTCACTATATTCAGGCACATGCGGGTTGCCCCCCTAGGAGCTTCTTTTACATCCCTACCATATGGTGCTCTGATCACTCGATTTCTTCTCTCTCGAGGAGTTGCTGTGGGGCCACAGGATTCATTAGTCAGGGGGAGAGGCCCCATTACCTATCGCACTGTTAGTCTCTCTTCAGCACATGTGGATGAGAGTGGGGATGAGGGACACGCTCAAGAAGATGATGAAGCTGCTAACATTGATGAACCTGCCAGGCCTTCCTATCTGCAGGAATTTGAAGACAGACTTCTCGACCAGTCGGTCCAAATGGAACTCCTTGAACATCGTATGGATCATCAATTTCAAGAAGTATTTTCTCAGATGCGGCAGTTACAGATTGGGAGCACCCGGATGGAGGACAAGCTGGATATTCTTCTTAGTCGATTTCCTCCTCCGCCTCAGTAGCCATTGGGTTTTTCTGTTGAACTTTTCACTGTTGGTTCTGTTTAGTTTCTGTTACCATCTCTCTCTTTTCGTTTTGCTGACCCTTGCCAATTTATGGCCAAAAAGGGGGAGACTTGGTTGTTAGGCTTATTTTCTGCTCTAGACTTACTATCTGCTCTTCTGCTCATATGTTGCTGTTTACTTAACTTTTTATATATCATTGATTTATTCTCTATATACTTGTGTGTTTAATTTGATCTTCTGTCAAAGAGTGTCGGTGACAGGATTTGCAGGTATGAGCAATGGAAAATGGTTTTAGGAGTATAGTCCTTGTTTAGGATATTTTCAGGGTAGATTTATTGTATTAGCTGTTTTGTCCATGAATTGCCAAAGGGGGAGATTGTAAGTACTTTGAGTGTTGGCTAATTCATTGGGTGGACAAAACATGGGAGTCCATGTATTTTCGTACTCTTAGATGGACGACTTCGTGTTGAAGAAGGATTTCAACTTCGCAAGAGTCAGAAGAAAATTCGCGAAAATTCAGGCGCAGAAGCAGACCGATCGATCGGCCATCAGGACCGATCGATCGCCAGAAAAAGGCTTACAGTTAAAACACAGACCGATCGATCGAACAGCGACGAAATTCAGCCTGTTTGTAGTTTGTTCTTTCTGAAACTCTGTCTTTCAATCCTAATGGGACTCAACCTCTTCCATACGAATTCCAGAGCCTATTTAAGAGATTAACCTCTTCACAAAGCCTGCACCTCTCTATGAACTAAACCCTAAACTATCCTAAGAGAGATCTTCCTCCTTCAGAGAGTTCTTGTGAGAATTACATGTGCTGAAGCATTACTCTTTGGAGAACCAACTTCCATCCTCCAGCCAATTCGTCTTGCCCAAGACGTGGAGATTGAAGCACGGGAGAAGGTGAAAGGCGTGGTCGTCGACAAGATTCACGGTGGTCCTTAGGTTGTGGTCAACTGTAAAGGAGAGTGAGTTCATCTTGTAACCTTTGAATTGATAGTGCTTGATCTTTCTGGACCGGTGCTAAGGTCCCGTGGTTTTTTCCCTTTTCAGGGTTTTCCACGTAAAAATCTGGTGTCCATCTTATTGCTTGATTAACTTAGATTTTCCGCTTTCCATATTAGTATCTGTGCTGGGATTTGTTTTATTTTTTCTGTTAGGTTTGAGTTTATCAACCCTCCAGAAATTTTCAGCAACAGAATCCATTCTTCTCAAATCTCATCAAGATAATTTAAGGTTGGAGAGGCTTGGTCATTGTTTGGTTTATTTCTCTTATACCAAGACATGATCGTGTGTTGCCTACCTTTGATGTATCTTGATGTTTCTCCATCTTAATAAAATTAACAGTTACCATGCAAAAATTAAAAATAAAAAAAATGTCTAAGGTTGGAGGGGACGGTGAAATCTTATCTGAATTATTTCTCTTACACTGTGGTCTGCCTTATGTGAAATGTGTACTAAGCTTTGATGCCAAGATGTGGTATGGGTATGGCTGAGTTCTCTGCATTCTCTCTGGAAGTCCAGGAACTTAGCCACCTTTGAAGGCCATAGTACCCCCCTTCATCTAATCTTAGCCCAGTTGAAGGAAGATCTCTGCTACTCTCTAAGGAAGATTTCCAAGCCTTTTGTTAGTCTTCAGCTCAACTCCCTTCTAGATTTTTTGAATTTAGAGGTTCTCTCTGCCTCTTAGGCCTCTGCTGATGCTCTAGCTTTTTTGTATTTGGTCTCTTTCTTCTTTATTTTGTTCTTTCCTCCTTTTGGAGGCCCTGTGTATTTGTATCTCCTTTTTCCTTTTTCAATACAATTACCCTTAAACAAAAAAAACTAACTTAGTCTACTTTTTGAAAAATTGTTATTTTCTTCTTATTTCTATGGCAGAAAAGTGAAGAAATTCAGTTCTTTGAAGCTGAGTGTGTGAAGATTGATGCGGCAAACAAGAAAATGAGCTGTCGCTCCAATCATGATGTGAATTTAGAAGGGAAAGAAGAATTCCTTCTAGACTAGGATTTACTTGGTGATAGCATTGGGCGCCCGGTCGAATACCTTTAACACTCCAGGTGTGATGGAGAACTGCCATTTTTTTAAGGTAAACTTGATGTGGATTGGTTCAAGGCCAGTAACCAAATTTTCAAATAAATAGAGAACTTTCAAGGAGAAATTTGTCATTTGCCCAGGGCCACACCCAATTGAAAGGCCATTGGGCCATTAAAAAAAATAAAGAATTAAAATAAAAATATAAAAAATCCACGTGAATTCCACTGCCTGAATTAAATCGCCTGTAGTCAATAAACCACGGATTTATTTCGAAGATTGATCATTTACTTTAAACTAAACAGTTCCTCATGCTGTAGTTTGCTGGACCCTGTTCAAACATGTGAAAGATTTGGGGGTGATCTCCACCTGTTAAAACCCAACTGATGACTGATCCCAGGTATTAAAATAGACTTACACGGATTTTTTGTGTATGGCAACAGAATCCATTCTTCTCGAATCTCATCAAGATAATTTAAGGTTGGAGAGGCTTGGTCATTATTTGCTATACTTCTCTTATACCAATACATGATCCTGTGTTGCCTACCTTTGATGTATCTTGATGTTTTTCCATCTTAATAAAATTAACAGTTACCATGCAAAAATTAAAAATAAAAAAATCTAAGGTTGGAGGGGACGGTGAAATCTTATCTGAATTATTTCTATTACTCTGTGGTCTACCTTATTTGAAATGTGTACTAAGCTTTGATGCCAAGATGTGGTATGGGTATGGCTGAGTTCTCTGGAATGGATATGTTGGCGACACTGATTTTTATATAAAATTGAAGTTTCAGATATGATACCAGATATTTATGTCACAAATTTTTACTATCCGGGTATCATAGGTACCAAGCCTGCAACTCAAAATGTATGACCTCACATCAACAATTCAAGTGCGCAAAACAGGTCTCATCATACAATGAGCATCTCATGATGCTAAATGATGGGTGTTACAAATCCTAACACATCAAACTTCAATGTACCAAATAATGGTCTAGTAAACTCAGAAGATAAAATTGAAGCCTTACACTAATCGGTTGAAATTTTCTTAAAACATATACGGTTCTGCTCCATCGTTAAAGATTTGTTGAGATTACTAGAAAAAGGCAACATTTAGTTGTTTTTTTTTTTTTTTTTTCTAATTCTTTAGTATATGAACTGAAAATCATGGAATATGGGTGATACATCACATGTAGCATGCCAATATGCTATCTATCCTTTTGGTTTTGGGTTTGGCTGCTACGGACCTTGATAGCATTTTAGAACCATGGCCACTTCATAGAATGACCATTTCCCTAATATATCCCTATCAGATGATTCTTGCTGTCCAATTGCTACTTGAAAGTTGACAATTCAAGCTTGTGATCCATCTTTAATGTGGGTAAGTGGTATCAACGGACAACGGTAGAATCCATCATTTGAGCTGTTTGGATAAACAAAAGGTTGACTCCAAGACGGCAAACATTGCATGATTTAATGTCTTTTATTCTCTCCTTTGGACTTTTATGCATATTAAAATTGCTTCCTGCGTGGTGTTTGCACGCAGTGTGAACTTTTACTGGCAGTTCAGAAATGCAAACATATTTTTGTGCAGGAAATAGAGGATGCTCAGAAGATCCGTAGGAGCGTGGTTGATTGCTTTGAAAGGGCCAACCTTCCGAACCTAAATGAAGAAGAAAAAAAGACGAACCTTCATTTTCTAATTGTAGCTGGCGGTCCAACTGGTGTGGAATTTGCTGCAGAGTTGCATGATTTTGTTCATGAAGATCTAGTAAAGCCATATCCCATGGTGCGAGATCTAGTCAAAATAACAGTTGTCCAGTCAGGAGATCATATCTTGAACACGTAAGGAAGAATGCGTTTCTCTGATTTCTTTTTTTGTTACTGATCTTGTGTTGACAGTGATCAGTGGCTCCATTGTTGAACTTTCAGCCCTATAGACCATGGACTAAGCCTCAACTTATTTTTTTTTTTCCGACCTGCCAAATTAATGGGCTGGCTCAGACCTAGATGTATTACATTTTCCACTGCAGTCTGATCTAAGCTGTATACATGCCAAATTATGTAGGGTACAGGTCTAAACATTAGAGCTTGTAATGAAATTTACTGGGTCTGGACCTGAAATTTTGGTCCCATAATGATGCAGGCCAGGTGGTCTTCGGTTTCAACAATCAGGTCGCCATCAATTTCTTCCCTTTCAGTAAGATTTAAACTTTTCCCCGGTATTTTTTCCAAGTATGCTATACTAAATGGAGTGTTTGCCTCGTGCATATTCAACATTGCATTAAAGAACTTTTGGCTTGATTTTCCATGTTAGAAAAGTCTCTCTCCTAAGGCGAAGCACGTTCAGCTTCAGCCATATCCAAAACACTCTAGGTTTTGGAAGGTCAAACACAATATGTTGGAATTGCTTGTTCTCAAACATGGATCCCCTTTCGACTGAATACTGGTTGGATGAGTAAAAATTGTTTAATTAGGAAATTCTGGAATTAAAGAATTCAAATGATCATAGGGGTTTGCGGTTGCACCGGTATTGGAAACAAAGACATTATGAATGAGATAGCAAAACTTGAATGTGAATTATATGATTTGTCTGCAGGAGTTTAAAGAAGAAATCCAAGTCAAGCAACTCCCCTGCCTCCAGAATTTTATTGGAGAATGTATTATGGATTGGCTTTAAGTACAACAATTGTTGCCCTACAAGCTTCAAGACGGAGATTGATTTTTTTTTTTTTTTTTTATCCATTCTTTTATGGTTTTCCAGATGGATTGTAAAATGCAGTATTGTTTTCTTTTGAGTTTAAATTTAGCGTAAATTTGAGCCATATATTTTTCTTTTCCAAAGAATTTTCTTTTTTTGTGTTTTCTGGGTGATTTGAAATAGAGAGATTTAAACTTCCTTATGTTCATTGGTTTACAACCAGATTTCTTATGTGATGATGGTTGTTGTTAGTATGCATAATCCTACATCCTATAAAAGAACAATAAAATTAATTAAATAAATTCAATATAGATTTATTGGATTGAGACTACAGAAGAATAAGTAGTTCTTCACACCTACTCCTATAAAGTCAGTGGCTTGAGACGAAGCTCTTGAACAATGAAGTAATTTTTTCAAAAGAACATTCCTTGAACACAAAATGAAGGACTCCTTAAAACAGATCTTTTCTAATTGAAGCATACTCATATGACAACAATAAAATCAGGAGCTGTAGGAGTGCAATTCATCTCAAACCTATATAAGAACTATTGGCAAGCAATCCTATTTGACCTCATTCCGATCTAAAACTGTATGAAATGGTCCTTTTCTTCTGCATCCATTTCCCCAAATTCAAAAATTGGTAATGCAGGAGCTGGCAATAATTCAGTTACTTGGGCAAAACTTAGAGAATTACAATACCTGAGGCAACCCAACCCCCACAATAGAAAAGAAACAAAGAAAATCATAGAATCTTAACATTTCTTTTATGAATAATTCCTCTTTATAATGTCAAACCCTTAAATTGGATATTTTCTTCTAAAAAGACTCCATAATAAACTAAAAACCTGTGTAGAAACTGAATTTTAGATTAAGGGATAGTAATTTACTATGGTAAAGAGGAAGAGCCCACATACCCACAGATGGAGTATTAGTAGTGGTTTGTTACTAGTGAAAGGAGACCTTGTTACTAGTGGTATCTTTAACTTTCTGGAGTTTTGAATTTGGGAAATTTGTATTTTGGTAGGTTTTGTTTCAAATTCAATCTAATCAACTTGTTGGTCAGGATTCCTGTGAATAGAATCCTAGAAAAGTACTTAACCACTTATGTTAACCTAATTCTTGGAATACACTTTACATTCCCCTAGAGAGCAGTTGGTACGACATAATTAGAATAGAGGTTAATTACAAGAACTTTTCTTAGGAAAGCAACTTCAGCTGGATAGAAGGGAAAACTCAATTTATTACTCAGTTGTTAACAAAAAATCAAATTGGAATTGTAGAGTATGACTACTCAAAACCGTTTATACCCAACTTAATTATTATGATTATTATTTTCGCTAAGTTGGGCTACTGGTAAGACGAGATACTTTCCACGGGAACACCCATAGATTGATCCATGGGCATGTTTGTGATTGTGATACTAATGTGCCAACACCAGTCAACCATTAGTGCGTTGGCACAATCCATTTATACTCAATTTAACATAATTAGGTATTGAGTTAATTCGTATGTGTCGGTAGCCCCAATTTCACTCCCATCAAACCTCTGTCCACCGTTGGATTGAACCTCAAAGGAATCTATGGTTAAAAGGTCACCAAAGTTTATGGCTATTAAATCAAGGGATAATATGATTTGACGGGGCTGATTCTTTCTGTTAACTCTTATCCATAAGGAGACATTTTCCATGTGCCCCACCTTCTCCTAATACCTAGATATCTAAGTAGGCCCCACCAGCTAGACTGCAAATAAGAAGGATGCAGTATGCTTGTATGTGAACAATGCCTAATTAATTAGTGCATTAATCACTCTTTTCATCAATCCCCTGGCGAGCATCACAGGAGAAAAGATGAGTGCTGGTATGGGTAAAACTAAATGAGGGTTTAACTTGAACAGTTATAATCTTAGCAAGGTTGACCCCACATGCGTGGATTTATTGATCTCATTGACCATAAAGTGTGATCAAGCTTATATGATTACTACTAATCTTTCTTATCATTCCTGGGCCTAATTTGGGTGCTGGACCTGAAGTTCAGTCAAAATTGCATCTACATGTGAGCCCGGTCATTCGGGATTGATGATGGCACAACCCAAGTTGCATCATGGTCCACACTTCATAATGTAGATTTATTTCTTAAAGCATGATGCATGCTATTGCATTGTTTATTGGATCATTCCTTTAAAGCATGCCCATTCATTAATTAAGTTGAAAATGTCGACACCCGAACCCTTAATTTATAGTTAAGGTTTGGGTTTGGTTGGCAGGTTGAAGTGCAAGTAACAAGGCTGAGCAAGTTGACATTGTCTATTAGTTAGAGTGGGCTCAATCCAAACCCAACCCTTTCATCAAGTTGGTTTGAAAATTCAACCTAAACATAACGTGGAAATTAAAACGGTCAACTTTAACCTTGAATAACTGGATCAGGTCTGGGTTGAATTTTCAGCTTCGTCATAAATAACCACCAAAAAAAGCTAGGACAATCTTTGCATAAACTTGGCCCAATAGATTAGCTTCATCGAGTCTAGCACAACTCATGTCAAATTTTGGTCCTAGTACATGGCTGAGAGGCTTGTTTTGGTTTTCAATTCTCTAGTTTGCGGTTTAGACCTCTACACAAGTAAGCCCAATTTAAGAGTAAATTGAGTTTGGAAAGCCTTGGAGCATTTGTATAAAAGAAGCCCAAATAAAATATTTTGTTATACACCATGATAGAACTCTTCCCACATGTAGCAATAGACAAAAACCTTTATTACATACACCAATCCCATTAACCAAAAGAAAAAAAAAATTACTGCAATCCCAAATACTTAATCATCACTAGTAACTCCTAACAAATTACTCTCACAATATTACTTGAAATGGCAAACAACAATCAATGACAGCACACGTAAGCAAAAATCTAACACATAATCACTATACCTTGAAAGCTCTTGGGACTTTGAGTTTCACGGCCTGGTTGATGAGCTGCTCTTCCCATTTGAGATTTCTCTTCCATTCTAGACGACCGCTAATTACAACAGTATTTAGTTTGTTACCAGTGGTTGTAGGAAGAGGAAGCTTTTGCAACAATCGACAACCATGAGCCTTCAATTTCTCCAATGCTGGCAAGTTCCCATTGCAGATACACTTCAGCTTTGGTAGCTTCAAGAGATACAACTCCTTCAATTGTGGGAATACGCCCTGTCCTTCCACAACTTCTTCAAACAGGCTTTCCAACTTATAGCAGAATTTGATCTCAAGCATCTCTAGCTTTTCCAAGCAAACACGTGAAGAGAAGAGAGTAGAGAGGCTATGACAATGCTCGAGACACATGTGTTTGAGACGAGCAAAACTTCCACTACCAAGTGTTCCCCTGCACAGAGATTTCAAGTTGGTAAGATCAAAGACCAACAGAAACTCTATCCTGCTCAATACCTTAACATTTTGAGTTGTTCTTCCAGTGGTGATCAAATGCTGCATATTCAGACATTTTTCGAGCCGACATTCTATGAGACTATCCATATTTTCAACACCCAGCTGCGATAGACGGGTGATGGAGTTGTTGCCGCACAGTGAAAGGAATTCTGTATGGTAAAGAGCTCCCCGAATGCTGTATGGGACATCATTCGTGCTACCGATCTCCAAACACCTGTCATAGCTTCTTGTGAATTCAGGGAACTGAGTGAAGTATTTTGATTTGGCTTCAAAAATGCCTCTGTAGATGAAGTGGGTTCTTTCGAAAGGGTATTTTGCATCCTTAGGTTGCTGTTGTTGACGCTGATCACATGAGACGACAGAGAATCTGAATTTCTTAAAGCATTCTTCCCACAGCTCAGAATCTCTACTCAAAGATTCAAATATTTTATCATCACTTACAGAGATACAATATCCTTGGTTGGTATGGAGCTCTTCTGCCGGGGAGTGATTGCTGCAATGGTCCCAATTAAGCGTTTGTGGGAGTCGATTTATCTCATGCCACGGAACAACTTTAAGGTGTTTTGTGTCTAAAAGGTCTAGACGCCTTAGACGTGTCAATTGCCAGAAACTGAAGTTATCAAAATCACTGATTTTGGTGCTCGAAAGATCAAGGATCTCTAAATCTTTAGGCGGATTCAACACCTCAAAGGAGCGACAACCCCTTAATGAGAGTTGAGTGAGATGAGAGGCTTCATCTATATTGAGAAAGAAAAGATGCTGCATCATATCGAGGGACAATTGTGTGAGTTTAGGGAAGGGAGATTCTTGAAGAAAGAGCACCTCAAGATTGTGGAGAGCATGTAGAAGATGAATTGGTAGCGTCTCTAAGTTTGGGCAATATGACAGGGCTAGTAATCTGAGGTTGGTGAGGGTGGACAGTGAGGAGGGTAGTGACTTGATGCCAGTGTATGAGAGGTCGAGGACTCGAAGTCCTTGCATGTTGTGGAAAAAGTCATCAGATACCTCTTGCAAGAGGTGATTTTTAAAAAGAATCAATGTGGATAGCTGGGGAACATTAGGAGGACGTCCCACTTGTCCTCCAAGTGTTGTTATTCTGTTACCAGCAAGCGATATCCTCATGAGGTTATCTTTCTCCCACTCGCCCGCCTTGGGAGCCTCTTCAAGTTCCAAACCACATCTCACCAAGCATCTTCCTTGTCGATTAAGAATTGGAACTACCTTGGACACAATGGATTTGGAAACTTCTACAGACTTCAAAATCATAGCCCTGTTCAAAAGCATAGAAATTAGAGAACTTAAAACGATGCGCATCTTTTCCCAACTCTCAAATGGACCAATAAGGCCCTCTGTTTTCCAAAATGCATCATAATTATTTGACGGAGTGCCATCCGGGAACAATAGAAGGTAGGTGTAACACTGCATGAGAGCGTCTCCACTAATGTTGATGTTGAAGGCAAACAACGAGTTCGCCATGTCTGTCGTCTCCGAACGAAGCAACTCCCAAGCCTCATCGTCAGACAAGCCCTCCCAACTTCCTTCGATGTTTACATTTGACTTCATCTCGGACCAAATTTGTTTAGAATGACTAGTTATAACAACCTTGCTGCCAGGCCATACCATGGTTTCCCATGGATTAAATCCTATGTCATCAAGATCAATGGATTGTCGAAGATCATCCAGCACGAGCAAAATCTTCTGATTAGGGATAGTGAAGAAATTCTTCTCACCTACATTTGAGAAATCTGCATTCTGAAATATGACTCTAGAGATACTTGTACGCACGTCCCCCACAGAACGTGGCATTCTTACCCGCACAATTTGATACAAGGTGTCGCTTCTTCCTTCTTCATCTTCTTCTTCATCGCGACTTTTGGTTACTTTTGAGAGTTCATCAATGACTTGTCTCAAAAAAACCGACCTTCCTACTCCCTCCCATCCATGGAAAGAAAACCTTTTGACTTTAGGATCTTGCAAGCATTCCCAAATTCGTTGTCTCATCTTCTCAAATGAACCGCCACTCAACATCACCGCAGCCGCATCCTCGGATGCCATCTCCTTGTCTTTCAAATTATCTCTGAGTCTCGAGAAAATAAAAGAATTACTTTGTATAAAAATGAATAACACAAGAATTTAAAAAAAAAATCAACAGATTTGTGGCCCACCTGCTAAGAACCAACGAGTGCCTATTACCAAATTTGTAGCCCACCTATTGAAAAACTAAACTACTTAAAATAAATGCCTGCCCTTGTATGTGCCCTCTTTATATTTCCCTTTGATAGGATATGGACCCGTCATTAGATTGATTATGCATAAAATCTATGATTTCTTTATAATATTTTATTCAAATAGTATACTGTATATGATCAATTTTATAAATTGACCAAAACACTTTAGGGCCAAATTTTAGTATTCGAATAAAAGAAATGGATATATATATATATGTGTGTTTTAAGTGGTTCAAACTTCAAATAGGTTGGCCAGATTTAAAGAATCGTGAATTTTTCAAAAATTGGAGTGTGGGATGCATGTACTAAATAAAGTATTAAAAAAAAGGAAGCAAAAATAGGAAAAAAAGTGTTTGTCCCCTTGGCATTTTCAGAAGCAGCGTTTATTTGCTAAAATTCTAAAATTCAATAATCTAAAAAGTCGTGAATACCTTTTGAAATTCCAACTTTCTTAGGATTTTTTTAATTCATCGATGGAAAGGAGAATTTTTAAATTCCATACAGGGGATAATAGTTGGAGATTTTCCTAATCCTCTATACATGAATTCCATGAGTTATGCTAAAGAAACAGGTCCTAAATGACATGACATTTAAAAATGATTTTACTGGTCGAGACAATGGGCTTTCTCTGTCAATCGTGGAGAGTTTTCTCCTATGTAGTGCTCTAGGAGCAAACATGTGGGACCATCACGAAAGACGGGACCTCCCGTGATTTCACAGAGACCTATATATACGACGAATGGCACCAATGCGCAATGGATAGTATGTAGCGAGTGCGCGGGAGAAAATCATCCATGTATGTGTGTAGACTATTTCACCTGTGTGGAGTGTTCCCATTCGTACCCTGTCGTGGCCTTCACTTATGGATAGGGTTAATGGGCATCAAAATGGTTGGGGTCCACCTACATGTGCAAATTGTAGAGCTAACTTGGTCATCCTAACCACATCATCATTGGCCCACAAGGTTTTGTCCCTTAAAAAAATCGACCCATCAATCCAAAGGTCCCATTTGTGGTCCATTCAAATCGGTGATCGGGTTGGCCTCACAAGGAGCACACCATGTGCACCTTATTATTATTGTCGTAAGGTAAGGATTCACACACCCACACACACGGAGAAGTCCCTGGCCATATGTGAGGCAACGGGAGATTGATCTTTTGTTGTTTATATAGAAGGGATGTGCCTTACCAACTTAGGTTTAAGTAAATAGGCACTGAAAAAACGTTCCTATATATAGTGAGCACTATCACACTAGCATCATCCAAGATCACCTATTTTGACCACTCTCCCATCAATCCAACCTCCCCCTACTCACCATCTCCCATAATTAATTGGCACAAGCCCACTGATCCAACTGCATCTCACAATCGGATTAAGATCTAACAAAATGATGATTCAATAAATACATTATTGCTTTTAGAACAGTCAAACATAGATAAAAAAACATATAATGTTATCATCAAAAAACAGCATCAACTAACAAAATTAGCCCAGACCTCAGGAGGTTGTGTTCCACCACTCCTTTCCTCTACACTACATATATGGGAGTCTTATTCACAAGGGGTTTGCACACAGCAAATCGCAACTTGCATAATATAGAATGATGCTTGGAGGCTTTAAGGATTCTGACAACTCTACGTACTAATTCTTCTAAAAGTGCAGGGAGTTGGTTAGTTTATATTTTTGCTGTTTGAGGATGTTTTATTTTCTATTGTTGTAATGATGCTTCGGTCTATCTTGTAGCTCTTTGATTTTCTTTTAATGTAATGCCTTCTCCTTGCCAAAAAACTAAAAAAAGAAAAAAGCAGAATATATAGGGATATAGATGCAACCATACCATGCCTATCCCTCTGTGCCCCAAAAGAAAATTCAACAAAAATTTATTAGACAACAGTAGTAGATAAAAATAAATTAAAGGTTATAAACCATAATAACACCATCATATGCTCATCCAGGGGTGGACCTAAGCTTTGTGGACACGGGGTGTTCAAATCTACAACAACTTAAAGGTTGTATGGAACATATGGCTCATGCCCAATTCAAGTAAAGTTATTGCCCCACCCTTGACTCGGAAAATCCTAATAGTAATAGAAAATACGAGTTCCATAGTAGTGATCATAACAACAACAATATAAAAAGAAAAACCAAGAGAAGTAATAGAAATACAAAATAATAATAGTAGCAATGGCAGTAACAACATTAATGATAAATTGATAGTTATAAAGATAAATATTGGAAATCTTCTGTAACATTATATTAACAACGTTGATAAAGTTAATATTATCAATAATGACAACACTAATAAAACTAATAAAAATAAATAAAAGGAATAACAGAAGTGCTAACGGTAAAATGGCCACTAAATTGCTTATGAAAATAGACATTAAGAACTAAAATAAGCATAAACTTTCAAAAAATTAAGATAATAACAAATACTGCTCCCCCATTGCTACTCCTAGGTCAACAGAAAAATAGAATAAATACTCATGAGAAATTAAAGTTAAGTACAAAGAACAAACATGAAACATGATACCTACAATAAAATTTAAGAAAGAAATCAAGAAATAAAAGTGAAAAATAAATAAATAAGATAAAAATATGAAACAATTGAAATAGTTAATAACAGAGGATTTAGGCACCATCCCGTGCCTCAGCCTCGAAAAAATTGAAAATCAATAAAAATAATCTAAATTAGAATTGATTTGATTTTTAATTATAGTATGTTAATCTCTCTTTTTTGAACCTTTATGGGGTCAAGAAAGCGAATGTAAGCAATTTACGACCTTTTAAGTAGGGTTCATCTATAATCATATAAAATAATAACTTAACTAAATCCTAATTCAAGGAAACATATAAATTAAGCTTTTCTAACTTGTTTATTAAAAAAAAAAAGAATCCCTAATAACTATAAGACTCATTAACACCAAAAAGAGTTTAATTCCTTTTTCTTCATATCATGTACCAAATATTTGAAAAAGGGCTTGACCGGTAAATGAGATTGAAGATTACTCTAAGACTAAATGTGTGATCTCAAAACAAATTTAGCTTAGATGATTTATAAAAAAAAGAAAACTATCAATCAAATCAACACAACAATTTCAACCCAAATTGGTCTCTTGTCTCTATCTCGAATCAAGTGAAATTAACCTCATACTAACATAGGACTCAAAAATTAGCCTTTACCTTATTTGCATCGTTATTTGTTTGAAGAATTAGCCTTTATACCTCTATTTCGCACAGGAAATTAAAGGAGTACCTAGAAATAGGGTTGATCTTCTTTTTAAAATATTTGACATGATCCTTCTCTTTCTTTTCATTCACTTGCCTTCATTTGCTTGAATGTTAGTTAAACTATTTATAACATGGATTGACTTTTATTAAGAACCATATAAGTGAATGGATGACTGTTGTGTTGTTAGCGCCGCATTCAATGAGTAAGAACCACACACCATATCTCCCACATTGGTCATAGTCACAGGATGGAGTCATGACCGCCACCATGACTTATGATCACAATCTATGAGTTTTAAGAAAAAAAAAAATAGCTTTAAACCAGAATTAGACAAATTAATTATGAAGAACACAGAATTAACTAATTAGGATGCAATACTTTTTTTTTTTTTTTGACAAAATTACCTTCATGGCAAAATCGTTACATGGATGACGGTGTCGTTACCTGCGTAACGATATTATTAGCCTTATGACACTCATTTTGTATAAATCAAAACCGATGTTTTAGTTTCTCCATCTCCATTTTCATTTAAGGCTCTCTGAATGTTTAAGCCACTCAAAATCAAAATACTTCTATTTATCAGCGCTGGTTCATAACTAACTCAAATCAATGAGACATGAAGTGTTGTGAGAGCATAGAAGTTGCTTATTATATATACATAATGCAAGAGAGAACTAAACCTGGAAAAAGAAGAGGGGATTATTTTAAAAAATGGCTAAAAGAGAAGATTAGTGTGGGTCTCTTTTGCCTTAAAACAAAGAATCACTATTCAATGTTATTGGGCCCTATCATGTTTTTGTTAGGCTGATGGTTCACTCCCGGAGTCAGCACACTGGCTTGAAAGTTAGGCCCATACCCAGCCCATTTTCAAAATGTATATGTAGTCCTTTTGCGAAAACATGTTAGGCCAGACCGATTAGTGTACTTAGTCCCCAAGCCAGAACTGGTGATTATAGAGCCCAAAATAAAGGCCCATGTAGGTGTTGTACTAAAGACCTATTAATGAAGCCTAGACTGTCGACGGGTAAGGATGGCCTGTTGGGTCATTAGGCCAGGCCCATTTAGCCCGAGTTTGGACAGATTCTAGACGCCTGTTGGCCAGCCTAAATGTTAAGCCTGTTTAACATATGAGCAAGGCGTGGGTAGGTATAGGTAGTCCCTTTCGGGTTTAGGCTTAAGAACGTGATCAACATATGAATGTGATTAATACAAATCATCTCAACGGTCTAGATCGTTAATCAAGGATCTCACCCTCGGTAGCTAATATTCAGTTTCGTATGCATGGTCTACCTATCAACAATTCAAGCTACTCAAAATCAGTACTCTATTAAAATCCCTCGGAGTTCAGAGACTTAAAAGATGGTCCGTAAGATTGAGCATAGGATTAAGAACGTGATTAACATAAACTTATACCCTTCTATTAATTCATCATATGCATTAATCACGTTCTTAATCTCATATCAAATCTTAAATATTTTTATAATATACAAAAAAGAGCAATTATAAAATTTTAACCTCTAGATTAGATCGTTCAAATAAATTGCCCCACCTCTAGGTTAATATTATCCATCACGATCACATTAATCATTTATAAAATATTTGAATAAAATATTATATAGCATTCAAATGTTTCTTTCACATGCATCTGACGGTGATCCTGCTTCAAAAATTTTATAAGGCCCCACTGAAGAGCCTCACGAAGTTCTCGTGAGTGGAAGCCTCAGAGCATGAAGAGTCATTTTTACTAGTCTCCTCAGATTAGAGGAGAGAGAGAGAGAGAAGAGGAAGAAAAGCAAATGAATTAATTCATATAAAATTTTGAATTTCAAACTCTGAATAAGACATTGAAAAGCAAGTCATATGAACCTACACCATTGAATATTTTTTATTAAGTTGTCTAGAATTAGAAATGCCGACTCGAATGTAAAATAATCGAACTAATTTAAGAGATAAAAGATGGAGAACGAGCCCATACCTGTTTTTCTGGATCTCCAGTAATGATAAATGGAAAAATCATGAGAGAGCAATGAAGTTGCTTGTTATATATAGATAGAGATATACATGCCATTCATTCCTTACTTGGGAAGTGAGAAAACCCAACGTGAACAGAGAGAGAGAATAAAGAAAAGAAGAACAAAGAGAGAGAATAAAGAAAAGAAGGGGGAGGGAATAAAGAAAAGAAGAACAAAGAGAGAGAATAAAGAAAAGAAGGGGGAGGGGTAGTGAGGCCCGAGGTTCTTAAGGCTTATGGGTCAGGGTTAAGCCTGGATGTAATTTCGGACCCAGGATTTTCATTCGGGAGGTGAGGGCAAGGTCAAGTTAAGAAGTTAAATAAGAAAATAAAAAATATTAAGGCATTATTTAAGGAGTTTTTCGAATTTGTGGGTGCGGTCACGTAGGTCCGTCCCTGCCTGGATGTTAAGCCTGCTTAGTATATGAGAGTAGAGCTTGGGCTCTACAATCAATTCATAGCCCAGCCCACTTGTATAACATATGTTATTTAATATAATTAAGCACGGCTAGTTAGGATCACCAATATTGTCCACCTCAAGGCCCGAGAGTGTGTGAGTTAGAATATTCCTCCTTAGCAAATAATAGTAATAATTATAATAACGATGATGATGATCATAATAACATCACCACCACCATGACTTCTTCTTCTTCTCCTAATAATAATAATAATATTATTATTATTATTATACCATGCGTCTGATCTTTCTAAAATGCTAGAGAGACCCACTGCGAATGATCCAATATTGCAGGGCATACGTCTCTCCATAGTACACCATATTCTTTATTATTCTTCTTTTGTTTAGAACATCATCTTTATTCTTAATGTGTTTAATTAAGAAAGGTACCATACTTTTGCCAACACACTTAATGGTTGAGTGGTGTTAGCAATTGGTACTTTAATTTCACATGCTTATCCAAGGATCCGTGGGTCCTCAAGTACCCAATAGCCGAATATGGCAAAAAAAAAAAAAAAAGAGTAGAGAATTTTACGGGAAAAATCCCCTTATACTCTTTGAAAACCAACAGGGCCTTCTAATCTTAATATAGACCATATAGGTCCTACTGCCACTTTTTTGTCATTTTTTTCATGTTTTCGTTGAGTGGCGATATCACCGTTGATTTATACATGAAAGGGGATATCACTTTTTTGTCCTTTTTTCATTTCTTCGGTGAGCGGGGATATTCCCGTTCAGCCATTCACAACTGCGTGGGGATATCCTCACTTACTAGAATTAAAACACCCCGTCTAATTGAGTGTTTTGCCTATGCAGGGCAGCGATATCCCCGTCTAACTGAGTGTGCTAATTGTGCTGGGCGGGGAATATCAGGTACCATTTCTTTTCTTCTTCCATGTCAATCTTTATTAGTGCCCCTGACATTGTTTATATGGGCGTTTGGTCGGAGGTCCCTCAAACTATGATTTTGTTGCAAACGGTTCACAAAAAAAAGTCATACAGCCAAAGGTCCTCTAATAGCTAATTTACCATTTCTTTAATCATATCTCATGATTGGTGGGATATCACATTAATAATAGTCAACTACCATTTAATTGGCCACGATCAATGAAATCTCATTAATGACATGTTTCAAATAAATTCTAAAAACACACAAGTAAATTTCAAAATAACGCAAATAAATTGCAAAAAACGCAATAACTTCAAAAAACACAATAAATTTTAAAAAAACAATAAATTTCAAAAGAACACAGATAAATTTAAAAAGACGCAAATAAATTTTAAAAGATCCAAATAAATTTCAAAAAATGTAAATAAATTTCAAAAGACGAAAATAAATTTCAAAATACATAAATAAAATTAAAAAAACGCAAATAAATTTGAAAAATACAAATAAATTTGAAAGAAAGCAAATAAATTTAAAAAAAAACGCACTAATTTCAAAAAACACAACAAATTTCAAAATAACGTAGATAAATTCAAAAAGACGCAAATAAATTTCAAAAGATCCAAATAAATTTCAAAAAATATAAATAAATTTCAAAAGATGAAAATCAATTTAAAAAGACGCAAATAAATTTCAAAAGATCCAAATAAATTTCAAAAAATATAAATAAATTTCAAAAGATGAAAATCAATTTCAAAAGATCCAAATAAATTTCAAAAAATGTAAATAAATTTCAAAGACGCAAATAAATTTCAAAAGACGTAAATAAAATTAAAAAACGCAAATAAATTTAAAAAACGCAAATACAATTGCCAAAACTAAGATAAACCAATTTTCCAAATTTTAGAAAAATTTGCCAAAAACTCAATTACATTTTTCCAGAACTCAAATAAATTTATTCCAAAACAAAAGATAAATTAGCCAAAAATTCAGATAGATTTGTCCAGAACTCAGATAAATTTGACAAAAAATGAAAAACTCAGATAGATTTATATAAAACTCAGAGAAATTTGTTTTTGAACTCAGATAAATTTGCGAAAAACTCAAATACCTTTGACAAAAAATCAAAAACTCAGATAAATTTGACAGAGATACCAATTTGTTGTGATCGTGTGTGTAGAAGCGTGCGATCATCAAGCCAACAAATCAAAGCCACACAAAAAGAACACGAATTTACATGTTCTGTGATTTCACACCTACGTCCACGAACAAAGATCGTCTTCTTCTTCTCCACTTCGATCAATGCAGAGTCCGGATCTTCACCTCGCTGTCTTGCTGTTCTCCGGTTCCACTTCAAACCTCTCTCTCTCTGGTTCAGAGAAATTAGAGAATTAATCCAACGGACCTGTCCAATCCTCTTGCGACTGCAAGATCCAAACTGATCCCAGAGACTAATATCCTCTCTGGAAACCGACTGTGACGAAAAACTTGTCTGCCCTATTCTCTGCAACTTCTTCGATCATTGGCCGAACCTAGGTTTGAAATCCTCTGGTCTGAATATTGATGCAGCAGGGCTCATATTCTGCGATTGCGACCGCTTCGGAATCCTCTGTAAGTTCCGGGCGGAACCCAATCTCTTCACTGCTCGTCTTCTTCAACTGGGTTCTGTAACAGAACCTGATGCGCCTCCACATAAGATTTTCCTTGAGGAGGAGAATTTTTTTTGATTGATTTTTTTATTATTAATCCATAGAATTGTCTCGCTACCTCACCAACCGATCTACCTGAATAGGGGTGAGCGCCTCTTGGACAAATGGCCAACTCCCCCTTGTGGGTAGAATCGATTCATCACTTAGGATGACAAATGTCGTTGGGGAAAGACCAAAGGGCAAGAACGATTTCAGCTATGTAAAAGTAGCCAAGAGGCACCAATGGATAGTGTGGGACTGGCAGCGATGTCTTCGTCTCGTTCTCCGGCCTAACAGCGAGGGCAACGCAAAACCGGATTGAAGAAGAAGAAGAGGGAGAATGGAAGATTTAAAATTTAAAAATTTAAAATTTTATGCCTAATCAGTTGAAAGGGAAAATCAGTCATGAAAACGTATGAGGTGGCGTATCTAGGGACATCTCGTCATGAGGTGTTGTATCTAGGGACCTCTCGCCGAAATATGTCCAGCTGCATGGACTACAGGCCTTAGAGGAAAAGTTGATGGACTGGATGCCTTACAAGACCTCTATGAGGGACCTTTTGCTAATTTTCTCTTGTTTATAAGGATTTAAGAAGTTTTGAGTAAAAGGAAATTCCATTTGTTAGGAGAATTGCACTACAAATTCATTATCAAGTCAAATGAACATTTCTGATTTGGTGAAGAAAGTTTGAAACAAGTGTCCTACTTAAATGGGGTTTTCAATGTCCACACTAGGCAAATTGAACCATGGAATCGTATGAGGCAAGAAGAATATGCTATTTATACAAATGACTTGCTTGTTTGGTAATTCAAAGATAAATATGAAGTGCTTTTGGTAGCCATCATTTACAGAAAGAATTCCCTTATAGGTGAAGGGTAGCAACATGGCCTAGTTGGGGTTGGCCATGGTTGAGGGAGAAAGAGGCAAGGAGGAAAAAAGGGGAAAGAGAGAGAGAAAAGAAGTAACTTGGAGTCACATTGTGGTGGCTGGTGCTCGCTATTAGCGGGGGAGAGCAGAGGTTGAAGATGAAAGAGAGGAAGAAAAAAAGAAACTCGCGGAGGAGAAGAGAGGAGAAAGAAGAAGAAAGGAGGGAAGCTCGTGGAGGAGGAAGAAGAAAGAATAAGGAGGATGAAAAAGAAAGCTCGTGGGAGTAGGGATGGCATTTTTAACCCGCCCCGCCTCGGAGTGCCTGCCCCGCCCCATACAGGTTTTCCCCGCCCCAACTCTTAGATGGGGCGGGGACGGGGCAAAAAAATATACCCCGAGTCCGGGGCGGGGCGGGGATGAGTCTGCTTCTTGCCCCGCCCTGTCCCATTGACCCGCCCCATGCTGGTTGGTGAACCAGACCCCTTGGGACCCACTATTTAAATGGTCCCCTGAAGTCTAAAGGATCACTTGTACAATCTGTCACTCTCTGCTCTAATCTTTCAACTCAGTCTAGCTGCTTTATTACAATTTACACGTGCCAGTCACACACCATAGACTCCCAAACCCTAGCCCTTTCTACTTTCGACCCTCTTTCTCTCAAGTCTCAAGTCTCAACTCTACCAGCCGGCTGCCTCTCTATCTCTCGCCGACGCCTATCTCTCTCAGACGCACGAAGAAGACGCCTCTCTCTCTCTCGCCTCATTCGCCTCTCTCTTTCTCGCCTCGTCATCCAGGTTTGTTTGGGTTTTTCGGTCTTTGTGGCTTTATTTACTGTTGATGATTGTTTGGTGGTGAGGATTTCTCACATGACATTTGGAAATTCATGGATTATGGAATCTGCATTTGGCATCTCACCTTTGGATAGACTTGAAATTTTCTGTTTGGAGAAATCATGTGCTTGCGGATTTATAGAAGGTGAGTTATTTGGAGCCCAAATTAATTTTCACCTCACACAGTGCCAATGCCCATCTATGAAATTATTTACTATTTTGACTTTATTTTTCTGTTTATATATGTTTCAGTTAATCGCAGCATGGATTTTGATTTTGCTGTTGTGTGGTATTTTATGTTGTATTGTTGTTGAAGGGAATGATACAGAGAACAGTGAGTTTGTCTGTGGCATTCATGTTTTCATATGTTGGTCATTTCTCTGTTCATACAAGTTTGATAATCGCAGCATGGATTTTGATTTTGC
This sequence comes from Cinnamomum chago, assembly GCA_038049695.1. Taxonomy (NCBI): domain Eukaryota; kingdom Viridiplantae; phylum Streptophyta; class Magnoliopsida; order Laurales; family Lauraceae; genus Cinnamomum; species Cinnamomum chago. Next base: position 1,769,342 of record CP142457.1, read on the forward strand.
TCGTGTGATATTTTCATCTGTGCTTCAACTGATTCTTGTTATGGACTTGTGAGCAATCTTTGTATATTTCACCTTTGTTAGAGGATGCAAACTTTCTTTATGTTTTAAAATTACCACACAATAGTTTCTTTTATTCTTGCTGCACTTGTAATCAAATGTCTATATTCTAAGAAACAAGGCAGTTTCATATGGATCCCCCTAGATAATTCTGAACTCGTTTTAAGATCATGCTCAAACTGATGGTTTGTTTGGGTTGTGATAAAATTTTACACAACCCAAACAAGACATGCACAGATCACGCCGCCCCTTTTTTTTTTTTTTTTGTCCAATGGGACCTTCAAACAACGTGACTATGGAAGTCATCTCACCATCATGTAATTGCATCAGATCCATTTTAATTCAGGTGATGGAATAATATTCCATAATTTGGGGGTGGTGAGGAGGGTGGACATCTTTCTAGCAAATTTGCATTTTCCATGTCTACACAAATACATGTCCTTTTTTCTTTCTTTCTCTGTTTTTTTTTTTTTTTTGGTTGTTGTGATGTGGTTGTCTTGTATTGAATTTGAATTGGTCCAAAAAAAAGGGGGCTTTCTGTTGATATTGGTGGTAAAAGTTGACACATTGAAAGGAAATACTAAAAGAATTATTGCAGATTTTTTCAAAATGTCTTCATCATCTTCACCTGGAAATGATATGGTTAGTGTATCTCAAACTTCTTCACCAATTTTCGAAAGTCCGCAATCACCTATGATCCCTTCTGAAGAGAATCAATCCAATACTTCTTCAAGTCTTATCAATTCTGAACAAGTTGAAGCTGGTGATGGTCGAAAGTTAAGATTGAAGTCGGCTATATGGAATCATTATGATAGAATACAAGTTGATGGGGTCTATAGGGCAGTGTGCCATTATTGCTCCAAATCCATTGGTGGAGAAACTAAAAATGGGACCAAGCATCTACATGACCATTTTAAGAGATGTCCAAAGCGAAAGTATAAAGATATTGTGGATATGAGACAACAAGTTTTGGTGAATCAACAAAATAAGGCTGATGAAAAAATGAGTTTGACTCCCTATCACTTTGATCAAGAAGTATCAAAGAGTGAACTCGCAAATATGATTATTTTGCATGAGTATCCTCTTTCTATAGTGGAGCATTTTGGGTTTAGAAGATTTGTAGTTTCATTGCAACCTTTGTTTAAAATGGTTTGCAGAAATACAATAAAGAACGAAATCTTCAAAATCTACAATTGTGGAAAGAGAATGTGATGAAAAGGTTAGATAAGAATTGAGACAGAGTTGCCATTACAACTGATATGTGGACATCAAGTAACAAAAAGAGGGGGTTTATGGTTGTAACGGCACACTTTGTCGATGACTCGTGGAATTTACATAGTCGAGTTATGAGGTATATACTTCCTTTTTTTTTATATACTATTTTAGATTGTTTGAACTTAATTATTGAACAAGTAGATTTTTTTAAATAATCAAACTCAATAATTACTTATGTTTCAGGTTTATTTATGTGCCTTCTCCACATACAAAGGAGGTTCTTGCGGATTCACTTTTGGATTGCTTGTTGGAGTGGAATATTGACCGGAAGTTGTCTACAATGACCGTGGATAATTGTCGTACAAATGATTCCATGGTTAAAATTCTTTGGGAGAGGCTTCAAAAAAGTTCACTTATGTTGCACGGTCCTTGTTGTAGTGTGCCGCGCATATTCTTAATCGGATTGCTCAAGATGGGTTGGGTGTAATTAAGGTAGCAGTTGAAAAAATTCGAGATAGCGTGGTATTTTTCGAGATAGCGTGGTATTTTGGACATCATCAACAAAGAGAAGACAAAAATTTGGAGAGACAGTGCAACAGTTGCATATGGAAAAACCTAAAGAATTGGTTCTAGACTGTAAGACTCGTTGGAACTCCACATATCTTATGTTGTCTACTGCTGTGATGTACAAGGATGTTTTCTTTCGCTTAAAACAACGTGACTCATCCTATGATTGCATGCCAAGTGAGGAAGAATGAGAGGTTGCAGTAAATATTTACACGAAACTAAAGTTGTTATTCAATGTGACTAAGTTGTTCTCAGGTACCACATATCCTACCACTAACATTTATTTTCCAAAAGTTTGTGAAATTAAAATATCATTGGCGGAGTGGTGTTTGGATTCTAATGGTGTGATTAAGAATATGGCATTTCAGATGTTTGAGAAATTTAATAATTATTGGAATGTCACTAGTGGTATCATGGGTGTAGCAACTGTCCTAGATCCAAGATATAAGATGATGTTGTTGGAGTTCTACTTTCCTACAATTTATGGTGACAGGGCAGATGATGAGATTAGGAAAATTAAGGGAATTTGTGAGGATTTGATGCATGAATATAGTTCCCAAAATATGGACATAGATAGCCATGACTCCTTTACATCAAATCCAATGTGGTAAAAAAAAGACAATCTTGCAAGTTTTGATCAGTTTGTTAGTAGTAGAAAGAAGGGTTTAGTTGGAAATATAAAGTTGGAGTTGGACCACTATCTTGAGGATGATGTATTGCCTCGGTCTCCTGATTTTGACATCCTTGTTTGGTGGAAAACTAATGGACCCAAGTATCTCAATTTGCAACGTATGACAAGGGATATTCTAGCCATTCCGGTGTCAACGGTTGCTTCAGAGTCGGCCTTCAGTACTAGTGGTCGATTGTTGAGCCCACACCGTAGTAAACTTCATTCAAAGACGGTTGAGGTGTTGATGTGTGCTCAGAATTGGTTAAACAATGAAATTTCACCTAGAGATGGAGGTATGCAAAATTAATATCTAAATTAGTTACATGTTATTTAATTGAGTTTATCTTATTTTTAATATGTTTTTGGTGTTAGGTCATTCATTAAAAATAAGTTCAAAGGATTCCATCACGTTTCAAAACATTCTCGATGACATTGATGATGATGAAGGAGAAGAAAGTGATCAAACTGTGCTTGGATGATATCTTCTAATGTAAATTTTTTTTTTTCACTTTCACTTATGTAACTGCTTGGGAGTTTATATGTTGATTATTAGATTCATTAGATTTTGATTTTGCATGGCAGTGAAGCTGACAGAGGACAAAGGAAGTTGGTGCATTTGTTGCTTCTAAGGGCGTTGCAGGGGTTTTTTTTTTCATCCTATTTTGCCGGTGTATCTGTTTTGTGAACTATTTATGTACTCTATTTGAATGGGCTTGTTATGGCATCTTGACCAGACCAAACGAAAAAGAAGATGATGGATTGGATTAGGTATTCTGAATGCTGGTTGTTGTTGGTGACCTCAACTTCTTCATCACCAATTGGAATGCAAACAAGGATATTTTCATATATTATTTGCTAGACCACTTTCTTTGTTCTGGTACGTAATTGGAAATCCTGACCGTTGAAATAGTGGGCCACCATCTTAAACAAATCACAAGGAGAAATTTTCACTGGCTGTTTGATACTTTGATTTACTAAAATGACCGTGACCGTTCATTCTTATCCTAAAGCTCCGAGATAAGAGCCTGTTTAATTGCAGGCAATTTATTTGACGATTGGGTTGTGACTAGTGAGTGAGACTTGGAAGCTCTGGCCGGAAGCCTTTGTGGGTGAAAGAATTCTAAAAAGTAGCAGATATTTGCTGAAGATCTTTTTAACAGCTATTACTGCATTTGTGATTTTTAAAATTGAGCAGTTTGGTGAGATTTTATGGAGAGGAATGAAGATTTCTTACACATGATGTTGTAATCAACTCCATTCTTCAATGACAAGTTCTTCTTTCCAGCAAAAAAATATATATATATATATTATTATGTTTGTGGTTGCACCACATCGAGGCGGGGACGGGGTATTTAACATATCCCGAATTACGGGGTGGGGCGGGGACTGGGGCAACCCCATTCCGCCCCCGATCCGCCCCGTTGCCATCCTACATGGGGAAGAAGATATTTTGGGTGGGTATTAAAGAACATGGGATTCCCCGCTCAGAAAATTTAAAAAAATAGAAAATTGGAAAGGGCCCTTAGGACTTCTATAGTGGATAATTGTATTTCGGGTCCTTTTTGGTCTCCACTCGATATAAGATGATTTTTTCCATAAAATCATCAAAAAGTATCATACTTCTATCGTTGTTCTCCCATGTGTAAAAAGTAACTTTTCAATTTTCTGATGCCCTACCCCTACAATGGGAAATGGATTTACATACACAACATGAAATTATGTTCTTTTTTTCTGAACTCTTCGTTGAGAAAACTTTGTTACACTAAACTATATGGACCAGCATGCTATTAATATGAAAAAGATCAGTTCGTCCCGCCAAACATTATATGCATTAAGAAATTGAAAATATAATAGTAAACAAGAAGAAAATCATTGTTTTTAACTGAATGGATAAAAACATCCAAACAAGTCCAAGCTTTTAAACACTTTGGTATTTTTGGTAACCAAAGCCACATTGACATGCCTCGCATGCTGAATTTCACTCTAGTTTAGATAACAACAAAAAAAAAATGTCCTTAATCCAGTGTATTTTATTTTTTTAGGGAGAACTTCAAATAAGGCCTTAACCTTTTGCCATGTTTCAAAAAGGACACAAGTTTCATGACTTTTCAAATTGGTGGCTAAATTTTCCACTAAGTTTCCAATTGATTTCATTTCGGTAGGACTTGGAGCAAGGGTTAAGGATTCAGGTCGAAAATGGATTTGGGTTTAACGATTTTGGGATTTTGTCCTTTTTTAATTGGTTAGAGTACTGGGATTTTGAGGATTTTTTTAGGGCTTCTACAAAACTTTGGAGATTTTTGGCTTTGGGTTTTTGAGTTGGTTTGAGCATTAAGAGCTTTTGTTGTTGTCAATATCTCTCTCCCTGTGTACTGGTTCTCTAATGGGAATTGGTTCTGAGTCGAAACCGGTTCCTATATGAATCCGGCTTGGAACCAACTCATTTACATCTCTACCAGCTTCCTCATGATGAGCAATCGCAGCCAGCAATAACATCATGATAATCGGCGACATATAGTGGCTTCTGAAAGTGTTACATGGCTTTAAATGAGGGGTAATTTAGATATTTAAAAAAAATGAGATAAGAAGTCACCATAAAATACTTTTAAATGGTCAGATATTCTTAATTAAATATTTACGGAAAAAATTAGTTTCTATAAATGGATATGCACGGGCAAGGACTGATGTGAAAATAGTCAGCTCCCATTCTTTATTATCAATTAAGTCTCAAAACTTCTCGAGAAATTAAAGCCAGTACTTACTGGTAGTCATCGTTGATACCGTAAAAGGTCAAACAAATACTAAAAGAATCATTTAAAATTCTCAAAAGCACACAAGATATTTTATTTTATATTGATATTCTATTTTTTTTCCTTTCTTTTTGTCGTTTGCTCAGGTGGAACCAATGTTTTAAAAAAAATGTAGCTATACAACTAAATCAATTGGTGGGACCCACCTTCTTAAAAATCTTAGATGCTAACATGTAACCTTTAATTGCATAGGCATTTTCTCGTGAAATAAAGGTAAAGTAAATAATCAAATTAAGAGAAAATGAAATATCGGGGAGTTATGGTGGTCTTTTATTTTCAGCAGATTGGTAAGGGATTTTTTTGACCTTTTGTGTAAAAAATAAAATTTTCTTATCTTTTAGTGGTTTGAGGACTTTTTTTTCTTTTGAAAAACTAAGGAAGAATTTTGAAATTATATACTTTTGATATGACCAATGGGTCTTTTCATGTCCGGGAAATGGAAGCTTTACTTTGGATTTATTATACATGTAGATTAACAAACCGCCATAGCTCTTTCACTAATGAAGTTGGGTGAAGTGTCATTTCAAGAAATAATAAAGTAAAAGAGGCCAAATCCAAAAGTAACATTTAAAAAAAAAACACATCTACTTTTTAAAAGAAAAAGAAAGTTCAAAAAATTACTTTAACATGTCACTAAATGACAAAAAAAATCACTTTATCTAAAAAAAAGTAAAACAATTACATTCTCATTTTACCAAATGACAAGAAAATATCACTTTTTTATTTGACCCCTTTTCTATTTTTATCTTTTAACCATCTACCTCACTTCATTTTAACTATAAAGTTACCAAAGTGGCCCAAACACTTTCATTCTTGAATATACAATGTAGATACCAGGCCGAGCCCGAGCCCGGATAATCCTTAGCCCGGCTCACAAACCCCTAGATGATATCTCTTCTTTTTTATTTTATATATTTTAATTTGATCATTTATCTCACGTCATTTTAACTACGGTAGTAACAAAACTGGACTAAGCATTTCCATTTTTGCCCGTTTATAGCTCACTCTCGACCGTCTGTCTACCTTTCAAAAATCATGATAGGCCAACAGAAATCACATGCACTTAGTCCTCATCCAACTTAAACTTCAAAATCAGATATTTATTGAAAAGAGGTGGGCCGTGATCCGTCCACTCAAAATCACAATGCATCAGATGCTGCGATAGTTAATCTAAGATCATTCTTACTAGGTTAAAGACCTTGCGGATACCCACGTCATAATGGAAATTTTTTTTTCCAAAATATCACCACTTAGTTGAAACGGTTTAAAGAAAGAATTCACAGGCCGGCTCCACTAAGGAGCCTCACGAATTTCTCGTGAGTGGTAGCCTCAGAGCATCTCTAAAGATCCTTTTTTCTATTTAGATATTGTACTGACAGCGCCTTTCACGTCGGCCTTTTTGGCTAAAGATGAAAGAGAAAATATCTCACACAGAAGAAATCAGTCAAGAAGAAGAAGAAGAAGAAGATGCGAGTCTTTTCGTTCTTGGGTCGATCCGTTCGATCGTTCAATCAATCTCCTGCAATTTCTAAGCTTCTGCTTCTTCTCACTGGAACTGCAAGTGCAAGGTCTCTCTCTTGCCTTGTCTTTAATTTCTCTTCCAATTTCGTTGGGTTTTTCTTCTTTTTTTTTTTTTCGATTTGTGGAGATCTCGATCAGTTCTCGAAGCTTTCTGTCTGCGAGATTTTTCAGGCAAATGATAGCTCTTTTGAAGGTAATACACGAGCGAGGATCGTACAATCTCTCTCGCTCGCACGAGCGCCAGATCGTTGCACGTGTGGGGTCCCTTCCATTTGGGATATTGTTACAGATTCATCTCGGGAAGATCTCATGACAATTTTTAAATTTCGAGTTTCTTTTGTCTGGAATGGATTATAGGGAAAAGTGTTAAAAAACATATATTTTTTTATGAATTTCTCGCGGCTTTTTGGTTGAAAATATCGAGATGCTATGAGGAAAATATCATTCCAGTGAATAGAGTGATGATGAGAATATCGTGATATGTCGTTCTTCCTACCCGTTTATTTCTTTATTTATATACGTTTTTGTTGTGTGGGTCCCACCTGGATCTGCCTACCCTATATAAATATAAGGGTTAGAGTTGAAAATTCACTTCTTATACATTTGAAATGTCCACCAACTATGCCATGCCAAATGCATTGAAAAGAATGAAACAAGGAGGGAGAATTTTTTTTTTTTTTTGGGTGAGCTTGATTAGGCTCGATTCAAACATGATGGTTTCACTTTCATGAGCCAAGCTCCAAATCGGTCTTGCTTGGTTAAACTGAAGATAAGTCTTGATTGGGTTACAATATAAATCTTTATTGACAGTCGTAGATGTGGACCCATAGAATTTTCTTTAGTGGGACACTATGTAAATAGGAAAGAATATGAAGATAAAACTTTTGCTCCATTTTCAAAAAAGAATTATGAAGATTTGAATGTTTCAGGAAAATATATATATATATATATATATAAGTTTTTTCCAATTCTTTCAATTAAGTCCCCTCGATAATAAAATTTTGAAAAACTGCATTCCCACATTGGGCCCACAGGGGACTTCCCCGGCCCCTTTTTTAGGGATTATTCTGGCCCGGGGACACCCTCCATTAAAATTTTTTTTTTTCCTCTCGATAACAAAATTTTGAAAAATGACAAAAACGCCCTCATGTCATTTTTTTCAAAACTTTTCTTTAATATATGATAGAGAAATGACGAAGTCCAAAGCAAACGATCTAAGTAGGGCCCACTTTAAGAAACTTTATTCATGGATGGTTAAAAAAGGGAGATTCCTACTGAGTAAAAAACTCATTAAATGGTTATGATCATTAAAACCAAAATGGCCAGTTTTTAGGAAAGAAAGAAGTTAAGGGAAAAAACATAATAAAAACCTATCATAAGGCCAAGGATATCTTTGTTATTTCGCGAAAAATTTATATACTTTTTTTAAAAAATGAGTGGAAAGTTTTATACATTCTTGAAAATTTCCATTTTTGTGTGTGGGTTCATCTAAATATTGATCTATATATATACACACACAGAGGTTGAATATTGTAGTTTGATTGCACTTTCTTATTACTATTCCAGCTAGATCCTAGGATTGGAGAACTTTATATATTTTGTATTTCTTTTACATCTTTTCTGTTTGTATTTTTGAAAGTTATTTCCACTCCATTGGCTATTGCAGTGGTGGAGTCTTTATTGCGTACTCAGAACCAAAAGCAAATGGTGTTGAAAAATGTAGTGAAACACCTCAAGTGAATTCCAGGAAGCAGAGAGTGGTAGTCTTGGGAACTGGATGGGGTGGCTCCAGTTTCTTGAAAAATCTTGACAGTACCATGTATGATGTTCAGGTGGTGTCACCTCGTAATTATTTTGCATTCACTCCTTTGTCACCCAGTGTTACTTGCGGTACAGTGGAAGCACGCAGTATTGTTGAGCCCATTCGTAACATCATAAAAAAGGCAAGTACAAACAATCCTTAATAGAAGTGAGTATCCATATATTTGAACTTCAATGATGATATGTAAACTCCTAAAATTTGACCCATGAAATCATGTATGCAGTGTTTTAGCTAGAATAATCAGTAAATTGTCCATATATTTGAACTTCAATGATGCTATTTAAACTCCTAAAATTTCACCCATGCTTCTAAACTTGCTAAAACCATGTCCGCGGACCCAAGGATGAAAATAGCTGCGGCCAAAACACTACGAAGCACGTAGCGTAGCGGGGATACGTAGCGGCATAACGGTGCGATTTGAAAAAATCACCAAAAAAATCTAAATTTTTTTCAGAAAATCCAGCAAATTGTAAAATGAAAAAAAATATATATACATATATTTTTTTTCTGCAAAAGTAACTAAGGTAAGGGGGCATAGCGGTCCCCTCACTGTATGAGGTCTTGTATCGCTGTATAAATAGAAAATAATAGTAATGATCATTTTTTTCAAATGTGTTCATGTTGCTTAGTTATACTAACTTAAAAACTAATGAAAGGCTTATAAAAGAAAAAACTATGTCATGAAGTCAAGACTTAAGAGTACATAGAGAAAAAAATACATCTACCAAAGGGGGTGTCTAATAGAATGTACTTAGAGAATAATCATTGAGAAGAATTCTCTATATCGACTGTAATTCGGCGAGATCATATGCTTTTTGGTGTTCTTTTAAACATAAAAGGGTAGAATAGTTGTGTAGAAATGTTATTTGAAGAGAAGAAGAAAAAAAATAAGTCTTATTATGCGTTTAAAAAAAATTTGGAAAGTAAGAATTTTTCTCACCCTGTAGCGGTCGTAGCGGCCCCGTAGCGGCCGCTACGGGTGCGACGGCAAATAAATCAGCCGTAGCGTAGCTATTTTCATCCATGTGCGGACCTGATAAAGCTGGTTTTAGCTTCAAATGATCCGAAAGTATCCACTGAAAAATGCAAAAATGTTTACCTACGAGCAACCTTATATGCAGTCTAGCTCTTTGGGGCTCATTTGGGCCCACCTTTGATCAGTGCAGGCGCTTTCACACTCTCGAGTCTCATGCCTCCATGATCTGGCACTAGGCCCAATTTCACTCTCATCAAAACCATTATGGCATTATCCACCATTGGATTGAATCTCTAAAAAATCTATGGTTTAAAGAACACTAATCTTTGTGGCTATCAAATCAAGGGCTAGGATGATCTGCCAGGGCTGGTTTTTTGTACCCTGCACACACTGATCATCAGGTGTCTAGGCCCCATGTCTCCTCGTCAGAGAGCATTACCCCTGAAAAATGAACACATTAGGAATCTGTTTCAGCTGACTACTATTGCAACTTCTTGTTTCTGCTGCTATGAGATGGTTTCAATGCATTTTGACATAATCCTTTCAGTACATAATATACTAACAAGAGGAGCTCACACCTTGATGATATAGTTTGATAGTGTAGTAAACCTTTCCTTTTCTTTTAGTATTTTATTCATCTCTTTTTTAGTAAATTTTGACCCATAACAATTTATTTTCAGCAGGTCACAACAGTTTTGACTTTGGTGAGCCATCCCACAGCGTAGATTTAAAACATTAATTTTACCAGCTAAACATTTATTCTTGGGCTGCTTCTTTTAATGAAAGTAGCCATTCAAAAAAAAAAAAAATTTTTTTTCTTTGGCATGAATATTTATATTATTCTATTTTAAGAGTTCCCTTAATTTTTGAAACACTCACCAACTTAACTTAATATTAATGTCAGGGTTGGCTTTGTTGTAGTTAGGCACTTATGTTTATCTTTACATAGAGTTAACTAACTTAGTCTACTTTTTGAAAAATTGTTATTTTCTTCTTTATTTCTATGGCAGAAAAGTGAAGAAATTCAGTTTTTTGAATTAAGCCGAGTGTGTGAAGATTGATGCGGCAAACAAGAAAATTTGCTGTCGCTCCAATCATGATGTGAATTTAGAAGGGAAAGAAGAATTCCTTCTAGACTATGATTACTTGGTGATAGCATTGGGAGCCCAGTCGAATACCTTTAACACTCCAGGTGTGATGGAGAACTGCCATTTTTTGAAGGTAAACTTGATGTGGATTGGTTCAAGGCCAGTAACCAAATTTTCAAATAAATGGAGAACTTTCAAGTAAAAATTTGTCATTTGCCCAGGGCCACACCCAATTGAAAGGCCATTGGGCCATTAAAAAAATAAAGAATTAAAAAAAAATCCACGTGAATTCCATTGCCTGAATTAAATCACCTATAGTCAATAAACCACCGATTTATTTGGAAGATTGATCATTTACTTTAAACTAAACAGTTCCTCATGCTGTAGTTAGCTGGACCCTGTTCAAACATGTGAAAGATTTGGGGGTGATCTCCACCAGTTAAAACCCAACTGATGACTGATCCCAGGTATTAAAATAGACTTACACGGATTTGTTGTGTAGTTCAAGTTAAATAAGAAAATAAAAAATTTTAAGGTATTATTTAAGAAGTTTTCCAAATTTGCGGGTGCAATCACGTCCACCCCTGCCTGGATGTTAAGCCTACTTAGTATATGAATAGAGCATGGGCTCTAGCATCAATTCATAGCCCAGCTACTTGTATAACGTATGTTTTTTAATGTAAGCATGGCTGGTTAGGATCACCAATATTGTCCCCCTCAAGGCCCGAGAGTGTGTGAGTTAGAATATTTCTCCTTAACATCACCACCACCACCACCACAACCACTACTTCTTCTTCTTCTTCTAATAATAATAATAATATGCCATGTGTCTGATCTTTCTAAAATGCTAGAGAGACTCATTGCGAAGGATCCAATTCAGGGCATACGTCTCTCCGTAGTACACCATATTCTTTATTCTTCTTCTTTTGTTTAAAACATCCTCTTTATTCTTAATGTGTCTAATTAAGGAAGGTATTATACTTTTGCCAACACACTTAATGGTTGAGTGGTGTTAGCAGTTGGCACCTAACCTTCACATGCTCACTACAACAATTTGCACTATTACCGGCATTTTTTCCCGGTGCAAGCATTAAACACCGGGAAAAGTATAACTTTTACCGGCGAAAAAACTGTTTTCGCCGGGAAAAAACTGATTTTTTCCGGCGCCATATTATCGCCGGCAAAAGGCTGCTTTTTTCCGGTAATTTTTTTTTTTCGCCGGCAAAGTTCCTTTTTCGAGGCGATTTATTTTTTTTCGCCGGCAAAGGTAATTGCTTTTCCTGACAAATATTAGTTTTTTGCTGGCGCATTTGTTTTTTCGCCGGCGAAGTTATTATTTTTCCCCGCGTTCTTCCCACTTTGCCGGCAAATGTCCTCCGTTCGCGCCTTCATTTGGGGCATTGCGCGTTTATTTGGGTTAGTTGTTTTATAATTAGTTTTGCCGGCGCACTATTTGCGCCGGGATTGTTATCATAAAACAAACCCTCTGCTTATACCCAAAAGAAAACAAAAAACGAGCGTTCTGCATCTCCCTCCTGCATAAACAAAAAATCGCAACTCCCTCCTTTCTCTGCATCTCCCTCCCCTTCGGTTGGTGGCCAATCTCGCCTCGTCCAGCCCATCTCGCAGCGCCCATTTCCCTCATCTCTCTGCATCTCCCTCCCTCTCGGTCCCTGGCCCATCTCACCTATTCCATCTCCCTCATCTCTCTGCATCTCCCTCCCCTTCGGTTGGTGGCCAATCTCGCCTCGTCCAGCCCATCTCGCAGCGCCCATCTCCCTCATCTCTCTGCATCTCCCTCCCTCTCGATCCCTGGCCCATCTCGCCTCTTCCATTTCCCTCCCTCTCGGTCCCTGGCCCATCTCGCCTCTTCCATCTCCCTCATCTCTCTGCATCTCCCTCCCTCTCGGTCCCTGGCCCATCTCGCCTCTTCCAGCGCCCATCTCCCCATCTCTCTGCATCTCCCTCCCTCTCGGTCCCTGGCCTATCTCGCCTCGTCTAGCACCCATCTCTGTCTCGTCCAGCCATCTCTCTGACCCATCTCTCTCGTACGCCATCCTCGAATAGGGCCTTAAGCGAATTGGGGCTTGAAAAGCAAAGGACAGAACACATTGGTGGCGATTTTCACCTCTGTGCCTCTCTCATCTCCCTCGGCATCTCTCTCTCACGCTCACGGTCTCCCTCGCCAGCGCATCCTCTCCTTCCCTCTCTCGCAACCGGACTGACACTCAAAGGTAATGGCTCTGCCTCATCTTCATTGCATTGCTTCTTTTCTTTTTTTCCTACCTCTTTGGTTGCCTCATGTTCATTATTGGTGGTGTTTACTTGTTGATCTGTTTTATCTAGAATGTCTTGCTAAATGCCCAAAGTATGTATAGAGTTGCTGGCTGTTCGATGGATTTCTGTGTTGCTAGGAGAATATATTCCACAAGTTATCTGTGCACTGCCTTCACCTTTATCTGTTTTATCACGTTAATCCACAACTTTCTGTGTTGCTAGGCTTCATAATCAAAACTTTGTTTTTAAGCTGTTAATGTTGTGGATGCTCTCAGATTTGGAAAATAATTAAAAAAAACAAATTTGTCAGATCTGTACATCTGCTAGATTGGGGTAGTGTTTCTGAGATATGGTTCATGGGGCTCTGTATATGGAGGCTGTTCTCAAAATACCGAGATTGGAAGATATTAGACATCAAATTTTTTTTTTTTTTTTTTTTTTTTTTGCAAATATTATATTCTTAATGATCTAATAATTAACTACTGATTGTGAAGAGCTAGGATGTTGCAGTTTAGAGAACTTGCACGATACACTTTATTAGTTTATACTTGCCTGAGCCCACCACATCAACACTTGGTGAACCATCACTATCAGTCATGAAGCATATAGGTAATGGATGAACAACAAAGTGGACATTTGTTGTTTCTTGTAGTTTAAGTGGCATGGGCATAGGTATGTCTTTTTGGAGTGTGCCAGAGCTTTATAATTCTTAATATGACTTTTTGGAGTTTATGTCATTGATTCGTAAAGAGGTCAAGAGTTCACAGATTGGTAGCTACCTCACCTCTTCTTCTTTAAAATAGGAAAACAAGTAAAGAAAAAAAAAAAGGTTCAGCAGCCACTCTATTCGATCCAATTTTTACCTTCAGCTGTTTCAAAAGGCGTCTCTTTGGGCTTCAGAGCTCCAGATTTCGAGGTATTTCCTCAAAATCCAATCTGGGTCACTTGCATTTCTTTCAAATTAGCATGAAATCTTGATGGGTTCTCTTCCTGGCTTTGGTTGAACAGCTTCCAGAGCCTCTAACAGGGAAAGTTTGGAAATTGGATGATTTTGAATCATATCCAGCTCTGCTGGTAAGTACTCACTCTCTTCAGCCCTTCTTTTACTTTATTGTTTTGTAATTTTGTTCTAGTTTGTATGGGTTAGTGTGTCATTCCATGTTAAATCACCTTCCCAACTAATGCTCAGAATAATATATATGATGATTGCATGTTTCAATTATGGATGTCAGTCCAACTAGTTGTACTGCAATATTAAGCAACCCACTTTTCTTTGTTGGCAATACTGGATTACATATTATATTTTACCTTTTTTTTTTCTGTTTTGTTGTGGTCAATAAAATTTAGTGTATGTTTGGATGTTCTAATATGAGTTTGATTAGGGAAATGCAGGAAAAAAAAAAAAACCCTTCAATTACCAGCCTGTTGCAGTTTAATCTTCTCTTGTTATCTCAAGCCAAATTTGAAATGGATCCTTATCCTGCTCATTCTGTTTCATCATCCTCAGGGCATGTTTGGCATTTCCCTCTAGGCCCATTTGGGTTTATGTATATCATGTTGAAGTACCTTGGTTTACACATAATCATGAGTTCAGGCATTTGGATATCCCTGTTAGTTTGCTATGAATCCTATATCCAATCAGTGCTCATGGTGGATCTTGAAGCAAATAATCACAAAAAACCAAACTATACTAGAGTTCTGGCATGCTTCTATCCATGCTTGAACTTGAGTGGGAGTGTGATACGGATTTTCAAGACGATGAATCTTCTCCCATGCACCTCCCTCTTGTAACAAGGATGATGGCTTCCTCTTTGCTGAGTTGAGACTTGAAAGGGATAGAAGAGACTGGCCATACTTATTTAGTTAACTTCCAATGAGATTTCTAGTCGATCAAGGTTCTCGAAACTATAGAGGTTTCCTTATTGGGATGTGGAGCTTGTAACTAATTAGGGAATAACTAATTATGGGGTAACAAGTTTTACAACAATTTTGAAACTTAAATGAGTAGTTGTTAGGAAACTCATGGGTCCCACTGTGGTTGTGTAGGATCACCTTAAAGAAAAAGATAAGGAAAAACCATTACCTGTTTTAGAATCCCCCTTATGTGTAAACTAAATTTCCCTCTAATTCACTTGCAGTAATTATTTCATAACTCTAATACTCTAAAAAGGTTGGATCATCTGGGAAGAAGTCCATAACTCACCAAGTATTCAGATTTACAGAGGATCTAACTAAATTCCGCTCAGCTATAACTATCATTAATTCATTAGTCGTCACATGTGACTGAGCTTCTGGTAATCTGATTTGCTAGGTAACCAGGATTCTAGGGATCCAAACAGGCCTTTTGAATTCCTAGGAAAGGGGGTTTCATTAATTACTAGGAAATTATTTTTTTGGATAATAAAAATATATGACACGAGTCACATATCAGATCCGATACTCCATTCATTATGTGTAAAATCTTAATCCTGCCATATTCATAGTGTGTCCATGTTGCATCCATGCCATGTCTTGATGTCATATTCTGGCAGAAAATGCAAGAGGTGTGTCCAGCCTCCACTCATTCATGAATCCAGCAGTGTAAGCTGGCAGTTAGAATATTAGGTAGATTTAGGACACTGATTTGGTGCTGGCAGTGATCTATGTATTAAAAAATAATGTGAAATGATAATAGTTATTTTGTATTCCAAAATTCTATCTTCACTTTGTTGTAGTCTGTAATTTCAAAGTCTCAAACCAACTTTCCCACAGCACTCCACCTTTGCCATCATCATTATCATGTTTTGAACAAACCTAATCCAAAAATCTAGGGCCGGCTCATAAAATAAAACTCATTATAAAGGTGAGACAAAGTTTTTCAGCCAACTGCCTATCTAACATAAACTTGAGTATCAAGTATCAACACATGGCCCTTGGGATACTTGAAGCTAAAAGGCAGTTTGAATGGAAGTATGGAGAGCAGTTCAGTACGCATGGCACATCGTATTCTATGTCCATCAATGTTAAAAGTTAAAGGTTTTTTTTGGAACATTAGCAAACTGCAAAGTGTTCATCCAGAACAAATGGTAAGCATTTCAAAACGCTAGTGTTTAGGAGGAGAAACATTGTATACCTAGATCCATATTACTGTTATTTTATCACAAAGGAACTTCAGCAGTTTAGCTTGATATTGTGGGAACACTGATTTTCCCGGCCTGAAATATGCTGCAAAATAGCCATCTTTACTTCAGCATGGTTACCTTTTAGGCTTTTACCGAGTAAGTACAGTTGCCTGAAGAAAGTGCATCACATTTCCTTTCAAAAAAGGAAAGAAGGAAGGTACATCATTATGGTTTGAGACGCTTTATTCTTCGGTGGTGATCCTTCATCTCACCAAATGTGTTCTGACCACCTAATCACTTTCTGTGCCTATGAGCTGGACCATTGTCTTTTGGGAAAGTCTTGAATGAGGAGTGCTCAAAAATCTTACTAGAATATGGGTTCCTTAACCTTAAATTTCTGAGCTACTAAACAGACAGTAAAGAAAAGATTATTACCTCAGTTCTAAGAAGGCCAATTAGTGGATGGCTGACCTGCCTTGAAGAATTTTGGCTTCCACCATTGGCATTGTCCCATCAGATCAATGGTCAAGGGTCTCAATGACCAAACTGCAGCACCATGTGTATGGAATTCTGGACCAACTATGTATGGAATCCTGCACCGACTGTAGTTTTTCTTTTTTAAAATTTTCATTATTATTTAGTTCTTTCTGTTTGGGAGAAGACACTTAACCGTAACAATATGATGCTTGCAGGTGATGTTTATTTGCAACCACTGCCCATTTGTTATACACCTAAAGAAGGATATTGTGAAGCTAACAAATTTCTATATAAATGTAGGACTTCCTTTCCAATGTTTATTGCTTTATTGTGATGCAATATGCTCTGTAATATTGTTAACTCACTCTAAGTAATTAACACTATTATATTTCCCATGTGAGGTTACAGAAGGGACTAGCAGTCATAGCAATCTCTTCAAATTCTGTAGCTACTCACCCACAGGTATCTTATATGCTAAGGCCCTACATGAGCTCCTCGAAGTTGTATGAGTTCTGGCTTATGGGAAAAGGAGTTGATAGTTGATACTGTCTTGGTCAATCAAGAAGTTTTGTACATTGATGTATGAGTTCCACTCGCTAATGGGTTTATCATGTGTAGAAAACATTACTATATATATATATATATTTTGCAGATGATTAATCTGAAGGTTCATCACTCTAATTGAAGTGGAATTAGGCCAGTGCCTATTTTTAGAGAGGCGTGTAATATTGATCGAATTGGATCAACAAACTGTGAGCCTTATTAAATCTGGTTTTAGCTGCCACTAGCACTGTACTGGCAGCAGCACAAAGTTATTTATAACAGAAAACCTTCTTTTGTTTGTTTCCGTAATATTTTATATGTGTATGCTTTTTTGGTTAAGTCTCTAAGTAATTAACACTATTATATTTCCCATGTGAGGTTACAGAAGGGACTAGCAGTCATAGCAATCTCTTCAAATTCTGTAGCTACTCACCCACAGGTATCTTATATGCTAAGGCCCTACATGAGCTCCTCGAAGTTGTATGAGTTCTGGCTTATGGGAAAAGGAGTTGATAGTTGATACTCTCTTGGTCAATCAAGAAGTTTTGTACATTGATGTATGAGTTCCACTCGCTAATGGGTTTATCATGTGTAGAAAACATTACTATATATATATATATATTTTGCAGATGATTAATCTGAAGGTTCATCACTCTAATTGAAGTGGAATTAGGCCAGTGCCTATTTTTAGAGAGGCGTGTAATATTGATCGAATTGGATCAACAAACTGTGAGCCTTATTAAATCTGGTTTTAGCTGCCACTAGCACTGTACTGGCAGCAGCACAAAGTTATTTATAACAGAAAACCTTCTTTTGTTTGTTTCCGTAATATTTTATATGTGTATGCTTTTTTGGTTAAGTTAATCTCTCTGTCTTAGGTATGAAAAATTGCAGCGGTGGGATGATGCTCTAAAGGCATACACTGCAAAAGCATCTCAGGCACCAAGCCCACATGTTGTTTTGGATGCTACGCTAGGTCTGTATAAATTTATACTGGTGTTCTCTTTGGTCTTCTAATTTTCTTTTCTTTTGAGCTATTACCAGTAGTCTTATTGTATATACAAGCACAAATGACAGGAGCCCATGGCACAGTGGAAGGTTTTGTGGGTTCAAGTCATGTTACCAATCTCTATCTCTCTCTGTCTTTCACACACACACATGTATATACTGAAATGGTAAAAGTTAATTTATTGCTACATAAAAATAAAAAAAACCAATGAGAAAATTACAATGAAATTTAAGAGTTAGTCACAAGTTGTTACTTCCTAATGTCATATGTGAACCTTTAAATCTACCACACATGATTTTCTTTACATGGTAGTTTCTTCGGAACCTGTAAAATGGTTATGGACTGGCTTTGTCTGTTAGCCTTTCGTAGTGTTTTGTTGTAGTTGTCTACCTGTTTTAGAATTTTATGTCTTCACTTGCCTCTTTTAAAAGGTTGGTTAGTATTTTTTTATTGGTAGGAGCTAGAGAGTCACAGGAAAAGTGCTGGACAACTTCCATTAGTACACTAAGAAACACAACAAATACGGAAAAGAGGACATCCCAATCTTAAGCCAAAACCAAGCTTTGATGGGAAATTCCTTGCTTAGCCAATTGGTCTGCTGTTGAATTTTCACTCTAGTCCTCTTCACATGTGCAAATGATGCTTTAAGCATTTTTCCCAGATCAATTACTTCACCTGGTTCGCCAAAGCACAAGGAGTTTCACATAAACCCGACGCCTATGTAATTTGCAAAGAGAATCGCTTTCTACTATTAATCTTTGTAGGTTTAATCTGTGAGCCTCAAGGAAGCCTACACACATAGCTTCTACCTCTGTTATATTTAATGAACAGAAACCAGCTGAGCTTGAAAAATTATGGAAGTTCTCTAGTGCATCATGAATGACCCCTCCCAAAACTTGCTGCACCTGGAATACCAATTGGACTTCTGTCAAAATCTTGCTTGCAAACCCCCAATGGCGGGGGCCACCATCTGGGGAGGCATTGTGGCTCAAACACCACAGAAAGCGCAACCTCCTACCAACTCCTCAAGGAAGGTTGTGTGCTTGGGCTCAAGGAAGAATTTTTGCATTAATTCAGGTTTCTTCCTTTCTTTTAGATGCATTACAGAAAATTCATCTTCTTTGGTTCAAGAGGAATGTTCCATTGCGAAACATCATTAGTGAAAGTTTGATTTGGGTGAAATTGGTCATTTTTCTGGGAGGGGCGCCACTAGCTTTGATTTTATAGCTGGCAGTGTGTAAAGTACGGTGTGGTGTGTTTGATTTCGATCTTGATAGACAGATGAGAAGTATTTCTTTGTCAATGGATGCAATTTTTTTTTTTAAATTTCTTTGTCAATCTTTATTTTTCTGTCGGAAGAGAACTCAAAGTTGAAGATGACACAAGATATCACAAATTGATCTTTTGTGTTTTTTTTTTTTTTTGTTTGTTTTCGCTGAATACAACTTGATCATTTATTACTTCAACTTTGTTTTAGTCAATTTCATTTTCTTTTGCTTATTTTCTTTTTTGGTTTTCAGCTATGGCGAATCAAATTGCAGTAACTGTGAGAAAGATGTTGAACATAAGGACCCCCATCTTATGTAACTCAGGTTGGTTTTAAATCCTGTTGGATCAATGTATTTGGTTTCATTAGTGAATCCAATGTTTCATTCTTCATATACATGAACATTAGTATTTTTTTTTTCAGATGGTGTTCATGCAAAGAGAAAGATAAACAGCAACTCAAAAGCTTGGGACGTAGAGTTAGAAGAATAACATTCTCAGTCTCTACCCCATTCCCATCAAGAGCAGACCATGGTCTCTCCACTCTTGAATATGAACATATAATTGTCAAAATGCATTTGTTTTAATTTTATAATGGTAATGGTAAAGTGTTTTCAATGTTGTAAGTATGTTTGAATATTAATATGAAGTGAAATGAATTTTCTTGTTTCATTTGTTGATGATTTTGGAATGGAAATGGATGTAGGGTGTGTGGCAGATGTGGTCTTGGATAATGGAATTAGAAATTTCAATTTATTCATGTGACAAATAGGAAAAGAAATTTAAAAATAAAATAAATAAAAAAATTATTCCCGGCGAGAAACGACGCCGGCAAAAAGAATTTGAAAAAATAATTTTCGTAAATTGTAAATCTTTTCCCGGCGCAAAAAATGCCAGCGAAAGTCTTTCTAAATTTATTTTTTAAAAAATAAACTACTTTTCCCGGCGCAAATTAACGCCGGCGAAAGTCTTTCTAAATTTATTTTTTAAAAAATAAACCACTTTACCCGGCGCAAATTAACGCCGGCGAAAGTCCTTCTAAATTTATTTTTTAAAAAATAAGCCACTTTTCCCGGCTCAAAATAACGCCGGGAAAAGTTTTTCTAACATTTATTTTTGAAAAAATAAAATCTTTTCCCGGCGCAAAATAACGCCGGGAAAAGTTTTTCTAAACATTTATTTTTAAAAAATAAAACTCTTTTCCCGGTGAAATAAAACGCTGGTAATGTAGGACTTTTACCGGCGTTGCCTTTTTCTCGCCGGCAAAAGCTATTACTGGCGACCTTTTCCCAGCGCACTGCCGGCGCAAGAAAAATCACCGGTAATAGACATTGTCGGCGTTTAATGGATCTTTACTGGTGCTTTTTTAGCGCCGGCAAAAGTGCAAATTGTTGTAGTGGCTTAACGGATCGGATTGGTATGGATTGGGCCAAATATATCACCAATCCATTATGGATTGACGGATTTGGAATTCGTCACCAATCCGTGGTTGTTAAAATCCGATCCGTAGAGGATCGGATCGGATTAATCCATTCAATCCATTCAATCTAAAGTTAAAAGAAAAATATTAAACATGTTGGAAAAAAATTACATTTTGACCCTTAAATTTTTTTTCTTATTTTAAATTTAGACATCTTAATTTATATTTAAACCTCTTATATTTTTTATTTATATTTAATGTTAACGGATCGGATCAGATTGAATCTGCAGTTGAGGGTAAAATCTACCACCAATCCATTACTAACGGATTACAAATTTTTCAATCCATCACCAATCTATTTAGCTTCTGATCGGATAAAAATCCGCGGATCGGATTGACGGATGGACGGATTTTTTATACACCCCTATTATCCACGGTTCCCTGGGTCCTCAAGTACATAATAGCCCAAAATGGCACAAAAAAAAAGTAGAAGATTTTACCCGAAAAATCCCCTTATACTCGTTGAAGACCAAAAGGGCCTTCAAATCTTAATATAGACCATATAGGTCCTACTACTACTTTTTGTCCTTTTTTTTCATATTTTCGTTGAGCGGCAATATCACTGTTGATTTATACATGAGAGGGAATATCACTTTTTTGTGTTTTTTTTTTTTTTTTTTTTTTTGCATTTTTTCGATGAGCAGGGATATTCCCGTTCAGCCATTCACAACTGGGTGGCGGTATTCTCACTTATCAGAATTAAAATACCCAGCCTAATTGAGTGTTTTGCCTATGTTGGGCAGCGATAACCCCGTCCAACCGAGTGTGCTAATTGTGTGGGCAGGGAATATTAGGTCGGGTATTATTTCTTTTCTTCTTCCATCTCAATCTTTATTTGTGCCCCTGGCATTGTTTATAAGGGTTTAAGAAGTTTTGAGTAAAAGGAAATTTCATTTGTTAGGAGAATTGCACTACAAATTCATTATCAAGTCAAACAAACAATTTTGATTTGGTGAAGAGAGTTTGAAACAAGTGTCCCACTAAAATGGGGTTTTCAATGTCCACACTAGGCAAATTCAACCATGGAATCGTATGAGGAAAGAAGCGAGAGAGAGAATGAGGGAGAGGGAGAGAGACCAAGGGGGGGAGGTGGGAGCCGGGCTATGTGCTAAGCAGGGAGACAGAGAGAGAGGGAGGGACAAGGGTAATTTGGGAAGGTGTTAGAGGGGTCTATAAGGGGTCCCATGAATAGATGTGCACCGAGCAAGAAGGGATGTGCAAATCGTCGCTCCCATTCTTTATTATCAGTTGAGTCTCAAAACTTTTCGAAAAATTAAAGGCAGTACTTACTAGTTATCATCGTTGATATAGTAAGAGATCAAACAAATACTAAAAAAAATATTTAAATTCTCAAAAGTACCAAGATATTTTATTATATATTGATATTCTATTTTTTTTCCTTTCTTTTTGTCGTTTGCTCAGGTGGAACTAATTTTTTTTAAAAATTTAGCTATACAACTAAATCAATTGGTGGGACCCACCTTCTTAAAAATCTTAGATGCTAACATTTTAACCTTTCATTGTATAGGGATTTTCTCGTGAAATAAAGGAAAAGTAAAGCATCAAATTAAGAGAAAAAGAAATATCGGGGGTTATGATGGTCTTTTATTTTTAGTGGATTGGTAAGGGATTTTTTTTCACTTTCTGTGTAAAAAGTAAAATTTTCTTATCTTTTAGTGGTTTGAGGACTTTTTTTTTCTTTTGAAAAAGTAAGGGAGAATTTTATAATTATGTATTTTTGATATGACCCAAAAGTCTTTTCATGTCTGGAAAATGGAGACTTTACTTTAGCTTTATTTTACATGTAGATTGACAAGCCGCCGTAGCTCTTTCACTAGTGAAGTCGAGTGAAGTGTCATTTCAAGAGATAATAAAGTAAAATGGGCCAAATCCAAAAGTAACATGTTTGAAAAAACACATCTGCTTTTTTAAAAGAAAAAAAATGTTTTTAAAAAGGTTTTCATTCTAGAATATACAATTTAATCCTTAGCCCAGCCAACCCAAGAACACCTCTTGATTTGACCTCTCTTCTTCTTTTTATCTTATAATTTGACCATTTACCTCACTTCATTTAGTTATAAAGTAACAAAACTAGCACAAGCATTTCCATGTTTGCCCGTCTATAGCTCACTCTTGAGAGTCTTGACGTTCCACCTTTCAAAAACCATGGTCAGCCGACAAAAATCACATGCACCTAGTTCCCATCAAACTCAAACTTCAAAATCAGATATTTACTGAAAAGAGGCGAACCGTGATTGGTCCAGTCAAGATCACCATACATCAGATGATGCTATAGATAATCTAAGCTCATTCTTATTGGGTCAAAGACCTTGGGAATACCGGAAAAAAAAATAAAGACTTCCAAATCATTTGATGGTATGAGGAAAATATCATTCCAGGTGAATAGAGCGATGAAAATATCGTGATAAGTTGTTCTTCCTCCCTTTTATATACGTTTTGGTAGTGTGGGTCCCACTTAGATCAGCCTACCCAATATAAAATTATAAATATAAGGGTTAGGGTTGAAATTTCACTTCTTATACATTTGTTAGGGCATTGATACATATCAAATGTCCACCAGATGTGCCATGTCAAATCCCAAATGCATTGAAGAATGGAAGAGAGAGAAAGAAAAAAAATAAAATTATCGAGCCAAGGTCCAAATGGGCCTTGCTTGGTTAAACTGAAGACAAATCTTGATTGGGTTACATTTCAAATCTTAATTGACAGTAGCAGATGTGGACCCATAAGATTTTCTTTAGTGGGACGCTATGTAAATAGAAAAGGGAAAATGTCAAGAAAGTATAAAACTTTTGGTCCATTTTCAAAAAAGTATTACAAAGATTTGAATGTTTCAGGATTCTTTCAATCAAGTCCTCTATAACAAAATTATGAGAAATTTAACTACAACAGTGGGGCCACTGGGGATTTATTTCACTCTCTCTTGCCCAGGCCCGTAGGGATTATTCTGGACAAAGGGCTGTGACACCCTCCATTATAAAAAATAAAATAAAAAATCCTCTCCGATAACAAAATTTTGAGAATGATTTGAAGATGATAGGTAGAGACGACATGATTTGAAGATGAACCTGCGACATTTTATACCCAAAACAAATGTGCTACATTGTACCCTTTCATTTGTTGTACAGTCCCATGTTTGTTGGTTTGTTTGGCATCTTTTTAATCCATTTGCTTGACTACCTTAAAAACAGTTTGTTCTTTGATGGTTCAATATTTAATGGTCTCTTTCCCAGAGCAACTCTTGTTTGAGCATTGTGTTCATGTCTCGTATGCCTTGCTCTGCTTTCCCATTTGATTGTCCTATGGATTTTCGCTCTGCCAAATGATGGAGGTTGGGTGTCAGGCTGTGAGCCAGTCATATGAACCTGGCTAATACCAAATTGGCTTTACTACTGTGTAGATGTATTACTCAACCTACCCCACATTGCAAGTAATTGGTTTTAGATCGTAATGAAATTACTAAATCATTTAACTAAGTCCTGTTTTGGTCCGGGTATGGATCCTAGTATTGGGATGTAGACTTGGATCTAGACTCGAATGATCAAGTATGATCAGTTCTTCATTTACAATTTAGGTCCAACTAGACATTACCCTATCCTTTTCTTTAGCTGGTCAGTGGTCTACGTTTTTAAAGCATCCTACATGTAGCATCACTCTTACTTTTTGTAAGTTTCTAATGGCAAGTTCTTTCATTCATTTGCTACGGTGACAAAGGCCCAGATCATTATCCTAACTCCTTGATCAACGGTTGGCAAGTTTTCACCGTCCAAAATGAGTTGCATAGTTGATCCAACGATGTGCAGTCTATTCAAATGGGTGCCGAACGTCGGGACCCGTGGCAAAAGGTGGGGTTTGGGTGGTTCGCTTGGATGGGCTAGAGGTGGGGCCCACACGCCCCGTCCGCGTGAGCTAAGAAGAGGGCTGCCCATCTTTATATGTTCAAATATAAATTAATAAACCTAAGACAACAGGATTTAGATAAAGCATATTCTAAGAGCATCCTTGAGTATCTAGTATTTTGGCATCATATCGTGTATGACAAAATACATGGATTATAGAATTTATTTTTTGGGTATTTTAGTACCCGGCTGATTTCTGTTCTGTGTTAACTTTTGATTGGTATGGTCAAAGGGCCCTAATTTTATTTAACATAAAAGATAATAAAAGATCAGAGTCAATCGCTTGTATTTCATTTGTGGATGGGGTATCATAAACAAACTTCAAATTTCTGTCATATTTCAAGGTTATTATTTTATAGCCTTTGCTGTGTGTATAGGTTATGTCCATTCCAGCTCTAAATATCAGCCTTACATCAAGGTCAAGTGTCTTATTCTAGAGACTGGATTACAGGAGAAAGACCTTCCAGGTATAGCCAATTTGTTAAGGCTTTCACTTGATCTTGAGACTCTCATCATAAAGTTGATCCCTACGTATTCAAGTGTAAGTACCATAGAACTGTGCATCAAGTTTGTTCTCTTATTGGTCTTATTGTTGTCATTATTGTTATCCTGGCTCTGTTAACTTCTAGGCTTTTGAGTTGTTTATTTTGTAGTTTATAAGTCTAAACTGTGAATCATACAAATTTTCAGCTGGATATGAAAGTTCCCATTCTCATACAAGTAGAGCAGTCTGGAGCTCTTTCTTGGATGCAGTTTGTGGGGCACTGTTTTTGACCTCTTAAGGAGAAGTTTGGCTTTTTTTGAAGGTTTGGCATGAGGTTGAATCATTTTGTCTGTGAAGATAATCCATTGAAATTCATGTCTTTCAAAATTTATAAAATATACCTGCTGAACCTTTTTATTATTATTATTATTTTTATTTTGTAATCCATGGTGTAAACAGCTTTTTCATCAAATGTTAGTTCATCTTCAGTTAATGCAGTTGGTTGGAGATTTTGAGTGGTAGAAATGTTTGTAAAAAATTAGTGGATCTTGCATATCTATAGTTACTGTAGAGTCACATATGAGGCTAAAAAGTACATGGTTATGTTAGTTTCCTATTCATAAAGTTTATTGTTGTGGTACCTGTTTAGGGATTCTCTAATGCCGATTTTGCGACCACTATCATTGTAGTTATGCACTTATATTAACCTTTTTTGGCAATTGCTTTTGGATGGTTTGTGTATGTTTCATATTTCAATGTTTTAATGAATGAAGTTTGCAGTCCTTTCTCCTCTGATTCATGTTTGTACAATCGAGTGACAACTTGTGTAGAATTCATTGGATCAATTTATTGATATGATTGGGTCAAATACCACATTTCAAGCTTGTGATATGGTACCACAAGTTGGAAGTGGAGATTGTTCTTGGCCACGTTAAGGTATAACTTGTTGGAGATCATATTTTGTTTAAGCTCTTACTCTGTTACTGTTGTGTAATGGATCCTTGAGGCGGTGGAGAGAAGTTTACAAAATATAATTAATGGTATTAATGTTTCTGCATCGGAACTTTTCCTCAAGGCGAAGACTATGGGATCTTGTTTCTGGAAATAATTCGGTGGTGCTAGATAATGCTTTGGAAAATGCTGAAGTATGTTGGAAATAGAAGATTAAGTGTAGGAACCAACCCGAGAGTTGGTGGTGTGGCATAGGGCATGGGTTTTCTCCCCACATCTTGTGTTTGAAACTGCCTTAAATTCGTCCGGTGTACATTTGTATGGGTGTAGCAGGTGGCACCCAGGGGATTGATTAGTCTTGTTGGGTCAAAGATTTCAGAGATACCCATGTCATAAAAAAAAAAAAAAGGATGAAGTGTCGGAAAGCATTTTTTGTTTTGAGATCAATGAGAATCAAATTGACCTTGTTCAAGGAATTGGTTGTGGGAACACTTGAAATGATGATCATTAGAAAGATCACGGCAAGGGTTCTATTGCTTGACATTGAGGTTGCAATATTGTTGCTCAAGGAAGTAAGGCAATTTCACAATAATTACAAGTGATAATTGGGTTCGATCTGGTTGAAAAGGAAGGTAATGTTAACATCAAAATGAATGATTTGGATGCCAAAGATTATTTTGATGAATGTTTCTCATTTGTTGGGCCTAAAGAAAAATCTAGTTTCAGCATCCGAAATCACTTTTTTCGATATTTTTTTCTTCGACAGTTAGATGTAAAGGCTTTGACAATATGAAGAATGTGGTTGTGGATGTTCTTCTCACGGAAAGTAAGAAGTCATTGTTTGTGATCTTAGCAAGTGAAACCTTTTTGTGAGGAAGACGAGGCTAAATGTTGTTATGATGATTTTGGCATGGTAGCTTGGGCCACATTGGTTATCGAATGTTGAAAATGATTTCTTTGGACAAAATTGATTGACGATGTCCTACTTCTAAATGATATGATGTATAGTATATCCAGCCGTCTTCCATTTGGGAGTTCATTGAACCAGAGAACTAAGCCATTTGAGTTGCTCATTCAGATGTGATGGGGCCAGTTAAAACACTAGGTTATAGTGGTTTCACTACATGTTGGCAATAGTGGAAGACATCTTCATGGACACATGGGTATACCATATAAAGGATAAGAGTAAAGTTGCTCCGAGTTAAATTTAGAAACGCTATCAAGATTTACATACAACAATCCCAAATACTATCTGTCACTAGTAACCACTGACAAAATACCTTAAACAATATTTACTAGAAATGGCAAACACCAATTGATGACGGTGCACAAATAGATTCTGAACACATAATCCCTATACCTTGAAAGCTCGTTGAACTATGAGTTTCACACTCTGGTTGAGGAACTGCTCTTCCCATTTGAGATTTTTCTTCCATTCTTGATCGCCACAAATTACTACTATATGTAGTTTGTTACCAATGGCTATAGGAAGAGGAAGCTTTTGCAACAATCGACAACCATGAACGGTTAACTTCTCCAATGCAGGTAAGTTTCCATTGCAGCCGCACTTCAGCTTTGGTAGCTTCAAGACATGCAACTCCTTTAATTGTGGGAATACGTCCTGCCCTGCCACATCTTCAAACAGCCTCTCCAACTTATCGCAAAATCTGATCTTGAGTGTCTCTCACTTTTCCAAGCAAACACTTAAACAGAAGAGCCTACGACAGTGCTCCAGATATGTGTTTGAGACGAGCAAAGCTTCGTTGACCAACCGTTCCCCAGCACAGAGATTTCAAGTTGGTAAGATCAAAGACCAGTAGAATCTCTAGCCTACTCAACGCCTTAAAATTTCCAGTTGTTCTTCCAGTGGTGATTAAAGATTGCATATTTTGACATCTTTCAATCTGACACTCTATGAGATTATCCATATTTTCAACACCCCGAATGCTGTATGGAATATCATTCGTGCTACTAATCACCAAACACATGCCATTGCTTCTTATGAATTCAGGGAAGCGCTTTGTTCTAGCTACATAAATGTCTTTGTAGATGAAGCGGGTACTGTGGAAAGGATTATCTGCATCCTTAGGCTGCTGTTGTCCATAATGATCACATAAGATGACAAAGAATCTAAACTTCTCGAAGTATTTTTCCCACAATTTGAAATTTTTGCTCAAAGTTTGAGATGTTTTATCATCACTTTCAAAGAAACAACATCCTTGGTTGGTATGGAACTCTTCTAATGCCTTAGGTACATGTCAACCTTGAGAAGCTGAAGTTATTAAATCCTTTGATTTTGAAACTTGAAAGTTCAAGCATCTATAAATCTTTAGGCAAAAACAACATCTCCAAGAAGTGACAACCCCTTAATGAGAGTTGAGTGAGATTAGAGGCATGGGTTATATTGAGAAAATAACGATTTTGCCTCATGTGGAGGGACAATTGTGTTAGTTTAGGGAGGGGAGATTTTTCAAGGAGGAGCACCTCAAGATTTTGGAGAGCATGTAGCCGATGAATTGGTAGTGCCTCTAAGGTTGAGCAATTTTCTAGATTGAGTAATTCAAAGTTGGTGAGAGAGGACAACAAGGAGGCTAATGACGTGACGCTAGTGTTTGAGAGGTCGAGGACTAGAAGCCCTTCCATGTTCTGGAAGAAGGCATCTGGTACCTCTTGCAATAGGGGATTTTGAGAAAGAATTAAGGTGGATAGCTTGTGGGCTTTAGGAAGAGGGGCCACATGTGTTGCAAGTGTTGTTATGTTGTTTCCAGCAAGTGATATCCTCTCAAGGTTGTCTTGCTCCCACTCCTCCACTTTGGGAGCCTCTTCAAGTTCCAAATCACACTTCACCAAGAATCTTCCCTGTCGATTAAGAACTGAGATTACCTGGGATCTAACGGATTTGGGAATATTTATCAAATCATATATCGAATCATTTTGTTAATTGTCATCATACCCCAATTCTCAAGCATAGGAAGTAGAGAGAAACTAACACTCATCATCTTTCTCCAGCTCTCAATTGCACCAATAAAGCACTCTGATCTCCAATATAGAACACAAGTATTTGAAAGAGAGACTTTTGGTAACAACAGAAGGTAGGAGTAACACTGCATGACACTGTCTCTACCAATGTTGATCTTGAAGGTAGCTAGCAAGTTTGCCAGTTGCTTACACATATAAGAAAGATGTACATAGTGGGACCTAGCTATCTCAAAATTCTAAACCAAAATTCTACATGTAAAATACATATAAGAAAGATGTTTGGTTCACCGGTTGCCGAGACAAATGATATCACTCAAGAATCATCTCATCAACATCGTCATCAGCAGCAGAGCCTTATTCCATCAGTCATAATATATAACAACCATGATTAAATTATTAACAACCAATCATGAGATCTCTAAAAATAAAATAAAATAAAAATTCTTTATTTTTTCGTGCTGGAAGTAAATTATATATATGATAAATAATGTAGCAATACCTATGACTTCTTCTCACATCCTTTTCATGACATTTAATGGTATTTTTCCTTCTGTTCTTTCAAGTATGTTTTAGAGTTTTGATGAGTTTCAAGGAAAACATTAAGAGTACATTTCAAGTTTTAATATCTCTATTGTTATATTTTGCTTTTCGGTAAGTTTGGGTAGTTAGATTATTATCCAAAAGCAAATACATTAAGTTCATAAATATAATTTTGTACATTTATATTATTAAAATTGCCTCCTTATTTTGTTTTAAAATACAATTAAAAAGATAAAATAAGATATTGGAGCCAGCTCAGAAATTAAAGTAAATATTGTATGATTTTTGTATCTATACAAAAAAGAGCTTTTTATTTTATCATGCATGTATAATGTGCAGGGAGTAAATTATACATGATAAATAATATAGTAATACCTGTGATTTCCTCCCCCAACATCCATTTCATGAGATTTATTGATTTTCTTTACTTTCTTTCATATATGTTTCAAAGTTTTGATTAGTTTCAAGAAAAAAAATTAAGGGTACATTTGAATTCTTTTTCATGAATTTAACTTTTCATAATCAGTCTCCAATTATTGGTGTGGTCTGGTAGCTAATCCATCAAGTTCATAAGTGTATTTTATACTTTTATGTTATTAAAACTTTCTCCTTATTTTGTTTCTAAGGTAAAGGATAAATTAAGATATTGGAGCCAATTGAGAAAGCTAAGGAGATGTTGAGGTAAAATTAATGTTTGATATGAAAGAAGGAGAATCTTGGATCCCCTTTCGACTGAATACTGGTTGGATGAGTAAAAATTGATTAATTAGGAAATTCTGGAATTAAAGAATTCAAATGATCATAGGGGTTTGCGGTTGCACCGGTATTGGAAACAAAGACATTACGAATGAGATAGCAAAACTTGAATGTGAATTATATATATGATTTGTCTGCAGGAGTTTAAAGAAGAAATCCAAGTCAAGCAACTGCCCTGTCTCCAGAATTTTATTGGAGAATGTATTATGGATTGGCTTTAAGTACAACAATTGTTGCCCCATAAGCTTCAAGACGGAGATTGATTTTTTTTTTTATCCATTCTTTTATGGTTTTCCAGATGGATTGTAAAATGCAGTATTGTTTTCTTTTGAGTTTAAGTTTAGCGTAAATTTGAGCCATATATTTTTCTTTTCAAAAGAAATTTCTTTTGTTGTGTTTTCTGGGTGATTTGAAATAGAGAGATTTAAACATCCTTATGTTCATTGGTTTACAACCAGATTTCTTATGTGATGGTGGGTTGTTGTTAGTATGCATAATCCTACATCCCATAAAAGAACAATTAAATTAATTAAATAAATTCAATATAGATTTATTGGATTGAGACTACAGAAGAATAAGTAGTTCTTCACACCTACTCCTACAAAGTCAGTGGCATGAGACGAAGCTCTTGAACAATGAAGTAATTTTTTCAAAAGAACATTCCTTGAACACAAAATGAAGGACTCCTTAAAACAGATCTTTTCTAATTGAAGCATACTCATATGACAACAATAAAATCAGGAGCTGTAGGAGTGCAATTCATCTCAAACCTATATAAGAACTATTGGCAAGCAATCCTATTTGACCTCATTCCGATCTAAAACTGTATGAAATGGTCCTTTTCTTCTGCATCCATTTCCCCAAATTCAAAAATTGGTAATGCAGGAGTTGGCAATAATTCAGTTACTTGGGCAAAACTTAGAGAATTACAATACCTGAGGCAACCCAACCCCCACAATAGAAAAGAAACAAAGAAAATCATAGAATCTTAACATTTCTTTTATGAATAATTCCTCATTATAATGTCGAACCCTTAACATTCCCCTAGAGAGCAGTTGGTACGGCGGAATTAGAAAAGAGGTTAATTACAAGAACTTTTCTTAGGAAAGCAACTTCAGCTGGATAGAAGGGAAAACTCAATTTATTACTCAGTTGTTAACAAAAAATCAAATTAGAATTGTAGAGTATGACTACTCAAAACCGTTTATACCCAACTTAATTATTATGATTATAATTTTCGCTAAGTTGGGCTACTGGTAAGGTGAGATACTTTCCACGGGAAAAACCATAGATTGATCCATGGGCATGTTTGTGATTGTGATACTAATGTGCCAACACCAGTCAACCATTAGTGCATTGGCACAATCCATTTATACTTAATTTAACATAATTAGGTGTTGAGTTAATTCGTATGTGTCGGTAGCCCCAATTTCACTCTCATCAAACCTCTGTCCACCGTTGGATTGAATCTCAAAGAAATTTATGGTTAAAATGTCACTAAAGTTTATGGCTATTAAATCAAGGGATAATATGATTTGACGGGGCTGATTCTTTCTGTTGACTCTTATCCATAAGGAGACATTTTCCATGTGCTCCACCTTCTCCTAATACCTAGATATCTAAGTAGGCCCCACCAGCTGGACTGCAAATAAGAAGGATGCAGTATGCTTGTATGTGAACAATGCCTAATTAATTAGTACATTAATCACTCTTTTCATCAATCCCCTGGCGAGCATCACAGGAGAAAAGATGAGTGCTGGTATGGGTAAAACTAAATGAGGGTTTAACTTGAACAGTTATAATCTTAGTAAGGTTGACCCCACATGCGTGGATTTATTGATCTCATTGACCATAAAGTATGATCAAGCTTATATGATTACTACTAATCTTTCTTATCATTCCTGGGCCTAATTTGGGTGCTGGACCTGAAGTTCAGTCCAAATTGCATCTACATGTGAGCCCGGTCATTCGGGATTGATGATGGCACAACCCAAGTTGCATCATGGTCCACACTTCACAATGCAGATTTATTTCTTAAAGAATGATGCATGCTATTGCATTGTTTATTGGATCATTCCTTTAAAGCATGCCCATTCATTAATTAAGTTGAAAATGTGGACGCCCGAACCCTTAATTTATAGTTAAGGTTTGGGTTTGGTTGGCAAGTTGAAGTGCAAGTAACAAGGTTGAGCAAGTTGACATTGTCTATTAGTTAGAGTGGGCTCAATCAAAACCCAACCCTTTCATTAAGTTGGTTTGAAAATTCAACCTTAACATAACGTGGAAATTAAAAGGGTCAACTTTAACCTTGAATAACAGGATCAGGTCTAGGTTGAATTTTTAGCTTCGTCATAAATAACCACCAAAAAAAGCCAGGACAATCTTCACATAAACTTGGCCCAATAGATTAGCTTCGTCGAGTCTAGCACAACTCATGTCAAATTTTGGTCCTAGTACATGGCTGAGAGGCTTGTTTTGGTTTTCAATTCTCTAGTTTGCGGTTTATACCTCTACACAAGTAAGCCCAATTTAAGAGTGAATTGAGTTTGGAAAGCCTTGGAGCATCTGTAGAAAAGAAGCCCAAATAAAAATCTTTTGATATACACCATGATAGAACTCTTTCCACATGAAGCAATAGACAAAAACCTTTATTACATACACCAATCCCATTAACCCAAAAAAAAAAAAAAATACTTCAATCCCAAATACTTAATCATCACTAGTAACACCTAACAAATTACTCACAATATTACTCGAAATGGCAGACAACAATCAATGACAGCACACATAAACAAAAATCAAACACATAATCACTATACCTTGAAAGCTCTTGGGACTTTGAGTTTCACTCCCTGGTTGATGAGCTGCTCTTCCCATTTGAAATTTCTCTTCCATTCTTGATGACCGCTAATTACAACAGTATTTAGTTTGTTACCAGTGGTTGTAGGAAGAGGAAGCTTTTGCAACAATCGACAACCATGAGCCTTCAATTTCTCCAATGCTGGCAAGTTCCCATTGCAGATACACTTCAGCTTTGGTAGCTTCCAAAGAAACAACTCCTTCAATTGTGGGAATACGCCATGTCCTTCCACAACTTCTTCAAACAGGCTCTCCAACTTATAGTAGAATTTGATCTCAAGCTTCTCTAGCTTTTCCAAGCAAACACTTGAAGAGAAGAGAGTAGAGAGCCCATGACAATGCTCGAGACACATGTGTTTGAGACGAGCAAAACTTCCATTACCAAGTGTTCCCCTGCACAGAGATTTCAAGTTGGTAAGATCAAAGACCAACAAAAACTCTATCCTGCTCAATACCTTAACATTTTGAGTTGTTCTTCCAGTGGTGATCAAGTGCTGCATATTCAGACATTTTTCGAGCCGACATTCTATGAGACTATCCATATTTTCAACACCCAGCTGCGATAGTCGGGTGATGGAGTTGTTGCCGCACAGTGAAAGGAATTCTGTATGGTAAAGAACTCCCCGAATGCTGTATGGGACATCATTCGTGCTACCGATCTCCAAACACCTGTCATAGCTTCTTTTGAATTCAGGGAACTGAGCGAAGTATTTTGTTTTGGCTTCATAAATGCCTCTGTAGATGAAGTGGGTTCTTTCGAAAGGGTATTTTGCATCCTTAGGTTGCTGTTGACGCTGATCACATGAGACGACAGAGAATCTGAATTTCTTGAAGTATTCTTCCCACAGCTCGGAATCTTTACTCAAAGAGTCCAATATTTTATCATCACTTACGGAGATACAATATCCTTGGTTGGTATGGAGCTCTTCTGTCGGGGAGTGATTGCAGCAATGGTCCCAATTAAGCGTTTGTGGGAGCCGATCTATCCTATGCCACGGAACAACTTTAAGGTGTTTTGTGCCTAGAAGGTCTAAACGCCTTAGACGTGTCAATCCCCCGAAACCGAATTTATCAAAATCACTGATTTTGGTGCTCGAAAGATCGAGGATCTCTAAATTTTTAGGCGGTAACACCAACTCAAAGGAGCGACAACCCCTTAATGAGAGTTGAGTGAGATGAGAGGCTCCATCTATATTGAGAAAGTAAAGATGCTGCATCATATCGAGGGACAATTGTGTGAGTTTAGGGAAGGGAGATTTTTGAAGAAAGAGCACCTCAAGATTGTGGAGAGCATGTAGAAGATGAATTGGTAGCGTCTCTAAGTTTCGGCAATATGCCAGGGCTAGTAATCTGAGGTTGGTGAGGGTGGACAGTGAGGAGGGTAGTGACTTGATGCCAGTGAATGAGAGGTCGAGGACCTGAAGTCCTTGCATGTTGTGGAAAAAGTCATCAGATACCTCTTGCAAGCGGGGATTTTCAGAAAGAATCAATGTGGATAGCTGGGGGACATTAGGAGGACGTCCCACTTGTCCTCCAAGTGCTGTTATTCTGTTACGAGCAAGCGATATCCTCGTGAGGTTATCTTTCTCCCACTCACCCACCTTGGGAGCCTCTTCAAGTTCCAAACCACATCTCACCAAGCATCTTCCTTGTCGATTAAGAATTGGAACTACCTTGGACACAATGGATTTGGAAACTTTTACAGGCTTCAAAATCATAGACCTGTTCAAAAGCATAGAATTTAGAGAACTAACAACGATGCGCAACTTTTCGATACTCTCAAATGGACCAATAAGGCGCTCTGTTTTCCAAAATAAACCATAATCATTCAATGGACCGCCATCTGGAAACAAGAAAAGGTATGTGTAACACTGCATGAGAGCGTCTCCACCAATGTTGATGTTGAAGGCAGACAACGAGTTCGCCATGTCTGTCGCCTCCGAACGAAGCAACTCCCAAGCCTCATCATCAGACAAGTCCTCCCAACTTTCTTCGATGTTTACATTAGACTTCATCTCGGAACAAATTTGGTCAGAATGACTAGTTATAACAACCTTGCTGCCAGGCCATACCATAAATTCCCATTGAGTAAATCCTATGTCATCAAGATCAATGGACTGTCGAAGATCATCCAGCACGAGCAAAATCTTCTGATTAGGGATAGTGATGAAATTCTTCTCGCCTACATTTGAGAAATCTGCATCCTGAAATATGACTCTAGAGATACTTGTACGCACGTCCCCCACAGAACGTGGCATTCTTACCCACACAATTTGATACAAGGTGTCGCTTCTTCCTTCTTCATCTTCTTCTTCATCGCGGCTTTTGGTAACTTTTGAGAGTTCATCAATGACTTGTCTCAAAAAAACCGACCTTCCTGCTCCCTCCCATCCATGGAAAGAAAACCTTTGGACATTAGGATCTTGCAAGCATTCCCAAATTCGTTGTCTCATCTTCTCAAATGAACCGCCACTCAACATCACCGCAGCCATCTCCTTGTCTTTCAAATTATCTCTGAGTCTCGAGAAAATAAAAGAATTACTTTGTATAAAAAAAGTATAACACCAGAATTATAAAAAAAAAAAAAAACCAACAGATTTGTGGCCCACCTACTAAGAACCAAATTTGTGGCCCACCTATTGAAAAACTAAACTACTTAAAATAAATGCCTGCCCTTGTATGTGCCCTCTTTAAATTTCCCTTCGATAGGATATGGAACCGTCATTAGATTGATTATGCATAAAATCTATGATTTCTTTATAATATTTTATTCAAATAGTATACTGTATATGATCAATTTTATAAATTGACCAAAACACTTTAAGGCCAAATTTTAGTGTTCCAATAAAAGAAATGGATATATATGTGTTTTAAGTGGTTCAAACTTCAAATAGGTTGGCCACATTTATAGAATCGTGAATTTTTCAAAAATTGGAGTGTGGGATGCATGTACTAAATAAAGTATTAAAAAAAAGGAAGCAAAAATAGGAAAAAAAAAGTGTTTGTCCCCTTGGCATTTTCAAAAGCAGCGTTTATTTGGTAAAATTCTAAATTTCAATAATCTAAAAAGTTGTGAATACCTTTTGAAATTCCAACCTTCTTAGGATTTTTTAATTCATCGATGGAAAGGAGAATTTTTTAATTCCATACAAGGGATAATAGATGGAGATTTTCCAAATCCTCCATACATAAGTTCTATGAGTTATGCTAAAGAAATAGGTCCTAAATGACATGACATCTAAAAATGATTTTACTGGTCAAGACAATGGGCTTTCTCTGTCAATCCTGGAGAGTTTTCTCCTATTTAGTGCTTTAGGAGCAAACATGTGGACCATCTCGAAAGACGGGACCTCCCGTGTTTTCACAGAGTCCCATACAACGAATGGCACCAATGCGCAATTTATAGTACGTAGTGCGTGCGCAGGAGAAAATCATCCCCCACTTATGGATAGGGTTGGGGATCAAAATGGTTGGGGTCCACCTGTGTAAAAATTGCAGAGCTAACTTGGTCATCTTAACTACTTCATCATTGGCACACAAGTTTCGCTCCTTCAAAAAATCAACCCATCAATCCAAAGGTCCCATGCCAGATCCATTCAAATGGGTGATTAGGTTGGCCTCACTAGACGCACACCATGTACGCCTTATTATTATTATTATTATTATTATTATTGTAAGGTAAGTATTCACACACACACACATTGACTTGTCCCTCAACATATGTGAGGCAACTGGGGATTGATTATTTGTTGTTTATGTGGAAAGGAGGTGCCTCACCAACTGAGCTACCAGTGAATTGACACTGAAAACCTTTCCTATATATAATGAGCACTATCACACTAGCATCATCCATGAGATCACCTGTTTTTACCACTCTCCGATCAATCCAACCTCCCCCCACACTATCTCCTATAATTAATTGGCACAAGCCCACTGATCCAACTGCCTCTCACCATTGGATTAAGATATAACAAAATGATGCATTCTAAAACTATTAAACTATAAAACATACAAATGCACATACCCATAATAACAATAAATAAGCCATAAACAACCAAAAAATAAAATAACCACATAATTTTGTTACCTTCTAAATAATCATTAGCCAATAACAACACCAAATAAAGGTACTAATTCTAGGGAAAAAAATTACTAACATATATATATAACAAAAAAAAAAAAGTCCGAAGGACTTATTGTGGTCACGACACCTAGGTCCCAATCTATTTTTTAAGATTTTAGATCACTTTGTTATGATTACAATCAATATCATTATACAACAACATCTAATAATAGTTCAATAAATACATGCATTATTGCTTTTATAACAGTCAAATATATATATATATAGAAAAACATATATTCCAAATCCTCCGGACATGAATTCCATGAGTTATGCTAAAGAAACAAGTCCTAAATGACATGACATCTAAAAATGATTTTACTGGTCGAGACAATGGGCTTTCTCTGTCAATCGTGGAGAGTTTTCTCCTATGTATGTAGTGCTCTAGGAGCAAACATGTGGGACCATCACGAAAGACGGGACCTCCTATGATTTCACAGAGACCCATATATACAGTGAATGGCACCAATGCACAATGGATAGTATGTAGTTCGTGCGCAGGAGAAAATCATCCATGTATGTGTGTAGACTATTTCACCTGTGTGGAGTGTTCCCATTCGTACCCTGTTGTGGCCTTCACTTATGGATAGGGTTGGGCATCAAAATGGTTGGGGTCCACCTGCATGTGTCCAAATTGTAGAGCTAACTTGATCATCCTAACCACTTCATCATTGGCCCACAAGGTTTTGTCCCTTAAAAAAATCGTCCCATCAATCCAAAGGTCCCATTTGTGGTCCATTCAAATGGGTGATCAGGTTGGCCTCACTAGGAGCACACCATGTGCACCTTATTATTATTATTGTAAGGTAAGGATTCACACACCCACACACACTAAGAAGTCCCTGACCATATGTGAGGCAACGGGAGATTGATCTTTTGTTGTTTATATGGAAGGGATGTGCCTTACCAACTGAGGTTTAAGTAAATTGGCACTGAAAAAACCTTCCTATATATAGTGAGCACTATCACACTAGCATCATCCAAGATCACCTATTTTGACCACTCTCCTATCAATCCAACCTCCTCCTACTCACCATCTCCCATAATTAATTGGCACAAGCCCACTGATCCAACTGAATCTCACAATCGGATTAAGATCTAACAAAATGATGCCTTCTAAAACTATTAAATTAAACAATTAAACATACAAACATACATACCCATAACAACAATAAATAAGCCATAAAAAAACCAAAAAATAAAATAACCACATAATTTCTTTACCTTCTGAGTAATCATTAGCCAATAACAACACCAAACAAAGGTACTAATTCTAGAAAAAAAAAATACTAACATAAATAAAAAAGCCGAAGGAATTATCGTGGTCACAAACCCAAGGTCCCCACGATCTATTTTTTTAAGAGTTTTTGATCATTTTGTTATGATTATAATCATTATTATTATACAACAACATCTAATAATAGTTCAATAAATACATTATTGCTTTTAGAACAGTCAAACATATATAAAAAAACATATAATGTTATCATCGAAAAACAGCATCAACTAACAAAATTAGCCCAGACCTTAGGAGGTTGTGTTCCAGTACCACTCCTTTCCTCTGCACTACATATATGGGAGTCTTATTCACAAGGGATTTGCGCACAGCAAATCGCAACTTGCATAATATAGAATGATGCTTGGAGGCTTTAAGGATTCTGACAACTCTTCTAATTCTTCTAAAAGTGCAGGGAGTTGGTTAGTTTATATTTTTGCTGTTTGAGGATGTTTTATTTTCTATTGTTGTAATGATGCTTCGGTCTATCTTGTAGCTCTTTGATTTTCTTTTAATGTAATGCCTTCTCCTTGCCAAAAAACTAAAAAAAGAAAAAAGCAGAATATATAGAGATATAGATGCAACCATACCATGCCTATCCCTCTGTGCCCCAAAAGAAAACTCAACAAAAATTTATTAGACGACAGTAGTAGATAAAAATAAATTAAAGGTTATAAACCATAATAACACCATCATATGCTCAGTCAGGGGTGGACCTAAGCTTTGTGGATATGGGGTGTTTTGATCCACAACGTTTTAAAGGTTGCATGGAACATATGGCTCATGCCCAATTCAAGTAAAGTTAGTGCCCCACCCTTAACTCGGAAAATCCTAATAGTAACAGAAAATACGAGATCCAGAGTAGTGGTGATAACAACAACAATATATATATATATATATATAAAAGAGAAATAATAGAAATACAAAATAATAATAGTAGCAATGGCAGTAGCAACATTAATGATAAATTGATAGTTATAAAGATAAATATTGGAAATCATCCGTGACATTATATATAACAACATTGATAAACAGTAATATTATCAATAATAACAACACTAATAAGACTAATAAAAATAGATAAAAGGAATAACAGAAGTGATAACAGTAAAATGGCCATTCAATTGCTTATGAAAATAGACATTAAGAACTAAAATAAGCATAAACTTTCAAAAAATTAAGATAACAACAAATATAGCTGCCCCCTACTCCTAGGTCAACAAAAAAATAGAATATATATTCATGAAAAATTAAAGTTAAGTACAAAGAATAAATATGAAACATGATACCTACAATAAAATTTAAGAAAGAAATCAAGAAAAAAAAGTGAAAAATAAATAAATAAAATAAAAATATGAAACAATTGAAATAGTTAATAACAGAGGATTTAGGCGCCATCCCGTGCCTCGGCCTCTAAAAAATCGAAAATCAATAAAAATAATCTAAATTAGAATTGATTTGATTTTTAATTATAGTATGTTAATCTCTCTTTTTTGAACCTTTATGGTGTCAAGAAAGCGAATGTAAGCAATTTACGACCTTTTAAGTAGGGTCCATCTATAATCATATAAAATGATAACTTAACTAAATCATAATTCAAGGAAACATATAAATTAAGCTTTTCTAACTTGTTTATTAAAAAAAAAAAAAAAGAATCCCTAATAACTATAAGACTCATTAACACCAAAAAGAGTTTAATTCCTTTTTCTTCATATCATGTACCAAATATTTGAAAAAGGGCTTGACCAGTAAATGAGATTGAAGATTACTCTAAAAGACTAAATGTGTGATCTCAAAACAAATTTAGCTTAGATGATTTATAAAAAAAAAGAGAAAACAATCAATCAAATCAACACAACAATTTCAACCCAAATTGGTCTCTTGTCTCTATCTCGAATCAAGTGAAATTAACCTCATACTAGCATAGGACTCAAAAATTGGCCTTTACCTTATTTGCATCGTTATTTGTTTGAAGAATTAGCCTTTATACCTCTATTTCGCATAGGAAATTAAAGGAGTACCTAGAAATAGGGTTGATCTTCTTTTTAAAATATTTGACATGATCCTTTTCTTTCTTCATTCACTTGCCATCATTTGCTTGAATGTTAGTTAAACTATTTATAACATGGATTGACTTTTATTAAGACCCATATAAGTGAATGGATGACTGTTGTGTTGTTAGCGTCGCATTCAATGAGTAAGAACCACACACCATATCTCTCACATTGGTCATAGTCACAGGATGGAGTCATGACCGCTACCATGACTTATGATCACAATCTATGAGCTTTTAGAATTTTTACAAAAAAAAAAACTAGCTTTGAACCAGAATTAGACAAATTAATTATGAAGAACAAATAATTAACTAATTAGGATGCAATACTTTTTTTTTTTGGACAAAATTACCTTCATGGCAAAACCGTTACATGGATGACGGTGTTGTTACCTGCGTAACGATATTATTAGCCTTATGACACTCACTTTGCATAAATCAAAACCGATGTTTTAGTTTCTCTATCTCCATTTTCATTGATGGCTCTCTTAAGGTTTAAGCCACTCAAAATCAAAATACTTCTATTTATCAGCGCTGGTTCATAACTAACTCAAATCAATGAGACATGAAGTGTTGTGAGAACATAGAAGTTGCTTATTATATATACATAATGCAAGAGAGAACTAAACCTGGAAAAAGAAGAGGGGATTATTTTAAAAAATGACTAAAAGAGCAGATTAGTGTGGGTCTCTTTTGCCTTAAAACAAAGAATCACTATTCAATGTTATTGGGCCCGATCATGTTTTTATTAGGCTGATGGTTCATGCCCCGATTCAGCACACTGGCTTGAAAGTTAGGCCCATACCCAGCCCATTTTCAAAATATATATGTAGTCCTTTTGCGAAAACATGTTAGGCCAGATCGTTTAGTGTACTTAGTCCCCGAGCCAGAACTGGTGATTATAGAGCCCAAAATAAAGGCCCATCTAGGTGTTGTACTAAGGACCTATTAATGAAGCCTAGACTGTCGATGGGTAAGGATGGCCTGTTGGGTCATTAGGCCAGGCCCATTTTAGCCTGAGTTTGGACAGATTCTAGACGCCTGTTGGTCACCCTAAATGTTAAGCCTGTTTAACATATGAGCAAGGCGTGGGTAGGTTTAGGTAGTCCCCTTCAGATTTAGGCTTAAGAGAATGTGTTTAACATATGAATGTGATTAACACAAATCATCTCAACGTACAGTCTAGATCGTTAATCAAGGTTCTCACCCTCGGTAGCTAATATTCAGTCTCATATGCATGGTCTACCTATCAACAATTCAAGCTGCTCAAAATAAATACTCTAGTGACGTCCCTCGAAGTTCACAAACTAAATAGATGGTCTGGTTCGTAAGATTGAGCATAGAATTAAGAATGTGATTAACATAAACTTATACCCTTCTATTAATTATCATATGCATCAATCACGTTCTTAATCTCATATCAAATCTTAAATATTTTTATAATATATAAAAAAGAGCAATTATAAAATTCTAACCTCTAGATTAGATCGTTCAAATAAATTGCCCCACCTCTAGGTGAATATTATCCATCACGATCACATTAATCATTTATAAAATATTTGAATAAAATATTTTATAGCATTCAAATGTTTCTTTCACATGTATCTGACGGTGATCCTGTTTCAAAATTTTTATAAGGCCCCACGGAAGAGCCTCACGAGCTTCTCGTGAGTGGAAGCCTCAGAGCATGAAGAGTCAATTTTTACTACTATTCTCCTCAGATAAGAGGAGAAAATAAGAGAGACGGAAGAGTAAGAAAAGCAAATGAATTAATTCATATATATAAAGTTTTGGATTTCAAATTCTGAATAAGACAATGCCGACTCAATGTAAATTAATCAAACTAATTTAAGAGATAAAAGATGGAGATCGAGTCCATACCTGTTTTTCAGGATCTCTAGTAATGATAAATGGAAAAGTTATGAGGGACAAATGAAGCAATGCTAAAAATGGTAGAAGTTGCTTGTTATATATAGATAGAGATATACATGCCATTCATTCCTTACTTGGGAAGTGAGAAAGCCCAACGTGAACAAAGAGAGAGAATAAAGAAAAGAAGAACAAAGAGAGAGAATAAAGTAAAGAGGGGCGTTGTGAAGGCTAGGACCATCAATGGGTAACAATGGCATTCATTCCTTACTTGGGAGGGGAGTAAACCCAAAGTGAATAAT
Source organism: Cinnamomum chago (assembly GCA_038049695.1). Classification (NCBI taxonomy): domain Eukaryota; kingdom Viridiplantae; phylum Streptophyta; class Magnoliopsida; order Laurales; family Lauraceae; genus Cinnamomum; species Cinnamomum chago. Next base: position 1,812,333 of record CP142457.1, read on the forward strand.
GAGAGAGAATAAAGAAAAGAAAAAAGAAACCAAGGGGGAAGGGAACAATGGCATGTTAAGTTTTATCCCAAGCTTATTTTAGCCTTAGCTTGGACAAGTTCTTAAGGCTTATGGGCCAGGGTTAGGCCTGGATGCAATGGCGGACTCAGGATTTAGCCCATCAGGCCCTAACAAAAAAGACATTGTCTTTGCCAAAAATCATGATCATCATGATCATCAAAGCCTTGTCGCAACTATATGTTTGGATTGGCTAAACAAATTCTGGTTCCCCATTTTAATCTATCATAGGCTAAATCCTCAAAATGGCTAGATCTTTGCCAAAAATAACTTCTAAAAGATTAAAGTTTTTAGATAGTTCTACCTTAATTTAAAGTGTTTGGTTCCATTCATGGTATTAAATATCGGTCGATACTGGTTCATATCGGCCGATATGAACTGGTATCGGCCCATACCGGTCCAATATTTTGGTGATATCGGTCTCGGAATCGCAGACCAAAATATCGCCAAAATATCGATCCATCTCGTTCAATATTTTGAAAATATCGGTTTAATCGATATATCGGTCCATCTCAGTCAAAATATCGGCCAAGATGGAATAATGGAAAGAAACCCTAAATTTTTCATTTTTTTCCTCATTCTTCATCTCCACTCATCTCCTTAGAGCAACTCCTCCTCCTTAGCTGATTTTCTTACATATTTCCAACACTATTTCTTGAAAAAAATCATTTTATTTTGGTAAGAAAATTAACATACTCCCTTATTTTAACTATTATGTATTCATTAACAATCCATACCGAATAAATGATGATGATGATGATGATGATGATATCGAGTGTGGGTGACACTCCACTTGGAATTAAGCTGTCATGCTCATCAATCTTTATCTCTTTAGTCTGCCCTAATTTCAGGTAAACCATAAACCTTTTGACGTCTAAGTACTTTTTTATTGATTCATTACAACAGAAATGACTTTTCCCGACGCACATTTTCGCCGCTAAAAAGTACCAAAATCGCAGCGAAATCTCTTTTGCGACGATTATAACATCGCCGCAGAAAATCCTTCGCTTCTACTTTTAACCAGCGCAAATGGAAAATCGCCGCAAAAACCTTTACTTTTTGCGGTGTTTTTTTTCGTCGCTATTAGTGATCACAAACGTTGCAAAACAGCATTCAGCTTTCAGTTATAAGTCGTTGGCAATGGTTATTTGTAGTGAGCAAAATTTAGTTGCAGCGACTATTTATCGCCAGAAAAGCTACTGGAATTAAGTTTTCCCATCGTTTAATTTATTCGTCGCAAAAAGTATTTCACTGGTAATACTCTATTGCAACAACTATTTATCGTCGGAAAAGCTATTTTACCAACTACCAATGTCTAGCGACCAAAATTTATAATCGCTGCAATTAAGTTTTCCCAACGCTTAATTAATTCATCGCAAAAAGTATTTTGCTGGTAATACTCCATTGCAGCAACTATTTATCGCTGGAAAAGCTATTTTACAACTCCCAATCTCTAGCGACCAAAATTTATAATCGTTATAATTAAGTTTTCCCAGCGTTTAGTTAATTCGTCGCAAAAGATATTTCGCTAGTAAAACTCAATTGCAGCGACTATGTATCGCCGGAAAAACTGTTTTAGCATCTGACAATATCTAGCTACCAAAATTTATAATCGCTGCAATAGAGTTTTTCTAGCGTTTATAGAATTTGTCGGAAAAAGTATTTTGCTGGTAAAACTCAATTGCAGCGACTATGTATCGCCGGAAGAATTTTTTAGCAGCGTTTTGGTACTTCGTCGCCTGTTTGATTTCGTGGGTAAAACTCAATTGCGTCAATTTCAATTGGGCCCCAATTGCTCGCTCCTGACTATCTTACCATTGATTTTTGGGTTTCAAAAATTCAATAGCAACATTACTTTATCGCCGGAATTGATGTTTTTCCAGCATTTCTGGAAATCGTCGCTCCAGAGTCTAAAACTCAATTGCAGCGACTTGTTTTCACCACTAATTCCCACTGTTTGGCCCAAATTAAATCACTGTAATTGGTGTTTTCAGTGTATTTTTTCCCCACATCACATATATTGTCACATCTGCCAATTAAACACCGTATGGTTAATCTCTATTTCTATTAACACATAGAAATTCATTAATCTCTTCAAACGTCAATTCATCCGAACTCATGTATTTCTACAATGTGGCGTTGCATTATATTCATATCAAGTACAAACCGGGCTACTATTAAATAATCCACACATCACTATTGTGTGGCCATAAAAAGATTTAAGGAGTCTATTATCATTAAAATGAAGGCGGTAAAATCTGGTGTACAAGTCACGCTGCTGCTACTCAGCCCAATCTTGAATGCATGGCCACCTCACCCCGCTTTTCTCTTCTGCATAACCCACTACATCCATGCTTGAGATGCCTGACATAAGAATGAAATGAAAAATGTCTATGTGAGCTGCATAGCTCAAATAAGCTAATTGCATGTACTGCACCTATAAGAAAAAAAAATTGCAAATGTACCCAATGCATACAAGTTACCAGTTACCGGTACTTGAAATTAGAACATCTTATACAAACGTGCAAATTATTGACTAGAAAAGATCAATCAATGTTATCTTGTGGTCCCAAAAACCATGAAACCAATGAGGAATTTGAGACTATCAGTCTTACGAAGTGTGATGTCCTTTAAAAGAAGAGGGTGGGTCTTAGATTCAGAAGAAAACTTTATATATATATATATATATATATAGAGAGAGAGAGAGGCATGTTCTAAATTCTCATGCATTCACTAATGTGGGACTCTAGAGTGACCATAACACAGTGGCACTTTATTCCTTAAAAGAGTCCCAGAGCACAACGTACAGTCCCCATTCTTTCAGATAGACTCGCCCCTCTTTTCAGGTCCTTGGAATTTGAGAGAGAGAGAGAGAGAGAGAGCATGTAAAAGTAGTTTTCGTCATATACTTTATGAGCAAAGATTTAAATTTAAATCTAGTAGTAATCATCACTCTAATCAATATGGACCATTGATTTTTCTGGAATCATTTTAAGGAGGCACAATTAATTCACATTCCACATTGAGTGGGTTCAATTGGTCTCTATTTCTAGTTTAGGGGACTACTCATATCAACTCTTGGAAGCTGTTGGATTTACACCATATCTCAGCCAGCCTGATTCATAAGCTAAATGACAAACACATGATAACCCTTTCCATCAGGTGAAGTATAAGAAGTTGGTTACTAGGGCCACCCTCTTAAAAGGTCCCCACAAGATAGCCTTGGATTCATTTTGAGTGGGGACCAATAGCAAGCTTTTTAAAACTGTCCGTTGTTATCTAAGATTCTAAATGGAGCTCAGGACTTTATTTAACAATACAATAGAGGAAAAGTTGAGTAACCTTGGATGCCATTTCACTTTCCACTACAAAAGAGTCAGATCAGCTTCCCCTCACCTTCAAGAAAAGCACAACATACATCCATGAATTTCCACACAAACACATCAAAAAGTAGAAAGCAACTCACACACACATACATAACTATACAGAGGCCACTCAGAGTAAGACGATCATAATAGATAGATAGATTTGCACCCTACCGACAAAGATCAAAAAACACCCCCAATCTACCCCACCCCACAAAACACAACAAATTCTCTCAATCAAAAAGCCAAAACCAACCCATTTCTCCCCATTTTCTTCCAATTCAAACGAACCCCATAAAGCCAAAGCTATTATGAATATTCTCTTTGATCCCATCTCTTGAAAGCTCCCATCACCAGTGTTGCTATCACTGATAGAGGTAGAAAAACTATAGGAAGAAGATGAGAGCAGGAGGTTGTACACTCCAACAAACTCTCACTGTAGAGGCAGCAAGCATACTGAAGCAAGATGTGGGAGCTGATCAATTCTATCTATCAAATGGCTTATATATATACATATATATAGAATTTAGTGTGTATATATATTATATATAGTTGGTTTTCTGCAGAATTTATATATATATATATATATTATATAGAAAAATTCGTTACTGTATCATCCACTAGAAGCCCACTTTTCTTGTAGTGGTGGATAGCTCCTTATCAACTCATTCACTTTCCAAACATCACCTCAATTTGCATGTATTTATTCTTTCCAATTCTCCCATTATATTCGAATGAGTTTTCTTACTAACTTGTCAAGAGGGTAGGACATATTTGAGAGGTTCCCTGCAATGTGCAATGTGGTCATGTCCTCTATAAATAGTGACTTGGCCGGCTAGGATCATGAGAAAGGCAGCAAAGAGGATGGCTTAGGCCATGCCATGCCATGTGCTTACAATTAAGAGTGTACCCAAGACATCAAGGTCCCATTGGATTTGCACAACTTGATACTCAAAGGAACGGCCAAGATGGAGACGACTCGGGCTTCATCATGGAGAGAGGTATGGAGAGGGCTGACATCTAGATAAGAAGAGAGGAAATGTTGAGGTGAGAAGGTGGTGTCATTTGACTCATTGTCCCCTGTCTATCCTTTTTCTTTCTTGTGCAAGGGCACATGAGATAAAAGAGGTGGGGTCATGTAGGCCAGACCAATCATGGTTGAAGGGCTGAGAGTATTTTTTTCAGGTTTGATAGTGTGGGGTCACCATTATCTTCTTAATTACCATCTGCTCACCGTTATCTTATTTGGAATCCTATATATAGTTGGATGATAAGGATTAATAAATTAATGATAAATACTTTTTCATTCATTTAACGATGAAAGGATGATGGTAAAAATGAAGGTGTATATAAGCATTTCACCTACACACCATTTGGCTGGGAAAGATAGGGCATTTCATTGCCTAAAGTGTATACCAGGCATATAAATATGTTGACAGGTGGTGCTAATTTAGCAAGGGAGTCAAAAGGGAATAATATCCATACCTCTATGGGAATGATCAGGAAATCCATCTGGTTGGCCTAACTGCAATATATAACAAAATATAACCAAAAGTGAGATTATGAAAGACCATCACATTCATGTAGAAACAGAGAACGTCGCAACTTATAAAAATTAGTGATTTCTGTTTTCTATCCCCCTATATTCTTTTTCAGTGCTTAGGAAACTCAAATCTCTTCAAGCACATGTATTCCATTGCTTTGCTTGATAATGCACCCCATATACTGCAATTCTTGTATAGTGGGTGCTCAACAGCTCATAAGAACATAGTTTCCAACTCATCCTCAATCATTTCAAAAGAAACCCCTATATGAGCGTTACATGCAGTTTAATATATCTACTTGTTTTTACCAAAAAAATAAAGTCTACTTGTTTCCAACTCAAGCTCGCTTTAGACAAGGCTTGGGGCTTAGGTTATAGTAGATGGGCCATGCTTCCACTCCGTGGTAGAGAGCCTGAAGCCCGGCCCGGCCCGACCCAAATGTAAAAGTAATTAAAAGGAGAGGTCCCCAACTAGCACCAAATCAAAGCCAAAACTTAAAATCATGTTTTGTTTATACATGCTAGTAAAGGTGGCTGTTGATCTGTAAAATGCTAACCTACTTTATAAAAGAAAGAAAGTATGACTCTTGCTAACTTTTTTGCCATTCATTGTCATGCAAATGAGATCCCAACATCCAATTTGATAATAATTAGTAATGGAGCGCCTGTCCTTCATTTTATTATTTTGCCAAAAAGCATACACTGGATTGTTGTATGAGTGTACTTTCCATTCACACATTCATCTCTCTCTTGCAAGGTATCATAGGGTCCTGATTCACTAATTAATTCTACTGTGTCCCACCAGACCATTAATCTGATGACACCATTAATTACTCCATGACTCTCACATCTCACTTCAGTGATGGTGAACAAAAGAGAGACCCTGGCTGAGATGATTCATTACACTGGCAGAGAGAGCACAAAATGAATGTATGAGGAACTCAAGCCAAAGCTTAACCCCAGCTTGGTTCGTCAACTTCAAGCTCATTATAACAGGATTAGCAGGACAATGCGGTTTAAATGGTTTTCAACAAGATATCAATTTCATCATGGTGGGGTGCACTTGAATCAATCTAAACGGTTCGATCAATTAGTGCGGTATGAAATGAAAGTGTGTCCAAACCCCAGATTTCATCCAAATTAGAGAAACATTCTCCTCTAGATTTTTCATTTATACTAATATAATAAGCCTTGAATATACTACTTGATGGCAGTGATAGTTGGACATGTCTGCAAGAATATAAATTGAACCAATAATTTTAGGATTTAAGTAGCTCTGGATAAATTACAAATTCTGGGGTGCTCAGACATACAGGATTGTTTCTTTATAAGAAACATATCCACTAGGACCACTACCTTATGCTGCTGGGTGTTTCCACTCTCCAGCTATCAGAAAGCCAAGCTGAGCAGCCAAAAGCTTCAATTTTCTCAAGCTCGATCGGTTCATCCTCAAATTTTGAAGCTCAAGCTTGGCTTGGACTCAAACTCAAACTCATTTCAAGCTTCAAAACTTCAGCTCAATTTTACCCCAGCAACATTCAATTGAGCTTGGCTCAAATAAAGCACAAACTGAGCTCAGATTAGCTTAAACAGAGCTCATTTTAAAACTTAAGTGCCTTATTTGAGAATCAAATTTAGCTCAAAGTTGAGTAGGAACATTTAAATGAATATGGTTGATACCTTGATACATGTATTTGATACAATCAATATGGGTTGATACAGGTAGGTAACTATTGGAGCATACCAGAACAGGTAGGTGTTTTTATGGGTAAAAATTATTACCTACTTTAAAAAAGAAAGGAAGTGTGGTGTGTCATTCATTGGATGCAAAAGAGAGTCTAGCATCCATCTGATACTAATAAATTGAGGAGCGTTTGTCTCTTTTTCTGTTCTTTGCCAAAAAGCATACACTGGGGGTTTGTTTAATGACTGTACTTTCCTTTCATTCATTCATTCATTTCTCCCTTTAATTAGAAAATCAGGCCGTTTATCTGATGGCACTTTTAGTGATTGCAGACAATGGGAATAAATTAAGAGAGATGATCTGGTCTACATTGTGGGCCTGCTTTTCCTTGATCTAAATATCGCATGGTTGTATTTTTCTACGCATGATTTAATCTTTGATTCCATTGATCACCATTGTTGCTGACAACCTGACACGAGCTTTAAGAAACTCACTTTCAACAGACTGACCAATATTACACGTCTTGGCACTTTGAAACGTGATAAGAATTGATAAAAGAATATCACCATAATACAATTTTGCGACATAATTATATCAAGAAGTCAAATCATCATCATCATCGAAGTCTTATCCAATCTATCTGAGGTCAACTTTGCCACTTATGTGCATACAACTATACTAGTAAGGACTGGCTTCTCATATTAGTAAGCACTAAGCAACAACAACAACATGAGATGCCAGTTATGTGTGTATTTCTTGTAAGGACTAGGTACTCAGCAGCAGCAAACAACAATGATGATAACAACAAAAAGAAAATATAATCTAACTCATGCATGATGACCTTCACAACCAAAAATAATTTCAGCAGAACCAGATTGTTCAACTCTCCTAGCAGTAACCGTGAGATGCAGTGAAATGGAAATAAGCACACAGAAGTAGAGCTTAAATTTATTAAAATTTAAGCTTGTGATGATAAATAAAATCTTTCATACTTGTGATGATAAATAAAATCCCATTTGCATGCAGACAATCCATGGCCCGGGCAATATGGAGGGCAAAACTGATAGCCACGTTAGACAATTATATTAAACTAGAGATTTTGCTATTTTAAACTTAATTAAAAAGTAAGCCAAGTTATCAGAGTGCTAAGATAAACCTGTTTGTGGAACTCATGAAGACTCTTCAAAGACTTCACCTCATCACAAAAGCCATTCTTGTGCCTTCACTCTTACGGTACCTAGAATAACCATAGGAAAAATGTGTCAACAAGTATTAAAGTGAAGGGTGAGAAAACTGTGTTTGGTATAAGAAACACAACCTGTGATTTAACTGTACTCCTTGCTCAAAAAGCTTCTCAAAAATAAAAAAACCCGCCCTGTTATCTCTCAAGAGTAAACATAGACCCCTTTATATATATATATATATATTGCCCAGTTGTCATGTTGTCTAACAAAAAGCACCCAAAATACAATTGTCGAAACATACAGCCCCCTTAGCCTGGATTTGAAGAATTAGTCCAACCCTAAGTCTGTTGAAATGACTTAGTGAAGGAGGGAAAACCCCTCATTAAAGTCTGGAGCATCCTGTTAGTCTGCATCTGCTGCTCCCTAAGATCCCGCACCTCTGCTCTCATTTCTTCAAGTTGACTCTTATACTGTTCAGCATCTCTTCTATGTTGTTCAGCATCTTGCTTTTGTCTCTCAATCTCGGCCAGATACTGTTGCATTTTAAGTTCGTCACGTTGTCTGCTTGACTCGGGGATGACCATCTCTCCGAGTCCCCGTGCATATCCAGGTCTACGTCCAAGAACCTCCCTAAAGACAGTCGCTGCCGCCTCATCAGTACACTGCTCCGATTCTAGGCCATCCATCCTACCTTGCATCTTCTTATGCACATTGACAAAACACCGATTATTAAAAATCTAGATATATCTTGTGCTATTGATGCATTCATCACATTTGAAAAGAAGCATAGATCCTAAGGACTGTAAGTGCACTACTCACATAAGTCTCTTCTGTATCAGCCGTCACAAACGCATTCTTCTTCTTCGACCAGCGCGTCTCCTTGTAGAAGTCAATCATATTCGTTGAATTATTTCCAGCACGCTACATGTGTCAGCAATGTGTACAGTATAAGAATATAGTTTCGAATCAGAAAACTTTCATTCAAGTGTAAATGTGCATTTTAAGCCCAAAAACTAGAGTAAACAATCACAATGGTTAATTATCAATGATTTATGGTTTGGAAACAACTACTTAAAAACAGAGTAACCAAAAAATAGAGTAGCCTCTATGAGAATAAATTAATTATGGTTAATTATCATGTACTATCAATGATTTATGGTTAATTATCATGTACTAACTGTACATTGCAATGGTTAATTATCAATGATTTATGGTTTGGAAACAACTACTTAAAAACATATTTACATTTTTTTGCTTAACTTATTTGGACAAATGGCACTACAAGAGGGCTAAGGGATCTAACTATTCACACAAAAAAAAAAGTCCACCTGATGTCGACAAGAGCTCTTAGCACTGTTGGAAGGTGCTCATTTTCAGAACCACAGGCTTGCAGTGTTCGATAAAAAAGAAGAAGAAAGAAGCGTTGCCTTGTGTCCTGTTTTTGAAAAGCTACAGAGTACGACATCATGCTGGTGGTTGCATTTGCACTTTGATTCCATGGATTTCTATAGAAATCAGGAATGCATGTTTTTTTCCTTTTAATAAAAATCTTGATAAGTTATCAAATATCAACTACGGAACTGGAAAAGAAAAACTAGCGCTGAAGGAAACAACTGGCTGCAGCAGCTAAGTGGTAAAAAAATATAAAAAACTAATGCATGCCTTGTGAGGGCTAGGAGCTGATTCTCTCTCTCTCTCTCTCTAATTATTTATGTTTTGAAGCCCTAATAACTTATATCCTTAAAGTTTAAATTACTCTTAATGAGACTAGTATGATAACCTTATGCATGAAATTCACAACTACTTCCTGGATTTCCTTCAGTCCCCAATTTAGTGGCATTCCAGCTGATATGATTCTGTACAATTGGAGACAGAGTAACCATAAATCATTGATAGTACATGATAATTAACCAAAAAATAGAGTAACCTCTATGAGAATAAATTATTTGAAACTTATACCTTCTGCTCAAGGATCTGGACAAATGATTTATGTCCTGATGTGTGATTAATCGTGAGCTTCTTTCGGTTCTCTCGATTTTGAGCCGACATTTTTTGCCATGAAAACCCAATGTTAGCCATAATAAACATACAAATTTGCCACTATCAATATTTAGACATATTAAATGGGTAAATATATGGTTTACTATTGTAGACAATACATACCTTAAATTCGTCGCTGCCCCACCTCCCACATAACTTAACCCACACGAGTGGGTCGACCAAGCTAGTCCCATTAGCCAGCGCCTCTTCGTGGCTTCCATATGATGGATATATCTTGTACAAGTCGTGGTGGAATGCGTTGAAGCGCCTACGCAGCTGCTTAGTCACTGTCAATAGGTGGTTTCCGCGTTCCCAATCAAACACAGTCACTCTACAATTAAATGCCATCACGTCATTCAGGCGGCGATTATACTACAACCACTCTCAAACAATCGATATTAATTAACAAATGACTTAACTTAACACGGGCAATGAGCTCCTCCTTCTTGGCTGGTGGGACAGCAGACCAACGTGCGTAACTCATGTCGCAATAATGTTTAATAATCCATGACACCCGAGTCGTGAACATAGAAGCATTCTCACAACATGGGGCAGTCTCGCCATCGTTTATCTTCAGAGGCACTTTCCCACTCTTCCTCAGTTTCTCAAACAAGGTGCATTTCGCGGGCCCACGCGTACGTTTCCTTTGTTTCTGGTTTGTTACGGGCTCTGTGGATGCGTCTGCTGCTATATTACAATGATCACTACATTAGTTGGTCACGACTATAGTTAATCTTTACACTTAATTAACATGTATAAATAGGCCAACTCATTCTTTATATCTAGGAAAAAACATGCATCAGTTTGTGAGATTCCGAGATCCTCATTAGTAGCAACTTCTCTTGGAGGTGATTGTTCTCGAATTGGTGAGGGTTCTCGAATAGGATCCGGTGGGGGAATTGGGCTGGCGCATGTAGGCACCCAGGGCTCGCTTGGGGGCTGCGTGGAATCATCCAAGTTGGTTTGCTCTTCCTCCTCGGAGCTATGGTATGAAGAGAGACACGCTCCACGCGATTGGCCAAATCGACATCCATACGGTACAAGGCCCCTGGCACGAGTACCTCGGAATCCCCCTCCGCTCTTGAACTTTCCCCCAATTTGTTACCTACGTGTGCACGAGTTAATCATTTTAAACAAATGTCTTTCCACTCCACATGATAATATCAAAGTCAAAGATAGGTAGATAAAAAAGATCATATGTCTACCGGTATGCGACCAACTATGAAAAGTTGCAACCAGTTTTATGGAATATATCATCAGAAATATCAGTTTATATTTCATTTAATACTCTATACAACTTATATTATATAGTAAAGAGAAGAAGGACTAAATAAATTTGTTGATGCCTTTTCTGATATATTGACTGTGCAGGTTTCTGGTATATACCAGCATAAAGGTTTTGTTAATTGCTAGACCTTGTGTAAATATACAATAAACATCATCATCATCATCACTATTATTGTTGACATCGTTTATATAAATAGTAGGAAGACGAATACAAGGGTGAATACCAAGCAAATTGACTAAAGGAAAAACTACTAGAGAACTATCAATAGGCTGTTTCTGTTAAAATGTTTTCTTTTCTCACACTATGGATTTTGGTGGATGCTTGATACCCCTAATTAACTTCACTTTTCATACTATGGATTATGGTGGCTGCTGAATAATCCTTTGTTTGCACTAATTATTAACAGAACTGCTAGTTACCAGAGTTTCTGTTATGTTTTTTTTTTTTTTTTTTTTTTTTTTTGCTAATTGGTAAAATTGTATTAAAGGTAATTATTATTGTTTAGCCTGGATTTAGCCTTCTCACATGATAAGAGTCAATGGTGTTCATAATTAGGACTTTTCCCCATGTTTTATGATATGCTCTGTTTTAAATTTTATCCATATGTTTCTTTTGTGCTCTCACTAATCTACACCTACACTATCTAATTATGTGCAGGTGGCTGTCACCTGTCAGTGAATTAGGTGGTTGTTTGTGTGTGTGTAGGTGGACACCTATGTGCTTGCAAGTGGCATTTGTTCCTTCAGTCGACATCTTTACTGGTTGTTCATGCAAGTGATAGTTGTTTTTGTGTTTTCTAGGAGTGCATGTATTTCTCTCTCATTGTTTATTAGAGGGGCATTAGCTTTAGAGGTGACATACCAGTATAAATCAATAATCTATACCAACCAATTTGTTATCTCTCCTATGTGTGTGTTCCTATATTTCTGCATTTTTGCTCCTCTTTCTTTTGATGACCTGTTGGACTAAAACTATATGAGAGACTAATGCCACGAAGAAGTCGAAAAAATCAGAGATACTCAGAATTACATCAGACATATGAGCATAACATAAATAGAAAAATAACTAAAATTATCAAATTATATACCTTGATATTTGATATTGCTACTCATGCTGAGATTGCGATGACGTGTCGACATAGCGTACTGCCTACAAGTATGGTATGTCCCGATTTCCCCTCACCTGAAAAAGAACAATATCATACATATCAGAAGTCAAACAAGTTTAGAGGAAAATAAATAAACGGTCAGTTATACTTATCCCTTTATATATATATGAAAACATAAATGCTATCTTGAGTATATTAGTCCAGTGGCTCCAGCCCATTCATCAATAATAAATATGTTGGTTTTAATAAATAAAAGCAAGAATTTCATACGATATAATAATTAACTGCCTATGTCCACAACTAAATTTCAAGGAGTTAATCTATCGTGTTACCCTTAAACCCGGTGATCTCTTTTTTGGGTGTAATTATAAAACTGATATTGACTCTTCCTCTGTGGATAGGTCCCCCTCATCTGAATATTCCTCATCACCATATGCATCTCTAGAACCAGAAGCAATAATGTCGTCGTTGATAAAGTCCGTTGAATCTATGCCTTGACCATCCTGATCCATGACAGCTCGTGCATCAATATGGCTAGGTAGTATATCAGTCCTACTCAGTGTGGTTGACACTGGACATGCATCACACTGCACTAATGCATAATAATATGATGACTCGTCTTCTTGAACGGCATCATCGTCACTTGATTCACCATCAATATATTCTAGAATCCTCGGCACTAGAGGAATGTTGTATACATTCCTATTTGTATAGTTCTGCACAACACCCCAATTCCCTTTCGCCCTTAAATCTCTAATGTAGAAACACTGAGAAGCCTGACTCGCCAGTACAAATGGTTCATCCTTATACCAAGTCATGTTCATGTTGACACTAATCGTATGGTCATCCACCCGCACCCCTTGTTTTCGATCACCAACGTTAAACCAATCACATTCAAATAGGTACACCCGACGCCATTCCATGTACCGTAACTCTACAATATTATTAACAACACCGTAGAAATCTAGGTTATTTGTAGCCTCGTCACCAGTTACCAACACCCCAGAATTCTGTGTACGCCGGCGAAGTTCACGCTGCTTTGTATGAAACCTTTTTCCATTTATAATGCAAGCAGCATATGATGCAGCCCAACGGTCAGACCCGCAAGCTAACGCATACAAATCAGCGGACACATCAGGTGGATTGGAGATACGTTGTTCCAGTATCTACACCAAAATTGGTGAAAAATCACAACATATATTTTCGTCATTCCAAAGCATAACAAAAGATATGGTATTTAAAGTAGATAGGGATGGAGAGGAACTTACACGTTGCTTGAACCAATCTGGAAACTCATTTTCATGCGTGCGTTCGATGCAAGTAGGGTGTTGTACCCTACATTTCTCGTAGTGCTCCCTGCATTTGGATCATAGAATCGCCAAGCAAAATATTCAAGTTAGTTAGTGTGGGATGATAGGGACTTGTTAAGTTCGAATGGAAGTATATATGTATAGGTAAAGTCGTTGATGCTTACTCTATATAGGGTCTAATCTCCGCACAATTGTTAAGCACGTACCAGATTGCTGCTCTAAAGAGTTTTTGTTCTAATTGCACATTAGAAGCTGCACCCAAGTGGCGAACTTTCTGGTTGAAAATTTTGAATCCATCTATAGTTTCCTCTTCGTCAACATCAACATTGCGATCCGCTCGATTAAACTTCGTCTCAACATTTTGGAGGTACATGGAGCAAAATGTCAGGCATTGGATGTGAATGTAAGCCTCGACTATTGAACCTTCTGGGGGGGCTTTATTCTTAACATACCGCTTGAATTTGCCGAGATACCTCTCTAATGGATACATCCATCTATATTGTACTGGACCCCCAAGAATAGCCCCACGAGGTAAATGGACAGCTAGGTGGACCATGATATCGAAAAAAGATGGAGGAAATATCATCTCTAGTTTGCATAGAATAGTGACAATATCAGTTTGGAGCTGGAATAGACGATTCACATCTAGAGTTCGAGCGCACAACTCTTTGAAAAAAGTGCTAAGTTCAGTCAATGCCAAAGCAATGTCACTTCTTAAGTACCCCCCAATAGCAATGGGAAGTAATCTTTGAATGGAAAACATGACAATCGTGTCTTTTCAACCCTGAGATTTTACAATCACGTAGAGAAACACATTTCGAGATATTGGAAGCGAATCCATCTGGAAATTTGATATCGGCCAGCCACTCACAGAATTTATTCCTTTCATTTCCGTGTAATGTGTAAAGTGCATGTGGCATTGTTACACGATCACCTTCACGCCTCAAATGTAATTCTTTTCTGTAACCCAAAATCTCCAAGTCACGCCGTGAATTGATATTATCCTTAGTTTTTCCGGGAATGTTCATTAAAGTGAATAAAATGCTATCGGCAATATTCTTCTCAATATGCATTACATCTAAATTATGCCGAAGTCTAAGTGTTGACCAATAAGGTAACTTGAAGAATATGCTGCACTTTGTCCAATTTAGCTCTTCAGCAATGCGTTTTCTCTTCCTACGAGATTTACCAAACTGAACATCCCCAATCATATGCAATTGAGTTTGAACATCGTCTCCTCCTAGATCCCTCGGTGGCATGCGACGTTCTTCTTCACCGCTGAACAACCCTTTTCTCGATCTCCACATGTGATCTGTCGGTAGGAAACGTCGGTGTCCCATATAACAATGTTTTCTTCCATATTTCAACCAAGTGGAGTCTGTGTCATCATTGCAAGCTAGACAAGCCAATTTTCCCTTTGTTGACCAGCCAGAGAGATTCCCGTAAGCAGGAAAGTCACTAATTGTCCACAATAAGGCGGCATGCAACATAAATGTTTCCTTAGTCAAGGCATCATATGTCGGTACCCCATGTTCCCAAAATTCAAGCAGTTCATCAATCAACGGCTGCAAGTAAACATCGATGTCATTCCCTGGTGACGTTGGGCCAGTAATAATCAGCGATGTCATGAAGAACTGGTCTTTCATGCATGACCACGGCGGCAAATTATACGGAACAAGGATCACTGGCCAAATGCTATGAGGTTTAGCCAAATTGTTGAAGGGAGTGAAGCCGTCACTTGACAGACCGAGCCTAACATTGAGAGGATCCGCATCGAACCAACTATGTTGTTCATCAAATTTCTTCCAGGACTCAGAGTTGGCCGGATGTCTCATACTAGTATCTTGTATGGCCCGTTGCTCCTTATGCCATCTCATATCACCTGCTATCTTTGCAGACATAAAGAGACGTTGCAATCTTGGTTTCAAAGGAAAATGTCGCAAAACTTTTTGAGGTATGACTCGTGACCCGTGTGTATTTGGCATCCACCTCGAAGCCTTACATACAGGGCATTCATTAAGAGCGGCATTCTCTTTCCAAAATAAGATGCAGTCGTTGACGCATGCATGTATTTTGTTGTACTTGAAACCCAAATCGCGCTCCAAAGACCTTGACTCCTCATAAGATTGTGGCAAGAGTGCATCTGGGAAGGCAGACCTCAACAGGTTAAGGAGCATGTCAAATGTCTTAATTGACCATCCACCGATTGATTTGACGTGTAACAACTTGACAATGAATGACAGCTTTGAAAATTTTGTACACCCGTCAAAAAAAGGACGTCGAGGATCTTCCAATAACTGGTCAAAAGATGACGCTGGTGTGGCATCAGGTATTGGTGGCCTATTTGGTGGAGTAGTGTTGTCTTGGGGCACATCAACAAAGGTGCCTGCCCAAATGTCATCCAACATCTGTTGCATGTCATCAATGTAGTCATCTTCTGGTATAACATCGTCTTGAATATCGTCATCACTGACATTAAATGTCTCCTCCTCTCCATGAAATACCCACTCGGTGTAATTTGGATCGATCCCTTTGATATACAAATGAGTTTCCACCTCAAACATAGGCAACCACCGATTGTTAATGCATGTACGACATGGACATCGAATACGATCCCTTCCACAAGCATGGTTCCGTGCTTGTGTGAGAAAATTGTTAACCCCTTCAGCGTATGCAGGTGATATAAGTCTATCGGGCTCATTCATCCAACTTTTATCCATCTAGAAAAAAGACATGATTGGGAAAACTTATTAGATAACCAGAGTTATGCAGCAATTTTCGACACATTGAAGGAGTCACATTTAATGAAAATGAATGTCAGATATATTTTGTTGCATGTGATTAAATGAATGGTCTATGGGATGTTATTTGCTGCTATAAAGTGTGGGAAAGGAAATCACGTAAGGGTCTCCAAAGAGTTCACCTCGTGCATATTTTCTTTCTTGCTAGTAATTGGGCACTTTGGGATACAAGAAATATGTGACTATTTGAAAAAGTTATTCTTCTTCATTGAATGAGTGGTTCATAATGCATATGCTCTTTGAAGATAGAGTTGTGTCAAATTCAGATTTTGGATGTTCCTATTTCTCAGATTAAGAGGAAGATAGCTATTGAACCTCCTCTTATGGGTTTTGATAATTTAACAAAGAACTTCACTGAAGTCTGTCTCAATAAGGTAACAGAAGAACTGGACTAAGGTGTTAATAGAGCCCTACCTAGGATTTAATGATGATGTTATTGTGTTGCCTTTGGCGTGGTAAACTGGATGTGAAAATTCTATGGGGGCTACCAGAATGAATTACTAGTTCTATTTAACCAATCAATGCAGCGGAAATAAATCAATCAGACAATATAGAACTAGCTATCTACCAATCACACACCACAAGAAGGCAGACACAATATTTAACGTGGAAACCCTATCCAGGGAGAAAAACCACGAACCAGAAATCAAGAGTTCACGAAAAGTTACAAGATATACTCACAAGCTCCTTTACCTAAGTCTGTACCTCGACCCA
Organism: Cinnamomum chago; assembly: GCA_038049695.1. Taxonomy (NCBI): domain Eukaryota; kingdom Viridiplantae; phylum Streptophyta; class Magnoliopsida; order Laurales; family Lauraceae; genus Cinnamomum; species Cinnamomum chago. The sequence goes on from CP142457.1 coordinate 1,829,427, forward strand.
AGGACTGTAGTTATTCTTGCAAAGAATCCACTGACACGACATCCACCGCGCCCCGTTCTCCTTACTTGATCTCCTCGCACCTTGTCAACCAAGATGATCAATCTTCTACAAGAAAAGTAGAAGCAGCAACAACCTTCTAGAGCAGCCTTTCAGAATAGTCTCTCAATGGCTCTAGAGAATTAACTCTCTCTAAAATATCTCTGACTCAGATCAATGAGAGTTGTGGTGTAGTCTGTATCTAGGGTTGAGAGAAACACCCTATTAATAGCCCAAAATTCGTGCCTAAGACTTAGTGCACAAGTAGGACTCAAACTGGGAAAGATAGTCTCAAAAGGAAACTAAATCTGATAGAAACTGGAGATTTCCCGAACTCTGCGCACCTGTCCGATCGATCGCCCCTGTAGGTCCGATCGATCGGCCTGACATTTAACTGAGGCCTTTTTCTGACCGATCGATCGGTCTGAGGCTCCGATCGATCGGGCCTGGGGGATTTTGCCCGGTCTTCTTTTTTCTTCTATTCTTCACTTCAGCTCTTCCGGCGACACATCCACAGTCCATTCTAAAATAAATTAGAAAATACAACTCAATGGACCCAGAGTTTTGTCCAACCCATGAATTAGCCAATAAAAATACTAACAATCTCCCCCTTTGGCAATTCATGGACAAAACTCCCTAAAACAATACAAATGATCTACCCAAGAGAAAAACCCAAAATACATTGAATTTCCAAAAAAAAAATCTCAGTCTGTAGATCTTTGCTTGTTTCTCCCCCTGGCTTCAGTATTCTCCCCCTTTTTGTCCACAATTGACAAACAATTTTCTTCAAGAAGTTTCTGTCAATCTGGATTCTGCAGCTCCCCCTAAATAGACTCCCCCTCAATATGAACTTCGTATCAGCACTGGGGTGGGGGCTTGATCTTGTAGATCAGGGGTGATGAATCTTTGGCACACACACTTGCATTTTCAGATAGTTCAGCATAGTGTGTACCAAGACAGATGGAAGGTCTTCTTTCTTGACCCAGACAGCTTTGGTTTTCATAGGTGACGCTTCCTTCTGCTTTTTCCATTGCTTGTGATTTGGAGACTTCCGCAGTTTATTGCAATGGGGTCGAATGTGTCCTTTAATTCCACAGTGATGACAAGTGGGTATACGTTCAGGACGTGACACATTCTTCTTCTTGGCATCTGTATTTGTAACATGACCAACAGAATTATTAACAACTGAAGTGTGAACAAAACAATTATTACCTTTGGCTTTTGATGTAGATGTTCCGTCAGCGTAGCCAATGCCATGCATGTTATTTTTTGTCTTTTGACTGCACAGGATGTCATCAAGTTTTTTAGACCCAGCATTCATCCTGTTTAGTGAAGCCTTGCTTGTATCCAACTCAGAAAGAACCATCTTGAGTCTTCCTTGCAAGTCGGTATTTTCAGCTTTCAAGATCTTCATATCATGTTTAAGCAAGACACACTTCTGTGCTTCAGCAGTCAACATATCTGCCAATTTGTTATTTTCAGCCTCTAAGTGACTCACTTTTGTAAGAGCTTCAGACAATTCAGCTTTTAAAGAAGTATTCTGCTCTTCAGATTCTTTCCAGCTTGTAGCCACTTTTTCGTTCATCTTGAGCATCTTCATGGTCTTTGCAAACAATATATGATATTCAGCTTGCCAATCATGTTCTGTCTCTGACTCACTAACATCTTGATCAGTCCCTTCATCAGAAACTAATGGAGTAGCAGAAACTGATGTTGCCATGAATGCCATAAAATTTTCTTTGCTAGCATCAGGCTTCTCAGACTCAAATTTTTTATCATCTTCCTCAGAAGTATCATCATCCCAAGTCAGATTGAAAGCCTTCTTCTTTGGTTTCTTGTTAGCACAGTCACTAGCAATGTGTCCATAACCATGACACTCAAAACATTTAATCCCTTTAGAAAATTTCTTCTTTACAAAATTTTTAGGGACTTTCAGATCACTTTTCTTCCCCTTCATAAAAGCTTGAAATTGCTTCATAAATTCAACAGCAACTTGGGGATCAATCTCATCAGAATCAGAATCAGAATCACTAGCAATTTTCTTGTATGATTCTTTGGAGGCTTTCAAAGCAATACCTTTGGGTTTTGATTTTCCATTAGTTCTTAGGTTTGCTTCAAAAGTCTGAAGGTTGCCAACTAATTCCTCAGCTTTGAGAACATTCAGATTTTTATTCTCTTCTATGGCCACAACCTTTGCATCAAACCTTTCTGGAAGAGACCGCAAAATCTTTTTCACAATTCTATTTTCAGGAATTGGCTCTCCCAAAGTAAATGTATCATTCACAATTGTATTTAGCTTTGAATTAAACTCATCAAAAGTTTCATCATCCTCCATCTTTATGGTTTCAAAAGCTGTATACAATTTCTGAAGTTTCGACTGTTTGACAGTGTCAGTCCCTTCATGCACAGTCTGCAGAATATCCCAAGCTTCTTTTGCAGTAGTGCATGTAGAAATTCTACGAAACTCAGATATGCTAACTCCATTATAAATAGCATTCAAAGCCCTAGAGTTGCAAGTGGTTGCCAATTCTTCATCCTTTGTCCACTGTTCTTCAGATTTAAAACTGGTTATCTCATCAGTAGTAACAGTGGGCAAGGAATAGCCTTTCTCAATAGATTTCCACACTTTCAGATCTATGACTTTTACAAAGGCAACCATTCTGGCTTTCCAATAAGCATAATTAGAACCATCCAGCAGAGGAGGCTTATTGGTTCAAGTGCCTTCTCGGTAGACATCCATTCTAGCAATATTTGGATCAACACAATAAAATAGTGCAACCTGCTCTGATACCAATTGAAAATTCTATGGGGGCTACCAGAATGAATTACTAGTTCTATTTAACCAATCAATGCAGCGGAAATAAATCAATCAGACAATATAGAACTAGCTATCTACCAATCACACACCACAAGAAGGCAGACACAATATTTAACGTGGAAACCCTATCCAGGGAGAAAAACCACGAACCAGAAATCAAGAGTTCACGAAAAGTTACAAGATATACTCACAAGCTCCTTTACCTAAGTCTGTACCTCGACCCAAGGACTGTAGTTATTCTTGCAAAGAATCCACTGACACGACATCCACCGCGCCCCGTTCTCCTTACTTGATCTCCTCGCACCTTGTCAACCAAGATGATCAATCTTCTACAAGAAAAGTAGAAGCAGCAACAACCTTCTAGAGCAGCCTTTCAGAATAGTCTCTCAATGGCTCTAGAGAATTAATTCTCTCTAAAATATCTCTGACTCAGATCAATGAGAGTTGTGGTGTAGTCTGTATCTAGGGTTGAGAGAAACACCCTATTAATAGCCCAAAATTCGTGCCTAAGACTTAGTGCACAAGTAGGACTCAAACTGGGAAAGATAGTCTCAAAAGGAAACTAAATCTGATAGAAACTGGAGATTTCCCGAACTCTGCGCACCTGTCCGATCGATCGCCCTTGTAGGTCCGATCGATCGGCCTGACATTTAACTGAGGCCTTTTTCTGACCGATCGATCGGTCTGAGGCTCCGATCGATCGGGCCTGGGGGATTTTGCCCGGTCTTCTTTTTTCTTCTATTCTTCACTTCAGCTCTTCCGGCGACACATCCACAGTCCATTCTAAAATAAATTAGAAAATACAACTCAATGGACCTAGAGTTTTGTCCAACCCATGAATTAGCCAATAAAAATACTAACAGGATGCATCTATATATGTACATAGATGCTCACACAAACTAAATTAATGGAAATTATATTAGTTACCTTGTCTTGTAAATTCTTAAGTTGTACACACTCTATTAGGGATTACCAGCAAGTAATAAATTTGCCATGTGCTTTATGGAAGAGGTTAATATACTCAGATTCGAAGGATTTAAACTTCTGACATTAACTAACTCTGCATACTGTTTAATCTTCTACTTTCTAAGTGGTTAGTTACTATTGGGCATTTCTTATGTTTCTAACTTGCCAGCGAGACCATCATTGTTTAGCGATTCTTCTCTTTGTTCTATCACATGTTTTTTCTACGAGGCTTGTGTTTTGTACTTTTTTTTTACAACAGTTTCCTTTCATTTTATATGGTCCAGCTAACTTCTTTCCTATTTTAGGCTCTTACTAATAATGATATTTTGGTAACACATTATTATCATTTACACAGGGGGACTTCAGAGTCCAGCCGCCCTGCAAATTTAGTTGTTCCTCCCACTGAATCAAGCTCTAGTGTGCTGGATGATCCTTTTGTAGTTATAGAATCAACTTCAGTTCCAGCTTATTCTTCCTCGGGATTGTTCACAGACCCTTTGGAACACATTAGTAAACCCAATAACTCTGGCACCACAAAGGCTGATGGTTCTTATGTCAGTGGAGTGTTTGATGATATTAATGCTTTTGACGGGCTTACTAAATCTGCCCCCTTCTCCGATAAAGACCAGAATAATAAGAGTCCTTCGCGTACAAAGGCTGGGAATGGACCGGCAGAGAAAGCTACAATGAGTGACTTTGAGAACACTGTACATAGGAAGATGCCTTCTGATGATTATCAACAGCCTCATCAAACTCTGTTTGACATTCCAGCTGGGCCATCAAACTCTCATAAAACCACAGGTAGAAGTGGTTTTAACCCAAAGAATGTGAATGCTTATGAGGCAAGTTTGCAGGATGTCTCCAGATTCTGATGGAAATTTGGATTCAAGTGATGATGTATGGCTGACTGTTGAGGAAATTCCTCTTTACACAGAATCAACAAGTGCTCCACCACCTTCAAGTGATGATGTATGGCATGTGTTGCATTTGATATTTGTATTTACTAGTTTTCAAAGATGTTGGAGGAAGCTATATTGTGTTATATTCAACCATTCCATTTAATAATAAACAGGGAGCAATTAAGATACAGAAACATGTTAGACACAAACCATTTGGAGAGTATATGCTTAGGTGAATAGGAATGTTGGAGATGTGTTTTGACCTTCCGGTTATGCGGTCAGTTTCATCTTGAATCTCCTTGCGCACAGAAGCAGCAAAATCACAAGGTACGCTATAATGTGAATAAGAAAGATAAACAAAGGGTAAATCATTTCATGGACATATTTGAAAGAAAAAATTTAGGTCTAAGAAGGCAAACAGAAAATGTAATTAGCATCCAGACAAAAGAATGCCAGGAAGCTCGAACATGTACGAATAAAAAGAATGCATAGAAAATTGGCTTTTATACTAACTCCATAAGTTCATTTAAAGTTTAAACAGCGAGCAGAAAGATTTTTTTTTCTTTTTGACGGTAATTAGCATCAAGAAAAAAGAATGCCAAGGTACAACATGCACACAAATAGAACCAAGATAAAGTTCCTTTCACTGGTTGTGTAAGTACGTATTAACAATTACTGATGGCTCAGGATTAGATAATTCTTCAGTCAAAAAAATTTCTGCTCTATTATGGCTATTGTGCTTGAGATTGTTGTATAGTTCCAATTCTTTCTACTTTTTATTGTTCATGGACAACATTATGTTTTTGTTGGATGTTACCCATTCCCTCCCTATGATTTATCAACTCCACGCTTTTCCATGTGCATCAATTAGTATCAAAAGTGAGTTACACTATTGGGAAAAGATTGATTGAAGATTTATGGAAACCTGATGGATATACATATGTATTAGTGAAAACTCAATGGATCCAACATAATTCAGGGGGTCCCATGTGTGTGGATGGTTTGGATGGATCATCAAATCAGCCTCACTATACTGTCCCTCACTGCAATATGGTGAGGGATAGATGTGCACGAATTTCATGCACACACATACGAAAGGCCCAAGAGAGGGTCTGGATCACAAGTAATTAAAAGGCACGGTCACTTAACACTTTAAAAACTGCTCCAGTTATAATCTTGAGAAAATAAGCAGTCTCATGCAGCATTAGACTGGCAAAATGGATTCCAACTTGAGAAAATCTATGAACGGCTATGTTTAACAGCAATTGTTGGTGTTTCCTGAGAGTGGGTTTCTTCACCTCGTTATTGTCATATGACCTCAGCTGGATAGCCATTTTCCCAGTGCTGAGTACTGAGTCTACTGACCCATTGCAAATAGGCCGAGGCAAAGTCAACAATATATTGAAATTACATCCTGAACTCTTAAACATGTACATCCAGCAACAATTTCTGAAAACGGCAATTAATTCAGTTCAATTAGCCATACAATGGTTAGCCTCCAAAAATACACAGCATGATTAGCAGAATAAGCCAAAGAAAGAATCACATCAAAAGAAAATAAAAATTTAATGAACTTGAAACAGATTGACAGTAATATTTCCCCAACAACTCAAAAGCAAATCCATTACAAAATAATACCACCAAGTCAACAACAAAGACAGAGGTCAAAGCCAAAAGGCATACACAATTAAGGCCAATGCTACCATCAGATTTTATACTCAAAACATTAACTAAAACCATGAGATAGTAAATCAAGTTTAATAATAAACAGGTGGCTAATGGCACTTTATAACTGTAGGTAAATTGGTGTAAAAATGTGACTTGTGAATTTTGTTTTGATTCAAATGAGTGAGCAGTGATAAATGAGGGTTAGCTTGAGTGGTTTGTGATTAGATTTTAATAATTGCTACCAGAACCATGACTTCATTTAAAAAGAAATTTGGAAACCAATGATGCGATGGTTGCAGCTTCTTCTTGAGTAACTTGGCCTCGAGGTCAGAGCATATGAAGGATTGGAGACGGAGGTGTTATTGTTGAGAGTTACTGTTGACTTGGGACCCGTCACTGGAGGGGACAGGCCACTGGAAAATATCTTGTTTGATCAGGATTTCTATTATTGGTATATTTTACTTTTAGGAGCCTTTTTTTTTTTTTTTTTTTTTAATGGTATTGGGGAGCCTAAAATTAGCAGAGGGTGTTTTATATTTTAATTATTTTAGAACTAGCAAGTTTGCTTGTTCATTGGTTTAAGAATAAAGCAATTTTCCTTGAGTATTACAAGTACAACTTTGTCCGAAAAACTTTGTTTCTGTCTTGCAATGTATAAGCCTCATTTATATATAAAGTAATAAAGGTTTTTTTTTGGTCCTCATACTAAAGCACACGTGATTAGTCAGAAACGAAATGTCCTGCAGAGTTCTTTCTTTTGCATGGAGAAGTCTTTTGTTTCCTGGAGGCTTCTGTCTTTTGCATGTTAAATCAAGAGTGATCTAGAAACCAATTTGGCTTGGAGCAAGTGTTATTATAGCAGGTCGATTCCTAGGAGAAGGTTTGCATTCCTTTAAAGTCATGGAATTTGATCACATGATTGGAAGAGAAGATGGATGGTGATTCAAGTTTGTTTTTTCTTTTTTTTCCTGTGTAACTGTTACGCGAAGGAGTCATGGTAGTTTTCGCACATCACATGTGGAGAAAACACATAGCCCGCAAGGGACCTCGTGGCAGAGGTGAAGCGGAACTCCAAAGTCAGTAGTGCTCTCCATGTGCTCATGCAGTTTGTGGATGATGACATCCTTGTTTGTATCTCGAATGTCAGGACATCAGAAGAGGCATGGGGTAAGTTTGCAGGGTTATTCTCAAAGGAAGAACACATGCTGGTTTTAACTCAGAGAAGAACACGGGAAACTTGGAGCAAGGTGAACTCTCTGTTTCCTAGCTTTCCTATGCATAGAAACTGTATGTAGAGATTTGTTCCCGGTGTTTCTAGGAACAAGATCTAGATTCAAGCTGAGGAGGCTTTCTTTTCAATGGCTTTTGACTGGAACGACTATTGTTGGGTGAGTGATGCAACTGTCTGTGGATGAGCTTGAGAACATGTTCGTTAGCTATCACGGTGCTTGTCAAAATTGGCACTTTGAAGTTGAGGACAAGTAGGGAACTGTGTTTTCAAAGGCTTTGAAGACGAGCAAAGAGTTGAGTCAGAACAAATGATGAAGGCGGCTTGAAATATGAAGGAATTTCCAGTGGTGGCTACAATAGCAACAAGAACACTTGAATGTGAAGAATGAGGCGTGTTATCCTTGTAAAAAATGAGGATACCCTGCACAAAATAAAACTTAATCCTGTAGAAAGTAACTCTACTATAGAATATTCACAACCTTGAGAAGGTAAAACTCAGACCAAGATCTAGATTCAAGGTTATTCCATGTTCTCAGACCAAGGTTATTCCATGTTCTCAAACGTTTATAAAATTTAAGTTTCTATATATGTCATCAAACATTGTTCATTTCTTTTTTCCTCTCCAACAAAATTTTGTTAAAGAAATCAGCGAGTAAACTTGTAAAAATGAGACACTTGAAGCATGTTTAAACAAGCAGAGATATCTAGTAAATCAAGCAGAGAATAAACTTGAAACAATGTTTAAACAAAAGCCCTAACCTAAAGCATGTTTATATCTAGTAAAACAAAAGCCCTAGCTTATCCCCACATGATTGAGTGTTCAAAATCAGGTAGAGGTCTTACCACAAGAGCGTTGTATAGAAGGCGCTGATGGGGGAGCGATACCCAAATCTCAGTCTCGGATTCGAAAACAGCCAATCGATATAAGCTGCGAAATAGGGCAAGGTGTGATTAGGAAACAAAAACCTAGTCATTTCTGCTATAAGTCGTCATTTCTACTGAAATAATCGAGAGAAAGTTTGGGTTACCTGAAAGATTCGAGAATGAGAAGCAGAGATGCTCACGCAAATGGAGCTTAGGATATCGCCGGTGAGCTGGTGGCACCCGTACGAAGCTGGTGGTTTATGCACCGGTGGTGTTCGAATTCGGTGGTGAGTGATTCTCGTGAAGGGATTTGCAGAGGAAAGTTTTTGCAGAGCTTCTCTCTTCGTGCGTGGGGCTGGGGGGGTGCAAAATAAGAGGGAACTCATGTGTGTGTGTGTGGGGGGGGGGGTTTGAACAACAGTCATTTCGCGCGGGTTGTTAAAAACCATTTTAGTTTTGGTGCGGGGGCCATGGCGGCGAAAGAAATGGCCGGAATAATGAAACAGATTTTGCAGCGAATTAAATCGCCCCAATTGTAACTAATATTGCTGCAAAAAATCTGTGGTCGCCTCTATCTTACACTTTTGCAGCGGTGTATATTTCGCCGTAAAAAATTCCTTCAAGCGGCGATTGCTTTCCCGGCGTTTATAAAATCGTCAGAAAAGCCCTCTTTTTTTGTAGTGATTTATCTCACTATCATATTTCATATTTTAATATTTTATCTTTATAGTCTTGGATTTCATAACTTATTTTGGTAATTGAGTTAGTATTAAATGATACTTGATATGTTATCTTTATTTTCTTATATTTTACACTAATAAATTGATCATGAGCATCAATAATGGTTACATTATATGAAATACTGGAGAAGACGGCGAACTGCGACACACAGGACTCATAACTTAAGGTGACCGAGATTTTGATTTATTATTGTTACTAATGAAAAAAAATATTGTTTTCCAGCATTTTCTAATATTCTAGATTTTTTGGATATCTTTGCGATTTTTTTTTATTAAAAACAAATTCACACCACGATGACCGCGACGGACCGATATCCGCGACCGATACCGATATCATATCGGTTCTTCGGCCCGGCCGATACCGCAACCGAGATTGAGATTTTAAACCATGGTTCCATTTGATTTGGCTATGAAAAAGATCTTTAGACAAACCAAAGTGAAAAATTATCGCCCCTTCCGTGGGGTTGCAAAGGGGGCGCTTCATGGATGTGAGGGACATGGGCAGTATATATGATGTCGTGCTCGTCCTTCCTGCGGCCGTTCTCCGTTCGCTTGGGTGTCAAATTGAAATTACCTGGTTGATTCTGTCAGTAGTTATATGCTCGTCTCAAAAATTAAACCATGCATGTGTAAGTATGAACTAATTGAGGACATCCATATAATAAAACCTCAATTAACTATGGTTTGTCCTCATTAGTAACTCGAGAAGAAAATCACAACATCGCCAAAAATAAAGCAAACATCGCAATCCAACTTAGACACGTATACTATATGTAGCAACTGAAGTCAAAGATGTGATGAATTTGATGTGCGAAAATAAACCGACATCTTTTTTTTTTTTTTTTCATTCTTGATAAATATGTAATTCTTCAACTTTAGATCAATCACACATCAAATAAATCACATCTCATTTGTTATGTAATACAAAATCCCAATTAGATTAAATTAAACAATTTCAAAGAGTTCAAATTTGAGCTTATTTCACATATTCCTCCAAATCCCAACGAACCTAAAACATAGAGGACCTGAAACCACTCTTGCTTACATCAATGAGATTGATCGTCATTGAAGTTTCCATTTTAACAATACCTCATCGGGACGACAAAGGATTGATCGCTGGTGTGGTCTCCCCGCCCTCCTTGCACGTGTAAATCCGCATTCTACATGTTTGTGGTTCTCTCTCCTTGCATATGCATGTGAGTCTCTCTTCGGGTTCCAACCACCTTAGCTAGGCTGCCACATTGGAACAAAAAAACCCATTTCATTGCCTTAGATGCTAAGCAGTGGCAGACCCAAGTGTTATTGCATCCGCGTGATTCGAAAAACTCCTTTGATAATAATATCGTAAAAAATTTAATTTTTTCATTTAACGTCTTCATTTGACTATATACCGCATCATTCAAATGAAAACCCTGAGTCCGCCATTGGACGCTAGCACCCAATGGACACCATCATTCATATGGATAACCTTAAACCCTCGTATATCTAGTATATTCAATGAGCACACAAACTTCATCACACGTGTGACGGTCAATTTGCCATTAAATGACCCATTTTGAAAATCTTGGATATGACATTTTTTGGCCCCACTTATAGTTGTCCAAAAGTCTAAATCCATGTCTTAGGTCCAAGTTAAAGTTCAACAAGGTCCACTTGGTTTATCTACTACACGTGCGTGGCCTTCTGTACCAAATACAAATAGTTACAGCACCTAAACTGACCCTGATCTAAACTCGACCCGCTTCAAATTCAGGCCCATTAAAAAGCCTTATAGAGTCCCCTCCCACTCTCACATAGAAAGCCCACCCAAATTCCCGCCCAGGAGCTAGCCCCCTGTCAAAACACGGCTGCTCTCTTTCTCTCAAAAGCTAACCCTACAAATCTCATCCCCAACCCTAACCCTAAAACCCTACCTTCAAAATTTTTTGAATCCTAACCCTAGCCTTTATGTTTACAAGAATTGGATATTTTTGACCAACTATTGTCAGTTTATTTGCATGGAATAGAATCCATGGAATTCATGGTGAAATGTGTTTCTACAAAGGATTATTGAGAAGATGATAGGACTCGTAACTTTTCTAGGAGATGATTTAGTGGGTTGATGACTGGGTATTGATTTTCCATTAGAAGGAAGAATTTTTTATGCCCATGAATGTGTCTTTAACTTTGTTTCTTCAAATTTAATCAATTTTAGCAATCTACTTCATAGAATTCCTAGGAATTCAATTCCATGCAAACAAATGGGCCCTTTGTTTATGGTTTGATGTCTTTTAATTTACTTATTTTCAATTTCAAAGATATGAATTGGGGTTTTTGATGAGAATGGGAGTTGGGTTTGATGGCTGTTTTTATTAAAAAGATATCCAATCTGGATGGTAAGTTAAAGGATTATCTTTAGACAAAATTAGGGCCATATTGATGTGTAAGAGATCAATAAGATTCTTCAATTTCAAATATAGAAATGGAGGGTTTGTAAACAATGTTGAGATGAGTTTCACCTAATTCATCATCATCATTATCATCATCAAAGCCTTTTTCTCATCTGTTTCTTACACTTCTCCATATCTATCTTTACAACATCAATCCACGTCCTATTCAGAAATTTTCCTTACTGGTGCTATTGTCGGTCTGCGTTAGATATGCCCAAACCATCTCAAACGAGTTTCTTTAACTTTATCCCTTGATAATGTTACCCCTAAATCCTCGAGAGCGCTCGTTTTTAATTTTATCCTTCCTCCTTTTACCACACATCTATATCAATGTTCTCATCTCTACTACATCCATTTTGTACATATGTTGTTTTTTTTATTGACCAACATTCTTCTCCATAAGTCATAGTTGGCCTTATCTCTGTCCTGTAAAAAACTTTCTTCAATTGTGTTGGCATTCGTTGGTTACTAAGTCCTATAGAAGCAAGTTTTCACTTCATCAACCTCTTTAACCATCCTTACTAATTATTGAGCCAAGATAATGAAAAAAGATCTCTTTGTGGTATCTCATGTGCTTTAATTCTCACAATAGTTTAAACTATTTTTTGTATGCCCACTAAAATTAGAATCCATATACTTTTTTTCTTAGTACGGCTTATTTTTTAAACCCTTTGGATTCTAAAACCTCCCACCGTCGCTTGAGTTTTACATATTGACACAGTTTCTTGATTCATCCACCTAATACTATAACAAACTACATACACCAAGATACCTCTTCTTAAATATGAGTAGTTAAATGATTCATAACTAGTGCAAAGAGATAAGAGGGGGTTTCACCTAATTAATGCTAGTTTTTATTTTTCTTTCATACTTTCAACAACAGAACCAAGAACATGAAGATGAGGGGACCCAATAATGATTCAAAAGAGAGCCGTGAACAACAAAAGGGAACCATTGGTGACAGCAATCGAATTAGCTCTTTCCCGGACTCCATTTTACTGCACATCCTCTCTTTAATGGACACAAATGATGCAGTTCGTACCGGCATTTTGTCGATAAGTTGGAGGCACCTTTGGACTTCCGTTCCAAATCTCAACCTTGTACAAAGTTATCGTCGAAATAAGGATCGATGTGCTTATGATGCTAATTTCAACTTTGTGGAAGCATTTGTCAACTTTGTGGATGAGACACTGCCTTGTCATGTTGCTTCAAATATCCACAAGTTCAGCATCTCCTTCTCATACTCTAAGAAGTATGAATCTCATGTAAATGGTTGGATTCTTTTTGCTGCTTCAAGAGGCGTTCATTGAAGATGCATGTATCTGTCATTCAAGTTCCTATATCTGTACACCTCAGTTCACTCTGTGTTTTATCTCTATCATGTATTGGTTTGAATGAAAACTTGATTAAAGCATTGTTGGATGGGTACCCTCTGCTTGAAGATTTAGCTTTGGCATATTGCAAATGTGATGGTGCACTCTCCGCATTTCTTCTTCAAATCTGCGACTAAAGTGTTTAACCACTAATAACTGCTGCAATAATGGGGTTAATGGGGTTGGGCTTGAAGTTCAAGCCCCAAGTATTCAAATCTTGAATCTCTGTGAGGTCATATGGAAAGCTGAATATCATATAAAAGATGTCCTATCTTTCAGCAAAACCAACCTTGATCTCAGTTTTCAGCTGGTTGATTACAACTCTCGGCTCATTTTCCATTCGTTGCTTATGATCTTCGCTGTTCCAATGTGCTTAATCTATCCAACTATTGTATTCAGGTATAAATGGTGGCACTTAAATTTGTGGCATTTTTCGATAATCTCTACACGATTTAAGCTTAGCTGTTGTGTTTGTGCATTGATTTGATAGATACTCTAAGGGAATTTTCTTGCAGCGCATTTTGCTTGGAAGATTATTATTAGTTTTTTTTTTCAAGAGTAGAGAGTTTTTCATTGTTCCATTCCATGCTAGCATATAATAATGTTTTAATTTTCTTAGCTATAGATTATCAGATTTGAAGAAGAGCAACCTATCTGAGTATTTGGCTTACGATAGATAGGAATGGAGAAATAGAATTCATGTAGCTGACCCCAACATGGTCGAGACTAGGCTTTGCTGCTGCTGATGATGATGAGGATGATGAGAGCCATTCTCTCTGATTTTTTCTGAAAGTATATTAAGATCCCTTTAGTCAGAAAACCATTTTTTGCAGTTCTTATACAAGATGTGGAATCACATTTAAGAAAGGGAATGAGTTTTCCACAAAAAAAAAAAAAAAACCGGAAACTAGAACTGCAGAAGATAAAGTCTCTAGTTTCCATTTTTTGCAAAAATGAAACTAGCATGGCAATAGAAAGTGGAGGCCAAAAAAGACTTGGTTTAGTCAATAGCGTCATATTAGGTTGTGCGGTGACAGATAACTTATCTGTCAGTGAGCGATGAGTGGAGAAGTAGAAATCTAATATTTTACCCAAGATTGATGGGATACAGATTTGATCATATGATGATTATTTTCTTAATAAAAAAAAAACATTTTCACTTTTGTAGTTTTATTGAATGAAGTTTTTCTATAAATTGACTGAATTGTATCTGGCACCTGATTGGACCTGACTTGTACTAGCTCTGGTCCAAGTTGGAAGTAGATGGGTTGGGTTTGGGTCTTCTTGAGCTTGAAGTTGACAAGCCTGGATACTATGACATTATGGTGGGCCTGACTTTAATATGAATGATATTATACCATATTTTACATGATTTAGGTTATACAAGTGGGTTGACGGTGGTTTACTTATGGACCTGAATTAGTGACACTCAAGAATGGATTAAAGATGGACCCATGTTCGTCCGAACTGAACTAAGAGCACTTTATTATGATGGGAGATACGAATGTCAAGAAAAGGATTCATTTTGTACCCCCCAATACGTCTTGTATGTGTTTAGTATCATAAAATGATTGATTGTCTCCAATTTTAATCGATCTCAATCGTTACTGTCCATAGCAGAAGTGATAGGTAGAGACGATATGATTTGAAGATGAACCTGTGACATTTTTGTACCCAAAACAAATGCACTACATCCCTTTCATTTGTTGTACAGTCCCATGCTTGTTGGTTTGTTTGGCATCTTTAATCCATTTGCTTGACTACGTTAAAAACAGTTTGTTCTTTGATGGTTCACTATTTAATGGTCCCTTTCCCAGAGCAAATGTGGTTTGAGCATTGTGTTCATGTCTCATATGCCTTGCTCTGCTTTCCCATTTGATTGTCCTATATATGGATTTTCACTCTGCCAAGTGATGGAGGTTTGGTGTTGGGCTGTGAGCCAGTCATATGAACCTGCTATACCAAATTGGCTTTACTTCTGTGTAGATGTATTACTCAACCCACCCCACAATGCAAGTAATTGGTTTTAGATCGTAATGTAATTACTAAATCATTTAACTAAGTCCTGGTTTGGTCCAGGTATGGATCCTAGTATTGGGACGTAGACTTGGATCTGGACTCGTATGATCAAGTATGATCGGTTCTTCATTTACAATTTAGGTCCAAGCATCCTACATGTAGCATCACTCTTACTTTTTGTAAGTTTCTTATACCAAGTTCTTTCATTCATTTACTGCATTTTCTATGAAAAGATACAATCTTTATAGGAGGCTCCTCCCTCACACTTCCCCTCATGCCTGTGGGGCCCACCTGGGACCCCACTTCAGGATGGGATCGATCACCCCCCCCCCCCCCCCCCCCCCCCAACTTTCACCATCCAAAATGAGTTGCACAGTTGATCCAACGGTGTGCAGTCTATTCAGATGGGTGCCAAACAACGGGACCTGCGACTATAGGGGAGTAGTGGTTGGTTCACTTGGATGGGCCAAAGGCGGGACCCACATGCACCATCTTCATGAGTTGAGGGGAGTGCTACCCATCTTTTATATGTTCAAATTTAAATTAATAAACGTAAGACAACAAGATTTAGATAAAGCATAGCATCCTTGAGTATCTAGTATTTTGGCATCATATCGTGTATGACAAAATACATGGATTATATTTTCTATTTTGGGCATTTCAGTACCCAGCTAATTTCTGTTCTGTGTTGACTTTTGATTGGTATGGTCAAAGGGCCCTAATTTTATTTTACATAAAAGATAATAAAAGATCAGAGTCAATCGCTTGTATTTCATTTGTGGATGGGGTATCATAAACAAACTTCAAATTTCTGTCATATTTCAGGTTTATTATTTTATAGTCTTTGCTGTGTGTATAGGTAATGTCCATTCCAGCTCTAAAATATCAGCCTTACATCAAGGTCAAGTGTCTTATTCTAGAGACTGGATTACAGGAGAAAGACCTTCCAGGTATAGCCAATTTGTTCAGGCTTTCACTTGATCTTGAGACTCTCATCATAAAGTTGATCCCTACGTACTCTAGTGTAAGTACCATAGAACTGTGCATCAAGTTTGTTCTCTTATTGGTCTTATTGTTGTCATTATTGTTATCCTGGCTCTGTTAACTTCTAGGCTTTTGAGTTGTTTATTTTGTAGTTTATAAGTCTAAACTGTGAATCATACAAATTTTCTGTTGGATATGAAATTCATGGATAAATATAATGATGGAGGATATTGGGAGCCACTGAAGTTCCCATTCTCATATATGGTGCCTCACCTCAACACTATCAAGATTTCTGGCTTTATGGGATGACGCTGTAGTTCAGGGGCTTTTTTCCATAAGAATAATAGTTCAGCAGTTGACAATGACATTGTCAGAACCTTTTTCGAGAAGCAAGATAAGGAAATAGAACTAGCGAGGTTTTTGCTGAAAAATGCACTGTCCTTAAAGAAAATGATTATTAATTTTTGAGATAAACCTGATTTTGTGAAAGTGGAAGAGTGGCCAAAGATAATTTTGATGGTAGCTCAGAAACTTACTGCTATCCCTGGAGCTTCTTCTTGTGCAGAGCTGTTGTTATCATACAAGTAGAGCACTCTGGAGCTCTTTCTTGGATGCAGTTTGTGGGCACTGTTTTTGACCTCTTAAGGAGAAGTTTGGCTTTTTTTGAAGGTTTGGCATGAGGTTGAATCATTTTGTCTGTGAAGATAATCCACTGAAATTCAGGTCTTTGAAAATTTATAAAATATACCTGCTGAACCTTTTTATTATTATTATTATTTTTATTTTGTAATCCATGGTGTAAACAACTTTTTCTTCAAATGTTAGTTCATCTTCAGTTAATGCAGTTGGTTGGAGATTTTGAGTGGTAGAACTGTTTGTAAAAAATTAGTGTAACTTGCATATCTATAATTACTGTACAGTCACATATGAGGCTAAAAGGTACATATTTATGTTTATTGTTGTGGTACCTGTTTAGGGATTCTCTAATGCCAATTTTGTGACCACTATCATTGTAGTTATGCACTTATATTGACCGTTTTTCGGCAATTGTTTTTGGATGGTTTGTTTATTGTTACATTTTTAAATGTTTAATGTTAATGAATGAAGTTTGCAGTCCTTTCTCCTCTGATTCATGTTTGTGCAATTGAGCGAGAACTTGTGTACAATTCATTGGTTAATTTATTGATATGATTGGGTCAAATACCTTATTTCAATCTTGTGAAATGGTACCACAAGTTGGAAGTGGAGATTGTTCTTGGCAACGTTAAGGTATAACTTTTTGGAGATCATATTTTGTTTAAGCTCTTACCTGGTTATTGTTGTGTAATGGAACCTTGAGGCGGTGGAGAGAAGTTTACAAAATATAATTACCGGTATTAATGTTTCTGCATCGGAACTTTCCTCCAGGCCAAGACTATGGGATCTTGTTTCTGGAAATAATTCGTTGGTGCTAGATAATGCTTAATTTGGAAAATGCCAAAGTATGTTGGAAATAGAAGATTAAGTGCAGGAACCGACCCGGGAGTTGGTGGTGTGGCATAGAGCGTGGGTTTTCTCCCCACATCTTCTATTAATAACTGTAACATCCCGCCCCCTAATGGCCTATTAGTTATTATAAATTGTGTGTTTAGTTAGTAAGTTGGATTAGAGTCTAGAGAGTCAGGGTTAACGACGAATCGTGTGTGCGAAGTTTCGCACGATTCGGAGCACGTTCGGGTAGATTAGAGGTCTTTTTATTAATTGAGTAAGGTTTCAGGGGTATTTATGAGAGTATGAGTTTTTGGTGAGTTTGGGTGCATTGGGTAGGTTTCATCATTTCATGAACTTTAGTCTTCGGTCGCGTTTCGATTCGACGCGTCGAAGGGGCCCGAAACTTATCATATGTATATGTAGGTCGACCCGGAACTTGACCCAAGCCCACAACTCAAGCCCAAAGCCCATGACTTCAATTAGGTCACCAACCCACCTGTATTCCCTCCTTCATTCATTTCACTCATCTCACTCCAACAACACACAGCAACACAGCAGCCGGCTCTTCCTCTTCCTTTCTCTTCATTTCTTCTTCTCCGTTGACGCACACCGGAGCTCCGGCGAAGGATCCAAGCTACTCATCACCTTCCTCAAGCCTCCAAGAACACAAAGATACACTTTTCTAAGAGCTTCCTTCACAACCCATTCTAAGGTAGGCTCTTCAAGCTTTTAGACCTAGGTAACTTACTTCCTTTGGATTAGAAATGGTGTAGATGAGCTTACCTTCCCCCTTGCATTTCATTTGTAGAGAGGTTTTGAGTGTGGAACCCATTTGTGCAAGTTTGAGCTTAAGGAGGACTTCCCTCTTCATTTCTTTTGAGTTTTGAGTCAAGCTCTTCATCAAAGGCAAGTGAATAGTTATATTATTGTTTGATATGCTTGTTTTCCTTGATTTGTATGTTAAAATCATATGTTAGATTATCTTTGCTCATTTGATCCTGTTAATGTTTGAAAACATGATAAATGGCTCTTAGATTTGGAAAGAATGGATGTAGAGATTAATGATTTGATTTGTTAGTTTTATGCTTTAATAGTAGTGTGTTTTTATCAATACACTTGTGGTTAATCAGGTACCAGAAGATGGAAATGGGAAAAGTCCCATTCCAGCCCAGAAACAGGGGCTGTGCCCTGTTTCTGCAGGCTGGCCGGTCAACCGGCCAACTTTAACTGGGAGGGCCATTTCAGCCTGTAACAGGCCGGTCAACCGGCTGTAGTTCAGCCGGTCAACCGGCCAAGAGGGCAGGTTAACCGGCCCAAAGGGGCCGGTCAACCGGCCCCTGTGCTTTTTCCTGCAGAATTTCTCCTGTGGAGCAATTTTCACCCCTTTTTAGATGGACTTTGACGGACCTTGGTTACCCCTTTTTGGACTCACTTGATTATGTACGAGGAACGTTTTGAGCAGACGATTCTTCGTAGTTAATTCCGGTTATCGGGTTTCAATTCATTTCAATCTTGAACGGAATAGGGCAACGGGATACCACCTTAAATCTATGCACGAAGAGATTTCGTTTTGGGTATCGTGAACCCTAATTCCTTTCGTTGACTGATTAGGATTGTACGAGACTCCGGAAATAACAGTGACCTAGGAATGGATTGTCTATCGCTTATGATTCCGAAATGTACCGTTTGATACTCTCCACATGAAACGTCCATGTTCTTTAGCTTCGTTTGGTTGTTTTGGTTTGGGGATCACATTATGAACTTAGAAGAAGAACTTAGGATCCCTTTTGATGTTCCGTTTGTTTCGAAATATGATGGGAGTGTTGTGGCTAGACAGCTTTGATTAAGAAAGCATGTTGAGGACTACCTATGAAGATAAGTGTGAAGTATGAAGAAGTTTGATTATGTTAGTATGATTTGATAATGGCAAGGTAGTTCCTCTTTGGTTAATGAATCCTGTTCGCGCAGGAAAGTCTAGCCCTTCACTATTGTATGTTTAGGACTCTTGTGTCAGGCATCACTCAGCTGTTAACGCCCAGCACTTTTGGGGCACCAATTGTGTGAGGACTTTGAAATGAACGTCTGCGCAGTACGACTTTTTATATTTTAGATGGATGTACACCATCAAATACCCGTTCTGTAAGAAGTATGAATGTTCGTTTTGTTTATTTTGTTTTAAGGGTATATATGTGTGTTTGCCGGGTTTTTATCCCGAGCCTATTGCTTTACTCTACCACAGCTCTCATGTTGAGCCAGGAGGGTCAAGTGGAACTATCCCGTGGTGATTAGCTATGTGATTTGCCTATTTGTTAGCAGTGTGTTAGTTGATTTTATGATTCCTATGCTACACGTTTATTACAGTCAGAACGTTATGCATCTCTTATGATATGTCCCCTTTTCGCTTATTCCTTAGTCTGTGTATCTTTAATGATGATATATCTATTCTCTTGCCGACCTTTGTGTCTGATGATGCTACTCTTGGTGCATAGGTACCGAGCCTTACTTTGGGGAGGAAGAAGCGACGGAAGAAATTCAGGCAGATCAGCCTGATGACTTCCTCGAGTACAGTACGGACGGCATAGTATAGCCGTACTGACCCCGTACGAGAGAGCCTTCACTTTTGGACTAGTTTATATGTTGGTTCTTTCATTTTTTGATTAGGCCCGAGTTTGGTGTGGCCTGATGTTGTAATTAATATAGTCTTAAACTTGAATCTTAAGTATGATATTCAGTATTACTCTTTAACTATACATCTATGAGATACCACTTGTGTTTGAAGCTTCCGCTATTTATTTTATATGATTGAGAAAATGTTTACACCTCACTGCGGTCTTCGATCCAGATGGGACACGATTGGGGCCAGGTTACATTTGATTAATGTTGGGAAAAGTTTTAAATTGGCCCTAATCTCACGCATAACCCCGGTTTCACTAACTGGGGGCGTGACAATAACTGCCTTAAATTTGCCCGGTGTATATTTGTATGGGTGTAGCAGGTGCCACCCAGGGGATTGATTAGTCTTGTTAGTTCAAGATTTTAGGGATACCCATGTCATAAAAAAAAGAAGTGTCGGAAAGCATTTTTTGTTTTGAGATCAGTAAGAATCAAATTGACCTTGTTCAAGGAATTAGTTGTGGGAACACTTGAAATGATGATCACTAGAAAGATCACGGCAAGGGTTCTATTGCTTGACATTGAGTTTGCAATATTGTTGCTCAAGGAAGTATGGCAATTTCACAATAATTACAAGTGATAATTAGGTTCGATCTGGTTGAAAAGGAAGGTCATGTTAACATCAAAATGAATGATTTGGATGCCAGAGATTATTTTGATGAATGTTTCTCATTTGTTGGGCCTAAAGAAAAATCTAGTTTCAGCATCTGAAATCACTTTTTTCAATATTTTTTTCTTTGACAGTTAGATGTAAAGGTTTTGACAATACGAAGAATGTGGTTGTGGATGTTCTTCTCACGGAAAGGTGGAAATCTTGAATCTCTATGAGGTCATATGGAAAGCTGAATATCATATAAAAGATGTGCTATCTTTCAGCAAAACCAACCTTGATCTCAGATTTCACCTGGTTGATTACAACTCTCGGCTCATTCTCCATTCGTTGCTTAATGATCTTCGTTGTTCCAATGTGCTTAATCTATCCAACTATTGTATTCAGGTATAAAGGTGGCACTTAAATTTGTGGCATTTTTCGATAACCTCTACACGATTTAAGCTTGGCTATTTTGTTTGTGCATTGATTTGATAGATACTGTAAGGGCATTTTTTTGCAATGCATTTTGCTTGGAAGATTTTTTATTTTTTTTAAGAGTTTAGAGTTTTTCATTGTTCCATTCCATGCTTGCATATAATAATGTTTTAATTTTCTTATATAGATTATCATATTTGAAGAAGAGTAACCTATCTGAGTATTTGGCATAGGATAGATTGGAATGGAGAAATAGAATTCATGTAGCTGACCCCAACATGGTCGAGACAAGGCTTTGCTGCTGCTGCTGATGATGATGATGAGGATGATGAGAGCCATTCTCTCTGATTTTTTTCTGAAGGTATATTAAGAACTCTTTAGTTAGAAAGCCATTTTTTTGCAGTTCTTATACAAGATGTGGAATCACATTTAAGCAACGGAAGGGTTTTTCCACAAATGGAAACTATAACTGCAGAAGATAAAGTCTCTAGTTTCCATTTTCTGCAAAAATGAAACTAGCATGGCAGTGGAAAGTGGAGGCCAAAAAAGACTTGGATTAGTCAATAGAGTCATATTAGGTTGTGCAATGATAGAGAACTTATCTGTCAATGAGCGATGAGTGGAGAAGTAGAAATCTAATATTTGACCCAAGATTGATGGGATACAGATTTGAATCATTTGATCATATGATGATTATTTTCTTTTTTTTCTTTTTCTTAAAAAACAAAACCACTTTCACTTTTGTAGTTATATTGAATGAAGTTTTGCTATAAATTGACTGGATTGTATCTAGGACCTGATTGGACCTGACTTGTACTAGTTCTGGTCCAAGTTGGAAGTAGATGGGTTGGGTTTGGGTCTTCTTGAGCTTGAAGTTTGACAAGCCTGAATGCCATGATGATGATGATGGACCTGAATATAACATGAATAATACTATACTATATTTTACATGATTTAGGTTATACAAATGGGTTGATGGTGGTTTAATTATGGACCTGAATTAGTGACACTCAAGAATGGATTAAAGATAGACCCACGTTCTTAACTGAACTGAGCACTTTATTATGAAGGGAGATACGAATGTCAAGAAAAAGTATTCATTTTGTACTCCCAATACATCTTGTATGTAAGTATTATAAAATGATAGATTGTTTCCAATTTTAATCGATCTCAATTGACCCCTCGTTATTGTCCATAGGAGAGAAGTGATAGGTAGAGACGACATGATTTGAAGATGAACCTGCGACATTTTGTACCCAAAACAAATACACTACATCCCTTTCATTTGTTGTACAGTCCATGCTTGTTGGTTTTTTTGGCATCTTAATCCATGGATCCAGATCCCCTGTTTCGTCCAAACAGGGGACGAATCAGAGGCGACACTCAGGGAGAGGAGGGGGCAGAGGAGAGAGAGTCTGTTTCTCTTCCCTCCCCCCCTTCACGTGTCGCACCCTGATTCGTCCAGACAGGGTTCCCCTGTTTGGACGAAACAGGGGATCCGGTTCCTTAATCCATTTGCTTGACTATCTTAAAAACAGTTTGCTTTTGATGGTTCACTATTTAATGATCTCTTTCCCAGAGCAAATGTCGTTTGAGCATTGTGTTCATGTCTCATATGCCTTGCTCTGCTTTCTCATTTGATTGTCCTATGGATTTTCACTCTACCAAATGATGGAGGTTTGGTGTCTGGCTGTGAGCTAGTCATATGAACCTGCTAATACCAAATTGGCTTTACTTCTGTGTAGATGTATTACTCAACCTACCCCACATTGCAAGTAATTGGTTTTAGATCGTAATGAAATTACTAAATCATTTAACTATGTCCTGGTTTGATCCGGGTATGGATCCTAGTATTGGGACGTAGACTTGGATCTGGACTCGAATGATCAAGTATAATCGGTTCTTCATTTGCAATTTAGGTCCAACTAGACATTACCCTATACTTTTCTTTTGCTGGTCAGTGGTGTACTGTTTTAAAAGCATCATACATGTAGCATCACTCTTACTTTTTCTAAGTTTCTAATAGCAAGTTCTTTCATTCATTTACCGCATTTTCTATGAAAATATGCAAAATCTTTATAGGGGGCTCCTCCCCTGCACTTCCACTCATGCCACGGTGATGGAGGACCAGATCATCATCCTAACCCCTTGATCAAAGGTTGGCAAGTTTTCACCGTCCAAAATGAGTTGCATAGTTGATCCAATGGTGTGCAGTCTATTCAAATGGGTGCCAAACGTCGGGACCCGTGACTAAATGTGGGGTTTGGGTGGTTCGCTTGGATGGGCCAGGGGTGGGGCCCACACCCCCCGTCCGCCTGAGCTAAGAAGAGGGCTGCCCATCTTTATATGTTCAAATATAAATTAATAAACCTAAGACAACAAGATTTAGATAAAGCATATTCTAAGAGCATCCTTGAGTATCTAGTGTTCTGCATCATATCGTGTATGATAAAATACATGGATTATAGAATTTCTATTTTGGGTATTTTAGTACCCAGCTAATTTCTGTTCTGTGTTGACTTTTGATTGGTATGGTCAAAGGCCCCTAATTTTATTTTACATAAAATATAATAAAAGATCAGAGTCAATCGCTTGTATTTCATTTGTGGATGGGGTATTTCAGGTTTATTATTTTATAGTCTTTGCTGTGTGTATAGGTAATGTCCATTCCAGCTCTAAAATATCAGCCTTACATCAAGGTCAAGTGTCTTATTCTAGAGACTGGATTACAGGAGAAAGACCTTCCAGGTATAGCCAATTTGTTCAGGCTTTCACTTGATCTCAAGACTCTCATCATAAAGTTGATCCCTATGTATTCTAGTGTGAGTACCATAGAACTGTGCATCAAGTTTGTTCTCTTATTGGTCTTATTGTTGTCATTATTGTTATCCTGACTCTGTTAACTTCTAAGCTTTGGAGTTGCTTATTTTGTAGTTTATAAGTCCAAACTGTGAATCATACAAATTTTCAGTTGGATATGAAATCCATGGATAAATATAATGATGGAGGATACTGGGAGCCTCTGAAGTTCGCATTCTCATATATGGTGCCTCACCTCAACACTATCAAGATTACTGGCTTTATGGGACGACGCTGTAGTTCAGAGGCTTTTTTTCCATAGGAAAAGTAGTTCGGTGGTTGACAATGACATTGTCAAAACCTTTCTTGAGAAGCAAGATAAGGAAATAGAACTAGTGAGGTTTTTGCTGAAAAATGCACTGTCCTTAAAGAAAATGATTATTAATTTTTGAGATAAACCTGGATTTGTGAAGGTGGAAGAGTGGCCAAAGATAATTTTGACGGTAGCTCAGAAACTTACTGCTATTCCTAGAGCTTCTTCTTGTGCAGAACTGTTGTTATCATACAAGTAGAGCACTCTGGAGCTCTTTCTTGGATGCAGTTTGTGGGCACTGTTTTTGACCTCTTAAGGAGAAGTTTGGCTTTTTTTGAAGGTTTGGCATGAGGTTGAATCTTTTTGTCTGTTAAGATAATCCATTGAAATTCAGGTCTTTCAAATTTTATAATATATACCTGTTGAACCTTTTTATTATTATTATTTTTATTTTGTACTCCACGGTGTAAACAGCTTTTTTCATCAAATGTTAGTTCATCTTCAGTTTATTCAGTTGGTTGGAGATTTTGAGTGGTAGAAATGTTTGTAAAAACTTAGTGGGTTTTGAGTGGTAGAAATGTTTGTGATCTTAGCAAGTGAAACCTTTTTGTGAGGAAGACGAGGCTAAATGATGTTATGATGATTTTGGCATGGTAGCTTGGGCCACATTGGTTATCAAATGTTGAAAATGATTTCTTTGGACAAAATTGATTGACGATGTCCTACTTCTAAATGATATGATGTTTAGTATATCCAGCCGTCTTCCATTTGGGAGTTCATTGAACCGGAGAACTAAGCCATTTGAGTTGCTCATTCAGATGTGATGGGGCCAGTTAAAACACTAGGTTATAGTGGTTTCACTACATGTTGGCAATAGTGGACGACTTCTTCATGGACACATGGGTATACCATATAAAGGATAAGAGTAAAGTTGCTCCGAGTTAAATTTAGAAACGCTATCAAGATTTACATACAACAATCCCAAATACTATCTGTCACTAGTAACCACTGACAAAATACCTTAAACAATATTTACTAGAAATGGCAAACACCAATTGATGACGGTGCACAAATAGAATCCGAACACATAATCCCTATACCTTGAAAGCTCTTTGAACTATGAGTTTCACACTCTGGTTGAGGATCTGCTCTTCCCATTTGAGATTTTTCTTCCATTCTTCATTGCCACAAATTACTACTGTATGTAGTTTGTTACCAATGGCTATAGGAAGAGGAAGCTTTTGCAACAATCGACAACCATGAACGTTCAACTTCTCCAATGCAGGTAAGTTTCCATTGCAGCTGCACTTCAGCTTTGGTAGCTTCAAGACATGCAACTCCTTTAATTGTGGGAATACGTCCTGCCTTGCCACATCTTCAAACAGTATCTCCAACTTATCGCAAAATCTGATCTTGAGCGTCTCTCACTTTTCCAAGCAAACACTTAAACAGAAGAGCCTACGACAGTGCTCCAGATATGTGTTTGAGACAAGCAAAGCTTCGTTGACCAACCGTTCCCCAGCACAGAGATTTCAAGTTGGTAAGATCAAAGACCAGTAGAATCTCTAGCCTACTCAATGCCTTAACATTTCCAGTTGTTCTTTGAGTGGTGATCAAAGATTGCATTTTTTGACATCTTTCAATCTGACACTCTATGAGATTATCCATATTTTCAACACCCCGAATGCTGTATGGAATATCATTCGTGCTACTAATCACCAAACACATGCCATTGCTTCTTATGAATTCAATGAAGCGCTTTGTTCTAGCTACATAAATGTCTTTGTAAATGAAGCGGGTACTGTGGAAAGGATTATCTGCATCCTTAGGCTGCTGTTGTCCATAATGATCACATAAGACGACAAAGAATCTAAACTTCTCGAAGTATTTTTCCCACAATTTGAAATCTTTGCTCAAAGTTTGAGATGTTTTATCATCACTTTCAAAGAAACAACATCCTTGGTCGGTATGGAACTCTTCTAATGCCTTAGGTACATGTCAACCTTGAGAAGCTGAAGTTATTAAATCCTTTGATTTTGGAACTTGAAAGTTCAAGCATCTATAAATCTTTAGGCAGAAACAACATCTCCAAGAAGTGACAACCCCTTAATGAGAGTTGAGTGGGATTAGAGGCATGGGTTATATTGAGAAAATAACGATTTTGCCTCATGTGGAGGGACAATTGTGTTAGTTTAGGGAGGGGAGATTTTTCAAGGAGGAGCACCTCAAGATTTTGGAGAGCATGTAGCCGATGAATTGGTAGTGCCTCTAAGGTTGAGCAATTTTCTAGATTGAGTAATTCAAGGTTGGTGAGAGAGGACAACGAGGAGGCTAATGACGTGACGCTAGTGTTTGAGAGGTCGAGGACTAGAAGCCCTTGCATGTTCTGGAAGAAGGCATCTGGTACCTCTTGCAAGAGGGGATTTTGAGAAAGAATCAAGGTGGATAGCTTGTGGGCTTTAGGAGGAGGGGCCACATGTGTTGCAAGTGTTGTTATGTTGTTTCCAGCAAGTGCTATCCTCTCAAGGTTGTCTTGCTCCCACTCATCCACTTTGGGAGCCTCTTCAAGTTCCAAATCACACCTCACCAAGAATCTTCCCCGTCGATTAAGAACTGAGATTACCTGGGACCTAATGGATTTGGGAATATTTATCGAATCATATATCGAATCATTTTGTTAATTGTCATCATACCCCGATTCTCAAGCATAGGAAGTAGAGAGAAACTGACACTCATCATCATTCTCCAGTTCTCAATTGCACCAATAAAGCACTCTGATCTCCAATATAGAACACAAGTATTTGAAAGAGAGACTTTTGGTAACAACAGAAGGTTGGAGTAACACTGCATGACACTGTCTCTACCAATGTTGATCTTGAAGGTAGCTAGCAAGTTTGCCAGTTGCTTACACATATAAGAAAGATGTACATAGTAGGACCTAGCTATCTCAAAATTCTAAACCAAAATTCTACATGTAAAATACATATAAGAAAGATGTTTGGTCCACCGGTTGCCAAGACAAATGATATCACTCAAGAATCATCTCATCAACATCGTCATCAGCACCAGAGCCTTATTCCATCAGTCATAATATATAACAACCATGATTAAATTATTAACAACCAATCATGAGATCTCTAAAAATAAAATAAAATAAAAATTCTTTATTTTTTCGTGCTGGAAGTAAATTATAT
This sequence comes from Cinnamomum chago, assembly GCA_038049695.1. Classification (NCBI taxonomy): domain Eukaryota; kingdom Viridiplantae; phylum Streptophyta; class Magnoliopsida; order Laurales; family Lauraceae; genus Cinnamomum; species Cinnamomum chago. Next base: position 1,856,929 of record CP142457.1, read on the forward strand.
ATATGATAAATAATGTAGCAATACCTATGACTTCTTCTCACATCCTTTTCATGACATTTAATGGTATTTTTCCTTTTGTTCTTTCATGTATGTTTTAGAGTTTTGATGAGTTTCAAGGAAAACATTAAGAGTACATTTCAAGTTTTAATATCTCTATTGTTATATTTTGCTTTTCGGTAAGTTTGGGTAGTTAGATTATTATCCAAAAGCAAATACATTAAGTTCATAAATATAATTTTGTACATTTATATTATTAAAATTGCCTCCTTATTTTGTTTTAAAATACAATTAAAAGGATAAAATAAGATATTGGAGCCAGCTCAGAAATTAAAGTAAATATTGTATGATTTTTGTATCTATACAAAAAAGAGCTTTTTATTTTATCATGCATGTATAATGTGCAGGGAGTAAATTATACATGATAAATAATATAGTAATACCTGTGATTTCCTCCCCCAACATCCATTTCATGAGATTTATTGATTTTCTTTACTTTCTTTCATATATGTTTCAAAGTTTTGATTAGTTTCAAGAAAAAAAATTAAGGGTACATTTGAATTCTTTTTCATGAATTTAACTTTTCATAATCAGTCTCCAATTATCGGTGTGGTCTGGTAGCTAATCCATCAAGTTCATAACTGTATTTTATACTTTTATGTTATTAAAACTTTCTCCTTATTTTGTTTCTAAGGTAAAGGATAAATTAAGATATTGGAGCCGATTGAGAAAGTTAAGGAGATGTTGAGGTAAAATTAATGTTTGATATGAAAGAAGGAGAATCTTGGATCCCCTTTCGACTGAATACTGGTTGGATGAGTAAAAATTGATTAATTAGGAAATTCTTGAATTAAAGAATTCAAATGATCATAGGGGTTTGCGGTTGCACCGGTATTGGAAACAAAGACATTACGAATGAGATAGCAAAACTTGAATGTGAATTATATGATTTGTCTGAAGGAGTTTAAAGAAGAAATCCAAGTCAAGCAACTGCCCTGCCTCCAGAATTTTATTGGAGAATGTATTATGGATTGGCTTTAAGTACAACAATTGTTGCCCTATAAGCTTCAAGACGGAGATTGATTTTTTTTTTTTATCCATTCTTTTATGGTTTTCCAGTTGGATTGTGAAATGCACTATTGTTTTCTTTTGATTGTAAATTTAGCGTAAATGTGAGCCATATTTTTTTCTTTTCAAAAGAATTTTCTTTTGTTGTGTTTTCTGGGTGATTTGATATAGAGAGATTTAAACTTCCTTGTGTTCATTGGTTTACAACCAAATTTCTTATGTGATGATGGTTGTTGTTAGTATGCATAATCCTACATCCCATAAAAGAACAATAAAATTAATTAAATAGATTCAATATAGATTTATTGGATTGAGACTACAGAAGAATAAATAGTTCTTCACACCTACTCCTATAAAGGCAGTGGCTTGAGACGAAGCTCTTGAACAATGAAGTAATTTTTTCAAAAGAACATTCCTTGAACACAAAATGATGGACTCCTTAAAACAGATCTTTTCTAATGGAAGCATACTCATATGACAACAATAAAATCAGGAGCTGTAGGAGTGCAATCCATCTCAAACCTTTATAAGAACTATTGGCAAGCAATCCTATTTGACCTCATTCCGATCTAAAACTGTATGAAATGGTCCTTTTCTTCTGCATCCATTTCCCCAAATTCAAAAATTGGTAATGCAGGAGTTGGCAATAATTCAGTTACTTGGGCACAACTTAGAGAATTACAACACCTGAGGCAACCCAACCCCCACAATAGAAAAGAAACAAAGAAAATCATAGAATCTTAACATTTCTTTTTATGAATAATTCCTCATTATAATGTCAAACCCTTAAATTGGAGATTTTCTTCTAAAAAGACTCCACGATAAACTAAAAACCTGTGTAGAAACTGAATTTTAGATTAAGGGATAGTAATTTACTATGGTAAAGAGGAAGAGCCCACATACCCACATATGGAGTATTAGTAGTGGTTTGTTACTAGTGAAAGGAGACCCTGTTACTAGTGGTATCTTTAACTTTCTGGAGTTTTGAATTTGGGAAATTTGTATTTTGGTAGGTTTTCTTTCAAATTCAATCTAATCAACTTGTTGGTCAGGATTCCTGTGAAAAGAATCCTAGAAAAGTACTTAACCACTTATGTTAACCCAATTCTTGGAATACACTTAACATTCCCCTAGAGAGCAGTTGGTATGGCAGAATTAAAAAAGAGGTTAATTACAAGAACTTTTCTTAGGAAAGCAACTTCAGCTGGATAGAAGGGAAAACTCAATTTATTACTCAGTTGTTAGCAAAAAATCAAATTAGAATAGTAGAGTATGACTACTCAAAACAGTTTTTACCCAACTTATTATGATTATTATTTTCGCTAAGTTGGGCTACTGGTACGGTGAGATACTTTCCACGGGAACACCATAGATTGATCCATGGGCATGTTTGTGATTGTAATACTAATGTGCCAACACCAATCAACCATGAGTGCGTTGGCACAATCCGTTTATACTCAATTTAACAAAATCGGGTGTTGAGTTAATTCGTATGTGTTGGTAGCCCCAATTTCACTCCCAGCAAACCTTTGTCCACTGTTTGATTGAATCTCAAAAGAATCTATGGTTAAAAGGTCACTAAAGTTTATGGCTATTAAATCAAGGGATAGGATGACTTGACGGGTTGATTCTTCTTGTTGACTCTTATCCATAAGGAGACCTTTTCCATTAGCCCCACTCCATCCTAATACCCAGATATCTAAGTAGGCCTCACAAGCTGGACTGGAAATAAGCAGCATGTAATATATGAACATTGCCCAATTTATTTGCACATTAATCACTCTTTTCTTCAATCCACTGGCGAACATCTTAAGAGAAAAGATGAGTGCTGGTATGGGTAAAACTAAATGAGGGTTTAACTTGAACAGTTATGAGCTTAGGAAGGTTGACCCCACATGCGTGGATTTATTGATCTCATTGACCATAAAGTGTGATCAAGCTTATATGATTACTCTTAATGTTTCTTATCATTACTGGGCCTAGTTTGGGTGCTGGGCCTGAAGAAGTTCAGTCCAAATTGCATCTACGTGTGAGCCCGGTCATTCGGGATTGATGATGGCACAGCCCAAGTAGCATCATTGTCCGCACTTCACAATGCAGATTTCTTTCTCACAAGAATGATGAATGCTATTGCATTGTTTATAGGATCATTCCTTTAAAGCATTAAGGGCCCATTCATTGATTAAGTTGAAAATGTCGACACCCGAACCCTTAATTTATAGTTAAAGTTTGGGTTTGGTTGGCAGGTTGAAGTGCAAGTAACAAGGTTGAGCAGGTTGACATTGTCTATTAGTTAGAGTGGGCTCAATCCAAACCCAACCCTTTCATTAAGTTGGTTTCAAAATTCAACCTAAACATAACGTGGAAATTAAAAGGGTCAACTTTAACCCTGAATAACTGGATCAGGTTTGGGTTGAATTTTCAGCTTCGTCAGAAATAACCACCAAAAAAAGCCAGGACAATCTTCGCATAAACTTGGCCCTATAGATTAGCTTCGCTGAGTCTAGCACAACTCATGTCAAATTTTGGTCCTAGTACAAGGCTAAGAGGCTTGTTTCGGTTTTCAATTATCTAGTTTGCAATTTAGACCTCTACACAAGTAAGCCCAATTTAAGAGTGAATTGAGTTTGGAAATCCTTGGAGCATTTGTATAAAAGAAGCCCAAATAAAATATTTTGTTATACACCATGATAGAACTCTTTCCACATGTAGCAATAGACAAAAACCTTTATTACATACACCAATCCCATTAACCAAAAGAAAAAAAAAATACTGCAATCCCAAATACTTAATCATCACTAGTAACACCTAACAAGTTACTCTCACAATATTACTTGAAATGGCAAACAACAATCAATGACAGCACACGTAAAAAAAAATCTAACACATAATCACTATACCTTGAAAGCTCTTGGGACTTTGAGTTTCACGCCCTGGTTGATGAGCTGCACTTCCCATTTGAGATTTCTCTTCCATTCTTCATGACCGCTAATTACAACAGTATTTAGTTTGTTACCAGTGGTTGTAGGAAGAGGAAGCTTTTGCAACAATCGACAACCATGAGCCTTCAATTTCTCCAATGCTGGCAAGTTCCCATTGCAGATACTCTTCAGCTTTGGTAGCTTCAAAAGAAACAACTCCTTCAATTGTGGGAATACGCCCTGTCCTTCCACAACTTCTTCAAACAGGCTCTCCAACTTATAGCAGAATTTGATCTCAAGCTTCTCTAGCTTTTCCAAGCAAACACTTGAAGAGAAGAGAGTAGAGAGCCTATGACAATGCTCGAGACACATGTGTTTGAGACGAGCAAAACTTCCTTTACCAAGTGTTCCCCTGCACAGAGATTTCAAGTTGATAAGATCAAAGACCAACAGAAACTCTATCTTGCTCAATACCTTAACATTTTGAGTTGCTCTTCCAGTGGTGATCAAATGCTGCATATTCAGACATTTTTCGAGCCGACATTCTATGAGACTATCCATATTTTCAACACCCAGCTGCGATAGTCGGGTGATGGAGTTGTTGCCGCACAGTGAAAGGAATTCTGTATGGTAAAGAACTCCCCGAATGCTGTATGGGACATCATTCGTGCTACCGATCTCCAAACACCTGTCATAGCTTCTTTTGAATTCAGGGAACTGAGTGAAGTATTTTGTTTTGGCTTCAAAAATGCCTCTGTAGATGAAGTGGGTTCTTTCGAAAGGGAATTTTGACTCCTTAGGTTGCTGTTGACGCTGATCACATGAGACGACAGAGAATCTGAATTTCTTGAAGTATTCTTCCCACAGCTCGGAATTTTTACTCAAAGATTCAAATATTTTATCATCACTTACGGAGATACAATATCCTTGGTTGGTATGGAGCTCTTCTGTCGGGGAGTGACTGCAGCAATGGTCCCAATTAAGCGTTTGTGGGAGTCGATGTATCCTATGCCACGGAACAACTTTAAGGTGTTTTGTGCCTAGAAGGTCTAAACGCCTTAGACGTGTCAATTTCCAGAAACTGAAGTCATCAAATTCACTGATTTTGGTGCTCGAAAGATCGAGGATCTCTAAATCTTCAGGCGGATTCAACAGCTCAAAGGAGCGACAACCCCTTAATGAGAGTTGAGTGAGATGAGAGGCTTCATCTATATGGAGACAGTAAAGATGCTGCATCATATCGAGGGACAATTGTGTTAGTTTAGGGAAGGGAGATTTTTGAAGAAGGAGCGCCTCAAGACTGTGGAGAGCATGTAGAAGATGAATTGGTAGCGTCTCTAAGTTTGGGCAATATGCCAGGGCTAGTAATCTGAGGTTGGTGAGGGTGGACAGTGAGGAGGGTAGTGACTTGATGCCAGTGAATGAGAGGTCGAGGACCTGAAGTCCTTGCATGTTGTGGAAAAAGTCATCTGATATCTCTTGCAAGAGGGGATTTAGAAAAAGAATCAAGGTGGATAGCTGGGGGACATTAGGAGGATGTCCCCCTTGTCCTCCAAGTGTTGTTATTCTGTTACCAGCAAGCGATATCCTCGTGAGGTTATCTTTCTCCCACTCACCCACCTTGGGAGCCTCTTCAAGTTCCAAACCACATCTCACCAAGCATCTTCCTTGTCGATTAAGAATTGGAACTACCTTGGACACAATGGATTCGGAAACTCCTATACAATCAGACTCCAAAATCATAGCCCTGTTCAAAAGCATAGAAGTTAGAGAACGAAACATGTAGCATCTTTTCCAAACTCTCAAATGGACCAATAAGGCGCTCTGTTTTCCAAAATACACCATAATCATTCGACGGAGCGCCATCTGGAAACAAGAAAAGGTAAGTGTAACACTGCATGAGAGCGTCTCCACCAATGTTGATGTTGAAGGCAGACAACGAGTTCGCCATGTCTGTCGCCTCCGAATGAAGCAACTCCCAAGCCTCATCATCAGACAAGTCCTCCCAACTTTCTTCGATGTTTACATTTGACTTCATCTCGGACCAAATTTGTTTAGAATGACTAGTTATAACAACCTTGCTGCCAGGCCATACCATGGTTTCCCATGGATTAAATCCTATGTCATCAAGATCAATGGATTGTCGAAGATCATCCAGCACGAGCAAAATCTTTTGATTAGGGATAGTGTAGAAATTCTTCTCGCCTACATTTAAGAAATCTGCATTCTGCATGGCTTTTGAGATACTTGTACGAATGTCCCTCACAGAACCTGGCGTTCTTACCCACACAATTCGATACAATGTGTCGCCTCTTCCTTCTTCTTCTTCTTCTTCTTCATCATCATCATCATCGTCGTGGCTTTTGGCTTGTTTTGAGAGCTCATCAATGACTTGTCTCAAAAAAACCGACCTTCCAACTCCTTCCCATCCATGGAAAGAAAACCTTTTGACATTAGGATCTTGCAAGCTTTCCCAAATTCGTTGTCTCATCTTCTCACATGAACCGCCACTCAACATCACGGCAGCCGCATCCTCGGACGCCATCTCCTTGTCTTTCAAATTATCTCTGAGTCTCGAGAAAATAAAAGAATTACTTTGTATAAAAAAGTATAACACCAGAATAAAATAAAATAAAAACCTACAGATTTGTGGCCCACCTACTAAGAACCAATGAGCACCTATTACCAAATTTGTGGCCCACCTATTCAAAAACTAAACTACTTAAAATAAATGTCTGCCCTTGTATGTGCCCTCTTTAAATTTCCCTTTGATAGGATATGGACCCGTCATTAGATTGATTATGCATAAAAACTATGATTTCTTTATAATATTTTATTTAAATAGTATACTGTATATGATCAATTTTATAAATTGACCAATACACTTTAAGGCCAAATTTTAGTATTCCAATAAAAGAAATGGATATATATGTGTTTTAAGTGGTTCAAACTTCAAATAGGTTGGCCACATTTAAAGAATCGTGAATTTTTCAAAAATTGGAGTGTGGGATGCATGTACTAAATAAAGTATTAAAAAAAAGGAAGCAAAAATAGGAAAAAAAAAGTGTTTGTCCCCTTGGCATTTTCAGAAGCAGCGTTTATTTGCTAAAATTCTAAATTTCAATAATCTAAAAAGTCGTGAATACCTTTTGAAATTCCAACCTCCTTAGGATTTTTTAATTCATCGATGGAAAGGAGAATTTTTTAATTCCATACAGGGGATAATAGTTGGAGATTTTCCAAATCCTCCATACACGAATTCTTTGAGTTATGCTAAAGAAATATGTCCTAAATGACATGACATCTAAAAATGATTTTACTGGTCGAGACAATGGGCTTTCTCTGTCAATCCTAGAGAGTTTTCTCCTATGTAGTGCTCTAGGAACAAACATGTGGACCATCTCGAAAGATGGGACCTCCCGTGATTTCACAGAGTCCCATACGACGAATGGCACCAATGAGCAATGGATAGTATGTAGTGTATGCGCAGGAGAAAATCATCCCCCACTTATGGATAGGGTTGGGGATCAAAATGGTTGGGGTCCACCTGTGTACAAATTGCAGAGCTAACTTGGTCATCCTAACTACTTCATCATTGGCACACAAGTTTCGCTCCTTCAAAAAATCGACCCATCAATCCAAAGGTCTCATGCCAGATCCATTCAAATGAGTGATTAGGTTGGCCTCACTAGGCGCACACCATGTACGCCTTATTATTATTATTATTGTAAGGTAAGTATACACACACACGTTGACACGTCCCTAAACATATGTGAGGCAACTGGGGATTAATTATTTGTTGTTTATGTGGAAAGGAGGTGCCTCACCAACTGAGCTACCAGTGAATTGACACTGAAAACCTTTCCAATATATAATGAGCACTGTCACACTAGCATCATCCATGATCACCTGTTTTTACCACTCTCCGATCATTCCAACCTCCCCCTACACTATCTCCTATAATTAATTGGCACAAGCCCACTCATCCAACTGCCTCTCACCATTGGATTAAGATCTAACAAAATGATGCATTCTAAAACTATTAAACTATTAAACATACAAATGCACATACCCATAATAACAATAAATAAGCCACAAACAACCAAAAAATAAAATAACCACATAATTTTGTTACCTTCTGAACAATCATTAGCCAATAACAACACCAAATAAAGGTACTAATTCTAGGGGAAAAAAGTTACTAACATATATATATATATAGTCCAAATCTCACCCAGAGGTGGGGGCCCACACGCCCCGTCCGTGTGAGCTAAGAAGAGGGCTGCCCATCTTTATATGTTCAAATTTAAATTAATAAACCTAAGACAACAGGATTTAGATAAAGCATATTCTAAGAGCATCCTTGAGTATCTAGTGTTTTGGCATCATATCATGTATGATAAAATACATGGATTATAGAATTTCTATTTTGGGTATTTTAGTACCCGGCTAATTTATCTTCTGTGTTAACTTTTGATTGGTATGGTCAAAGGGCCCTAATTTTATTTAACATAAAAGATAATAAAAGATCAGAGTCAATCGCTTGTATTTCATATGTGGATGGGGTATCATAAACAAACTTCAAATTTCTGTCATATTTCAGGTTTATTATTTTATAGTCTTTGCTGTGTGTATAGGTAATGTCCATTCCAGCTCTAAAATATCAGCCTTACATCAAGGTCAAGTGTCTTATTCTAGAGACTGGATTACAGGAGAAAGACCTTCCAGGTACAGCCAATTTGTTCAGGCTTTCACTTGATCTCAAGACTCTCTATGTATTCTAGTGTGAGTACCATAGAACTGTGCATCAAGTTTGTTCTCTTATTGGTCTTATTGTTGTCATTATTGTTATCCTGGCTCTGTTAACTTCTAGGCTTTTGAGTTGTTTATTTTGTAGTCTATAAGTCTAAACTGTGAATCATACAAATTTTCAGCTGGATATGAAATCCATGGATAAATATAATGATGGAGGATATTGGGAGCCCCTGAAGTTCCCATTCTCATATATGGTGCCTCACCTCAACACTATCAAGATTACTGGCTTTATGGGACGACGCTGTAGTTCAGGGGCTTTTTTCCATAAGAATAGTAGTTCGGTGGTTGACAATGACATTGTCAGAACCTTTTTCAAGAAGCAAGACAGGGAAATAGAACTAGTGAGGTTTTTGTTGAAAAATGCACTGTCCTAAAAGAAAATGATTATTAATTTTTGTGATAAACCTGATTTTGTGAAAGTGGAAGAGTGGCCAAAGATAATTTTGATGGTAGCTCAGAAACTTACTGCTATCCCTGGAGCTTCTTCTTGTGCAGAGCTGTTGTTATCATACAAGTAGAGTACTCTGGAGCTCTTTCTTGGATGCAGTTTGTGGGCACTGTTTTTGACCTCTTAAGGAGAAGTTTGGCTTTTTTTGAAGGTTTGGCATGAGGTTGAATCATGTTGTCTGTGAAGATAATCCATTGAAATTCAGGTCTTTCAAAATTTATAAAATATACCTGCTGAACCTTTTTATTATTATTATTATTTTTTTTATTTTGTAATCCATGGTGTAAACAGCTTTTTCATCAAATGTTAGTTCATCTTCAGTTAATGCAGTTGGTTGGAGATTTTGAGTGGTAGAAATGTTTGTAAAAAATTAGTGGATCTTGCATATCTATAGTTACTGTAGAGTCACATATGAGGCTAAAAAGTACATGGTTATGTTAATTTCCTATTCATAAAGTTTATTGTTGTGGTACCTGTTTAGGGATTCTCTAATGCCGATTTTGCGACCACTATCATTGTAGTTACGCACTTATATTAACTGTTTTTTGGCAATTGTTTTTGGATGGTTTGTGTAATTTTCATATTTCAATGTTTTAATGAATGGAGTTTGCAGTCCTTTCTCCTCTGATTCATGTTTGTACAATCGAGTGACAACTTGTGTAGAATTCATTGGATCAATTTATTGATATGATTGGGTCAAATACCACATTTCAATCTTGTGATATGGTACCACAAGTTGGAAGTGGAGATTGTTCTTGGCCACGTTAAGGTATAACTTGTTGGAGATCATATTTTGTTTAAGCTCTTACTTTGTTGCTGTTATGTAATGGATCCTTGAGGCAGTAGAGAGAAGTTTACAAAATATAATTAATGGTATTAATGTTTCTGCATCGGAACTTTTCCTCAAGGCGAAGACTATGGGATCTTGTTTCTGGAAATAATTCGGTGGTGCTAGATAATGCTTTGGAAAATGCTGAAGTATGTTGGAAATAGAAGATCAAGTGTAGGAACCGACTTGGGAGTTGGTGGTGTGGCATAGGGCGTGGGTTTTCTCCCCACATCTTTTGTTTGAAACTGCCTTAAATTTGCCCCGTGTACATTTGGGTGTATCCCTGAAATCTTCTACCAAAAAAAAAAGACAAAGTGTCGGAAAGCATTTTTTGTTTTGAGATCAGTGAGAATCAAATTGACCTTGTTCAAGGAATTAGTTGTGGGAACACTTGAAATGATGATCACTAGAAAGATCACAGCAAGGGTTCTATTGCTTGAATTGAGTTTGCAATATTGTTGCTCAAGGAAGTATGGCAATTTCACAATAATTACAAGTGATAATTGGGTTCGGTCTGGTTGAAAAGGAAGGTAATGTTAACATCAAAATGAATGATTTGGATGCCAGAGATTATTTTGATGAATGTTTCTCATTTGTTGGGCCTAAAGAAAAATCTAGTTTCAGCAGTTGAAAGCACTTTTTTCGATATTTTTTTCTTTGACAGTTAGATGTAACGGTTTTGACAATACGAAGAATGTGGTTGTGGTTGTTCTTCTCACGGAAAGGAAGAAGTCATTGTTTGTGATCTTAGCAAGTGAAACCTTTTTGTGAGGAAGACGAGGCTAAATGATGTTATGACGATTTTGGCATGGTAGGGCCACATTGGTTATCAAATGTTGAAAATGATTTCTTTGGACAAAATTGATTGATGATGTCCTACTTCTAAATGATATGATGTATAGTATATCCAGCCGTCTTCCATTTGGGAGTTCATTGAACCGGAGAACCAAGACATTTGAGTTGCTCATTTAGATGGATGGGGCCAGTTAAAACACTAGGTTATAGTGGTTTCACTAGTGGACGCGCGACTTCTTCATGGACACATGGGTTTACCATATAAAGGATAAGAGTTTCCGAGTTAAATTTAGAAACGCTATCAAGATTTACATACAACAATCCCAAATACTATCCATCACTAGTAACCACTGACAATATACCTTAAACAATATTTACTGGAAATGACAAACACCAATCGATGACAGTACACAAATAGAATCCGAACACATAATCACTATACCTTGAAAGATCTTGGAACTTTGAGATTCACACGCAGGTTGAGGAATTGCTCTTCCCATTTGCGATTTTTCTTCCATTCTTGATTGCCACAAATTACTACTGTATGTAGTTTGATACCAATGGCTATAGGAAGAGGAAGCTTTTGCAGCAATCGACAACCACTTTCAGCTTCTCCAATGCAGGTAAGTTTCCATTGCAGCAGCACTTCAGCTTTGGTAGCTTCAAGACATGCAACTCCTTCAATTGTGGGAATACGTCCTGCCCTGCCACATCTTCAAACAGTCTCTCCAACTTATCTCAGAATTTGATCTTGAGTGTCTCTCACTTACCCAAGCAAACACTTAAATAGAAGAGCATAGGTCAGTGCTCCAGATATATGTGTTTGAGACAAGCAAAGCTTCGTTGACCAAGTATTCCCCAGCACAGAGATTTCAAGTTGGTAAGATCAGAGACCAGTAGAATCTCTAGCCTTCTCAATAACTTAACATTTCCAGTTGTTCTTCCAATGGTGATCAAAGATTGCATATTTTGACATCTTTCAATCCGACACTCTTATGAGATTATCCATATATTTCAACACCCCAAATGCTGTATGGAATATCATTCGTGCTACTAATCACCAAACACATGCCACAGCTTCTTATGAATTCAATAAAGTGCTTTGTTCTGGTTACATAAATGTCTTTGCAGATGAAGTGGGTACCGTCGAAAGGATTATCTGCATCCTTAGGTTCTGTTGTCCATGATGATCCCATGAGACGACCGAGAATCTAAACTTCCCAAAGTATTTTTCCCACAATTTGGAATCTTCGCTCAAAGTTTGAGATGTTTTATCATCACTTACAAAGAATCAATGTCCTTGGTTGGTATGGAACTCTGCTGATGCCTTAGGTACATGTCAACCTTGAGAAGCTGAAGTTATTAGATCCTTTGATTTTGGTACTTGAAAGTTCAAGCATCTATAAATCTTTAGGCAGAAACATCTCCAAGGAGTGACAACCCCTTAATGAGAGTTGAGTGAGATTAGAGGCATGGGTTATATTGAGAAAATAATGATTTTGCATCATGTGGAGGGACACGTGTTAGTTTAGGGAGGGGAGATTTTTCAAGGGGGAGCTCCTCCAGATTTTGGAGAGCATGTAGCCGATGAATTGGTAGTGTCTCTTAAGGTTGAGCAATTTTCTAGGGGGGGTAATTTAAGGTTGGTGAGGGAGGACAACCAGGAGGCTAATGACGTGATGCCAGTGTTTGAGAGGTCGAGGACTAAAAGCCCTTGCATGTTGTGGAAGAAGGCATCTGGTACGTCTTGCAAGAGGGGATTTTGAGAAAGAATCGAGGTGGATAGATTGTGGGCTTTAGGAGGAGGGGCCACATGTGTTGCAAGTGTTGTTATGTTGTTACCAGCAAGTCATGTCCTCTCAAGGTTGTCTTGCTCCCACTTCTCCACTTTGGGAGCCTCTTCAAGTTCCAAATCACACCTCACCAAGAATCTTCCCCGTCGATTAAGAACTGAGATTACCTGGGACCTAATGGATATGGGAATATTTATCGAATCATATATCGAATCATTTTGTTAATTGTCATCATACCCCGATTCTCAAGCATAGGAAGTAGAGAGAAACTAACACTCATCATCTTTCTCCAGCTCTCATTGCACCAATAAAGCAGTCTGATCTCCAATATAGAACACAAGTATTTGAAAGAGAGACTTTTGGTAACACCAGAAGGTTGGAGTAACACTGCATGACACTGTCTCTACCAATGTTGATCTTGAAGGTAGCTAGCAAGTTTGCCAGTTGCTTACACATATAAGAAAGATGTATATAGTGGGACCTAGCTATCTCAAAATTCTAAACCAAAATTCTACATGTAAAATACATATAAGAAAGATGTTTGGTTCACCGGTTGCCAAGACAAATGATATCACTCAAGAATCATCTCATCAACATCGTCATCAGCACCAGAGCCTTATTCCATCAGTCATAACATATAACAACCATGATTAAATTATTAACAACCAATCATGAGATCTCTAAAAGTAAAATAAAATAAAAATTCTTTATTTTTGCATGCTGGAAGTAAATTATATATATGATAAATAATGTAGCAATACCTATGACTTCTTCTCACATCCTTTTCATGACATTTAATGGTATTTTTCCTTTCGTTCTTTCATGTATGTTTTAGAGTTTTGATGAGTTTCAAGGAAAACATTAAAGAGTACATTTCAAATTTTAATATCTCCCTTGTTATATTATGCTTTTCGGTAAGTTTGGGTAGTTAAATTATTATGCAAAAGAACATACATTAAGTTCGTAAATATAATCTTGCACATTTATGTTATTAAAATTCTCTCCTTATTTTGTCTTAAAATACAATTAAAAAGATAAAATAAGATATTGGAGCCAGCTCAGAAATTAAAGTAAATATTGTTAATTTTTGTATCTTTACAAACAAGAGCTTTTTATTTTATCATGCATGTATAATGTGCAGGGAGTAAATTATACATGATGAATAATATAGCAATACCTGTGACTTCCTCCCCAACATCCATTTCATGACATTTATTGATTTTCTTTACTTTCTTTCATATATGTTTTAGAGTTTTGATTAGTTTCAAGAAAAAAATAAATAAAGGGTACAGTTGAATTCTTTTTCATGAATTTAACTTTTCATAATCAGTCTCCAATTATTGGTGTGGTCTGGTAGCTAATCCATCAAGTTCATAAATGTATTTTATACTTTTATGTTATTAAAACTTTCTCCTTATTTTGTTTCTAAGGTAAAGGATAAGTTAAGATATTGGAGCCAATTGAGAAAGCTAAGGAGATGTTGAGGTAAAATTAATGTTTGATATGAAAGAAGGAGAATCTTGGATCCCCTTTCGACTGAATACTGGTTGGATGAGTAAAAATTGATTAATTAGGAAATTCTTGAATTAAAGAATTCAAATGATCATAGGGGTTTGCGGTTGCACCGGTATTGGAAACAAAGACATTACGAATGAGATAGCAAAACTTGAATGTGAATTATATGATTTGTCTGAAGGAGTTTAAAGAAGAAATCCAAGTCAAGCAACTGCCCTGCCTCCAGAATTTTATTGGAGAATGTATTATGGATTGGCTTTAAGTACAACAATTGTTGCCCTATAAGCTTCAAGACGGAGATTGATTTTTTTTTTTTTTATCCATTCTTTTATGGTTTTCCAGTTGGATTGTGAAATGCACTATTGTTTTCTTTTGATTGTAAATTTAGCGTAAATGTGAGCCATATTTTTTTCTTTTCAAAAGAATTTTCTTTTGTTGTGTTTTCTGGGTGATTTGATATAGAGAGATTTAAACTTCCTTGTGTTCATTGGTTTACAACCAAATTTCTTATGTGATGATGGTTGTTGTTAGTATGCATAATCCTACATCCCATAAAAGAACAATAAAATTAATTAAATAAATTCAATATAGATTTATTGGATTGAGACTACAGAAGAATAAGTAGTTCTTCACACCTACTCCTATAAAGTCAGTGGCTTGAGACGAAGCTCTTGAACAATGAAGTAATTTTTTCAAAAGAACATTCCTTGAACACAAAATGAAGGACTCCTTAAAACAGATCTTTTCTAATTGAAGCATACTCATATGACAACAACAAAATCAGGAGCTGTAGGAGTGCAATTCATCTCAAACCTATATAAGAACTATTGGCAAGCAATCCTATTTGACCTCATTCCGATCTAAAACTGTATGAAATGGTCCTTTTCTTCTGCATCCATTTCCCCAAATTCAAATATTGGTAATGCAGGAGTTGGAAGAATTCAATTACTTGGGCATAACTTAGAGAATTACAATACCTGAGGCAACCCAACCCCCACAATAGAAAAGAAACAAAGAAAATCATAGAATCTTAACATTTCTTTTATGAATAATTCCTCATTATAATGTCAAACCCTTAAATTGGAGATTTTCTTCTAAAAAGACTCCACAATAAACTAAAAACCTGTGTAGAAACTGAATTTTAGATTAAGGGATAGTAATTTACTATGGTAAAGAGGAAGAGCCCACATACCCACATATGGAGTATTAGTAGTGGTTTGTTACTAGTGAAAGGAGACCCTGTTACTAGTGGTATCTTTAACTTTCTGGAGTTTTGAATTTGGGAAATTTTTATTTTGGTAGGTTTTGTTTCAAATTCAATCTAATCAACTTGTTGGTCAGGATTCCTGTGAAAAGAATCCTAGAAAAGTACTTAACCACTTATGTTAACCTAATTCTTGGAATACACTTGACATTCCCCTAGAGAGCAGTTGGTATGGCAGAATTAGAAAAGAGGTTAATTACAAGAACTTTTCTTAGGAAAGCAACTTCAGCTGGATAGAAGGGAAAACTCAATTTATTACTCAGTTGTTAACAAAAAAGTCAAATTAGAATAGTAGAGTATGACTACTCAAAACCGTTTATACCCAACTTAATTATTATGATTATTATTTTCGCTAAGTTGGGCTACTGGTAAGGTGAGATACTTTCCACGGGAACACCCATAGATTGATCCATGGGCATGTTTGTGATTGTGATACTAATGTGCCAACACCAGTCAACCATTAGTGCGTTGGCACAATCCGTTTATACTCAATTTAACATAATTAGGTGTTGAGTTAATTCGTATGTGTCAGTAGCCCCAATTTCACTCCCATCAAACCTTTGTCCACCGTTGGATTGAATCTCAAAGGAATCTATGGTTAAAAGGTCACTAAAGTTTATGGCCATTAAATCAAGGGATATGATGATTTGACGGGGCTGATTCTTTCTGTTGACTCTTATCCATAAGGAAACCTTTTCCATGTGCCCCACCTTCTCCTAATACCTAGATATCTAAGTAAGCCCCACCAGCTAGACTGCAAATAAGAAGGATGCAAATGCTTGTATGTGAACAATGCCTAATTAATTAGTGCATTAATCACTCTTTCCTTCAATCCCCTGGCGAGCATCTCAGGAGAAAAGATGAGTGCTGGTATGGGTAAAACTAAATGAGGGTTTAACTTGAACAGTTATAATCTCAGCAAGGTGGACCCCACATGCATGGATTTATTGATCTCATTGACCATAAAGTGTGATCAAGCTTATATGATTACTACTAATCTTTCTTATCATTCCTGGGCCTAATTTGGGTGCTGGACCTGAAGTTCAGTCCAAATTGCATCTACATGTGAGCCCGGTCATTCGGGATTGATGATGGCACAACCCAAGTTGCATCATGGTCCACACTTCACAATGCAGATTTATTTCTTAAAGAATGATGCATGCTATTGCATTGTTTATTGGATCATTCCTTTAAAGCATGCCCATTCATTAATTAAGTTGAAAATGTCGACGCCCGAACCCTTAATTTATAGTTAAGGTTTGGGTTTGGTTGGCAGGTTGAAGTGCAAGTAACAAGGTTGAGCAAGTTGACATTGTCTATTAGTTAGAGTGGGCTCAATCCAAACCCAACCCTTTAATTAAGTTGGTTTGAAAATTCAACATAAACATACCGTGGAAATTAAAAGGGTCAACTTTAACCCTGAATAATTGGATCAGGTTTGGGTTGAATTTTCAGCTTCGTCAGAAATAACCACCAAAAAAAGCCAGGACAATCTTCGCATAAACTTGGCCCTATAGATTAGCTTCATCGACTCTAGCACAACTCATGTCAATTTTGGTCCTAGTACATGGCTGAGAGGCTTGTTTTGGTTTGCAATTCTCTAGTTTGCAGTTTAGACCTCTACACAAGTAAGCCCAATTTAAGAGTGAATTGAGTTTGTAAATCCTTGAAGCACTTGTATAAAAGAAGCCCAAATAAAATATTTTGTTATACACCATGATAGAACTCTTTCCACATGTAGCAATAGACAAAAACCTTTATTACATACACCAATCCCATTAACCAAAAGAAAAAAAAAATACTGCAATCCCAAATACTTAATCATCACTAGTAACACCTAACAAATTACTCTCACAATATTACTTGAAATGGCAAACAACAATCAATGACAGCACACGTAAACAGAATCCAAACACATAATTACTATACCTTGAAAGCTCTTGGGACTTTGAGTTTCACGCCCTGGTTGATGAGCTGCTCTTCCCATTTGAGATTTCTCTTCCATTCTTGATGACCGCTAATTACAACAGTATTTAGTTTGTTACTAGTGCTTGTAGGAAGAGGAAGCTTTTGCAACAATCGACAACCATGAGCCTTCAATTTCTCCAATGCTGGCAAGTTCCCGTTGCAGATACACTTCAGCTTTGGTAGCTTGAAAAGAAACAACTCCTTCAATTGTGGGAATACGCCCTGTCCTTCCACAACTTCTTCAAACAGGCTCTCCAACTTATAGCAGAATTTGATCTCAAGCATCTCTAGCTTTTCCAAGCAAACACCTGAAGAGAAGAGAGTAGAGAGCCTATGACAATGCTCGAGACACATGTGTCTGAGACGAGCAAAACTTCCATTACCAAGTGTTCCCCTGCACAGAGATTTCAAGTTGGTAAGATCAAAGACTAACAGAAACTCTATCCTGCTCAATACCTCAACATTTTGAGTTGTTCTTCCAGTGGTGATCAAATGCTGCATATTCAGACATTTTTCGAGCCGACATTCTATGAGACTATCCATATTTTCAACACCCAGCTGCGATAGTCGGGTGATGGAGTTGTTGCCGCACAGTGAAAGGAATTCTGTATGGTAAAGAACTCCCCGAATGCTGTATGGGACATCATTCGTGCTACCAATCTCCAAACACCTGTCATAGATTCTTTTGAATTCATGGACCTGAGTGAAGTATTTTGTTTTGGCTTCATAAATGCCTTTGTAGATGAAGTGGGTTCTTTCGAAAGGGTATTTTGCATCCTTAGGTTGCTGTTGTTGACGCTGATCACATGAGACGACAGAGAATCTGAATTTCTTGAAGTATTCTTCCCACAGCTCGGAATCTTTACTCAAAGATTCAAATATTTTATCATCACTTACGGAGATACAATATCCTTGGTTGGTATGGAGCTCTTCTACCGGGGAGTGATTGCTGCAATGGTCCCAATTAAGCGTTTGTGGGAGTCGATGTATCCTATGCCACGGAACAACTTTAAGGTGTTTTGTGCCTAAAAGGTCTAGACACCTTAGACGTGTCAATTTCCAGAATAAAAAGCTATCAAATTTACTGATTTTGGTGCTCGAAAGATCGAGGATCTCTAAATCTCCAGGCGGATGCAACATCTCCTAGGAGCGACAACCCCTTAATGAGAGTTGAGTGAGATGAGAGGCTTCATCTATATTGAGATAGTAAAGATGCTGCATCATATCGAGGGACAATTGTGTGAGTTTAGGGAAGGGAGATTTTTTAAGAAAGAGCACCTCAAGATTGTGGAGAGCATGTAGAAGATGAATTGGTAGCGTCTCTAAGTTTGGGCAATATGACAGGGCTAGTAATCTGAGGTTGGTGAGGGTGGACAGTGAGGAGGGTAGTGACTTGATGCCAGTGTATGAGAGGTCGAGGACTCGAAGTCCTTGCATGTTGTGGAAAAAGTCATCAGATACCTCTTGCAAGAGGAGATTTTCAGAAAGAATCAATGTGGATAGCTGGGGGACATTAGGAGGACGTCCCACTTGTCCTCCAAGTGTTGTTATTCTGTTACCAGCAAGCGATATCCTCGTGAGGTTATCTTTCTCCCACTCACCCACCTTGGGAGCCTCTTCAAGGTCCGAACCACATCTCACCAAGCATCTTCCTTGTTGATTAAGAATTGGAACTACCTTGGACACAATGGATTTGGAAACTTCTAAATAATCCAACTCCAAAATCATAGCCCTGTTCCAAAGCATAGAACTTAGAGATTCAGAAACACTGTTCATCCTATGCACACTCTCAAATGGACCAATAAGGCGCTCTGTTCTCCAATATGAACCAAAATAATTTGACGGAGCGCCATCTGGAAACAAGAAAAGGTAGGTGTAACCCTGCATGAGAGCGTCTCCACCAATGTTGATGTTGACGGCAGACAACGAGTTCGCCATGTCTGTCGCCTCCGAACGAAGCAACTCCCAAGCCTCATCATCAGACAAGTCCTCCCACCTTTCTTCGATGTTTACATTTGACTTCATCTCGGACCAAATTTGTTTAGAATGACAAGTTATAACAACCTTGCTGCCAGGCCATACCATGGTTTCCCATGGATTAAATCCTATGTCATCAAGATCAATGGATTGTCGAAGATCATCCAGCACGAGCAAAATCTTCTGATTAGGGATAGTCCAGAAATTCTTCTCGCCTACATTTAAGAAATCTGCATTCTGCATGGCTTTTGAGATACTTGTACGAATGTCCCTCACAGAACCTGGCGTTCTTACCCACACAATTTGATACAAGGTGTCGCTTCTTCCTTCTTCATCTTCTTCTTCATCGCGGCTTTTGGTTACTTTTGAGAGTTCATCAATGACTTGTCTCAAAAAAACCGACCTTCCTACTCCCTCCCATCCATGGAAAGAAAACCGTGAGACATTAGGATCTTGCAAGCATTCCCAAATTCGTTGTCTCATCTTCTCAAATGAAACGCCACTCAACATCACCGCAGCCGCATCCTCGGACGCCATCTCCTTGTCTTTCAAATTATCTCTGAGTCTCGAGAAAATAAAAGAATTACTATGTATAAAAAAAGTATAACACCATAATTATAAAAAATAAAAATAAAAAAAACCAACAGATTTGTGGCCCACCTACTAAGAACCAATGAGCACCTATTACCAAATTTGTGGCCCACCTATTGACAAACTAAACTACTTAAAACAAATGCCTGCCCTTGTATGTGCCCTCTTTAAATTTCCCTTCGATAGGATATGGACCCGTCATTAGATTGATTATGCATAAAATCTATGATTTCTTTATAATATTTTATTCAAATAGTATACTGTATATGATCAATTTTATAAATTGACCAAAACACTTTAAGGCCAAATTCTAGTATTCCAATAAAAGAAATGGATATATATGTGTTTTAAGTGGTTCAAACTTCAAATAGGTTGGCCACATTTAAAGAATCGTGAATTTTTCAAAAATTGGAGTGTGGGATGCATGTACTAAATAAAGTATTAAAGCAAAGGAAGCAAAAATAGGAAAAAAAAAATGTTTGTCCCCTTGGCATTTTTAGAAGCAGCGTTTATTTGCTAAAATTCTAAATTTCAATAATCTAAAAAGTCGTGAATACCTTTTGAAATTCCAACCTTCTTAGGATTTTTTAATTCATCGATGGAAAGGAGAATTTTTTAATTCCATACAAGGGATAATAGATGGAGATTTTCCAAATCCTCCATACATAAATTCTATGAGTTATGCTAAAGAAATAGGTCCTAAATGACATGACATCTAAAAATGATTTTACTGGTCGAGATAATGGGCTTTCTCTGTCAATCTTGGAGAGTTTTCTCATATGTAGTGCTCTAGGAGCAAACATGTGGACCATCTCGAAAGACGGGACCTCCCGTGATTTCACAAAGTCCCATACAACGAATGGCACCAATGAGCAATGGATAGTATGTAGTGCGTGCGCAGGAGAAAATCATCCCCCACTTATGGATAGGGTTGGGGATCAAAATGGTTGGGGTCCACCTGTGTACAAATTGCAGAGCTAACTTGGTCATCTTAACTACTTCATCATTGGCACACAAGTTTCGCTCCTTCAAAAAATCGACCCATCAATCCAAAGGTCCCATGCCAGATCCATTCAAATGGGTGATTAGGTTGGTCTCACTAGGCGCACACCATGTACGCCTTATTATTATTATTATTATTATTATTGTAAGGTAAGTATTCACACACACACACATTGACTTGTCCCTCAACATATGTGAGGTGACTGGAGATTGATTATTTGTTGTTTATGTGGAAAGGAGGTGCCTCACCAACTGAGCTACCAGTGAATTGACACTGAAAACCTTTCCTATATATAATGAGCACTATCACACTAGCATCATCCATGAGATCACCTGTTTTTACCACTCTCCGATCAATCCAACCTCCCCCTACACTATCTCCTATAATTAATTGGCACAATCCCACTGATCCAACTGCCTCTCACCATTGGATTAAGATCTAACAAAATGATGCATTCTAAAACTATTAAACTATAAAACATACAAATGCAAATACCCATAATAACAATAAATAAGCCATAAACAACCAAAAAATAAAATAACCACATAATTTTGTTACCTTCTGAATAATCATTAGCCAATAACAACACCAAATAAAGGTACTAATTCTAGGGAAAAAAATTTACTAACATATATATATATATAACAAAAAAAAAAAAAGTCCAAAGGACTTATTGTGGTCACGACACCTAGG
The DNA here is from genome assembly GCA_038049695.1 of Cinnamomum chago. Lineage (NCBI taxonomy): Eukaryota > Viridiplantae > Streptophyta > Magnoliopsida > Laurales > Lauraceae > Cinnamomum > Cinnamomum chago. Next base: position 1,878,606 of record CP142457.1, read on the forward strand.
TCCCCACTATCTATTTTTTAAGATTTTAGATCACTTTGTTATGATTACAATCAATATCATTATACAACAACATCTAATAATAGTTCAATAAATACATTATTGCTTTTATAACAGTCAAATATATATATATATAGAAAAACATATATTCCAAATCCTCCGGACATGAATTCCATGAGTTATGCTAAAGAAACAAGTCCTAAATGACATGACATCTAAAAATGATTTTACTGGTCGAGACAATGGTCTTTCTCTGTCAATCGTGGAGAGTTTTCTCCTATGTATGTAGTGCTCTAGGAGCAAACATGTGGGACCATCACGAAAGACGGGACCTCCTGTGATTTCACAGAGACCCATATATACGACGAATGGCACCAATGCGCAATGGATAGTATGTAGTGCGTGCGCAGGAGAAAATCATCCATGTATGTGTGTAGACTATTTCACCTGTGTGGAGTGTTCCCATTCGTACCCTGTTGTGGCCTTCACTTATGGATAGGGTTGGGCATCAAAATGGTTGGGGTCCACCTGCATGTGTCCAAATTGTAGAGCTAACTTGATCATCCTAACCACTTCATCATTGGCCCACAAGGTTTTGTCCCTTAAAAAAATCGTCCCATCAATCCAAAGGTCCCATTTGTGGTCCATTCAAATGGGTGATCGGGTTGGCCTCACTAGGAGCACACCATGTGCACCTTATTATTATTATTGTAAGGTAAGGATTCGCACACCCACACACACTGAGAAGTCCCTGGCCATATGTGAGGCAACGGGAGATTGATCTTTTGTTGTTTATATGGAAGGGAGGTGCCTTACCAACTGAGGTTTAAGTAAATTGGCACTAAAAAAACTTTCCTATATATAGTGAGCACTATCACACTAGCATCATCCAAGATCACCTATTTTGACCACTCTCCGATCAATCCAACCTCCCCCTACTCACCATCTCCCATAATTAATTGGCACAAGCCCACTGATCCAACTGCATCTCACAATCGGATTAAGATCTAACAAAATGATGCCTTCTAAAACTATTAAATTAACCATTAAACATACAAACATACATACCCATAACAACAATAAATAAGCCATAAAAAAACCAAAAAATGAAATAACCACTTAATTTCTTTACCTTCTGAGTAATCATTAGCCAATAACAACACCAAACAAAGGTACTAATTCTAGAAAAAAAAATACTAACATAAATAAAAAGGCCGAAGGAATTATCGTGGTCACAACCCCTAGGTCCCCACGATCTATTTTTTTAAGAGTTTTTGATCATTTTGTTATGATTATAATCATTATCATTATACAACAACATCTAATAATAGTTCAATAAATACATTATTGCTTTTAGAACAGTCAAACATATATAGAAAAACATATAATGTTATCATCGAAAAACAGCATCAACTAACAAAATTAGCCCAGACCTCAGGAGGTTGTGTTCCACCACTCCTTTCCTCTACACTACATATATATATATGGGAGTCTTATTCACAAGGGGTTTGCACACAGCAAATCGCAACTTGCATAATACAGAATGATGCTCGGAGGCCTTAAGGATTCCGACAACTCTTCTAATTCTTCTAAAAGTGCAGGGAGTTGGTTAGTTTATATTTTTGCTGTTTGAGGATGTTTTATTTTCTATTGTTGTAATGATGCTTCGGTCTATCTTGTAGCTCTTTGATTTTCTTTTAATGTAATGCCTTCTCCTTGCCAAAAAACTAAAAAAGAAAAAAAGCAGAATATATAGAGATATAGATGCAACCATACCATGCCTATCCCTCTGTGCCCCAAAAGAAAACTCAACAAAAATTTATTAGACGACAGTAGTAGATAAAAATAAATTAAAGGTTATAAACCATAATAACACAATCATATGCTCAGCCAGGGGCGGACCTAAGCTTTGTGGACATGGGGCGTTCTGATCCACAATGTCTTAAAGGTTGCATGAAACATATGGCTCATGTCCAACTCAAGTAAAGTTATTGCCCCACCCTTGACTCGGAAAATCCTAATAGTAATAGAAAATACAAGATCCATAGTAGTGATCATAACAACAACAATATGAAAAGAAAAACCAAGAGAAATAATAGAAATACAAAATAATAATAGTAGCAATGGCAGTAACAACATTAATGATAAATTGATAGTTATAAAGATAAATATTGGAAATGATCATCTGTAACATTATATTAACAACATTGATAAAGTTAATATTATCAATAATAACAACACTAATAAAACTAATAAAAATAAATAAAAGGAATAACAGAAGTGATAACAGTAAAATGGCCACTAAATTGCTTATGAAAATAGACATTAAGAACTAAAATAAGCATAAACTTTTAAAAAATTAAGATAATAACAAATATAGCTCCCCCATTGCTACTCCTAGGTCAACAAAAAAATAGAATAAATATTCATGAGAAATTAAAGTTAAGTACAAAGAACAAACATGAAACATGATACCTACAATAAAATTTAAGAAAGAAATCAAGAAATAAAAGTGAAAAATAAATAAATAAGATAAAAATATGAAACAATTGAAATAGTTAATAACAGAGGATTTAGGCGTCATCCCGTGCCTCGGCCTCGAAAAAATTGAAAATCAATAAAGATAATCTAAATTAGAATTGATTTGATTTTTAATTATAGTATGTTAATCTCTCTTTTTTGAACCTTTATGGCGTCAAGAAAGCGAATGTAAGCAATTTACAACCTTTTAAGTAGGGTTCATCTATAATCATATAAAATGATAACTTAACTAAATCCTAATTCAAGGAAACATATAAATTAAGCTTTTCTAACTTGTTTATTAAAAAAAAAAAGAATCCCTAATAACTATAAGACTCATTAACACCAAAAAGAGTTTAATTCCTTTTTCTTCATATCATGTACCAAATATTTGAAAAAGGGCTTGACCGGTAAATGAGATTGAAGATTACTCTAAGACTAAATGTGTGATCTCAAAACAAATTTAGCTTAGATGATTTATAAAAAGAAAAAAAAAAAGAAAACAATCAATCAAATCAACACAACAATTTCAACCCAAATTGGTCTCTTGTCTCTATCTCGAATCAAGTGAAATTAACCTCATACTAACATAGGACTCAAAAATTAGCCTTTACCTTATTTGCATCGTTATTTGTTTGAAGAATTAGCCTTTATACCTCTATTTCGCACAGGAAATTAAAGGAGTACCTAGAAATAGGGTTGATCTTCTTTTTAAAATATTTGACATGATCCTTCTCTTTCTTTTCATTCACTTGCCTTCATTTGCTTGAATGTTAGTTAAACTATTTAAAACATGGATTGACTTTTATTAAGAACCATATAAGTGAATGGATGACTGTTGTGTTGTTAGCGCCGCATTCAATGAGTAAGAACCACACACCATATCTCTCACATTGGTCATAGTCACAGGATGGAGTCATGGCCGCTACCATGACTTATGATCATAACCTATGAGTTTTTAGAATTTTTACTAAAAAAAAAAAAAAAAAAAACCTAGCTTTGAACCAGAATTAGACAAATTAATTATGAAGAACACAGAATTATATAATTAGGATGCAATACTATTTTATTTTTTTGGACAAAATTACCTTCATGGCAAAATCGTTACATGGATGACGGTGGCGTTACCTACATAACGATATTATTAGCCTTATGACACTCATTTTGAATAAATCAAAACCAATGTCTTAGTTTCTCCATCTCCATTTTCATTGAAGGCTCTCTGATTGTTTAAGCAGCTCAAAATCAAAATACTTCTATTTATCAGCGCTGGTTCATAACTAACTCAAATCAATGAGACATGAAGTGTTGTGAGAACATAGAAGTTGCTTATTATATATACATAATGCATGCAAGAGATAAAGAACTAAACCTGGAAAAAGAAGAGGGGATTATTTTAAAAAATGGCTAAAAGAGAAGATTAGTGTGGGTCTCTTTTGCCTTAAAACAGAGAATCACTATTCAATGTTATTGGGCCCGATCATGTTTTTATTAGGCTCATGGTTCACGCCCGGATTCAGCACACTGGCTTTAAAGGTAGGCTCATACCCAGCCCATTTTCAAAATATATATGTTAGGCCAGATCGTTTAGTGTACTTAGTCCCCGAGCCAGAACTGGTGATTATAGAGCCCAAAATAAAGGCCCATGTAGGTGTTGTACTAAAGACCTATTAATGAAGCCTAGACTGTCGATGGGTAAGGATGGCCTGTTGGGTCATTAGGCCAGGCCCATTTTAGCCTGAGTTTGGACAGATTCTAGACGCCTGTTGGTCACCCTAAATGTTAAGCGTGTTTAACATATGAGCAAGGCGTGGGTAGGTTTAGGTAGTCCCCTTCAGATTTAGGCTTAAGAGAACGTGTTTGACATATGAATGTGATTAACACAAATCATCTCAACGTACAGTCTTGATCGTTAATCAAGGTTCTCACCCTCGGTAGCTAATATTCAGTCTCATATGCATGGTCTACCTATCAACAATTCAAGCTGCTCAAAATAAATACTCTACTGAACTCCTTTGAAGTTCACAAACTAAAAAGATGGTTGGCAAGATTAAGCATATGATTAAGAACGTGATTAACATAAACTTATACTCTTCTATTAATTAATTATTATATGCATTAATCACGTTCTTAATCTCATATCAAATCTTAAATATTTTTATAATATACAAAAAAGAGCAATTATAAAATCTTAACCTCTAGATTAGATCGTTCAAATAAATTGCCCCACCTCTAGGTTAATATTATCCATCACGATCACATTAATCATTTATAAAATATTTGAATAAAATATTATATAGCATTCAAATGTTTCTTTCACATGCATCTGACGGTGATCCTGTTTTATAAGGCCCCACTGAAGAGCTTCACAAACTTCTCGTGAGTGGAAAGCCTTAGAGCATGAAGATTCATTTTTACTATTCTCCTCAGTTTAGAGTAGAGAGAGAGAGAGAGTCATTTTTATTATTCTCCTCAGATTAGAGGAGAAAATGAGAGAGAGAGAGAGAGAGAGGAAGAAAAGCAAATGAATTAATTCATATAAATTTTTGAATTTCAAACTCTGAATAAGACATTGAAAAGCAAGTAAAATGAACCTACACCATTGAATTTTTTTTATTATAAGTTGTCTAGAATTAGAAATGCCGACTCGAATGTAAAATAATCGAACTAATTTAAGAGATAAAAGATGGAGAAGGAGCCCATACCTGTTTTTCTGGATCTCCAGTAATGATAAATGGAAAAATCTTGAGAGAGCAATGAAGTTGCTTGTTATATATAGATAGAGATATACATGCCATTCATTCCTTACTTGGGAAGTGAGAAAACCCAACGTGAACAAAGAGAGAGAATAAAGAAAAGAAGGGGGAGGGAATTAATAAAGAAAAGAAGAACAAAGAGAGAGAATAAAGAAAAGAAGGGGGAGGGGTAGTGAGGCCCGGACTAACAATGGGGAACAGTGGCATTCATTCCTTACTTGGGAGGTGAGAAAACCCAACGTGAAAAAAGAGAGAGAATAAAGAAAAGGAAAAAACAAAAACAAAAAAAAAGGGTGTGTGGTGTGTGGGGGCGGGGGGGGGGGCGGAAAAGCTTATTTTAGGACAGGTTCTTAAGGCTTATGGGTCAGGGTTAAGCCTGGATGCAATTTCGGACCCATGATTTTCATTTGGGAGGTGCGGGCAAGGTCAAGTTAAGAAGTTAAATAAGAAAATAAAAAATCTTAAGGTATTATTTAAGGAGTTTTTCGAATCTGTGGGTGCGGCCACGTAGGTCCGTCCCTGCCTGGATGTTAAGCCTGCTTAATAGAGTAGAGCTTGGGCTCTACAATCAATTCATAGCCCAGCCCACTTGTATAACATATGTTATTTAATATAATTAAGCACGGCAGGTTAGAATCACCAATATTGTCCACCTCAAGGCCCAAGAGTGTGTGAGTTAGAATATTCCTCCTTAGCAAATAATAGTAATAATTATAATAATGATGATGATGATCATAATAACATCACCACCACCACGACTTCTTCTTCTTCTCCTAATAATAATAATAATAATAATAAAATTATTATTATACCATGCGTCTGATCTTTCTAAAATGCTAGAGAGACCCAGTGCGAATTATCCAATGCAGGGCTTACTTCTCTCCATAGTACACCATATTCTTTATTATTCTTTTTTTGTTTAGAACATCATCTTTATTCTTAATGTGTTTAATTAAGAAAGGTACCATACTTTTGCCAACACACTTAATGGTTGAGTGGTGTTAGCAGTTGCTACTTTAATTTCACATGCTTATCCACGGATCTGTGGGTCCTCAAGTACCCAATAGCCGAATATGGCTAAAAAAAAAAAGAGTAGAGAATTTTACGAGAAAAATCCCCTCATACTCGTTGAAAACCAAAAGGGCCTTCAAATCTTAATATAGACCATATAGGTCCTACTGCCACTTTTTTGTCATTTTTTTCATGTTTTCGTTGAGCGGCGATATCACCGTTGATTTATACATGAAAGGGGATATCACTTTTTTGTCCTTTTTTCATTTTTTCGGTGAGAGGGGATATTCCCGTTCGGCCATTCACAGCTGGGTGGGGATATCCTCACTTATTAGAATTAAAACACGCCATCTAATTGAGTGTTTTGCCTATGCTGGGCAGCGATATCCCCGTCTAACTGAGTGTGCTAATTGTGTTGGGCAGGGAATATCAGGTGGGGTGCCATTTCTTTTCTTCGTCCATGTCAATCTTTAATAGTGCCTCTAGCAGTGTTTATAGGGGCATTTGGTCGGAGGTCCCTCAAATTATGACTTTGTTGCAAACGGTTCACAAAAAAAAGTCATACAGCCAAAGGTCCTCTAATAGCTAATTTACCCTTTCTTTAAATCATATCCCATGATTGGTGGTATATCCAATTAATAATAGTAAACTACCATTTAATTGGCCACGATCAATGAAATCTCATTAATGACATTTTTCAAAAAAATTCTAAAAACACACAAGTAAATTTCAAAATAACGCAAATAAATTCCAAAAAACGCAATAACTTCAAAAAACGCAATAAATTTTAAAAAAGCAATAAATCTCAAAAGAGAAAAGATAAATTAAAAAAGGCGCAAATAAATTTTAAAAGATCCAAATAAATTTCAAAAAAAGTAAATAAATTCCAAAAGGCAAAAATAAATTTCAAAATACATAAATAAAATTAAAAAACACAAATAAATTTGAAAAATACAAATAAATTCGAAAGAAAGCAAATAAATTTAAAAAAACGCACTAATTTCAAAAAACACAACAAATTTCAAAATAATGCAGATAATTTCAAAAAGACGCAAATAAATTTCAAAAGATCCAAATAAATTTCAAAAAATATAAATAAATTTCAAAAGATGAAAATCAATTTAAAAAGACGCAAATAAATTTCAAAAGATCCAAAAAAATTTCAAAAAATATAAATAAATTTCAAAAGATTAAAATCAATTTCAAAAGATCCAAATAAATTTCAAAAAATGTAAATAAATTTCAAAGACGCAAATAAATTTCAAAAGACGTAAATAAAATTAAAAAACGCAAATAAATTTAAAAAACGCAAATATAATTGCCAAAACTAAGATAAACCAATTTTCCAAATTTTAGAAATTTTTTCCAAAAACTCAATTACATTTGTCCAGAACTCAGATAAAATATTCCAAAACAAAAGATAAATTAGCCAAAAATTCAGATAGATTTGTCCAGAACTCAGAGAAATTTGTCCAGAACTCAGATAAATTTGACAAAAAATGAAAAACTTAGATAGATTTATATAAAACTCAGAGAAATTTATTTTTGAACTCAGATAAATTTGCAAAAAACTCAAATACATTTGACAAAAAATCAAAACTTAGATAAATTTGATAGAGATACCAATTTGTTGTGATCGTGTGTGCAGAAGCATGCGATCAACAAGCAAACAAATCAAAGCCACACAAAAAGAACACGGATTTACATGTTCGGTGATTTCACACCTACGTCCACGGGCAAAGATCGTCTTCTTCTTCTCCACTTCAATCAACGCAAAGTCCGGATCTTCACCTCGCTGTCTTGCTGTTCTCCGGTTCCACTTCAAACCTCTCTCTCTGGTTCAGAGAAATTAGAGAATTAATCCAACGGACCGGTCCAATCCTCTTGCGACTGCATGATCCAAATTGATCCCAGAGACTACTATCCTCTCTGGAAACCGACTGCGACGAAAAACTTGTCTGCCCTATTCTCTGCAACTTCTTCGATCAATGGCCGAACCTAGGTTCGAAATCATCTGGTCTGAATATTGATGCAGCAGGGCTCATATTCTGCGATTGCGACCGTTTCGGAATCCTTTGTAAATTCCAAGCGGAACCCAATCTCTTCACTGCTCGTCTTCTTCAACTAGGTTCTGTAACAGAACCTGATGCGCCTCCACATAAGATTTTGCTTGAGGAGGAGAATTTCTTTTGATTGATTTTTTTATTATTAATCCATAGAATTGTCTCGCTGCCTCACCAACCGATCTACCTGAGTAGGGATGAGCGCCTCTTGGACAAATGGCCAACTCCCCCTTGTGGGTAGAATCGATTCATCACTTAGGATGACAAGTGTCGTTGGGGAAAGACCAAAGGGCTGGAACGATTTCAACTATGTAAAAGTAGCCAAGAGGCACCAATGGATAGTGTGGGACTGGCAGCGATGTCTGCGTATCGTTCTCCGGCCTAACAACGAGGGTAGCGCAAAACCTGATTGAAGAAGAAGAAGAGGGAGAATGGAAGATTTAAAATTTAAAGTTTTAAGATTTTATGCCTAATCAGTTGAAAGGGCAAATCGGTCATGAAAATGTATGAGGTGGCGTATCTAGGGACCTCTCGCCATGAGGTGTTGTATCTAGGGACCTTTCGCCGAAATATGTCCAGCTGCACGGACTACAAGCCTTAGAGGAAAAGTTGATGGACTGAAGGCCTTACAAGACCTCTATGAGGGACCTTTCGCTAATTTTCTCTTGTTTATAAGGATTTAAGAAGTTTTGAGTAAAAGGAAATTCCATTTGTTAGGAGAATTGCACTACAAATTCATTATCAAGTCAAACAAACAATTTTGATTTGGTGAAGAGAGTTTGAAACAAGTGTCCTACTTAAATGGGGCTTTCAATGTCCACACTAGGCAAATTGAACCATGGAATCGTATGAGGCAAGAAGAATATGCTATATATACAAATGACTTGCTTGATTGGTAATTCAAAGATAAATATAAAGTGCTTTTGGTAGCCATCATTTACCAAAAGAATTCCCTTATAGGTGAAGGGTAGCAACATGGCCTAGTTGGGGTTGGCCATGGTTGAGGGAGAAAGAGGCAAGGAGGAAAAAAGGGGAAAGAGAGAGAGAGAGAAAAGAAGTAACTTGGAGTCACATTGTGGTGGCTGGTGCTTGCTATTAGCGCGGGAGAGCAGAGGTTGAAGACGAAAAAGAGGAAGAAAAAAAGAAACTTGCGGAGGAGAAGAGAGGAGAAAGAAGAAGAAAGGAGGGAAGCTCGTGGCGGAGAAGAGTGGAGGAGGAAGAAGAAAGAATAAGGAGGAGAGAAGAGGAGGATGAAAAAGAAAGCTCATGGGGAAGAAGATATTTTGGGTGGGTATTAAAGAACATGGGATTCCCCGCTCAGGAAATTTAAAAAAATAGAAAATTAGAAAGGGCCCTTAGGACTTCTATGGTGGATAACTGTACTTCGGGTCCTTTTTGGTCTCCACTCGATATAAGATGATTTTTTCCATAAAATCCTCAAAAAGTATCATACTTCTATCGTTGTTCTCCCATGTGTAAAAAGTAACTTTTCAATTTTCTGATACCCCTACCCCAACGATGGGAAATGGATTTACATACACAACATGAAATTATGTCTTTTTTTTCTTAACTCTTCGTTGAGAAAACTTTGTTACACTAAACTATATGGACCAGCATGCTATTAATATGAAAAAGATCAGTTCGTCCCGCCAAACATTATATGCATTAAGAAATTGAAAATATAATAGTAAACAAGAAGAAAATCATTGTTTTTAACTGAATGGATAAAAACATCCAAACAAGTCCAAGCTTTTAAACACACTACACCAAAAATCGGAAATTGGAACGGAAAAGCGTTCCTAATCCTTCCGTTCCTAATCCGTTAAAGTGTTCCAATTTCCGTTCCAATTTGGTACCAACCGTTCCTAATCCAAATTGGAACGGAAATTGGAACACTTTAACGGATTAGGAACGGAAGGATTATGAACGCTTTTCCTTTCCAATTTCCGATTTTTGGTGTAGTGACACTTTGGTATTTTTGGTAACCAAAGCCACATTGACATGCCTCGCATGCTGAATTTCACTCTAGTTTGGATAACAACAAAAAAGATGTCCTTAATCCAGTGTATTTTATTTTTTTAGGGAGAACTTCAAATAAGGCCTTAACCTTTTGCCATGTTTCAAAAAGGACACAAGTTTCATGACTTTTCATATTGGTGGCTAAATTTTCCACTAAGTTTCCAATTGATTTCATTTCGGTAGGACTTGGAGCATGGGTTAAGGATTCGGGTAGAAAATGGATTTGGGTTTAACGATTTTGGGATTTTGTCCTTTTTTAATTGATTAGAGTACTGGGATTTTGAGGATTTTTTTAGGGCTTCTACAAAACTTTGGAGATTTTTGGCTTTGGGTTTTTGAGTTGATTTGAGCATTAGAGCTTTTGTTGTTGTCAATATCTCTCCCTGCGTACTGGTTCTCTAATGGGAATTGGTTCCGAGTCGAAACCGGTTCCTATATGAATCTGGCTCGGAACCAACCCATTTACATCTCTACCAGCTTCCTCATGATGAGCAATCGCAGCGAGCAATATCCTCACGATAATCGGAGACATGTAGTGGCTTCTGAAAGTGTGACATGACTTTAAATGAAGGGTAATTTGGATATTTAAGAAAAATGAGATAAAAAGTCACCATAAAGTACTTTTAAATGGTCAAATATTCTTAATTGAAAATTTACGGAAAAAATTAGTTCCCATAAATGAATATGCACGGGGCAATAACTGATGTGAAAATAGTCAGCTCCCATTCTTTATTATCAATTGAGTCTCAAAACTTCTGGAGAAATTAAAGGCAGTACTTACTAGTTGTCATCGTTGGTACCGTAAAAGGTCAAACAAATACTAAAAAAATCATTTAAAATTCTCAAAAGCACACAAGATATTTTATTTTATATTGATATTCTATTTTTTTTAACTTTCTTTTCGTCGTTTGCTCAGGTGGAACTAATGTTTAAAAAAAAAATGTAGCTATACAACTAAATCAATTGGTAGGACCCACCTTCTTAAAAATCTTAGATGCTAACATTGCAACCTTTCATTGTATAGGGATTTTCTCATGAAATAAAGGTATAGTAAATAATCAAATTAAGAGAAAATGAAATATCGGGAGTTATGGTGGTCTTTTGTTTTCAGCGGATTGGTAAGGGATTTTTTTGACTTTTTGTGTAAAAAATAAAAATTTCTTATCTTTTAGTGGTTTGAGGACTTTTTTTTCTTTTGAAAAACTACTGGAAAACTTTGAAATTATATACTTTTGATATGACCAATGGGTTTTTTCATGTCTGGAAATGGAGGCTTTATTTTGGCTTTAGTTTACATGTAGATTAACAAACCGCCGTAGCTCTTTCACTAGTGAAGTCGGGTGAAATGTCATTTCAAGAGATAATAAAGTAAAAGAGGCCAAATCCAAAAGCAACATGTTTAAAAAAAACACATCTACTTTTTAAAAGAAAAAGAAAGTTCAAAAAGTTACTTTTACATGTCACTAAATGACAAAAAAAATCACTTTATCTAAAAAAAAGTAAAACAATTACATTCTCATTTTACCAAATGACAAGAAAATATCACTTTTTTATTTGACCCATTTTCTATTTTTATCTTTTTTGACCATCTACCTCACTTCATTTTAACTATGAAGTTACCAAAGTGGCCAAAACACTTTCATTCTTGAATATATAATGTAGATGCCAGGCCAAGCCCGAGCCCGGATAATCCTCAGCCCGGCTCACAAACCCCTAGATGTTATCTCTTCTTTTTTATTTTATATATTTTAATTTTATCATTTATCTCACGTCATTTTAACTATAAAGTAACAAAACTGGCCAAGCATTTCCATTTTTGCCCGTCTATAGCTCACTCTTGACCGTCTACCTTTCAAAACTCATGATAGGCCAACAGAAATCACATGCACCTAGTCCTCATCAAACTGAAACCTCAAAATTAGATATTTATTGAAAAGAGGTGGGCCGTGATCCATCCACTCAAAATCTAAGATCATTCTTATTGGGTTAAAGACTTTGGTGATACCCACGTCATAAGGGGAAAAAAAAATTCCAAAACGTCACCACTTAATTGAAACGGTTTAAAACAAAATTCACAGGCCGGCTCCACTAAGGAGCCTCACGAATTTCTCGTGAGTGGTAGCCTCAGAGCATCTCTAAAGATCCTTTTTTCTATTTAGATATTGTACTGACAGCGCCTTTCACGTCGGCCTTTTTGCTAAAGATGAAAGAGAAAATATCTGACACAGAAGAAATCAGTCCAGAAGAAGAAAAAGAAGATGCGAGTCTTTTCGTTCTTGGATCGATCCGTTCGAACGTTCAATCAATCTCCTGCAATTTCTAAGCTTCTGCTTCTTCTCACTGCAACTGCAAGGTCTCTCTCTTGCCTTGTCTTTAATTTCTCTTCCAATTTCGTTGGTTTTTTACTTCTTTTTTTTTTTCGATTTGTGGAGATCTCGATCGGTTCTCGAAGCTTTCTGTTTGCGAGATTTTTCAGGCAAATGATAGCTCTTTTGAAGGTAATACACGAGCGAGGATCGTACAATCTCTCTCGCTCGCACCCGCGCCAGATCGTCGCACGTGTGGGGTCCCTTCCATTTGGGAAATTGTTACAGATTCATCTCGGGAAGATCTCATGAGAATTTTTAAATTTCGAGTTTCTTTTGTCTGGAATGGATTATAGGGAAAAGTGTTAAAAAACATATATTTTTTTATGAATTTCTCGCGTCTTTTTGGTTGAAAATATCGAGATGCTGTGAGGAAAATATCATTCCAGGTGAATAGAGTGATGATGAGAATATCGTGATATGTCGTTCTTCCTACCCGTTTATTTCTTTATTTATATACGTTTTGGTTGTGTGGGTCCCACCTGGAACTGCCTACCCTATATAAATATAAGGTTTAGAGTTGAAAATTCACTTCTTATACATTTGAAATGTCCACCAACTATGCCATGCCAAATGCATTGAAAAGAATGAAACAAGGAGGGAGAAATTTTTTTTGTTGTTTGGGTAAAGATTCAAACATGATGGTTTCACTTTCATGAGCCAAGCTCCAAATCGGTCTTGCTTGGTTAAACTGAAGATAAGTCTTGATTGGGTTACAATATAAATCTTTATTGACAGTCGTTGATGTGGACCCATAGAATTTTCTTTAGTGGGACACTATGTAAATAGAAAAGAATATGGAGATAGAACTTTTGGTCCATTTTCAAAAAAGAATTATGAAGATTTGAATGTTTCAGGAAAAAATATATATATAAGTTTTTTCCAATTCTTTCCCCGATAACAAAATTTTGAGAAAATGCATTACCACACTAGGCCCATAGGGGACTTCCCCGGCCCTTTTTTTAGGGATTATTCTGGCCCGGGGACACCCTCCATTAAAAATAAATAAATTTTCTCTCGATAACAAAATTTTGAAAAATGACAAAAACGCCCTCATGTCATTTTTTTCAAAACTTTTCTTTAATATATGATAGAGAAATGTCGAAGTCCAAAGCAAACGATCTAGTAGAGCCCACTTTAAGAAACTTTATGCATGGATGGTTATAAAAGGGAGATTCCTAATGAGTAAAAAACTCATTAAATGGTTATGATCATTAAAACCAAAATGGCTAGTTTTTAGGAAAGAAAGAAGTTAAGGAAAAAAAATAATAATAAAAACCTATCATAAGGCCAAGGATATCTTTGTTGTTTCGCAAAAAATTTCTATACTTTTTTTAAAAAATGAGTGGAAAGTTTTATACATTCTTGAAAATTTCCATTTTTGTGTGTGGGTTCATCTAAATATTGATATATATATATATATATATATATATATATATATATATATATATATATATATATACACACACACACAGAGGTTGAATATTGTAGTTTGATTGCACTTTCTTATTACGATTCCAGCTAGATCCTAGGATTGGAGAACTTTATATATTTTGTATTTCTTTTACATCTTTTCTGTTTGCATTTTTGAAAGTTATTTCCACTCCATTGGCTATTGCAGTGGTGGAGTTTTTATTGCGTATTCAGAACCAAAAGCAAATGGTGTTGAAAAAAGTAGTGAAACACCTCAAGTGAATTCCAGGAAGCAGAGAGTGGTAGTCTTGGGAACTGGATGGGCTGGCACCAGTTTCTTGAAAAATCTTGACAGTTCCATGTATGATGTTCAGGTGGTGTCACCTCGTAATTATTTTGCATTCACTCCTTTGTTACCCAGTGTTACTTGCGGTACAGTGGAAGCACGCAGTATTGTTGAGCCCATTCGTAACATCATAAAAAAGGCAAGTACAAACAATCCTTAATAGAAGTGAGTATCCATATATTTGAACTTCAATGATGATATTTAAACTCCTAAAATTTGACCCATGAAATCATGTATGCAGTGTTTTAGCTAGAATAATCAGTAAATTGTCCATATATTTGAACTTCAATGATGCTATTTCAACTCCTAAAATTTCACCCATGCTTCTAAACTTGCTGAAACCATGTCCGCGGACCCGATAAAGCTGGTTTTAGCTTCAAATGATCCGAAAGTATCAACTGAAAAATGCAGAAATGTTTTCCTACGAGCAACCTTATATGCAGTCTAGCTCCTTGGGGCTCATTTGGGCCCACCTTTGATCAGTGCAGGCGCTTTCACACTCTCGAGTCTCATCCCTCCATGATGTGGCACTAGGCCCAATTTCACTCTCATCAAAACCATTATGGCATTATCCACCATTGGACTGAATCTCTAAGAAATCTATGGTTAAAAGAACACTAATCTTTATGGCTATCAAATCACGGGCTAGGACGATCTGCCAGGGCTGGTTTTTTGTACCCTGCACACACTGATTATCAGGTGTCTGGGCCCCATGAGCTGGAATATGCAGTCTCCTCGTCGGAGAGCATACCCCTGAAAAATGAACACATTGGGAATCTGTTTCAGCTGACTACTATTGCAACTTCTTGTTTCTGCTGCTATGAGATGGTTTCAATGCATTTTGACATAATCCTTTCAGTACATAATATACTAACAAGAGGAGCTCACACCTTGATGATATAGTTTGATAGTGTAGTGAACCTTTCCTTTTCTTTTAGTATTTTATTCATCTCTTTTTTAGTACATTTTGACCCATAACAATTTATTTTCAGCAGGTCACAACAGTTTTGACTTTGGTGAGCCATCCCACAGCGTAGATTTAAAACATTAATTTTACCAGCTAAACATTTATTCTTGGGCTGCTTCTTTTAATGAAAGTAGCCATTCAAAAAAAAAAAAAATTTTTTTTCTTTGGCATGAATATTTCTATTATTCTATTTTAAGAGTTCCCTTAATTTTTGAAACACTCACCAACTTAACTTAATATTAATGTCAGGGTTGGCTCTGTTGTAGTTAGGCACTTGTGTTTATCTTTACATAGAGTTAACTAACTTAGTCTACTTTTTGAAAAATTGTTATTTTCTTCTTTATTTCTATGGCAGAAAAGTGAAGAAATTCAGTTTTTTGAATTAAGCCGAGTGTGTGAAGATTGATGCGGCAAACAAGAAAATTTGCTGTCGCTCCAATCATGATGTGAATTTAGAAGGGAAAGAAGAATTCCTTCTAGACTATGATTACTTGGTGATAGCATTGGGAGCCCGGTCGAATACCTTTAACACTCCAGGTGTGATGGAGAACTGCCATTTTTTGAAGGTAAACTTGATGTGGATTGGTTCAAGGCCAGTAACCAAATTTTCAAATAAATGGAGAACTTTCAAGTAAAAATTTGTCATTTGCCCAGGGCCACACCCAATTGAAAGGCCATTGGGCCATTAAAAAAATAAAGAATTAAAAAAAAATCCACGTGAATTCCATTGCCTGAATTAAATCACCTATAGTCAATAAACCACCGATTTATTTGGAAGATTGATCATTTACTTTAAACTAAACAGTTCCTCATGCTGTAGTTAGCTGGACCCTGTTGAAACATGTGAAAGATTTGGGGGTGATCTCCACCAGTTAAAACCCAACTGATGACTGATCCCAGGTATTAAAATAGACTTACACGGATTTGTTGTGTAGTTCAAGTTAAATAAGAAAATAAAAAATTTTAAGGTATTATTTAAGAAGTTTTCCAAATTTGCGGGTGCAATCACGTCCACCCCTGCCTGGATGTTAAGCCTACTTAGTATATGAATAGAGCATGGGCTCTAGCATCAATTCATAGCCCAGCTACTTGTATAACGTATGTTTTTTAATGTAAGCATGGCTGGTTAGGATCACCAATATTGTCCCCCTCAAGGCCCGAGAGTGTGTGAGTTAGAATATTTCTCCTTAACATCACCACCACCACCACCACAACCACTACTTCTTCTTCTTCTTCTAATAATAATAATAATATGCCATGTGTCTGATCTTTCTAAAATGCTAGAGAGACTCATTGCGAAGGATCCAATTCAGGGCATACGTCTCTCCGTAGTACACCATATTCTTTATTCTTCTTCTTTTGTTTAAAACATCCTCTTTATTCTTAATGTGTCTAATTAAGGAAGGTATTATACTTTTGCCAACACACTTAATGGTTGAGTGGTGTTAGCAGTTGGCACCTAACCTTCACATGCTCACTACAACAATTTGCACTATTACCGGCATTTTTTCCCGGTGCAAGCATTAAACACCGGGAAAAGTATAACTTTTACCGGCGAAAAAACTGTTTTCGCCGGGAAAAAACTGATTTTTTCCGGCGCCATATTATCGCCGGCAAAAGGCTGCTTTTTTCCGGTAATTTTTTTTTTTCGCCGGCAAAGTTCCTTTTTCGAGGCGATTTATTTTTTTTCGCCGGCAAAGGTAATTGCTTTTCCTGACAAATATTAGTTTTTTGCTGGCGCATTTGTTTTTTCGCCGGCGAAGTTATTATTTTTCCCCGCGTTCTTCCCACTTTGCCGGCAAATGTCCTCCGTTCGCGCCTTCATTTGGGGCATTGCGCGTTTATTTGGGTTAGTTGTTTTATAATTAGTTTTGCCGGCGCACTATTTGCGCCGGGATTGTTATCATAAAACAAACCCTCTGCTTATACCCAAAAGAAAACAAAAAACGAGCGTTCTGCATCTCCCTCCTGCATAAACAAAAAATCGCAACTCCCTCCTTTCTCTGCATCTCCCTCCCCTTCGGTTGGTGGCCAATCTCGCCTCGTCCAGCCCATCTCGCAGCGCCCATTTCCCTCATCTCTCTGCATCTCCCTCCCTCTCGGTCCCTGGCCCATCTCACCTATTCCATCTCCCTCATCTCTCTGCATCTCCCTCCCCTTCGGTTGGTGGCCAATCTCGCCTCGTCCAGCCCATCTCGCAGCGCCCATCTCCCTCATCTCTCTGCATCTCCCTCCCTCTCGATCCCTGGCCCATCTCGCCTCTTCCATTTCCCTCCCTCTCGGTCCCTGGCCCATCTCGCCTCTTCCATCTCCCTCATCTCTCTGCATCTCCCTCCCTCTCGGTCCCTGGCCCATCTCGCCTCTTCCAGCGCCCATCTCCCCATCTCTCTGCATCTCCCTCCCTCTCGGTCCCTGGCCTATCTCGCCTCGTCTAGCACCCATCTCTGTCTCGTCCAGCCATCTCTCTGACCCATCTCTCTCGTACGCCATCCTCGAATAGGGCCTTAAGCGAATTGGGGCTTGAAAAGCAAAGGACAGAACACATTGGTGGCGATTTTCACCTCTGTGCCTCTCTCATCTCCCTCGGCATCTCTCTCTCACGCTCACGGTCTCCCTCGCCAGCGCATCCTCTCCTTCCCTCTCTCGCAACCGGACTGACACTCAAAGGTAATGGCTCTGCCTCATCTTCATTGCATTGCTTCTTTTCTTTTTTTCCTACCTCTTTGGTTGCCTCATGTTCATTATTGGTGGTGTTTACTTGTTGATCTGTTTTATCTAGAATGTCTTGCTAAATGCCCAAAGTATGTATAGAGTTGCTGGCTGTTCGATGGATTTCTGTGTTGCTAGGAGAATATATTCCACAAGTTATCTGTGCACTGCCTTCACCTTTATCTGTTTTATCACGTTAATCCACAACTTTCTGTGTTGCTAGGCTTCATAATCAAAACTTTGTTTTTAAGCTGTTAATGTTGTGGATGCTCTCAGATTTGGAAAATAATTTAAAAAAACAAATTTGTCAGATCTGTACATCTGCTAGATTGGGGTAGTGTTTCTGAGATATGGTTCATGGGGCTCTGTATATGGAGGCTGTTCTCAAAATACCGAGATTGGAAGATATTAGACATCAAATTTTTTTTTTTTTTTTTTTTTTTTTTGCAAATATTATATTCTTAATGATCTAATAATTAACTACTGATTGTGAAGAGCTAGGATGTTGCAGTTTAGAGAACTTGCACGATACACTTTATTAGTTTATACTTGCCTGAGCCCACCACATCAACACTTGGTGAACCATCACTATCAGTCATGAAGCATATAGGTAATGGATGAACAACAAAGTGGACATTTGTTGTTTCTTGTAGTTTAAGTGGCATGGGCATAGGTATGTCTTTTTGGAGTGTGCCAGAGCTTTATAATTCTTAATATGACTTTTTGGAGTTTATGTCATTGATTCGTAAAGAGGTCAAGAGTTCACAGATTGGTAGCTACCTCACCTCTTCTTCTTTAAAATAGGAAAACAAGTAAAGAAAAAAAAAAAGGTTCAGCAGCCACTCTATTCGATCCAATTTTTACCTTCAGCTGTTTCAAAAGGCGTCTCTTTGGGCTTCAGAGCTCCAGATTTCGAGGTATTTCCTCAAAATCCAATCTGGGTCACTTGCATTTCTTTCAAATTAGCATGAAATCTTGATGGGTTCTCTTCCTGGCTTTGGTTGAACAGCTTCCAGAGCCTCTAACAGGGAAAGTTTGGAAATTGGATGATTTTGAATCATATCCAGCTCTGCTGGTAAGTACTCACTCTCTTCAGCCCTTCTTTTACTTTATTGTTTTGTAATTTTGTTCTAGTTTGTATGGGTTAGTGTGTCATTCCATGTTAAATCACCTTCCCAACTAATGCTCAGAATAATATATATGATGATTGCATGTTTCAATTATGGATGTCAGTCCAACTAGTTGTACTGCAATATTAAGCAACCCACTTTTCTTTGTTGGCAATACTGGATTACATATTATATTTTACCTTTTTTTTTTCTGTTTTGTTGTGGTCAATAAAATTTAGTGTATGTTTGGATGTTCTAATATGAGTTTGATTAGGGAAATGCAGGAAAAAAAAAAAAACCCTTCAATTACCAGCCTGTTGCAGTTTAATCTTCTCTTGTTATCTCAAGCCAAATTTGAAATGGATCCTTATCCTGCTCATTCTGTTTCATCATCCTCAGGGCATGTTTGGCATTTCCCTCTAGGCCCATTTGGGTTTATGTATATCATGTTGAAGTACCTTGGTTTACACATAATCATGAGTTCAGGCATTTGGATATCCCTGTTAGTTTGCTATGAATCCTATATCCAATCAGTGCTCATGGTGGATCTTGAAGCAAATAATCACAAAAAACCAAACTATACTAGAGTTCTGGCATGCTTCTATCCATGCTTGAACTTGAGTGGGAGTGTGATACGGATTTTCAAGACGATGAATCTTCTCCCATGCACCTCCCTCTTGTAACAAGGATGATGGCTTCCTCTTTGCTGAGTTGAGACTTGAAAGGGATAGAAGAGACTGGCCATACTTATTTAGTTAACTTCCAATGAGATTTCTAGTCGATCAAGGTTCTCGAAACTATAGAGGTTTCCTTATTGGGATGTGGAGCTTGTAACTAATTAGGGAATAACTAATTATGGGGTAACAAGTTTTACAACAATTTTGAAACTTAAATGAGTAGTTGTTAGGAAACTCATGGGTCCCACTGTGGTTGTGTAGGATCACCTTAAAGAAAAAGATAAGGAAAAACCATTACCTGTTTTAGAATCCCCCTTATGTGTAAACTAAATTTCCCTCTAATTCACTTGCAGTAATTATTTCATAACTCTAATACTCTAAAAAGGTTGGATCATCTGGGAAGAAGTCCATAACTCACCAAGTATTCAGATTTACAGAGGATCTAACTAAATTCCGCTCAGCTATAACTATCATTAATTCATTAGTCGTCACATGTGACTGAGCTTCTGGTAATCTGATTTGCTAGGTAACCAGGATTCTAGGGATCCAAACAGGCCTTTTGAATTCCTAGGAAAGGGGGTTTCATTAATTACTAGGAAATTATTTTTTTGGATAATAAAAATATATGACACGAGTCACATATCAGATCCGATACTCCATTCATTATGTGTAAAATCTTAATCCTGCCATATTCATAGTGTGTCCATGTTGCATCCATGCCATGTCTTGATGTCATATTCTGGCAGAAAATGCAAGAGGTGTGTCCAGCCTCCACTCATTCATGAATCCAGCAGTGTAAGCTGGCAGTTAGAATATTAGGTAGATTTAGGACACTGATTTGGTGCTGGCAGTGATCTATGTATTAAAAAATAATGTGAAATGATAATAGTTATTTTGTATTCCAAAATTCTATCTTCACTTTGTTGTAGTCTGTAATTTCAAAGTCTCAAACCAACTTTCCCACAGCACTCCACCTTTGCCATCATCATTATCATGTTTTGAACAAACCTAATCCAAAAATCTAGGGCCGGCTCATAAAATAAAACTCATTATAAAGGTGAGACAAAGTTTTTCAGCCAACTGCCTATCTAACATAAACTTGAGTATCAAGTATCAACACATGGCCCTTGGGATACTTGAAGCTAAAAGGCAGTTTGAATGGAAGTATGGAGAGCAGTTCAGTACGCATGGCACATCGTATTCTATGTCCATCAATGTTAAAAGTTAAAGGTTTTTTTTGGAACATTAGCAAACTGCAAAGTGTTCATCCAGAACAAATGGTAAGCATTTCAAAACGCTAGTGTTTAGGAGGAGAAACATTGTATACCTAGATCCATATTACTGTTATTTTATCACAAAGGAACTTCAGCAGTTTAGCTTGATATTGTGGGAACACTGATTTTCCCGGCCTGAAATATGCTGCAAAATAGCCATCTTTACTTCAGCATGGTTACCTTTTAGGCTTTTACCGAGTAAGTACAGTTGCCTGAAGAAAGTGCATCACATTTCCTTTCAAAAAAGGAAAGAAGGAAGGTACATCATTATGGTTTGAGACGCTTTATTCTTCGGTGGTGATCCTTCATCTCACCAAATGTGTTCTGACCACCTAATCACTTTCTGTGCCTATGAGCTGGACCATTGTCTTTTGGGAAAGTCTTGAATGAGGAGTGCTCAAAAATCTTACTAGAATATGGGTTCCTTAACCTTAAATTTCTGAGCTACTAAACAGACAGTAAAGAAAAGATTATTACCTCAGTTCTAAGAAGGCCAATTAGTGGATGGCTGACCTGCCTTGAAGAATTTTGGCTTCCACCATTGGCATTGTCCCATCAGATCAATGGTCAAGGGTCTCAATGACCAAACTGCAGCACCATGTGTATGGAATTCTGGACCAACTATGTATGGAATCCTGCACCGACTGTAGTTTTTCTTTTTTAAAATTTTCATTATTATTTAGTTCTTTCTGTTTGGGAGAAGACACTTAACCGTAACAATATGATGCTTGCAGGTGATGTTTATTTGCAACCACTGCCCATTTGTT
The DNA here is from genome assembly GCA_038049695.1 of Cinnamomum chago. Taxonomy (NCBI): domain Eukaryota; kingdom Viridiplantae; phylum Streptophyta; class Magnoliopsida; order Laurales; family Lauraceae; genus Cinnamomum; species Cinnamomum chago. The sequence continues at coordinate 1,900,600 of CP142457.1, forward strand.
ATACACCTAAAGAAGGATATTGTGAAGCTAACAAATTTCTATATAAATGTAGGACTTCCTTTCCAATGTTTATTGCTTTATTGTGATGCAATATGCTCTGTAATATTGTTAACTCACTCTAAGTAATTAACACTATTATATTTCCCATGTGAGGTTACAGAAGGGACTAGCAGTCATAGCAATCTCTTCAAATTCTGTAGCTACTCACCCACAGGTATCTTATATGCTAAGGCCCTACATGAGCTCCTCGAAGTTGTATGAGTTCTGGCTTATGGGAAAAGGAGTTGATAGTTGATACTCTCTTGGTCAATCAAGAAGTTTTGTACATTGATGTATGAGTTCCACTCGCTAATGGGTTTATCATGTGTAGAAAACATTACTATATATATATATATATTTTGCAGATGATTAATCTGAAGGTTCATCACTCTAATTGAAGTGGAATTAGGCCAGTGCCTATTTTTAGAGAGGCGTGTAATATTGATCGAATTGGATCAACAAACTGTGAGCCTTATTAAATCTGGTTTTAGCTGCCACTAGCACTGTACTGGCAGCAGCACAAAGTTATTTATAACAGAAAACCTTCTTTTGTTTGTTTCCGTAATATTTTATATGTGTATGCTTTTTTGGTTAAGTTAATCTCTCTGTCTTAGGTATGAAAAATTGCAGCGGTGGGATGATGCTCTAAAGGCATACACTGCAAAAGCATCTCAGGCACCAAGCCCACATGTTGTTTTGGATGCTACGCTAGGTCTGTATAAATTTATACTGGTGTTCTCTTTGGTCTTCTAATTTTCTTTTCTTTTGAGCTATTACCAGTAGTCTTATTGTATATACAAGCACAAATGACAGGAGCCCATGGCACAGTGGAAGGTTTTGTGGGTTCAAGTCATGTTACCAATCTCTATCTCTCTCTGTCTTTCACACACACACATGTATATACTGAAATGGTAAAAGTTAATTTATTGCTACATAAAAATAAAAAAAACCAATGAGAAAATTACAATGAAATTTAAGAGTTAGTCACAAGTTGTTACTTCCTAATGTCATATGTGAACCTTTAAATCTACCACACATGATTTTCTTTACATGGTAGTTTCTTCGGAACCTGTAAAATGGTTATGGACTGGCTTTGTCTGTTAGCCTTTCGTAGTGTTTTGTTGTAGTTGTCTACCTGTTTTAGAATTTTATGTCTTCACTTGCCTCTTTTAAAAGGTTGGTTAGTATTTTTTTATTGGTAGGAGCTAGAGAGTCACAGGAAAAGTGCTGGACAACTTCCATTAGTACACTAAGAAACACAACAAATACGGAAAAGAGGACATCCCAATCTTAAGCCAAAACCAAGCTTTGATGGGAAATTCCTTGCTTAGCCAATTGGTCTGCTGTTGAATTTTCACTCTAGTCCTCTTCACATGTGCAAATGATGCTTTAAGCATTTTTCCCAGATCAATTACTTCACCTGGTTCGCCAAAGCACAAGGAGTTTCACATAAACCCGACGCCTATGTAATTTGCAAAGAGAATCGCTTTCTACTATTAATCTTTGTAGGTTTAATCTGTGAGCCTCAAGGAAGCCTACACACATAGCTTCTACCTCTGTTATATTTAATGAACAGAAACCAGCTGAGCTTGAAAAATTATGGAAGTTCTCTAGTGCATCATGAATGACCCCTCCCAAAACTTGCTGCACCTGGAATACCAATTGGACTTCTGTCAAAATCTTGCTTGCAAACCCCCAATGGCGGGGGCCACCATCTGGGGAGGCATTGTGGCTCAAACACCACAGAAAGCGCAACCTCCTACCAACTCCTCAAGGAAGGTTGTGTGCTTGGGCTCAAGGAAGAATTTTTGCATTAATTCAGGTTTCTTCCTTTCTTTTAGATGCATTACAGAAAATTCATCTTCTTTGGTTCAAGAGGAATGTTCCATTGCGAAACATCATTAGTGAAAGTTTGATTTGGGTGAAATTGGTCATTTTTCTGGGAGGGGCGCCACTAGCTTTGATTTTATAGCTGGCAGTGTGTAAAGTACGGTGTGGTGTGTTTGATTTCGATCTTGATAGACAGATGAGAAGTATTTCTTTGTCAATGGATGCAATTTTTTTTTTTAAATTTCTTTGTCAATCTTTATTTTTCTGTCGGAAGAGAACTCAAAGTTGAAGATGACACAAGATATCACAAATTGATCTTTTGTGTTTTTTTTTTTTTTTGTTTGTTTTCGCTGAATACAACTTGATCATTTATTACTTCAACTTTGTTTTAGTCAATTTCATTTTCTTTTGCTTATTTTCTTTTTTGGTTTTCAGCTATGGCGAATCAAATTGCAGTAACTGTGAGAAAGATGTTGAACATAAGGACCCCCATCTTATGTAACTCAGGTTGGTTTTAAATCCTGTTGGATCAATGTATTTGGTTTCATTAGTGAATCCAATGTTTCATTCTTCATATACATGAACATTAGTATTTTTTTTTTCAGATGGTGTTCATGCAAAGAGAAAGATAAACAGCAACTCAAAAGCTTGGGACGTAGAGTTAGAAGAATAACATTCTCAGTCTCTACCCCATTCCCATCAAGAGCAGACCATGGTCTCTCCACTCTTGAATATGAACATATAATTGTCAAAATGCATTTGTTTTAATTTTATAATGGTAATGGTAAAGTGTTTTCAATGTTGTAAGTATGTTTGAATATTAATATGAAGTGAAATGAATTTTCTTGTTTCATTTGTTGATGATTTTGGAATGGAAATGGATGTAGGGTGTGTGGCAGATGTGGTCTTGGATAATGGAATTAGAAATTTCAATTTATTCATGTGACAAATAGGAAAAGAAATTTAAAAATAAAATAAATAAAAAAATTATTCCCGGCGAGAAACGACGCCGGCAAAAAGAATTTGAAAAAATAATTTTCGTAAATTGTAAATCTTTTCCCGGCGCAAAAAATGCCAGCGAAAGTCTTTCTAAATTTATTTTTTAAAAAATAAACTACTTTTCCCGGCGCAAATTAACGCCGGCGAAAGTCTTTCTAAATTTATTTTTTAAAAAATAAACCACTTTACCCGGCGCAAATTAACGCCGGCGAAAGTCCTTCTAAATTTATTTTTTAAAAAATAAGCCACTTTTCCCGGCTCAAAATAACGCCGGGAAAAGTTTTTCTAACATTTATTTTTGAAAAAATAAAATCTTTTCCCGGCGCAAAATAACGCCGGGAAAAGTTTTTCTAAACATTTATTTTTAAAAAATAAAACTCTTTTCCCGGTGAAATAAAACGCTGGTAATGTAGGACTTTTACCGGCGTTGCCTTTTTCTCGCCGGCAAAAGCTATTACTAGCGACCTTTTCCCAGCGCACTGCCGGCGCAAGAAAAATCACCGGTAATAGACATTGTCGGCGTTTAATGGATCTTTACTGGTGCTTTTTTAGCGCCGGCAAAAGTGCAAATTGTTGTAGTGGCTTAACGGATCGGATTGGTATGGATTGGGCCAAATATATCACCAATCCATTATGGATTGACGGATTTGGAATTCGTCACCAATCCGTGGTTGTTAAAATCCGATCCGTAGAGGATCGGATCGGATTAATCCATTCAATCCATTCAATCTAAAGTTAAAAGAAAAATATTAAACATGTTGGAAAAAAATTACATTTTGACCCTTAAATTTTTTTTCTTATTTTAAATTTAGACATCTTAATTTATATTTAAACCTCTTATATTTTTTATTTATATTTAATGTTAACGGATCGGATCAGATTGAATCTGCAGTTGAGGGTAAAATCTACCACCAATCCATTACTAACGGATTACAAATTTTTCAATCCATCACCAATCTATTTAGCTTCTGATCGGATAAAAATCCGCGGATCGGATTGACGGATGGACGGATTTTTTATGCACCCCTATTATCCACGGTTCCCTGGGTCCTCAAGTACATAATAGCCCAAAATGGCACAAAAAAAAAGTAGAAGATTTTACCCGAAAAATCCCCTTATACTCGTTGAAGACCAAAAGGGCCTTCAAATCTTAATATAGACCATATAGGTCCTACTACTACTTTTTGTCCTTTTTTTTCATATTTTCGTTGAGCGGCAATATCACTGTTGATTTATACATGAGAGGGAATATCACTTTTTTGTGTTTTTTTTTTTTTTTTTTTTTTTGCATTTTTTCGATGAGCAGGGATATTCCCGTTCAGCCATTCACAACTGGGTGGCGGTATTCTCACTTATCAGAATTAAAATACCCAGCCTAATTGAGTGTTTTGCCTATGTTGGGCAGCGATAACCCCGTCCAACCGAGTGTGCTAATTGTGTGGGCAGGGAATATTAGGTCGGGTATTATTTCTTTTCTTCTTCCATCTCAATCTTTATTTGTGCCCCTGGCATTGTTTATAAGGGTTTAAGAAGTTTTGAGTAAAAGGAAATTTCATTTGTTAGGAGAATTGCACTACAAATTCATTATCAAGTCAAACAAACAATTTTGATTTGGTGAAGAGAGTTTGAAACAAGTGTCCCACTAAAATGGGGTTTTCAATGTCCACACTAGGCAAATTCAACCATGGAATCGTATGAGGAAAGAAGCGAGAGAGAGAATGAGGGAGAGGGAGAGAGACCAAGGGGGGGAGGTGGGAGCCGGGCTATGTGCTAAGCAGGGAGACAGAGAGAGAGGGAGGGACAAGGGTAATTTGGGAAGGTGTTAGAGGGGTCTATAAGGGGTCCCATGAATAGATGTGCACCGAGCAAGAAGGGATGTGCAAATCGTCGCTCCCATTCTTTATTATCAGTTGAGTCTCAAAACTTTTCGAAAAATTAAAGGCAGTACTTACTAGTTATCATCGTTGATATAGTAAGAGATCAAACAAATACTAAAAAAAATATTTAAATTCTCAAAAGTACCAAGATATTTTATTATATATTGATATTCTATTTTTTTTCCTTTCTTTTTGTCGTTTGCTCAGGTGGAACTAATTTTTTTTAAAAATTTAGCTATACAACTAAATCAATTGGTGGGACCCACCTTCTTAAAAATCTTAGATGCTAACATTTTAACCTTTCATTGTATAGGGATTTTCTCGTGAAATAAAGGAAAAGTAAAGCATCAAATTAAGAGAAAAAGAAATATCGGGGGTTATGATGGTCTTTTATTTTTAGTGGATTGGTAAGGGATTTTTTTTCACTTTCTGTGTAAAAAGTAAAATTTTCTTATCTTTTAGTGGTTTGAGGACTTTTTTTTTCTTTTGAAAAAGTAAGGGAGAATTTTATAATTATGTATTTTTGATATGACCCAAAAGTCTTTTCATGTCTGGAAAATGGAGACTTTACTTTAGCTTTATTTTACATGTAGATTGACAAGCCGCCGTAGCTCTTTCACTAGTGAAGTCGAGTGAAGTGTCATTTCAAGAGATAATAAAGTAAAATGGGCCAAATCCAAAAGTAACATGTTTGAAAAAACACATCTGCTTTTTTAAAAGAAAAAAAATGTTTTTAAAAAGGTTTTCATTCTAGAATATACAATTTAATCCTTAGCCCAGCCAACCCAAGAACACCTCTTGATTTGACCTCTCTTCTTCTTTTTATCTTATAATTTGACCATTTACCTCACTTCATTTAGTTATAAAGTAACAAAACTAGCACAAGCATTTCCATGTTTGCCCGTCTATAGCTCACTCTTGAGAGTCTTGACGTTCCACCTTTCAAAAACCATGGTCAGCCGACAAAAATCACATGCACCTAGTTCCCATCAAACTCAAACTTCAAAATCAGATATTTACTGAAAAGAGGCGAACCGTGATTGGTCCAGTCAAGATCACCATACATCAGATGATGCTATAGATAATCTAAGCTCATTCTTATTGGGTCAAAGACCTTGGGAATACCGGAAAAAAAAATAAAGACTTCCAAATCATTTGATGGTATGAGGAAAATATCATTCCAGGTGAATAGAGCGATGAAAATATCGTGATAAGTTGTTCTTCCTCCCTTTTATATACGTTTTGGTAGTGTGGGTCCCACTTAGATCAGCCTACCCAATATAAAATTATAAATATAAGGGTTAGGGTTGAAATTTCACTTCTTATACATTTGTTAGGGCATTGATACATATCAAATGTCCACCAGATGTGCCATGTCAAATCCCAAATGCATTGAAGAATGGAAGAGGGAGAAAGAAAAAAAATAAAATTATCGAGCCAAGGTCCAAATGGGCCTTGCTTGGTTAAACTGAAGACAAATCTTGATTGGGTTACATTTCAAATCTTAATTGACAGTAGCAGATGTGGACCCATAAGATTTTCTTTAGTGGGACGCTATGTAAATAGAAAAGGGAAAATGTCAAGAAAGTATAAAACTTTTGGTCCATTTTCAAAAAAGTATTACAAAGATTTGAATGTTTCAGGATTCTTTCAATCAAGTCCTCTATAACAAAATTATGAGAAATTTAACTACAACAGTGGGGCCACTGGGGATTTATTTCACTCTCTCTTGCCCAGGCCCGTAGGGATTATTCTGGACAAAGGGCTGTGACACCCTCCATTATAAAAAATAAAATAAAAAATCCTCTCCGATAACAAAATTTTGAGAATGATTTGAAGATGATAGGTAGAGACGACATGATTTGAAGATGAACCTGCGACATTTTATACCCAAAACAAATGTGCTACATTGTACCCTTTCATTTGTTGTACAGTCCCATGTTTGTTGGTTTGTTTGGCATCTTTTTAATCCATTTGCTTGACTACCTTAAAAACAGTTTGTTCTTTGATGGTTCAATATTTAATGGTCTCTTTCCCAGAGCAACTCTTGTTTGAGCATTGTGTTCATGTCTCGTATGCCTTGCTCTGCTTTCCCATTTGATTGTCCTATGGATTTTCGCTCTGCCAAATGATGGAGGTTGGGTGTCAGGCTGTGAGCCAGTCATATGAACCTGGCTAATACCAAATTGGCTTTACTACTGTGTAGATGTATTACTCAACCTACCCCACATTGCAAGTAATTGGTTTTAGATCGTAATGAAATTACTAAATCATTTAACTAAGTCCTGTTTTGGTCCGGGTATGGATCCTAGTATTGGGATGTAGACTTGGATCTAGACTCGAATGATCAAGTATGATCAGTTCTTCATTTACAATTTAGGTCCAACTAGACATTACCCTATCCTTTTCTTTAGCTGGTCAGTGGTCTACGTTTTTAAAGCATCCTACATGTAGCATCACTCTTACTTTTTGTAAGTTTCTAATGGCAAGTTCTTTCATTCATTTGCTACGGTGACAAAGGCCCAGATCATTATCCTAACTCCTTGATCAACGGTTGGCAAGTTTTCACCGTCCAAAATGAGTTGCATAGTTGATCCAACGATGTGCAGTCTATTCAAATGGGTGCCGAACGTCGGGACCCGTGGCAAAAGGTGGGGTTTGGGTGGTTCGCTTGGATGGGCTAGAGGTGGGGCCCACACGCCCCGTCCGCGTGAGCTAAGAAGAGGGCTGCCCATCTTTATATGTTCAAATATAAATTAATAAACCTAAGACAACAGGATTTAGATAAAGCATATTCTAAGAGCATCCTTGAGTATCTAGTATTTTGGCATCATATCGTGTATGACAAAATACATGGATTATAGAATTTATTTTTTGGGTATTTTAGTACCCGGCTGATTTCTGTTCTGTGTTAACTTTTGATTGGTATGGTCAAAGGGCCCTAATTTTATTTAACATAAAAGATAATAAAAGATCAGAGTCAATCGCTTGTATTTCATTTGTGGATGGGGTATCATAAACAAACTTCAAATTTCTGTCATATTTCAAGGTTATTATTTTATAGCCTTTGCTGTGTGTATAGGTTATGTCCATTCCAGCTCTAAATATCAGCCTTACATCAAGGTCAAGTGTCTTATTCTAGAGACTGGATTACAGGAGAAAGACCTTCCAGGTATAGCCAATTTGTTAAGGCTTTCACTTGATCTTGAGACTCTCATCATAAAGTTGATCCCTACGTATTCAAGTGTAAGTACCATAGAACTGTGCATCAAGTTTGTTCTCTTATTGGTCTTATTGTTGTCATTATTGTTATCCTGGCTCTGTTAACTTCTAGGCTTTTGAGTTGTTTATTTTGTAGTTTATAAGTCTAAACTGTGAATCATACAAATTTTCAGCTGGATATGAAAGTTCCCATTCTCATACAAGTAGAGCAGTCTGGAGCTCTTTCTTGGATGCAGTTTGTGGGGCACTGTTTTTGACCTCTTAAGGAGAAGTTTGGCTTTTTTTGAAGGTTTGGCATGAGGTTGAATCATTTTGTCTGTGAAGATAATCCATTGAAATTCATGTCTTTCAAAATTTATAAAATATACCTGCTGAACCTTTTTATTATTATTATTATTTTTATTTTGTAATCCATGGTGTAAACAGCTTTTTCATCAAATGTTAGTTCATCTTCAGTTAATGCAGTTGGTTGGAGATTTTGAGTGGTAGAAATGTTTGTAAAAAATTAGTGGATCTTGCATATCTATAGTTACTGTAGAGTCACATATGAGGCTAAAAAGTACATGGTTATGTTAGTTTCCTATTCATAAAGTTTATTGTTGTGGTACCTGTTTAGGGATTCTCTAATGCCGATTTTGCGACCACTATCATTGTAGTTATGCACTTATATTAACCTTTTTTGGCAATTGCTTTTGGATGGTTTGTGTATGTTTCATATTTCAATGTTTTAATGAATGAAGTTTGCAGTCCTTTCTCCTCTGATTCATGTTTGTACAATCGAGTGACAACTTGTGTAGAATTCATTGGATCAATTTATTGATATGATTGGGTCAAATACCACATTTCAAGCTTGTGATATGGTACCACAAGTTGGAAGTGGAGATTGTTCTTGGCCACGTTAAGGTATAACTTGTTGGAGATCATATTTTGTTTAAGCTCTTACTCTGTTACTGTTGTGTAATGGATCCTTGAGGCGGTGGAGAGAAGTTTACAAAATATAATTAATGGTATTAATGTTTCTGCATCGGAACTTTTCCTCAAGGCGAAGACTATGGGATCTTGTTTCTGGAAATAATTCGGTGGTGCTAGATAATGCTTTGGAAAATGCTGAAGTATGTTGGAAATAGAAGATTAAGTGTAGGAACCAACCCGAGAGTTGGTGGTGTGGCATAGGGCATGGGTTTTCTCCCCACATCTTGTGTTTGAAACTGCCTTAAATTCGTCCGGTGTACATTTGTATGGGTGTAGCAGGTGGCACCCAGGGGATTGATTAGTCTTGTTGGGTCAAAGATTTCAGAGATACCCATGTCATAAAAAAAAAAAAAAGGATGAAGTGTCGGAAAGCATTTTTTGTTTTGAGATCAATGAGAATCAAATTGACCTTGTTCAAGGAATTGGTTGTGGGAACACTTGAAATGATGATCATTAGAAAGATCACGGCAAGGGTTCTATTGCTTGACATTGAGGTTGCAATATTGTTGCTCAAGGAAGTAAGGCAATTTCACAATAATTACAAGTGATAATTGGGTTCGATCTGGTTGAAAAGGAAGGTAATGTTAACATCAAAATGAATGATTTGGATGCCAAAGATTATTTTGATGAATGTTTCTCATTTGTTGGGCCTAAAGAAAAATCTAGTTTCAGCATCCGAAATCACTTTTTTCGATATTTTTTTCTTCGACAGTTAGATGTAAAGGCTTTGACAATATGAAGAATGTGGTTGTGGATGTTCTTCTCACGGAAAGTAAGAAGTCATTGTTTGTGATCTTAGCAAGTGAAACCTTTTTGTGAGGAAGACGAGGCTAAATGTTGTTATGATGATTTTGGCATGGTAGCTTGGGCCACATTGGTTATCGAATGTTGAAAATGATTTCTTTGGACAAAATTGATTGACGATGTCCTACTTCTAAATGATATGATGTATAGTATATCCAGCCGTCTTCCATTTGGGAGTTCATTGAACCAGAGAACTAAGCCATTTGAGTTGCTCATTCAGATGTGATGGGGCCAGTTAAAACACTAGGTTATAGTGGTTTCACTACATGTTGGCAATAGTGGAAGACATCTTCATGGACACATGGGTATACCATATAAAGGATAAGAGTAAAGTTGCTCCGAGTTAAATTTAGAAACGCTATCAAGATTTACATACAACAATCCCAAATACTATCTGTCACTAGTAACCACTGACAAAATACCTTAAACAATATTTACTAGAAATGGCAAACACCAATTGATGACGGTGCACAAATAGATTCTGAACACATAATCCCTATACCTTGAAAGCTCGTTGAACTATGAGTTTCACACTCTGGTTGAGGAACTGCTCTTCCCATTTGAGATTTTTCTTCCATTCTTGATCGCCACAAATTACTACTATATGTAGTTTGTTACCAATGGCTATAGGAAGAGGAAGCTTTTGCAACAATCGACAACCATGAACGGTTAACTTCTCCAATGCAGGTAAGTTTCCATTGCAGCCGCACTTCAGCTTTGGTAGCTTCAAGACATGCAACTCCTTTAATTGTGGGAATACGTCCTGCCCTGCCACATCTTCAAACAGCCTCTCCAACTTATCGCAAAATCTGATCTTGAGTGTCTCTCACTTTTCCAAGCAAACACTTAAACAGAAGAGCCTACGACAGTGCTCCAGATATGTGTTTGAGACGAGCAAAGCTTCGTTGACCAACCGTTCCCCAGCACAGAGATTTCAAGTTGGTAAGATCAAAGACCAGTAGAATCTCTAGCCTACTCAATGCCTTAAAATTTCCAGTTGTTCTTCCAGTGGTGATTAAAGATTGCATATTTTGACATCTTTCAATCTGACACTCTATGAGATTATCCATATTTTCAACACCCCGAATGCTGTATGGAATATCATTCGTGCTACTAATCACCAAACACATGCCATTGCTTCTTATGAATTCAGGGAAGCGCTTTGTTCTAGCTACATAAATGTCTTTGTAGATGAAGCGGGTACTGTGGAAAGGATTATCTGCATCCTTAGGCTGCGTTGTCCATAATGATCACATAAGATGACAAAGAATCTAAACTTCTCGAAGTATTTTTCCCACAATTTGAAATTTTTGCTCAAAGTTTGAGATGTTTTATCATCACTTTCAAAGAAACAACATCCTTGGTTGGTATGGAACTCTTCTAATGCCTTAGGTACATGTCAACCTTGAGAAGCTGAAGTTATTAAATCCTTTGATTTTGAAACTTGAAAGTTCAAGCATCTATAAATCTTTAGGCAAAAACAACATCTCCAAGAAGTGACAACCCCTTAATGAGAGTTGAGTGAGATTAGAGGCATGGGTTATATTGAGAAAATAACGATTTTGCCTCATGTGGAGGGACAATTGTGTTAGTTTAGGGAGGGGAGATTTTTCAAGGAGGAGCACCTCAAGATTTTGGAGAGCATGTAGCCGATGAATTGGTAGTGCCTCTAAGGTTGAGCAATTTTCTAGATTGAGTAATTCAAAGTTGGTGAGAGAGGACAACAAGGAGGCTAATGACGTGACGCTAGTGTTTGAGAGGTCGAGGACTAGAAGCCCTTCCATGTTCTGGAAGAAGGCATCTGGTACCTCTTGCAATAGGGGATTTTGAGAAAGAATTAAGGTGGATAGCTTGTGGGCTTTAGGAAGAGGGGCCACATGTGTTGCAAGTGTTGTTATGTTGTTTCCAGCAAGTGATATCCTCTCAAGGTTGTCTTGCTCCCACTCCTCCACTTTGGGAGCCTCTTCAAGTTCCAAATCACACTTCACCAAGAATCTTCCCTGTCGATTAAGAACTGAGATTACCTGGGATCTAACGGATTTGGGAATATTTATCAAATCATATATCGAATCATTTTGTTAATTGTCATCATACCCCAATTCTCAAGCATAGGAAGTAGAGAGAAACTAACACTCATCATCTTTCTCCAGCTCTCAATTGCACCAATAAAGCACTCTGATCTCCAATATAGAACACAAGTATTTGAAAGAGAGACTTTTGGTAACAACAGAAGGTAGGAGTAACACTGCATGACACTGTCTCTACCAATGTTGATCTTGAAGGTAGCTAGCAAGTTTGCCAGTTGCTTACACATATAAGAAAGATGTACATAGTGGGACCTAGCTATCTCAAAATTCTAAACCAAAATTCTACATGTAAAATACATATAAGAAAGATGTTTGGTTCACCGGTTGCCGAGACAAATGATATCACTCAAGAATCATCTCATCAACATCGTCATCAGCAGCAGAGCCTTATTCCATCAGTCATAATATATAACAACCATGATTAAATTATTAACAACCAATCATGAGATCTCTAAAAATAAAATAAAATAAAAATTCTTTATTTTTTCGTGCTGGAAGTAAATTATATATATGATAAATAATGTAGCAATACCTATGACTTCTTCTCACATCCTTTTCATGACATTTAATGGTATTTTTCCTTCTGTTCTTTCAAGTATGTTTTAGAGTTTTGATGAGTTTCAAGGAAAACATTAAGAGTACATTTCAAGTTTTAATATCTCTATTGTTATATTTTGCTTTTCGGTAAGTTTGGGTAGTTAGATTATTATCCAAAAGCAAATACATTAAGTTCATAAATATAATTTTGTACATTTATATTATTAAAATTGCCTCCTTATTTTGTTTTAAAATACAATTAAAAAGATAAAATAAGATATTGGAGCCAGCTCAGAAATTAAAGTAAATATTGTATGATTTTTGTATCTATACAAAAAAGAGCTTTTTATTTTATCATGCATGTATAATGTGCAGGGAGTAAATTATACATGATAAATAATATAGTAATACCTGTGATTTCCTCCCCCAACATCCATTTCATGAGATTTATTGATTTTCTTTACTTTCTTTCATATATGTTTCAAAGTTTTGATTAGTTTCAAGAAAAAAAATTAAGGGTACATTTGAATTCTTTTTCATGAATTTAACTTTTCATAATCAGTCTCCAATTATTGGTGTGGTCTGGTAGCTAATCCATCAAGTTCATAAGTGTATTTTATACTTTTATGTTATTAAAACTTTCTCCTTATTTTGTTTCTAAGGTAAAGGATAAATTAAGATATTGGAGCCAATTGAGAAAGCTAAGGAGATGTTGAGGTAAAATTAATGTTTGATATGAAAGAAGGAGAATCTTGGATCCCCTTTCGACTGAATACTGGTTGGATGAGTAAAAATTGATTAATTAGGAAATTCTGGAATTAAAGAATTCAAATGATCATAGGGGTTTGCGGTTGCACCGGTATTGGAAACAAAGACATTACGAATGAGATAGCAAAACTTGAATGTGAATTATATATATGATTTGTCTGCAGGAGTTTAAAGAAGAAATCCAAGTCAAGCAACTGCCCTGTCTCCAGAATTTTATTGGAGAATGTATTATGGATTGGCTTTAAGTACAACAATTGTTGCCCCATAAGCTTCAAGACGGAGATTGATTTTTTTTTTTATCCATTCTTTTATGGTTTTCCAGATGGATTGTAAAATGCAGTATTGTTTTCTTTTGAGTTTAAGTTTAGCGTAAATTTGAGCCATATATTTTTCTTTTCAAAAGAAATTTCTTTTGTTGTGTTTTCTGGGTGATTTGAAATAGAGAGATTTAAACATCCTTATGTTCATTGGTTTACAACCAGATTTCTTATGTGATGGTGGGTTGTTGTTAGTATGCATAATCCTACATCCCATAAAAGAACAATTAAATTAATTAAATAAATTCAATATAGATTTATTGGATTGAGACTACAGAAGAATAAGTAGTTCTTCACACCTACTCCTACAAAGTCAGTGGCATGAGACGAAGCTCTTGAACAATGAAGTAATTTTTTCAAAAGAACATTCCTTGAACACAAAATGAAGGACTCCTTAAAACAGATCTTTTCTAATTGAAGCATACTCATATGACAACAATAAAATCAGGAGCTGTAGGAGTGCAATTCATCTCAAACCTATATAAGAACTATTGGCAAGCAATCCTATTTGACCTCATTCCGATCTAAAACTGTATGAAATGGTCCTTTTCTTCTGCATCCATTTCCCCAAATTCAAAAATTGGTAATGCAGGAGTTGGCAATAATTCAGTTACTTGGGCAAAACTTAGAGAATTACAATACCTGAGGCAACCCAACCCCCACAATAGAAAAGAAACAAAGAAAATCATAGAATCTTAACATTTCTTTTATGAATAATTCCTCATTATAATGTCGAACCCTTAACATTCCCCTAGAGAGCAGTTGGTACGGCGGAATTAGAAAAGAGGTTAATTACAAGAACTTTTCTTAGGAAAGCAACTTCAGCTGGATAGAAGGGAAAACTCAATTTATTACTCAGTTGTTAACAAAAAATCAAATTAGAATTGTAGAGTATGACTACTCAAAACCGTTTATACCCAACTTAATTATTATGATTATAATTTTCGCTAAGTTGGGCTACTGGTAAGGTGAGATACTTTCCACGGGAAAAACCATAGATTGATCCATGGGCATGTTTGTGATTGTGATACTAATGTGCCAACACCAGTCAACCATTAGTGCATTGGCACAATCCATTTATACTTAATTTAACATAATTAGGTGTTGAGTTAATTCGTATGTGTCGGTAGCCCCAATTTCACTCTCATCAAACCTCTGTCCACCGTTGGATTGAATCTCAAAGAAATTTATGGTTAAAATGTCACTAAAGTTTATGGCTATTAAATCAAGGGATAATATGATTTGACGGGGCTGATTCTTTCTGTTGACTCTTATCCATAAGGAGACATTTTCCATGTGCTCCACCTTCTCCTAATACCTAGATATCTAAGTAGGCCCCACCAGCTGGACTGCAAATAAGAATGATGCAGTATGCTTGTATGTGAACAATGCCTAATTAATTAGTACATTAATCACTCTTTTCATCAATCCCCTGGCGAGCATCACAGGAGAAAAGATGAGTGCTGGTATGGGTAAAACTAAATGAGGGTTTAACTTGAACAGTTATAATCTTAGTAAGGTTGACCCCACATGCGTGGATTTATTGATCTCATTGACCATAAAGTATGATCAAGCTTATATGATTACTACTAATCTTTCTTATCATTCCTGGGCCTAATTTGGGTGCTGGACCTGAAGTTCAGTCCAAATTGCATCTACATGTGAGCCCGGTCATTCGGGATTGATGATGGCACAACCCAAGTTGCATCATGGTCCACACTTCACAATGCAGATTTATTTCTTAAAGAATGATGCATGCTATTGCATTGTTTATTGGATCATTCCTTTAAAGCATGCCCATTCATTAATTAAGTTGAAAATGTGGACGCCCGAACCCTTAATTTATAGTTAAGGTTTGGGTTTGGTTGGCAAGTTGAAGTGCAAGTAACAAGGTTGAGCAAGTTGACATTGTCTATTAGTTAGAGTGGGCTCAATCAAAACCCAACCCTTTCATTAAGTTGGTTTGAAAATTCAACCTTAACATAACGTGGAAATTAAAAGGGTCAACTTTAACCTTGAATAACAGGATCAGGTCTAGGTTGAATTTTTAGCTTCGTCATAAATAACCACCAAAAAAAGCCAGGACAATCTTCACATAAACTTGGCCCAATAGATTAGCTTCGTCGAGTCTAGCACAACTCATGTCAAATTTTGGTCCTAGTACATGGCTGAGAGGCTTGTTTTGGTTTTCAATTCTCTAGTTTGCGGTTTATACCTCTACACAAGTAAGCCCAATTTAAGAGTGAATTGAGTTTGGAAAGCCTTGGAGCATCTGTAGAAAAGAAGCCCAAATAAAAATCTTTTGATATACACCATGATAGAACTCTTTCCACATGAAGCAATAGACAAAAACCTTTATTACATACACCAATCCCATTAACCCAAAAAAAAAAAAAAATACTTCAATCCCAAATACTTAATCATCACTAGTAACACCTAACAAATTACTCACAATATTACTCGAAATGGCAGACAACAATCAATGACAGCACACATAAACAAAAATCAAACACATAATCACTATACCTTGAAAGCTCTTGGGACTTTGAGTTTCACTCCCTGGTTGATGAGCTGCTCTTCCCATTTGAAATTTCTCTTCCATTCTTGATGACCGCTAATTACAACAGTATTTAGTTTGTTACCAGTGGTTGTAGGAAGAGGAAGCTTTTGCAACAATCGACAACCATGAGCCTTCAATTTCTCCAATGCTGGCAAGTTCCCATTGCAGATACACTTCAGCTTTGGTAGCTTCCAAAGAAACAACTCCTTCAATTGTGGGAATACGCCATGTCCTTCCACAACTTCTTCAAACAGGCTCTCCAACTTATAGCAGAATTTGATCTCAAGCTTCTCTAGCTTTTCCAAGCAAACACTTGAAGAGAAGAGAGTAGAGAGCCCATGACAATGCTCGAGACACATGTGTTTGAGACGAGCAAAACTTCCATTACCAAGTGTTCCCCTGCACAGAGATTTCAAGTTGGTAAGATCAAAGACCAACAAAAACTCTATCCTGCTCAATACCTTAACATTTTGAGTTGTTCTTCCAGTGGTGATCAAGTGCTGCATATTCAGACATTTTTCGAGCCGACATTCTATGAGACTATCCATATTTTCAACACCCAGCTGCGATAGTCGGGTGATGGAGTTGTTGCCGCACAGTGAAAGGAATTCTGTATGGTAAAGAACTCCCCGAATGCTGTATGGGACATCATTCGTGCTACCGATCTCCAAACACCTGTCATAGCTTCTTTTGAATTCAGGGAACTGAGCGAAGTATTTTGTTTTGGCTTCATAAATGCCTCTGTAGATGAAGTGGGTTCTTTCGAAAGGGTATTTTGCATCCTTAGGTTGCTGTTGACGCTGATCACATGAGACGACAGAGAATCTGAATTTCTTGAAGTATTCTTCCCACAGCTCGGAATCTTTACTCAAAGAGTCCAATATTTTATCATCACTTACGGAGATACAATATCCTTGGTTGGTATGGAGCTCTTCTGTCGGGGAGTGATTGCAGCAATGGTCCCAATTAAGCGTTTGTGGGAGCCGATCTATCCTATGCCACGGAACAACTTTAAGGTGTTTTGTGCCTAGAAGGTCTAAACGCCTTAGACGTGTCAATCCCCCGAAACCGAATTTATCAAAATCACTGATTTTGGTGCTCGAAAGATCGAGGATCTCTAAATTTTTAGGCGGTAACACCAACTCAAAGGAGCGACAACCCCTTAATGAGAGTTGAGTGAGATGAGAGGCTCCATCTATATTGAGAAAGTAAAGATGCTGCATCATATCGAGGGACAATTGTGTGAGTTTAGGGAAGGGAGATTTTTGAAGAAAGAGCACCTCAAGATTGTGGAGAGCATGTAGAAGATGAATTGGTAGCGTCTCTAAGTTTCGGCAATATGCCAGGGCTAGTAATCTGAGGTTGGTGAGGGTGGACAGTGAGGAGGGTAGTGACTTGATGCCAGTGAATGAGAGGTCGAGGACCTGAAGTCCTTGCATGTTGTGGAAAAAGTCATCAGATACCTCTTGCAAGCGGGGATTTTCAGAAAGAATCAATGTGGATAGCTGGGGGACATTAGGAGGACGTCCCACTTGTCCTCCAAGTGCTGTTATTCTGTTACGAGCAAGCGATATCCTCGTGAGGTTATCTTTCTCCCACTCACCCACCTTGGGAGCCTCTTCAAGTTCCAAACCACATCTCACCAAGCATCTTCCTTGTCGATTAAGAATTGGAACTACCTTGGACACAATGGATTTGGAAACTTTTACAGGCTTCAAAATCATAGACCTGTTCAAAAGCATAGAATTTAGAGAACTAACAACGATGCGCAACTTTTCGATACTCTCAAATGGACCAATAAGGCGCTCTGTTTTCCAAAATAAACCATAATCATTCAACGGACCGCCATCTGGAAACAAGAAAAGGTATGTGTAACACTGCATGAGAGCGTCTCCACCAATGTTGATGTTGAAGGCAGACAACGAGTTCGCCATGTCTGTCGCCTCCGAACGAAGCAACTCCCAAGCCTCATCATCAGACAAGTCCTCCCAACTTTCTTCGATGTTTACATTAGACTTCATCTCGGAACAAATTTGGTCAGAATGACTAGTTATAACAACCTTGCTGCCAGGCCATACCATAAATTCCCATTGAGTAAATCCTATGTCATCAAGATCAATGGACTGTCGAAGATCATCCAGCACGAGCAAAATCTTCTGATTAGGGATAGTGATGAAATTCTTCTCGCCTACATTTGAGAAATCTGCATCCTGAAATATGACTCTAGAGATACTTGTACGCACGTCCCCCACAGAACGTGGCATTCTTACCCACACAATTTGATACAAGGTGTCGCTTCTTCCTTCTTCATCTTCTTCTTCATCGCGGCTTTTGGTAACTTTTGAGAGTTCATCAATGACTTGTCTCAAAAAAACCGACCTTCCTGCTCCCTCCCATCCATGGAAAGAAAACCTTTGGACATTAGGATCTTGCAAGCATTCCCAAATTCGTTGTCTCATCTTCTCAAATGAACCGCCACTCAACATCACCGCAGCCATCTCCTTGTCTTTCAAATTATCTCTGAGTCTCGAGAAAATAAAAGAATTACTTTGTATAAAAAAAGTATAACACCAGAATTATAAAAAAAAAAAAAAAACCAACAGATTTGTGGCCCACCTACTAAGAACCAAATTTGTGGCCCACCTATTGAAAAACTAAACTACTTAAAATAAATGCCTGCCCTTGTATGTGCCCTCTTTAAATTTCCCTTCGATAGGATATGGAACCGTCATTAGATTGATTATGCATAAAATCTATGATTTCTTTATAATATTTTATTCAAATAGTATACTGTATATGATCAATTTTATAAATTGACCAAAACACTTTAAGGCCAAATTTTAGTGTTCCAATAAAAGAAATGGATATATATGTGTTTTAAGTGGTTCAAACTTCAAATAGGTTGGCCACATTTATAGAATCGTGAATTTTTCAAAAATTGGAGTGTGGGATGCATGTACTAAATAAAGTATTAAAAAAAAGGAAGCAAAAATAGGAAAAAAAAAGTGTTTGTCCCCTTGGCATTTTCAAAAGCAGCGTTTATTTGGTAAAATTCTAAATTTCAATAATCTAAAAAGTCGTGAATACCTTTTGAAATTCCAACCTTCTTAGGATTTTTTAATTCATCGATGGAAAGGAGAATTTTTTAATTCCATACAAGGGATAATAGATGGAGATTTTCCAAATCCTCCATACATAAGTTCTATGAGTTATGCTAAAGAAATAGGTCCTAAATGACATGACATCTAAAAATGATTTTACTGGTCAAGACAATGGGCTTTCTCTGTCAATCCTGGAGAGTTTTCTCCTATTTAGTGCTTTAGGAGCAAACATGTGGACCATCTCGAAAGACGGGACCTCCCGTGTTTTCACAGAGTCCCATACAACGAATGGCACCAATGCGCAATTTATAGTACGTAGTGCGTGCGCAGGAGAAAATCATCCCCCACTTATGGATAGGGTTGGGGATCAAAATGGTTGGGGTCCACCTGTGTAAAAATTGCAGAGCTAACTTGGTCATCTTAACTACTTCATCATTGGCACACAAGTTTCGCTCCTTCAAAAAATCAACCCATCAATCCAAAGGTCCCATGCCAGATCCATTCAAATGGGTGATTAGGTTGGCCTCACTAGACGCACACCATGTACGCCTTATTATTATTATTATTATTATTATTATTATTGTAAGGTAAGTATTCACACACACACACATTGACTTGTCCCTCAACATATGTGAGGCAACTGGGGATTGATTATTTGTTGTTTATGTGGAAAGGAGGTGCCTCACCAACTGAGCTACCAGTGAATTGACACTGAAAACCTTTCCTATATATAATGAGCACTATCACACTAGCATCATCCATGAGATCACCTGTTTTTACCACTCTCCGATCAATCCAACCTCCCCCCACACTATCTCCTATAATTAATTGGCACAAGCCCACTGATCCAACTGCCTCTCACCATTGGATTAAGATATAACAAAATGATGCATTCTAAAACTATTAAACTATAAAACATACAAATGCACATACCCATAATAACAATAAATAAGCCATAAACAACCAAAAAATAAAATAACCACATAATTTTGTTACCTTCTAAATAATCATTAGCCAATAACAACACCAAATAAAGGTACTAATTCTAGGGAAAAAAATTACTAACATATATATATAACAAAAAAAAAAAAGTCCGAAGGACTTATTGTGGTCACGACACCTAGGTCCCAATCTATTTTTTAAGATTTTAGATCACTTTGTTATGATTACAATCAATATCATTATACAACAACATCTAATAATAGTTCAATAAATACATTATTGCTTTTATAACAGTCAAATATATATATATATAGAAAAACATATATTCCAAATCCTCCGGACATGAATTCCATGAGTTATGCTAAAGAAACAAGTCCTAAATGACATGACATCTAAAAATGATTTTACTGGTCGAGACAATGGGCTTTCTCTGTCAATCGTGGAGAGTTTTCTCCTATGTATGTAGTGCTCTAGGAGCAAACATGTGGGACCATCACGAAAGACGGGACCTCCTATGATTTCACAGAGACCCATATATACAGTGAATGGCACCAATGCACAATGGATAGTATGTAGTTCGTGCGCAGGAGAAAATCATCCATGTATGTGTGTAGACTATTTCACCTGTGTGGAGTGTTCCCATTCGTACCCTGTTGTGGCCTTCACTTATGGATAGGGTTGGGCATCAAAATGGTTGGGGTCCACCTGCATGTGTCCAAATTGTAGAGCTAACTTGATCATCCTAACCACTTCATCATTGGCCCACAAGGTTTTGTCCCTTAAAAAAATCGTCCCATCAATCCAAAGGTCCCATTTGTGGTCCATTCAAATGGGTGATCAGGTTGGCCTCACTAGGAGCACACCATGTGCACCTTATTATTATTATTGTAAGGTAAGGATTCACACACCCACACACACTAAGAAGTCCCTGACCATATGTGAGGCAACGGGAGATTGATCTTTTGTTGTTTATATGGAAGGGATGTGCCTTACCAACTGAGGTTTAAGTAAATTGGCACTGAAAAAACCTTCCTATATATAGTGAGCACTATCACACTAGCATCATCCAAGATCACCTATTTTGACCACTCTCCTATCAATCCAACCTCCTCCTACTCACCATCTCCCATAATTAATTGGCACAAGCCCACTGATCCAACTGAATCTCACAATCGGATTAAGATCTAACAAAATGATGCCTTCTAAAACTATTAAATTAAACAATTAAACATACAAACATACATACCCATAACAACAATAAATAAGCCATAAAAAAACCAAAAAATAAAATAACCACATAATTTCTTTACCTTCTGAGTAATCATTAGCCAATAACAACACCAAACAAAGGTACTAATTCTAGAAAAAAAAAATACTAACATAAATAAAAAAGCCGAAGGAATTATCGTGGTCACAAACCCAAGGTCCCCACGATCTATTTTTTTAAGAGTTTTTGATCATTTTGTTATGATTATAATCATTATTATTATACAACAACATCTAATAATAGTTCAATAAATACATTATTGCTTTTAGAACAGTCAAACATATATAAAAAAACATATAATGTTATCATCGAAAAACAGCATCAACTAACAAAATTAGCCCAGACCTTAGGAGGTTGTGTTCCAGTACCACTCCTTTCCTCTGCACTACATATATGGGAGTCTTATTCACAAGGGATTTGCGCACAGCAAATCGCAACTTGCATAATATAGAATGATGCTTGGAGGCTTTAAGGATTCTGACAACTCTTCTAATTCTTCTAAAAGTGCAGGGAGTTGGTTAGTTTATATTTTTGCTGTTTGAGGATGTTTTATTTTCTATTGTTGTAATGATGCTTCGGTCTATCTTGTAGCTCTTTGATTTTCTTTTAATGTAATGCCTTCTCCTTGCCAAAAAACTAAAAAAAGAAAAAAGCAGAATATATAGAGATATAGATGCAACCATACCATGCCTATCCCTCTGTGCCCCAAAAGAAAACTCAACAAAAATTTATTAGACGACAGTAGTAGATAAAAATAAATTAAAGGTTATAAACCATAATAACACCATCATATGCTCAGTCAGGGGTGGACCTAAGCTTTGTGGATATGGGGTGTTTTGATCCACAACGTTTTAAAGGTTGCATGGAACATATGGCTCATGCCCAATTCAAGTAAAGTTAGTGCCCCACCCTTAACTCGGAAAATCCTAATAGTAACAGAAAATACGAGATCCAGAGTAGTGGTGATAACAACAACAATATATATATATATATATATATATATATAAAAGAGAAATAATAGAAATACAAAATAATAATAGTAGCAATGGCAGTAGCAACATTAATGATAAATTGATAGTTATAAAGATAAATATTGGAAATCATCCGTGACATTATATATAACAACATTGATAAACAGTAATATTATCAATAATAACAACACTAATAAGACTAATAAAAATAGATAAAAGGAATAACAGAAGTGATAACAGTAAAATGGCCATTCAATTGCTTATGAAAATAGACATTAAGAACTAAAATAAGCATAAACTTTCAAAAAATTAAGATAACAACAAATATAGCTGCCCCCTACTCCTAGGTCAACAAAAAAATAGAATATATATTCATGAAAAATTAAAGTTAAGTACAAAGAATAAATATGAAACATGATACCTACAATAAAATTTAAGAAAGAAATCAAGAAAAAAAAGTGAAAAATAAATAAATAAAATAAAAATATGAAACAATTGAAATAGTTAATAACAGAGGATTTAGGCGCCATCCCGTGCCTCGGCCTCTAAAAAATCGAAAATCAATAAAAATAATCTAAATTAGAATTGATTTGATTTTTAATTATAGTATGTTAATCTCTCTTTTTTGAACCTTTATGGTGTCAAGAAAGCGAATGTAAGCAATTTACGACCTTTTAAGTAGGGTCCATCTATAATCATATAAAATGATAACTTAACTAAATCATAATTCAAGGAAACATATAAATTAAGCTTTTCTAACTTGTTTATTAAAAAAAAAAAAAAAGAATCCCTAATAACTATAAGACTCATTAACACCAAAAAGAGTTTAATTCCTTTTTCTTCATATCATGTACCAAATATTTGAAAAAGGGCTTGACCAGTAAATGAGATTGAAGATTACTCTAAAAGACTAAATGTGTGATCTCAAAACAAATTTAGCTTAGATGATTTATAAAAAAAAAGAGAAAACAATCAATCAAATCAACACAACAATTTCAACCCAAATTGGTCTCTTGTCTCTATCTCGAATCAAGTGAAATTAACCTCATACTAGCATAGGACTCAAAAATTGGCCTTTACCTTATTTGCATCGTTATTTGTTTGAAGAATTAGCCTTTATACCTCTATTTCGCATAGGAAATTAAAGGAGTACCTAGAAATAGGGTTGATCTTCTTTTTAAAATATTTGACATGATCCTTTTCTTTCTTCATTCACTTGCCATCATTTGCTTGAATGTTAGTTAAACTATTTATAACATGGATTGACTTTTATTAAGACCCATATAAGTGAATGGATGACTGTTGTGTTGTTAGCGTCGCATTCAATGAGTAAGAACCACACACCATATCTCTCACATTGGTCATAGTCACAGGATGGAGTCATGACCGCTACCATGACTTATGATCACAATCTATGAGCTTTTAGAATTTTTACAAAAAAAAAAACTAGCTTTGAACCAGAATTAGACAAATTAATTATGAAGAACAAATAATTAACTAATTAGGATGCAATACTTTTTTTTTTTGGACAAAATTACCTTCATGGCAAAACCGTTACATGGATGACGGTGTTGTTACCTGCGTAACGATATTATTAGCCTTATGACACTCACTTTGCATAAATCAAAACCGATGTTTTAGTTTCTCTATCTCCATTTTCATTGATGGCTCTCTTAAGGTTTAAGCCACTCAAAATCAAAATACTTCTATTTATCAGCGCTGGTTCATAACTAACTCAAATCAATGAGACATGAAGTGTTGTGAGAACATAGAAGTTGCTTATTATATATACATAATGCAAGAGAGAACTAAACCTGGAAAAAGAAGAGGGGATTATTTTAAAAAATGACTAAAAGAGCAGATTAGTGTGGGTCTCTTTTGCCTTAAAACAAAGAATCACTATTCAATGTTATTGGGCCCGATCATGTTTTTATTAGGCTGATGGTTCATGCCCCGATTCAGCACACTGGCTTGAAAGTTAGGCCCATACCCAGCCCATTTTCAAAATATATATGTAGTCCTTTTGCGAAAACATGTTAGGCCAGATCGTTTAGTGTACTTAGTCCCCGAGCCAGAACTGGTGATTATAGAGCCCAAAATAAAGGCCCATCTAGGTGTTGTACTAAGGACCTATTAATGAAGCCTAGACTGTCGATGGGTAAGGATGGCCTGTTGGGTCATTAGGCCAGGCCCATTTTAGCCTGAGTTTGGACAGATTCTAGACGCCTGTTGGTCACCCTAAATGTTAAGCCTGTTTAACATATGAGCAAGGCGTGGGTAGGTTTAGGTAGTCCCCTTCAGATTTAGGCTTAAGAGAATGTGTTTAACATATGAATGTGATTAACACAAATCATCTCAACGTACAGTCTAGATCGTTAATCAAGGTTCTCACCCTCGGTAGCTAATATTCAGTCTCATATGCATGGTCTACCTATCAACAATTCAAGCTGCTCAAAATAAATACTCTAGTGACGTCCCTCGAAGTTCACAAACTAAATAGATGGTCTGGTTCGTAAGATTGAGCATAGAATTAAGAATGTGATTAACATAAACTTATACCCTTCTATTAATTATCATATGCATCAATCACGTTCTTAATCTCATATCAAATCTTAAATATTTTTATAATATATAAAAAAGAGCAATTATAAAATTCTAACCTCTAGATTAGATCGTTCAAATAAATTGCCCCACCTCTAGGTGAATATTATCCATCACGATCACATTAATCATTTATAAAATATTTGAATAAAATATTTTATAGCATTCAAATGTTTCTTTCACATGTATCTGACGGTGATCCTGTTTCAAAATTTTTATAAGGCCCCCACGGAAGAGCCTCACGAGCTTCTCGTGAGTGGAAGCCTCAGAGCATGAAGAGTCAATTTTTACTACTATTCTCCTCAGATAAGAGGAGAAAATAAGAGAGACGGAAGAGTAAGAAAAGCAAATGAATTAATTCATATATATAAAGTTTTGGATTTCAAATTCTGAATAAGACAATGCCGACTCGAATGTAAATTAATCAAACTAATTTAAGAGATAAAAGATGGAGATCGAGTCCATACCTGTTTTTCAGGATCTCCAGTAATGATAAATGGAAAAGTTATGAGGGACAAATGAAGCAATGCTAAAAATGGTAGAAGTTGCTTGTTATATATAGATAGAGATATACATGCCATTCATTCCTTACTTGGGAAGTGAGAAAGCCCAACGTGAACAAAGAGAGAGAATAAAGAAAAGAAGAACAAAGAGAGAGAATAAAGAAAAGAAGGGGGAGGGAATAAAGAAAAGAAGAACAAAGAGAGAATAAAGAAAAGAAGGGGGAGGGGTAGTGAGGCCCGGACTAACAATGGGGAACAGTGGCATTCATTCCTTATTTGGGAGGTGAGAAAACCCAACGTGAAAAAAAAAAAAAGAATAAAGAAAAGGAAAAAAAAAAAAGGGTGTGTGGTGTGTGGTGTGTGGGGGTGGGGGGGGGGGGGGGGGGCGGAAAAGCTTATTTTAGGACAAGTTCTTAAGGCTTATGGGTCAGGGTTAGGCCTGGATGGAATTTCGGACCCATGATTTTCATTTGGGAGGTGCGGGCAAGGTCAAGTTAAGAAGTTAAATAAGAAAATAAAAAATCTTAAGGTATTATTTAAGGAGTTTTTCGAATCTGTGGGTGCGGTCACGTAGGTCCGTCCCTGCCTGGATGTTAAGCCTGCTTAATAGAGTAGAGCTTGGGCTCTACAATCAATTCATAGCCCAGCCCACTTGTATAACATATGTTATTTAATATAATTAAGCACGGCTGGTTAGGATCACCAATATTGTCCACCTCAAGGCCCAGGAGTGTGTGAGTTAGAATATTCCTCCTTAGCAAATAATAGTAATAATTATAATAATGATGATGATGATCATAATAACATCACCACCACCACGACTTCTTCTTCTTCTCCTAATATTAATAATAATAATAATAAAATTATTATTATACCATGCGTCTGATCTTTCTAAAATGCTAGAGAGACCCAGTGCGAATTATCCAATGCAGGGCATACTTCTCTCCATAGTACACCATATTCTTTATTATTCTTCTTTTGTTTAGAACATCATCTTTATTCTTAATGTGTTTAATTAAGAAAGGTACCATACTTTTGCCAACACACTTAATGGTTGAGTGGTGTTAGCAGTTGGTACTTTAATTTCACATGCTTATCCACGGATCTGTGGGTCCTCAAGTACCCAATAGCCGAATATGGCTAAAAAAAAAAAAAGAGTAGAGAATTTTACGAGAAAAATCCCCTCATACTCGTTGAAAACCAAAAGGGCCTTCAAATCTTAATATAGACCATATAGGTCCTACTGCCACTTTTTTGTCATTTTTTTCATGTTTTCGTTGAGCGGCGATATCACCGTTGATTTATACATGAAAGGGGATATCACTTTTTTGTCCTTTTTTCATTTTTTCGGTGAGAGGGGATATTCCCGTTCGGCCATTCACAGCTGGGTGGGGATATCCTCACTTATTAGAATTAAAACACCCCATCTAATTGAGTGTTTTGCCTATGCTGGGCAGCGATATCCCCGTCTAACTGAGTGTGCTAATTGTGTTGGGCAGGGAATATCAGGTGGGGTGCCATTTCTTTTCTTCGTCCATGTCAATCTTTAATAGTGCCTCTAGCAGTGTTTATAGGGGCATTTGGTCGGAGGTCCCTCAAATTATGACTTTGTTGCAAACGGTTCACAAAAAAAAGTCATACAGCCAAAGGTCCTCTAATAGCTAATTTACTCTTTCTTTAAATCATATCCCATGATTGGTGGTATATCCAATTAATAATAGTAAACTACCATTTAATTGGCCACGATCAATGAAATCTCATTAATGACATTTTTCAAATAAATTCTAAAAACACACAAGTAAATTTCAAAATAACGCAAATAAATTCCAAAAAACGCAATAACTTCAAAAAACGCAATAAATTTTAAAAAAGCAATAAATCTCAAAAGAGCACAGATAAATTAAAAAAGGCGCAAATAAATTTTAAAAGATCCAAATAAATTTAAAAAAAAGTAAATAAATTCCAAAAGGCAAAAATAAATTTCAAAATACATAAATAAAATTAAAAAACACAAATAAATTTGAAAAATACAAATAAATTCGAAAGAAAGCAAATAAATTTAAAAAAACGCACTAATTTCAAAAAACACAACAAATTTCAAAATAATGCAGATAATTTCAAAAAGACGCAAATAAATTTCAAAAGATCCAAATAAATTTCAAAAAATATAAATAAATTTCAAAAGATGAAAATCAATTTAAAAAGACGCAAATAAATTTCAAAAGATCCAAACAAATTTCAAAAAATATAAATAAATTTCAAAAGATTAAAATCAATTTCAAAAGATCCAAATAAATTTCAAAAAATGTAAATAAATTTCAAAGACGCAAATAAATTTCAAAAGACGTAAATAAAATTAAAAAACGCAAATAAATTTAAAAAACGCAAATATAATTGCCAAAACTAAGATAAACCAATTTTCCAAATTTTAGAAAATTTTTCCAAAAACTCAATTACATTTGTCCAGAACTCAGATAAAATATTCCAAAACAAAAGATAAATTAGCCAAAAATTCAGATAGATTTGTCCAGAACTCAGAGAAATTTGTCCAGAACTCAGATAAATTTGACAAAAAATGAAAAACTTAGATAGATTTATATAAAACTCAGAGAAATTTATTTTTGAACTCAGATAAATTTGCAAAAAACTCAAATACATTTGACAAAAAATCAAAACTTAGATAAATTTGATAGAGATACCAATTTGTTGTGATCGTGTGTGCAGAAGCATGCGATCAACAAGCAAACAAATCAAAGCCACACAAAAAGAACACGGATTTACATGTTCGGTGATTTCACACCTACGTCCACGGGCAAAGATCGTCTTCTTCTTCTCCACTTCAATCAACGCAAAGTCCGGATCTTCACTTCGCTGTCTTGCTGTTCTCCGGTTCCACTTCAAACCTCTCTCTCTGGTTCAGAGAAATTAGAGAATTAATCCAACGGACCGGTCCAATCCTCTTGCAACTGCATGATCCAAATTGATCCCAGAGACTACTATCCTTTCTGGAAACCGACTGCGACGAAAAACTTGTCTGCCCTATTCTCTGCAACTTCTTCGATCAATGGCCGAACCTAGGTTCGAAATCATCTGGTCTGAATATTGATGCAGCAGGGCTCATATTCTGCGATTGCGACCGTTTCGGAATCCTTTGTAAATTCCGAGCGGAACCCAATCTCTTCACTGCTCGTCTTCTTCAACTAGGTTCTGTAACAGAACCTGATGCGCCTCCACATAAGATTTTGCTTGAGGAGGAGAATTTCTTTTGATTGATTTTTTTTATTATTAATCCATAGAATTGTCTCGCTGCCTCACCAACCGATCTACCTGAGTAGGGATGAGCGCCTCTTGGACAAATGGCCAACTCCCCCTTGTGGGTAGAATCGATTCATCACTTAGGATGACAAGTGTCGTTGGGGAAAGACCAAAGGGCTGGAACGATTTCAACTATGTAAAAGTAGCCAAGAGGCACCAATGGATAGTGTGGGACTGGCAGCGATGTCTGCGTATCGTTCTCCGGCCTAACAGTGAGGGTAGCGCAAAACCTGATTGAAGAAGAAGAAGAAGAGGGAGAATGGAAGATTCAAAATTTAAAGTTTTAAGATTTTATGCCTAATCAGTTGAAAGGGCAAATCGGTCATGAAAATGTATGAGGTGGCGTATCTAGGGACCTCTCGCCATGAGGTGTTGTATCTAGGGACCTTTCGCCGAAATATGTCCAGCTGCATGGACTACAAGCCTTAGAGGAAAAGTTGATGGACTGAAGGCCTTACAAGACCTCTATGAGGGACCTTTCGCTAATTTTCTCTTGTTTATAAGGATTTAAGAAGTTTTGAGTAAAAGGAAATTCCATTTGTTAGGAGAATTGCACTACAAATTCATTATCAAGTCAAACAAACAATTTTGATTTGGTGAAGAGAGTTTGAAACAAGTGTCCTACTTAAATGGGGCTTTCAATGTCCACACTAGGCAAATTGAACCATGGAATCGTATGAGGCAAGAAGAATATGCTATATATACAAATGACTTGCTTGTTTGGTAATTCAAAGATAAATATAAAGTGCTTTTGGTAGCCATCATTTACCAAAAGAATTCCCTTATAGGTGAAGGGTAGCAACATGGCCTAGTTGGGGTTGGCCATGGTTGAGGGAGAAAGAGGCAAGGAGGAAAAAAGGGGAAAGAGAGAGAGAAAAGAAGTAACTTGGAGTCACATTGTGGTGGCTGGTGCTCGCTATTAGCGCGGGAGAGCAGAGGTTGAAGACGAAAAAGAGGAAGAAAAAAAGAAACTTGTGGAGGAGAAGAGAGGAGAAAGAAGAAGAAAGGAGGGAAGCTCGTGGCGGAGAAGAGTGGAGGAGGAAGAAGAAAGAATAAGGAGGAGAGAAGAGGAGGATGAAAAAGAAAGCTCATGGGGAAGAAGGTATTTTGGGTGGGTATTAAAGAACATGGGATTCCCCGCTCAGGAAATTTAAAAAAATAGAAAATTAGAAAGGGCCCTTAGGACTTCTATGGTGGATAACTGTACTTCGGGTCCTTTTTGGTCTCCACTCGATATAAGATGATTTTTTCCATAAAATCCTCAAAAAGTATCATACTTCTATCGTTGTTCTCCCATGTGTAAAAAGTAACTTTTCAATTTTCTGATACCCCTACCCCAACGATGGGAAATGGATTTACATACACAACATGAAATTATGTCTTTTTTTTCTTAACTCTTCGTTGAGAAAACTTTGTTACACTAAACTATATGGACCAGCATGCTATTAATATGAAAAAGATCAGTTCGTCCCGCCAAACATTATATGCATTAAGAAATTGAAAATATAATAGTAAACAAGAAGAAAATCATTGTTTTTAACTGAATGGATAAAAACATCCAAACAAGTCCAAGCTTTTAAACACTTTGGTATTTTTGGTAACCAAAGCCACATTGACATGCCTCGCATGCGGAATTTCACTCTAGTTTGGATAACAACAAAAAAAATGTCGTTAATCCAGTGTATTTTATTTTTTTAGGGAGAACTTCAAATAAGGCCTTAACCTTTTGCCATGTTTCAAAAAGGACACAAGTTTCATGACTTTTCAAATTGACGGCTAAATTTTCCACTAAGTTTTCAATTGATTTCATTCCAGTAGGACTTGGAGCAAGGGTTAAGGATTTGGGTAGAAAATTGATTTGGGTTTAACGATTTTTGGATTTTGTCCTTTTTTAATTGATTAGAGTACTGGGATTTTGAGGATTTTTTTAGGGCTTCTACAAAACTTTGAGATTTTTGGCTTTGGGTTTTTGAGTTGATTTGAGCATTTAGAGCTTTTGTTGTTGTCAATATCTCTCTCACTGTGTACTGATTCTCTAATGGGAATTGGTTCCGAGTTGAAACCGGTTCGTATATGAATCCGGCTCAGAACCAATCCATTTACATCTCTATCAGCTTCCTCATAATGAGCAATCGCAACCAGGAATATCCTCACTATAATCGGCGACATGTAGTGGCTTCTGAAAGTGTGACATGGTTTTAAATGAAGGATAATTTGGATATTTAAGAAAAATGAGATAAAAAGTCACCATAAAATACTTTTAAATGGTCAGATATTCTTAATTAAAATTTTATGGAAAAAATTAGGTTCCATAAATGGACGTGCACCGGACAAGAAGTGATGTGAAAATAATCAGCTCCCATTCTTTATTATCAATTGAGTCTCAAAACTTCTGGCGAAATTAAAGGCAGTACTTACTAGTTGTCATCGTTGATACCGTAAAAGGTCAAACAAATACTAAAAAATTCATTTAAAATTCTCAAAAGCACACAAGATATTTTATTTTATATTGATATTCTTTTTTTTTTTCCTTTCTTTTTGTCGTTTGCTCAGGTGGAACTAATGTTTTAAAAAAAATGTAGCTATACAACTAAATCAATTGGTGGGACCCACCTTCTTAAAAATCTTAGATGCTAACATTGTAACCTTTCATTGTATAGGGATTTTCTCGTGAAATAAAGGTAAAGTAAATAATCAAATTAAGAGAAAATGAAATATCGGGGAGTTATGGTGGTCTTTTATTTTCAGCGGATTGGTAAGGGATTTTTTTGACTTTTTGTGTAAAAAATAAAATTTTCTTATCTTTTAGTGGTTTGAGGACTTTTTTTTCTTTTGAAAAACTAAGGAAGAATTTTGAAATTATATACTTTTGATATGACCAATGGGTCTTTTCATATTTGGGAAATGGAAGCTTTACTTTGGCTTTATTTTACATGTAGATTAACAAACCGCCGTAGCTCTTTCACTAGTGAAGTTTGGTGAAGTGTCATTTCAAGAGATAATAAAGTAAAAGAGGCCAAATCCAAAAGTAACATGTTTAAAAAATACACATCTACTTTTTAAAAGAAAAATAAAGTTCAAAAAGTTACTTTTACATGTCACTAAATGAGAAAAAAATCACTTTATCTAAAAAAAAGTAAAACAATTACATTCTCATTTTACCAAATGACAAGAAAATAGCACTTTTTTATTTGACCCCTATTCTATTTTTATCTTTTGACCATCTACCTCACTTCATTTTAACTATGAAGTTACCAAAGTGGCCCAAACACTTTCATTCTTGAATATACAATTTAGATGCCAGGCCGAGCCCGGATAATCCTTAGCCCGGCTCACAAACCCCTAGATGATATCTCCTTTTTTTTTATTTTATATATTTTAATTTGATCATTTATCTCACGTCATTTTAATTATAAAGTAACAAAACTCGCCCAAGCATTTCCATTTTTGCCTGTCTATAGCTCACTCTTGATCGTCTACCTTTCAAAAATCATGATAGGCCAACAGAAATCACATGCACCTAGTCTTCATCAAACTGAAACTTCAAAATTAAATATTTATTAAAAAGAGGTGGGCCGTGATCCGTCCACTCAAAATCACAATGCATCAGATGCTGCGATAGATAATCTAAGCTCATTCTTATTGGGTTAAAGACCTTGGAGATACCCACGTCACAAGGGGGAAAAAAATTCCAAAACGTAACCACTTAGTTGAAACGGTTTTAAAAAAAAAATTCACAGGCCGGCTCCACTAAGGAGCCTCACGAATTTCTCGTGAGTGGTAGCCTCAGAGCATCTCTAAAGATCCTTTTTTCTATTTAGATATTGTACTGACAGCGCCTTTCACGTCGGCCTTTTTGGCTAAAGATGAAAGAGAAAATATCTGATACTTGTCTGAATTACCGACCATTTCATTTCCTCAACCAAACAAGAGTGAGAGTCAGTGAGTGAGACACACAGAAGAAATCAGTCAAGAAGAAGAAGAAGAAGAAGATGCGAGTCTTTTCGTTCTTGGATCGATCCGCTCGA
Source organism: Cinnamomum chago (assembly GCA_038049695.1). Classification (NCBI taxonomy): domain Eukaryota; kingdom Viridiplantae; phylum Streptophyta; class Magnoliopsida; order Laurales; family Lauraceae; genus Cinnamomum; species Cinnamomum chago. The sequence continues at coordinate 1,933,340 of CP142457.1, forward strand.
ACGTTCAATCAATCTCCTGCAATTTCTAAGCTTCTGCTTCTTCTCACTGCAACTGCAACTGCAACTGCAAGGTCTCTCTCTTGCCTTGTCTTTAATTTCTCTTCCAATTTCGTTGGTTTTTTCTTCTTTTTTTTTTTCGATTTGTGGAGATCTCGATCGGTTCTCGAAGCTTTCTGTCTGCGAGATTTTTCGGGCAAATGATAGCTCTTTTGAAGGTAATACACGAGCGAGGATCGTACAATCTCTCTCGCTCGCACGCGCGCCAGACCGTCGCACGTGTGGGGTCCCTTCCATTTGGGATATTGTTACAGATTCATCTCGGGAAGATCTCATGAGAATTTTTAAATTTCGAGTTTCTTTTGTCTGGATTGGATTATAGGGAAAAGTGTTCAAAAAACATATATTTTTTTATGAATTTCTCGCGTCTTTTTGGTTGAAAATATCGAGATGCTGTGAGGAAAATATCATTCCAGGTGAATAGAGTGAAGATGAGAATATCGTGATATGTCGTTCTTCCTACCCGTTTATTTCTTTATTTATATATACGTTTTGGTTGTGTGGGTCCCACCTGGATCTGCCTACCCTATATAAATATAAGGGTTAGAGTTGAAAATTCACTTCTTATACATTTGAAATGTCCAACTATGCAATGGCAAATGCATTGAAAAGAATGAAACAAGGAGGGAGAAATTTTTTTTTTTTTTTTTTTGGGTGAGCTTGATTAGGCTCGATTCAAACATGATGGTTTCACTTTCATGAGCCAAGCTCCAAATCGGTCTTGCTTAGTTAAACTGAAGATAAGTCTTGATTGGGTTACAATATAAATCTTTATTGACAGTCGTAGATGTGGACCCATAGAATTTTCTTTAGTGGGACACTATGTAAATGGAAAAGAATATGAAGATAAAACTTTTGGTCCATTTTCAAAAAAGAATTATGAAGATTTGAATGTTTCAGGAAAAATATATATATATATAAGTTTTTTCCAATTCTTTCAATCAAGTCCCCTCGATAACAAAATTTTGAGAAATTGCATTACCACATTAGGCCCACGAGGGACTTCCCCGGCCCTTTTTTTAGGAATTATTCTGGCCCTGGGATACCCTCCATTAAAAAAAAATTTTCCTCTCGATAACAAAATTTTGAAAAATGACAAAAACGCCCTCATGTCATTTTTTTTCAAAACTTTTCTTTAATATATGATAGAGAAATGACGAAGTCCAAAGCAAGCGATCTAGTAGGGCCCACTTTAAGAAACTTTATGCATGGATGGTTATAAAAGGGAGATTTCTAATGAGTAAAAAACTCATTAAATGGTTATGATCATTAAAACCAAAATGGCCAGTTTTAAGGAAAGAAAGAAGTTAAGGAAAATAAAATAATAAAAACCTATCATAAGGCCAAGGATATCTTTGTTATTTCGCAAAAAATTTCTACACTTTTTTTAAAAAATGAGTGGAAAGTTTTATACATTCTTGAAAATTTCCATTTTTGTGTGTGGGTTCATCTAAATATTGATACACACACACAGAGGTTGAATATTGTAGTTTGATTGCACTTTCTTATTACGATTCCAGCTAGATCCTTGGATTGGAGAACTTTATATATTTTGTATTTCTTTTACATCTTTTCTGTTTGCATTTTTGAAAGTTATTTCCACTCCATTGGCTATTGCAGTGGTGGAGTTTTTATTGCGTACTCAGAACCAAAAGCAAATGGTGTTGAAAAAAGTAGTGAAACACCTCAAGTGAATTCCAGGAAGCAGAGAGTGGTAGTCTTGGGAACTGGATGGGCTGGCACCAGTTTCTTGAAAAATCTTGACAGTTCCATGTATGATGTTCAGGTGGTGTCACCTCGTAATTATTTTGCATTCACTCCTTTGTTACCCAGTGTTACTTGCGGTACAGTGGAAGCACGCAGTATTGTTGAGCCCATTCGTAACATCATAAAAAAGGCAAGTACAAACAATCCTTAATAGAAGTGAGTATCCATATATTTGAACTTCAATGATGATATTTAAACTCCTAAAATTTGACCCATGAAATCATGTATGCAGTGTTTTAGCTAGAATAACCAGTAAATTGTGCATATATTTGAACTTCAATGATGCTATTTAAACTCCTAAAATTTCACCCATGCTTCTAAACTTGCTGAAACCATGTCCGCGGACCTGATAAAGCTGGTTTTAGCTTCAAATGATCCGAAAGTATCCACTGAAAAATGCAGAAATGTTTTCCTACGAGCAACCTTATATGCAGTCTAGCTCCTTGGGGCTCATTTGGGCTCACCTTTGATCAGTGCAGGCGCTTTCACACTCTCGAGTCTCATCCCTCCATGATGTGACACTAGGCCCAATTTCACTCTCATCAAAACCATTATGGCATTATCCACCATTGGACTGAATCTCTAAGAAATCTATGGTTAAAAGAACACTAATCTTTATGGCTATCAAATCAAGGGCTAGGATGATCTGCCGGGGCTGGTTTTTTGTACCCTGCACGCACTGATTATCAGTTGTCTGGGCCCCATGAGCTGGAAATATGCAGTCTCCTCGTCGGAGAGCATTACCCCTGAAAAATGAACACATTAGGAATCTGTTTCAGCTGACTACAATTGCAACTTCTTGTTTCTGCTGCTATGAGATGGTTTCAATGCATTTTGACATAATCCTTTCAGTACATAATATACTAACAAGAGGAGCTCACACCTTGATGATATAGTTTGATAGTGTAGTAAACCTATCCTTTCTTTTAGTATTTTATTCACCTCTTTTTCAGTACATTTTGACACATAACAATTTATTTTCAGCAGGTCACAACAGTTTTGACTTTGGTGAGCCATCCCACAGCGTAGATTTAAAACATTAATTTTACCAGCTAAACATTTATTCTTGGGCATGCTTCTTTTAATGAAAGTAGCCATTCAAAAATTTTTTTTTTTTTTTCTTTGGCATGAATATTTATGTTATTCTTTTTTAAGAGTTCCCTTAATTTTTGAAACACTCACCAACTTAACTTAATATTAATGTCAGGGTTGGCTTTGTTGTAGTTAGGCACTTGTGTTTATCTTTACATAGAGTTAACTAACTTAGTCTACTTTTTGAAAAATTGTTATTTTCTTCTTTATTTCTTTGGCAGAAAAGTGAAGAAATTCAGTTTTTTGAAGCTGAGTGTGTGAAGATTGATGTGGCAAACAAGAAAATTTGCTGTCGCTCCAATCATGATGTGAATTTAGAAGGGAAAGAAGAATTCCTTCTAGACTATGATTACTTGGTGATCGCATTGGGAGCCCGGTCGAATACCTTTAACACTCCAGGTGTGATGGAGAACTGCCATTTTTTGAAGGTAAACTTGATGTGGATTGGTTCAAGGCCAGTAACCAAATTTTCAAATAAATAGAGAACTTTCAAGGAAAAATTTGTCATTTGCCCAGGGCCACACCCAATTGAAAGGCCATTGGGCCATTAAAAAAATAAAGAAATAAAATAAAAATAAAAAAATCCACGTGACTTCCACTGCCTGAATTAATTCGCCTATAGTCAATAAACCGCCGATTTATTTCGAAGATTGATCATTTACTTTAAACTAAACAGTTCCTCATGCTGTAGTTAGCTGGACCCTGGTCAAACATGTGAAAGATTTGGGGGTGATCTCCACCAGTTAAAACCCAACTGATGACTGATCCCAGGTATTAAAATAGACTTACACTGATTTGTTGTGTATGGCAACAGAATCCATTCTTCTCAAATCTCATCAAGATAATTTAAGGTTGGAGAGGCTTGGTCATTGTTTGGTATACTTCTCTTATACCAATACATGATCGTGTGTTGTGTTGCCTACCTTTGATGTATCTTGATGTTTTTCCATCTTAATAAAATTAACAGTTACCATGCAAAAATTAAAAAAAAAAAAAAATCTAAGGTTGGAGGGGACGGTGAAATCTTATCTGAATTATTTCTCTTACACTGTGGTCTGCCTTATGTGAAATGTGTACTAAACTTTGATGCCAAGATGTGGTATGGGTATGGCGGAGTTCTCTGCAATGGATATGTTGGCGACACTGATTTTTATATAAAATTGAAGTTTCAGATATGATACCAGACATTTATGTCACAAACTTTTAGTATCCGGGTATCATAGGTACCAAGCCTGCAACTAAAATGTATGACCTCACATCAACAATTCAAGTGCGCAAAACAGGTCTCATCATACAATGAGCATCTCATGATGCTAAATGATGGGTGTTACAAATCCTAACACATCAAACTTCAATGTACCAAATAATGGTCTAGTAAACTCAGAAGATAAAATTGAAGCCTTACACTAATCAGTTAAAATTTTCTTAAACATATACGGTTCTGCTCCATCGTTAAAGATTTGTTGAGATTACTAGAAAAAGGCAACATTTAGTTGTTTTTTTTTTTTTCTAATTCTTTAGTATATGAACTGAAAATCATGGAATATGGTTGATACATCACATGTAGCATGCCAATATGCTATCTATCCTTTTGGTTTTGGGTGTGGCTGCTACGGACCTTGATAGCATTTTAGAACCATGGCCAGTTCATAGAATGACCATTTCCCTAATATCTCCCTATCAGATGATTCTTGCTGTCCAATTGCTACTTGAAAGTTGACAATTCAAGCTTGTGATCCATCCTTAATGTGGGTAAGTCGTATCAACGGACAACGGTAGAATCCATCATTTGAGCTGTTTGGATAAACAAAAGGTTGACTCCAAGACTGCAAACATTGCATGATTTAATGTCTTTTATTCTCTCCTTTGGACTTTTATGCATATTAAAATTGCTTCCTGCATGGTGTTTGCATGCAGTGTGAACTTTTACTGGCAGTTCAGAAATGCAAACATATTTTTGTGCAGGAAATAGAGGATGCTCAGAAGATCCGTAGGAGCGTGGTTGATTGCTTTGAAAGGGCCAACCTTCCGAACCTAAATGAAGAAGAAAAAAAGACAAACCTTCATTTTCTAATTGTAGGTGGCGGTCCAACTGGTGTGGAATTTGCTGCAGAGTTGCACGATTTTGTTCATGAAGATCTAGTAAAGCTATATCCCATGGTGCGAGATCTAGTCAAAATAACAGTTGTCCAGTCAGGAGATCATATCTTGAACACGTAAGGAAGAATGTGTTTCTCTGATTCTTTTTTTGTTACTGATCTTGTGTTGACAGTGAGTGGCTCCATTGTTGAACTTTCAGCCCTATAGACCATGGACTAAGCCTCAACTTATTTTTTTTCCGACCTGCCAAATTAATGGGCTGGCTCAGACCTAGATGTATTACATTTTCCACTGCAGTCTGATCTAAGCTGTATACATGCCAAATTATGTAGGGTACAGGTCTAAACATTAGAGCTTGTAATGAAATTTCCTGGGTCTGGACCTGAAATTTTGGTCCCATAATGATGCAGGCCAGGTCCATGATTGGCCAGCCCATTGGGCCCATGCCCACTAAAGCCCATTAAAGAAGATTTCCAGTTCTTTTTGACAATATGTCATCCAATTCTATATTTTCTAATTTTTGGTGTGGCTAAATTTTAGGGATAGTAGTGAGATTAATTAGAAAGTTTTATCTTATTTGATTTAGTGTTTTTTTTTAATAAGAGTTCCCAAATTAGAGTTAGAGTATGACGCTTATATAAAGGATTGTAATCCCTTCCCAGGGATAAGTTCTATTGATTAATAAAATTTCTTCGTAGCGTTTTCACTCGGTTGTATGTCTTCGGTGTGAGACCAAGACAGTTCGATCCTATGGATCCCAATCCCTAAGCATTTGGCTTAGAGATTAGCCCGTTGGCTATTCTTCTCCTACCCGTGCTGCGTCAAATAACTAAATGATTGGATTCAGGATGGCTCTGACTCATCCTGATCCTGGTCCATTGCCACTTGTATTTTATGTAGTTTTATTGCATGGTAGTAGCTGGATCATGGTTTTAAAACTCAGACTTGGCACCAACCAAGTCAAGTCACCCCTTCAGTCTTTGATCAAGTCTTATGGGAAGAAAGGCCAAAACTATTTCCTTTTCCTTGAATTTTCTTGTTGCGAGAAGATGTCGGATGGTTTTCATTTCCTTTTGCACTGAATTTGGAATGTCAAATTCACATTTAAAGATTGGAGGTATTTTTGTAGCAAAAATAAAAGGAGAGAGAGAGAGAGGTATTTTTGTAGCAAAAATAAAAGAAGAGAGAGAGAGAGAGAGAGAGAGAGAGAGAGAGATTTGAGGTATTTTTCATTTGATTGAAAGAAAGTCAAATGCGACCTTCTATTATCACTTAAATGCATTTTCAAAGCCTTCTCCCAACTATGTTGGGGTCAGCTACATGAATTTTGTTTCTCCATTCTGATATATCTTGAGTCAAATCCTCAATAAATCGCATGTCTTCATATCTATTTTTACTACCTCCATCCATGCCCTCTTCGGCATACCTCTTCCTCTTGGTAGGTGATCGACCTACATAGTCAAAATTTTCCTTCCCGGTGCAATTGTTGGCCCGTGTTCGACATGCCCAAACCATCTCAAGTGTGTTTCTCTAATTTTATTACCTATTAATGATACACCTAAATGCTTTCAAAAGCACTCATTTCTAATTTTATCCTTCGTAGTTTTACCACACATCCACCTCTACATTCTTATCTTTGCTACATCCTTTTTGTGCATATGTTATTTCCTGATTGGCCAACGTTTTGTTCCATAGGTCATAGCCCGTCTAATTGTTGTCTTGTAAAAATTTCCCTTTAATCTTGCTGGCATGCACCGATCACAAAGCAATCCAAAAGCAAGTCTCCACTTCAACCATCACGCTTTTATTCTATGTTCGGCATTTTCATCAATCTCACCATCCTTACTACTTATTGAGACAAGCTAACGAAATGAATCGCTTTGCGGTGGTCTTTAATTCTTATAGTAGTTTAAGCTCTTTGTATATGTCCACTGAAGTTGTGATCCATATATTTTATCTTTGTATGGCTTATTTTAAAGCGTTTGGATTCTAAAGCTTCACGCCATCTCCCACGTTTTGCATTCACACCATCTCTTGACTCATCCACGAACACTATATCATTTGTAAGCAACATATACAAAGGTCCCTCCTCTTGGATTCTAAATAATTCAAACGCGTGGCTTAAATTTTTAGGACATCATTTTCAGTATTTCTTTGCCATTAACCATGAAGCTTTGCTTGCTCTTCTTGTAGCTCCTCTGGAAACATGAGCAATTAGTATCAACAAGAACTTGCAATAAGTTATTGTTCCATCTGATGCGCGATTTTATGTTGTTTGAGATGTGAAACATTTGGAGTCATGGTAGCTTGGATGGGTTAGAAATTTTGTAGGAGAGTATCTGTTACCATTATGGGTGCTGTTGTAATTCTCCTTAATTCCCTTTTACTTAATTAGGATACATGATATGGGACAAAACTCATTCTAGCTGTGTCTCATTTTTCTTCAACTCATCCTTTGATAATGTCTTCATGGTAACAAGTGAGTCAACCCATCAAATTTCAGTCTTCCATTGAAGATCGCTTTTCTGCCTTATACAATTAAGATCACTCTTTCTCTGTTTCTTCTGCCGTATTTTTCTTTGTTTCTTTCTTCCATCTGATTTACTTATTTACCCTAATTATAAGCTTAATTCCACTAACATCTATTCCCTTTTCTTTTCATCACCATTGTCTTTATAGTTTCATCATCATCATCATCATTGTCTTTCTAGTTTAATCCCATGTACATCTCTCTTTTATGATTGTCTTTCTAGTTTAAATCCCTTGACATGTACATCTCTCTTTTATGATTGTCTTTATAGTTTAATCCCCTAGTTTCCCTTTAATATTCAAATCTTAGTACTTTCTTCTTCCTTCCCCTTTACCCTTGACAGAATTCCACAAGAGAGAGATAAGACATTTGGGATGAAATCCATGTCCTCCATTTGAGAAGTCGCAGTTTATAAACCCCTTTCTTGTATTCTTGATTACAATCATTTTGACTCTGGATAATCCTCTTTTGCAATGATAGGTATCTCTAAAATATATGGTACACCCAAGGTGTACAGAACCTACAACAAAGTTATGGTCAAATTGTGATGCTTGGGAATCAACCAGTAGCAATTTGCAAGTGAAGAATTGATTTCGATTCGCAGGGAATTGAGACTCTATAACCCAAACCCATGGTCAAACCATGTTCGGTCAAGGCCAAACATGGGTTGGCCATGGTGGAATCACCACCAACAGCCCATGACCAGGTGTGGACATGTTATTTTTTGCACCCCTTTGCAATATGTGATCATGATGATGAATCCCCTTATAATTCTATGGTATGAGTCCCATTCGCATACACACATTAGATCAAATTCATACATAGGTTTAGTTTTATGGATTCAAGACTAGAATGAACTAGAATCAAAGGAAGAATTCATGCATGTGAAGTCAATCAGGTTTGTTTACTTGCCTCATATGTCGAATTTGTCAAATTCCTTGTGTTTGATCTACGCCCTAAGTCAATTCCCTTTTTCTTGTTTCCCCCAAGTCCAAGCTAGCTAACGTTTCCAATTCGCAAAAACCTAGGTGAGAGAAATTGATTGGGCGTGTGATGAGAGAGAAGTAAGAGAGAGAAACTAGAGAGAAAATACATAGAGAGCCACAAGAGAGAATAGCCAGAGAGAGAGAGGAAGTGGAAATGGGCACACAAGCCTTTCTATAAATCTTGGGGTCCCACTTTGTGTCTCGTTGGGATTTCCTAGTTTAAGACAGGGTCTCTCTCTTATATTTACTTAAATTGCGACTCTAGAGGCATTTTCTAATTACATTATGGCTTATTTAATCCTACTGCAACCTTTTTTTTAATCCCACTGCAGCTTAAAGTATCATTAGATTATAATTTGGGATCAGGTCCTTACATCTATCTTGAGCTTTCAAACATATCATTAGATTATAATTTTGTCATTTATAGATTGTAATCAGTCAAATTTGGGGATGTAATCAAAGCACCCATCGGTCTATATAAAGAGGATGATATCGATACCTCACATTGGGTCCCACAATTTTCCACCCATCTTCTTTGTGTTCTCTCATTTTGTAGCATTCTCTTTTAATCTTCACAATCCACCATTGGCGACCGATTCCTAGTTATTGTTGAATATCATTATCTTGTATGCATTATGCACAAGTTGACATAATCTGTATCTCAAGGTAACATTCAGTCGAAAATTATATTAAGAACATTTATCTGCAGCAGATGATTTTCTTGAAGTCATTCAGCATGTTGTGCCTTCTTGCTTTTGGATTCTTTTATTGCTTGAGTGGTTTCAATGCAGCACTTGTGTTTGTTATAGCACTTGACTTGGGATCTTTTATTGCTTTCCATTAAAAAAAATTCACCGACAATTTTAGAGGTGCAATTTCTGTAGGTTTGATGAGAGAATTAGTTCATTTGCTGAAGCAAAGTTCCAAAGAGATGGCATTGAAGTCAAAACAGGATATAGGGTTGTTAGTGTATCTGACAAGGCCATTATAATGAAGGCAAAGGCACAGGGAGAGATTTCTTCTATCCCTTATGGAATGGTTGTATGGTCCACTGGTATTGGGACTCGTCCAGTAATAATGGATTTTATGGAGCAAATTGGTCAGGTTTGTTGGTCTAACCTCTTACTCTTGTTTTGCCACCTACTCCCATGGTCTTTTGGTTTTCCCTTTATATCAGTTACTACTCACAAAACTTGACTTAATTGTTTTTCATGTTTGGATTACTGTTTGTTTTGAGTCACAGTTTAGGGTCCTTTGTTGACAACTATAGCATTTAGCAACTCACTTCTCCTCCTCCGATTGTAGAAGGATAGGCGTGCTTTAGCAACTGATGAATGGCTGCGAGTCAAGGGATGTGAAAACGTATTTGCACTTGGTGACTGTGCCACAATACATCAACGTAGAGTAATGGTATGTGTCGTCGTGTAGCCATTAGCTGGGTAATTAGTGTTGCATTCTGCAAACGTCTGCTGAGGTCACCTTTCAAAAAAAAAAAGGACACCCGGTGAGGTTACATTCTCGTAAGCATGCTGTTTATGTAATTATTATTACTATTATTGTTTTGATATATAGACACGCACACACCCAATTGATCACCCGGGAGATAATGTATGGGCAACATGCATAAATGAGCGCCTCCATCTTCATTTTGTTTCACACAGGTCTTTTGGCAGGCACCTTCTCAGATTTCGTGTGGATCAAGATTTTGTACCGCATGCCTCTTATCTATTTTTGTTCACAGACTTCTTGCCAATTTTTATGTACAGATCTGTAGGGTGCATATCTTTTCTCTTTCTTGCATCCTTCAGGTCTCATCTTCATTAGGATCCCTCTTGTAGTATGATAGTCTGCATGACCATATGAATTAATGGTTCTCCTGTTGTATCGTAATCTGCACGCGTATAGTTTATCTTTCACAAATAGGACTAAAACTAAAGAGGAATCTTTGAGTCCTAGTATAGCAAAATTTTATATTACCTTGACATCTCATTCTGTAAATATGGGGCCCAACATCTATGATCTAAAATTTTCATCAGATTGGTCCTATCTGTGAGAAGTGAAAAGAATCCTAAAGAAGATCGACAAGTTCCATGACAATGGGAGACAATCACATGGTATTTATAATAGAGTTTGGATACAGATTTGCTAGCTAGGAAGAAGGAAAATATTATTGTGATTGCAATCAAGGATCAAAATAATGGTTGCGGTCTTACGTAGCAGTATTTTGGAACCATACGAGCGTAGAGACAACTTTAGGAAGGGCTATTGAGGAGAAGAAATAGGAAAAACAATGTTTTAAATTAAAACTACTTGGCTCTGTTAGATTTTAGACCGGAGCACCGCTGTTTGCAAATTAGTGTAGCGGCCTCAACCGCTATAGCTGATAATACGGCTGCTATTTTGAATCATGATTGCAATCACAAAGGATTATGCCTATCGACAATATTTCATGCACCTATCTACAATATTACATGCTGATCTGAGGATTTCAATGATCTTACTAGGTTAAGTATAAGGTTAGAGTAGTCCAACTCTAAGGGACTATTGGAACAAAGTAATGCCTCTTCTTCTCAACTAATCTTCTGTATCTTTACACTATTATACATGAGGGATTGTTAATAACCAGTAACACCAAAAGCTTGAGCTGTTAGTGGACGGCATAACAATGTATATCAACAAGATGCCCCTAAAAATTCATTGTCGGGAAAGTCCCACATCCCACATCACCCACATGATGGGTTTGATAGGGTTTCATTTACCAGTTTGGGCCTTCCACCTATCAGCTTAAGCTTGGGTTGGTACATGGTATCTTACATTCATTGGGGATCTTGAGTCTTTGCTCTTCATTTTTCAATTTTTGTCAGTAACATGGTAAACTTTGGTGCATTGAAAGCTTAAGTACAAAGGACTGTCAGCATTGGAACTCTATACCAACACTACACCAAGGAAACAACAAAATAAGTTGCATCCACTGGCCTACGAAGGGAGAGTCTCTGTCTCTTGTTTAGCTAGAGAATCAGTTCATTGCTGTCCCTCCTTATAAGACGGAACCATACCCCAAAGAAGCACTCAAAGATTTGATCTCATTGAGAATGAACTGAAGTTTCCATGGGCCCGCCTCCTTTGCCTTTTCCATTGAGCCACAAGTGACAGTATAACCTTCTACAATATGCCCACAGAAGATTATTAAGAAGAACATCATTTTTCAGCTACCTGACTCAAATTATGCACTCTCCATTTGTACTTAGTATATCTATAAAAGTAGGAAAGCTCTTCGTAACTCCATGGCCCTATGGAAGTAGCTGCTCTTCAAGGGAATAAAGATCTTAAACATGTTTAGATTGTTAAAACAAGGGGATGCTTATTTTAGAAAACCAGCGATTAGAAATGTTGAAGAGAGGTCCTGTTGACTGTGCATGACAATTACAATATTGTTAATAAATGAACTTTGTAGGTTCAAATTATTTTCTCATATAAGTCTAATAACAAATCAATTTAAATGATTCTGTTGAAGTGTTCTACCCAATGTTAACATGTGTTCAGGAAGATATATCTTCAATATTTACTATTGCGGACAAAGACAACTCAGGCACATTAACGGTTAAAGAGTTCCAAGACATACTTGAAGACATCATTATTAGATACCCTCAAGTAGAGCTGTACTTGAAGAGTAAACATCTGCGCAATGTTGTAGATCTACTGAAAGATTCTGGTGGTGATGATAAAAAAGATTCCATAGAGCTAGATATTGAGGGTTTCAAGTCAGCTCTTAGTCATGTGGATTCCCAGATGAAGAGTCTTCCAGCAACAGCTCAGGTGATGATCTGATTGATATTTCTTTAGAATTTTCTTATATGTTTCTTTTGTTACGTAGAATACATATTGTAAATGAAATTTATGCCATGCTTGTTTGAGTGGTAAATTATTACAAGGTTTCTGCCGAGCTGATTTCACCAAATACAACGCCGAGAGTTCAAAAATTGCAATATTCCCATATTCTGCATAGTTGATGTCAAGTTTTGGAATAAGCTTGTTTTGCATCTACAATTTATAAATTCCAAATAATTGTATCAAACATAATATTGTAATATTTAGCCTGTCCAGAGACTTCCAAACCCATACGTATCAATTAACAGCATCTTCATAGAACCATCTCACAGAATTCTTTTGCCTTGCTTTATCATGAAATTTTAGGTTGCTGCACAACAAGGTGAATACCTTTCTAGGTGCTTTAACCATATGAAGGAGTGTGAAGAAAATCCAGAGGGTCCTCTTCGGTTTCGACGATCGGGTCGCCATCAATTCCGTCCCTTTCAGTAAGATTTAAACTTTTCCCCGGTATTTTTTCCAAGTATGCTATACTAAATGGAGTGTTTGCCTCGTGCATATTCAACATTGCATTAAAGAACTTTTGGCTTGATTTTCCATGTTAGAAAAGTCTTTCTCCTAAGGCGAAGCATGTTCAACTGCAGCCATATCCAAAACACTCTGAAAGGTTTTGGGAGGTCAAACACAATATGTTGGAATTGCTTGTTCTCAAACATGGACGAAATCATGACAAACTGAACATAATTTTCTGATTATGAATTCTAGGACTCATTTATCATCATGCCTACATCTAACCCCATGGATTTGAAGGGGTATGATCCAAATTCTTCTGGAAGGTACTGGACTGAAGAAGCATGAAGGCTGGCTCTTGTTGTCTTGATGGCTTAATGCCATATACAGAGGAACCGGAAACTGTCTCAAGAAACTCCTACATTGCATAGACTCAACCTACGACACATCAAAAAATGCAGTGTAGATGGAGCAACCAATTTCTTATATCCATTTCTGATCCCTTGAGTGATCAGAAGAAACATATGTCAATTGACTGGAGGATATGTGTAGCATGTACGTGTTCCAGTTTTGGATTGTTTATCTGATGGTCAGTGATCTTGTTTATTAATTTGATGTGCTAGTGTTCTGGAGAGTTAATCTTTGGCATTTCTTAGGAAACAATTGACTGATGCTTTAAAAATGGGTTTGGACATTTCAATGACATGATCTATTTATGTGGAGGATCATATTGGTGGCAGTCATTTGGTCAAAATGGATGGGAAGGAATAATATGATGTTTAATAATGTCTAGAACTCATATGAAACAGCTTGCGGGAGTCATCATGCTCAAGTTGCTAAATAATGTACATTTCAAGACCAGATGCTGGTGAAGGGAGGCTGACCTTTTGAGGATCTGAAGATAATGCTTTAATGCCCTCGCTGCTCCAGCTAAATCCATGTATTGCAAGTGCCTACATGAGCATTTCGATTACAAGAATGATCTTCTCCTTGCTTAGCTAGACAATCAGCCATATAGCATGTGCAGATCTGCTTACATGTTAAAAAAAGACCTGCAATTGAGATACTAGAAGACTAATTTCATTTAGTAAGAATTGCATTTTCCATGGCCCTTTCAAAGATTTCACCCAAAATATGGCTTTAGCTGAGTCACTCTCGACAATAAGATAGTGTTGGTATAAAGTATGATAGAGACAAGGAGCTTCCAAAATGGCCATGACTTCCGCTTCATTAGAGTCTGTAAGGCTAAAAGGGCCAAAAACATCACATCTCGCTATAGTGAGAATGGCGCAGGGAGAAGCCTAGTTTGATCCGGACTCTGACTAAAAGTTTGAAATGGACTACTATTCTGAGTGTATTATTATTAGGAGTCTCTTGCACGGATTTGGGGCTATATATTGGGTGTTTCTCACAACCCAAAGAGACACAGATCATCTCTCAAGGTCTGAATTAGAGATCTAATTGAGAGAAATTTTCTCTAGAGATTTTTTGAAGAATTGTGCTGCCAAGTACTCTAGAGAGCCAGTTTCTTCTACATCCCTTGTAGAAGATTATCTTCTTGTGTAGAAGATTTGAGGAGTCAAGTACTGGATTGAGTCTGTTGCAATCAACGGCGTGAAGTCGTTGAAGCGTGAAGTGACACAAGGTAACTTCATTCCTTAGGTAGGGGATATTTGGGGAGGAAATCTGAGTTTCTTGTAATTGCGAGATTCATAGTGTTTGATTATTGATCCAGTTCGGATCCGTGGTTTTTCACCCGGTTAGGGGTTTCCACGCAAAATCTGATGTCCTTGTGGTTTGTGTTTGTGATTTTTATTTCCGCTGCGTAGATTATTATTTTTTGCACACTGTTGGGCTGATTTATTGAGTAGATCAACCTAGAGATCTCGAACCCTAAACTTTCAGAGTCTTTAATCCCAATATGCTTAGAAAATATATACAAAACTCCCCCTTTGTGATTTCTGAGAAAAAATGGATATCAACTGAATAATTTAACTAAAATTTGTCATATGAGCTCTTTCAAATGTATCTATTCATTGTTATTGGTTTCCAGACCCAGCGAGGAAACTGGACTAAATAAAAGTGGAAAATTCTTACACCTTTTATTTTCATTTTGGTAAAAAAGAAGAGCCTTCATTTTAATAACCACTCTTTAGAATATGATAATTCTTTTGAAGAAAATATAACACCATGTGGTCCATGGTTGGGTTCTTTGAACAAATTTCTGATGATTGCTAATCTCAGGTACAAGCATTTTGGGCAATTCGCTCCACTGGGAGGGGAGCAAACCGCTGCTGAACTTCCTGGAGACTGGGTTTCTATCGGTCACAGCACCCAATGGCTATGGTATTCTGTATATGCAAGGTATTTTTGTTCTTGCAAATTCCTTCACAGAGTTAATTTTAAGTAATACGTCTGCATATTTTTCATGCTTTCTCTTATCATTTTTTGGGATTCTGATTTCGTTCTGTTGTGCTGAGTAAGCAAATTAATATCCCTTTTCCATTCAAATATATGCAGTCTGCTTGGTTTTTGTTTACCCATGGGCATGCTCAGGTACATGGGCCTTTATTCCGTGCATATAAAATCCATGGAAGTAGGTTCCATGGATGTTAAGGATACAAGGGGAATTTGCTATGAACCTACCTCAAATAAATAAATAAACAAGATTTGTGAACCCTTGGTGTGCAGCCCACCTCAATGCATGCTAATCATAGGGGTGTTGGGATAGGGCTTCGTTCGGATTGGAAGGTCCCACTGTGGGTTTGAATGTACCAGACATGTTAAAGGCTGTGGTATTGCTGCGGCATCAGATCTGATGCTCATAACCATCCACATAGTGCCACATATGGTAATAGATGCACTTACAAAACTGTCAAAATTTGGTGCCCTTAAATGGACAGTTGCAATCCTCATAATATTTAGCACTTCCCTAATCCATGGTGGGACCCTCCAATTCTACCCACCCCTTTGATTGTAGTACACCAAGATGGCTCCACAACAAAGGTTCGTACACTATTTTTTTTTTGCAGCCAGATTTACATTGAATGTGAACCATTTCATATTTCTTTCTAAAACTTCAACCACTGCCAATGCATAAGACATTTGTGTAGCAGTGTAGGGTCAAAGACAAGTGGGGCCATGTTTCCCACTCCATCCTTCCAACCCCAAAAAATTAGAAAAACAAAAACTGAAAGGTTTTTTATGCTAAGCCATCTAATAAGGTGGACCATGCATTGATAAATTTCCCGAGCAAGGTGGCACCATCAGGAAAGATTCCTGCCCCCCCCGCCCTCAATAAATGGATGGAATGAATAGGGGTATGAATTTTGGTCATGGTGGAGATGGGTTGTGGGGAGAGCTCTGGATTTATTATTATTATTATTATTATTATTATCAATTTTACAATTTTGTGATATCTCATGTCTTTTATGGGTTTTCTCTTTTATGACGAAGTTGATAGGATTCTTTGGAAATGTAGCTCGCATGTTTTATGTGATATGTGAAAGGTGGCCGAGTATGGTTCATGGGTTCAAAGATCACTCAATAAAAAGCGTATTGGTTGCACTAATTGGTTTTTTGCCTGGACGGTGTGAGTTTATTGCCATGTATGGGCCAATAAGCTGATACGTGTTGCTAATAGCCTTAAAGTAAAATAAAATTCTCATCAGTGAAGTTGAACCCGTGACTACCTTGGAGACAGCCTGGGAAGCACGGATACCTCTCTGGGGCTGGAGTGTCAGTGTCCGACATGTGTCAGACACTGACACGCTCCAAACACGCTCTGACACATGTTGGACACGCAAAAAAGAGTGTCTTGTTTATTTTTTAATGTTTTATATTTTGGACACGTTGGGGACACGTTCCGGACACGTGTCGGACACGTTTGCCTCTTTTAATTGGAAAAAAAATAAAATTAGAGTAAAAAAAGAAAAGCAAAGGGGGCTTTTTGTATAAGTTCATAACTTAAAAGCAAGGGGGCCATCCTTCCGCTGCCCTGAGGAGGCCGGGCGATGGGTTTTTGCTATTTACATGAATCTAGAAAATCTGTTTTTGTTGTTTATATATCAAATCTGTTCTTTATATCAAATAATTTTTTTATTTATTTATCAGCTCTGCTTCTTCACCTCTGCGTGACAATTTGAAATTTAGGAATATGAGTTTACACCCCTCCAATGAAGAAGATATAAATAAGCCTCTGTGGAAATATGTAACCAAGTTTGAGAAAATTAATGGAGGGGGAAATATTACTTGGCTGTGGAAATAGTATCTTTTAGTATATGATTAGATATATTATTATTATTATTATTATTATTATTATTATTAATTATTAACGTGTCCCCGACATGTCCGTGTTCTACTTTTTTGAGAAATGCCGTGTTGGTGTGTCCGTGTCGTGTCGTGTCCGTGTCCGTGCTTCTTAGGAGACAGCACTTTCATAGTTTCACATGTTCACCACCTTAAAAGTTTATTTTATTTTATTTGCAGTATTATTTTTTTAAAACCTTTGTGAGAAATATATTATTATGTTCTCTTGTAAGAAATGCATTATAATGATCTTTTACCCAATGGTTTACATTTAATGTGGCTAAGGTCAAACCTGAGCCTATGAATTTTAACTTGTATTATTTTATGTTCATTATGATCCCCTTCAAGTTAATAGCTCAGATAAATTCCATGAGACCCTACAAGTACAACCACAAAAGACTTGCATTTGATATGCAAAAATTAAGATCATAAAATTTCTTATGAGAAGAAAAAAATGATTCTGCCTAAAGGGCTCTTGTTCTCTTTTTTTTTTTTCCTTGTGCATATAGGTCAATTACGATCAATTCAATCCAATTATAAACACCTACTATCTTTTAATTGGTACTTGTCCTAGTTTGACACCGATTTGGTTGTAAATCACCATTAGTTTTGTGGCAATGAATTTGCACGGTATGAACCCATAAAGCTATGAGGAACTAAAATCAAGTAATAAGATCATTTGATCGGACGAATATTGAGGAGACTTCAAAACAACGTCCTAACCTATCCATTCCCCTTGCCTCTCTTGATTATCACAAATCCAGGTGGGCTCGACAAGTAGTAAAAACGTGCATATTTTGGAGTTGTATTCAGGATATCCATCTTCATTGATTCACGTATTAAAGACTACTGATTTGCAAGTGACATAGTCAGTGAAATATTTCTATAATTCATCATTTATTTGAAAATTTTAATATTCTAACTTACAGCCTCAAATGATGAAAAAAGGATAAAATAATGGTGCATGACTACTCATTCTGGAAACACTCAATTTACCTAACTAGTGATAGAACAAAATTTACACCTAATTATGCTAAAAGAAGTTTACTTTGAAGTGTCAAATTTACAGAATCTGTCTGGTTGAGGACAAACATCATATTATATTTTAAGGACCAGGGCACTTAGAATGGAACAGATCACCACCACCACCTATCTCCACCTCTTCAAATCTATTGCTATTACTTCAATCCATGTCCTCTTTGGCCTACCCCTTCCCCTTGGTGGGCTATCAACCTGAAAAATAGAAATTCTAGAATTGTCCGGAAAATTCTCAGATTTTTAACTTCTTTTTAAATGACTCTGAATCGCTGATACAAGACTGGTACAATATGCACACCGATATGACTCATACATATTGGGTTTTCACTTGGACAACATGACATCCGATAAGGACACTTTAACACATGGTATGGGTTATATATATTAGTGATGGGTCTTCAATAATCTGTAGACCTTGTAATACTTTTGTTCATAAAATGGAAGGAGAGAATTCCTGGTTCTGCCTCTGCCAACCAAGTATATTATATATATTTTCGCAATTGATGTGAGGAACTATTAGAGTCTCATTATATGATCCTTTGTTCTTAGTGTCTATTTGCTGTCCATTTTTCTTAGGGTGGCTAGTAACATCTAGTCTGCAACATATTGGTTGTGCCGTCGTGGTCCATCCCATGAGGGGGCCCACTGGATCAACAGATATATTTCTAGAGAGGTTCTATCCTTACTAAAATGCTGTGTTTCATTTGATTCTACATCATATGACACCTCATACTTTTCAGCAAGCAAGTTAGTTGGCGTACAAGAGCTCTGGTGGTCTCTGACTGGACAAGGCGATTTATATTCGGAAGGGACTCAAGTCGCATCTGAGGCAATAGAACCTCTTGTAAGTTGTAATGCTTTGATGACTGTTTCTCTGATTTATCTTGTATTTGTTACTCTGTTTTTTTTTTCCCCCTTCTTTGATTCCTATTAATTACCTATTGAGCTGCTGTCTTGATTATTTGTACCAATTATATCAATAATAGGTTCCGAATTCTGATATGGTGTTGGATATTAATAGCAAAATCTTTGCTATTTATGAACTTAAATACTGCGATCTCTAACAAAATCTGCATGTGATTATTGAAGAGGGTTGTTCTTGATCCCCTCCCATCCATTTATCTACTCAGTATTGAACTCCTATGAATTCATCGAGTGGGGTGCATTCAAAGGAGTATTGAAGAGCTAAGGTAGAGATCTAGTGGGACCTTCCTCCTATGATTTAATTTATTCGTAAGATGGATGGTAACCATTTCCTACAGATGTAAAGATTATTTGATGGCGCCTTGTGAATCTTTACCATTAATCCTTCACTCTCGGGTCTTGACCTTTTTAATAAGAAGACATTGCTCAGAAATCCTAGGAATTCAAAACCTTCTAAACAAAGATACATGCATCTCTTATTACCTAGTAAATGTTAATAGTTTTTTTTTTCACAAAGAGGCGCTACTTTTTCATGAAACCTCAAAATCACTCCTGTACTTTGTGTTTTTACTTAAAGACAGCTTGACTAACAGCCAAGCTTAACTAATAGAAAATACCCTACCCCTTCTTCCCTTCCTTTTCTATATTACCAATTTTACCCCTTGCATTTGTTGGAAAGTGGAAATGACTCTTTTAACCCTCATTTGTTTCTCTTGTTGAGTAGTCTCCGGCTCTCAGCTATTCTTTTCTTTTTTTTAACCATCCAAGGGAGCCGAGACCCATTACTCAGCTACTAGTTTCTAACAGAGGTATGGAGGAGTGGAACTCCACAGTGGAGGCCCACCTGTGAAGAATCCTAACTGCTGAAAGTGATCATCTTCACTGTGTATGATGTCCCAAAATTCTACTGTAATAGGTGTTGGCACCACTAGAAAATTGAACATAAAGATTCTGTTAATCGCACAATTCATCATATGGGCAACCTAAGGGGGAGTGGTTGTACCTTCAAACAAGGCCTTCCACATCTTTTGCACACGTTCAAGATGTACTCTAGCCTCGAATGAGACCGGTTCTTTATTCCATTTCTGATTTAATTGATTGTGCATTATTCCTGAGTTATATCTTCTGCTACAGCTATTTGATTATTTGCAATTGCTAGAAACAACATGGGAGAATTTTCTCCTACGAGCAGACTGCATGTACAGTCCAGCTACCTTTGAAAAGTGATACTCCTTTCACGCAATTATCCCCCCATGATCTGCAATCATGCCCAAGTTTCTATGCATTGAACCTTTACTCGCTGTTGATTGGTATCTCTAGAAAAAAATCTTTAGTTAAAAGACATGTTAAAAACTTTAGGCTGTTAAATCAAGGCTGAGAATAATTTGTTGGGGCTAATTTTTTGCATGACCCTTACCCATAAAGAGACCTGTCTATCCATCAAAATCTCAGTTATAGGAATGCATCTTCCAAACCACATATCTTTATGAGAGGTAAAAATGGTCATCATCAGGTGGGCAGCCATGACATAGGTATCAGATTTGTGGACAGCCGATCTGGATTAAAGCTATGCACTGTTGTATTGCCCATCAGCCCTAAGCAATGACTGCAACTACAAATATGGCTACATTAGATTGCTTGGTCTAAATTCTGATATCTTTTGTGGATTGCCACATCAAGTAATACTTGAATATGTTCCACCACAATTGGTGCGAATGCCCCTATCAAGCATGTTCTGATCTAATTGGGTGCTTACTCCACCAACTCCGAGGTTAAAAGAGTCAATTCCACTTTCCAACAAATGGCAAGAATAAAATTGGTAATGCTTGATTTTAGTTGAAGATTGACCATCAATCAATGTATCTTTAAGTAAAAACACAAAGCATGTGTTTTTGAGGTTTCTTCGAAATATAGATGCCTTTTAGTTACAAAAAAAATTATCCCTCAATCTAATCACCTGGAACAAAGTTATATGCATGTAATGAGAGTTTGGGTTAGCATTGTCATACAATAAATCTAGTTTCCAGGAGAGTTTTCTCCATTCTTCACACTCTCTGAGTACCTAGCTTTTAATGGGGAACTCCAGTTGCCAGGTTATCACTGTGACCGGCTGCAACTGGGTTACTAACTCAATTTAGGCCTAACTGGGGATATCCAATCATTTGAACTATCTTATCTACTTATGTGATAACATGTTTACCTGCACTCAGTTTTACATGGATCCTAATGAGTCACATTGATGGCATTCATCCGTGGCCGACTCTGTATAATAATTCATAGAAATGGGTATCTAACCCAATGATTATGTATAAGAAAACCATGGTTGTACATTACTGAGAGATGATCATGTCCTATTCCCTAGTAATCTTAACTGGGTCCTGTTCATTATGGCCAACAGTTTGTTAGAACTTGCATGTGATTGGTTGTGGGCCTGAAGTTCTCTCTGATGGAAGTGATATGCACTATTGTTATCTTGAAGCAAAAACTAAGTGTACATTACTGAGAAATGGCCAAATGATGTTGGTTCAGGTAGCATTGTGGTGGGTTGAACAGTGAATTAACTCCAATTCAAACCCCACCCATTTATTATTGGGGTAAAAAAATGTCAGCCTGAAGCCAACCTGAAAACTTCAAGGGTCAACTGGAATCCTGGATTAGCAGTTGAGTTTGGGTTTAATTGGCTGGTCTGGTCTGGAACTGCCACTGCTGGGCTCAATCCAACAGTGATTATCACTTCATAAGAGTGAAGATTTTGGCCTGGCACCAATCACTGGGATTGGTGTGTATCTCATTCAATTGTATGGTTTTGAGATACCAGGAGACTCAGATGAGCTGTGGTTGGGCTTGATTCCAACTCGGGTCCTGAAGTGTCCATCTTGCTTCAATCAGATCATAACATGGAATTGCTTGGGCCAGTTCTGGATTCTGATATAGATTAGAGTTTTAACGGTCGAGTGTTTTGGAAATTTTTTTTAAAATTTTGATAGGTATATTTTGATTTCTGATTTGGATGTGATTAGGCCCTTTTTGGTGGATTTTAAATGAGATACAGATCTGCGGATTCTATTTGGTCCCATTTAAAATTTCACTCCCACTATTGATTACTGAACTGATAAAATTTTAAAGGATTATGCTTTGGACATGAATGCAGATCCAGATCCACTTTTGGGATTCAGGTCTTAAACTGATTTTGCAAACAGGAAAAGTAAAAACTCAGATTTGGTCCTCAATGCAGATTTAAACTGGAGTCTAAATCCAGATCCATGTTCGGTTCAGATCTTGAACTGATGGACTTAGGTTTTCATAATCTCATCAGGTGGTTTTAGATTCTGGACTCCCGAATTTGAATTTAATCCATGCTTGGATCCGGGTTCGCCCGAACCTCATCTAAACTAATCAGCTCATTGGCAAACCCAACTCGTGACTGGTCTAGGGCCTGTGATGCTAAACCCACTTCATGACAGGTACAGGTAGGGATGGCAGTGGACCGGGGAAAAACGGGTATTTGTCCAAACCCGTCCCGTTTGGACCGGAGATGGACTATACGTATTGGACGGTGGACGTATACGGGGATACCCGTATAAACCTGTGCGGGGATGGAGGTGGGGATGGACTTACCCTTACCCCCGCCCCGTCCCCGTTACCCGCTAAATAAATAAATAAATATATATAAATACTTTTTTTAGTCTTTTAGCTCTAATTTATTTGCTCCTTCAGCCGCCCACCTCTTTTGCAAATTAACCTGGGCTGTTGTGTAATGAAAGAAGAAAGGTTTGCTGCATCACTTTTGCTATTATGGGTTTTTTTAGGAATTTATTTCAAAATTAATTTATGTAGTGTACCTATGGTGTTATGACATTTAGTGATTTAGGTGCTGTTGTTTTTCATAGGAATGTAGGTATCAGGTGTTCGTGGCAGCAGTGATTGGTTTGATTTCGCTGTTATGGATATGATTTTTTAGGAGTAGTTCTCTATTGATGTTCGTGTACTGAAAGTGTCATAATATTTCTCATACCCTTGATTCAGGTGTGATTTCCTGTTGCAAGGAAGCTGGGGGAAGGCTAGAAAAAAAAAAAAAAAAAAAGACTTAGCTTAGGCGAGTACGGGGGAAGCGGGGACGGGGACGGGGATTATAAATTTACCCGCGGATGGGGATGGGGATGAAAATTATACCCATTAGCGGGGGTGGACCGGGGATGGACAAAGATTTTTTAAGCGGGTACGGGGATGGAGACCATGCCCCCCCGCCCCTGTTTCGGTCCATTGACATCCTTAGGTACAGGTTGGGTTTGATGCTGATTATTTATTTTATTTTAAAAAAAGACTCTTTTTACACTGGAATTTTAACTAGTGACCTCAATAAGTATGTCATTGCCCAAGAGCACTTATTCTAGTGGAGTTTTGTATAAAAAATTGCTTTTCATTAAACTCGGGCCAAGGCAGAGAAGAAGTGGCATGTCCAGGTTCGAACCTTCAGGGGCCAGGTAAGAACTGCCGTTCTTTACAACTCCGGTAGGGAGCCGTTGTCATATATGAAAATTGCTTAGTATTGTATAAATTCAAGAAAACTGTGGTGGGTGGGTCAAGCCCATCCAAACGGGGAACCTGCTTCAAACCCAATTTGGATCAAAGTATAGAAACCTAGGTCCACTCTGAAACCCCACTAACCCACTGACAAATCCGCCCCTGTTTGGAGAAGATCGTGCTGGTCCAGTCTAGACCCAACCAATTGCCATCCCTGGCTCAAATGGGTTGGCTTACGATTAGGTTTTTCAAGAAACTGGTACGTTATATTGTCATGATAATATTCTTCTCACATTATGTAAGAATTTTTTTTGTGGGGCCCAATTGAGGATGGAGCAGGGGGGATGAAAAGATCTATGTGAGACCACTTCAAGTATCAAGTTTGTCCTCAAACTCATGCCCCTAACCCTTTCGTCCATGGCCCAAAAGCATATTCAAAAAAATATTCAACCCTCAATCCAACGGTTTAGTCCATTCAGATGTGTGTCAATCCTTGGAATTAGGGACTATCAGAGGGTTCCCTGTTGGTCGCTAGGTTTGGATGGATTGTTAGTTGGGCTCCGTAAAAAAATTTTCATATAATAGACGAAATCTAGTTCTCACTTGAATATTTTTCATTATATAATATGAATATTTATATGTATAAATATGGTACATACGTTCATATTTATTTCTTATGGACCCAAAACTAGACCAACAGCCAGAACTGAAATAGGTCCCAAAATAAGTACCTTCATGGGTCTGTTCAAAAGTTAGGTATGGTTAATTGGTACCATTGTCACCCTGATCACAGCCACTGTTTAAGGGACCAATGTTCAATGGGTTTTTTTTTTTTTTTTTTTTTTCCCATTTTTAGGTTGGGAGCTATTGACCAGGATGTCTCATAAGGGCCCTAATGTTTAACATTGAAGCCCTAAAACAAGTGGTTGTGATCATTATATCTGTGGACCCCTCTGCTAGTCTATGAAGAGGCTTTCACATCTACAGTTTAAAATTGGGCTGAAACCGAGCCATATTGCCCATTGTGTCGGCCATGATCAAACTGTGTTTTCATGGGTTCAGTCCGAAACCAAAAATGTATTAAAAACTCTGTTGTTAATGCCTTTATACTATAGATTCTTTATTTTATTTACATCTAAAACACCCTAAAATCACTTAATAATGAAGATTCAAATATGTTTTTTCATTTTCTCAATATTTTTTGAAGTCTTTTTATTCAAGCAAAAAAAAAAAAAGAGGGCCAAAACAAACCGAGGTATTACATTGACCTAATAGTATCTAAAACCATGTTCAAGTCACTCCGGATTAACATATATCCAGGTGGGTCATCACTAACCTCCGGGTCATGTCTGGAAATCGAATTCTCAGGGATTTTTCTCCTGTTTTTCCTAAGGATTTAGAAAATCTGTGTTCGTCATTGAAAAAAAAAATTTCTTTTGAGGAACTCGAAGTCCTACCTCCCTCCATAGGATTTGAAAATCCTCATTTTTGTAGATTTAAACACCATTACCAATTTTTTCCAATACTAATTTTTCTCAACTATATGCATTGATATACAGCGATATCAATATAAAACCCTCAAGTATCCAAATCCTCAATAAGGGTAGGGACGGAACCAGGAATTTTTATTTTTTTTTTTTTTTTGGTGTGGGGGTTGGCAAAGAGAAAAAAAGACTATAAAAAAGTCGCAATGTAAAAAAATTTATAAAAAAGAAAGTGAATTTGTCATACTTATTCTTTATTGATGCCTTAAGGTTTGTTGGGTAAACGCTATGGAAGAGGAAACGGTCCGCATAATCGATTTCCTACCACCCTAGGTGTGAAGCGTAGGTCCACGCTGTTGTGGGATTGAAACACAAATAGAGGGAAAAATCGGGACATTTCGTCGCTGCGCCAAATGAATACCGGCGCCTTGTCTCCTCCTCTTTCCACGACAAGCTTCTCTGTGCAAATCCATAGATCTCCTGTTCTGCAGTTTTGGTTTCCGACAGGGGTAGATGGAATTTTCAAAACCTCTCTAGTAAGGAAAGATAATGTAAAATCTTAAAATTCCCTGCATTTTCGCCGCTGTACTAAATAAGAAGAAGAAAGCTCCAAATTTTAACCATTTTCCATTGAAACGTCGCTTGCACAAACAAAACTTTAAAGTCTTTGCAAGATGTGCTTTCTCCTCTTCATGTCTTGGATCATAAGATTTGGGGCAAGTGTAGATGGTTAGAATGAATATTAAAAAAAATCTCTTCCCCAACTCCATTAAGCCCTGTATATTTGTTCTTCTTTTCTTCATTTCCTTTCCTTTCTTTTCATTTCAATTTTCTTAAAATCAGTAATTTTTTTTTTATTTCCTTTCTTCTAAGAGTCAAACCATCCTAAAAGAGCCATAAACAATGTGTGTGTGTGTGTGTGGGGGGGGGGGGGGGGGGGGGGGGGGGGGGGGGGGGGGGGGGCGCCTAGGTCTTCCCTGAATAAGGGTTGGTCTTCCCTGAATAAGGGTTGGTGAGGGGGGGGGGGGGGGGGGCCTAGGTCTTCCCTGAATAAGGGTTGGTCTTCCCTGAATAAGGGTTGGTGAGGAATCCTTAATTTATGGATTCCTTATAAATTCCTCACCCGTTACAAAATGCACCCGAAGTTTTATCATATGAAATTTATGGCCGGTACAAACTGAAATGTTCCACTATTTTGTTTGTAACGGTTTCGGCCGAAATTCAACTGTTTAAGTGGTCCCTGTAGAGAAACTCTGAAATAAATACCTCCCCCTCTCACTCTCTCTCATATTATTAATAGAATGCCATGAATTATTGGCATAGTAAATATTGCCTTCAAAGCTAAGGATATGGTACTATTATTGTTTCCCTGTTTTTTTCTCTTTCCATTTTACAATGCATTCCTTGTTCTCTACTCAATGGTTTCACGAGCCAAACAGTTGGTTTTCACGTGACCCTTGCCTTTCTCTCATGGTACCTATCAATATTTAGGACTTTTGTCTCTTCCTCCTTACTTTTCTTACTCATTGAACAAGTTAAGATGAACTTTACATCATCATTAGATCATAATTTGGCCATCATCACTAGATCATAATTTGGGTTTGCTATTAAGATTTTATTAGACAAGTAATTTAGAGGGATAATCGCGTTTGCGATCAAGAGATTTGGAACCAAATTACATACATGCTTGGTATACTTGTGAAGATCTATACTGTTTCAAAGACCTGATAACTCATGTTCACACATTTAAGTACATGAGTCACTGCAGCAATCATTCTTTGAATCAAATAAAATTTATTATACATTTTCATTACATGATCATCAACATTTCATAAAATAGGGTCAACATAACATGGATCTAAGCTTTCAATCCAGTCCTACTTCTATGTATTGGGACAAGGTCCAAATCTCGGAATAATTGAAGTAATACCAATGAATTGGATCAATGTGATCAGTATTTGATCCGATAGGACTAATCCCCTGAGTATGTGTTCAGCCCCGCAACACATGTGCACCAATTTAACACTAACCCAACTCAAAGGTGGGCCTACTTTATGGTGCAAAGAATACACTGCTTGGATTCATTTCCTCTCATTTCACCAACCAGACTAATGTATTTTCTTTTTGGATTTTTTCCAGTGAAGAACCAAACTAATATACTGTGACAGAATTTAGGAGCATACTGTTTCTGAATATGTCACAACTTCTTACATACAAGCAATATCCTGATTGGGCTACTAACTCTACTTTGATTAAGAGAGACTAATTAGAGCCACAAGATCTGAAACTCTAAACCATCAAAATTCATGTGGTGTCAATGGTGGGTTGTCCACAGATCCAAGCCATTCATTTAATTTGATAGACTTAATATTTGGCCTCAGACATGTATCTCATTCTAATCTACTAGGATTATGAGACAGTGAGAATAAGCAATGGCCACATAAGGAAAGCAATAACTGGGTGGACTAGTGTTTTACTCTAGCTGTTCGCCCTCTAATCCCTTTTTAAAACATTGGGGTTGGTTGAGAATAAGGGGTTGCACACTTGGTTGGAAACCCTGCATCTGACATAGGAGGATCCCTATGTTGCTCCCTCCTTGCATGTGCGAGTCTCTTATTCTTGCATGTGCGCCAGTGTCTTTTCCTCACTTGTATGCGTGCTCTTCCCCCACAGGTGCGGTTGCTGTCATGGGTCCAGCCCCATTGGCTCGGGTTAAAATAAAACATTGGTTTGGCTATGAAAACTACCTGAGATGAAGATTTTTGGCAATGAGTATGTTCATTGTCATTTCTGGTGTCTATATTTCAAAGGGTTGGGTTCCAAAGAGGAGATTAAGGTCATATGAAGTCAATTTCATTAACCTTTTTCTTACACATTTAAGCTTTGACAATGTTGTTTTAGGGTTTCATGCATGCGGAAATTTCAGGACCTGCCTGTCCTTTTGGTCCCACCTGGTCCCTTGTTACCAAACTGCTCCCTGCACACCTACCCCATTTCCATCTTTGCAAAAGTGCTTACACAAATTTGACACTCATTTGAGTTTTTTGGACCTTTGGATCGATCATTGCTAAGTCCACATGCATGATCTGAATTTATATAATGACTAAAATTAAGACCACCACTTTAAGGCCCTTAAAATAATATCATCTACAATTATATAGTTTGTGTTTTTTTTTCCTCTTCACATTGGTAGGTTATGAGAAGACCTTCCAACCACTCCCACCCAAAGAATAGGGGTGTGGACAAGGAGGCCATGTACCCCTTTGAGGTCAGAAAACTTCTCAAGTTGACTCTTGAGTCTTTCGAGTGATCACATTTTGTTGAAGGATCGAGTCACCTCATTTTTAATAAGTTGTTTGTATTCTTAACCATTTGTTAGATAGATCTAATTTTTAAAATTTATTTTTAAGTAATTATGCATAAGGTTTGGAATTGGTAATTTAAAAATGATGACATGAATGTTTTGAATTTTATTTGATCTTTGACATTCAATATTGAATTACTAAATTATTTAATATGCAATATTCTCTCTCTTCTTTTCATTATTATTGTATATTTCTTGCATACATAAATTTACTAGTTTGAATTGATTATCATGAATGCATGTAAATAAATGTAAATTTATATTTTATAAGCATTTCATTCTTTTTTTAAATGTTTTTAAAATTATTTTAAAAAACATATGACGCTCTCATGTCTCCACGTTGGCTCTATCCTAAACAACTTTTTAAAATTGGACAAGTTCAGTTCGAGTCACCAGTTTTGACACCCCTGATGTGTGTGTGGGTTTCATGCGTGCGCCCAAGGGAAATAGTCCTGTTGGGTTATATACCTTTGGGAAGTCCCCATTCTTTCTTTTTTTTTTTCTTAAACAACAACAAAAATTTATTAAAAAGAGGAAAGAAGTATAAAGCTGAAAAAGTTAAAAAGAGAGTCCTCATTAGAAAAGGGAAAAGTTTTATGGTTTTACCCCTGGCCACGCTCAAAAATGTCAAATCTAAATCTATGAGCAGCCCCAACTAAATCAAACTAATGAAACTAGAAAATCATATTCCCTCCTCAAAGCAAGGCAACTCAAGTTTCAAATTAAGTATACTGCCACACGAATTGAGAGGAATATGACTAGTATCAAATTATGAACTTGAACATTGATTAGGAGAAGTATAAAACAAGCAACTACAATCAGCAGTACATGAATGCTGATCATACTAGGAATGAAAATTATAACAAGTTTGAAATGTGCTTTGCACAACTTTAATTGATCAATTATTGAAATTTGCATACATGCACGGATCTATATATGTGTGACAAAGTTGAAACTTGAAAAGGAGCTTGAACAGATAAGAACTCTATGCTTTTAGGTCTCTTGGCCAGCAAGCTTACCTGCAGAACAAAAAGATAGTAGCCGAAAAATGCAATCAGGAAAGCAAACCTTGATTATCCCAACAATAATTGATTCAAACTCTCTTTGGTAATTTGTGGGTTTCTCTTTCTTGAGAACATATCCTTGTTCCTTTCTATAATGGTCATTACAAAGAACTTAATAAAAAAGAAACCATCATTACAAACAAGATAATTTATACTAAATTTGAACCCAAATGAAAACTAAGATCCTTTTGTACTTTTTCATTTTTTTTTCCTTGTTGATTAGTCTTGTCATCTTCTACAGTTTTTCCATGTAATGTTGTTCTGTCACCTTCTTTTGCAAAACACAATTTCATTATATTCATCTCAAAGGCTATATGCACTTTGTTTTGGGTGCATGGTCTTATTTTTATATGGGTTTTGTTTGGCATGTTTTGAGATTGGGGTGTCTTTTGGCTGTTGTTGGGGCATCTCAATCATGGGTTATATGAAAAATAAAGGCCTGTGAAAACTCACCTCCACTTCCTCAAAGGTGACCTTGAGAATAAGGCATCCAAAAAAGGGTTTCACATGGGAACCAGTATCATCCAAAGGGTATACAGCAGTGCCCCTTTTTTTTCTTTTAATTTTTCTTTTGGGAGAAATTCTCAGCAGATGTCAAGTGGTCCATGAGGGTCAGAATGTCTTTTGGCTTTCATAGATTTGCATTCATCCTTTTTTTACTCTTTCTTCCTACTTTTGTTAGCTGGCCTCCTAGAAAGGTAATTTTCATGGCATGGCAGAGAGGGCCTCAACAGCAAAGTCAAGTTCGTGGGCCTGATTCCATTTCAATTGGATGAAAGTGAAGTCTTAATGATTTTAGAAATAATAAGAAGAAAATCTATCACTATTGAGGTTAGGGATGTAAATGGGTCCCCGATTCTCCGATTACCCAAAGGTTCCGACCTGTTAAAAACCGGATTTGAGTCTTGTTTTAGGCCTTGATAAGTAAATGGGTTCGGGTCTAGTTCCACCTTGGTTCGGACTCGTAGACCCAAGACCCGAAATATTACCTCAATTTTTGAAAATTTCTCCTAAAAACCATGTTTTTTTTTTAAAATATCATTCTCTACCTAGAGCTAGACTCGGATCCAGACCCATCTCATATATGGTTCTGGTTCTGGTTCCGATTCCGATTCCGGAGCCAATAAATCTGTTCCGGGTCCAGATCCAGTTCTACATTCTCTTTAATTGTTCCGGATCCGGGTCCACCATGGACCCGGACCTGAACCAACCCGTTTATAACCCTAATTGAGGTGAAGGTTGCAATTCAGACACTGGACAATCAAAATTTGTGGATCTGGCAGGTGTGGCCACAATCCAAACCTGACCCATTTGTTAACCAGGTTGATATTTCAACCCAAACTTGAAGTCTCAGGCAAAGATTTAGGTCAATTGAAGGGTTCCCATATATATTAAGACATGTCAGATATTGGGTTGGCTAGTTCATGGGTAGACCAAACCAAAACCCTGACCATTCTTTTTATCTGGTTAGAAAAACTAACCTGAATATGGAATTTCAGGTTCAGGTTAGGGTTAGGTCGGGACCGTACCCCTGGGTCTAGCCAATACAAATTTAAGCTTTCCCCAGAAGGAGGTCCAACCCATTGACAGACGCCCTATTGAAAAAACAAATGCCATCTACACAAAGCATTAGCATGTGCATTGCTTGATGAAGAGTCCATCTGATTCTGAATCCAATGATCTAGACTCTTCATCTATCTTTCCCAACTGTTGTTGGTGGGGACAATTAGAAAAAATAAATCCCAGATTGCAAGATCTAAATTCTTCATCATTGAAGCTTTATCTCATCTATTTAGGATTGATTTGTAAAACTCATATTTTATTAGAGAAAATTCCAAAATGCCGGATGTCTTGATTTGAAATGAGAAAAAAGAAGAAAGTCGCCGGAAAACCAATTTTTATCCCATTTTAAACAATTTAGGGGGGAAAAGAGAAAAAGAGAAGAAAGTTGCCGGAAAACCCCAAATATCGCCAGATGTCTTGATTTGAAATGAAACCGGAAAACTTAAGGCCTATTTTGAAACCTGAATTTGATTTTGTCCTAATTTGAAATCTGGGCGAAACATGAGCCCTATTTTGAAATTTTTCTTTTTTTTATTAGGACAAGTTGTCACCGTTGAATGCTTATCTAATTATTATTTCTTTCTTTATTAGGGCTTGTATTAGCAAGCAACACCCAAAAAATATGGGGCCCCTAATGTTCAGAAATAGCCCTCCAATAGTAGACACTTGAAAGAGTTTAGGAATGTAATAATTGGAAAGATTTCTGTGGGACCACCTGAAAAAGCGTGCATGTGCACAACATCAACAGAAATGGGCATTTCAACAATCCATGCTGTTGCTTAGGCTTGAGACCTCACAACTACTCCCATCTACTGTGCATTGAAGTCATTATACTGAAGGAGAAATTTTTTTTTTTATTATTCTTCTTCTGTCTTGACATATGAACATTCCAAATAAGAGCATGTTTATGGAATTTCTTGCAGAACCCCATCACATCTGTAGTAACTCTCTACCATTATTCACATGATTGTAGCCACTGTAGCAAATTTAGGGAAATTTTCTAAGTTTCATGTTTTTAAATATATAATTAGAAAACTATCAAGAAAAATATTATAATAAATTTTATAGAAAGGTACAAAAATTGCTATATAATGTTTAAAATGGGGATTTGTGATAAGAATTTCATTAATCTCCCAAAGAAAAAAGAGAAAGCTGTTAACTATGTTTAAAAAAAAAAAAAAAATTATGAGAGGTATCACTCACCATTTACATGAGATAACAATTTTAGTACCTCATAGGACCTACCACCATCAATCCAACCCCCTAGGTGAAGCCTGTTTGGAAAAAAAATGAAGTGAGGTGAAGCCTTTTTAGTACAAGAATTGTTTTATATATTTTATGAGTTGCATAAGGGGCCCCACAATGGGCTTAGATTTTTACCTCTCATGGGAACCATGAGAGCGCCTGTTAGTATGTGAGTTGTGTGAGTATTTACCAGAGCAAAAGAGTGGGCCCCATGATGGGCTTAGATTGTTACCACTCATAGGAACCACGAGAGTTACCTCTCAAATAAAAATTACCCTAGTAAAAAAAAAATTCTTTTTGCGTTTATATTAGTTACTATATATAAGGGTTCTTGATTCCTAAGTCACTGGTAGACGATTTTCTCCTACGGAATTCCGCATCAAAATCCGAACACAAAATTTAGAGGCCACAAAATTCAGTGGGCGCCTTTAATTCAGGGAAGATCCTTTGGTGGATAGCGGGGATTCAAAAACCGAGACCGCCACTCATGCAAACTTGCAGGGGAGATAATTTTGCAGTTTATGGTAGGTCTAAGCAAACTTGCATGGGAGATAATTTTGCAGTTTATGGTAGGTCTAAGCAAAAGAATAAGTGCTAGACACCTTGTATAGTAGTGTAATATTTGTGTCTCACAACTGTTTTTTTCATGTGGTAACATTCAATATGATTCTAGACAGCTGCATATAGCCGTGTATTTTACTCCATTCACATGTCTCACGGGTCTAAAAGACTAAAACTATGTGCAAGGCTGTATTTTGCTGTGTATTTTTTCTCTTATATACAGTAAAATCTAAGCAAACAGACAGTTGTATTTTTATCATTACCTTGTTCAACAATTTTCATTTGAAAATAGGATTGAATTTTCGAAATCGCGCCGATGATTATGGCACACTAATTGTAACCATCCATTGAATCCCACCATGATTATGGAATTAATAGTAGGAGACATCATTTTCTAAAGATCATTCTGTTGTTTAGGCTTCATCCAAATAAATATCCTCGGTGGGATTGGAACTATTTTATTTTCCTTAAAGTTTATTACATACTGAACCCAGATTGATGAGATAAGACTCTTTACGTACATGATCATAAGAAAAGCTTTATCACATGTTCGACATATCCCTAGCATAGATTGTTGTATGGAAAAGAAGGATCTGATCACTTGTTTTTCCTTTAAACCTAGTAAACATGGCCTACATGTACAATATGATCAGACTAATTCATCAATGAGGCACATAATCTAACTATTTATGAAGGAAAATTAGGCTAAGAGCCAGGCTGCAACTTTTGAAGCTGCATACTTGACTCCAGGGGCCACATCCTGCATTTGATGTGAGCCCCACATGGTCCTAACCTTATGATCATAACAGTCTGTTTGAAGTGCTCCAAAATCCAATAGTTTTTGTTTGAATACACTATGCTAATCCACTCTTAACCTAAAAATGGTGAGGCATATCCTTATCCACAGATACAGTTCAGGATTGATCCCTGGGTTTGTTAGATAGGAACTTCGGATAAACATGCGTACGTACTACCATAAATAAATAAATAAGTAAAAAAAAAACACTATGAAACCATTTTCATCCTTGTATCATGATTCCTAAACCAGGCACATCTCAAAAGAGAGTACATGCACCTCACTGTTGCCATCAAATCCCTTGGTACCCACTACTCACCTTCCACCCACCATCTATTCATGCATACCACATCCTTCTGACCATACCAAACTCCCCCTTAGATTACAACACCCATTAACAGTTTCTTTTACTTTAGACAACAGAACTTCAGTAAAGTAAAATGCCACTGGATTTAGTCAGATTCAGTTGAGCTGAACTCATTATAACTATAAAGAAAGTACTGAAAGGTATACCTATGGATGTCATGAGACTCCTCTCATCAGTTATCCACACACACCCACCAGAATTCTCACCCCAAGGCTGCCGGAATCCGACCTGAATCACCGGAAAATGAATCCTCCCCTTCTACTCTCCACAATCTTGTATTCAAACCCATAAACAAAGCAATGAAAGAAGAGAGAGCAGAGACAGAAGAGCCAATTCTGCTCCAATTACCTGCCGGAGAGTCCAATCTTCGGCGATTGATCGATCTCATCTCTTCGTTGATCTCGCTCTCTCACTCTGTCAAAGTCTTCCAAACCAAATGGCAATCAATCAGGGCCAAGCTTGAGCAGCTGAATTCCAGCCTACTCTCTGCAGAGAATTGTAGTTCCAGTGAGAACTCGCTGTTTTCTGACACAGTTGAGTCCATATACTCGACGGCGATCAAATGTCAAGACCCGGCTCGGCGCTGCATCAATCTATCCTACAGTGGGAAGCTTCTAATGCAGAGCGACCTCGACGTTATCTTGGCGAATTTTGACCGCCATCTCTATGACCTTGCTCGAATCTACAACACTGGCATCCTCAAAAACAGTTGTGCAATTGTCGTTTCAAGGCCGCCTCCAGGGGCAGGCCTTGATGACATGAGATTCTACTTAAGGGATCTCTTCACCCGTCTAAGAATTGGAGATTGCAACATGAAACTCCAGGCCTTGATTGCCTTGAATGAGTGTCTTCTCGAAGACGATAAGAACGTGAGGATTGTCGTCGAAACAGGGGACATGGTTGGTCTCTTGGTGGATTTTTTGGAGTATGAGGAGGTGGATACCCAAGAAGAATCTGCAAAGGCAATTTTGGCCATTGCAGGCTTCAACTCATACAAAGGAATTCTTGTTAGCGCCAGCGCCATTGCACCATTGATTCGGGTTCTTGAGGTAGGAAGTGATTTGGGGAAGGAAAGTGCAGCAAGAGCATTACACGAGCTCACTGAGAATTCAGATAATGTGTGGTCAGTTTCCGCTCATGGCGGTGTAACTGTTCTATTGAAGATCTGCAGTGGATGCAGTGGTAGGCAACAGCTGATTAGTTCTGCTTGTTGCATACTAAGGAATCTATCAGGTGTCGATGAAATTAAGCGTTTCATGATTGAAGAAGGGGCAATATCTACATTCATCAAGCTCACAGGATCGAAAGATGATGTTTTGCAGATCCATGGGATGGAATTACTCCAAACCATGGCTTCTGGGGATGAAACAGTGAGACAGATGGTCATAAGAGAAGGGGGAATTCGGCGACTTATCTGGGTATTGGATCCAAAGTCTTCTTATTCATCAAAGGCAAGAGAGGTCAGTTTGCGCGTTATCAGCAATCTCTGTCTCGCATCAAACAGTTCCATCAATCTTCTATTGGGATCAGAATTCCTTAACTGGGTCTTATTTTTTATGCAAAATGGTGACATTTCCATTCAAGAATCAGCTGCCAAGGCCACATTTCGCCTATGTGGGATGTCAGAGGAGACCAAGAAGGCTATGGGAGATGCTGGTTTTCTCCCAGAGCTAGTGAAATTGCTAGACGCAAAGTCATCAGACATTCAAGAACAGGCAGGGGAGGCACTTTTGAACATGATCTCAACTCCGAAGAACCGAAAGAGATTCGTGCAACATGATTTGAATGTCCTACGCCTTCTTCAATTGCTCAATCCAGAGGATGAAAAATCAGGTAATAGGAAGCTCTTGCTGGCAACGCTACTGTCATTGACTCACAGTAATACAGCAAGAAGAAAAATCGCGAATTCTGGCTATATCAAACACTTGGAAAAGCTTGCAGAAGATGGCAATACAGAAGCAAAGAGAATCATCAAGAAGTTATCTGAGAACAGATTTCGGAGTATATTTGGCGGAATTTGGCATGCTTGAACTTGTAATTTCTTACTGAATAATGTCTTGTAGATTCTAATGTTATTAAAAGTTCTAAATACCATAGAAGAACATTCACAGATGTGAAGATAATCATCTACAAGGTACAAGAAAACTGCTTTTGGAGGATATTGAGGAGAATCCTGAATTCATCAATGTAATTTTTTTTATATATCATGTCACTGGTTTTAGTGTCAATAGTATTCCAGAATCTTGTAGCAGTTTGTGCAATTTCTGATTCGTTTTTTTAATTTCCTCTCATGGATCTTCTTCAAATTCTGATATTTTAGCATCTTGTAATTCAGGGTAAAGGAGACCACCAAAAGACAATGAGGATTTGGAGACTTGGGGATTACTTCACATGCAGGTGGGGCCCAGTGATAGGATCCTCTGTGGCCCACACTCTAAATAACAGGTTATACAAATAAAATTAGAGGCTTTTGGCAAAAGATGAAATGCTATGAATGTAGGGAAATGGATGTATTTCAAGTGTTGGGGTCAATGGGTGGCTTGGGGTTGTAATAGTATAATTCCATCTGACATGGGCAGATGTCTGATTGGGTCAGTCAGATTCCATTTTATGATATTGGGGCCAGTTCTGCATCCTTATTAGTGACAGCAAAATGATTGGTTTTGATCATCATCTCCTTGCATTACTAATCCTCCAATCACTCTCCTGCACTTCAGGAAATTGCCCACTCCATCCAGAAAAAGGTGAGCCAATTTCAAAATATTTTCATGGGAATACATGTCAGTTCATGTTTCATTTCCACCCATTTCTATAATTGCCATTTTATGGTGGCTGAGCACTAAACAATATATGTACAGTATATGGTTCACCATGAGCACAGATAAATAAAAAAAATTGCTATTCCAATGGGCCCTGCTATTCTGGCATGGCCTAAACAAAGACCCAGTTCTTGCATCACTGATCGAGCGGTGAGGATTATCCCACACTGCTGATTTTGGACACATTGCAGCTATCCAAGGAATATCATGGTGATGCGGATGCCCAATTGATCGAACGTCGCTGATCAAAGTACATCACCCACATGTGCGGTGGAGATCATAAGTGAAGTACAAATTCAAGTGATCAGTTGAGCTACCTTTTGAATTGATTGGTAAAATCTCTCATTTTGTAGTTGTTGAGTTTGTTAAACTGAAATGAAAGTAGAAGAGAGTAGGAAAGAAGGATTGTCATTGACTTAAATGTGTGGTCACTAGCAAGAGAAGTGGAGCACATGGAAATGGAGTGAAATTGCAGACAAGTGTGTCTGAAGAGATCCTTTCAGTCTTTGTTGCCAAGGGATAGATTGTGATAGATGATGACTGCTGTTTTCTTCTTCTTTGGGTCTCTTCCTATATCAACAATAGGGTCCTCAATCAATGAGCATTTGTCATATTGTCTTAATCCCTGATCTGTCATTTAGTGCAAGGTGGGTTCCATGGCCTGGTGATCGGATCATTGATCTGATGGACCGCACTAAAAACGTCTTGCTTACATCCTAGCTGTTGAAATTTTAGTCTACAGATAGACTACTAAGAAGAAATTATAATGTTTTTACCCAAAAGAAGAAGAAATTGTAATGGATTTAGGAGACATTTTTAAGAGGCTCTCACAAAATGACAAGGGGGTCTCATCTCACACAGGTGCATAGGGATAGATCCCTCGGTAGGCAAGTTGTTTCACAGGTTGTGTACTGCTCACCCATCTAACAACAAAGAAGTAAATTTTCACTTATTGACCGTCGAGCTTTATGGGGCTCACTTGGATGGCATTCGTATCATAGAAAACTCTCTCCTACTATGTTGCCCATTTGGGCCCACCTTTGATCAGTGCAACTGTGCAACCCCTTCCACACTCTTGTCATCCCATGATCCAGCACGCCCAATTTTACACTCGAACCTTCACGCACTGCTGGATCAAATCTTAATTTAAAATAAAAAAAAACTATTTTTAAAATGCCATTAAACTTTGAGGCCATTACAAGAATGGGTTGGTGCCAGATGAAAGAAACTAAACTGATCAAAAGCAGGCCCCATGGAGTCCATTCTCTTTCAGTGAAAATATAATAAAATATTACTCAGTCTGGCAACGGTTACATGTTGAAGTCCAATTGAACTTTTGCTAAATTAGATGGAAAAACAGCTCCATACAGTTCCACCACCATGAATGTACTCAAAAATTGAAAAAGGACAATTGAAAGAATAACGTGAGTGTCAGGATCAAAGTTCATACAAGGTCCACCTTAATCAGCAAACCAGCATCCAAGATCTCAACTGTGTTGGGCACATGGGTCACACCACACCAATATATCAACATGTCTTGCTATTAGCCATGTGCCACTCTAGGGCAAAATAATTTTTTAAGTCTAATTTTTCACTTAATCCACCTATAAACACCTTTTTTTTTGGTAAAAACTTATAAACATCTTATAATTGGGGAAAACGTCCGGTCCTTTGAAGTTCGTATTTGAACTCGTTGATCAAAGAGAGTTTATATTCCATTCGTCTTATGGCCTTATATCAGATGATTATCAAATCCAGTTAATCTTTTTCTAAGTTGGCTAATCTCAAAACCTTCCTATCTAGTGGGAGACCATCCTGCTGCTGAAGCTGTAACGCACTCATATCCATATTCAATGATTTGCATGCATCAAAGTGGGTTTCACATTGATCTAAGGCTTGCCACTCTTTAAGTTTTGTGAACCATTTGGAGCCAAACACTGTTAAAATCATTGTTAGATTAAGATTTTCCTTTTCAGATGTTTAATGGATGTCTTATATTTCAAGAGATTTCTCAGTGTCTCTTACATTCTTAACAAGATTAGAAACCTGTCTTGTAGACAACTGGTATTTTATTTTAGGTGAAATAGCTTTTCTTTTGTTTAAACAAAAATAGAGAGTTTGTCTTATTCTGAAATGTAGACACACTGAATTGAAAGAGCATTACTACTTCTTTATATTCTTTTGAACAAGGGTTTTCTTTGCCTTTCCCCAATAGAAAACAACTCTTGCTTCTCTCTTTTCGCTAGAGATTTATTTGTGAAGTCTTCTACTCTTCTACACAACATAAATTTATGGTTGATGATCATTTGATCTCCAGCATTCGTCTCAGTTAGGAGAGATTAAAATTGGAGATCAGACTGTTGGGATCTTCAACTAATATCACTCATAATTCAAGCTTAAAATAGTTTAAAGGCACAAACATCACCATTGCTTATGGAACATAAAGACCGAAAATTTACAGGGGTCTGTTCGTTTGCGTAGAATACAAGGAAATGATGCCATAAATGGTGAAAAATGAAGACCCAATGTGAATGTAAAAAAAAAACAATCAAATAAGCTCTGAAAGTGAATGGAGGGAAAGATGGGAAATGACTTCCTAATAATTCAAATCCTAGGAAAGTAAAGGTCCCATCTACATTGCGACCTTGTATCCTTCACCTATCACCTCATATCATCCACGCCTCACCTCTTTAATAATCCTTTGGCGGATCTCATTTGACCATGAATTCCTACTACATATTCAAATGCAAACAAACAGGACCTAAATCCCAAATGGCATCTTTCAGAACTCAGAGAGAGAGAGAGAGAGAGGATACAATTTTATTTCATAAGATGCAAAAAGTCATTATCTACAAGTGCGCCTGAACAACCTCAAACCTGTAAATTACGTTTAACGACAAGCTACATTATTGTTCTCCCTAGACAAACCTTTAACCAGACCCCTTCAGACCTCAAGCAAGAAGGAATTAGAAAATGATACATTCTTTCACCTGTCAAAAGGTGAAGGAAAAATGGAAGAAAAAAAAGATATTTCCAATTCAAGTGAAAGAAGCGCTTACAACTACAGGGAACAACACTATACATTTTAGACTGAATCGACGACCCCCTCAACCTGTTGCCGAGCTAGGTATCTTTCCCTTCGTTCTTTCTGCAAAAAGGACACAATGATATAAAAACAGTCGAGAAACATTAGATAGGGCAACAGTTATATAGACCTAAGAGTCAGATGACAAAGTTTACCCATTCATCTATGACAAGTCCCTCTCCAACTATCCGTGGACCATTGTCTTCGGGAGGTTTTTTACGTGCCTCAAGGGCAGCTTCAGCCTCAGCCAACTGACGTTTCAGCTTCTCCATTGACTTGCAGGAACAAGTCTCAGATGTGAGTTCCAAATACACACTTGCATTAGTATAAAAGAGAAAATCTTAGATGGGCTCAAATATTTCTGCAGTATGGAATGGTTGTCAATGCCTAATGTAATTGGGGCTGTCGATGTCCATGTGTAGACAGCTATGTTAGAGATATGAGAGAGAGAGAGTCTCAATATCTAATCAGTAAATTGGATCCACGAATCAAATCATGATGTAAAGGAAAGCCCACTTACTAGAACTATGACCTCAAAATAATAATAATAATAATGATAATGACGATGATGATGATGATGATGAGACCAGATTATCAATACTAATAAAAGCTTTTAACTTAAGCTTTCTAAAGAAA
Source organism: Cinnamomum chago (assembly GCA_038049695.1). Classification (NCBI taxonomy): domain Eukaryota; kingdom Viridiplantae; phylum Streptophyta; class Magnoliopsida; order Laurales; family Lauraceae; genus Cinnamomum; species Cinnamomum chago. The sequence goes on from CP142457.1 coordinate 1,973,988, forward strand.
ATCACGTCTCACACCCCAAACAATATAATTGAAAAAAAAAATTTAATATGTCCATTGACTTGTCCTAGCCCTTCTCATTTTCCAAATTCCTACTTCTCCCAGTTCCTCTCTAAAATTCCTCACAAGTATCTTCTTGACCATTTTCAACAGACTAACTCTCCCTCTTAATATCTCAACTTTTTCATCATCAAATTTACAAAAATTTCCATTTTCATTAATTATTAAGCTATCCATCATTTCATATTACAACTCCCACACCCTCCTAATCTCATGAATTGTCAATAATCCCATAAAAGTAACCAAAACAAAGAGAAAGAAGAAGAAGAAGAAAGAAACTCTTTCCCTTAAATTGGTTTCTCCCTTCTAGCCAAAAGCCATCCAAATCTTTCCAACACAAGACAAGATCCTCAAAATGTCTAGGTTGAGAGGTGCACAAAGAGCGTTCAATACCCTATTCACAACTCACACTGTCCCTAGAACCCATGTAAAATGGGTAAAAGCTCCATTTAAAGTGCATGGAAATTATCTAGTTAATCCTAGGAGTTTCATTTAGGTAAAAAGTCACTTGTGGATTCTCCCATCCCATAGCCAAAAAAAAAAAGTAAAAGCAATAATAATAAACCAGAACTCTACCAAATATCTCCATTTGCAACAATCCCATTTGGAATGCAAAGTTTTAACCTTTCTCCGCACTTGCCCTTTTTCTATTATCTTTGCCACTTTACAGCATAAGGCAAATTATAATTAGATTGGAGACCATGAAACCATTTTTTTCTCGTATCGGTAACATGACTCGAACCAGCAACCCTAAGCTTGCATTAGACCAATAGTGGGATCATGAACTTTGAGAGGCAAATGACATAACTAATGCCTTCTTCCCAGCATAACAAGGCTGAACTTTGAATTTCTGTGTTCGGATAAGATTGATCATGGTGTGATATATATAATATTTTCCTACATAAGATTTTCAAAGCCATGATTATGCTTAACCTTCTGTACTTCTAAAAAAAAAATATTCGTTGCAATTTCACAATGAAGTATACCATGCATGTACCCATGCTCATGGGCTTCTAATTGACAACAAGCATTTACAAAATAAAATTAGAAACCATGTTGATACAAGTGAATTAGGTTCATGAAGTGAGGAAGAGAATTCCAGCAAAAAGATGTTGAACCAAATCTGATTTCCAGTTCTCACTCAGCCCCAAATAGATTTAAAAACATGTACAATCCAATAAATCATGAATCACCTTAAATAGAAAAATATCCCTAACCACTACCATGTGAAGGCATACTTACAGGGCTAGAGCGTTCTGGATCTAAGAATACTACCCGGAGGACTTGCTCAACTGCCACTTGATCCTTTTGCTCATCAAACTGTGATAAAGAAGTTAATTAGCACCTAGTAAACGCTTCCAGTAAGTGAGCAGAAAAGAAACATGCATGACAGTTTATGACCCAAGAAACTTGTTCATTTCCCAAGACAGATAATTTCTCCAATTATATATACTAGTTATATATGCATAAGCATGCAGTTGCGTCAAGACACAGGGACAGTTCAATCATCTAACTGTACTGTAAATTTCAAAAAGAATAGTCTCCATGAATCAGAAAGTAGAAACCCCAGCAATCATAAAATCCTATCTATTTAACAATATCATGCAAAACAGATAGAGTCAAGTAGTTATAAAAGAAAAGGAAAGGATCTTGGTCATCAATTCAAACTTTCACACAGCTTTCATTAATAAAATCTATTATTAGACAATGGTCAAGCATCTGATCTGTGGCTTGAAAAACAGTTACAGGAGGCTCAATGTTTGGAGGGCTGTGACCATTCAGCCAGTATGAGTTGTCTATAATGGGCAATGATGTGCAAGCTGTTCAAGGACTTCCTATGCACCCAGATGCAGTTGAAGCATTATAAGGCTCTAACTCATGGTTGCAGCTGGAAACACTACATTATTTCACATTTTGCTATATATAATAGCTACAAGGCTAAATGAACTAATCTGAGTCTGATCATCTAATAACTGCAAAAGCGTGATAGCACCCTATTGTGCCAGAGTGGATTGTCTAGCAAGGTTCTTAATTCTAAATACAAACTGATAAATATGTTGCCTATCATGTTGGATTCTTTGAAATGAGCATCCTAGCATGTTGGATTCTCCACGAAGTCAATTATTTGTAATTTAAACATTCTTTTGTAGTTCATAAGATACTCTTAAAAGTTTTCTTCTCCTGAAATCTAACTAAACATTGCAGTAGTGATTATTTCAAGATTACAAATTCTTTTTTGTATTGTTGCTGTATCTGCATAAAATTAATTACTTAAAACTAAACAGTTAGTTACACTTGAATATTATGCCAAATCCATAAATACCCTCTTTTTGGGATTTGCTGATTCAGATAACCTCATTCTAGTCAGATTCTGACATATTGGTGCTTGTTCAAGAAGAATGGGCTTTAACCCTTAAATGGGTATCAGAAAGGCCCAAAAAAAATAATGAAAACAGAAATCTCATTCTTACCATCCTCTTATTCTCTCTTCGCCTCCCACTCACCAAACCTTCCTCCATCTTCCAGCTTTGGTCTTACCATTTGCCTTTCCTCCTTCCATTCTCTTTTAGGGCACGTTTGTGTACATTCACAAACCGGAGAGAGAAAATTTTCCCTAAAACAACACCCCCCCCAACAAGACAGAAAGTGTAGCTCATTTTTGCACTTTTCCTCATGGAAAAGAGGCCGCACCAAATGTAGATTCTACTATGCCATGGATTTCCGTAATCCTCACTTTTTCCACAGAAACTGGCCACACAAATGCGCCCTTAATGAGAATTGAAGGCCTGTCTCCACATTTCCAGGAGAAAAAGGACTTCCTAAAACTAACTCTCTCTTCATATCTAACAAAAAGAAGGAAAAAGAAAAGGAAAAACAAACTTAAACGCACTCTCTACATCTCACATCATACAAATATACAAGAGAAGTTGTCATTTGGTCATTTTTCTAAATAAAAAATATAAGAAATATATATGGGCCTGTTAAGTTCAAGGATCCCAAATCCCAAGATCTTGGTCCAGCCCATTAAGGTATTCAGACTCTACACATGGATTTGTTTTGCCCCATCAGATGAGCTGCATGAATTGGGCCTGGAGACCAAGTTGAGCCAAGCCAAATTGAGGCCTGAGGCCCTGAGTAGAATAAATAATGTGGCGAAATTCAAAAACACAGTACATCCTTGATAGGTTCTAACAACAAAGAGCAAATGACAGGCTTGGGTATAACCCATGATATACAAATTACAAGGTGGGCTAGATATCAAGCAAACGACTTCTAGTGACATGTTCAGTTACTTCAATCTTCCATATTGAGCAGTTGAACCTTTCACCATTAGTTATAAGGTTTCGATACAATACTTGGTGTGTTAAGAAATCAAGATGATGCATCCCTTTGACCAACTGCCATCAAAGATCAAAGATCCCTAACCAAACAAGGGCCCACTTGCCAGCATTGGGCGATCCCCGTAGATAGCTGGTTCTCTTGTTTATTTTATTTCTAGTTCATGATGGTACACTTAAAATAAAGTTATATCCAATAAATAATTGACGCTTGAAATTTGGTGATCGGTGATCCCCATGAAATAGCAGGTTCTCTTGTTTAGTTGTTTATTTTAATTGTCCACGATAGTAAACTTAGCATTTAATTATTTCCCATAAGATCAGAGGAAGGGTGGAGATTAGTTTTAATTACAGTCGAACATCTTAAGGTTTTGGAAATAAGAGATTTTGTGGGTTTAATGTGCTTTGGAAAGCTTTGATTTTTGTATAAGGTCTTATCCCATTCTTTGATCTTCTTAGAGGAGACTATGAGCAGCATGATTCAGCCCTGATCAAGGGTTGTTTGTTGTATGAAATGAGCAGCAGAGGCATCTGGCTAATCATCCAATAGCTGCTGAGTTTTAACCTCTGAAAGAGGGTTTGCATAGACTGGTTTTCTGCTCTATAAAACCCAGCATGTAGGCACTATTGAAATATTGTTCTAGTAGCTATTTGGCATAAGACCAATCAGTCCTGACCTATAATCCGGAGACCTGAAATAAAACCAAAGAAGAGTAGATTGGGGAGGCTTACCCAGTAAGCAATTGTTATGGCCTATAAAATAGTTGCTAATCCAAGCCCTCACAGTCTTACATATTATTTAACGGACCTTGTTTGGCTAGCACCTTGTATTCAGAGTTCTATTTGAACCCCTTGGCCCGCAGTGAAAGAGACCCCAAAACTCTTATGGTCTTACCCCTTTTTTTTCACCCTCTTTTCTTTATGTGACATGCTAAAAGGGTCGCGAGTCACTCAGGATAAAACAGTGTCATATAGTAGCATGAGGTCTGATACATTCGTAAAAGGGGTTGCTAATTTCGAAAATACAAATTACAATTTTTTCAAACATTATGAGCTTTAGGACACCTTTTCACATTTAATTTTTTTTTCAAAATGACCTTTTCACATTTAATGACATGGCTGATATGCCAATACAGAGGACACATTGGTTTTTTGCCTAGCTGATACAGTGTCCAGTACCAATTCCTAAACCATTGGTGTCTAGCCAAGATACATGTCAATCTTGTAAGTTACAAACGAGATACAAGGTGAAATATCAAATATGCAATGAGAAACTTTCAAAAGAAAAGGAAAAAGACCACATGTCACAAGTGAAACAATATGAATACAAGATAATACATCAACAATCAGAAGTGATCATTAAAATCAGATAATCACTCACCAGCTCGGGTACATAGTCGAGTATTTCTTTCACCTTTAGACTCATGATCTTAAACTTAACCTTACTCTTCTGATCTGTCTGTTTCTCGTTGTTCTCAGGATGCTCTACAAACTTGAAAACTGATGTCCCACAATAAAAACAAACCAAAGATGTCAAAGACCGAGAATGCCATTTCAAATATCATTTTCCAAGAAAAACTGTATTGAAAGTTCCAATTGAGAGCAATAACATGAACCTGGGATTCAAATTCCTGTACCTGTTGCTATAATACTTTCACCAGGAGAAAGTATACCCCCAGGTGGACGCATGAAACAGCTCTTCGGTGCAGTTGTTTGAAACTTAAGCAATGAAAACAAGATATGATTCAGCCTATGCAACAAAATGAAGTCACCCAAAGGAGACAAAGCATATATTTGGTGCATAGTTTTAAATTCCGGTGCCGGTCTTCGTGCCAGTCGGGACTGGGACAAGTCCGTGCCGACCGTGCTGTTTGTGCCAGACCGGTATAACTGCACCGGTCCTAAAGGTTTAAAAAATATTCTTAAAAAATCATTAAAAAAGAAAATATGAAAGTTAAGCTATTTAGGTAGAAATTTATCTCAAATATAGTGATGTTTAATGTTGTTGAGCGCTGAGTAGCTGACGGTCTGCAACATATGACTGCTAGTTTTATGGATAAATGACATAAATAGCTTTTATTTAAACTTAGCAAATTGCCAAATTTCACTAACTCAAGTTAGTTTTACTGGGCCCACCTGGATGTGTAAAGGACTGAGGAAGCATGATTGAAAGGCTTGGATGTGCTTAGGAATATGTAATATCAAGCCATTCAAATGATTTTAGCTTTTGACTTTTGGTACTCAAAGTTTAAGGGGCAAAACTGTCTTCTAAACTCAAGGGATAAGTGGTTTAAGTTTTTTATTTTAAGATAAATTGGTCAAAACAAATTAAAAATGGATGGCCTCATTTGAATGTGGATCAGGAAATATAATATAAGCTATTCAAATAATCCAAGCATTTGGTTTTTGGTCCTCAACGTTTAAGGGGCAAAATTATCTTTTCAACTCAAGGAATAAGTCATTTGATTTTTTTGCAAGGATATATGGTCAAAAAGACAAAATTGCAGCCTCATTAATTTTTATCTAGTTTACTAAAAACACAAAATAAGGATCGTTTTGAGATTATGTGAAAATACTGTGAAAATACAAGGTCCTATGTATAAATAAAAACTCTTAAAAAACAGCTAAATGCTTTCATACTGGGTCGACTTGTGCTGGACAAAATTTTAAACCATGCTTTGGTGTGCAATCAATAACATCTGATGTTCAGATAAGATACAACAAGATTTTCCATTGCCACTTTGTTTCTTATTCTTGAATTGTTTAATCCAATCCATTTGTTTTTAAGCCCTATTAGAGCTGGGACATATCTCAGATATCAAAATTGGAAATTCTTAAACATTCAAATGGCAGAGTTTTTATAGGTGGGTGGGTTTTCAAACTTCAAAAGATGTCTCCTACTACTCCATTAACCATTTACTTATTTATTTTAATCTAAAACCCTCTCTGCAAACTGTCCAGTCAGTGTATTTTTTTTGGTCAATGATCCAACAATGGCAACTGGTAACACCCATCTAATAAGTGGTTTGGACACATCTACTTGAATATGATCCCTGGTAAATTAAGAGAAATTTCCATGTGATGATGACAACAACATTGGCGATAGCAAGGACTCCACATCCAGTACACTTTTGATATCATTGAGTGAATGACATTGCAGAACTGATGAGACTCTAACATTTGTCAATCATACCAGCCTGACAACTAATAGGCAACTTTACTGACAAGCCAAACCAGAAATTTAGTATTAAAAAAAAACTGTTTCCAACCATTCTATGAGTATATGTTTTAACTATAATTTTGATCTAAAATTTTCCTGAATGGCCAATGGATTGGTATATGATACAAACTTCCAACGGTGTGATTTTTGCATGGCCCACAGAACGAACTTCCATGATGTGTTGATATAGGCACTAATCCATTTGTTTACAGGGAATCAATCCCCTCTGATTATGAAACAAACCAGGAAAATTTACTAAATGATATCAGAAGTGTGCCCACGGAAAAACTTAACACACCTTCATTAATTAGAGCTGTCTCTAGCCGTTTTGAGAGTAGATAAAAAAATGTTCCGACTTTGGTGAGGTGATTTTACCAGTACATAAAAACCTTAAAAACCAACACAATCTACATGAATACGCTGGCCGAATCCAACGTATAAAATTGAAAAACTGCCACTATAGGATTTTAAATTGCATTTCACTGACTGACAACCCCTGCCATTGTGGATCTGTGAAGTGTGACCAACATTATTTGCCCCACGGACCCACCATTTAACAAATGAGAGAGAGAGAGAGAGAGAGAGAGAGAGAGAGAGAGAGAGAGAGAGATTACTTTCTAGTTCTCAGTATTAAGGTGGATTTTATGGCCTTGGCTTTGTGGAGCTTTTGTGTTGAGTTGAAGTATAGAACACTTAGTGGCTAATCCTAGATTCAAGCGATAAGTTTTTGTTAATAATGATGATGATCCACAATAATCACCATAGAAAAATTATATATCTCTTTGGGGATAGTAGAACGAAACAACAAGATAGGTGTCATTTGACCTAATATAAATTACATCAATAATGATCAAGTGAACTACCTAACATTGGGATTTGGGAATGCACTTGCCCGCTGCTTAAAATCATCAAATCAAGAAAAATAAAATTGTCTAAGATTTCCTCCCATACCTTGAATGCAGCATAAGATTTGCTAATATTCTTAATCCTGATGGCACTTCTGACTTGTTTGCCAGGTTCATCTTAAAACAGAAGGGGAAAAGGATTTAGTTGATGATCAAAAAAGATGTAGAAGAAAGCCATTGTCCCTAATCAAATAAATATATATATATATATTCAACACAAAAAAAAAAAAAAGTTATTCAAAGATCTGATGAGTAATAATAACAAGAAAATAATTATTAAACCAAATCCAAATAACGTGAATGCCAACATCCACTACAAAATTAAAATTAAAAAAATATGGGAAAAAGTCAACCCATTAGTCAGTATTTATTAAAACATACAGAAAAAGCAAACAGATTGAAAAAATAAAAATAAAAAATAAAAAACAAAGGAACGCTTTCTAACGAATAAGAAAAAAGAAAAAATAAAAATCAACCAATGTTAGAAAAACTCAACGCCCACGCCCTAAGTTGGCTAAATGTAATTCAAAAATCCACACAGAGATCAATAAAAAAAACAAAAATATATGATCCAGTGGACAATCTTTACATCCCGATGAGATTCAAAAGCATAAGAATCTGTAACCAAATTAAAAAAAAAAAAGGGGGGGGAAAGAGGAGAATTCTCGAATATATGATCAAATAGCACTAAATAAAAGAAACCCAAATCTCTAAAAAAAAAAAAAAAAAAACTCCTGATATTATCAAATCAAGCATTACTATAATTTTCATCACTCCATAACAAGAACCCCAGATTATAAAAACTGTCAAATACAAAAACCCAACTCTCCTAATCGAACAAAAACAACTAACATCATCAAATCATGCATTTCTGTCACTACTTGAGAAGAATCCCACATATAAAACAAATTAATAAATAATCCCATACATTAAAAAAAAAATCCAACTCCCTAAATCCAACAAAAAAAAACCTGATATCATCATCAAAACATGATTTTCTAGCATTTCCATCCCTTCTGAATACACCCACAAAAATAAATAAATAAAAAACCCTTTAAATAAGAGAAACCCAACTTCCCAAATCCACCAAAAAACACATGTTATCATCAAATCATGCAATTCTAGCATTACCAATACCCCTTAACAGGCACAAGAATCTTCAGAGAGAGAGAGTTAAAAAAAAAAACAAAACACTTACAAGGGAAGTAGAGCTTGCTAGCGGGATCAAGACGTAGCCTACGTCTGGTGGGAAGAAAAGATCTTGCAACCAAAGAAAATGAGGTAGAAGAAGACCCATTTCCCGAATGCCAAAATGGCATCCTACATAAACTCCAAACCTTCCCATCACTCCCAGATTTCTCCTCTGCAGCTGCCATCTTTTTTCTTCTTCCAAAATCTCAATCCTAACCTTTTCTGCCCATTCAAAAAACAAAAAAATGGGGCCTTCTCTTCGAATTGGTAACTTCAGATTTGAGAAAGCGAGAGAGAGAAACAGGGGATTTTGATTTGTATTGGATTTCTCTTCTCTGGGCTTGGGTTTAATTTCAGGAAATGATGATGGATCCCAGAAGAGGAATTTAATTGCATTGGATATGATGCCATCAAATCCGTGTTGTTTTAAACAACAGTGGTAGGAAAAGGAGAGAGGAGCTTGTATCACTTTGATGGTTGTTTATGATCAGACTGACCCATCAATCTCCACCGTAGATCTTGATGCTAATGTTCTTTTTTTGCTGTCATGATCAATAGGCCAGATCAAAAGAATGTTGGGTCCCATTTGTATGAGGTTGTGTTATGCGGGGCCACATGAAGGTTTTCGCCTGTGAGCTGATCGCAAGTGTGTGAATAGGTCTAGCTCACAGGGCTTATTTTGGTGCTTGACGCAAGTGTTTATGTGTGGATAAGGGTCATGCAAAAATCAACTACATTTGATTACCCTGACTAATGATTTGTATGGTTTTCAGGTTTTGAAGGTTGTAGGTTTGAAACTACACTACATATAATAGAGTTTATCCTGATTCCCTCTAGGCTCGGAGGGATTAGTGCAGCTCAAAGAATTAGAAACTCTCTGATAATATGGAAAAAAAAAAAAAAAAAAAAAGATGAAGCAAGTCCACGTGCAAAACCCATATAAAAATTTTAGATCCTTTTTCAAAATCCAAGTACATGTTTGGAAAAACCCACCCCCAACCTAAATCTTCTGTCCACTCTAGTCTCTAGTCTCTAGCTACCACTCTAGTCTCTAATCTCTAGCTAAGCTGCTCACGAGAGAAAATTCTCCCAGAGACAAAAAGTAAATGTTTGGAATTATGAGCTGTCCCACTTAAAATGGTTAATCATGAGTAGTCACATAGGAAACCTTTTTTTTTTCCCATCCTTTTCTTCTCTTCTTTGATATTTTCTACTTTAAATTGTCTTTTAGTGGTTAGTAGGGGAATAACAATCAAATCAAATCAACCACTAATCTTGTGAGGTCCACTTCGTTACATATATGCATGTTCAAGAGTTAAATCTACAGTTGAGACATTAACTTCATTTGATTATCATAAGCATCTCAAGAGAGACATCAAAAATAAAAGGGCTAAAATCCTCCATTTCACTTTAGATTAGCTTCATCTTGCATTTTGAGTTTCTTTTTTATTTAGCTTAGGTTGAAATAGTAGTAGGGTCCAAGAGAGACAAAAAAAGAGAGGAGAAAAAAGAAAAAAAAAAAGCTTACCCAACCTATTGGATTTCTAAAGTTTTGATCTCATAATAGAGAATTCAAATTGCTGAAGTACAACCAATAACATGTATTGCCAAATGATAAAAAAAAAAAAGTGAATTGTATAGAAAATCATAATAACATTTCTCACAATCACAAAATCCTCTATCATTAATTGGTTTGATACCAATGTAGGACATGGCCCTCCACAGATGAGGTTGTTTTTAGGTAAAAGTCCACATATGAGTTGGATTTAAGCTTGGATATTCTAGTTGGTGGGAGCAGTTGACTTTAGCAGGGGGCGAGACTAAACACAAGTCTTTAAAGCTGACAGCAAGTGCTAGAAAAAGACCTGGGTTTGGCCCACCTGGATTCATCCAATACAAATAAAAAGGGCCAGGTGAGATGAAAGGGTACATTGTTGATAAGTGGGTGGCCAAAAATCCTTCTAAATCAAATCATCCTACCCCCTACACTATGGTTTCTCAAAAGTTTAATGGTTTGTAAAATGCACATTTTATTAAAGTTCAAACCACCAGTAGATAATGGTAGGATGAGTGTCAGCCAGTCAGGGGTATGTATGTGTGTGCTGATATGACTTGGATTGATCATAAGTGGACCACATACAATACTAGGAGAGGATTTGCTTTGGGGTCCAGTAGATTTTTGCAGTGGGAGTGGCATGGGTACTAATTATCTTCAGTTGTGTGATAATGACCACTTAATGATGGGAGAGGCTAGTGGGTGCATTGCTTTCACTTTGGATTACTAGATAAGTATTAGTGTTGTCACTTATCCTGACCATTCATTTTAGATGAGCTTACAATATCTTGATACTGTCCCACTTTCATATCACTGTCAACTTTTCCATGCCAAAAGCTGAAGTGGCTATTTGGAGTTTAAAGGGTGGCCCAAGTCACTGCTAACAAAGTGATTGAGTCAGTTGATGAACACTTCATTTTTCATTGAAGTTAATCTAGTCCACCCATTCAGTCAATCCATCTTTTCATAGGCCAACTGATGAGAACTACACATACAAAATGGTTTTGACTGTCAGATCAATTGTCTTAACAAAGAAAAGGGTGATTCAGATCAGTTGTAATAGAGAAGGTCCTGTCATCAATTTGATTCAGCCATTTGTTAGGGACTTAGTCCAATTTCAATGGACCAGATGATCCTAACCATTTCCTTCTCAGTGTTGTGGGGTCTAAATCTAGATTCATAGGACCATGTGACTAAGTTTAATAAACCAAATTGACGGCCCAGATTTGTGATTTACATAGTCCAACTTGTCAAATTTCTAGGAGGGTAATATTAATCCATGTATAGGGCAAACATGGATCAAGCTGGCCCAGTGGGCCATCAAACCTCCCATCACTGAAGTGGTCTTGGGCCTCACTACTTGACTCGTTGGTCAAGTTCAGTTATAAAAGTAACACACATCAATTGAGCAGGTCAACCCAAGGCTGATCCAACTCACCAATTGATCTTATCATGATTAGTAATAAAGCAATTAGTTACTTCAATGGACCCTATCCAATTGTTCAACCCCCTGAAATGGGTCTGGACCCTTCGGCTCATCGATCTGGTTCGGCTCTGGAAACAAGTTCGACCATTTGAATAGATTGGGCCAAGGGTGATCTAACTAATGAAAGAACTAATCATGATTCAATAGAGAAATCAGACGCCCTGGCCCGCTGAATGCTGATTATCTTAGCCTCCCACCCTTGAAATAGATTTAGGCCCTTAGGCCCCACTTTCTGGATTATTGGGTAGGTTCAAGTCTAAAAATAAGGCCCGTCAGTTAAACACATGGGCCCCAACCTAACCTAACTCATTTATGCATCTAATCATGATTAGTGATAAAGAAATTGTTCCCCTTTGCCAAATCTATTTAGGCCCACATCTGGCTGAATAATGAATGTTGTGAAGGTGTCATGAGTAATTGTCTCATGCTTGACAAAGTAAATTGAGTTTGAATTCCTTTCCCACCTATCTGGTAATGAGTAGCCCCACCTGGTTGACCATGATTAAACCACACACTAAGCCTCATGAGCCTTGTGACTGGATAAACTGAGTTGACTTGGCTCCTTTAGATGTTGGTTGACTCAATCAAAAACTCAATAGTTCTTAAAACTCAACTGATGCCTTTATCATCATTAATTTCTAGGGAATCAATTTTTATCTCTTACTGTTTAAAGTTACTTAAACCACTCCCAAAAAATTGTCAAATTGAAGCCCAGATGAATGGCCAGATTTTTGTTTTCATTAAGGGTGTGTTTGGTAAACAAAGAGGAATCTCTTAGAATCGAAAAAAATAAAAAAAATTCCTCTCCGAGAACATTACTCAAACATATTCGCCTTACATCAACCTCAAATACATCATACACAATTATTCATTCCCCATCAAACGGGGTTCTTTAACTTACCAATCATATCAAAGTCCACTCATCACCTTATGACCAACCGTATTCACCACCACTTTCATCAATCCAACCATTCTACACTACAAATTTGGCCACCATATCACAATATATAAGGGGCCCCAAAGCATTTATTATCATATCTCTAAACAAAATCACCCTTACTCATGTCTCAATCTCTACATAAAAATCTTTCTATCAAAATCTCATCAAGTCCATTCCAAACATAACTTAAAAACTATCCAGTTCCACCCATTATCAACCATGAAAGGATAATAGAAAATAGAAATTGTACAAATTGTAATAAGCTAAAATATAGAGTACTGTTTTTACATAAACTCTTTCTAATTATGTTAGTCAAAGAGTCATCATTTATCTGATCACCAAACTCAGTCAAATGTTAAAAGTACTCGACCCAAGGCTGTACAAATTGTAAAGGCTGTGACCATGGCTAGTCACATGGAAGAAGGGTACAGTACACCTATGCCTAGAGATAGTTATAGCATATAATTCTCAAGACATTCCTAACAGAAAGGTTCCCATGACTTTCAAGGTTTCAATAAAATAAGAAGGAATGAAATCATAGGACTCTTCAATGAATTAAACAAATCCATTAATCAAGATCCCTAAGATTGCATACAAATAAATTAGTGGAAAGTTCACCAAACCCAGCTTGCATTGATCATGGTAATAATAAAAAAATGAGGCAGTTGTCTCCAGATTGTCCCAATAAAGTGAAAATCATATCAAATAACTTTCAGTAGATGCAGCAATCTTCATGGGAGAAGATAAAATATTCCTAATGTTTCTCTTATAGAGATAATAAATTGCATCCTCCAAGGAAAAGTCTTCCCTGGTTGGGGACAAACCATCTACCATTCATGATGTGTATGGAAACCAGGTCCTAGCTCTCATGATCTGGCTCATGAAAAAATTGTAAAGCTCTCGAGTGGAGCCATAGGCCTCGTGTGTTTTTCACAAGTTTCTCAAAATTTATAAAGGTTTGAGATAACACTATGTTTGACAAATCTTATCTATATAAAATAGATCTGTATAATATAGATTTGTTTCAAAAAAAGCGGTTTAAAATAGACATTTTAAAAATAGACCATTTGATAAGGTCAAAAAATTGGTTGAAATAGATGTTTCAAGAATCCAATTGTTCTTATTAGAACAATAAATAAGACAAACGATTTAAACAAAGAATCCAGAACCCACAAAAGTATGAATGAAAATATGATTAAAGAGGTTCAAACCCACAACTTCTCACATTGCTTAGCTATAATTATAGATGGAACCGTATACCATCTCTCCAAGTTGTAAATGAGAGGCTTAAAATGATCGCACAAATTTCACACCTCATTTATACCTCTCATATGTAAATAAGTACAAACAAACACTATAGTTTATAACTGTTATGCATGTGCATCATTTATATGTGTAAATTTGTAGGTTCGAAACTTCACTACCACACTGGAGCCATAAGGGAATTTTACCTGGTTTTCTTTCCTGGGCCCGTAGGGATTATTATGAGCCAAAGGACTAGGAACCCTACGTTATAAAAAAAAATTTATATGTATAAATGTGTGCAAACAAACAACCCCTAACAAAAATTCTCTTAAAGTGGTGGGTGGCCCATACTGAGAGAGGAGAAAATAACACCATAAGATTTTTTTTTTTTTTTTTCAAAACAATTATGCTCTCTTTACATTTCTTTGAATGGAAAAACAAAGGCATTCACAAAGAAGCCCTGGATACGTTGATTGTTTCTCATTTGCATTTATTTCATGCTTCTACCTAAATACTAAATACAATGTTGCAAAATGAGGTGTTTTACAAATTTGAATTGTTGCTTCCTACATTCACATTATAGTTGGGCGAATATTATTTTGCACTGTCGACATTTTGCAAAGCTAGGGTCCTCTTGATTTTCATTGATTTGAAGTCACAGGAATACTAAGAAATAAATTCCTCTTACTATAGTTATAATTAAAGGAACAAAGGTGAAAATTCACACATAATCATCAGATTTTATTGGAAAATAAGCATCCAGCCATCACCCTGAGAAATCTAACGATATCAAATCAAGGGACTCCTCTATTATCTTCTCCTTACGTCCTTCGTTACTTGCGTATTGAATATTCTTTCACTGGAATCTATTTATCATGACTTCGTATGGGTATTCAGTTTCATGCCAACAAACGGGATCTAAAATCTCTTCCAAGTTAAAAATGAGGTTGGAAAGCGTTTTTATGCTCCCAAAATTAAAAATTAGAACTCAAACGCATTCTCTCTAACTCATAAGTGGGAAAAACAAAATTGAAATATCCACATTGTTAGTATTTTTATGTTGGCTAATTCATGGGTTGGACAAAACTCTGGGTCCATTGAATTGTATTCTAATTTATTTTAGAATGAATTGTAGTGGTGTCACTGGAAGAACTAAAGCGAAGAATAGAAGAAAAGAAAAGACCGGGCGAAATCCCCCAGGCCCGATCGATCGGAGCCGATTGGACTGAATGTGCGTCCCAGTTATTTGGATGGTCTGATCGATCGGACAGACACAAAATTTCAGAAAAGTCTCCTATTCTGTTGCAGAATTGTTTCCTTTAGAGACTATGTTTTCCAATTTGAGTCTTATTTGTGCTTTAAGTCTAACGTACAGATTTAAGGCTATAAATAGGGTGTTACTCTTAACCCTATGAGTCACCACTCTCATTAATCTGAGTCAGAGATATCATAGAGAAAGATTATTCTCTAAAGCCATTAAGAGATCGTTCTGAAGGACTGCTCTAGAAGGTCATTGTTGTTTCTGCTTTCTTGTAGAAGATAGTTCATCTTGACTGGCAAGGTGCGAGGAGAATAAGTAAGGAGAACATGGCACGTGGATGTCAAGCCAGTGGATTCTTTGCAAGAATAACTACAGTCCTTAGGTCGAGGTACAGACTGATGTAAAGGAGCTTGTGAGTATATATTGTAACTATTCGTGAACTCTTGATTTATGGTTCCTGGTTTTCCTTCTTAGATAGGATTTCCACGCTAAATACTATGTCTACCTTCTTGTGGTGATTGCTTAGTAGATAGCTAGTTCTATATTGTCTGATTGGTTTATTTCTGCAACATTGATTTGTTAGATTAGAACTAGTAATCCATTCTAGTAGCCCCCAAAAACTTTTAATTGCTATTAGAGCGGGTTGCACTATTTTACTATATTGATCAATAGTTTGCTAGAATGGATACCTACCGTGAAGGCACTTCAACCAATAAGCCTCCTCTGCTGGATGGTTCTAATTATACTTATTGGAAAGCCAGAATGGTTGCCTTTGTAGAAGCCATAGATCTAAAAGTATGGAAATCTATTGTGCCCATTGTCACTACTGATGGGATAATCAATTTTAAATCTGAAGAACAATGGACAAAGGGTAAAGAATTGAAAACCACTTGCAACTCTAGGGCTTTGAATGCTATTTATAATGGAGTTAGCATGTCTGAATTTCGTAGAATTTCTATATGCACTACTGCAAAAGAAGTTTGGGATATATAGCAGACTATGCATTAAAGGACTGACATTGTCAAACAGTCCAAACTTCAAAAATTGTATACAGCCTTCAAAACCATAAAGATAAAAGATGATGAAACTTTTCATGACTTCAATTTGAAGCTGAATGCAATTGTGAATGATACCTTTACTTTGGGAGAGCCAATTTCTGAAAATAGAATTATGAAAAAGATTATGCAGTCTCTTCCAGAAATGTTTGATGCAAAGGTTGTGGCTAATGAGGAGAATAAAAATCTGAATACTCTCAAATCGGAGGAGTTAGTTGGCAACTTTCAGACTTTTGAAGCAAATATAAGGACTAATGAAAAATCAAAATCCAAAGGTATTGCTTTGAGAGCCTCCAAAAAATCACTCAAGGAAATTGCTAGTAATTCTGATTCGAGGAGATTGATTCCCAAGTTGCTGTTCAGTTTATGAAATAATTTCAGACGTTTATGAAGGGGAAGAAAAGTGATCCGAAAGTCCCTAAAAATTTTGTAAAGTGGAAATCCTTTAAAGGAATTCAATGTTTTGAGTGTCATGGTTATGGACACATTGCTAGTGACTGTGCTAACAAAAATCCAAGAAAGAATGCTTTCAATTTGACTTGAGATGATGATACTTCTAAGGAAGATAAAAAAAATTTGAGTCTGAGAAGCCCAAAGCTAGCAAAGAAGAATTCATGGCATTCATGGCAATTTCAATTTCTGTTACTCCACTAGTGTCTGATGATGAGACTGATCAAGATGTTAGTGACTCTGAGACGGAACATAATTGTCAATCTAAATATCATATATTGTTTGCAAAAAACATGAAGATGCTAAAGGTGAATGAAAAAGTGGTTGCAAGTTATAAAGAATTTGAAGAGCAGAAGACTTCATTAAAAGCTAAATTGTCTGAATCTTTTACAAAAGTGAGTCACTTAGAGGCAGAAAATAACAAATTGGCACATAAATTGATTACTGAAGCATAGAAGTGTGATTTGATTAATCACGATATGAAGACCTTGAAAGCTGAAAATACCGACTTGTAAGGAAGACTCAAGATGGTTCTTTCTAAGTTAGATATAAGCAAGGCTTTATTAAACATGATAAATACCGGGTCTAAAAAACTTGATGGCATCATGTGCAATTAAAAGGCAAAGACTAACATGCATGGCATTGGTTACGCTAACGGGGCATGTACATCAAAAGCCAAAGGTACTAACTGTTTTATTCAAAATTCAGTTGTTACTAATTCGGCTATTCATGTTACAAATAAGCTGCCAAGAAGAAGAATGTGCCACGTCCTGAATGAATTCTCACTTTTCTTCACTGTAGAATTAAAGGACACATTCAACCCCATTGCAATAAGCTGCGAAGATCACCAAATCAAAAGCAATGGAAAAGGCAGAAGGAAAAGTCACATATGAAAAACAAAGCTGTCTGGGTCAAGAAAGAAGACCTTTCATCTGTTTGGTACACACTTTACTAAAATGTCTGAATATGCAAGGGTGTGTGTCAAAGCTTCATCACCCCTGATCTACTAGATCAATCCCCCACCTCAGTGCTGATATGAAGATCATATTGAGGGGGACTCAATATTGATGGGGAGTTGCAGAATCTAAATTGACAGAAGCTGCTTGAAGATAATTGTTTGTCAATTATGGACAAAAAGAGGGAGAATATTGAAGTTAGGGGTAGAAAACAAGCAAAGATCTACGATTGCTGATTTTTTTTATTGACAATTCAATGTATTTTGAGTTTTTCTCTTGAGTAGATCATTTGTATTATTTTACAGAGTTTTGTCCATGAATTGCCAAAGGGGGATTGTTAGTATTTTTATGTTGACTAATTCATGGGTTGGACAAAACTCTGGGTCCATTAAGTTGTATTTTCTAATTTATTTTATAATGGACTTTGGTGGTGTCGCCGGAAGAGCTGAAGCGAAGAATAGAAGAAAAGAGAAGACCGAGCGAAATCCCCCAAGCCCGATTGATTGGAGCCTTAATCCGATTGATCGAACTGAATGTGCGGCCCAGTTATTTGAGTGGTCCGATCGATCGGATGCTCTGTCCGATCGATCGAACAAGCGCTTAATTTCAGAAAAATTTGATATTCTGTTGCGGAATTGTTTCCTTTTGAGACTATGTTTCCTAATTTGAGTCCTACTTGTGCTCTAAGTCTAAGGCACAAATTTGAAGCTATAAATAGGGTGTTACTCTCAACCCTAGGAGTCACCACTCTCATTAATCTGAGTCAGAGATATTATAGAGAGATTATTCTCTAGAGCCATTAAGAGATCGTTCTGAAATGGTTGCTTTAGAATGTTATTGTTGATTCTGCTTTCTTGCAGAAGATAGTTCATCTTGATTGGCAAGGTATGAGGAGATCAAGGAGAACGAAGCACGATGGATGTCGTGTCAGTGGATTCTTTGCAAGAACAACTACAGTCATTAGGTCGCAGTACAAACTGAGGTAAAGGAACTTGTAAGTATATCTTATAACTGTTCGTGAACTCTTGATTTCTAGTTCTTGGTTTTTCTCCTTGGATAGAGTTTCCACGCTAAATACTGTGTCTGCCTTCTTGTGGTGATTGCTTGGTAGATAGCTAGTTCTATATTGTCTGATTGGTTTATTTCCGCTGTATTGATTAGTTAGATTAGAACTAGTAATCCATTCTGGTAGCCCCCAAAAACTTTCACACGTACATTTGGCAGAGTGGTTAGGAATCTTCCATAAATAAAGGGAGTTATCGAGCAGATGAGCTTTTAAAATGCCCACAAAGGGTAGGGTCAGTGGTCCATTAGATGCCCTTAAAAATAATAGTAATAATAAGTATTAAGTTTTCTTATATGTGGCCTTACCTAATGCATAGTGCTAGTGGGTGGTATTGTGTATTTGGGGTTTTACCAATGATAAACTATAACTGGTCAGCAGGTTTCTCGTCATAAAAAAAAAGTATCAAATTTCCTAGAGTTACTTGTCTTTTCAAAACCTCAAGACATTAAGTAGAGGGAGCAAAAAACATTTCAACTCCCACACCATGGGTGACCTAGTCGGCGCACTTTCTATGATACACACATTTCAATGCTTAATTCTACCTCTTTTGATTCAAACTTGTGACTGGTTGACACCGGTACTATATTAATTTTCCTCTACTAACCAATGTTACAAAATCCTCAAGTCGTTAGTAAAGGCTATGGAAATACTTTGCAACTTAGATAATAAGGAAAATGCTGAAGATAAATGGGCAGCTAAACATTATTGTTGTGTAATGTCCTCACATGTTATATGTATGTATTACAACAAAACATTAAGATTAAAGCTGAAAATCAGAATCATCCCATCGAAGGACTGCGGATTCCAGATTCTGCTCTCTTTTGAGTCTGTCCTTCATAAACCAATCGCAAATTCTCCCAGCATTAAGTTCTTCAATAGGGTATCCTTCTTGCTCTGAAATCACTCTCAGGAGATTCAAAGATGATATCTGTGATAAGATCAATCATACAAATGTTTGAATCTCAAAAGATGCTTTGAGAATTACAATTAATATATATTATAGACGTAGGATTTGATTTCGAAATTAGAGTCCGATTTGTTAATCGATTGCGAAATTGGACTCTAATCTCAAATCAATTTGAGAAATTGGATTTCAAATCAATTTCAATAGATAAGCTCTATCAATCAATTCAAAGTCCACTTTTGTTAAACTTCTTTTTATGAATTCAAATTTATATATATATATATAGACACACACACACACACTATGGATAGGTGTTTAAATAGTCCAGATGAAAGAATCCACCTTGTTCAATAACTCTATCCCACCAAGTTAAAATGAGTCTTCTTTAGGTGAATTTAGAATTTTAATATATCTATTATGGTTAGAAAATCCTTAATGTTTGTGATTTTAAAAAGTTGATCATTATTAGTGATTTATACATATGGGCTCCACATACAATCAACTTTTTAAAGTGGGCCTCAAATTCTAATTCCTAAAGACGGGGCCACATACAATTTTGTAAATGTTAATTTACGTAAGACTTGAAGTTTTATGCACATTTATATAAAAATTAATATTTATTTTGTATAAATGTTAGGCTGGGCCATGCTTTGAACCGTAATAAATGGTATATTTGTTCGTTTTATATATATATTCTTTTTAATTAATATTTCATAAAAGTAGCCATAAATTGGGCGTGTTTTTATTTCTAGGCCCAGGCTTAACGTGGGCATGTTTTGCTAGTTAGAAATTAAAGTTCTACTGGGCAATCAAGAATAAAAAGTTAATTATTCTTTCATTTAAGTGATAGTACTTGACCTATACCATACATTTTAGAGATTTATCATTTGAAAGTGATTATTAGGATAACATTCAAGCGAAGACTCTGTTGGTTATTAAACCCTCTGGATTTAAATTATTGTCTATTTTCTTCTTTAATCATCTATAAAACATAATTATTAACCCCAAGGGGTTGGCCAAGTGGTCAAGACCATAGTTCCCCCTCGTATGGAGCTAGAGGTCTGGATATCGACCCCCGATTCCCTCTTTTTCAGGAATCAAATGCTAAGTCTACTACTACTAATGCTACCACTAGGGCTATAAGAGTGTTTACCTAGCTTCCCTCTGGGCCGAAGGGATTAGTCCAACCCTTTGGGAACTCTCCATAGCAAAAAAAAAAAAAAAAAAAAAAAGATTCAATTGATGATGGATACAATTGTCAGGCTGTCCAACATTTGGGCGATCACCACTGGTATATATGCATGCAATACCTACTCTATCCATAGCAAAACCACACAATATAAATCAATGAGCTCAAGCTGGATGTTGGATGGGTAAAGGTTAAGTACTAACTCAAGCAAAATAGAATGTAGTTCAATCATACTGCTTGAGTATGATTCAGATTGGGTCGGATTGAGTTGGGTTGGCACCTAGATTCAGAAGGTTTGCTTTCTTCCTGAAGTGTGTATATATATATATATATATATATAGGGGTCAGCTCTCCTAAGATCAAGCTTAGGATAAGGTAAACTCAAGTGTATGGGGGGCACCTGGGGACCCATATGGGAATGGGGATGGGAGGAATTTCAAGGACTCCATGGGATCTTCCTCTCTACAAAAAATCAGCCCAAAATGTGATTTTTGTCATCTCCATATGGGCCCAAAAATTTAATGGTTAACGGTCCATTTGGATCAAGACATAGTCGATCCAATAGTTTAGTAAATTCGGATCTAATCAAAAGTTAGTGGACATGTGCAAGTCATGTGTTTGGTCCATTCAGATGGACTAAGGGTGGGCCCCACAAGCATGAGCTTACGAAATTTTAATCAAAGCTTGAGCTTACGAGAGCCTTGCTCATATATATATATATGGCTGCTGCTCTCCTCAGCTGCAGCCTCCCTCTAATATCAGTTGCAGGCATGTGAGGAGGGTTGCAGCTGCTCCCCTCACATGCCTGCAGCTGATATTAAGGAGGGCTGCAGCTGAGGGGAGCAGCCCTCTATATATATATATAAAACCATGAAAGATGCTTTTGTGAGAGGGCCCCACATCTTACTCTCATGGTATCATGAGAGTAACTCTCATAGGAGCATCTCCCATCAATCATAAACTGCCGATATTAACTTATTTATTAGATATACATACCTAATAAATAAGTCGGGTACCGGGCTAAAATTCAGTTACATATACTCACCCAAATCCAACTCAAATTCCATGCGAGTCCCAAAATATGGGCTTGGGATTCATCCAAACCCGAACAAGCCAAGCATGATTTCACTTTTCTTGGGTCCGACTACCTGGGTTCTGGTTTGGCCCAACCCAAGTTGCTCTACCAATTGTGTGTCTGTGTGTGTGTGTGAGAGAGAGAGAGAGAGAGAGAGAGAGAGAGAGAGAGACCACCTACTGTCAATCGACATAGGAACCGCTCATGAGTGCTCAATCCAGAAATTTCAACCAAACCAGCTTCTTCTAAGCTAAGAAAGCTTTTTCTTTCACTCTTTTTCTCTTCTCCTTGGCATGCTCTGATAACAAGCCCTCTCCCTCCATCCTTTCTACTTAATATCTTCTTTCCTGCACAAAAATCTACATCAAGCAAAACTTAGAAAGCAATCCATTGCACCCATATACTTGAGATTTTCAGATGACCCATTTAGATTAAAATTTAGATAGAAGTATTCAATCAATCATTACTACCTTGATGGAAAGTTTGTTTTGGTTTCTGAAGCTTTGATAGGTTGAGCACAGATGGGGCATGGTACTTGTAAGGCTTTATTAAAAGCATAGCTTATAAGGGAGTAGATTGTGTAATGTGGTTGGTGTGGAAAATGGGGTGGAGAGGAGCAAGAGAGATGAGAGACAAGAGTCTATCTGCTTGCAACTTATGTGGTTGGGGATAGAGGATGGAGTTTTTTGCAATGGGTCAGGTCTTGTTGGGTTTGGGTCAGGTGAATTCAGGTTGACTGGAATATACCCTCAACTGGACCCGAACTTGTTAATTATTTAGGGTCATAAATGTTAACCATTCCCAACCTGGTCAGCCCAAACCCTAAATCACCAGGTTGGGTTGGGCCACTATGGGGTTATTTATTTACTAGACTAGAATTCAAGAAGAAAGCTAGCATGGATTAAAAACCCAAACTCCACTCTTTATTAGTAATTGGGTTGGAAATCCCAACTCAAATGGCCAAACCCTACCTGAATTTAAAATGTAAGCCCAAACATCTGGGTAGGGTTTGAATTGGATTGTTAAAAATGACATCCATATCCATCCTCTTTTAGTAGACTTCAATCCATTCCAGCTATGTTTCCAAGTAGTTGAATTGAAACAGAGGAGATAATCTGTCTTTGAATAGAAGTCCAGGCCCAACCCTGACACATGGACCTAGAAACATCCAAGCCCACTTTCAGATGCGCTAACCGAAAAGGCCCAACGAGCCTGCCAGCCCGTTGACACCCCTTGGAACAGAGCGCAGCTAAAATCCTTTTAATTAAATGTCCATATTCATGTTTAGAACTTTGGACAGTTGGAAAGCTCGTGACCCAGACCCGACTCGTACAACGCAAGAAAAAAAAAAGAACTTGAAAGAGTCAATGCGGAGACTCAGTAATGTCATGTTTCTTTTAAAATAATTTTAAAAATATTTAGAAATGAATCCAGTACTCACAAAATATAAATATATATTTATTTACTTGCATTCATTATAATCAATTTAAATTAATAAATTTATATATGCATGAAAGTACTTTAATAAGGAAAACAAAAAACTATTGAGTAATACAAAATTTGCTAGTTCAAATATCGAATGTAAAAGAACAGATATAAGTCTCAAATTACTTTCCAGTCCTCATTTCTAAATTGTTTACTCCAAATCTCATGCATAATTATTTTAAAAATTGCCATTAATTGTAAAAAATTAAATCTACCAATCAAATGATTCAAATGCAAACAACTTTATTCAGATGAGTTGACTCGCACGGCCGAGTGTCCCTTGTATATGATCGGTCTTTTGTCAAAATGAGATAACTCGGTCAACTCAGAGAGTTTTCCAATCATGCTTTGAATTGCTAATGAGTATATGGGATTAAGGTTTTGAGGAGCTGATCTAATTACTGCTTAGTCAAGTAATGAACTTTGTTGTTTGTGTAATCTATTTCATGTTCCCTAATTGACAAGTCAAACAATTCTTATACCTTAAAAGCATAAAAAAGGTTGTAAAACTGAGTCTTGGCCTTGGCTTCGGATGTCACCCTCTGATTTTCTTTATCTAAGGGGGCTTTTCATTTGGGGATCCATTTTTTCCTAACAAGAGTAGTTGAAGGATTTAACTGCTGAAAAATGCCATGGTGTGAATTTTGATGTCTCAATGTAAGTTTGGATACATAGTTGAAGGATCTTATGGAGATGCCTGTGTGGTTTTGTTCATCATCGTTCAAGGAGCTAAGCTACATAATAATCTATTGTTGAGAAATTTGCGAATTAACAACATTTGTTGAGGGTGTTATCTAAGGAGAAATCTATATGTAAATTAACCTGTCTTGATCATCCTCACAAGGTTTTCTATACAAGAGTGGAATTGGTTATGACTAAGTATGCATAGGAGGGTTTGGGTTAGTCAAAGAGGGTTCCACTATGGCATTTTTCCTTTATTTTTTTAGGAGAAATTGACTTTTCTTAAGTTGTTTAAAGTTGAACTAAGCTTTTGTCATAAATAAAAAAAAAAAGGCCCTTATTTAAATAGGACCTGCTCAATGTCACATGCTCACAACTTACAACACACAATAGCTAGCTTAGAGGGGTTAAAGAATTCCTAGAATACCATATTGGCATGAGCATCATGATCATCCAGGTAGGTGGCGGGAAGTACATGTTATCGAATGGGCAATTAAATTTTGATGGATGTATCTTGAAGGTTAGGAAATTTTTTGGTAGACTTTAGGGTGGTCCAGAGTAATATGAGACTTTCTTACTATTTCTTTTAACATAATTTAAGACTTTGTTTTAAATTATCAAAGCACGTACCAATTTAGAGAGCATTATAGAATACCTAAATATTGTGGATGAGTGTAAGATTATAATTGAGTTGTGTGGAAGTTTCTAGAATAAAATATAGAAGATTCTCATCTAGTGGGTGAGATATAAGTTGCATAATCTTAGCCCTTAGAAGTCCTTTATTCTTAATCTAGCAATGTTGAAGCAAATTTGGAGAAGTAATTGAGAGAGCTCTTAATTTCATTGTTGTTCTACCATTATGGGCAAGTGATGCATGGAGTAGAATCATCTTATTTGAAGATATCTCAATTCAAAATGATCTTTAAAACATACTCATGAAGAGTTTAAGTAGGGAATAATAACTGCGAACATAGCTTACGAACTAGTGCTAACGTGAACCACGCCCTTGAATTTGAATGTGAACTCATTTGACAGATGAGGACGTCTTATTGGGACTCATCAAACTCAGTGGATTGTATATAGGAAAAAAGAATAGAGTTCTCGTAAAGAACTCGGTCACTAATTTTGTTGAACGAGCGGCGGATGTGAGTCCTAATGCAAAGCATTGGAGGTGGATGAGCGTTTTTTAATGATGTAGTAGAGTGTGTAGGCAGAACCAAATAATAACAATTTTGATCATAATTATATATTGATAATAATTTTGATCATACTACATTGCCAATCAAATAATAGAAAACAAATTGCATTAGAGGGTGGGTAAAAATACGTAGGAACTGAATACATATACTGGTTACAGATAAAGATTAAAATGTGAATTTCCAAAAATGAGTATCAAATAGCATCTTTTTATTTTATTTTATTTCCCCAAACGAAAAATGTTATTTAATATTTGTTTTTGGGAAATCACCTTTAACCATTATTTTTATTACCATATTCAATTCCTATCTATTCTCATGCAAATACGCAGGCCCAAGAGAATTTGTTTTAATTGTTTTATCATTTGAAACACAAATAGGAGATTTTGATACCAAACTTGATCGAAGTCGACAACTTAACCTCGAATTGTGACATCATGGAGTCCTACATTGACTGTGGAGAGGAAAGTAACTAAGATTATATGTAGAACTTGCACCATTACCTTGCATGGGGCCTTTTGGTGGATTAAGGCCTATCAGAAACAAAACTAAACCGAGAGGCTCGTAGGCTAAAGTGAACAATATTATATATGCGTGTGGGACGTTATAAATGAAGTGAACCTAAGTAGAGAGTCAAGCATGTTAGGCTTCATTTGGGTTGGATTTAGGTCTGTTTTAATTATTGACCAGTGGGCCTAACCTACCCGCCAGCTGATCCCATACAAGAGTTAATTAGATGACATTAAAACAGTAAAAATTGATACATAAAGTAAGGTTGTGTTTGGCGTCTCTTGATTTTTTATCATATTGTCTTAAACCGTTTTCAAACAGCCTTTAGACCATTTGGGAACCACATTTACTGTGCCCATTTGGAATGGATTTAAGACGGTACATGTCTTTTTCATGTAGTCATCAAAGTGGGTTGATTTCAAACAGACGTTTTCGTCTTAAGCGGATAGACACCCTGCACTACAGTAAATCGGACGTCCTGATACGGCAGTCCATTTTTTCAATTTTGTTACACTTATGGGACCCACAACCATGATCCAGACCGTTGGAGATGTGCAGAAGGTCAATGACGGCCACCTGTCCAAGTTTCAATAGTTTATCATTCTCGAATTTTAAGATATGTGCAACAAACCATGAGCCATTCAATGTAATATTTCGGACATTGTGGGCTCCCTAATCACAATCCAAGTCG
Source organism: Cinnamomum chago (assembly GCA_038049695.1). NCBI lineage: Eukaryota > Viridiplantae > Streptophyta > Magnoliopsida > Laurales > Lauraceae > Cinnamomum > Cinnamomum chago. The sequence continues at coordinate 2,000,444 of CP142457.1, forward strand.
TTCATATTAGCTGGTAGATTGAAAACAGCTATGAGCTCAATTTTTATCCTCTAATGTGGTCAATAGATTAAGGAAATGTGAAAAACCGTGGAACCATTGGATTTCACATCTGAAAATCAATGTAGAAGAGAGTAGAAATTGGATAGTCCATGTTTTTTGTTTTTCCTTCAATTCTGGACTAGTAAGTTACCATTAGAACCGTAGCATATCTAGGATAATTAAAGAACGAATATGAGATCAAATTTGAACTATTAATCTATCACGAATCTCTAAAATTTTTAAAAAAAAAACGTGGACTGTTTGGTCAATTATTATAAAATTTGTGAGCCCCTATTTCATAATCTGAACTCGCCGTTCTCTTGATAATACATAGGTCATCTATAGGGTAAAAAATTAGCCTCAAATTCCTTGTAGATGCGGAGAAATTAAAGAAAAATCATCCATGATTGAATTTAAAAAAATCTAATTCAATCAGTTATATTGTGTTACCAAACACACTATTTATAAACACTCTATTTGAAGTAGATCTATATCATACGGTTCTATTTGAAGTAGATCTATATCATATCATACCGTTCTATTTCTGGCCAAACAAGGCCTAAAAGTCTATGCAAAATGATGACCCTCCATAATCTCTTTACGGAAAGATATAAAATAACAAAAAGCATCCTTTGTTGTATGGATAATAACATTGACCCCTCATCTCATTTCATGGGGTGATGCTTATCTCTAAGTTGTTGGTATAGATAATTCATTAGTTTACAATTTGTTACCCAAAATTCCAAGTTGATTGTATTCAATTCTAAGGACTTCTAAGACCTAAAAAATGAACAGAAGAATGAAGGCGAAAATCCATAGATGATCAATGTCATAAATGGCTATCAAAAACAAAACAAAAAAAAAAGAATTAAGGGAAGATTGAAAGTGCATATTCAGCCATCAGTCATTACCCCCAATAAATAAAATTTAATCCTTATATCCTTTCACCCTCACCACTTAATAATCCTTTGTTTGTGCCAATTTTACTGTGAATTCCTAAAAAAAAAAAAAATCATTGAATCAATTCCATAAGCATATCAATGAACACAAATATCAAAGGGCATATAAGTATTATTCCCATACATTGAAGCATAATACATCATTATCTAGTTTCCACTAATACATCATGTATACATAATTACATATGTACATATCTCTCAAATAGCTACAAGAGATCTGATCAACCCCCAAATACTCAACAAGACTTTTCTTTCATCAATTGGGTCCCCAGCAGCTCAGATACATGACAGTTCTTAATGACTCCTCTGCCTGCTTTCTCTTCTCATCAACTTTCTTCATCTTATTGACAGAAGAAGTGTCAATGGCACTTGAAAATCTCCTAACCTGCTTGGAAGGGGAAGAAGTGGTGGTGACATCTTTGATGCTTTGAGCTGCTCTCATGCTGGCCTGCAAGAAAATCTTACTTATATACCTCAAGCTCATTTGCTTTGCAAATATAACAGATATGATAAGTATCAGAGCATGATACAAAGGAAATGGATTCTCACTTCTATGTTTTTTGTTGTTGTTGGGAAGGCTGTTGAAATGGGTGTTGGATATTTTTCCTTTTACCAATTGATGGATTGATTGGTGTTGGTGGGATGAGAGAAGATAAGGGTTTCAGTCATCTATATAGGGGTGGAGTTAGGTGGTTTCCTTTTTGTTTTGGACTCTGATACTAGTCTTCCACATTTACAATAAATGAAGGGCCATGAGTTTGGTTCTACATGGAGTGAATTTGGGGCTGATCTAGTTGTCAAGACCCAACTTCTGCCTCAACTGATTTTTAACAAGGATACCATTCTTTGGCAGATTTTTTGGTCAGGTATCCTTGTTGAACCCAAGTGGTCAAGACCCAACTTCTGCCCTAACTGAATTTTAAATAGGGTTTAATACCAGGCCCAAGCCTGACATGAACCCAAACAAGACCAACCCAGTCTCACTTTCGATATCGGCCCAATCCGAGTTGCACCCTCATCTTTTTTTTTTAGGCTGCGAAGCTGCCTATCCAAATTGGACTCTGAGTCCAATTCAATTGCTAAATAGGCTTAATCAAATACTATCATGTGTCTTGATTAAATTACAAAAAAGGAGGATTGAGATCAAACAAATCATTTCATAGAAGAGTTTTCTAAGCCAAATTTAAAGACTACATTAAACGAATATAGCACTCTGCCTACCCCCAAGTGAGGGAGACAGTTCTATAGTCAACCATATACGGATTCTAAATCACTTGTCAATTCAACGGCCGATCGATGTTTCGAACAATCAGACGGTTGAGGTTTCATGATGTTCCATCTAGATCAAGACCCACATCTTGGACGGTCTAGATTGGCATGTCATGTGCATGGCAGTGGCCCACTTGCTCTGCCACAAACATTTGGCTGATAGAGGACTAACATTATAAGACTCCTTTTTTCTCATATGGTATCTGGTTTTGAGAGAAGTGGTGGTATTGAGGACAAGACAAAAACAACCGGCCGCTTTCTGTTAGTTGGCATCTTTTTTCATATTCAGCTAGCGGCTTTTACAAGAAAACCGCAGGTAATGGGTTGTCAGGTCTGCAGATGACCGACACGTGTCTGTCTTGTCTTCTCTCTAGAAATATCTGGAGGAGAAGGCATTTCACTATTATCTCTAGAAATATCTGGAGGAGAAGGCATTTCACTATTATCACAAGTATCCTTGTACAAAAATTAGGTAAATTCTCAAATAAGGTCTAATGTCTTCTGCCTTGTTTCAAAACTGGAAGTCAGTTTTAAAATTTTTTAAATTAGTCTTTAATGTTTTTGAAAAGTTATCAATTAACGACGTTCATTCGTATAAAGCTATTTTTTGGCAACTTTTTTTTCTCATAATCTTTAAATTACCCAGATTATTCTTCGTTGAAATAAAATCTCCATCCACTTCCTCTATATTCTCTTCCTTTTTTTCACCAACATTCTCACCGTAATCAAGGACAACTAACATCTCCACGACAATCGGCTAAATATAGTGATAGTTGAAATCATATCATGGTTTCAAATGAATGATACTTCGGATATTTTAAAATAAATGAGAAAAAAGTCATAAAAAATACCATTGAATTTACTGAAAAACTTAGGGACTAATTTGAAAAATTTTAAAGCCTGTGTCCTGTTTTAAAATAAGGCAAACATTAACAGCCATATTTGAGATTTTCCCTACAAAAAAATTAACATCTTTGAAAAACATCAAACACTTTGAATTAATGATTTAGAATTTAGGGATTTTATTTAAAAAAAATTAAGCTTAAATCCTAATTTAATGAATATATGAAGAAGAACAAAAAAAAATCAGCAGAAAGTATTTTAATTTTTTTAATGAAAGTACTCGAACTGGGGATATCGTCGTTCAATGGGTGATATCGACACTCATTTCCCCTTCTTCCATGGAACTTGCAACTCCAAAAACCCTCGCAAAATTTCCTGATTTGAGTTTTATATAAGGCATCATGCAGCTGCAAATTCATGGGTCACCATAGCAAAATCTTCCCAAATCCTAACCTTGAGTTATGAACATCCAAAATGTGTTCAGATCAATAAGATCAAACCTATGATACGACCATACTTCACCCCTTGAAGTCTTGAACTAAGCTTTTAGAAGGAAACCAATATTCTGAAAATATTGCAGGCCAACTCAATCCATGAATCTTGCACAGAAATTTATAATAAAAAAAAAAAAGAAAAAAAAAAAAAACACTTCAAAGGTCATACAAATGCTTACTAGTATTGGAATTTGGAATGCCACCATCTTATTAAGGAGCTTTATGTGCTGACTCTAATTAGGAAATTCCAATGTCTGATCTGATTACCAGTTATAAAACTAAATAACAAGTGAATCCCCAAGCAAAGATTATGGTTCAAAACAGTATTTTTAACTATTACAGATTTATTGCTGCTTTGCCCATGACAGACTGCACATTACAATCCTTCAACAATTTACTAGTACGGAAAAAATAATTTTGACAATTAAAGAGAATGAGAAAATGAAAATCGAATTAATCAGCACAGCAGAAAACATGACAATGAATAATGGATGATCTGCTGTGCAGCTTAACTGAGGTGACTTATATCAATTTCATCTGGGATTCTGAAGGTATCTGCGGCACCAAACTTTCTCCTCGCCTCGGAGTCCACTTCAGAGTCATAGTCACTGTTGCCTTCTTCATCACCGTGATGACTGGCCGATGACACTGATGATGGATCTTTCACACTTTTCGATTTGCAGCCATGGACGGCGAGCATTTTGACTTGACCAAGGTGAGAGATCTCAACCGTAACATTGTCATCGTTACTGGGGAGAGGCTGTTTCCATGGCTCTCCATCAATTCGCATGAAGGTGTGATCAGCTGCGCCCTTGTGAAACTCAAAGCGGATTCGGTGTGCCTAATGCAGAAAACAATTAATTTTAAACATGGATTTGCCTCAAATTTGGTGCTAAATCAAACTTCAATTCATTTTAAAAGCCTGCCTACTGTATAAATCAAATGCTCCTGCACTTCAATGAAATTAGTCCAGGCTTCTCCCTATCTATTTATATATTTATTTTTGTTTATGATTATTTATTTTACTTTTTTTGTTTGTTTGAGGGGGTGGGGGTGGGGGTGGGGGCTAACCAGCAGGGGATAAGGATCTGATTGCATTCACAAAGCAAACATATAAAACAAAAAGATGTGCCCCAAACTGATTAATGGTTATTGACTGAAAGGTTACAACGGAAAGTAGTCACACTTTCAAATCCATGTTGCGTAAGTTCTTTAGAATGAGCTACGTACCCGTGTTGGACACGCATTAACCTGAGACTTCGTTGCAATCTTCACAGATTCTTTTAGTGCTAATTTAAACATTGTGTTACAATTGATGAAAAATTATTACACCTTTTTTCTTTTGAAATTTAAGATATCAACATGACTATTACTTGATTATTTAGAGCAAGGATCTGTATATTATTAGTTACACATTGTGTTACCAATTTTTTTGTGTTATTTTTATTTAAATAAAAAAAAATATTTTACTTACATTTATTAAATCTTACACTAAATCTATGAATTCTATGTTCTGAGATTTGCAGAATTGGACACCTTCAACCAGTGTAGGGTTTCAACACAAATGTGTAGTCGTGCAACTTAAGTTCAAATCCAACGGTTATGATCATTTGCAGGGACATCCTTCACATGACTTTGGAGTGTCCACTGTGGGACACTGGGACCAATCCGGTAGATAATCTGGAACTTTGGGTTGATCACTTGATGTACATGTATGACACGTCCAGTGTTAAATGAATGGCCTACAGATCATAACGCTTTTCCAAAGTATCCATGTTTTTGCCCAAAAGAAAAATAAAGTGCACTTTCACCATCCTCAACACTCGCATTTCTAGCATGCTGTAACTTCCAAGAAGTGCAAGGACTTATAATGCATGAGCATGTGCATCAATCTAGAGCTTGCACCACACATGCATGATGATGGGGTAAATGGCAGTTCATGATCAGAAGAAATCAAGGAAATATCAACTGTGAATGGTACTGATTCAATCTTAACTTACCTGAGCGAGGCGAGTCCCATGTCCTTTGGGAGCAAGTAAAACAAGCCCATGCCAAGCATCTCTAAAGCCCACAACCTCAAAAAGCCCATCATCTACAAATGGCTCAGTCAAGCCTCTCTGCATATACATGAAATGATTGTTAGATAGAAGAAAACAACAATGACAACAATTACTCATCCCTCCGCTGTTACTCAGCTGGTTAGGGACATAGGTGTGTGAATAGAGTGCATGAGTTACAATCAGCTATGTAGCAAAAATAAAATATAAGAAATAAATAACAACTACTCCATGATATCCCCGCTCTATAGGGCTGTACTAGCCCATCCATGTAGTTACAATCAGCTAATCAGTATACTTCTTGACTAGGAGAAAGGGATTTCCCCACTGTCTATCCAAATGTAAATGCAAAAGGCTAGTATTACAGATCAAAACTCACATCTCGTTTCTTGTTCGTATTCGGGGTTCCCCATGGGTTAAATCCACCAGAGAAGCTAGGCAAGTTGAGACAAACAATTGATCTAATGCTGTCAAGTACAAAGGCATATAGTCAGTAGGATAAACCATCAAGAAAGATGACCTCGGTGAATCAATAATACATTAAACTAGAGGTTAGTTAAGGTTCTGAGTGGTGGAAATGTGGGCAATATCGGAGCCATCCCCAAAGCACAGCCAATTCTGCACATGATCAGGCCCCAAAATCAGGCTGCACTACTCATCAGGTTGATCACAGTGTGCACTTAGAAAAATAAGTAACCACAGTACAAATAACTAAAGTTTGGATGGAAATCAATGCTGACTAAGAAAGGTATTTACGGCAGAACAAGATAAGTTAAATTGTGAGATAAGGAATGCCTACACATCTACGACCTCGGGTGCAATAACCCAGTAGAACTGAATTGAAGGTAAAATTAAAACATTACTAGGATAAGATTCCAACCATTATTCTTACCCACGAGGTATGCGGAGGTCCTCCCATGGACCATGTTTCTTCATGACTTTTACCTTCGCAAGCTGTGCAATGTTCCTGTAGCAGTATCAAATCATTCTACCCATTATGTAGAAGAAGAAAAATCCATAAGACAGCTAAAAATTCTGCACTTTGTTGTCAGGGTACCTTTTTTCTTGTGATATTATAGAATTTCATCCAGAAAATCAAATCGCAAAAAGGACCAGCCATCAGATAAAAATGCTTTGAGATGTTAACAATTGTATCAACCATCAAGTACAATACCTTGAGGAAGGATGAAAGAGAGAAGCAGCAAACCATCCTTGTGTGCAACCAAGCTTAGCATATGTAGTCTGACCCAGGGAGAACATTTTATTAGCACTTATCATTTAAGGATTTTGATTCAGTACAGCAACTCATATAAATCTTATAACAGAGCCTACGCCTTGTACTCTGAGATTGGTGTCACCACACATCTGCATACTAAGGAATTAATTGAAGCTTCACATTTATACACTTGATATTTTTGTAGGGTTCTAAAAATACACCGTACATTTCAAATTTGCAGCATGAATTGAAGTATAGATAAGATAATTTGAGAGAAGACATACAAAGACTTGGAAAAAAAAGTTACAATTATGTATAAATCATAGCATCAGTCAAGAGTAATAACTCATTAAAAATATATTCAGTGTCATATTACAGCCCTCTGGCTGGTATATCCTATCAACCTACCGAATGCGCAATGTACAGTGCTGGAAGCCAATGGCATCTGAATCAGTTTTAAAAACTGAAAATTCCAACTCGTTGAACCAGTTTTAAAAACTGAAAATTCCGACTCAAATTGATGTCCAGCAAGTTGTGGTCAATTCGGACAATCTGTGATGCAGCTCACAGGTTGGATTAACATCCCATCCGCGCACGCGCCCGCACACACAATGGGGTAACATTCCTGCTCATCTGGTGCGCACTTCAATGGAGAAGCCATGAATCACTACCTCCCATTCCTTCTAGAAGTCTGCCTAAGCAACATCATTGAATTCCTTAAATTTTAAAATCCAATGGAAAAGCCAAGGGTTACTTTTCCCTGCCATCAATCTCGCCCATGAGCATTTTGCTTCAAAGGTTCTTTCATTCCAAATTCCTCTAGCAAATCCTTTTTTGAAATATTTATCATAATACCTATCCCATCTTAGAGAATGGACATGGGAGATACATACCAAAAGATCCCTATTAGGACTCACAAGGTGTAAAAAAATAATTGATAAACGGATGCCAAATTAAATGAGACAATTCACAACAAATTAGGAGGATCTATTGACTCCTAACTAGCTCCATGAAATAAATATTGGGGATGTTTTCTTTTATCCGTAACAATAATTTCATTTTTAATGAAATACAAATAAGAAGGTATAAGAGCAATATACTCCCACTAGAAAAAACAACATCAAAGTGAAGCGCAAAGCTGCAAGGTAAAAGCAGTAAAAGGAAGGGATCTGACCACACCTTGCTTGGCCAACAAGTCAGCAAAGCCATTGGCCGATTGCCCAATGTGCTGCAAGTCCACACAAACCAAAGACGACAGCACCTTAATCTCATTAAAACAATAATAAAACCCCCAAGGGGGCAAGGCAGAGGATTGAGGAAGACATCCAAGATATTGGGGACTTTACTACTTCAAAATGATCAAAGGTGAGGATTTAGTTGGTCATGGCCATCAAACGAAAAGCCTTCACATAGGAGTAGCTAGCGAAGCCCACATAGATTTGGAAGGACAGGAGGAAACTAAAGGGTGATTGATAAAGCAACACAAAAGCTCTGCTAGAAAAGTTGACCCCAAGGCCATTGGAAGCATAAATTTCTTTTTAATTGACAACACAGGACAAAAAACTCTTAATGAGAGATGCCAACAAATGACAGTCATAATACATTAGGTCCCTTTGGCAAAGTAAAACTCCAAACCATGTCTCCATAGCTCCACAAACTAGACTACCACCAAAATACCGGCATTTTCCACAGGAAGTTTTACATACTTCCATATTCCTATTTCCTTTCCCATCCTACAAAACAGCAATTGGTAATTTACATCATATCACCAATAAAATTGCATCCATTTTATCTTGGTGCATGCAATTCATATGAGCAACATCAAATCTATGAAATAAATCTTGCATGCTTACTTCATATATATCAGCTATATGCTTCACATAAGCATCATAAAGCTATGAGATTAGCTTTCTTCAATCGGAAAAACAATAAATCTGTGAGATAACCCATGCTTATTCTCCTTCTCGGAGGATATCATCCACCTCAGTTAATCATAAGTTTTATTCAATAGAGAAACAAATAATGGTAAAAGCATGTCACTTGCAATGAAGAACTCCTGATTTCATTTATAATGTAACTACGGGACGTGAAATTGCTGTTCATTGCACGATACATAGCCAATAACTATCATTGTTGTAACCACGAGCTGCTTTCTCAGATGCATTTATCCATATCTGGTGTTACACCTGATTTCGAACTTACACATCTTCCATTAGGTGTATGCTACCCATATTGACAGATAGGTTCCCGTAATTGATTCTACCGATGCCATACCGAGTGTTTAATCCAACCAGCATCATCTGTTTGGATTGGCCTTTTGAGTTCTAGTTATCCACTTATCCTAATAGGGCTTAAGTTTTCTTCGTGCAATTCTTGCTCTAAAATCTACATAAGTTAATTAAATCACAAGCAAATAACTAAGATCGTTACAAGTGACGACAACATGAAATATTAAAAAAAGAAATAAACAGGGTCAAACTCACCTGATTAACTAACTGATTTTTGAATCGCTCTGGATGCAGCTTCCTCTCAGAATGAAATGCATATGACACTTGAGCATCCATTCCTATGAAAGCATGAAATATTGTACTAGACTCGTTAAAAATCTTGATATAGGATCAGATTCTCTGTACTAAGATAATGTTTATAAACCAATTTATAAGTGATCCAACTAAACTAAATAATACCACAATTAAAACATAGAAGATATTTCATAAACATCTGAAGCAACAAAAGGAAAGGATGCATGATGATACAAGAACTGAGACTAGACTTCCCTCTTTTATTTGATGGATATGCTCTTGGACTTTTGAGCCTTTCACAGGGGCGCACATATATGTCCAACAAAAACTGTCAAGCCCATCTGGAACAGTGCCAGTTCACAGAGGTGGGTGGGATGCATAGGGACCACTCGTATATCAGGGGATACCATGTACACTTCTTGGAGCCAAGCAAATGGAACGGCCGAATTTTTTTGTTCCTCTTCTTTTTTGCATTAGCATGAGAGGAAATCTAAAAATAAAATAATCAGTTTGTTCTAATAAGAAATTTAGCCTTTTCCCATAGTTTTCATGATCTAATCCACAATATGCTCATGGTTCACCAAAGTCTTTTCCTACCCAAAAGAAACTCATCCAGCAATCCACTTAAAACAAGAGGAAACCTAAGGAATCTAAATATGTGCTAGGAAATTGGGTTTTACATATGTAAATGTCACATATGCAATTGTTACATGTGAAACACATTTCCATGGTTATCAAAATCATAATTACTTGATTCGGTCACTTGGCCTTCAAATCTCCTCCAGCTCGAATCGACTAATTCGCTATTCAATTCGTTGGATTACCTTCTAGTTTGTTCAAGTGGAGAAGAAGGTGGGACTGACCAGTTGTATCTTTTCCTTTGGTCTCCTTACAAGAGAGAAAAGAATAGACATTTAATGCAATGGTACTTCTTTTCTATCTATTGGTCCCTATCTTATATCCATCGGTCTCTATGCAAAGGAAAAAAAAGACATTTAGCGGGGCGTTTGTGCAGCACTGCGGAAGAGGAAACGCGCCGCCGCCTTTCTGATGGGAGGTGGGAAATCCGAATCCCTTCTCGAGCGGAAAATAAGGCCTTCAAAATGTGCCGGAAAACCTAGAGGAGAGGAATCGTCGTTGCTCCCAAACACCAGGCGGGAGAGGAAACCTGTGTTTCCTCTTTCGCGACACTGCCTTTCTAACGAGGGAAGGTGGGAAACCTGGATCTTTTCTCGAGCAGAAAATAAGGCCTTCAAAATGCACCAGAAAACCTGGAGAGGAATCGTCGCTGCACCCAAACACGAGGTTCCGCACCCTATCTCCATGTTGTTTCCGGAGAAACACCCCCTTAATGCAATGGTACAACTCCCTTTCTCTTTCGTCTTGTGGTCGCTTTGCAAGAGAGAAAAAGGAGGGACATTTAATGCAACAGTATAACTTCCTTCCTCTCTTATCACTATGCTATCCAATCTTTCTAGGGATTTGAATTTAAATAATGGAGAAATTGGTAGGGTCCATGCTGTGGCCCTCCTATTACAAATACAAATTGATAAAAAATGATTGTTCTCATCTTCTATAGGATTCAACAATTTTTTACTTTGAACAAACTTGGGTCCACCATAAGATTAATTATATACTAGCAAAACGTGCCCGTGCTTAGCATGGGAAATATTAATCGTGAGAATAAATTGCATTTTTTATATTTTTATAATAGTTACATTTTATAATAAAAACTGGTATTATTTAGATTTTATGTTTGGATTATAGCATTCTTTTTAAAAAAGAAAAATAAAATTGACCATAAGTAAAATGTGATTGGTGTTGATGATTAAAAAGGAGAAACATATAACAGAACAATGTAAAATTTATATAAAAATTAGAAATTAACATAAATTTGTGCAGAAAGTTGTCAAATTAAAAAAAAATGCATTACTCAATAATTAATTTTATATTTGTTATGTTTTGTATTATTAGGAATAAAATAGTTACAAAGATTAAGGAAATTTTCAAAACAGGACTTAAGTTATCCATTGACACATCAAATCAGGACATCAGGCGAGAATACGCATTTTCCAGTGAAAATATGAGTTTTCCGGTGATTTCCTCATGCCATCCATCTTCTCCTTCCATCCCAACCTTAATCCCCATCTTTCCTCGACCACCATCTCCTCTCCTCCTGTTTCAGCCTGCTAACCAAGCACAAGCACCCTCCCTACACTCAAAACCTGCAACCCACCATCTTCTCCCATCCAAACTACCTGCCAGAGGAAGACAATATGGGTTCCTACACAGTCTGGGTTTTGCCAAAATCTTCTCCCTCAGGGTAAAACCTCTCTGCCTTCCATCTCTTAGGAAAGCTGCAAAAGATTCACCCATACAATTGGATACCAAAAATGGAAGGCAGGGTATTCCATCTCAATCATCTGGTCCATTCTCAAGATTCCCATGCCTTGCATACAATTGCATACAAAAATGGAAGGCAGGGTATTCCATCTCTGAAATACACCAAAACAATTGCATATTCAGGGAGTTGCAAAAGACAATGGGTTGGTATGGGTTTTGGGTGGATTTGGAATGCTGGAGAGTGGAGACCACCAATTGCAAGCATATGGGTGCAATATCTCTGTTTGGTTAGCAGGCTAGCATCAAGAGGATAGAAAAATCAATGGTCAAGGAGAGGTGGGGATTAAGGTTGGGAGGGAAAATGAGAATATCGCCGAAAAACTCATTTTTCCGCCGGAATCTCACCGGATGTCCTGATTTGAAATGTTAATGGAAAACCTAAGCCCTGTTTTGAAATATAAATTTTCTTTCTGTCCTGATTTGAAATCTTGGGCAAAACTTGAGCCCTCTTTTGAAAATTTCCCTAAAGATTAAGATATTGATATGTGTGTTAATATATTTTCTAAATCGATGTCCAAGATACATGGCAAATACAATTGAATATAAATAAGAAATTGCAAAGATTGCAAGACAGAGAATCATGATAAATAAATTGCAGGAAAGAAAATTGTGCCCTACCTTCATGGCCACTTCTTCAACTTCAAGTTAGGAAAGAAAAATTGAAAAAATCAAACCTTTTCAAATTACATCTTTGCAGTAAAAGACAAGCATAAAAATTTTAAAATACAAAGTAATTATGTGAGCGGTTACATTAGATAAAAGATAAGATGTTGCATGAAGAGATAAGAAGCAACATGAGTGAGATAAGAAATGAGAAGTTGGGGAGTAGTAGAGAAAATGCAAAGTGTAACTTTAGTCAAAATTGTAACTGATAATCCAAATTAAGATAGAAAACGCTTGGCTTTAATATAGTATAATAGAAAACTTGATTATAATAATAAAAATATACATATTTTATATTGGTCAATCCCACTATGGGACCTTCTTTTATAAAATTGAAAATTTTCACCAATGCTTATTAGTAGGAGATATTTATTGTCACAATTCAAATAGCTAACCTTAATATAATTGGAACAAGGCTTTAATGATGATGGTGGTGGTTTTTATATATTTATGTGTCTCATACATAGTTTTCAATATTGGCATCGTATCGCAAATCGTTCAGACCCACAAATCGAATTGAATCACAAATCGTATCGTAGATCATGGGATTTTTTATTTTTCTAATAAAAAAATAATTAAAAATTAAACGAAAACGAGAAATGTAATTATTCATAACCATCCATTTTCCTATTTATAGCAGTATAAATAAAATAACAAGTCTATCATACAAACATATCAATACCATCATGACATATATTAATATACATATATATATATGAAATAAATGATGTGTAAATAGTTAAATAAGTTTAAAGTATCTACTTTTTTTTAACATCTTTAAATCAAAATATAAAAATAAAAATAAAATCCAAACGATCAATCTTACACATTAGGATAGCTCTTGAAGTTAAGAAAGTACTCATGAAGAAAAAAACCAAAATAGATTAAAAGAAGAAGATATAGACAATCACAATGACCTACGATCAAATGCTTTAGTTAAAGAGAAATTCTCAAAAACTCCCCTATCTCAAAAGGGGAGTTTTTGCCACCTACCTAATAGCCAATGATTTGTTAGTATTTTAAGAGATCCACCTTTGTTGGAGAATGTACAGGAGAGAGAATAGGAAATGTGTATCATCGATGACATGTGTTACACTTTCATTGGCTAAAAAAGGGACCTGCTTTTTTGTGAAAATTGCCCAGGGAGTTTTGTATAATATCTCTTAGTTAAATGCATGTTTTTTGTTTTTTATTTTTGAAAATGAATGCATGTTTTTTATTCATCTTTAAAACCTTATCAAAGCTCCAAAAAATTCTTAGGAGGTTTCGTTGACTACTAAATAACCTTTTAAAACTAATATCGCTAAAAGAAAAAAAGAAAACAGTAAAAGGTTATTCATAATAACTTATTGTAGGTATTCTCGCTTATTAGCCGAATCGCTTGAATCTTAAGATTCGATTAAACGAGTATCGAATCATAGGATCCACACATGAATCATGAGATTCATTTGTAAATGGGATTCATTGCATAGATACAAATCGTTTTCATTAAGATTCGGGATACGAATCGTAGGATTTTGATAACTATTCATATTCCTTGTGCAATATCATTATTTATATTTTATTAAAGTGTCTAAAGTTCTATTTAAATGTTTATATATAGATATATATTGAATTGGACTTACGAATTAGTACATCAAAATCATCAAACTCAAATTGCGAATCAAGTAAACCTATCACAATGAATTTTTGAATTTGATTAAGTGCTGAACTGCGAACTTGAACTCAAACTAGCCAAATTACGAATCAGGTAACTATGATTAAAATCACCATTTTCACAAGAGTAAATGAGTCCATTCAACAATTTTAAATTTTTTTGGATTTTTTTGGACGTTTTTCACAAATTTCTCAGAATCTGTTAAGAATTAATATATGAACCTAAATACCTTAATATTTACCAATAATACAAGAATATTGAACGTTTCTAATCATGAATTGGAGACCACAAAAGTGAAGAAAGTTAGATCTATAGGTTGGGTTTTTCAAAAATTACTCAAAATCTATGAAGATTTAAGATAATCAGCTTCAAAATCATGGGGTTTGTTAGTCAATAAACAAATTCAACAGTTTGGCTTACAAATATGGGGCTCACAGGAATGAAAAAAAAAAAAAAAAAGATGGTCGATGGGCCCCACGGGAATGCAATCACTGTGAGAGATGTACTAGAACCTTTGCAAAAGGAGTGTGAAAATCATTTTCGCACTTCTTTAGGTGTGAGAATTTTTGTGTGTAAATCATAGCTGTCAATTCCGTTCCAATCCCTGTTCCAGTTTCTAGTGGCATTCTGGAAAAAACACATGAAAAATGAAAAACTAAAAGAACACCTAAAACTAAGAAAAAATAGTAGAATCCTAATATAATACTAAAAATGCCTACGTACATCATTTAAATCAAACTACACTCTAAAATTGACTATTTTCTAATTTTTCACTGTGTATGAATTAAAGTATGAAATATGTGAACTTATCGTTAATAAACATAACAAAATGAAACTTTTGGGGGGTTTCAGTTTGGAATGAGGCAAAGTTAGATCAAAATTAGGACTAATATTGAGCCCAAAAATGAATGAAATGAACCAGAAGAGGGCCAGGAATCTTTTAGGTGGCATTTTGCTCCGCTCCAAGTGCATTCTGGAATGTAATGGCCAACTCCATCCCAGAATGGAATGGAATTGATAACTATGTGTAAATGGCCTTATTTACACCATTTCCATACTTCGTTTATGCATCACATGCGTAAATAAGTGCAAACAAACGTGAAGATGCGTAACTAGTATACATGGGAATTATTTACATATGTAAATGACTGCAAATAAACGACCCCTAAGTGACATCTTGGTTAAGCGACCTCTTTGGAAAATGTGAAACCCACTGTCCTTTGTGTTAAATATGGAACCGATACTATAAGTGGACCTAGGTCCCAATATCCAGTTCCCAAGTCTATTTGGCCCTAAATGAGGTCCAGGCCCACTTAAAGTGTTGGCTGCTTATTTAACATTTTGAACTGAACAAAACTCATGGGACTACCTTGGATGATGCCCCACAAATCTCCTAGAATGGAAGATATTTTCTGGGCAATTGGGTTATTCCATTCTTGATCATCTAATTGCATTTGTAGGTCACTTCCATTGGATTGAAGCAGTCCAATCTGAGTTCATCAGATTAAGAGTCTGAAGCACCAAATCATGGGATCCACGTGGATGTCACCTAAAAAATGATGCACTTAATGGGGCTCAGTTCGCAATAAATTGTTGAACATGGCCGTTCTTGAAAAATGCTCCAATAGCAATGGAATGTAAGTGACAGTAGATAATTGAAAGAAAAAGCTCATACCCATGCTGAAGTAGTTCCAAAACCCTCCACGATATGTATGGTAACCTTCCTGAGAAGAATCCATCAACAAAATGAGTTAGAAATAAGAAGCTGCAAGTATTTCTTCCAATACGTAATGACAGCACTCTTTGTACTTCCCTAGTACAGCTATAACAAAATGGAAAAGGAACCCCTCAAAATAAATTGCGTGCATTGATGAAATGTTCTATTAAATTATATATAACAACTCTTCTGATTCTTTGCAAGAGTGGAAAAGGTTTTGGGATCCTTCAATTCCGCCTCGAGTGCTGGCTTTCTATTGGGTGGCGAAATGGCATAAAATTCTTACTATAGATAAGTTGAGAAGACGGAAGCATATTATAATTAATGGTCGCCCGATGTGCTTAAAGGATGAGGAGTCGAAGCATCATTTGCTAGTCCATTGTTCTTTTGCTCATAGTGTTTGGTCTGCAATTCTTAATATTTTATATATGCATTGGGTCATGCCTTGGCAAGCTGCGGATCGTTTTCATCAATAGTGTGTGGGCATCAAATTTGTTTGCAGAAGAATTCTTTGGAAGGTGGTGTTGTCTGTTCTTTTTTGGAAAATCTGGTTGGAATGGAATAATCGAGTTTTCAGAAACAAAAGAAAACCAGTGGAAGAAATTGTGAGTCCATTGTTTGGACCGTGTTGGAATGGGTGTGTACAAGAAAGGAGTTTGTAGGGGTGGCTTTGGAAGATCTAAATAGATCTTAGGCAGCTTATTTTCAAGGGGGTTGGGTTTCTAAACCTTTAGTCTCCCATGGGAAAGTCCCCCTGTGCGTATTCTCAAATTAAATTTTGAAGGAAGTTATGTTCAAGCTATTAGTAGAGGAGGAAGTGGAGGCATTATAAGAGATTGAAATAGCATTGTTGCATGGAATTTTTATGGGCCTGCAGATTCCTCGGATGCCAATGATTATGAACTTAATGTTCTATTGATTGGTTGTCGTAAGCTGCGTAATTTGGAAGGTTCCAATGCTATCATTGAAGGTGATTTTTTTTCGGCGATTTAATGGAGCTTAGGTAAGTGTTCTCGTCCTTGGAGATTGACTGATTTGGTTGAGGAGGTGCAGGATATCTCGAGACATCTGGGAGTTGTTTTTAATCATGTGTTATGTGAGGCTAATGTCTTAGTGGATGGCCTTGCTAAGGAAGGAGTTTTTCGTTCTTCTTTATCCTTTGATGTATAGTTTGTTTTGAGTTTCCTCTGTGTTTTGGGTTTTATTTTTTTTTATTTTCCCCTTTATTAATAAAATTTATCATTATCAAAAAACAAGTCTTCTATGTGGAAAGGAATAGCATTCAATTAAATACCACAGAAATAAACCAATCTAAACTATTGTTTTAAATCTCTGCCAACACACATCTAAGTTATCCATCTTGCACATAGGATGATGTGTCTCACATGCAAGATGGCTATGTACAAAACATCCCAACGATTTGAGACTGCCTAGACCCATACATGAGAATATTGTGCGATCAATCTGATACCAATCGATTCACATCATGTGAAAGCATATGATCCTTAACATGATATTGATGGAGGTGAGCATAGTTTTATTTAATGAAATTTCATTCATTCTCTAAACACAAGGCAAAAAAAAAAAAAAGCATATGGCGTTTCCAACAGCAAAGACAACATACTGATTAGCCATCTTCCCTTAGGAGACTGGGCCCACAGATCAAGTTCAGGAGGACTTAATGGTATAAATATTGCCCGAACCAATTATGAAACAATCAAAACAGCATATAATGGCATTGTTGCTAAAATCCTATGATTCAAACCCAAAATTCTACAATTCATATTGAGTCTTAAGGAAAAGGATTCATACCTATGCAATGAATCGCATTTACATGTGAATCTTATGATTTGATACTTGTTTTATTGAATCTTATGATTTGATACTTGTTTTATTGAATCTTATGATTCAGGCGATTCTTCTCAACGGCAAGCCAGGAATAGCTACTGCAGAATGGCTAATACTAATAAAGTATTACTTTCTTTTTTCTGTTAGTGTTTCTATTTTAAAGAGATTATCTAGTTACTAACGAAACCACTTAAGTATTTGTGGGAGATTGGAGAGGTTTTCAGATAAATAGGAATAAACATGTAACTGGAGCATTCAACTATAACTATGAGTTTCATCCTTCATTCTTCTCTTTGTATATACTTCTCTTTATTTCTTTACAAACATTCCTTAATTTCAAGAGACATTGCAAACATATAACGTTGATGATTTGGATTTTATTTTTATTTTTCAATTAAAAGATAAAAAATTTCAACTTGTATAATTTCCCTAGTGATGTTGATATGTTATGTTAAATATATTTTAACTATTCATACAATATTATTTATGATATATTAGTATATGTCATGTCAGCGATGTTCTTCATATGATTGCATCAAAACCTTATTTCCCACTATATTAATGTTGTAGTGGATAAAAAATGGTATGAACAACTACTCTTTTTTAACTTTTTAATTTTTATTTTTTACAGGAAAAATAAAAAAAACCTGTGATTCGCGATACGATTTGATTCAAACCCTTGATAGATTTGCGATATGATTTCAATTTTTTGAACAATGTATGATGATCATGACCCTATTTGAAGTGGTTGATATTTTATGCTCAATTCTTTTACACCACTGGAGAAGATTCTAGAAAGATTGAGAAAGATAAACACAAATATTAGTGTAAATTGATAAATCGCACTTGCTACTGTCACTAAGGATCAAAATAGCTATTGCAGCAAACGTAGCGACTGGTGGCCAAAAACACTACGTAGTGGGCAATATGTAGCGGCATAGCAGCGTGATAGAAAAAAGTTGTCAAAATTTTTGAAAAAAAATATCCAAGAAATTCAAAATATTGGAAAATGTTAGAATTTGATGCCTTCTCCCTATAATAACTAAGATAAGGGGGTGTAGTAGTCTATTCAGGGCATAGAAGTTTTGCATCGCTGAATGATTATAAAAAAAAACGGTATTGATTTAATTTTTCCCATGTATTCATGTTGGTTAGATAAACCAAGTTAGAAACTATTATGCATATCTAAATTTATAATTCAAATAAGCAATTTAGCACAATTGTACATAACAAAAACAAAGTTTAAAGCTCAAACCAAATAACAAATTAACTTTCATCAAAACAATGTATTTTGGTTGAGAATAGAGAAAAGAACACATCTACCAAAGGGGGTGTCTACCAGGATATCCCTAGAGAAGAACCCTTGAGAGGAACTCTCTGTATCGACTTCAATTCAGTGAGATCAGTTTAAAGCTCAAACCAAATAACAAACTAACTTTCATCAAAACAATGTATTTTGGTTGAGAATAGAGAAAAGAACACATCTACCAAAGGGGGTGTCTACCGGGATATCCCTAGAGAAGAACCCTTGAGAGGAACTCTCTGTATCAACTTCAATTTAGTGAGATCAGTTTAAAGCTCAAACCAAATAACAAATAAACTTTCATCAAAACAATGTATTTTGGTTGAGAATAGAGAAAAGAACACATCTACCAAAGGGGTTGTCTACCAGGCTATCCCTAGAGAAGAACCCTTGAGAGGAACTCTCTGTATCGACTTCAATTCAGTGAGATCTTTTTTTTATGTTCTTTTAAGCATAGAAGGGTATAAGAGTTGCATAGAAATGTTGTTTGGAAAGACAAAGAAAAGAAATAAGCCTTACATGTATTTTAAAAGAAATTGGAAAATAGCAGCCAGTCTCACTCCATAGGGGCATTGCAGCAAACCGTAGCAGATGCTACGGATGAAAGCGATGCTAAATACCATTCAAGACCGCTATGCCCAATATAGCGGCTGCCTATTTTGATCCATGACCATTAGAGTCTAAAAATCTTGATCAAAGGTTTTTCTTTTTCTAACTTTTTCCTTTTTGATCACCTGATTTGTTTCTATGCAAAAAATACTTGTCTTCTTTTCTTTTCTTTTTGTTATAAAATATTATTGGTCTTTCTTGGCATGGTTTGGTCACTCACATGAGGGAGAATTTAGGCTTTTGGTTCATCTGATGTGGACTATTTGGGTCTTTTTTTCTTTTTCTTTAACACTTTTTTTTATTTAATTTTACTATAGAACATGTGTACTGCCTATCATATGCCTACTTCTATGTACACATCTAGAGTCTCGAATTATGCCTATATAAGTTAAGCTTGTTAAAATGTAGTTCTTTTCCCAGGATATTCACCATTTCCTCATACATTCTCTTTTCCCCTCTACAAGATACCACTTATTTTAAAAGGGGAAAAAAGAGTACCTCTCTATGAGTAATCACTTTACAACTAAAATTGAAGTTCAGTTGACGCTATACATGTTACTTGCAGTTCTCAACCTAATACCAGATATGCACCCTTAATTACCATATCTTCATGTCACATTATTCCAAAACAAATAATATCATTTCGCAACATTTCCTTCTCCATATTTTCTTCTATAATCCATGAAAAGGGTAAAGATATCAATTTCTTGTTTCTTTTTTTTTTTGAAATGAGAGAATAATTAGTTTCATTTTTTTTAGGCTTTAGTTTATGATTCAAATTTAGATCATAGTTCTTTGAACTGGTGGTTGGCTAGACTTGGTCAGTTAACAGGTTGACCAAGAGAGAAAGGAAATTAACAATTAAATACTTTTATGCTGCAAACTTACACTTTTATTAGCTGAAATAGATTTGAAAAAATTGTCAAAAAAAAAAAAAAATTACAATACAATATTTAGTCTCCTAGAAAGAGCTCTATATGAACTTCATAAGACGGTAATTTCAATTTACTTTAGTATGCTTTAACTTAAGATGCATGTAAAAGTTGACAGGTTGACCAACCAAGTCTAGAAATTAATATTTAAATAATATTAACTGAAATAGATAAAACATGTAAAAACATAAAACGACATAAACTTTTATAAAATAAGTCTATATTAATTTCAGGAACTGTAATTACAATTTTCAGTGCTATTTGAGTACATTTTAACATCTTTGTTCTACTGGTGTAAGGCTTATTGCAGTTATCATTCTACTTGGTAACAATTTTTCAAGTTACCATGTCCAAAAAAAATCTCATGTTTCTCCTATTTTATATATATATATATATATATATATGAATATGAAGCGAACTGGTTTCAAATTGAAATCATCTCCAATTCGCTCCAATTGATTTTGACTCACCCAATTTAATTTAGTTTGACCCCTCCCAATCCCCTCTCTTTGTCCCCACATCCTCTCTTCTTACCAGGGCCGGCAAGCGGGTCTGGCAGGGCTAAATCGGGTCGGGCCAGAGGTAGAGCACACTTCTTGGACCTCCGACCCATGACCAACCCGCATTTGAAATGGGTTGCAAAGCTGCAACCTACACCCATTAAGTCTCGGGTTGGGCTAACCCGTCTAGCCCGCGTTAGACCTGACTCGTGTATTTTTAATGACACGGTAAAAATTAATCATGATATGTGCCAAGATTCGAACTCAAGACACTTCAAGTTTTTAATGGGCAACCCTGCCACTACACCACAGAGCATTTTTTTGCTAATAGTTATCAACAAAAGGTTAAAATTAGTTAATGAGGAAGGGACCCTCGCCCCACTTTGGAATGTTGACTGGGAGTTGGACTTTATCTATGAGGTATTTATAAAAGTAACTATATTTTTAGAATATTGACCCCTATAAATATTGTTGTTATTATTTTCATAGTCATGCATTGTACTTTAAGCATAGGTGTTCAAACTTTTGAAATAACTATTTTATATGATTTCCTATATAGTCATTAATTTTCTATAATAACCGTTTTACAATAAAACTAAAACCAAATGAATATATAATATATGGGATTGATAAAAAAAATAATAAGTTTCATAATTCATAAGAAAATGACAACATTATTGAAAAAATAAGAACATTTATAACGTTTTGCATTTAATTTTAAAGAACTGATCATTAAGTTTTTTTTATAATTTTTAATATTATGATTAGCACGGGCATGTTTTTCTAGTAATCCTTGAAAAGCGCTAGAGAATAATTGATTTTCTTTTTCAAAAATTTAGTTTAGGACTAGAAATTTGGACCAGAGGCCTCCACATTTTGGTTAAATAGTGGGGAGGGAGGATAATGATAAGGATAATAAATTAAGGTCAATAAATCCATACAGACGGTTAGAGCCTAAAAGAATATAGAAAGAGAACGACAGTGGCACTTTTTCCAGAATGTTTTTGATAGAGAATAGTTATAGGAAATATAATCAGGAGACCTTATGGTGACAAAAATTGAATGTTCTACCCACACAGAATTACTTTAGCAGTGCTTCTTGGACATTGGCAATACAAGCATGAACTCGTAAATGCATTAAAATGATATACAGATAGAATACCTGGTTCAGAGAATCTGTATCAGACACACGTTGAAATGCATGCAGAGCATGTGGTAAGTCTAGCGGTGCAATGGGATCGCATGGACCTTCTTTGGGAGCTTTCATCCTCATCAGAATATGCCAGCTGGGTCACATTTGTAAATAAACACATCCAAAGAGTAAATATTTAGCAAAAGCTTGCAAAAGGTACAGGAAAATATGCGTCAATTTCCAATATATTCACAATTCTTACAAAGTAGAATGACTAAGTTATCAATAAGTTATAAAAAATAAAGAATAAAGAATAAAAAACTTAATAATACATGCAATTGGTTAAAACAAGTGCCGGCTTTTTATATAATAAAAAAAAGTTAACAATTTAACGATCAAGTTCTGTTGAACATATATTGCTATGGTAAAAGTTGAATAAAAACACTTCATCAACTAAGCATATTACAATATGAAGAAATAACAGTAAATCCGAAGGAATATCACAAAACCATAAAACTTATTTGATTTGACAAGAAAGGGAATAATACATAAAACATGATACCTATCTATTTCCATCTCCTTTGCTTTTTTCACTTGCTCCAGAAAGGATTTCACTGACTGAGTATCTGTGCCAGGATTTTTCTTACCCTGCAAAGGTTATTTGAAGTGCATGGAGATGATGAAAACTTAAGACAAGGTTGAAGGATTCACTATGGATATATTGCAAGGAAATGAAGCAAATGAAAAGTTTCATACAAAGTGAGTATGAAAGTTGTTTTAAATTTCTTAAATTGAAAGAGATGGTGCACGATTTGAAGTTGAAGATGAGGATAAATGAATAACCAAATAAAAGCAGTCACCAAAAAAAAAAAAAAAGAAGCACTAAGCTTCAAACATTTCAATGCTTCCGTCTGGTGAAAGAGCCAAGCCATTTCCATGTACAAAGTCACTAGATGTTATCTATTAAGCTGCTCGAGTACAGGTACATGTGTCGGAATCCAACGCTGCAATGGGGTGTCCAATTCAGCATAATAAATAAATATGCTCAAGTATTTTTTATTTTTAAATGAAAATAACATGCAAAAAATAGCACCAATGAAAAAGTAAGCAGAAATTTTACTCTAAATAATCAAGTAATAAGTATTACAATGTTTTAGTTGGATTTTAAAAGAAAAAAACATGTAAGATGCGTTCGACATAGGTATATTACTCACTTCCAAGAATCCATGCAACATAGGCTATCTTTATGCAATCAACAGTTTGAAGATCTCATCATTTACAAAATCACCATTAAATGAACAGATCAGGACTTACCCAACCAAAGGAAAATGGAAGGTTGTTGCCAGTTCCTAAGGGCACTGTAGCAATAGGAGGTGGATGAGCCAGTTTGAGATCACTAACAACTCCAAGCAACCAACTTGCTGTGCCATCTCCACCAGCAACCTATACAACACATAAGTAACAAACAAAACCAATTAATGACTTAAAGAGATAGTAGTAAACACCAAGCTTGCAGTATAATTAAATTAAAAAAAAAAAAAGTTTATAAATCCTCAATCACAAACAAAGAAAAATATAATTAAGCACCAAATAAAAATTATAATTAGAAGACCCAACTCACTATTATTCTCAGTGTCCTTTGAATTTCTGCAGCAAAAACATCACCACCGGACTTAAGTTTTTCCAAATTGCTGTAAATCCTGTGGAGCACCTTATCAGGAGCCTCTTCCCCCAGCTCAAAAACCTACAAATTATAGGCATCAAAAGTAAGCACAATACAACCCTCTTTTGAAGAAAGTAGGTAGTTGAGTGGAGTTTTATTTTGGGGGAAAGGTGGAGTAGAGTTGTAGAGAATCAAATTCTTTTAGCTATTGGAGATATCACTTCTTTGCCGTGTTTGTACTTACTAATAATTTACACATATTACAGCATTATTGCAATTCAATAAGATAAAGAGGCTAATTTTGTCTTTATTTTAGTTCAGTATATGAAATGGGTGTATTCTGATAAAAAGTTAAGTGACGATGTTTATCATGTGGGACTAAGGATAGTTTGGTCATTTTTGCATTTGATAATTACACTATTCATTTCAATATCAAGCAAAAAACCATATTATTCAACTGAGTGACAGATCAAGGCCTCTATGATAGTTCCCCAAAAATTTTATTTATGTGGGTTGTCTAGATTTAAACTTGCAAAGACTCGACACATTCTCACAAAATCCAGATTTAGGTAAAATAAAAGTACCTGGCTTTTATTGAGAAGACCACGATATGATGTAAGCAAATCTCCTCCCAACTGCCCCCCACTCCTGGAGTTGATGAACACTAAAACAGGGCATTCAGGGGTATAAATACTGGTTTCAAAGGCTGAACCTGGATTAAGTATATAATTTGGAATTTGGTACTCCCTCAATGATTGGTCAGTCTCAGAATTGCTACAACTCATTGCTTTGTCACAACTGCAGTAATACATCACAAGCAATCAGTACTTGATGACAGTAAATGAGATGATAAATTCAGCAATACCTACATATCGTATTGATAGATATAGCAACCTGTGGAAATTCACTTCAAAACAAACAAACAAACAGAGAAAGAAAAAGAGAAGTACCAGCCCTCAACCTGTGCACTATTTATCATAAAAGAAAACATTGTGCATAACCCTCAATATGGTTCTAGTGGACCAAAAGCTTCCGCTCATATTAATGATATAAACTAATCAAAGAGAGCTCCTATGATGCACAGGCCTCATGGGGTTTAATGAAGAAGAGATTAAGAACATCTACAACACTGCAGCATTTTATTGAAATACAAGCTTATGATCTAGTACAGCGCACATGCATCGTGGAATTCCATGGAGTGGATGCCAAAATGGTCCACAAAACTACGTGATCCCTTGATTTGATTACTTAGGACACTCATCAATGGTTCACAAACCGACAGTTCTACAGAAATATAGATTCACAGGATCAGCAGTGATGCAGGCCGATCAAAGGCCAGGGCCTGATGGACCCGCTTAATGGGGTCCACATGATCTCTAATTAGAGATTCCTATCTTTAGTTTAGATATTTTCTAAATTAATAGAGTTGCTTAGCAAATACTTCCTAAATTCTAATTTTGATTAAGATTAGCAATTTATTGTTTTAGAAAGTCTTGGTTGGTAAGAAACAGTATTCTTATTCTATATATAGAGAGGAATACCCTATTGTAATAGCTATGCTATATTTTCTAATAAGATTCCAGTTATTCTCATACGTGAGTTTGAGTATTTTCCCCTATGTGAGTTTAGGGTTTCGAGTCTTAGGACTTGATCTCACCATTAGAGGTGTAGATCTTCTCCATCGAGCAGGCACAATCTTATCGCAAAATCCAAATCATAATGGGATCTCCCACAACATCAGTCCTTACAATTAAAAGGCAAGCTCCAAGGAATTGAATCCTAACACCAACATCGATTACAGACACAGAATTCTTTCTGCAAAAATGATCCTCTACTGACAGCAGCAGCTAATCACTTGATTTAACATGTATAGAGCCCACTTTTGATAGATCAAAACAGCTCAAATCACACAAACCCCATTGTATAGAGTACAGACATCTTTCTATTGATCATGTGCAGAGACATTACTATTATACTTCACACGCACAACTGATCCGACGGTTCATATCAATCTAATCTCAGACACTCTCATAATACAATCGCGTTCGATTAACACAAGTGGGACCCACTCAGGTTAAATCAGTTTTACAGCCGTAGACATAGTCTTGAATAGGAAAACACCTCCAACCACTTCCTATCTAATATGTCTACAAGTGAAACCAAAAACACCCCTAACATCAAAACCTCATAAATGGCAGAAAAACCGATTCCATCCGTTCTACTCAGAGGGCCAGGATCACAATCCATAGGGAGATCTTAAAGTTTCATATCATTAGAAGCCAAAAGCCAAAAATCTAAAATCAAAACCTCGTTGAGGATTAGATCTTCATAGGAATCAAACTGCAAGTAGTGAAAGTGAGAAAAAGAATCTTACTTTGGAAGTGAGAGAGAGGATTTGAAGATACTTGTTCCTGTGTTGCTTTTCTCTTATCAGATCTGATCTGAACCGGATAGGAATCAATATGAAATATTTGTATTTGTTTTTTTGTTTTTTTACTAGTGTGGCAAATCATGGAAAGAAGAAGTTGACTCGCCGGCGGGCGGAAAAGGAAATGATTTTCTCGTGGAGTGTGAGGGGACTGTGGGGCCCACCTGCTTTTATTATTCGATTTAAGAATAGATTGCAATTAAGGATCGCACTCACAATAAATTTCTGAGGCTATGAGGCTCCTCCTCAATCAATGTATTTTTATTTTTATTTTTGTTTTTTGTATTTTTTTTTAGAAGTGAGTTTTTGTTTTGTTAAAACAATTAGGTGGAACTTGGAATTTACCAAAATCTTTAGTACACTATAGGTACAATTCATTTCCCTCAAATCTCGTGGGTCCTGCCGTGCGAATCAGAGTTTGCACCAAAATCTCACAATGATATTTGAAATTCTTTTGGGACACCTAAGTATGCTCATTGATAAATATCAATGAAAAAATTCATATTTAAATTTTAAATTATTTATAAACATGGCCCCACTGGTTTTTATCATCTGAAAAGGCTTTGCTCCAATCATATTTATTCTGATATATGTATAATTATAACTAGAACATAAGAAAGTAACATATTTTTTTTAACTTGCGGTGGATACAACTCAATTTTGTTTAGAGATTTATACAATAAAAGAACATGGGGTGAAAATAAATGTGAGCTTCAATGACTGGAAATATTAATATTGTACTGTGCACGATTATATATATTTACTAAGTGTAAATAACTAAAGTAAGAAAATTGCAAGATGATTCTATTTTTCTTCAATAAACATGCTACCACTTGGCCTCTGACTTTCAAATTTCTACAAAATCCAAAATGAGGGTATCCCATATTTACTACTGGAGACCGCGTGTGGGCAACTCTTGGATAATCTAATATAGTGGAAATCATAATTAGATTTTCATTTATGATTTATTGAATAAATGGCCCGAGCAATGAATTCCTATTTATGCAATAAATCACTCAATAACATTAGCAGATTCTTTCTCCTTTTAACTCGATAATTAGCGAAAGGTCCCTCATATAGGACTTGTAATGCCTCCAGTCCATCAACTTTTCTTTTAAGGCCGGTAGTCCATGCAACTGGACATATTTTGGCGAGAAGTCCCTGGATATAATTCTCATGTCTAATTTACCCTTTCTTCAAATCATATCCCATGATTAGTGGGATAAGCCATTAATAATGGTCAACTGCCATTAAGTGACAAATTTCAATTAAGAATAGATTGCAATTAAGGATCGCACTCACAATAAATTTATGAGGCTCCTCCTCAATCAATGTATTTTTATTTTTCTTTTTGGAACCGGATCCCTGTTTGGTCGAAACAGGGGATCCTTATCCTTTGTTTTTTGTATTTTTTTTTTAGAAGTGAGTTTTTGTTTTGTTAAAACAATTAGGCGGAACCTGGAATTTACCAAAATCTTTAGTACACTATAGGCTCCATTCCCCTCAGATCTCATGGGTCCCGCCATAGCGAATCAGAGTTTGTATCAAAATCTCACAATGATATTTGAAATTCTTTTGGGACACTTAAGTATGCTCATTGATAAATATCAATGAAAAAACTCATATTTAAATTTTAAATTATTTATAAACATGGCCCCACTGGTTTTTATCATCTAAAAAGGCTTTGCTCCAATCATATTTATTCTGATATAGGTATACTTATAACTAGGACATAAGAAAGTAACATATTTTTTTTAACTTGCTGTGGATACAACTCAATTTTGATTTGAAATTTATACAATAAAAGAACATGGGGTGAAAATAAATGTGAGCTTCAATGATTGGAAATATTAATATTGTACTGTGCGCGATTATATTTACTAAGTGTAAATAACTAAAGTAAGAAAATTGTAAGATGATTCTATTTTTCTTCAATAAATATGTTTCCACTTGGCCTCTGACTTTCAAATTTCTACAAAATCCAAAATGAGGGTATCCCATATTTACTACCGGAGACCGCGTGTGGGCAACTCTTGGCTAATCTAATATAGTGGAAATCATAATTAGATTTTCATTTATGATTTATTGAATAAATGGCCCAAGCAATGAATTCCTATTTATGCAATAAATCACTCAATAACATTAGCATATTCTTTCTCCTTTTAACTCGTCCCTTTCTTTTCCTTTTCTTTCCTTTCTTTTCCTTCACACTATTTTTTCTTCTCACAATTCAACTAAGATTGTGTAACACTACTTTTAGAATCAATAATTCATACACTGAAATTTGACAACTGATGGGGGGGCCATCCACCATAAAATAGAGGTCCCATATAATTTAAACAAAGGGAGATTTAAGAAACTAGGGGGCTCCATGGCCCCTGCCAGCCCCCCTCTAGTTTCGCCCCAGCATTTAGGATGGCTTTTTTTTTTTTTTACCTGACTAGTGTCCTGAGACCCAAAAGAGCCCACATAAGTGTGAGAAAAGAACACCCACAAAATGGCAAGAAAATATTGTAGTTTTGTTTTGGAGTCAATGTGGAAATGTTTAACTCTAAGAATAAATGAAATGATGAAATATTTATTTGACAGACATTTAAAAAAAAATCTAAAGAGATATATAGAGATTGGAGGGAGATAGAAAGGGAGAGGTTCTATAAGTGAACACAATGGAGAATAATTCCTAGATAGGAAGGCCACAAAGTAGGAAAAGTATTCCTATCAACCAAGTTTTTCTTCATATACTTTTTAGATGAAACATTCTCAAAACAATGCCAAATAGGAAGATGACAAAGTAGGAAAAGTATTCTTAAGCATCAACATAATAATGAGGATGGCCAATGACCAACTGAAGCTTACCACATGTCTTGAACCTATATTCAAACTCACCAGTGAAATACATAAATAAAATCTAATAAAAATGTAAATGTTTTATATAGATCAATATAGGGTTCAATACTACTAGAGTGAAATTTATCAAAGATAAATGGTCATGGAAAGAGGCTGCATGCATGCGCTGACATAATTTTTGTGAGTGGAAACGTGAGAGGATTCCACTGTGAAAAATGATGGCATTGTTGGCTACCTGCACCAATTATTATAATGGGTCTCACTTCTCATAAAGACGCCGTGATGACATGTATTTGGTTCTTTCATTGGACTACTGTCCAGCAGCGTTGAGAGGGCATTTGTGGGCCCCTGTCCCTATTAGACAGATACCACTAGTACTTTTGGAAGAGGATCCCTGTTTGGTCTTTGGACCAAACAGGGCCTCACGTGCGGGGCGGAAGGGGGAGAGTAAAGAAAACGTCAATTTCTTTTTCCTCCGATCCCCTTCCACCCCCACACGTGGAGGTCCTGTTTGGTTCAAATAAGGGATTTGGATCCAATACTTGTATACATTCTTCTTCCTTAAGCATAAAAATCCCTTCAGACATCAAAAACACACAACCCCTCAGTTCTCATATTTCATTGTGCCACGTCATCATCCATAAGCCACATCATTAATTAGGGCCTCTTAATAACGTTTCACATGTAAAGTGTCTCTTGACGTTTCACATGACGCCTGACAAGCCACAACCCATCTCTACAGTTAAGGTAATGGAAACATCTCTTCTTTCCCCAAATGCAAACTACTTCAAGGAACCTACAACTGTTCAGCGTCTTCCATCTCTCTCCATCCCCACCTACGATTTTTCTCCAACATGTGGAGGAAGAGATGCGGAGAGGGGGGAAGCAGGGGCGGACCCACCTTATAACAGATCAATCTTGGGATCCCTAGATCTTCGCATGGGCCTTGGAACCATGCCCCATATATGTGTAAAGGTCGCCCCACATGTCTAAACAGTCCACACCACCATGCACATTGCATTTTGCAATGCATTAGCGCCTTTCTCTTCTCCTCACTTATAAATCATCTTAGTCCCTCTCTCTCTCTCCTTACAATGCGTTCAAAATACCAACATGGGTGTCGTAATTCCTCTCTCCCTCAGCATTCTCCTATTGCTGTCAATCTCCACTCTCCCGTCCAAAACTAGCTTTCAAGGAGTGTGACTTTCCTGCAATGGCCACCTTATAAGACTTCATGGGTATTTAATGTTTATGTTCTCTTTTCATTTATGTATTGACTTTGACTAACGGCTATGGCCCCATTTCACCTTGAATCGAGTCTGTTAAGTATAATTACACAACAGAGGAACACAAGACACTATAACAATTAATTAGAGTATAGTTGAGTACACCGTATTACTTTATAGTAAAAGGGTTATACTTGGAAAAAACAGTAAGCCGACATACATGCCCTACTTATCAACATTTGGGAAGCCCAATAAAGTTTTTAAAAAATTGACTTTGCCATGTTTGGGTCCGGTTGTTGTATATTCTCTGACCTTAGTGGTACACTCGTAGGACAATGGGGATGACCCACAGATCTGGTCAATCTTGAGCAATGGAAGTGCCAGACACGGACCCGAGTGCCTGGATCATCCCTTTTTCCCTTGGACGGCCATGTCAAGCAAAAGGCTCTTGCATGTTGAAAAATGAATTCACTTGTAAAGGACTAATATATCACTCCCTCGAATGCTGGGCTTTGGGGCCTATTTCTTTACTAGAATTCCTCCGGTGGTTGGGGTTCTTGATACATGATGTTGCATTTCCAAATCTCTTGTTTTTTTATAAGAATTTATGAATTCCAGCACATGATAAGTCCCAATTAGCTTTAGGAATTCCTGAAATTCTACCTTCTTTGCATTTTGATGAAATTTCAAAATGTTCATATCCTTCTAGGAGAATTTAGGAATTCCACCTTATCTAGAAATTCAAGAAATTTCCAAACAAAAATTCCTTGAATTCTAGTAAATGAACAGGCTTTTGGTGTCATGTAAAATGGACAAAATCCTAATTTCATGTAAAATTACGATAGAGGGGGCTCCAGGATTTGTTAAATTTGTTGAGATGATTTGTTCGGTTCCAATTTTAAAACAACACTGGTGAGTTGATGGGGCAGAAGGCTCTACTTGACTTTTTGGCTTAGAGACAAATGGTCGTGAAGAAGAGGGCATTTGCCGAGTATGGGTAGTTTGTTTGTCCCATTACTTAAGTTGTAAAGTCCAATTGAGACTGCTGTAAAGTTGGTCGTATGCCACAAGCACTGTGTGTGATCCCAGCGAAAACCGGGTGCAGTGAATATCTCGACCGTTGGACTGCTGCTTTACTTGAAATCACTTTACATGTAAAATAACCAAACGGGGAAGGTCTCATCTCACACGTACCACAAGTTTTGTACCGCTGACCCAATCTATAAATAAATTTAAAAAACAAAGAGTAAACAACTAATATCTATATATGAAAAATATTTAAGTGACTTCTCACCTATTATATGAGAATTTTTTTATAGAGCTCAATTAGCAGCTCATCCAATCTAGCAACCAATAGGGAACCCTCTTATAGTCACTAATCCCAAGGATTGGCACACATTAGAATGGACTGAACCGTTGAATCGATGATTGAATATATTTTTTTTTAATATGAAGCCATTAAACTTGTGCGCTACAGATGAAGGGGTTGGAAGAATGAGTTTGAGGTCAAACTTGATACTTGGGGGCCCACAATTGAGCCCTACAAAAAAGTACTCACATAATATGTGAGAACAGTTCCCATCTGAATATTATCATATATATATATATATATATAATCTCCGAATGGTATGAGATTTGGTGGTGTCACTTACTAAAATTGAAACTGCTCAAAATAAATATTTTCCTCTTGTTCAAGTTGTTTTCGAATTTTAGTTTAAACCCTCTATCAAATTGATCAAAGCACTTGCATCAACTGTTCTGCTTCATGGATTTCCATCACTACAACTCTACTGTACCGCTGAGAAGGTGTCCAGCTTGCTTTCGCCAATTATCTACACAATTCGTGGGGCCCACTTAAAGATCCAAATGGTAGCACCTGCATCAACTGCCTACACAGTTCGTGGGGCCCACTTAAGATCCAAATGGTAGCACCTGCATCAACTGTCATGCTTCATGGTTTTCCATCTCTACACCTGGACTGCTTAAAAAAAAAGCCCTTCCCCTTCGACTCTATGGAGAACAAAAACAGATTCTGATATATAATGGAAAGTTTTTTCATGCCTCATAACATCGTCCTTTTAGATATCTTTCCTCCCATTTCATCTATTTTTTTTTTTTTTTTAATTTCCCTTGCCACTGTTTGGATCCTTGCAATCTGGTTTTTCCCTGTATTCAGTTTACTTGGTCTATTATTTTTTTTATTGATATTTGATAGTGGAATTTATTTACTTAGAAATAAATAAATAATCGAACGTCAGGATCGCAAAATTCACAATTTGATAGTCATTTTTTAGCTTGTAAATGAGCGTGACCAAACATTAAAAAAAAAAAAAAAAAAAAAACACTCACTGTATGTATCTATTCATTAAAGTTGATTGTTTGAATAGAAAATTTGCTTGCAACTAATTTTGTGTTAATCTGACACCTTTTAACACATAATACATGACCATCTGAAAATAATAATAATAATATCATGATATTCTAAAAACACTAAAACCTATATTTATAGATTTTCCATATGTGGAACCCTTGTTGAATGGATGTGCAACCTTGTGTCCAAGGTTGGCAACTGCATCACTCTCATGCTCCCATGTCTATTACCCATTATTTTATAATAAAAGAGAAGAAAGTGTCATGGTTGAGTAAAATAAAGTAGACAATAACTAATTATTATTATTAATTTCTTTTTGCTAACGGAAGCTTCCCAACTCTTTTGGCTGGACTATTCCCTCCAGCCCAGAGAGAAGCTGAGTAAAACCCCTGTGGCCACTAGGTGGTAGCACAAGTGGACTCAACGTTCGGTTCTTGAAGAGGGGGAACCGGAGGTCGATACCAAGACCTCTAGCTCCGGAAGATGGATGAACCATGGTCCTGACCACTCGGCCAACCTCTTAGGGTTGACAATAACTAATTATCCAACAACCATGAGTAGATATATATATATATATATATATATTAGTTTGCATAAGTGGAAACAACTAAAAAAAAATGAATATCCCAAATCCATTAATAAGATTACATGAATTTTTTTACGTGGTAAATAATTATATTGATTTCTCCAACAAATAAGGTTTGCAAAGAAGGTTTTTCGTTATGTCATCCCAACTCTCGAGTCCATTACCATACAGCAATAAGCTGAAACTAACTAAATTCCACTATCAAATATCAATAAAAAAAAATAATAGACCAAGTAAACTGAATTCATGGAAAAACCAGATTGCGAGGATCCTTACAGTGGCAATGGTAATAATAATAAAAAAAAAAAAAAGATGAAACGGGAGGAAAGATAATTAAAAGGACGATGCTACGAGACATGAAAAATCTTTCCATTATCTGTCAGAATCTGTTCTCAAAATCCATTCCTCTGTTCCAAGCCAAGCTAGGCCTTGTCTGACTCATTGCTTCCAATTAGACATACACATGCACCATTATACACAGCTGGTTGATCTTCATTACAAAGCAGACTTCTAAGCCTTAGATGAATGATTAAAAATCATGACGCCATTTGATTATA
Source organism: Cinnamomum chago (assembly GCA_038049695.1). Classification (NCBI taxonomy): domain Eukaryota; kingdom Viridiplantae; phylum Streptophyta; class Magnoliopsida; order Laurales; family Lauraceae; genus Cinnamomum; species Cinnamomum chago. The sequence goes on from CP142457.1 coordinate 2,034,285, forward strand.
CAATCCAGGTATATAGTACAATGGTTGTATAAAAATAAACACCTACAACTTCTAACGAGATTGCTGAATGAACATGGTAATATCAAATAAACATTCTTAGACGGGCCCTTTTAGACAAATGCAGGCAAGCACCTGAGACTGATAGATATAGTGTCTTAAAGTCTGAATCACTGCATAAGGGCGTTTTTATTGACAGTCTCGGATCCTCTTTGTCTAGAAGACGCATGACTCCTTTTTTCGGTAACCGAAGGGGCCCAGAACCCAAGAGAGAGCCCGCACAAATGGGAAAAATGCCCATACAAGTGAGAAACCTTAGACGGACAGGTGAGAATTGCTGTCACTTACTCCGTTGTGAGAAAACGCCTTTGACTTAAAAGTGTAAGAAAACAAAACGGTGAGATATTAACATTTTATGAGCTTTTATTGGTGACCTTGGCCTACAGTTCTTGCATAGTGAGATTTGGATAGTAAGGGCAAAAACAGAGTTGATTTCCATAAAAGTATTAGTAATTCTATTTTAATGAGTCGTTGGTCAGTTGAAACAAGTTGTGTAATAGAATTTATTAGATACTAGTGAAGCCCTGCACGTGCCTTCAAGCAATTATTTGTAAACCAACCACGAGTAAACACACAAATACTATAGAAAGTAAAATCTCCATGCCAATGACAGATTAAAATTAACTAATATAATCCTCTGAGAGATTGAAATGAAAATCACTGCTTCAAAGCATAAATCATACCATTTATACATGCATGCTAAATAATATATGGTGTGTTAGAGGGATTTGCCAAACTAAAAATTCTGGGATTAAGCAGATACTCATATTGCAAATCCCGTATGGTAGCTACCTCCATGTAAGCACCTTAGAACATGCTCAACATGTCTTGTATTGTTGAACATGCATCTACCCACTCTAAATCTAATCATGCTTAATAATAATTAAAAAAACAAAAAGAAAAGGTCAATAAAGATGATCATGTGCATCCTAATATGAATTTGCACTATGAAGTGGGAAGTCCTTTCTTCATGAACCTCGAATGAACTAGTGCATAAAACCCATCTCCAAAATCCGACCTCCTCATAAAAAATCACACTAACTCAAGTGCCAGTTCAAGATGTGACACTGGGTAAGATATTGACTTGTAGCTGCTCCTGGCTTTAGGGGCTTCAACAAATTATACTTCAATTGAACATAGGTGCTTCGCTAGATAGAGTGATATCACTCTAGTTGTTTCCTTTTTTATAACACGTTTAAGGGGTCGGCCCGAGCTCAAACCCACCCCAAACTGCTTTGGCTCAGGCTTAGGCCTTAAGGTTTAGCACTTGGGCCGCCGGGTTTGGATTGATTTTTGGGGTCAGACTGGATTTGGATTGAGTGGGAGAGAGCCCAAGCCTAGCCTGACCTGACTATAAAAATAAATGTGCCATGGAGTTCATACTTTATAGAGCAAAATCCTTGGCATTTCTCGGTTCTATTTTATAAATTTATCCTTTTTAGTGATTACAATGAGCCAAACTTGCCTATAAATATTATAATTTGTATGCAATGGTGGACCCAAGATTTTCGTTTGAGTGGTGCGGTATATGATCAAGTAAAGAAGTTAAATAATAAAATTGAATATTTTAATATTTTATTTAAGGGGTTTCTAGGTTGCACCCGCGTCATGACACTTGCGTCCACCATTGTCTATATGATCTTTTATTTTGTATGGTTTCCATGTTTCTTCTGGTTGATGATTCCTATCAATTTTATTCATCTCTCCCTCCAACAGGTGCCAATTTCATCTATCTGGTTATGTAATTCTGATTGATTACTATTTACAGGTGAAATAGGCTGCCGAATTAGCCTTTAAGGATAACAAGCAATTATTGGTGAGTTCATTTTTTTTCTCTTGAATATAATTATAAGGGTTCAGTGAACTTTTTACCTTTAGAGCACCTTTAGTTTGTGATGCAGGATCCTTTTTTTTTTTGTTTTAGGATATAGAATTTCCAATTATTGGGCTAGATGCAATTGGAAATGACTCTAATAAATTTGAAACATCCATCAAGTAATGATGAGGGAAGAATGGAAATGACTCTAATAAATTTGAACCATTAGATTGATTTATTTGTCTATATCTTGTATAATTTAAATTGTTACAGTTCTTCCCATAATGTCGCTGAAGTTGAATTTGCAGGAAAATCAGACTTTTGTGGTGTTCTGCTGCAGCTTGATTATTTCAAGAACCATCACTATTTGAAGATTTTGGATTTGTCACTAAGGTCAAAATGGCAAACTGCGCGAAACTAGATAAAATTTTCTTGGTTGCCTATGCATATCTTATTGTTAATTGCAGTTTCTAGATCCCTTATGAGTTATGACACTTAACTTTTGTTCTAAAGATCTAATCTAATATTACATGATGCCCCCTATCATGCAGAAATGCTTGTGGTGGAAGAGCTTTATAAAGAGGTGAATTTAAAAAATACAATGAATCTGATTATATTTATTAAAGAACTTTATTGTATTTTTTAGCACAGCTACAACCTATTGCCGGAAAATCTCTCTATATACCAAGGTCAGCACATCAACAAATAAGAACTTCCATGTTTGAAGCCTTGCATGCCCTGCAAGGCATACCAAGTAAGCCTTTGCCAGCATTTTGAGCTTCTACAGTTTTGAATAGCAATATAGAATACATAAGGAATGTAATTCTTCTCTTCATATTAATAATTCATTGCTACATTCTTTCATCCATCCATCTATATATAATAGATTTGTTTGTTTGGCACGTGCAGGGCTCCACTAGTAATAATAATAATAATAATAATAATAATAATAATAATCTGCATGTGGGAGGAGTGGTCAAATAGAGAAAAAAATAAAAATAAAACAGGAAGCATGTATTAACAAGAATTGATGTCTCCCAATGCAATACACTTGGTTTCATCAGTACCCTTCTGTTAAAGGGACTCAGATTGAACTTTAGCAAACATCAAATCACCATATTGGTTTTTAACCCGTTCAATAGATATGTGATAGCTTTTAGTAACCCATGTAGCAAAGTTGTTGTCAATGAAGCTAGCAGCCCAAATGTTCTTGGATATTAATGAAATTTTATCATATTATCAGATCTAATAATGTACTTGCTTTTGGGTCAGTGCTAGAGAGCAATTATTCCCATTTTCTGCTAAACTAGAGGCATCATGTACACTCAATTATCTCTTGCTGCGACTCGTTCCAGTCAAAATGTAACAGTGCTCTGTGCACATCACTATATCTGCTATAATGCGGCACATTAAAAATAATTAAGGAAATTCACCAGAAGATCCACATCAGATGGGCTGTAGCCCCAAAGTCATCTTGATCGATCCACAGTAGACAGTCATCTTCTATCAATCTGGGATAAGGGACTGCAGTTGCTTGTTTGTTTAGATAAGGAGGATGCTACGCAGGTTCCCTTGGAGCTTCATGTTTAATGTTATAGTTATTCCTGTAGATAAGTAGGGTGCTACGCAGGTTTCCTTGGGAGTTTCATGTTTAATGTTAAAGATATTCCTGTACCATTCTTTCTGCTATCTGATTGTCCTTGCCATTTAAAAAAGCGAAGGAAAGACACAGATGGTTAGAATCTTCCCAGTACTTAATATTTCTGATTATGCCTATCCACATCAAAGTTCTATTACTCAAGATGCAGACTTTTATAACAAAGATTTGGTAAGGTTTTGGAGATAACATGATTGATCCCATCAAAACAAGCAAATATAGATTAATGTCACAATCTAACCCCACCAAAAATCCTCAGCTATACAGCACTATATCATAAAACTTGTTCCAGCAGACTTGGGCTTATCAACCTCTCTGTATCTGACAATATCAACTCCTAGATAATCAACGGGGCCACGAACAGCAACATGAGGTTTCCCAACCTTCACCCGGACGGCAGATATCTGAGGGAACTTCATCAGTGTGGTATTCGCAATGAGGTGGGCCACTGACTCCAAAAGATTCTGCGATGGTCCCTCAACAACCTCCCGAACTATGCTGCCAAACCCGCAACAAAAATGAGTGAAAGTAACACAAAAGATTCCATACAGACCAGGGCCAGAGACAAGATGGGGCAGTGGGAGCCATGGCCCTCCACCTACCCAAACCCCCCCTCAAGGACAAATTCCTGGCTCCCCCTTAAATTGATACAAACCATGACAGCATACAACATAATACGTAGACAAGATATACCCAATAAGTGCAAGCATACTTTACAAGGTAAAAGTACCAGAATTTACAGGCATCTTATTGAAAAGTGTAAAATCAGATGTAACAAAGTATCAGAATTACATAGTGTTGTTAAATGTTAATGGAGCTTTTTGCATAACCATATCAAAATACTGAAGTATTGTCACTAGCATGCTAATCATGTATCTATATGCAAAGGTGTATTGGTTTTTTTTATTTTTTGGAGGCGGGGACTTGAGTCTAATTACAACCAAAAAAAAAAAAAAATACATCTTGTCAACCAAACCCCACCTGAAGCCGCTAAATCCAAGAACCATACCATCAAATTCAATGAAGACTCAAACTGATTTGCCCATCTTTTTTGAGCATTCAAATGCAAGAACAATCCAAGTAATCAACCACTTTAGCAAATCTGCTTCCAACTCTTAAATTACCCTTTTCTCACTTTCATTTCAAAGGCTGGCTCACTCCAGTTCTATGTCCTATGGACTTTTCAGCCGCTTGGAAGTAGATGCAAACCACTGAAAATTAAATGATAGCGGACTTCCTGTAATCAACTCAAACCATAAAACCCATGAAGTCGTGAGTGAATCTACCTCCGTATTCCATTAAATGGGATATGGGTAATGGAGATATCAACCGATAGAAGAAGATGGACCACTTTTACCATAGGCACCATCTTTAAAGGCGGTAGAAACGATCCTTGTGCATGATCTATAGCATTCTTAGAACTTGCGTCAGTCATTAATGAGCCTGAACGTAAATGCAAAAAGAACTTAACTCCTCTTTATGCCAAAATTCCATCTGTGTAGGAACCACCCCTACCCACCGCACCTGAAAATGCCACAAGAAGATAACTTTTGTCATTTTCAATTGTTTCTCACATACCCAATGGATCAGGCTTCCCTGAGGCACTTCTAACTGTATTTAACATCCATTACCGGAACAAGGCCAATTTCTCTTCACAACTCTCGTGGTTGTCTTCTTCCCTTAATGCCCATTTCCCATTCACTTCCCAACTCCCATGTCCAAAAAGTTATTCCCTTAAACTTTCCATCCGTTAATCCCCCACTGAAAATCCATTATCCGATTCTACCTCTCAATGACCTTATCAAAGAAGCACCTTGCTTGGAAGACCCTTGCATCTTCTCCTTCCATAAGCACCACATAAGTATAAAATATCTTAAGTAGCACTTTGGTTCATGTGATGAAACCATCCATTGAGATGCATAAGAAGGTATAGGAAGAAGCTATCCTTCTACTGGAGAGGCCAACTTTGGTCATGTGTTCAACAACATGCCAAAAAGTAACTAGAATCATAAATTGTCATCTACAAAATATTGTTTCAATAAATGACCAAGGGCCTATTTTGTTCTTGGAACTCAAGTGAAGAAATCATGATAACTAACGAAACTCTAAGAAGTAGAACCAGAGAGAGCCTCTTCAGGAGTTCTTTCTTTTAACATGGTAAAGTATCATCTGTTCCAAGGATCTAAATAGGCTTCTATAGGGCCCTTTTGCCTTATTCTAAGTGATTACCTAGGAATGTATACAAAAGAGGCTCTTACAATAATAAAAGGGTAAAGAGAAAGGGTCAAGGATGGAGATCTAGAGGGGGGCCATCAAATTGGTAGGATTTAATTTATTGGGTGGGCAATCATATCTTATAGAAGTGAAGATATATTGATATCCCTTGTACATCTCCACATTTGATTTTTCTTTTTCCTCCTTACTCCCTTTCTTAGAGCTTTTTTGGTGAATTTGCATCGAATTTCAAAGACATCCTAGCAATTCCTTGTGATCAAAGGGGCTAAAAGTGAAGGATTAAAGGTGAAGGTTTAAAATGACCCATCAAATACTATCCCCCTTTGATAGGATAAGATTACCTATCCAACACACTAGTAACAAAATCCTAGAAAAGTGATGACCATTCTAGATCTCCATCTTTACCCTTTAAAACTCTCTTCTATTAAAAATTTATAAAAAAAAAACCTTTACTATGAATTTCCTAAGAATTTAATACTAAGTAAGCAAATGAGTCCTTAGGGAATATCAGGAACCCACTTCCAATACACAAATCACACTTCAGATAACCGTATCAGACATGGGTACTTTGTATAATATGTGAAAACTGCTCTGCCTATAAACTCAGGAAAAGAACAGCATCCTCCTCATAAACTCCTCCAATTCCAAGGCATCCAAGGATCAAATACAATCAAACTCAAGTTCCTCTGCATCTAATACAGGAATCGGATTAGGGGGGAGGGGGGGGGGGGGGGGGGGGGGGGGGGGGGGGGGGGTCCCTAAGTACCTAATCTAATACATATAAGATTGCTTCAGATAATATAAAAACAAATTACAATTGGCATCTTAGTAAACCACTGAAAAGACCCAAGCTTTGCAAAGATCAATAGACTCAATGGTATTAATTGAATTGAGAGGAGAAGAGACCTGTAAATAGCAGTGTAGCTGACAGTGTCTGAGAGGCAATCGGTTTTTCCAGCTTTGCGAAGATCTAACCAGGCATCAACATCTACTAGGAATTTCTGGCCGAGCTTCTTTTCCTCTTCTTTCACCCCATGAAATCCATGGAATTTCAATCCCCTCAGGATAAGCTTGTCTCCCTTCCCTATTCCCAACTCTTCTTCACCACTTTCACCCATCTATGCACCTACCCAATGGCGGACCCAGGATTTTTGTTTGAGGGGGGCTTAAGATAGTCACTTGAAAAGTAATTCAATTACTGTTTTGTTGGTCTTATTAACTTTGGCAAAAGAGAAATAACCCACCTGAGAAACATGTGATTAAAGAGTCATTCAAACAAAGACCAATCCACTTCAATCGTCATACACATAGACAGAGCAACAAAAAATATACACATCAATAAAAATTTAAGGTACCCTCAGTTCTAAAAAAAAAATGTTTTCTAGATGTGATGATGGTAAAAGAAGGCTCTTGAATGATAAGAGGACAATTAATGGAAACAAAATGAGGACAATCAATTCTTTTTAACAAATTTAATTTGTTTGACTTGTATGTTTTTCCATTAAACAAATAGAAAAAAGAAATAAAAGAAACGAGACGGACAATTAATGCAAAAAAAAAAAAAAAAAAACTTAAAAACCATTATAATACTCTTTTATCCTTTTTATGAATGGTTATGGTTAATAATCTTTTACTTCAAACAAATAAAATACTAAATTAGGCCCTCACCAAACTCAAATGATCAAGAAGCTCAGTAGCCAGAAACCTCATAAGATTTCTAGAACAGAACACTGATCAGCATACGCTTATAAATTATGAAGTCAGATTAATCAACACAGACATGAATCCAAGGCAATTTGTTTCTTTCCCTTTCTTAAATTTTCACCCTCTCTCTCTCTCTCTCACACACACACACACATTTTTCATTTCTTACTTTTCTTTACAAGATGCACAATTTCATGAAGTTAGTATACCTCCCTCAATGCACAATAATATGAAATCACTGCAGGTCATCTATCTCTTATTCTAGTCATATGTTATTGATTGAATCAAATCTAAGAACCACACGTATCAATCAAATTTCTCAAAAACCAAAACTCGCAAGCTGCACAACACAACATAATAGATATCTAGATCTTACACGCTTCAAACAAATCAAATACTCAAAAAAAGCAACGCATTCAAATGATGAGTAAAACCAAGAACAAAAGAACATTCTGTATTCAAAGATCTGATGCAAAGAGAAATCGAAAACACGAGAGAGAGAGAGAGAGAGAGAAGATGAGTAGAGCACCGGACGGAGGGAGGGACGGCGTCACGACGGTGGTGCGCCAATGTCGGTCGCCTGAGATGGAGAGTGAATAGTGATGAAGGGAGAGAGTCGAGAATGGGGATGGGGATTGGCCGATTAGGTTAGAGTTGAAAATGGTGGTGGGGACTTGGGCTATTTTTAAGTGGGGCTGGGCCAAAGCGGGGCTTATGGGCTTTTTCCAGTTTCCCACAACATTACCTGCCACTTCTCCTCAAAATCTTCTTCTAGATTTTGTAGACAGAAGATGGTGAGGTACACCGGATATTCATGTGGGCCCCATTAGATGGACGGTTCTTATTAGAAAAAAAAAAACCTAACTATTTATCTTGACCATTTATTTTATGAATCCGGATCCTCTGGGGCTTTAACCTGGAGAAAATGAACCTGTTTGGTAATTTACTTTTAAAATAAAGTGGAATGAAGTGAAATAAAAAGATGGAATAAAATATAAGTGAGTTATGATGGTATTTTATTTTTAGTTATTTGGAATGAAATATTTTTGACTTTTTGTATGGGGAAATGGAGTTTTTTTTTTCTTTTAGTGAATAAAGGTAGTTGCTTTTTTACTTTTTTTTAAAAAAAGATGAAGGGAGTTTTGGTAAAAAGTGCTTTTGATTTGATGTTTAACTTGACTTGACTTCACTTGACTTGATAAGTAAAATTACCAAACGGGAGGTTTTTGTACTAAGATGGGCACATGCCTTTTATCTAGGCCCAATTTAATATATTGGCCGCGCATGGATTCAGTTGTTGAGAGTCCAAGCCCGAAGGAGATTTGGACATGTTCTATCTCATTCATGCATCCAGTTGAACTACAGCTTAAAACTATGCAAGAAAAACTTTTCTTTTTATTGTTAGGTAGAAAATTAGGTTGGGCTTGGGCTTACTCATTTTCAAATGAGCCAGGCTTGGGCCAGCCACTTGAGGCCTGATTTGGGCTTGGTTCTATGATGAAGAAGTCGGGGACGGCCTAGATAATCCCCAACTCGGCCATGAACACCCCTAGAAAATCCTTTTTTAATAGAGTGAAACTCCACCATGGGGCCCACCTATTTAATCAAAATTGTTTAAAATAAACGCCCAAGAGGTGTATGGGGTATCTTCAAATTTTACGTCAATTCAAGCTTGTTTTGTTGTTGGATTTGACTGTTTGATAATAATAAAAAGGTGATTGACACTATTATGTATAGTCATTGTCTCGTTATTTATCAAAATGTCAATCCAACAATGTAACAAACTCAAACCTACGTAAAATTGGAAGATATAACTATACCTTGAGGCATTTATTTTGAATGATTCTTATTTTATTAGGTGGGCTCCATTCTAGAGTCGATTCCTTTACCTTGGAATCTCTATTGGTGGAAGCCTTAGAGAGGATCCAGACTCTTATTCTATGGGTTAAATATGGGTTTATATTGATGGCTGATCAAAGTAACTAATCTAAAGGCCTCCTCTTTGTTTCTTTCTAATGGGGGGCAGTGGGTCTCAGGAATCCTCTATAAGTCGTTTTTCTTTATACAGTCACAGACGAGTGCCAAGTCTCTAGCATAAGGCAGTGTGAAGATCCAGACAGCTCCAAATCCAGATTACTCAAACACTTGGATCCGTGAATGTTTTGATGATGTGAGGGATGGGTCAGGGATTTATAGATTTGAGAATTTGTATAGCTGAGGATGTCACAATGATATCAGTATGTAGATATAATATATTGGAGTATATATATGTGCAAATCTGTAAATTTAAAGATTTCCAATTCTTTACTGGAAGGTAATTATGAACATATATCTTGATGTTTTCATATAAAAAAGTTTAAATCATCAACTCCAGCTGTGTACTCTTTGGTGGACAAACCAAAAACCACCTAATAAAAGAAAAAAAAAACAACCATTGCAACTTAATTAAGCCGTATTGATTGTTTGGTGGAAAGCTTTCTCCAGTGCCATGTGCTCCATGGGAGCACTCATCCAGACTGTCCCCGAAAGGCGGGACTCCATGAATTTCACAAGTCTTTCCATGACAATGGCACGGATTCGAGTGGAGTGCTGGCACATTGGTGAAGTCTCTGTTGGTTTAGTAATCAGTGAGAAATTTATAGATTTGAGGATTCCTTACTACTGAAAGGTTCTTTACTACTACTGACACACGAATTCATCACTGAGGATTTGTGTAGTTAAGGATCTCAATTCTCAATCAATATCAGTGCGTATAGTTGAAAAAATTGGTAACAATGTGGGAGAAAAAAAAAAGAGGAACTCCAAATCTTATGGGAGAGGGTAATACCTAAAAAACCTCAAAAATAAGTTTTTTTTGCAGGCACAAGTTCTTAGATACTTGTAATTGTCAAACATGGATCATTCATGATGTCGTGGAAAATTAATGAGGAATTCCTAAAGATTTGATTACCAAACATGATGATAGAGTAAGTATGCTTTCCACATTGAGGTCCATTTATATATATATATATATATATAATCTACTATTTCATGAGCCTCACGATGTCTACCACTTCTAGGCTAAATCTGAATCACAAAATATGACCCCACAAAATGTAAAGTTTGTGTTGATCATGTTAAGCATTTTTTTAATTTCTTTTGCTACATGAATCGAACTCACACTCTTACACACACACATGTCGGCATTAAACATTGAGTCAGCATTAAACATTTACTCGGTCGTTCTACGCTTAGCTTTGGATCGATCATCCTTGTTGGGGGTTATTTATTGTGGATGCGGCTATCATGATGAGCTATGGTTAGACGGCCGGTGGACTCCTGTATCGGTTTATATATTTCTTAGGGTTGTTATACTATTATTCTTATTGGCGGGGCTTGTCATACCTTGCATTGTGCTTTTTTTTCCCCACTGCGACTGATTTATAGAATGGGAGGGTTGCGGTATAATATCATGTGGTGGCTAGCTCGTGTGAATGTGTCATATTGATAGATGATTAGATTAGATACTTTATTTTCATATGGGTTCCATATGCTAAACTTTACATGATTGCCTAGTACTGTACATTTGTCACTCTTATGACATTATCATCGTCTCTACTATCTTTTGATGTATATATCATATGTTACTTGTATACTGTGCCTTGCTGGGTCCCTTGATCTGACCCATCATTTGGTGCTTAGGTATTATCTCCGACCCCGAGGGAGACTCGCTCCTTGAGGCGTCCATAGCAGATGAATACAGGTGGGGACCGGCCGATTAAGAGTTTGAGCCGAAGACTGGAATGCCTAGATCAAGGGTTGAGTGACACCTTGTTTGGGTTTTTGAGTGGCCTTTGTGGTGAGCAGGGTGGGATTATTCATCTAATATGTACTCTTATTTCATACTTTGAGATTAGCATAGACTGATGTGCTGTTATATTTGACTCATGGAGTTTGATACATTTGTAGCTTCCGCATTATGTGTTATTTTCAATATGCTTCCACACTTAACCATTGATTACATATCTTGCTAAAAAGTTTTAAAATTGGACCTCACTGCGGACCTATATGATCTTGGACGTTCTCGGATTTCCCTAGAAGTAGCACGTCAAATTCGGGTACCTTAGCGGTAAACTCAGTATTCAGAATTAGGGTGTTACAGGAAGTGTACTGTGACTTTTGTAACTTTCTTTTAATTAGTGCTTGGTTGTCTGTTGGCCTAGACGATAAGGCCTATGATTTTTTCTCAAGTAGGGTTTTCCACTTAAAAAACTTATATCTCATTCTCTTTTTGTTGATGCAATGTTAGATTCTTAATAAGAATCTAGAAATAAAATAAAATATTTTAAGAGTTTGTTTAACCAAAAAATGCCTATATTTGGCTCCTATATTTTGAGTTTTTACAAAAACCCCTTGACTAATGGTTAAACTGTATAAGGGGGTATTTGGAAACCATAGATTGTTAAAAATTTTAAGATATTTCTTGATATGTTAGATAATAACATTCTATTTTTATTATAGAGGAACTACTTCTTTGCTAATAGTTAGCTTTGTATTTTGACCAATTTACCCCCAAACACAACTAAATCCATTATATTATTATAATCAATTGCAACAATGACCTGGCATGCTACAAGACCAATTTGTTTTTTTTTGGTTCTTTAATACTTCATGGTTGATAGGGAGGGTTCTGATTGCCTAGATGGACACCATGCTTCCCACACACACAAAAAAAAAAAAAAAAAAGAAAAAGAAAAAAAGAAGGGATATTGATCGTACAGCTGGTCTTAAATTTGACATTTGCCCAACAACAGTCACACTTTAAATATTTCTCACAGATATCCTAAGACCATGCGATATCACACGGGATAATATTTGCGATATTGTGCGACCCTAGAAAAGTCGCACAGTATGATGTGTATGATATCACATGGCCCTAGGATATCACACTAGTGAAATACTTAACGTATGACCTCTCATATGCGAATATCAGGTTTAAAGATAGATTTCAAGGCAATATCCAAAAAATAATAATAATAATCATAAAATAAACCAAACCTTCTCCACAAACGAAGTTCCTTTCCCTTTTTGCTCTCTCTCTCTCTCTCTCTCTCTCTCTCTCTCTCTCTCCACACACAACTTGTTACTCTACATTTTGCACTCTTTGTCTAAGAGGCACAGGCATATAGAGAAATACTAGCAACACCCCGTGCTATGCACGGACCACAGAACCATTAAATGCACAAACTAATACGTATTATTTTTATTAAATAATTTATTTAGTAAACTATTTAGTCATTTTTTTGTTGTTCATTTGATTTTTATGTGTTTTTCCAGATATTTTATTATTTACGTGAGGTATAAATGGAGCTTGCTGAAGCTCGGGCAGGTGTAAAAAAATTAAATGAAAGATATTAACATTAAAACAACATAGTAAAGCAAGTAATTGTAATTTTAATCACACTGGGTTCACAGTAAACACATTTGTACGAATTATACAAATGAGAAGGCATCGAATTCAAATTTTAAACGTTGACGTTTACCTCTAGAAATCTAAAATATTTTCAAATTCTAACACAGACAATATCATACAAACTATTCATGCCGAACAATTGTAACTCCATCTTTCCAGTACTTCGCAGTGGACCTGTACGCATATAATAACTTGTTTAATAATTTTATAATTAATTAAATTTTATGTTAATGGAAAATATTCAACTGAAACTATCTCAATAATCATCATAAGAGGACAGTTTTACCTGGAATATGAAGATCTACTTTCATACGGTGTTGTTACTGCTCAGTCCATCTTCTAAATCTTCTAAAGCCTTCATCGTTGTAAGGTCTAACTCGATCTCTTCCAACATTTCCCCTAATTCCCTCATGTCTACGAAATTAGTCTTCAGCTTAGTGTAGATGTCTTTTACCGGCCAAGGAGGTGGTAGAGTGCTTACTATGGACTGTACCAGATCTACAATATTTGGTTCAAATCCTCTTCTTTTGAGTTCGTAGAATAATTGTTCCTTGTTCAGCAAATGTTCCCTAACACATGTCCCTTCAACCATTTTCTCTTTCCTAAACTATAGCCATGAGGGTTGAATATATTTTTCAAATGACTGTAATAGGTCGACAAACTCCACCGCATGCGATGGTTGCAAGATTTCAAATATCCTCCTTTTTGTAGCATCCCAAGCTGGTGGCAATGTCTCGGTAATTTTTATCATTATATATCTTTCGAGGATGAAGTTTCCACACATTCTTAGCCACTGAGCTAGTTGTATTTTGCGTGAGCCGTGCTTTGCTATTGGGGGTGTCATGCTCAAATGGTTTATGTTCAAACTCATCTGTCCACTCCCTAACACGTAAAGAGTCATTGTCACGATAATATTTGAGAGGTGTACCCATCTTATCTGGTTTAGATTTGAAAAATTAATCTATAAATTATCATTTAAATGAAAGCAACAAAAGTTCAATCAAATTAGCAATAACATAGTAAGCAAGTTATTAACTTGACACACATTATAAAATACCTGTAAAATAAATATAACGACAAATAAGCAACCGTAGTATAAAATATAATTATCAGCAATTTAAGAACAATTCAACCAATTTTTGTCCCGATGTATCTGTACTTTATATTCACCAAATATCAAATCTCATAACATATTTTAATGGTGGATATCGTTGAAGACTTCCCTGTACACAATATTTTTAGTGATATTATTTGGCATCCCTTGTTTATTGAACAACGACATCTTCAAACCTGACGGAGATGTAACACGTGACAAAGCTACATATATCTGGCCTTGTGAAAGCACAGGATTCGGGAGGTAGACACCCACATTCTTTAGAGTCTGTCACTGACTCTTATTTATGGTCATTGCAAATGCCAGCTTGATAGGAAATTGTCTTCTTTTTAGTTCGAATGTTGAATCACCAGACGCTGATGTTAGGTCAATACGACTTATCAATACAATTTCTCCAACGCGGGAACCTGTCATGACTTTAGCTTGTATGACTTTGTCCCCCATCTTGTGAACAACTAATCGGGTACCGTTGCACAATCCCAAACACTGATTCAAGCTCTGCAACAACATTATCGGAACTCCATCTTTTAACTCCAGAGCATGACTTGGTAATCCTGGTAAGTCCAGAGAATTTAGAAACTCTGGAGGGTGCAAAACATGATCCATAGGTTCTCTTGATGTAGGACATAGCTTATTTGCACTATAAAATACCCGCCTTTCTCCTTGTATCATCGATAACATCATCGAATTTAGTTAGTCGACATCGATGTTTTTCGGAGCAAGTATTCCACGCTCACTTAAGTAGGACAAATCATTGTACCTATCAATTAGTTCTGGATAAGTTGATTCAATCAACCACTGTACTCCCCTTTCATCATTTCGTATGAGAAACTCATCAGAGATTTTGATCCAGTTTGGATCATAATCATTTCCAAAAGATGTCCCGGATACCTTTCCCTCGCCAACCATCTTAATCCACTCCGTGAAATCATGTAACCTAGATCGTAAAGTTTCAAAAACATTGTTTGTCATAACACGCATATTTATATTCAAATGTAAAACCTGACAATATTTCCAAATACTCGACCTCGGCAACGAAGCTCCAACTATTTGTTCACGTCCCCCCTTTGTTATAACTAGCAGTATCTGTCTAAAATCTCCCCCAAGTATAAATAATTTTCTCCTAACACCTTCTCCGAGGAACAGTTACTCGTATTTTACAGAATGTCTCTGAATGTTCGATCAACAGCGTCAAAGGCGTAGTGACTCAACATTGGAGCTTCATCCCATATGATTAAACCTGCTTCGTAAATTAACATTGCCAAATCGGTCCGATGCGTGATGTAACAACATGACGATTGGTGGAGATTTAGCGGTATTTTGAAACGGCAGTGCGCAGTTTTTCCATTTGGCAAAAGCAAAGCAGCAATTCGCGATGATGCCACCAAGAGAACAATTTTTTTCTATGACCTGACCTTTGCTATTAAAGTCCTCCATAGATACGTCTTGCCCGTTCCTCCACTGCCATAAACAAAGAAGAGACCCCCCGTCCCTCTCGTGTACGCATCCATTATCGTGTCGAAGACCATCTTTTGATCATCATTCAAGCCGACATATAACGATTTGAACAAATGGCTTTTAGCTGTGCTATCATAATCGAGTTCTTCCATCATAAGCCTGTTCGTCACAATCTGGCCCAACCAGTAAGATGGCAGTGGCATGGGGGGGAATTCTATCCATGATCTACCATTCCTATTCAGTATACGCTCGATATCCAGAAGCCCTAAATTTCTCAATTCACTTTAATCAAGATATCTATCTATGTCTCCAAGCAGTCTCCTTGTTCGACTTTGTAAATCATCCGTTAGGTCCACCTAGTGTTTTTCCCACAATTCCGTGGGATCTGTAATTGCCAAGAACATCAGCATTGAACAGAACATGTTTCTGAGTTGGGAACCTGTGGCCCATGTTGAGGCTTCGCCAAGTGCTTCATGCCATTCACCATCATGTTCAAGTAGGCTAAGTGCAAAGCATGCCTATTTGTAAGTTGGGTGCACCACTTCGCTAACTGTTCTTATATCCTCATAGCATTTTGCCCATCGAACTTTGTTAAGTAGCATACCCAGATAATGACGTTCTCCCGAGTTTGGATGTGCATAAACAAGTCTACCACTACTAATACGTTGTTTTCGCCTTGTCCACTGTTTTTGCTTTGAGTTTCAGACCCCCTACTTTTTTGGGAACTCAACGTACGTAAATTCATTAGCATCCAGGTGGTTTATATTGGCTTCGAACCATTTGGCAAACATTGTGTCATGAATGCCATCCCAATTAATCACGGACTTGTCATCATTTGTGTCCTTAAACACTACAAACTGTTCTCCTGGTAGATGATATTGTAACCTTTGCACCGAGGGATATTGTTTTTATAAGTAAAACTCAAATATTCTCCAACATGCTTCAATCGAAGATATGTATCGACCGTCTTGAAATTGATTGATCTCATTCACACATCTGGACATACGTTCTCCACTGTTATTAGGCTGTACAATATTATCCTCGATAACAATTGTTGCACGATCTGGACCCTTATGAATGTACTTGTATAAGTACTTAATGACCTTGTTGTGGGCACACCGCTCAACATTTATATGCGAATCATATCTTATAATGAGATCACGATTATATGGAATAACTCATCGGTTATCTACATCAAAATCGCTGATTCTATACGTCATGTTATTATTTCGACGTTTGTAGACCACGAATCCATTCTCCGCTATTGTCGTTGCACTGACAAATGGTTTTGAATAACCTTTTGAGCATTTTCCATTTACCATACATGGAGCATTCATATTTTGATAACCACATGGCCCGTGTAACATGCATCTCATCACAGTCGCGAATGCCAATGAATCTTCAACTTCACTTGGTATTTCCGCCGAAAAAATGTCATCAATCTCTTCCGGTAACTGTGATTTGTCCTCACCAGCCAGAGTGAGGATGATGTGGGAATGCGGTAATCCTCATTTTTGAAACTCAATGACATGAGTATCTGTTCAGATTGAGGTGATTTTTGTAATTAATAGAATGTTTCAAAATCATTCGGACACAATAATACAATTTCAAAAATTAAGAGTAGATATTGAAGTTAAAGTATGCTAATAATTGAGTTTGTATACCTACAATTACTCTGCCGAAGAAATTATTATTTTTTGAGGTCCTCCATCAGTTGTTTCAGCCTAATGTGAAATATCATTGCAACTATATCTGGCCTATCCTTAGTGCGTTGACCAGGGAATCGTGATAGTTGTTGCTGAATTTCTGACCAACTTGGGTTATATGTGAATGTTATAAATAGATCGGGAAATCCCATCGTACGACAAATAGCCATAGCATCCTGATAATGTTGTATCATTTTCCTTGGACCACCAGTGAACGATGAACGAATAATGTAGCGCATACCAACTGCAGTTGCATCCGTATCACCAGCATTGACCGCGTCCTGTAAACCCCTATACAAATATGCACGTAAAGCATTCTGAATGTTCCTGATGAAACTAAGCCTTTCCTGCTCTATTGCTGCGTAGCAATCAACCATAAATTGCTGGAACAATCGGCCACCCTAAAGCAACGACGTCCCTTCGCCATCCTAAGACATCAGTCTAAATGCATAAAACTCTCTAATTGATACACCCTCACGCATATAGTTTGATCCAGGTGCAAACTTTATGAACTTTGTTCATCCATCAGTTCCATATGGAAAGAGCAACGAGTATTGGAACAGCATGTACGAAGGGTGTGTTTCGTTAATCCTCTGGAGATTTCCATATAACTTTCTAACTATGATGTCTCGATTTCCTGTAATTTCAAACTCATCTCCAACAATGATGACTGCAACCTTATTTGTGGTTGGTCTTGCATACTGTCTTCCTTCCCGTGAATGCAGAATCCGGACATGCAAATTTCGATTACCATTTTCATACAACCTATCTCTTGCATTACGAAACAATCTTACATAAGGATTAGTCGCATTTAGCATTGTCTGCAAGCCTTCCAATACGGTCAAGTCAATCACATTTGCATCATTTGTATCCCCGCTTCCTTGAATAGTCCTTAATCTATTGGATGTTTCATGTTCCGTGTCATATATATATATATATATATATATATATATATATATAGCTGAGCAAGCTTAGGCATGTCTCTAGGTGCAGGATGTAATGAACCGATCTTGTGATAATTTGATCCACTTATCTGAAAAAGATATGGTCCTCTTCCATCGAGCACAGTGCGATCAATTTTTCCACCCATTGACATGAAGGACAACATCGAATTGTATGTTCTTATTTTCTCCATGAATCTAGATTGAATGAATTGATTCTGTAGAGATTCAGGCGTGTTTGGTAGTAGTGGCAGCATCACCTTTCCTCCATGACAGCATAGGCTAAACTTTGGTCTTGAAATTGAACTGTCTCTGATTATTTCATCAAGACACATAATAGCTCTACAGTGAGAGCATATTGCAACTCTGGAACCGAAGCTTCAACGTGTGGAGATATTTTTTATCCTCGAGCAAAATACAATATTATTTCCTGTAATTAATTTTTTTATCAGCCTTAAAAAACTTAGTATTGTCGGCTAATAAAAGTGAGTAGCTAAAAATAATATGAGTACTTGATGTTGAAGCCATTCTGTTGCCCGACGTCACATTATAATAAGATGTTGAAGCCATTCTGTTGCCCGACGTCACATTGGAATGAGAATGTTATTGTCGCTTTGAACGCAAGATTGTGGATCTTACACGTCTTGTCTGCTTTTGCATGACTCTTTTTATATTCTCTGGTTGATCTTGTTCGTTTTGCATCGAGTGACTGATGTGACTCATATTTATGTGTGTTTGCACCTAGAATTGAGTGGTTGCAATTGTATATTATTTATGTAGATTATAAGAAATATATGATATCGAGTTATGTAGATGTTGAAGACGTATATATTTACCGATTATTGTTTGAATGAAATGCTAGCCACTGTGAGAATTGGTGGCTTATTGCATACCACAATTAGAAGGCCCTATAACATCCCTTATATAATTTAGAAATAAATCACGCATAATTAACTACCTAAACCCCTAAATGCAATTGTAATTTTCTTACTATTGCCCCGAGTAAATATTTAGCGGTTATTTCTTTTATTTATGTATATTTTTCTCAAGTGAAGTTTATTTTTCATTACAGCTGAATAAAATTTGTTTTGTTTTCGATGGAAAAATATATTATATAAAAAATTACAAAATATAAGTTTTTGGGCCTAATATAATGCTTGGGTCTATAATTCATCACAGGCTTGCAGTTAGGCACTGTACCCAATTCATTTAGTTATTTTATGCAGTTCATATATAGTAATTAAAGTTCATTAGTTTTGAGCAATTTATGATATTCTAGCATTCATAACTAAACCCTATTACTACATTGTATTCATCATAATTTTTTACTAAAACCCATAATTAAATGAGCGGGCCTAATATAATGGCTGGGTTTCTAATTATTCACAGGCTGGCAGTTAGGTCCAGTACCGAATTCATTAAGTTGTTTATTTGGAAACGCTCTAAATCCAATAATCTCATAATATAAATTAGTGGGCCTAATATCATGACTGTGTATCTAATTAATCATAAGCTTGTAGCTAGACCCAGTACCCAATCCCTTAAGTTGTTTTAGTTGAAAAGGCACTAAATCCTATGTCATTTTTGGTTTATCAACAGTAAACATTTGGCAACCTAAACTTCGAATTGGGATGAGATCGAGAGCTATTTTGTTGGAGTCCATAAAATTAAAATTTATATTTCATAAACATAAGCATGGAATGAAGTTTTAAAAAATACACAGTAGGAAAGATACAAAAATTTAAACATAAGCCTTATATCATTTTTAGTGGGCATAATATCATGGTTGGGTATTTAATTAATCACAGGCTTGCAGTTAGACCCAGTATCCAATTCAATATTTTTTTTTAAAAATTTTAAGGACACTAAAACCAAGTATTTCAAAATATAAATTACTGCGCCTAATATCATGGTATAATATGTAATTAATCACAGGCTTGCAGTTAGACCCAGTACCATATTATTTGAAGACGGACTAAATCCAAGAATTTCAAAATATAAATTAGCAGATTATGAAACATATTCGGGATAATTGAAACAAAGATGAAGTTGAAAAAGAGAGATACTAACATGATAGAATTCATGGAAAACAAAAAGAGAGAAATATACTAACATGATATTCTTTTTCCACCGGCAATAATAGATTTGTTCGAATTTGGAGTTCACAAAATAAAATTTTATATTTCTTGAACATAAGCATGGAATGAAAGTTTAAAGAAATTTCAGTAAGAAAATAAAGACGAAGCAAGTTGGCAAAAGTACCTCAAGATTTTTAAAGTAACAATCGTGCCCTTTTGTCGTTCGATTGAAGTTTGGAGCTCGTTGACCGTTGTAGTTTATGCGGCGGGGCCGGATCTCAGTGGTCTGCAAGAGCATTGAAGAGGTATACTCATGGTCAGCTTAAGGGAAAAATCTGTGGCCAACTCATTTCCAAAATTAAATAAGGAGCTTGGGAATTTCAGAACGTTTGTATATAACTTTTAATACAAACTGTGCCCCATGGTGACGTGGCAGTCTCGATCACCATGCATAAGGCCACTCAAATGATTCCGATTTGTGGCATGGGTTTTACTCGTGGGAGATGTGCTCGAGCCGGTTTGTAATGGGTATGGGCCTTAATCTCCCTCTCTTTGATCAGACGCTGGATGGTGGGCCAAACTGTACCCACCTCGCACAGGTCCACCACCCACTGTGTCGCCCGTGGGTCCTCCTTCGGATCCACAGATCAGATGGGTCATCGGGTAGCCCACCTGGGTTCCGGTATCAACACAAGAAAATCAAGCCTTTGGGAATCACTATACTGTTTGGATTTCTAAGACATTTAAAACACATCCTCTCCCCTTTTTGATCCGACGCTGGATGGTGGGCCAAATAGGGCCTACCTCGCACGGGTCCACCACCTACTAGGTCGCCCGTGGGTCTTCCTTCAGATCCACGGTTCAGATGTGTCATCGGGTGGCCCTCCTGGGTCTTGGTATCAACGCAGGAAAATCAATTCGTCTATGTAAGATCTTAATTCTTATGTATTATCAATGCCCAGGTGGATTCAAGGAATGCACGATACTTATTTATTTTGGTTCCCCCTGATAATACATCAACGGGTATTATGATCTTAAAAATCATTTGATGATCTCACCAATTTTCAATTTCCCCCCTAATAATACATCATCTACATCCAACATTCAGAGAATCAAGTCCAGTTATTATCATAAATTACAACAGGAAAATCAACGCAGGAAATAGGAAAATCAATTGGTCTATGTATTATCAATACTATTTTTTAATTCAAGGAATAAGATAAATCTGGGTCATTTGGAATCAGGATTCCAAACCACATTAAAAGACACATTTCCACATTAATAATGAAGAAGCAAATAGTTTTCAGGAATCCAAACAGCATGAGAAGACACATTTTCACGTGAATAATCAACAAGCAAATACTTTTCACGTTTCCCGTCTCGATATCAATACTATTTTTTTTTCATTAAATTTATTTCTTCTTAATCCAAGAAGCAACGAAATCTTCCTTTGAATATAGAAAGCAGTACCTTAGAATAACAAATAATGCATGTCTCTAGTCAGGATCGGAAATCTCTAGATGTTTATCCCGTAATATACTCTAAACAACTTCAGGCTGTTGTCCTTCATTAGAAAACCGTAGACCCCTTTATATAAAACAAAGTAGTTTAAAAATGGTGGGTTAGTACAAAATGGTTTAAGTTCAGGGCCAAAATTGAAATTCTTTGCATTAAAGATATTGACTTGGAATTTTTCAAACGTGGTGGCTCCAGCAAGGCATCAATGCAAATCAAGTGGTGGGGTCATCTTTCAAAGCGTCCACCAATCAGAGTTTTTGCTTCCGCTGGGTCTTGCTGATAACGACCCCAGCAGGGCATCAATGCAAATCAAGTGGTGGGTCATCTTTCAAAGCGTCCACCAGTTAGAGTTTTTGTTTCCACTGGGTCATGCTGATCACCTGATCAAATTTAAATCAAATAGTTTTTTCTTCATTATATATTTGCCTTAGATGTAATCCATCTTACCTGGGAAAACAATGCCCACTGAGATTAGATGGATCATTAAATCAATGGATCAGATGGGCCAAAATCATGTCATCTAACTGAATCTGGATATGTGGGGCCCAGCTCTGAAATCCAGACTGATCAAAATCAATGCCTCCATTTTGGTGTATTGTGATGGCCTGATGGGTCAAAAATTGAATTCAATCAGGCTGCTGTTGTGATGAACAATATGGATCTTGGAAATGGGGCCATGTAGAATTTTAAAGAAGATTGAAGGATGCATATTCCATTTTGACTTTAAAACTCATCTGGTCTTTTTATGGCTTAATCAAATTTAGAAAAAGGAGTTTCTCCTCAGTCCTCACATGTGTTTATTTATTATATGACCCAAAAGGAAATACATGTGAGTAGGTTATCATTCAGGTTATCTACATCTAACATTCAGGGAATCAAGTTCAGTTATTATCATAAATTACCGCAGGAAAATCAACGCAGGAAACCGGAGAAGCAGAGTCTGGGTCATTTGGAATCAAGATTCCAAACCACATTAAAAGACACATTTACACATGAATAATGAAGAAGCAAATACTTTGCACATTTCCACATTTCCACATCAAGTTTAGTTTTTGTTTCCACTGGGTCTTGCTGATCACTTTATCAAATTTAAATCAAATAGTTTTCTTCTTCATTATATATTTTCCTTAGATGTAATCAATCTTACCTGGGAAAACAATGTTTTTCTATTAGCATATTGTATCTTGCTAGAAACATGTCATCTTGCTAAAAACATGTCCTCTCCCTCTCTCTGATCAGACGCTGGATGGTGGGCCAAACAGTGCCCACCTCGCACGGGTCCACCACCTACTGGGTCGCCCGTGGGTCCTCCTTCGGATCCACGGATCAGATGAGTCATCTAGTGACCCACCTAGGTCCCGGTATCTGTTAGAAACGAGTAGAAACCAGGATATCTAGATATTGCGTACAAATCGCTGCAGAAATATCCTTGAACGAATATGATTAAATCATACATGCGAGATCTCTCTGATTTGATCTCGAACTTGCAGCGGCCCGAAATCCCCAAGATCTTCTACTGTATTCCTATATGCTAGAACTCGCACCAGGGAGTGGGCCTTTTCTGCAAATTCTCTTCTGCTCTCTAAAAACGAGATTTCTCTCTTGTTATACTTGTTTGTTAACTTAGAGAGTAATAACGCATATTTATAGGCTATAATAGGGACCTTAAGAAGGAAACAAAGATAGGCTCCTTATGGAATTAGAAAACCCTAATTCGACCTAAATTAGAATCCTAGTTCCATAAATTACAATTCAGTCCACTAAAGAATTGTAATTGCACTCCTGTCCTTATTCTCAAAATAATATTTCGAGTTTTTTGTTATTAAATGCTTATTAATCTCCTCACGTTAAGATTTCAGATATCCATCTATTAAATAATTACTGACATCCATATTTAATCGATATCTTTATAATTCATTGAGACCTTACACTTTACTTATTTGATATGGCAGACACAAAGTCCACCTGCAGGGTTTGACATAATCAAAACTTAAAAGCTTCATCAAGGGGATATCATTAATCCCTATTACGGGATGTGAATTCCGTCAATAAACTAATATCCACCATACAGGTAGTGTAGTCATCCAATTCACTGAGATTATTGACCCATAGAAGATCTTACTCATTTGTAAATCAAAATGCCAAACACTAAATGTATGTGTCTATTATTTATGTCGGCATTAAGAGTACAAGCAATCATAATAACAATTTAGATGTTCATCATCTTATATAGTCAGTATAAAGATTATAAACCCAAAAACATGGTTCTGTTCAATACATACAAAGCGTACTATCATAATGAGTCGAAATTATATTGTTTCCCGCAGCCAAGACAAGCATGCTGAAACATCATGCTACAATCGTACCGATGGTGTGTCCAGATCCATCTAGATTGTGAACAACAACTTATATTCCATAAGAACCGACAAATGAGTCTTCCGTGTATAAGTAAAACTCTACACACCAACTTGTCTACTTTATAGAATAAAGGACACTTACATGCATAATAATTAATAATGCAATCATTTGCCCATATAAAATCTCAGTTAGATGAGAAAACAAAATATACTAAAAATAAATCAGTCATAGACAAATAAATAAAGTATGTTTTTAGTATAAATTTCCAATAGTATCAACAAAAGAAAATCAGGCCTTTGAGAATCACTATACTGTTTGGATTTCTAAGACATCTAAAACACGTCCTCTCTCCTCTCTAATCTGACGCTAGATGGTGGGCCAAACAGGGCCCACTTCGCACGGGTCCACCATAGGAAGATTTTTTTGAGAAAGTTATGCGGAAGTTTGTTTGGAGGAGAGTGGAGAGTGGAGAGAGAGCATAACATTGACATGTGT
This sequence comes from Cinnamomum chago, assembly GCA_038049695.1. Classification (NCBI taxonomy): domain Eukaryota; kingdom Viridiplantae; phylum Streptophyta; class Magnoliopsida; order Laurales; family Lauraceae; genus Cinnamomum; species Cinnamomum chago. The sequence continues at coordinate 2,058,874 of CP142457.1, forward strand.
CTTCATGAAGGCAGATCAGAGAGTGGAGAGTGGAGAGTGGAGAGAGGCCATAACATGAGAGGTGGCGTCAGGAAGGCAGACCACATTCCCTTACTAATAGGTTCCTCTATTTCTTCTTCTCTTTCTCTTCTAACAGTCCATTTCCAGTATCAGATCAGTTATGTAATGAGACCTTATTTTTTTGAGGAAGTTATGCGGAAGTTTGTTTGGAGGAGAGTGGAGAGTGGAGAGAGAGCATAACATTGACATGTGTCTTCATGAAGGCAGACCGGAGAGTGGAGATGACAGGTGGCGTCAGGAAGGCAGACCACATTCCCTTAGTAATAGGCTCCTCTATTTCTTCTTCTCTTTCTCTTCTAACAGTCCCTTTCCAGTATTAGATCAGTTACGTAATAGGACCTTAATTTTTTTTAGGAAGATTTTTTTGAGGAAGTTATGCAGAAGTTTGTTTGGAGGAGAGTGGAGAGTGGAGAGAGAGCATAACATTGACATATGTCTTCATGAAGGCAGACCGGAGAGTGGAGAGTGGAGAGAGGCCATAACATGACAGGTGGCGTCAGGAAGGCAGACCACATTCCCTTAGTAATATAGATAGATACGAGGGAGAGCCGGAGAGGAGATTATACAGAAATATATCCTACGAGCAATGAAGATGAAAATGGGGACGGGCAGTGCGATGGTAAGGCATATTAGGAAATGGAGGAAGTTGATACTCCTTTTATATCCTTTTCAGTGCTTCTTAGGTGGCAATGCTTGTTAATTGCTTATTTGCTTTCAACCAATGAACCCCTTCATGTATCTAACTAATAAAACCCTTCCTCGTTCATTAGGGCCTAATTTGGTATTTTACTAATATAACAAAAGTCAAATAAAATCTCCATTTTTCAGACAAATTTTCATTTTTCAGACAAAATTTTTCATGAAAAGCATTTTAATTCAAAGTTCCCCCAAACCAACCACTAAAATACGAGAAAACTTCGGAGAAAATTTTGTCCCCACTAAGGCCAAGTACAGGTCCATGGACTGGATCCGAACCTGAATCTCACACCTAACCCATAAACGAGCCAGGTTTTGCCGGGTAATCCATAACACGAAATCCATAACACAAAATCATTTCATCACAAAACCCTAGATTGTTTTCCCTCTTCGTCGCCATGAATCTGTTATTGCATTCCAGTCCTCATCGACTCTTTCTCTCCATATCCAGACCCTCTCACTCTCATTCCTCCCCCACGAGGTCCGCTTCCAAATCCGACCGTTCGATCTCGATCTTTCAATCTCATTCTCCTACCCGACGGTCTAAATTCATCCTTTTCTCTGTTTTTGTCTTTTGGTTTTGGAAGGTGCAGTAGCAGCTTGCCGTTTGCAAAGGACAAGGCCAAGTACTACAGAGAGCTCGAAGCTGCCGTCGATGCCGTGCAGAGAGCTTGCCGTCTCTGCGTCGACGTGAGTTTCTCTCCTTTATCTTTGCTAGGGTTTTGGAGATGTGGGTCCCACCAACTTGTGACCCCATCCAGTGATTGAAGTGAATGTTGAATAGCTTATCCACCCAAGTGGGTCATTTGATCAATGGTCTGGATCTGTTGGGTGATGTGGGCCCATTCGAGGCGGGGCGTTCATTTTATGGGCTAGGCCATTGATTGTCCAAGTCTGGCCGAGTTGCATATATGGGCCTGGCATGGTCCAATCAATTGTCAGATTAGAGAGTGAGGCCCATGTTCTGTCCATGCGCCTTAAAAAGGGATGTAAATGGGTACCCGATTCTCCGATTACCCGGTAGTTCTGACCCGCTAAAAATTGGGTCTAGGTCCTTATTTAGGCTCTGATAAGTAAATGGGTCCAGGTCCGGTTTCACCTTGATTTAGACTCGTGGACCCGAGACCTGAGATATTATCTTAATTTTCGAAAATCTCTCCTAAAAATCATATTTTATTAATATCATTCTCTACTTAAATCCAGACCCGGATCCAGTCCCATCCCATATATAGTTTTGGTTCAGAAGCCGATTCCGAAATGGTTCCGGGTTCGGATCCGGTTCCACCTTCTCCTTAACAGTTCCGGTTCCGGGTCTACCATGAATCTGGACCCGAACTAGAACCTACCTGTTTAGTAGGGATGTAAATTGGTCCTTGATTTTCCAATTATCCAGAGGTTTGGACTCATTAAAAATCGGGTCTGGTTCCTTATTTAGGCCCCGATAAGTAAATAGGTTCGGTTCCACTTTAGTTTGGAACAGTGGACCCGAGACCCGACATATTACCTAAATTTTCGAAAATATCTTCTAAAAATCATATTTTTTTAATATCATTCTCTGCCCGGGACCAGATCCAACCCGTCCCAGATATTTGATGTTGGATATTTGATGTCAATCAGGTGAAAAGATCATTGTTTTCTGGTGATGGGCGAATTCTTGAAAAGAATGATCAGACACCAGTAACAATTGCTGATTTTGGTGTTCAGGCTCTGGTCAGCTTAGGTAATAAATGATATTTTATAAATCTTTTCTTTTGATTTAATGTTGCTTCATCGCAAGTCTAACTCTAGCATGAATTACTCATTTGTTTAGTTGTTAAAATTCCTTAGCTACATTGCATCAATATGTGGCTGACTTTCACTACGAGGTAGATGTTCTTTACTGCAACATTTGATCTGATTTTTTCCACTTAAATAACAGATGAGTTTATTAAATGAAAACCACGACAATAGTATATTAGGGCTTTACAGCCAGCAGGAAAATGCAGAAAGAAGAAACTGATTACATCAGGGGATCCCCATAAAAAGTCTCTGTCTGTACCCTTCATGACCAACTAATCAGCAGATGCTTCTGCTTCACTCAAAATATCTGGACAATCTACTTCAAACGTGGCTAGACATCCCTATTCTCATTTTGAATGAAGTAGAACTTTAAGGGCGCATCTCCACTACTGGTAACGAAGGATGAGAATGGTGGTTGTGGCCGGCGTAGCGGTCAGTGGTCAAAACACTACGTACCTGGCAATATGTAGCGGTTTTGGCGATATATAGCGGTGTGAATTTTTTAAATTGTCAAAATTTTTTGAATTTTGTATAGCAACTATTATTTTTTTAGTGATTTGAAACCATATAAGAGTAGAAACAATTTTAGGAAAGGCTATTGAGGACGAGAAATAGGAAAAACAGTATTTAAATTTTAAAACTAAAATTACTTGGTCTTCTAGGTTTTAGGCCGTAGCGCCGGTATTTTCAAAATAGAGTAACGGCCTCAACTTGGGCTGCTATTTTGAACCATGCTGGTAGCACACTTTACTGCATTGCATGAACTACTTTATGCTGTAAGTGGGCTTTGAACAGAAGCTCTAAATTTTCTTGAAGCCTCTCTACTTGCCCAAAGCTCTGCCTACTCCCAACACAAATTGAGCCGAAAAGACAAACAAAATCTCCCCTTTCCACTTAACAAAGTTCCTCTAATACTGACAGGACCCAGCTTACCATGAACTACATCATCTATGTCGAATTTTCACTCCTGGTGGATATCTTTTCTTTAGATACGCCACACCAATCTAACACTCTCAATTGGCTACAAAATCAATGGGATTATAGTCTAAACTTTTTGCTATGATACCCAGATACTTCAAGGTAGTAATTGCAATGTATCATATCCAATACTTCAATTTTTATGTATAATACCCATGTCCCTGCCGTATGCATGCAGTGTCCATGCCATATCCATCCCATATCTGGATAGCTTTTTGGTTGCTGAGGCCCATTCATGCACTCTCTCCATGGTGGACCAAATGACCACATCCTCTTCTGCTGCGTGGCTCCAATGATTTTGCTATTCACTACTTCCCATTGCAACCATTTTACAACATAACAAAATCCTCTAAAGCACCTCTGCTGGGAAAGGACCCTTTCCTAAGTAAGTTCTACTTCCTGCAATGACGCGGGGCAGCTCTGCTTAACACTGCACCTGCACCAGAAATAACTCCAGATATTATGCCTGGTGAAGATGCAATGTATGAAAAAATGACCAACAGATTCTGGCTCCTCATTGCACACAAGGCACGTGTCTGAGATAGCTTCCAATGAAATACCTCCTTTGTGCAAATTGTCCGCTGTGGAGATCTTGCCTGACACTGCAAGCAGATAGATGGCCTCCAGTCCAGGGTCCAGGCTCTCCACCCTTGGGGATATATAACCTTATCACACTCTAAAGAGCATGGATACCTGGAACCGAATAAGAGAATGAAGTCCTTTTGGGAAGACATCTGAGACTTCCCAGAATGCTAATGTTTCTGTATTCTCTCATTTTGGGCATACTTGCAAATTAAAACATTAGATATAATAGACTAGACAAAAAACTCTTATGCTGCCCCACTTGAAAGTAATTTGAGATAACAGTATGAGATAAAATAAACACCTGGGGTTACAGGCTTTGTATTACTTAATCCAACCGGGTCCAAATATTAGATCAAGGCCTGACCCAAGACTAGATCCAAAGCTCAAACCCAGCCCAAAGCGGCTGAGCCTGTCGGACCCAGCCTAGCCTGGCCCATGAACGCCCACATCTTTGACTCCTGGCCTCTTGTGAGTTGAGAAGATTTTCTCCTGAATTGTGAGGATTCATTTGAAGAGTTCTTTCAGAAGTCGAGTTTCAGGAAAAAGATCGTTTTCCTGAACATTCTGAATGTAAGAAGAAAGTTTCCTCTGTTCCCAAATGGCAAGGAGCCAAAGGCGGTTTTAAATAGTTATTTGGTTTACAGTTCATGTAATTCGCTTTCAAGTTTGAAGTCTGCGATTTGGTGCCCGTTGAAGTTGCCGACTTAATGGGTTACATTCATTCATTTCATTTTTTAGTTCGTCTGATACATAATTTGAGTTCACTGATCAATTTCAAAAATTTTAGTTCAATATAGTTTATTTGCATGGTTTGTAGCCCAGTTAAATTAATTTATAGGTATATAGTTGGCATGTCTCCATCTAATCAATGGAGTAAAATCTTGGTGACCAGTGTTACCTAGTTGGCACATGTCAAGTGGTACCTATTTCAGTGTTGATAGAGTTAGACATTGAAACTGGGATATAGTGCCATGCTTTTAATATGTTTTAGAATTTAACTCCTAAATGACTTCGGATAAACTTATATTTTAAAGTAGACCATTGGGCCTCTTTTGATGCTCTAAACAAAACCATCTTTGATATGAATGATAAATATAAATACGAGACTTGCTATCAAATTGGAATAATTATATAAAATTTGTAAACTAGACCTAATTGATAATTGATGTTAATCGGATTGAATTGTTAATTATCAAATGGACTAGATTGCCTTTCGATCCCAGTTATTACGAATTATTTTATGTACATTCTTCAAAAAGTATTATGCTGATTTTACTTACTTGAATTTATAGAAATTTATCTGAATTAATTTTTAATCATACAGAAATTTTAATCTTTCTTGAATTTTAATTATTTAATATTGATAGATGAACTTGATACATTACTAAAATTTTCTGTAGATTTTTACAATGCTTATAAATTATTTTAATGAAAATCAGCACAGATCATTCTTTTTCATCTAGACTAGGGTTTTGAAGACATTAACGCAAGTTATTTATCAGTGATTGGAATTTGTACACATGGTCTGAATGTCTGCAATCCAAGCCAATCACCCAGTTGTTCTTGGATTAGTGAGAGCCCAGAAGTCGCACTGATTGGAGAATCATATTCTTTCTTCTGGGGAACTTGTAAGGAAAGTAAATGGTTTTCTAAGAAATGTCAACCAAAGTTCCATTCAGTGTGGACTGTTGACTCTTCCTGTGTACTGGGATAGACCCATTAATCACTCAACCAAAAAATGAGAAAGAGTAAACATTTTATCCTTTTCAGTGAGATACTAGTGATATTAGATCTTGTTCTGATTCTTTGCTTATGGAAACAGAGCTTAGCAGATTGTTTCCTTCGATTCCTTTAGTGGCTGAGGAGGATTCCTCATTCCTGCGGACGAATTTAGCAATTCCAGGAGGAGAGGAGGGTCATGGTCATAATCTTTTGGTGGATTCTGTGTTCAATGCTGTAACTGGTAAGGCATGTGTTGGAGAAAAATCTTTAACTCATCATGATGTCCTGGAAGCAATTGATCGAGGGGGAAAGGATGCATTTGCCTTTGGAGCAGAACCCGCAACATATTGGGTAAGTCTGGGAAATGACTTGGTGAAACATGTTTGAAACGAAGCCGAGTTTAGTGATACTATATCTATTGATTTCAATAGTTTTGAGGAGTTTAAAAGTTTGATCACTAATATAGAATTTTCTTGCTGATAATGACTACTGTCTGATCTTTATTATAAAAAAAAAAAAAAGAAAAAGAAAAAGAAAAGTTGAGATATATGTTCTGAAGGAAGTGGGGTAAGGTTCCTTGTATCGAAGTTTGGTGTCATACATTGATTAAACATAATACTTATTACTTAGTAGTATGTTTTTCTCAATTTTATGGGCAAGTGTTTAACTAGCTAGCAAGCAAGCTTGAAGTGTTTGAAATTACTGCAAGTTGTTTTACTAACAATTTCCTTGCACTGACATACTTCTGGTTGCTCTTACTGATTGAGTTTGTATAAAACATTTCAGGTACTTGATCCAATTGATGGAACACGGGGATTTGTGAAAGGTAGTGAGGCGTTATATGTGGTGAGTTCTACCCCTCTTGGTCTTTGTATCATTGTTGAAGACTACCATGCATCCTATATCAGAATTGAGAAATGTGAAAATTTTGCACAAATGCAATTGAAGATGATTTTCATGGTGTGTCAACATGCGTGGAAGATCTGGATTATTTATCGGGTGGGACTCACTGCGGATTTTGTCCTGGCTAGGATGGTTAATGTATGAGAAAAATCATCAATTGTTTATATTTGTATTTCGTGGTCCATCATATCAGTGGCACAACCAGAGTTTTGGACTGGGATATCTTTGTGATGGACCTATGTATGACTACAATACATGCTCCAGTTGGAACATATGCTGTGAATATCCTTCTCAGATAGGATTTGCATTGAGTATCCTTAGCAGTGGTCATAAGAAACATGTCGAAATCCATTCTGCTCTTCAGTTATTGTTTCTTTTGTTTGGCTAAGTAATCAAATTTCAGGTAGGGTTGGCTCTGGTAGTGGAAGGTGAGATTGCATTAGGTGTTATGGGATGTCCCAACTGGCAGGAAGATCATCTTCCTATCAAAGAAGCCAGTAATGAAGGCTGGGTGGTGGATAAAATTGATGCATCTGGACAAGGTGTCATTATGGTTGCCCATGTAGGATGTGGAACATGGAAGAAGAGGTTTTCAGAGATGCAGGATACTACGAACAGAATTCATGATGGCTGGGTGAGATGCTTTGTGGATGAGTATTCCATGGTGCATAAGGCAAAATTTTGTATCTCTGACAGTCAAACCTGGGAATCATTGCCATTATCGACTTTGTTCAGTTCAACAACTGATGCTGACAGTATTGAAGATGACCGAAAGGTTTTACTTTTATCAACATGTTGTGGGAGGTTTTATTCCGACTCTATCTGATAGAACTTCTTCCCATGCTGTTGTTTTCATTGTTTGTTAATGAACTTGGTGTTGTTTGCAATTTACATGCTGAGGGCTGCCTGGCATTTCATTATATTACATCTATAATGTCATGCCCTCAAACCTGTAGCCCTTAGATTCTCTGTTGTGATTTCAAAAATTTTGAGTATGGGTCAAATCATTGATGTATCACACACATTATTATGGCCAATCAGAGCGTAGTTAACTTGTCCAAATAATAAATTAAGAAATAATTGAAGTCTTTAAACAAGCCAAGCTAATCAGATCTTAAGTCTGAAATTACAAATCCGAATAAATATCAAACTGAATGAAACTAACATGAATAATCTAGAACTCCCAAAATCTTCTAATTCTTCTTACCGAAACCCGAATCAAACTTGGCTCATTCCGGACTTCCCATTGTCCTTCAAACAATAAATTCTCCTCCATATGTTTTATGCACACTGATCAGTAATAATATTGCGAAAGTAGATTTCCTATGTTGTACATTTGTAGAAGGTCACACACCATCCTTTTGGTTAGTATGCACATGTTTCTTGGACTGGAAATAGCTGAAGTCAGTTTTGCATTTGCAGATTACACCTGTACAATGTCTAACTTGCCAGTTCTTGTGTTGTGCATTCATATGCTTACATCTTTTATTCTAAATATGTCAGAAGTGACTTTGAATGTATGTTTCGGTGGGTGGGGTTTTTTTTTTGGGGAGGGGGAGCTGCTAAGAGGTACCTCTCACAGATATGGATATGGCTTCCCTAATTTCTTCTTTAAAACACGTTTTAATTCATGAAATTATCAATTTTTACATTCCTTTCTAATTTTTTTTTTCTTGATTAGAAGTAAGAAAATTAAAAGAACTATTAGACTTGGTAAGTAGGATATGCTAGCCAACAGACTCATGGTTGAGTGGTGTTGGAACTTAGTTTCACACACATGCCCAGGGATCAATCACTGGGTCTTCAAGTTGAAAGTTTCACTCTTGACCGGTAACCCAACCTAGCAAATAAATAAATAAATAAAAGAGAGCAGGATATGCTATACTTGTACCCTAGAAGTATAGGTGTGGTGTTAGGAACCAATACGATCTATCTGACATAGATGCCCTAGACCTGTACAAGTATCTGCGTATCATAGGTTATAAATGCAGCTATCATCATCGGGTCCATCCAGGATGCCTGGCATATTCTTCTCCGTAGAGGATGTCAGTTCTTATTTTCTGTTTTTTCAGAACTTCAAGGTTGTCAATAAGATGATTTACAGGGTAAATCTTGCCTCTCAATTTTAAGTTTTTTGAAATTTGTTTCTAGAAGATCAAAGTATAAATGTCATTGTCGGTTATCTGTTGTGTTGTTGATTTGATTTGATTTTATCCTACATTTTTTCTTGGTGTTTTGACACTTGTTTATTACCCAATATTTCCATTACCAATATCATGGACTCTCTTTCCTAATAAGCGTCTTTTCTGTTTTCAGCTTGTGTAAGTATTTAATGGTTGCTTCAGGCAGGGCTTCTGTTTTCATTCTTCGAGCGAAGCTGCAAACTGTAATCAAGGTACCTTAACATGTTAAAGATGATATGATATGGTGAAAATGCTAGTCACTGAATTTTAACTTTGTTTACAATATAGGCTTGGGATCATGCTGCTGGTATGATATGTGTTAATGAAGCAGGAGGGCAGGTATTTTTCCTGGGATTTCTGTCATTTTCTTTGTCTTCGATATCATTTAGCTTTCAGTTGCAGTTATACTTATGAAATATTTCAATTGCTGCTTGATATTTAATTAAGTAGCTTTTCAGTAGCTCATATTTTGTGCTTTATATGTGCTTCAAACTGCAAGTGTTCTGAATATTTGGCAGAGATATGGTTATCTCCAAATACGAGGCAATGCAAAAATGGAAGCCATGCTAGTTAGGATGCTCTTTTCTTTCTTTTCCATCTGAAACCTGAAACCATTGACAGTTCCCTGACGGTTATTTATTTGGGTCAGGTCTTCCAAACAAAATGAAAAAGAAAAAAGAAAGAGGGAAAATCCATATAATATGATTTCAATTTCCATGCTGCCCCAAATGCAGCAGACTGTATTTAATTCTTTCTACCTAACTGCTTCCTGATTATAATTTGAGCTTATAATTTCCCAGTTGTAGAATTGTAGTTGGGATGCACCAAGAGTCAGGTTTGACTTTTGAGGATGATTAGAAACCTAGGTTTGACACCCATCTGATTGTTAATCACCGTCCGATTTTAGCACAGACAATTCATTTTATAGAAGGGTCGAACATTCTTAAACTTTGAGGCCCATAAATCAAGGGTCAGGATGATGATGGAGGCCAAATTTGTTCCACCCTTGTCCAAATCCTGACTTATGATGATGGAGGCCGAATTTGATCCACCCTTGTCCATATCATGACTTTTTCATTCCCATTTCTATCATTAGCATCCATTGAAGAGGGTCCACCCGGATCTTAATGCTCTTTACATTAAGCCATTGAAAAAAAAGCTATTGTACCTTTTCTTTTAACACGATCCAATTTGGGCCATGTGATCAGGTTACTGACTGGAAAGGGAGTCCTCTTGATCTTGCAGCAGATCAAATGGGGTGGAGGGCTATCTTTCCTTCAGGTGGTGTGCTTGTAACAAATGGTAATCTACACAACCAGATTTTGGAAATGATTTTGTCCAACACATCACTAGTTTAAATTTTAAATGTTCACTCAATTCGGTTTGTATTTTCCTTTTTGCTGATATTTGATTCATTAAATCATCTCTATGTATGGATATCTCAATTTGTAATTTCGTGATTTATTGTATTTTGTGATTTTTTTGTGTTCTGCATGAATTGTGGATTGTAATGAAATGAGCATTATTCAAGGAATGGAAGCAGCGTTACAAGTATTTGTGTTTGGGAATTTAAACTTCCTTTGTTGGTGTTTTACTTTTACTACTTACTTAATTATCTTAATGAAAACAATAATTTTCTAAAGGTTTGTTTTGTTTGTAGTCATTGGCATATGTAAATGATTTCCATGCGTATTGGTTACGCATCATCATGTTTGTTTGTGTTCATTTACATATATATAATGCATAAATGAGGGGTGAAAATGATGTGTAAATAAAATAAGGCCATTTGCACACCAAAATTACACCTGAATAGGTTGATTTTCACACCCCTTTTGCAAAAGACACCAGTACACATCTTACATGGTGATTGCATTCCCATGGGACCCATCAAACACCTTTATTTTTTTTAATTCTTGTTGGCCCGCTATTTGTAATCCAAACTGTTCAATTTGCTCATTGGCCTAATAAACCCCAAGATCTTGAAGTTGATTATCTTAAATTTTCATAGATTTTGAGTAATTTGTGAAATGGCCCCAACTCCCAACCTTTAAATCTATTTTTTGCACTTTTGTGGGCCCCAATTCATGATCCGAATAGTTCAATATTCTTGTATTAAATGATTAGTTTCATATCTTAATTCTTCATGGATTTTGGAAAATTTGTCAAAAACATCCATCCAAAAAACCCAAATAAACCTAAAACCATTGGATGTACTCTTTTACTTATGTGAAGATGGTGATTTTGACAAATATGGTAATGTGTTCCACATGTTTAAAATTTGCATATGCTATTTTTGCATGTGTAACATTTAAATATGTAAGTCCCATTTTCCTAACACACGTGTAGAAGCCATAAGACCCCTAATGGACTTAGAAAGTACAGAGGAGAAGAAAAAGATCCTGTGATTCACAACATCTTCATGTGTTTAACAATCTGCGATAGCATTTGCTTCTCTGTTCCCATGGTCATTTAACGTTACAATTATGAAATTTCAATGGAGTTGTTAAGAAAATCTCCTGCAGCACCTTGCATTCATGAGACGCGCAATTGTTCAACTTGGCTAGGTTAAGGAGTAGGAAGTAAAATTTAAAATATGGAAAATCACTAAGCATGGTCTTGATTCTTGCTATCTGTAGAATCCTTAACTTTTTCAACTGAAATTGCGGAAGACCAAGTTAAGCACAAATTTCAAGGTTTAGATAACCAGGAATGATTGGAACATTTTGTAGCAGAAATGAACATATGTCTGTCTGTTCAGTGTTCTGGCAATTGATTCTCAGTGTTTCTACTTCTAGGAGTCCTAGCAAAAGTGTTTTGGTTGGGATTCCTTTGATGATAGATGGATCGATTGATCATCTCACTTATTTGGTTGCAGGAAGGATTTTCTCCACAATGTCTTGACAATTGGCATGATATTATGGGTCAACAGAATTGCTCTATCTTTCTGGGACCTGGTGATCAAGCAAATCAGAAATGTAGGTGACGCTTGGGATGTGGCCAGCTATTCATCTAAGAGAGGCCAATTCTGAGAAAGGGAATTTTAGTATCCTAAAAGATTCCATGAATAATGGCTTAAGAAACCTGAGAGGTTGCAACGAAATGTAATTGCAACCTAAATTTCAGATACAAATACCACCTATTATTGGTGGAAGCAGTGCTATTGCCCACGTTGGGTGGGATTCTAATTTAGCCATAAGCTGAACTAGGTATGTTATCACAAAGCTAAAAGGTTTTTGTCAAGGAGAAATTTGGATGAGTTGAAGGGAGAAAGAACCTATTGTCAGAATTATCGGACAAATTCTACAATGAAGTCGGACAAATTCTAGAATGAAGAGGTTGAGATAAATTTCATGGAAATGTGGTTAAAAGAGGGGGGATTTTAATGCAACTTTCTTTCATAGAATGGTAAACGATAGAAGAAAGAACCACGTTTCTTACTAAGATTAATGGTCTGGTGATTGAAGAGTATTGAACAGTTACACTCCAAAGAAATTGGGTAACTATTTGGTGGCATCTCTTTGCACAAAATTGGGAAGACAAATCAGTATGCCTTGAGAGGAATTCTTCAAAAAGGATATTCATGAGGTGGTGCTGGATTGAAGCAAGTTTTTTGGGATGGATGGATTGACATTAAAGTGAACATGGACGAATGGCTGGATAATTACTTTTAGAAATCCATTAAAGTGAACCTAGCAAATTTTTTTGAAGAATTCTTTAAGAGTTGTACAAAAAGGTGTGAACATGATGTTTGTAACCTCAATATCAAAAATTGAATGAGAACATTCTTTTGAGCTTTCAGCCTATTTTTTGTGAGTAGTTTTTATAAAATAATTTCCAACATGTTGTCAATGGCATGCATGGGTGGAATCCTTTAGATTTTTTTTTCCAATCCCATGGATAGTACCTTCTTTTCTTTGGTCATGGCGATGGAGTTTGGGTCCTATACGCCTATCAGGTGGAGCAAAACTGTGTATAGAATTCTTTTTCCAGCAGTCTGTTGAAGCATTTGGATGAAGAAGAATAACATAAAATATCAAGGAAAAAGGCTCTTCCTAGATTTTTTTTTCTTTGCTATGTATATAACTTCCTGTGATAAAATGGGGGATTCAGGACCAAAAGTTCCTTGGCATTTCCATGTTAGACCTAAATCATATTTGAGAATTTCGTTTCGGACCCCATTTTGGTTTGGCCCCCAATCCGAAATATTTCGGTCGATTCAAAATTTAGGCGAGACATTTCAGAGTTAGGTTTTAGACAAAATAAAAAAATAATATATATGTCGTAAAATTTGAAAATAACATATAAATTATATACATTTAATTTATTCTACCAAATCAATAATGTAATATGTTATTTCAAAATACAAAAATGAGTAATTTTTAGTGGTTTAGATCCTCCTTCAGTGGGTCTATTAGAGGGTACAAGTAAAAGAAAAATAATTATGGTTTTTTTTCTGCCATTGACTTGCTACAATAGGCTCTCTCTCTCATGATAGAAAAGTTTAGGCTGGACTGAATTCTTTTAGGGGGGCTTGTTCACCTGGGACCATTATCCAAACTGAAATTTGGCCATTTCGGCCTAAATGAATCAAAATTCAAAACCACGAACAAAATTGAAGTGGGCATCTTTATTGCTAGTTCAAGTATAATTTGGGTAGGCCTAAAGGGATTCCTCCTTCCAGGCTTCTAGCTGCTTCAAGTTGAACAGTATTGGTTGCTCAAAAGGTAAACAGGGGAACTTTGATATGGGAGAGTTGAGAGTTATCAGAATTCAGAAATAAATATGGGGAGGAAATGTTGTGTTTTACCAGGTTCGTTGGTCATCAGTGATAATACCAATAGAGCAGAGATTTCTAGCAATTAAACATGGACCGGAAATTATTGCGAAGAATCTACGTAGTCCGGTTTTAGTGAGGAAACTTGACATGTGACTTGTTGGGGAGGGTGATTTGAAACCCCCTTGGCATATATGAGAAGTTGATCAAAATGCTGATGCATCTTTCAATGTTGTCCCCAGAAGCCTGCACCTTTCACAAAGTTATACCTTATGTTCAATAGGTTACCTAATTTCCATTTTAGGAAATGGATATTGGGAGTTGAAGTACCTTTTTTCTTTGATCTGAATTGAAGTGATCATTAACTCCAGGAGATAAAAAAAGGAGCTTCCCAAAATAATAGATTGGGACCTTGAATTGGAAACATCACTGCAAAAAAATGGTTTTTGCAATGGGAATGATGGTGGAAGAATGACCTAGTGAGAGCAAAATGAAGCTCTTAGGCAAAGAGCATCACAGCAAAATATGGGGATGTGGATAGAGGTTGGTGGCAGGGAATTGTGAGGAGACAGAAAAATATATCACTAACCATATCTAGCCATAAAGTGTGGGATGGAGTCAGTCAAGCTCCTCATTGATTGTATGAATTTTTCAGTTCGAAGGATCTTAATATCTATTTATTCTCATGGCGTATTAGTCATAGCATTACCTTTTTGGAGCATTTAATTGAATTATAATCAACAAGCAACCCCTTTGTTCTTATTTCACCAGAGTGTTAGTTAAAGACTAAAGAACTGTATTGGATCATGTGTCATGAATCATGATAAACTGTATTGGATCATGTGTCATGAATCATGATATAGCTTCATTAGTCATATGTTATTAAGAACTGAACTAGACAATAGAAAAATGTCCTACTCCTGTGGCGCACAGATGCTGTGACACTGAAACAGGGATGCACCACCCTGTATGCTAAATTTCAGGGCAGGGATGCAAGCATTTGTCTCCAGTTTATTACGTACTATTCAGATTTATCCTTATGATTATTACTGTGAAACGTTTTGCCTTTTCTTTTCTCTACTTTGTGTTTCTATTCAATCCAGTGTACAACGTGAAGAAATTAAGGGTCTTTTTTTTTTTTTAAAATACTGAAGAGAACGTGTACTCAAATCAATGTCTTTTTACAAGAAACTTTTATATTTCTTATGACTAAAGTTAAATGCGATAAATAAGTATTCATGTATAATGAAACGAACACAATAGGTATCAGTTAAAGAATGTTCTATAAGTAACCCATGAGTATTTCATATCAGTATCAGTATTTTTTCTCTCACACAAAATTGATGAGGAGACTTACCTATTGGTTCTCTGCATGGTTGATTGTCATGCAGAATAAAGTTTGCCGTTGAAATTTAGTCACCGAACAAAGAGATCTCCATTGTCTAGTTCTAATGTGTTTATCACAGGCGTCACAGAACCTGCCACGTTACATTTCTCCAATTATGTGATTATATTGAAATACTATTATATAGGTCAGTTTATAAAAAACAAAAACATATGTTACAAAAGGAAAAAGAAAGCCTATATTCATGAATATAAATACAATAAAACTGTGGTCAAGCTTGCAGCTACTACTGGGTGGAGCTCTTTGCTTCATTCTTTTGATTATGGGTTTGGTACTTTGATTCCATCCTACCTACTGAAAATAAAAAGAGAAAAAAAAGTTAGAGCCAGATAAATATTATATAAGCAATACCTCACAAGAAACATATACTAATGTATTTTACTAGCAAACTCCCCATTCTGTGGATTAGCATCCTCTTCTAACTGTAGACATATGTGCATGCTCCTGTGTGATGTCAAACGCAAGCACGTGTCACGACGGCCAGACGCCAGTCAAGCTGAGATTCAGCTTGTTTGGATCTTTCTGGATGGTGAGTTGTTTGTTTCCTTTATTCTTGTTATTATTATATACATATTTTTTCCATATATTAGTTTATAGTATTTTTGGTCTCCCTCCCCGTTGATCCCCTGAATGTAATATAGATGGGCATATTCTTTAAATCTTTAAAGAATTGTGCATGGTCATATACATTTAGAATTGAAGTGTACAGGACTTCATAAGCACGCAAGATATCGTATCCCTATCAAATCCTAAAGAATTTGAAAGCCCTATAAAATAGTCTGCTTAAAACTAATCAAAAGCCAGTTATCTTTTTGTTTGTTGAAGCTTTGGACACCTCATGAGGACATTAAACTCTGATAACCATCTACCAGATGAGCAGATGTGGTCAACTGAAAGACGTGGATGACTTTACCAGGTAAGACCATGTATGAAGCAAGCCCTAGATTGCTGCCATGTAGTTACCCAAACCAGCATATGATATAAGCACTTTGATTTGATCATAATCCCAAATTAAGCAAGTTTATTAAAACAAATGGGTGTCTCCATGATACCAAACATGGAAGCATGGTCCATAGATTTGGGTGAAATAGTCTAATGTAACCCAAAGTAAGATACTTTTTATTTTTTAAACTGCATCTAAACCTAGTTTTTAATATTGATTGTTTCATCCCAGGGCATTTGAAGGATCCCACTTAATATGTAAATGATCTTGAGACAACAGTAAAGCGCAGGTGAGATGATTGGGGTGCATCAATTGTGGGCCCACCACAGGTTGGTGAAAACCCGATGACACTATCAGGCCGCTTGATTTCTGCATCCTGCCTTGGATGTTGACTGTTGCTCGTCCTCATTTCTAGCTCTCATTTGCATTGTCCATCTGTCGAACAGTGGAGATTGCTACGATGATCTTCTGATCGCCCGTGGGGCCTTTTTGGGTGCTTGCCAAGTGTCAGATACGGGTGGTGAGACCACTGAACTGCCCTACAATTTTTTTTAGTTTTTATCACAAGGCAGGAGCTTGTGGGAAGCAACATGCAAGGTCAAATGATTAGTTATAATAGTAAAGGCAAATCTCAGTAGCAGAATATAATATTATTTGACCAGCCTATATTATTGTTAGAGGTGGATGAGATACACAGTACATGATTTCTATTGCCTTTGAACTAAAAAGAGCTTTTACATATGCATTCTTAGAGCTTGTGTGTCTATTATAGTAACCTGGGTTGAAGAAGAGAGAGGGATGCAGTCCCCTTTTTGTCTTGTAAGGAAGGAAGCATTGGTTTTCAAGGAGTAGAGGCATTGTTGTTGGAAAGTGGACACTTGGCAACCGTCTGATGGGTGATGTGGCCAGCTGTGGGAAGTTGGTTGGGTGGGGGTCTCTTTGGGGTGGGACCCACATCTTAGGATGGGAGATGATGCTGTTGAGACAAGTGGTCTGGGAGATTACATGTAATTGGGATTAAAGAAACAGTAGTGTTAGGGTAGGGTTTGTTCTGGGAGGTCGTCATGCAGATATTGTATGATCAAGGGATGATAGGAATGCCCTGTCTTATTGTATTGAATAAGAAAAATGCATTATGGCTTTGAGCTGGATGAGCTGAGCTAAGATCATTCAGCTTAGTCTAATGACATTTGCTGTTACAGAAGGTTATATAGGGATAACATTAACTGTGTAGAGCTTATTAGGGCATTTTTTCTGTAAGGTGAGTACTCTGCTGGGAAGAAGAAAACAAACTTAATTTGCCATGCTTGCTGAATCTCTTTTTTGTGGTGATGATTTTGTGTGGAAAAAGGCATATTTTTAAAATGAATTTTCTGATATAGGAAAATGCCGCCAATTATTTGTTAAAATAGGTTTAATTAGTTTTTATAATATGAAAATAGGTGTGAATATAAATACACAGATCAACAACTGTGCCGGTGAGGAGAAGATTTTCTATGCAGGTTGATGTCCCAAGGAAAAGGGGTATGAAGGATATGGGTGTAAGGAGGAAGGATAGATGTGCAATCTATATGAGGATTAGGTTCGGTGAATCAGAGTTCGTATAGTTGACTATAACATAGTTGGAACAAGGTTTTGATCGTGGTGATGATTAATGTAAATGATCTCATTCTTTGAAGTTATTGGTTTTAGAAATTTCTGCAAGGAGGTTATGGGTTCAAAACTGCACTACCACACTGGGACTATATGGGAATTTTACACGGCTTTCTCTCCTGGGCCCGTAAGGATTATTCTGGCCCATAGGGTTGAAACCTGCGTAAATTTTTTTTTTTTCTGAGGAATCTGGGAGTTTCTTTTTGATATAGTTTTGAGAAAATATTGACGATAAAATGTAGGGATGTTAAATGATATATAAACAAACTGGCCTGAAACAGATATGTTGAATAAAACGGGGGTTGAGTTTGTAGACATTAGAGGCATTTCAATTAATGATTGTAGCTAGCGATGACCAATGGGCTAATTTTTGTTATGTTAATAGAGCGGGCGTCACCATTAGCATGTTATGTATCTTGGCCGGAGTAGAATTTTATAAGCGATCAATTTGACATTGGGATTGACTCCTATTGAAGTGAAATTGGACAAGAATCGTACCATCAATTTATTTTGAGCGGTTTAAATTTTCATAAATAGGCATAGCTAAGAGGCTCGGAGCCAAAGCATGGATGATCTGGATTCTTAATAAATACCATGGTCCCTTGTTATGTTGCAGTTTCCTCATTAAATGCGCCATCCAACTCCTCTTGTCAAGAAATAAAGGAGCATCCTTAACATCTGAAAAGCACACAAAACCACCCATCATCGTCAATTGCATTTATTAACATAGTGGATCCTACTAATCAACGAATGGTAGCACAGTTGGTCAAGGACTCTGCGCATTTAGGAAGCGGAGAGGTCTTGTGTTCAACACTTACCTTCGTTAGGCACTTCCCATGGTTTTATCTGGTACATGTGGATAAGAGGATTTGCATGTGCACCTAGTGATTAGTTTCTGACGTGTCCCTCGGGCTCAAGGTCAGCTCCTGGAATGGGCTAGGCTGGGCAGGAGATACCTTGAAATATAAATAAAAAAAAAAAAAAAAACAAACGCGGTGGATCGTACTCTCAAAAATTCCACCGTATACTTGGCATCCAGTGTGCCAATCTAGTTCTTATGGTCTCCTTCACCGATGCAGTGTAGCCCAGGAACATAACTGAATTGATGGTAATAAATGGGCACCTCTACCATTGGAATGGAATCATTAATTGATAACAAAAACTACTATAGCATGATAGTACACAATAACATAGAAAAACATAGAGAAATCAATTAATAATAATAAAATGATCTAGTGTAGCCCAGAGAATCTCAACCTCTTGGACTTATTATTATTATTTTTTCAATCCCTTTGACTTGATACATGCCCAAGTACCACTTTAATCAAATTTATTATCCCCTAACACGATCTATAAATGATTTGATTCAATCCAATGGTCAATATCACTCTTCAATTACTGAGGGAGGATTAACCACAAGGGGTAGCTTAGCAGGGCCGGCCCTGAGCAAGGACTGTAAGTGCCCTTGCCCCGGGCCCATTTTTCAGGGGGGCCCAAAATCCCTTCTACCTTTTATTTTTTTTTCAATCATTTGGTGGGGGCAGAGCTCATCCAATAGATTCCATCGTTCTGGGCATCAATAGACCCATCATCAAATCATCTGAGAGTGCTTATTGCATCACTTATTTGAGCATCCATCAATGGGGCCCACCAATGATATTTTATATTTGATGGCTGAAATTCTGGGAGAATCTGGTCTAGCGTTGGGAAGATTTGGGGCTTTTTTTTTATTACAAATAGATCATCAAGCCTTCAGCCATTCACCCATTCTTCTCATCTGTTAGTAGGGCCCACCAATGATTTTTTATTCCCCATATATGATGCTTAAATTCTGGTCTGAGTTTTCTTTCTTCTCTTTTTTTTTCAAATAGTTATACTTAGACATCATCAATCCATTGCCAATTTTTCACATCCGTGGGGCCCACCAATGATATTATCATATATGATGGCTGAAGAGGCCTAACTTTTACTCTTGCCCTGGGCCCTGAAAAATTCAGAACCGGCCCTGTAGCTTAGTTGGCTTAGGACCACGGTTTACACTCGAATGTTGTATGTTTGGAACTGCACTGCCACACTGGGGCTACAAGGGAGTTTACCCGGCTTTCCTCTGGGCCCAGAGGATTAGTCTAGCTCAAAGAGTTGAGAATCCTCTAATAACAAAAGACAAAAAATAAAAAAGAAAAAATTTACTGGGAGAGGATTTGATCATCCATTGGCTTAAATTAAACAAAGTGGGCCGCACAGTGCAGATCTTTTAGGAAGATACGCTGCACTTCATGATCTGTCTGGCTACACTCAAAATACACATTATTTTCAATTTCTCAATAATATCTCGTGAACATAATTTGAAAATATCGTGGCATTTTCGCGAGAACATAATAGTATCGGATCGGTCGGTAAATAGGTAACGAAACCGTCACGTAAAAGATACGTGTGTTTTTGTTTTGCCCTTTTCTTCAAACGAAACCGATCTGACTCAGCTGAGCCGAGACCGAGTCATGAGCCATTCCCGTGCGCCGTGAATCCATTCCCTAACGGCGTCATCCAAGTACACGTGTCAATTAGCGCTACGTCACAGATAATGTGAAATGTGAGTTTCGAGATAGATACGGCTGGAGCCACTCCCGTGTGCGTCTTCCACCTAGAAATACACTTTTAATAGCAATCAATATGAAAAAAAAAAAAAAACCTCCTGAATCTCATTGCCCATTTCTTATATTTACCCTGATCATAAAACCCCATCCATCCATCTACCCATTAACAAATCTAAATCCAAATTAAAGAAAATTGAGCCGTTCGGACAATCAGGTAAAATCAAATTGATCATTGCTGATATAGTTCGAACTATAATGCCATTTAATGGTTTTGATCGCAAAATCATCCATATACATGCAATTTTTATTTAGGTGGTGTGGATAATGGTTAAGCGAAATAAAAAAGTAAAATTTCTCATATACTATTTAAATAGTTGTTTCAATTACGGGGGTGCGGTGTGTGACCACTTGGGTCGGGCCCTGTGTACGGTGGATTAGCTGCCAGGTAGTGTTGAATTGGAGGCCACCTAGTGAGAAAGCGAGGGTTTTACACATGGGACTACCCTACAAACAGGAGACACGTTGCATTGTGTTGTGTGATTACAAAGGACGGCACCGAATCATATTGACTTCTCTCTCTTTTTATCAGACACCCCTTTCATAGTTTCTACTCTATATATATGTATGTGTACGTACTTCTCATATACAAACGACAACTGTTGCTTTGAGGACTTTGTTACCTTTGGGGCATTTTCTTCTCTCCTATATAGCTTCTTCTTCTTATAGTCTCTCTTTGAAAGTTTGCAATCAATCTCATTAATCTCCTTCAATTGGAAGATAATCTTAAAGAGTTTTTGAGAACATGGGTAGAGCTCCTTGTTGTGAGAAGAATGGCCTCAAGAAGGGACCATGGACGCAAGAGGAAGACCAGAAACTCATGGACTACATACAAAAGCATGGTCATGGAAGCTGGAGAACATTGCCCAAGAATGCAGGTAAATTGGTCGTCCTTCTTCTTCATTTTTATTTCAGAATTATGCTCTTTTGACGTATCAAATATTTGATTTTTTTGAGAGAAAATTGAGTGGTCTTGGAGTTGGAATTGGAGTATATGGTTACATGGGTCTCTCTTCATTGAGTCAAAATCAGGTTTTTTGAATATGAGAAAAACTTTTATGATGGTTCTGGGTTCTATGGTTAATTAAATGGTCTTTCTTCTTTCTAGTTGAAATCGAGCTTGTTTGACAAATAAAACATTTGAATCATGCAAAGAATTCTTTGGTTGATTTTGGTATCTATGGTTGTTATTAGTGTTTGGAGAAGCTAAAATGGATGTGTTTGTTCTTGTCTGTGATTTGTTTATAGGCCTAGCGAGGTGCGGTAAGAGCTGCCGCCTCCGTTGGACTAATTATCTCCGACCAGATATCAAGCGAGGGCGATTCTCCTTCGAAGAAGAAGAAACCATCATCCAATTGCACAGTATTCTTGGAAACAAGTAAGATGATTGACAATGAGTTGCATAGC
Source organism: Cinnamomum chago (assembly GCA_038049695.1). Taxonomy (NCBI): domain Eukaryota; kingdom Viridiplantae; phylum Streptophyta; class Magnoliopsida; order Laurales; family Lauraceae; genus Cinnamomum; species Cinnamomum chago. The sequence continues at coordinate 2,080,613 of CP142457.1, forward strand.
TTTTGATCATTGTAGCTTTTCACTGAAGTGTAACTGGTAGACAGTGCTCATAGTCTTAACTCTTTCAACTTTGAATTCTTAGGTGGTCTGCGATTGCGGCCCGATTACCAGGGCGAACCGATAATGAAATCAAGAACTACTGGAACACCCACATCAGGAAGAGGCTGCTTCGAATGGGAATTGATCCAGTAACTCATAGCCCGCGACTCGATCTTCTCGACCTCTCTTCAATTCTTGGCTCATCAATTTACAACCCAACTCAGTTGCATCTCTCTAGACTTCTTGGGATTGACCCTCTTGTCAATTCTGAACTCTTGAGGCTTGCCTCCAACATCCTATCCTCGCAGTGCAATAACCTGAATCTCCTACCCCAAAATCTTCAAGAAAATGATCAGTTCTCCAATCCTCAAATCCAGAACCAATTCTCATCTTTAGCTCAAACCCAACAACTCCAAAACCCAATTCATGAGATCCTATCTTGCACCACAGCAAATACTTTTGTAAGTGACCCCCAACTCATGCAGGCCAATGTGGATCAAATTTCATCTAATCCAATCGATTTCCCTGGCCAAAACGTGCAATCAAATCTCTATCGAGACAATGGAGTACCTTGTAGTCTAGACCCGAATTTTGTGCCAATTTTGAACTATGGCTACTTCAATTCAGACCAATCTATTGTGGACCCATCACCCGAAAGCTCAGATTTTCAGCTAAATCACAGTCAAAACTTCAACTTTGCTTCCGTTCTATCGACACCTGCATCGAGTCCAATCACACTGAATTCATCCTCAACGCATATTAACAGCAGCACTGAAGATGAGAGAGATAGCTATTGCAGCAACATGTTGAAGTTTGAGATCCCTGATCTCTTGGATATGAGTGATTTCATGTGAATGTGGTGGTGTGGATAAGAGAATCGACGGCTTGGATTTTGAGTGTTTCAGATGTGGCCCATGTGATGATACTGTAAAAATAGTGACGTTCTGTCCAAATTTTTCTTTGATGATGCTGTATCAAGATACTTTGAGAAGCTTTCATTTGACTTTCAAATGCTTGTTTTGTCTCCATTTTTGTTTGCAATCATCTGATTATCTTTCTCAAATAAAGCTATATGTAGATAGCAATTAGGAAATTAAGAAGATTACTGGGTTGAAGATAAGAAGCATAAAGAATTGAAAAGTAAGAAAAAGGGGAAAACTCACGTTTTTTATAGACATGTTGTTTTCACTCACAAGAGCTGTAGCTGTTTATTAAATGTTATCTTTTGTGTTTATACCTTTTGGGTCCAAATCATTTGGCAAGAAGATAGACCCAAAAGGGAGTGAAATCTGAAAAGCCTAAAAGGAGGCCCTACACCAAAGACTTTGGGTGAGTTACCCACCATGGTTGGTCAAAGCTGCAATACAGAATTACTGTAACTCTTTATCTGTACTTCAATTACTTTTCATATTCTTCATGTGCAGATGATCCAAACGATTGACATGATTGGCTCCATGATGGATGGGCCATACCCAAACAAAAAAAGGGAGGGTCAAAGGGGGTACTGGGACTTCTTTATTCATCCATTTCAGATCCTCAGAAGTCCTCCAATCAAGTGGTTGTGCCATCTTATCTAGCTAGAATTTATGGGATCTGAACCATCCAGTTCGGGACCTTGATGATGAATCATTCAGATCTTGTACATGTATGCTACAAGTAAAACAAAGTCCTATTAATCCAGGATTAAAACATAAATCCTTCCCTAAGCAGTTATTTATTTATTTATTTATTTTTCTTTGGTTAGAACTCTGTTAAAAAAATATATATAAAAAAGAAAGAAAATTTGGAACCCAAAGTGGATTCAATCTAATATATCCTTTTGTCACTATCTGATAAGAGTGTGAGTCAATTTGTGGGACCCACCTCTTCACAGATACTAAGAAGACCAACCTGCACCAGTGGGTGTGTTCCATTAGTAAAACTAACCCTGGTTCACACAATCATAACTGTAAATCTTACCTACAAAAAGTTACAAACTCAAGATCAAAAGGTAAATGTCAACAAGGAACGGATACCAGTTCTTAAGCAATGCAGCTTTCCGTACTCACCTCTTAAATCTAAACCATTCCAAATTATGGTCTCGCATATTGCTCATAGGCAATTGCGATTGGATCTATCACAGTTTGCTACGTCACCTTGAGAGAGCCCATGCTATGGATGTGGAGGTGACGTGATGACAGTGACCGGTCTACCCACTCAGAGGATCCTAATTCACTTCAATCAAAGTAGGATACTTGTTAGACAGCTCATGCCATGGATGAGGTAGGTGGCGTGAGGACCGTGACTGGTCCACTCACTCCGTGGATCCCGATTCACTTCAATCAAAGCCGAATTCCATCATATTGACCACTCATAAAAGATATAATTATATTTATAAAGTATATGTCAAGCATGTAAATCATGTGTTTCATGGATGATAAATCAGACCGTGGACCCACTCTAATTAGAGTGACCAATTTCAAACAAATAGAGGGACTGTGATTTCAAGAGGTTAATTTTACAGGATTTTGCCTATAAGAGAAGCTTATAAACCAGTGTTTGGGCATATGCCTGTCTGTTACGAGCTCCCGGTTTATCGTAACCCGAAACCCCGTATCGGTAACGTGTCAAGCCACGTAGCCTCAGCTGTCGCGTCACGTGCTAATTATTGCGTAGTTTCTCCTGACGCGTGTCGAGCAGCGACTGGTGTCGTGGAAAGCGGGGCCCACAGATTCGCTTTTTCACCCAAAAAACACAAGCGTGTAACCCGTGGTCAAACGCAGCTTACGTTGGCAAAAGTGCCACGTCGGCAGCCGACACGACATCGTTGGATTGTCCGGGTTTCTGTGACCGGATCGTTCGGTAGAGTACTGTACGGACGCTGACAATTGATAAACAAAAAGTCTACTTGGACAAACTTTTTGGCCAGAATTTTGGCCAACCCATATGGTTTCCATTGAATATCACTATGATATTCAATGGAAACCATATGGGTTGGCCAAAATTCTGGCCAAAAAGTTTGTCCAAGTAGCATTACTCATTGATAAATAAGTCGCCGATCTTTTGATGAGTCTCTTTTGTCCTTACGTCGACTGAAATCCATGCAATCCTCGGGAGGTAGAGCTCGGACGATCGAAGCCCGCACCTGGCCGAGTCGGCTCCGATGCCACAAATGTGTTAGGCATGAGTGGTCCTCGTGGCTACACATGCAACATGTTGAGATCTACGTTTTGAGCCTATTAATTTAAATTATTTTTTTTATTTTTAATATTTTATTTAACTAAGTTTATATCGGATTCAATTTTACTAAGTCCAATCAAATAGAATTTTTATTGACTGATTTGAGAGAATTAATAAAACTTATTTTTATTAGATTTTTTTGATGAGAAGAAATCGATCTATGGCTTATTTATATATATGATTTTTTGGTCATCGCTTTTAAACTACTAGATCTAAAAAGTACCAATCAACTTCACGTATAGTGGAGTAGGTGATAAGGGAGATATGAGAAAACCCTATTTGAAAAAAGAGATACGCTCATCATCAAGATCAAGTCGCAAAGTACGCTTTTAGTATTTTAGATTATCTATTGTTAATGCGTAAATTAAGATCCATATATTTGATTTGAATTGCAAACAATATTAGATCCTACAAAATGTTGATAAATAAATTCTTAGGGTTTGGAGCAGTGATCTTAGACCATCAATATGATAGTCCATCTTTAGAGGAGCCCATCACATTAACCAAATGGGTCATAAGATAGAGTCCCACATGTTGTTGGCCAGTTGCCTGCATGTTCTAACATCATGATGAACTCCACGGGCTTGAATCTTGAAGCTGATGAGTGATGACTTAAGTTTTAATTAGACTTAATTAAAATTTTTTTACGAGAATTTTAATAATTTATGTTTGGGAAATCTTGGGGTCATTTCTTGAACCCTCCTCTTGGAGCATTTAGAAAAATCTAAGAGGGTTAAATTAAAATTTGATAATCCCAAATAATAAAGCTGACTTTTTAAGTGGTTGAAATTTAGGAGTACTCTAGCGAAGAGATGTGAATATTGAAAATGCCAATGGAATAGCTATCACGTTTGTGTCTCGAAATCCAATGCACCACAAATTTATATCTAGTATCTTGCTGAAGAAATGGGGCCTTAGGGGGTATTTGTTTGCTCGAGTCTAAAACATTTTTATTAGAGAAAAGCATGAATTCTCAAAAGTTGTTCCAACTAATTTCTCAAATCCTTTTCCCTGCACATCAGTTTCAATGCTCATTCCGAGAAGTTGAAAGGCTGAAAGTGATATTTAAAAAGATTGAAATTTTGAATTCTCACTAATGATCAAGTGATGAATCTTGAGAATTTCATAAGTAGTGACAAGCATTGTGTACTTATTGCTAAAATTATGTTTGTTTAAAAGTCATTAAACTTTGAGGGTATATCAAATCATGCATCATCAGTTAAAATCATTCGACAGGGTTGCATACACATTATCGTATGGGTAAGATCATGGCAGAGGCCAGTACAAAGCCAGCACCAAGTCTTATATATTAAGTTATTAAGATTTTTACCAAAAAAGATAAAGTCTTATTAAGTTGCACCAACCTTCAAATCGTTGATTTGTTAGAAATCTTTGATCTTTTTTGCATCTATAGGTGGCAGTTGTTAATCTTCTCTTACCAAATCATCTATGGTGGCATTCACTTAATTCAAAGATCTAATTCTTTTCCAAGAAGCAAGTATAGTTTTTGTTTTATTTTATTTTGAAACAATGGGCTAAGAATTCACTATACGAATTCGTTCCTTATCATTTTCAATGATTAGATCAAATGGGTCATTAATTCCTCATGTCCTTTCTACAAAAAAAAAAAAGAAAAAAAAAAAGAAAACTCAAGCCTGATCATCCTCAATCTGGGCCCATTGTTGTAACTAGTGATTCTCAATAGAGCCTTTAAAAAAAAGAAAAAAAAAAGAAATGAAGGTAAGTTTGGTCATATTTTCTTGGAAATATAGATCCAAACAGTTTCAATTTTAGTATTAGGAAATTATATGCTTAATTGCTTCAGGTGGAAGAAACATTAATTTACAAACCCACTTTGGGGCTCTTTTATAAGCTTCTAGAACTTTCCTCCCTTGATGGAACAAAAGGTGGGTGTGAGTGTGGGTGTCGGTGTGGGTGTGGACTCTACTATGATGTTTTATAGGGTCCAGGTTTAGGTTCATTCATCCATGGCTGCCCACAATCGATCAAGTAACTTTTGATAAGACTTTCTCCAATCTTTACTCATACGAGCCTGTGCTACCTCACGAGAAGTCTTCTCCTCTCACAAAGAGGATTCTCCCACCTCACCCGAAGTTTATTCCTAACACCCAATGACTTTCTTGCCACAGGACTAGGCCCTAGTCCCCCCAAAATAGAATACCAAAAGAAGAAATAAATAAATAGTTTTTCTCTAACAGGAATTGAAACCACCTTATATTTGAGTATGATGTTCAATATTACTGTGATGCTAACTTCTATTCAAATAAAATTTTGAAATACCCATTCAATCGGATTTGTGTGATTCTCATGCAATTAAAGTTGTTTATTGCTTGCCGCGATCCGCATGTGTTCGTAACGAGCGTTACCGGTAACAGCGGTTGGGCGGGTGTGGTGTCAGCACGGCGTCATTCACACCTCATCACGGTAACATCACGACAAAAGTCAAATCCGTAGTGCAGAGCCGCGTGTTATAAAGAGTAATTTTGACTAAGATCCGACCGTTCGTCTAAATTGACCGACCGACCTGGCCCACCTTGTGATGGTGACCGCTTTTTTCCTGCAGAACCTCCGCTTTTCGTCGCTCGACCGTCCAAAACCCCACAAAGCAGCCCTTTGAATTGATACGCAAAAGAGCCAATTTGTCTCTTTGTACACGTATCATCTCTGCTTGACTGTGGGGACCACCACCTGATTAAACTCGGCCACTTGTTAGAGAAGTAGGCGTGTGCAAGTTGATCACGATATATGGTGTGCTGTAGTGGACATTTTTGCAGAGATCCAACGGCCCTGATTTGTCTGATGATGTGAATTTTGTTATATTGGTCATTTTGAGTGGAAGAAGCTAAACCCCATGGATGGCTATGATTTTTTATTTTTTATAAATTGCCTCTAATGGAAATCCTTGAGGTCTAGGAGCTTGGAATTTCCCATTATCCCAAAACCATGCTTTTCAATATTATAATTGCAACATTTCTTCCAATTCTTAGGTTAGTTTGACACTTTACTAGTGTGGTGAAAGTTAATTAAAACCTCCATTTTTCAGATAAGATATTACATCAAAAGTACTTTAATTCAAAACTCTTTCCATCTTTAAAAAAAAAAAAAAAAAACCACATTCATCTACTAAAATACAAAAAAACTACACTTTTCCGAACAAAAAGTAAAAAATATTTCATAACAAACAACTAAAAATAAAATAAAATACAATCATTACCCACTTATATTATATTCTTTCTCCAAAATCAACTTTACTTTACTTGACTCTATTAGTAGAGTTGCCAAACTAGCCCGACTTGTTAGGTAAGCATATCCTTCGGGAAGGGACTTCTCACCGATTTTCCATGAAGTTTGTTAAAAATGCATCGATGAAGATTGTTATTATCCAAAAATTTGGGCTATGATTTTTTCGATTTATGCATGGATACCAATTTTTCTTATCTTATGAGATCCAAAAGAATGTTCAAATCTACAAAATTTCACGGCCGTTTGGCAATTTACTAGCTTAGTAAAAATATCGTAAAGACTTCATTTTCATATAAGGGATCACATCAAAAAAAAAAATATATATATATTTAATAAAAAGTCGAAAAGCAATTTCCTTTCTCTACTAAATGATAAAAAAACACCTACTATTTATAAAAAAATAGTAAAAACAGATTTCTTACACATCCACTAAAGATAAAAGACTATTATTCTCTTGATTTGATGCTTTACATCAATAAATTCCTCATCTGTTGGGAAATGTGCCCTAACAAACTCACTTGTTGGCAAATGTGCACTACCAAAAGGGAAGGTAATGACTGAATTTACTGGTTACTTGTTAATTGAGATACTGTAAACCATCCTATCCATTTCAATCACTTTCTAGCTACCACTTGCAACAATCAATCCAAACCCTAAACAGACTCTAGATTACAGTCTTCTTCTAATCTGGGAGATCTCTAGAATATGACCCATCACAGTGGGGCGACACTTGTTTTTGTACATAAACAGGTGTGAAAGCAGCAGATGACTGCAGATTCCCAGCCCAAACACATTTGTAATGAAAACTTGCTTGTTGGACTCGCCCATTGTCCTCTTCCAATGATAAAAATGAGCTGCATGCTGCTACAAGCAAATGATGCTTAATCATTTGCTTTGTCTCTCTTTGCATTTTCCTCTTTTGGGTGATGCTTTCATTGACTCCCCATCAATGATTTGTAGCTTTCTCACCCTGTATGTGTTCCTTTTATCTTGGGCTACTTCCATTGTTTCTTTTATTTTTTGTCTCTCTTGTCGGCAGTTGTAGCATTCCCTCTGGAGACTTCCCTTCCCTTGGCAACTTAAAAAATGTGAGACACATTTGGCTACCAACTGGCCCCAAGTTTCAAGTTAGCCAACCAATATGTGGGTCCCACCTTATGCATGACGATCACGGTATGAATTAGATACATATCAAATTAAAATGCCACAATAATAACGACCATCTATTTAAGAGCCTCAAAAATTTAATTATTATATAGATGCTCATAAAATCATTAAAACATTGGGGCCGTCAGAGACTTGGTTAATTAGTATCATCTGATTGTATTGACGTATATGGCCCACATTTAATCCACAATAAGATCTTTCAGTATCACTTTTATCACCTTGATCGACATGCATCAAGGTGAGCCCCAGAGGCTAACCTGTAAGTTTGAAATTTTAGGTCAATTTATAGCCTTAAATTCCATCTTTTTTTAAAAAACTCATAAAAAAGACAGTGTATTTATTGAAAATGTTAGTTTCATTTATGTGACATCTATAGTCATGAACAGGCTCTAATTCTTTAATATGCATTCAATCCCTATCACTCATGTGATTGGTATTTAAGCTCATTACCTCGTCTCACTAGTAATTCAATAACATCCAAAAAAACTATGATTTTATCAGGCTCTGTCAATTCTAGGTTTTCACTGTGACTTAGCGCCATTATCAGTCACTTAGTGGAGAACTTCACAACCAATCATCCCAACACCCACTTGGCATGGGCAGCAGAAAGATTGCACAAAAGTCTAAAATAGATTTATTTTGACTTTTGGGCCATGTGGATGGCCAAGGTGGATGTAATAGTTATCCAGTCTTATCTATCAAAGAATAGAAATAGCACCATTTGATTGGACATGATACTTTTGAGCAGCATCTATCTTTGACATAATTAGTTTGGTTAGAGTGCTTATTGCTTACTTTTGGAGAGTGCTTATTGCTTACTTTTGGAAAGGAAAGAAAAAGTCCATTGAGCGTTTGACAAATATTCACAAATGACAGTGTGCTTGATTTTGAAATTAGGATTCAATGATAAGAAGACAATATGTTTGGCATGGGCCCATTGTTTAAAAACTCAGGAAACTCAGACTTGAAAGTTTTCCCTTTCAGAGCTGACTCAAAAGGTTGACTGATCGATTGTCGGATAAAGTGATGTAAAGTAGAAAATCCTTTTTTTTTTAATCTCTTTTGGTAAAAGAAAATCTGTTTATATTGAACATTTATAACATTTGATTTGTGATGATTTTTTATTTAAAGATAAGATTGATTCTATTATATTGAAAGGAGAAAAACCCAAAATCACAAGGTTGATAATTTAGATGAAATCTTTTCAACTGTCTAAAAAGTGGCGTATATTACTCCAGATGATGAGATGCTACTTTGTAAAATAAGAAAATAGAGGAGACATAAATTAGAACTTCAGGGATGAATAGGGATGTTGATGGACCTTCAATTACTTGGTTAATTGAGGGTTCTGACCTTCGGGATGGACTCAATTAATAATCAAATCCATGTATCGGCCTAATTAGGTCCATACACACTAATATAAGAATAAAAATTAGTGGATTTGGGACTAAATATGTTAAATCCAAGTTTAGTAAATCAGATATTAGAGAATTTGAATTATTATTTTTTATTGTAGAAAAATACCTTTATTGCAAACTGAAAACAAATTACATTAGAGAACCGACAAGAACTTATTGTCTAATAAAATATAATAAAATCAACGAAAACTTGACTTAGTTGAAACAAGAAACAATCTAACTAATAAATTAGTATAGCACAAATTAAATGGATACAAGCAACCGGAGTGTTACGTAATTGATAATGTAGCATAAGGTTAAGGAGGACTTTTTAAAGATAGAAAGTAGGCATAGCATGGTTGTATGAACTTGAAGGGACTATTTTATAAAACAATATGCCTAGAATGTTGGTGATATGTACCTATTATTTAATTTCAGTATTATATGTTTAATTAGAATGTTTTATTTAGGAATTAATTTTATTAGGATTCTTAACTGCATTTGAAATAGTGTTGTCCAGATTGTATGTAAATATGCTTTATGTATGTATGTGGAAGAGTGGAGAGATAGTGAGTTAGTGGAGTAGTGGAATAGTGGGTTAGTGGTAGAGTAGTTTTAACCGTTATGGAGTACGTATAAATATTTGTAGATATCATATGATTGAATATATGAATGAAGAACAATTCAAGGCTTTGCTCTTGTCTTAGAAGTTGTGGTTCTCTTCGAGTTGAACCTTAGGAGGCCTTTATACCCCTCGAAGTAGACTCATTCTTTCCCATTCTAATTTTATGTTTTATCTTTATTTTATTATGGAAAAGGATACGTATCAGTTCTTGTGGCCAAGATGCATATCTCTAAAAGGATGTGCAAATGTTACAAGAAATGATAGAATTAGAAAGAAATAAGACAATTGCTCAAGATGCACAAGGTGATCAAATTGAGTAAGTGTTATCTTAACTAGTGTGAGGATGACCATCTCTAGCTTGTATCATATATTAGGAATTTAGGCAGAAACAACTTCCCATTTTAAACAAACATACACAAGGAGAGAGATAGGGAGATGCCTTATATTTTTGTCTGTAGTTTCTTAGTTGGTTATGTGGTTATAACTTTATTTCTACAAGAGGAATTTTAGTGTATGACTCTTATGGCATACCTAGAATTTGTTATGCTAGCTCACTAGCTGCTAAATATAGCCCCCAAAAAATAGAGTACGTAACTGTAAGGACCCGATTTCTTAAATTTATTATAGATTAATATTAGTCGTAGATTATATCTAGCGTGGACCCCACATTTTCTTTAAAGTTATTTTGATTATTATTATCTCTTATGTTTATTAGTATTTTCTTAATAGGACCTATCTAAGGATAAGAGGTGTTTGAATTTTATAGGGTTTTGTTCAAAAGATAGATTGGACTCTTCTTAAGTTTTAATTGTTGTGATAGGATTGGAATTGTCTGTTTTGAACTAAGGTTTCTCGGATTTGATTAGACCTCCTTTCCCTCTTGAGAATTTAACTTGAACCCAAACTCTTATCTACTTACCCTATTTAGCCAAAAACAAAAGAGATCACCTTATTTCATACCTATCCTACTCTACTTTAAACTCTCTCTCTCAGTTCTCTATAAATAGCACCCCTCTTTCATACGAATCTCCATACTCTCTCTCCCTCATAGGATCTACACACCTCCAAGCTTCTTTTTCTAGATCTCTTCTAGGTAACTTTTTACCCTACCTTTACTTTATTTCAATTTCTAGTTATTCCTTTTGCAGCTGATGCAGGTATGTCTTTATCCTATGCTAGTTTTCCTTTCTATTAATTGTTGTTACTTTTTATCTTTATGTTTCTTTCCTTAGTTTTCCTTTATAGTTGGTTTACTGTTCCTATTCCTTCTCATTATTTTGAGTTCATGCTTCTTTGACCATCATCTCAAGACAACCCACGCATAGCCCACTTTAAAAATAACATCCATCGGAAACCGTGTTGTCAAGACTTAATAGAATTCCTTAAACAGATCATCTAGATCTGTTACCACAGGTTTGGATTATGGGGCCCCGGTGGACCCTACTATTGTTTGATTAGGAACGTGGATCCCGAAGGGGACCCACGAGCGACCCTAGAGGGGCTGGTCCCATAGGCAGTAGACACCCCTGGCCCACCAACCCTTATGTTGATCAGAGAAGGCCTGATTGAGGGGAAAAGAATTACTTATGGACATCAGGCAGTGGCGGGACCCACTGGATGATCTGATCATAGATTTGGTTTGTTCATCGGACCGAACATGGTGGGGCAACCTTAGAGATGTGGACCCGTGTGAGGTGGGCCTCGTTTGGTCCACCATCCAAAGACCAAAAGGGAGGGCTGACGGCATGGAGAAAGAAAAGGGAAATTCCAATTTTTTTTTATACTGTGGGGCCCAGGTGTGTCACCCATTGCAGATCAGACCTTACGTCTGGTAGAGGGGGTTTGGGTGACCCTGTTGGTGAGGGCTGATTAAGGACTCTTGATCGGTAGGCCACAATCGAAGTTGCATAGTTGCCGTTGAAGTTGAAACCATGACAGGACTCGTTCTGTGACGAGTGAGAAAAAAAAGAGAAGAAGATGGTGATGACGTGTGTGTTGAGTGAAAAAAAAGGACGGTGATGACACGTGGGTGTGGGGGATAAGGAAAGAAAATGGTGATGTGTGGGAATAGGAGAGAGAGAATGATGGTGACTTAGGGTGGTTTGACCTAGACTTTAATGGGAGAAAAAGGAGTTTCCCCATGTGACAACAAACATGTGACAGCAAACAGAACATTAATTTCTATTAAATTATTTACCTTGCCGTAGTTTCTGGGAATTAGAAAAAGGGCCCTGTTTGTTTTATAAATTCACTTCTTAGAATCATGACCCTAAATCAAGCCAACTCATGTCTCATTTTGGCCCAAACCCATGTACTCATGTCTGAACCCACTTACACAACGTACTCGCTGACCACTTGGAAATCACCCTTAACAGGGACCCATATCTCTGCATCAAGGAGCTTAACCAGGGCGGGTCAAATTAGTCAGATCCATTAACCACTGTTGATCAAGGCTAGTAACCTTACTATGCTTCCCTAATATTTAGAGTTTTGATTCTTTGTCTCCAATATGATATATCTAAGGATTTGTTATGTTTCCATTGTAATCTATACTTGGATGCATGGTGAGAGGGCCCGATCCTTGCATCTTAGAATTGCAGGATAATTGTTTATTATTGATTTGGTTAGAAAATAATAATTTTGACTCAATCCCGATTAATGGATTTTAGCTATAATCAAACTTGTTGGACCTGATATTTCCCCTCTTAAGATCATGACTTTGTGAAATGAATTATTATCGTTGAGAAATACGTTTCATGAGCCATCCGAAATTACATCCTAAGGTTGGAGCTTTGTACATTAATATATAGTTTGATTCGCTTTTCTAGCCTTCCTCAATTAGTAGATTAAGACTGAATATTATCGAACTTTGAAAAATATATACCATTAACCTCTAAGGCATCCTCTAAAGTATGGGCAACGCACTGTGGGGACGCTCACACGGGGATTTTAGCCCTTTGGTATGACTTTGGGGAACTGGGAACCCCTTTGTGCCAAAATTACTAGTTTGTAGCTAGCTCCCTTTTGTTTTAATTTGGTTTGGTTACCGGTAACGCTGGCTTCGTGCCAGTTATTTATGATTATAAAATGATTGTACATGGCGGGTACCTTTGTGCTTTGGTCAAATTTGGCAAGCATATTTTGTTAATTTAGTTTACTGAGGAGGTGCCTTATCTTAGTTTTAATTCAGGGTGATTTGCTCCATTAATCTGATATCATTCCATCCAATTTGTTTTGTTATTCTGATTTCCTCGATCATGACACTTGAATTTAGAATATTTGCGCATCAATGAACCATAGATCATATTTGCTGTCAATTGACTGAAAAATCGTTTGCTACGGTTTCATAGTCTGTTTACTTGTGGAGTTTTACTCATATGGTTGTTTTGTTCTTTTGTTCCAGATTCTGAGGTTGATCCAGAATCTGAGAAACCTTAGGATATTTACCGGGATGGGCAGACACATGAGTAGCGCATCACCTTATTTTATTAGCTAGTAAATTTGAGAAAAGTCTTTAGTTTGTGGATCTTTTGGATTCCTAGTTTAGATATAAGACATTTTGAGATTTTCATATTTTTTTTTGGATGATTATCTACTGTGCAAAGACTTATTTGGGTGATTTATTTCTTTTATGTGACATAAATTAATTCATGAACACATGAAGTGGAATCATCGCGTCACGAAATTTGAGGGTCCCAAGGGCTTCAGATCTCGGGGCGTGACAAATTGGTATCAGAGCGGCTAGGTTTCTATAAGAAATAAAATTGGTAGGAACCTTTAAGACGATTGAGATTGCTGGGTAGAAATAGAATTGGGAAATAATTGGAATCATGTGGTAATTTCTTTTTTTCCTCTTTTCTAAACTAAGTATGTTTTCCCTTGAAGATGGCATCAAGCGAAGACTCCCATGTTAATGGTGGTGGTTCTGAACTTGAAGATGTGCGGCGGACACTCCGGGAAGTTGCTACCGTTATCACGGCACAGACTGGGGCCCGACAAGAACCAGACCTTTATAAGAGATTCAAGGGCTATGATCCGCCATCTTTCAGTGGGACTACGGACCCGGCAAAAGCGGAGACCTGGCTAAGAGAAATTGAGAAGATCTTTAAAGTGATGAAATGTGCACAGACGAATAAGGTACCCTTGGCAACGTATAAAATAAATGGGGCAGCTGAACATTGGTGGGAATTTGAGGAGGAAACCCTAAAAAAGACCAGCACTGAAATAACATGGACACTTTTCAAAGAGAAGTATAACAAGAAATATATCCCTAAACATATTAGGGCCCAAAAAGCACAAGAATTTGCTAATCTGATCCAAGGGATCATGACTGTGGTCGAATATGAGGCAAAATTTTCGGAGCTGGCTAGGTATGCGCCTCACTTAATTCCAGATGAGGCGTCTAAGGTAGACAAGTTTGAAAAGGGATTAAGGCCTATTCTAAAAAGTCCCGGAGGGTTGATAAACTCAAACCTAACAGAAAGTAAAATAAATCCCAGCACAGATACGAATATGGAATCAAAAACCTAAGTTAATCAAGTAATCAATCAATAAGATGGACACAAGATTTTTACGTGGAAAACCCTGGAAAGGGAAAAAACCACGGGACCTAGCACCGGTCCAGAAAGATCAAGCACTATAAACTCGAAGGTTACAAGATAAACTCACTCTCCTTTACAGTTGATCACAACCTAAGGACCACCGTGAATCTTGCTGACGGCCACGCCGTTCACCTTTTCCAGTACTTCAATCTCCACGCCTTAAGCAAGGCGAATTAGCTGGAAGATGGATGGGGATTCTCCAAAGATCAATGCTTCAGCACATGAATCTCTCACAAGAACTCTCTGGAGGAAGTAAATCTCTCTTAGGATAATATAGGGTTTAGATCAGAGAGAGGTGAGGTTTCTGAAGGGTTTAATCCCTTAAATAAGCTTATAGGATCGTGTGGGAGAGTTTGGGTTTGAATAGGATTGGAAAACAGGGCATTAGAAAGAAGTTGCTAAAAAATAGCTGGGGCTTCGTCGCTGTCCGATCGTTCGGACTTGATCGATCGGCCCTGCAGGTCCGAACGATCGGCCTGACTTTTAACTGAGGCCTTTTTCTGAGCGATCGATCGGCCTGCAGGTCCGATCGATCGGTTTGTCTTTTTGCTGCGAACTCGCAAACTCCCTGTTTCCTGCTGATTTGGAATTCTTCTTCAACACGAAGTGGTCCAACTAAGAATTGTAAATTACATAGAATCCCATGTTTTGTCCACCCAATGAATTAGCAAACACTAAAAAATACTAACATATTCTCATGAAGCAGGTCGCAGGATTTGAAATGGAAGACTATAACCAATTAGTGGCCAAGGCATTCAAGGTGGAAGCCACTTTGTCTCTCACTGAACAATTCAAGGACAAAAAGAATGATAGAGGGAGTCATAAGAGGGGGCCACCAAACAAGTGTCAAGAGCTTCGTCAGATAGGTTATGGATAGCCCCAGAAGCAACAACAGACTGACAACCAAAGGGCACTGGCAATCATGGACAAAACATATAATACAATAAATCTACCCAAAAACTACCCAAACAAAAACTAACATCCATTGCTGATACCTGCAGTACCTGTCACCGACAATCTTTGGCAAAAGATCATAATCAAATGGCATGGAAGTAAAGCATACATAGATAACTAGACAAAAGTATTAAAGAAAAGAGCAGCTAAACTAACTTCGTCTCCCCCTTTTTGGCCATAAATTGACAAGGGTAAGCAAAAGTAATAGGGACAACAAAATTAAAGTGATCATGAAAAGAGAGAGACGACAACAGACAAAAACACATAACCAGGCGTAGGGCACACAGTAAATAAAAGTCCAAGGACAACATGATAATATCTGAGGGCTACTAAGGCGGAGGAGGAAATCGATGAAGAAGAGAGTCCAATTTTTCCTCAATCCGGTTGCTGCCAATCTGTAGTTGCCTCATCTGTGTAAACACATCCTGAAATTGTGAGTCCATCCGATGCTCAAGCAGCTCTATCTGTGTAGACTGATAAAGGAGGCGATTTTCAAAGTCTTGAAGATATGGAGGCATAGCAGACTCAAACTGATGATCAACTGGAGCAGCTTCTTCTTCTTGAACTGGAGCTTCATCACCACTGTCATCAACATGGGCGGATGAAAAACTGACAGTACGATAGGCAATTGGCCCTCTCCCTTTCACCAGAGAATCATGTGGTCCAAGAGCTACTCCTCTGGACAAGAGTATACGAGTGATGAGTGCTCCGTATGGCAGAGAAGTAGATGTAGCACCTAGGGGGGCAGCCAACATGTGCTTAAAGATGGTGAGAGGAACGTCGATAGGCCGCCCAGTCCCAATCAAATATAACAAGTAGCCGGTTTCCAGTATCACCTCAGAAGTTCTCCCCTTTGGTTGAAGATTATAGCAAACAAACGGATTTAGCATCCGGTAGGATGGAGTAAGAAATTTCTGCTTCAAAATGCCACCGGGCCATGTAGTCTTTCGACCACCAGTAAGGGTGGTGACCACTTCATCCCAATCAATATTTGCTACAGGATCTTCCATATCATCTGGATTGGGGTCTGGAGTCGGGTAGTCTGCATCAATGCTCCTATCAATTTGAAGATATTGGCTTAGGAAATTTGGATTGATTTCAATCACGATCCCACGAACGAAAGATTTAAAGGATTCATCTTCAAAGTCATGAAAGTTATTGTAAAATTCCTGAACCAGCGACCCATAGGCTGTGGGGTCAAAGACGTAGAGGGAATCCCATTCCCTCTCACGGAGCCAGACACTGAAATCAATTTCAATCTTAGCCAAGCGGATGGGACGTTCAACTATGACTTGCTTCTTTGAGAACACACTCACAAAAGAATTTTCTTTGATCAAGCTCTGAAATCTAGTACCATCAAAAGTAGGGGCAGAGGATGAGCTTCTACGATGGCAGGTTTTCTTGCGAGGATGAGACACTTTTGGAACCATTTTTTCGTTGAGGCAAACAACCAAACACCTGGTGTGCATAACATAGATAAAAATATCCAACCTAGAACTTAGAAAAGGATCATCCAAAAATGGATGTACAATAAGAACAACACACTCCCAACATTGTACATTCAACATAGGGACTGAAATACAGTGGCACACACATTCTCAATCATCCACAAGTACACCAACAGACTCCAATCACCCAATGCCACTACCAAAACCAAAGACAAACAGAAGAAAGGAAATGAAAAGAAATAGATGAAGAAGAAGAAAACATACCTTAGAGCAAGCAATCCCAATAGAATATCGTGAAGAAGACAGGGGTAAAACGGTTCTAGGGCAGCTAATGAGAAGAAGAGGAAAGGAAGCAAAAGAGGCAAAACAGGCTGAATTGAATTTAAAACACCTGACACGATAGCCGATCGATCGGTCATGGGCCAAGTAACTGAAACGAGCCAAAGAGAGAGAGAGAGAGAGAGAGAGAGAGAGAGAAAAATCAAGTGTGAGTCCCTTAGTTTATACACTGAATCTTGTACCAAGCATAAGTGTGGAAGAGTGAGTGTACATTTTGAAAAATAGTCTGTTCTAGGATTAATGATAGGATCACACACAACAGACTCAACTCCCCTTTCTTTTTTTTTTGAAATGTAAATGAACAGATAAGATCCATCATAGGTGACTTTCACACTAATGAGTATGGTAGCCTTCTCTAATGAAACTTTTCAATCATATAGTAGCTATCACACATACTCGTAGGTAGTCCTGATCCTCCGGCATTTTTTTTTTAACTATGAGCCTGGAGAGAAGAGTACTGATTATATGCAATCAAACCATAACCATCAAACTATGAGGAAGTTTTAGTGCACAAAAAAAACTTAAACTTGGCAAAAATTCAATGAATCACAAGATAGGGAAACCACTAAAAGGTGGGAAAAAAACTAAGGGTTTGAGCAAATACCTAGCGACTTATGAAGGGAATCAAACTGAGTTGGGTCCAAGGGTTTTGTAAGAATGTCAGCCAGTTGATTTTCCGTAGGGATGTGCTCCAAGCTAATGATCTTCTCTTCCACCAAATCTCTAATAAAGTGATGCCTTATGTCTATGTGTTTGGTTCTGGAATGTTGTACCGGGTTTTTAGAGATGTCAATGACACTTTTATTATCACAATAAACAACCATTGTGGTTTGTGCAATGCCGTAATCATATAGCATTTGTTTCATCCATAACAATTGTGTGCAACAACTTCCAGCCGCAATGTATTCTGATTCAGCGGTGGATAGGGAGGTGGATGTTTGTTTCTTACTGTGCCATGCAACCAAATTATTGCCAATAAGAAAACAGCCGCCAGACATGCTTTTCCGATCATCTACGCAACCTGCTCAGTCAGCATCGGAGTAGCCTACAACATTCATGTTTGTATCTCTTGAAAACCAAATCCCAAAATCAGTGGTGCCACTAACATATTTTAAAATCCTCTTCACAGCTTGGACATGGGATTCCTTAGGTCTTGACTGATATCTAGCACAAACACAAACACTAAAGGAGATGTCTGGTCGACTAGCAGTCAAGTACAGCAAGCTTCCTATCATGCTTCGATACGTTCTTTCATCAAAATCTTTCCCAGAAGAGTCTAAACTCAACTTAACTGTGGTGCTCATAGGAGTACTGGAGTGCTTGGCTGAGTTCATCCCAAATTTCTTCAAAATATTGTGAGCATATTTGGATTGAGAAAGAAATATTACATTCTCGCATTGTTTGATTTGTAGACCTAAAAAGAAGGATAATTCTCCTACCATGCTCATCTCAAATTCTTGGGACATACATGTGGCAAAGGAGGTAGCTAGACTTTCAGATGTGGATCCGAAGACAATATCATCCACATAAACTTGAGCAATATGGATATTGTTTCTTTCTCTCTTGATGAATAGTGTTTTATCCACGCTGCCCCGTACAAAAGAGTTTTCTAACAGGAAGATAGTCAGTCTCTCATACCATGCTCAAGGGGCTTGCTTCAAACCATACAAAGCTTTGTTCAATTTGAACACATGATCAGGGCTATGAGGGTCTTGGAATCCTTTCGGTTGTTCTACATACACCTCATTCAAAAATCCATTCAAGAAGGCACTCTTGACGTCCATCTGATATAACTTGATTTTCAAGGAACAAGCTACAGCCAATAGAATGCGAATGGACTCAAGACGAGCAACTGGAGCAAATGTTTCATCAAAATCGATTCCCTCCACCTGTGTGTAACCCTGGTCAACCAGCCTAGCTTTGTTTCTAATGACTTGTCCAAATTCATCCGTTTTATTTTTAAAAATCCATTTTGTCCCGATAACATGTGTATTTTTGGGCCGTGGAACTAGTTTCCAAACATTGTTACGCTCAAATTGACTTAACTCGTCATGCATGGCATTGGTCTAGGAGTCGTCAATAAGCGCTTCATTTATGTTTTTGGGTTCTAGGGAGGAAACATAGCACAAGAAATTTACCTCACTTTGGATTTGCTGACGAGTTTTTAAAGGAGCATGAATGTCACCAATGACTTTGTCAAGAGAATGATCTCTGAGTACCTGACCTTTTTGGGATCTAGGATGTACTTCCTTGCTTGGAGAGGATTGATGACTTGGTGTTCTTTGGGCAGAACCTTTCTCTTTCAGTCCAGACTCTTCACTTTCAGATTCAGATTCTGTATCAGGAATAACAGTTTCTTGATCCGGTGTGACTCGATCTTGTGGTTCCGAAAGTTGCGTCCCATCATGCTCATCCTGCGGAGAAGAATGAAGAGTCAGTGGAAATTCGTCTTCGTCATCAGAAAAATGAGAAGGTCCAGCATCATCTACAATGACATTGATAGGTGGAAGCCACTTTGTCTCTCACTGAACAATTCAAGGACAAAAAGAATGATAGAGGGAGTCATAAGAGGGGGCCACCAAACAAGTGTCAAGAGCTTCGTCAGATAGGTTATGGATAGCCCCAGAAGCAACAACAAACTGACAACCAAAGGGCACTGGCAATCACATGTAGTTTCTGCCAAGGACGGCATCATGTGAACGACTGCTATAAGAATAATAAGATGTGCTTTAACTGTGGTATGGCTGGGCACATGATCAAAGATTGTCCTGATACACTCCGTCGAGAATAGTCAAATCAACAGCCTCCATAGAAGCAATAACAACAATGACCCCCGCAGCAGCAACAACAGCAGCGCAGATCTTTCTAGAACAACCAGAATGCACACCAAAGACAGAGTATTTTCATTGACTGAGAAGGATGCAGACGTGTCCCAAGCAGTAGTGGAAGGTACGCTATTAGTTGCATAGCACCAAGCTAGGGTTTTATTTGACCCTGGCTCCATCCACTCATTTGTTTCCCGTGCTTTTGCTACTAAACTAGAAGTTATGCCTGCATCTATGGATTGTCCTTTGACTGTGGTTACTCCTATTGGTGAAGATGTTGAAACTAGTACTATGTATGAGTCGAATGTTGTTTTGATTGGAGAGAATGAATTTTTAGCAGATCTCATATTGTTAAATATGAATGATTTTGATATTATCCTGGGCATGGATTGGCTTGCATCCTATCATGCTTCTATTGACTGTTATGAGAAAACTATTACCTTCAAGATTGATGGGCAGCCGATTTTTTGTGGGAAAAAGAAGGCCATCAAAATCACTCGTATTTCGGCGATTAAAGCTGAGAAGTTGCTCCGTAAGGGTTGTGGGTGTTACTTGGCTTTTGTAACAAAGGGGTCAACATAGAAGGACTTGGATGATATACTTGTAGTGCGAGAGTTTTCGGACGTGTTTCCGGATGAGATCTCCAGTCTGCCACCTAAGTGAGAAATGTATTTTACTATTGATTTATTGCTTGGAACCGTCCCTATCTCCAAGGCACCATATCGTATGGCACCCGCAAAACTTAGAGAATTGAAGGAGCAACTGTAGGACTTTCTAGATAAAGGCTTTATAAGGCCTAGTGTGTCCCCTTGGGGTGCACCTGTCCTATTTGTGAAGAAAAAGGACGGCATTATGCGAATGTGCATAGATTATCGACAGCTAAACAAGGTCACTGTGAAGAACAAATACCCGCTGCAGAGGATCGACGATCTCTTCAACCAACTGCGTGGGGCACAGTATTTCTCAAAGATTGACTTTAGGTCGGGGTATCACTAGCTCAGGGTTAGGGATGAAGACATTCCGAAAATGGCTTTTCGAACAAGGTATGGACATTACAAATTCCTTGTAATGTCTTTTGGTCTGACCAATGCTCCAGTGGCCTTCATGGATATGATGAACCGTGTGTTCTAGAAATACTTGGATAAGTTCGTTGTGGTTTTTGTGGATGACATCTTAGTTTATTCTCAAACCAAGGAGGACCATGAGCAACACCTAAGAACTACCTTACAATTATTGAGGGAGCACAAACTCTATGCCAAACTTAGCAAATGTGACTTCTGGTTGGATAAGGTGGTATTCTTGGGACATGTCATCTCCAAAGACGGTGTTTCATTAGATCCAGCTAATATTGAATCAGTGGTTAATTGGGAAAGACCGAAGACAACATCTGACATTCGAAGCTTCTTGGGACTGGCTGTATACTATAAGAGATTCGTACATGGTTTTTCTTCATTGGTAGCACCCTTGACCAAATTAAGTAGAAAGAATGAGCCATTCAACTGGTCAGAGGAATGTGAGCAAAGTTTTCAAGAATTGAAGACCCGACTTACAACGGCACCAATCTTGTCCCTACCATCGGGCAATGGGGGATTTGTGATCTACAGTGATGCCTCTCATACTGGCTTACGTTGTGTGTTAATGCAACATGGAAAGGTCATCGCGTATGGGTCCAGACAACTGAAGATTCATGAGAGAGGATATGCCATCCATGATTTGGAACTCGCTGTTATTGTCTTTGCATTGAAAATATGGCGGCATTACCTTTATGGTGAAAAACTTGAGGCTTTCACGGACAACAAAAGCTTGAAGTGCCTGTTCTCACAAAAAGAGCTAAATATGAGGCAAAGAAGGTGGCTGGAATTTATAAAAGATTATGATTTTGAAATCCAGTACCACCCCGAAAAAGTCAACGTAGTAGCCGATGCCCTAAGCAGAAAATCTTCAGGATTGGTGGCAAGTTTGATGTATCAAAAATGGCAGTTGATAGAAGGATTCAAGGACCTAGATTTGAACGTGGAAATTAAGGGTGATAAGGTTCATCTTGCAAACATGACCATTGTGCCAACTTTGATTCAGCAAATTAAAGAGAAACAAATGGATGACCCAGAATTGGCTAAGTTGATAATGAGAATTGGTGAGAGGCCATATTTTTCTCTTAAGGATGGTGTGTTATATTTCAAAGGACGATTGTGTGTCCCAAATAATCCAGAATTAAAGGCAATCATCTTGAATGAGGCACATCAAACTAAGTATACAGTACACCCTGGTAGTACCAAAATGTACCATAATTTGAAGGCTAGATACTAGTGGAATGATATGATGCGGGAAATAACCAAATATGTATCCAAGTGTCTAGTTTTTCAGAAGGTGAAAGTAGAGCATCAAAAGCCCGGAGGAAATTTGCAGCCCTTGAAAATACCACAATGGAAATGGGAGCATGTGACCATGGATTTCATTGTTGGGTTGCCCATGACCAGTTCAGGTAACAACTCCATTTGGGTGATTGTTGACCGACTTACTAAGTTAGCCCATTTCTTACCATATAAGATGGGAGCATCGTTCAACTCTATGGCAAAGTTGTATGCGAAGGAAGTGATTAGATTACATGGTGTGCCAACCTTAATTGTTTCAGACAGAGATACTAGGTACACCTCCAATTTGTGGAGGGGTATGCAGGAAGTCTTGGGGACCAAATTAAATTTCAATACAGCTTTTCACCCTCAAACGGATGGTCAAACGGAGCGAACAAACCAAACTTTGGAGGATATGCTAAGAGCTTGTGTGTTAGATTTCAAGGGTGATTCGGATGAGCATTTACCCTTAATTGAATTTGCATACAATAATAGCTATCAGGCCAGCATCAAGATGGCTCCATTTGAGTTATTGTATGGATGGAATTACAGATCTCCAATTTGCTGGGAAGAGGTTGGTGAACAACGATTACATGATCCAGATCAGGTTAAGGAGATGACAGAGAAAGTTAAAATCATCCGAGAGAGACTTCGAGCCGCACAAGATAGGCAGAAGAGCTATGCAGACAACCGAAGGAGAGATTTAGAATTTCAAGAGGGTGATCATGTCTTTCTAAAAGTCTCCCCCACGAAAGGAGTCATGAGGTTTGGAAAGAAAGGGAAACTAAGCCCCCGGTATGTTGGACCTTTTGAGATACTCGAGCGAATAGGGGAAGTTGCCTACCGTCTAGCCTTACCACCGCAGTTCGCGGATGTACATGATGTGTTCCACGTCTCTATGCTCAAGAAATATAATTTGGACCCATCTCATGTGATTGACATTGAGCCGCTTCAACTTCAGGACGATTGGTCTTTTTATTGAAGAACCAGTACAGATTTTAGACCGAGCTGAGAGGACTCTGAAAGAAGAACTATTCCCATGGTGAAAGTTCTGTGGAGGTACCACAATTCAAAAGATGCAACTTGGGAGCCCGAGGACACAATTAAGGAAAAATATCCCCGTCTTTTCTTGTCGCAAGCTCAGGAAGGGCAGAATTTGGAGGACCAAATTCCCTAAGGTGGGGAAGAGATGTAAGGACCCGATTTCTCAAATTTATTATAGATTAATATTAGTCATAGATTATATTTAGTGTGGACCCCACGTTTTCTTTAAAGTTATTTTGATTATTATTATCTCTTATGTTTATTAGCATTTTCTTAATAGGACCCATCTAAGGATAAGAGGTGTTTGAATTTTATAGGGTTTTGTTCAAAAGATAGATTGGACACTTTTTAAGTCTTAATTGTTGTGATGGGATTGAAATTGTCTGTTTTGAACTAAGGTTTTCCGGATTTGATAAGACCTCCTTTCACTCTTGAGAATTTAACTTGAACCCAAACTCTTATCTACTTACCCTATTTAGCCAATAACAAAAGAGATCTCCTTATTTCATACCTATCCTACTCTACTTTAAACTCTCCCTCTCTCAGTTTTCTATAAATAGCACCACTCTCTCATACGAATCTCCATACTCTCTCTCCCTCATAGGATCTACACACCTCCAAGCTTCTATTTCTAGATCTCTTCCAGGTAACTTTTTACCCTACCTTTACTTTATTTCAATTTCTAGTTATGCCTTTTGAAGCTGATGCAGGTATGTCTTTATCCTATGCTAGTTTTCCTTTCTATTAATTGTTGTTACTTTTTATCTTTAAGTTTCTTTCCTTAGTTTTCCTTTATAGTTGGTTTACTGTTCCTATTCCTTCTCATTATTTTGAGTTCATGCTTCTTTGACCATCATCTCAAGACAACCCACGCATAGCCCACTTTAAAAATAACATCCATCGGAAACGGTGTTGTCAAGACTTAATAGAATTCCATAAACAGATCGTCTAGATCTATTACCACAGGTTTGGATTGTGGGGCCCTGGTGGACCCTACTGTTGTTTGATTAGGACCGTGGATCCGGAAGGGGACCCACGGGCGACCCTAGAGGGGCTGATCCAATAGGCAGTGGACACCCTTGGCCCACCAACCCTTAGGCTGATTAAGGACTCTTGATCAGTAGGCCATAATCGAAGTTGCATAGTTGCCGTTGAAGTTGAAACCGTGACAGAACTCGTTCTGTGACGAGTGAGAAAAAAAAAGAAGAAGATGGTGATGACGTGTGTTGAGTGAAAAAAAAAGGATGGTGATGACACGTGGGTGTGGGGAGAAGGAAAGCAAATGGTGATGTGTGGGAATAGGAGAGAGAGAATGATGGTGACTTAGGGTGGTTTGACCTGGACTTTAATGGGAGAAAAGGAGTTTCCCCATGTGACAGCAAACATGTGACAACAAACAGAACATTAAGTTCTATTAAATTATTTACCTTGCCGTTGTCTCTGGGAATTAGAAAAAGGGCCCTATTTGTTTTATAAATTCATTTCTTAGAATTGTGACCCTAAATCAGGCCAACTCATCTCTCATTTTGGCCCAAACCATGTACTCATATCTGAACCCACTTACACAACGTACTCGCTGACCATTTGGAAATCACCCTTAACAGGGACCCATATCTCTGCATCAAGGAGCTTAACCCAGGGCGGGTCAAATTAGTCAGATCCATCAACCACTGTTGATCAAGGAAAGTAACCTTACTATGCTTTCCTAGTATTTAGAGTTTTCGATTCTTTGTCTCCAATATGAAATATCTAAGGATTTGTTATGTTTCCATTGTAATCTATGCTTGGATGTGTGGTGAGAGGGTCCGATCCTTACATCATAGAATTGCATGATATTTTTTTATTATTGATTTTGTTAGAAAATAATAATTTTGACTCAATCCCGATTAATGGATTTTGGCTATAATCAAACTTGTTGGACTTGATATTTCCCCCCTTAAGATCATGACTTTGTGAAATGAATTATTATCATTGAGAAATACGTTTCATGAGCCATCTGAAATTACATCCTAAGGTTTGAGCTTGGGGCGTGACAATAACTCTAAAAAAAAGAGAAGTAATGTAGGTTAAGATTAGAGGGCTCTTTTCTTCATTCATTCATTTGCAAGTATAAGGATTCGGAAGGTCATTGAGTCAAATAACTGAGTTGCATAAGTTGGTTATTGAAACAAGTCCAAATAAGACTCAATTGACTCGATTAATTGGAAGACCCACTAAACAGAGCTAACTGTGTCGAGTTAGGCCGAGTCAAAATAATTTTTTTCAAACCATGATCCAAGTTCTAACTTGCATCTAGGAGGGGCGTTTTCTCCTAAAAAATGCCTGGGTGCTATATATATACATATATGAAAATAAGGAAGGAAAGCTTCCTCAAACGAGCAAACTTGGAATTATGACAATAAGCACCTTAGAACAACGTCAAGGTCTATTTTCATGGATATGTCTCAGGTATTTCTTTTTCTCATGTTGATTTTTTTATATTCTTTAATTAAATTCATGCCAATTCATTGCTTTTGTTTTATAGAGAGAAAGTGAAATTGCGACTTTTTAATCTATTAGAATGGATGTTAGTCCAATAACCAATGCAGCGGAAACCAAAGCAAAGCAAAGTAGCAGTCAAATCTACCAATCAAACACCATGAGCAGGCATGGGCCCCCCTTACATTTGAAAATTCACTAAAGTTAGTGCTTTGGCCCATCCTATGTGTGGCCATCCATTAATGGATAGCCCCTCCTCCGTTTAGAGATTTTTTAAATATAGTTTTGACTTTAGAAAAAAAAAAGTTATCAATTTTGGGGAAAACTTAAAATAAAAAAAAGAAAGGAAAAAAAATGGAAAGGAGAGCAAATAAAGAAGGCTTGATGGAGATTGGAGAAGAGATTTTTTAATTATCATTCTAATCTATCTACACTTGCCCCAAATCTTGAAGTCATGGTCAGATTGGAATAAACATCTGGTTCAATTGGGTCCAACCAAAAGATGGCTTTCACTGAATTGGTGACCGGTTTGGAGCGTTTCGCCTTATTGTATAGGGAAAACTACGGAAAAAAATCCCCATAGCACGCCTAAAGTAAGGAGAGGCCCCAGCATCAGTTTAGAGACAGGACGAGTCCTTTGGGTGGGTTTTTGTATTTTTTTTTTGTCGTTTAGCAATGTTGTCGATATCGACAACTATACGTAAACCCTTTAAACATCGCTCTGTGTCTGCAGTTCTTTGTCAGAACTTTCTCATTGACCTGTGCTGTGGCGAATTTCCTTAAAAAAAAACACCTCAAAAATTACTCTCAGTGGTGGTTGGATTCCATTAATAGGTTGGTACACACAATAAACACCTTCCTATATTGCATCATCTACCCTAAAATGACATAAGTTTGAATCATTTTCAGTAATGACTTCTTTCAGTTGTGGTCTGAACCCTAAATGAAATCATTTTAAAACTGTATCAGTTGTTTAAATGCATATCTGTATGTAGCTTTGCATAAAGATTACCATTTGTGTAGTAAATATCATTTTTGTTTTGAGCTTGGTTAATATCACTTTCGTTTTGGGTTTTTAGGGTTTGAAAATGGATTTTTTTTTGGGTTTTTAGGGTTTGAAAAGGTTTTTTTTTTTTTTTTTTTTTTTTTTGTAGGTGCTGTTTTTCTCTATTGCATTCTTTCACTAAGTGGCACTTAATATATTTTTTTATTACCACATTACATAACTCTAATATGACTATAAACCTTATTTTATGATCAAATAAGGCCCAACATGGGCATTTTAATAGTGGCTAATGGTTTAGAAATATACACTTGCTCTGTCTTTCAAAATGTATGTATCTTTCATATTTCTCTAAATTATGTTCTTGTGATTTGACGATAGCATGTCAGTTAGCGAGGTGTTGGTCATATTCCACTATGATGGTGACTTCTAATTCGATATAATCCGTCCGGTGTACAATGGAGGAAATCAAAAGATGAAATATTTACCGATGGATATAAATATGACTCACTGGTTAACGAAGCAACTAAAGCAACTAATTGGAACTCATCCATCTAGAGATTAAGCATACAATACCTTCATCACAATGGACGGGCATTTTCAATGGCAAGCATCGACAACGACAATGATTTGAAGAGAATGTTCAAAGCATCGGGGAATGATGTGAATGAGATATATCTATGTCTTCAAAGAGCCCAAGAACCGGCAAAGTATAGGAGGAGAACAATGGAGGTATGTGCATAGGTTGTATTTGCAGGAATTGGTTGCTGATGTATATGGGTTCCATGTTGGCTTGAAGATTGCAGAAATTTTTTGGTCCGGTTGGTGATGTAAATGGGTTGTTCAAGGCTTGAACAGTGTAGTTCATTTTTTTGGGTTGGCTGCTGATGTAAATGGGCTCGTTGGATGTAAATGGGTTGCGCATAACATATTTTCAACATTGAAAAAGGGATCAATGTAATTGGGCTGGTTAGTGATGTAATGTTGGAATGTAAATGGTGATATAAATGAGGTTTATCTAATTTAGATTAAGTTGTATTCAGTTGCTCCATGTTATTTGTGCTTAAGTATTTCCTTAATTTCACCATAAGTGCAACTTTATGTTTGGGTTCACACTTATTTTTAAACACGACCTTTCAAGCAGCTACAAACTCATAACTTTTAATTCATCCCACTGATGAAACTAGTCGATACCAACAGCTTTAAGTTGTCGATATCGACAACGTTTATACAATCCAGCAACTGTTGACTTACAACTTGTAATTCATCCCACTGACGAAAATAGTTGATATCGACAACTTAAAGATGTCGATATCGACAAATTTTTTTCATTCCAGTAGCTCCTAACTTACAACTTTTAATTTGTCTCACTGACGAAACTAGTTGATACCAACAACTTAAAGTAGTCTATATCGACAGCTTTTATCCATTCCAACGGTTACTGACTTACAACTTTTAATTCATACTGCTGACGAAATTAGTCGATACCGACAACTTAAAGTTGTCGATATCGACAACGTTTATACATTCCAGCAGAAAATTTCTTACAACTTTTAATTCATCCCACATCACTTCAAGAAAGCCTGTGGCAATGATAGCAACAACATCATGAACCTTCCTGCAAAAAAAAAAAAAAAAAAAAAAAAAAAGACAAACAACTCCTTTATCAATCCACCCCAAACATAGTAACAAAACCACCACCATCAAACCCACCACCATCCCTTCTTCTCAAACCAAAACAACTCTCCCCATTTCAATCTTAGTTGCTGTCATACATATTGCAAGTACTTTTTTCAAGCAGTTACTCTCAACTACAGATTCATAACAAAACATACAGGTGCCATCAATGAAAATGTACTGGATGCTTTCAACTTAGAGAACATGAAGCAGTATATCAAGTGGATCTTCAACAGATTGCATTCATTAAACCTGTGGAACCCTAACATGCATTCAACCATTCTATTGACAATATGCTAACAATAAATAAAAAAAACCAGCATGAGGCAAAGTATACGTACTCCAACAAAAGGATTCTATATACAAGTATAATTCATTCTGCACAATGGCAAAATGAGGCAAAGTATAAGTCTATCAACCCGATAGACTGATGAAACACCATATCAAAGGCAATATTGCAATTTACAACTAAAAGTACAACAAAAACAGAAGCCCCGTAAGCACCATCCAACAAACATTTTCTAAAACAAAACATAGAATATATTTCCTGCGCTCCGCTCTTTGTTGGAAATCACCATCAAAGCCATCATGAGAAGTCATCCAAGTCGATCAAACCCAGTCTGTTGGCATTTAACCGCCAGCTCCTTTTGAATATCTCTATGTATCATGCATAACAAGACATAGTAATAGAAACATAATTTAAACAGTTCAATATAAAAACTTACGAAGATAGCTGCAACCTCTGGGTGGCGAGGATCTCGAGAACGCATCCAGACGGACATCCTGTCGACCGGAACCACCCTCGGAACGCAACTGTTTGGTGGAGAAATGTATTACTAGTATACTATCATACAAAATGACAAAAACATAAATTAACTGTACGATCTAGCTTTTTACCTCGTGGCGGACCTGGGTGATGTGTCGAGTCCCCAACCTGTGTGCAGGACCCTGCAATGCGCTGTTCCGCGCATTCGTAGCAGACACTCTCTGTTTTCAATATTTATCAGTTGGAATTTTTGTTAGTTACGTGAGTTACTAGTAAAATGTTAAAATTAAAATAAAAGAATTACAAGTTTCTCACCTGAGCCTCCTCGCTAGTCCAGTACCAGACGAGCTGAGTCCACTGATACGGGAGAACACCAGTCGGAACTCGCTGAAGTATGTCAGGCGCACCCTGATGAGGCTTCCAGTGCTGTGTCTTTACTTTATTTTTATGATCTTTCCACATCTTCCGGCACTTCGACATGCAAACTGGCCGGAAGAGCTCAGGACATGCCCTCAAATTATCCTGAAAAGGACAAATAATTTTTCATTGACAAATTATTTTTCATTAAGTTATGGTTTAAATTGACACATCCTGAGGAGAAATGTTAAATTATTACCTTTACCTGTTGCCAGGTACGATCTAGCGTCTCCATCGGGAATGCCTCCTAATCAAGTGTGGTCAAAGGGAATGCATATGGATCCGGACCATATGTCCTAACTGGCTGATGAGCTGGCGAGCATGAGAGCCCACCGGATGATATGTCTCATCAAACTCTACGTCAATGGGATGGCCGGAATTCCACGTCCGGATCCCTCTAGCAGGGCCTCTCCCCTTGCTGGAAGATGGGCCAGTGCTCGTAGCACCTGTTTAAATTAGAGATAATCTAATTAAATTGAAATAAAATAATTTGCTAGAATTAAAATGTTTTAATTAAATAAACTTATACCAGTCTGTGTATCTGCTGATGCAAACCGAGATGGTGGAGCTGAAGCACTGGACGACGCCGAAGCATCCACTGGAGTGGATGGACTCGGATGAGATGTCGATGGCCTACTCGGTGGGGCCATCGAACTAGACTGGGCGGCATCCAGTGCCGGTCTAGGCTCCCCAGACGGTCCGCTGGCCTGGTGCAGCAGCTCGTCCATCGTCATCGGACGATCTCTCCTCTTTCGTCCTGACATATTTGTTCAAATGTTTGTAAGATAAATTTCATTAAACGAGATAATTGAAATTGACATTTAAAAATTATTTACACTAAAATTTAACATTAGTGAAATAGTTCCCAACTGTTCATTGGTCATGTAAGTCAACTGTATCTCCTTCAATGGTTTCCCGAACCCAATTAATATCTTCATCGTGTTGAACAACTGTATTCTGGTCAAGAACTCGTTGGGCGAATGCATCAATATCTGGCTCATCACATTCAATCTGATACACTCCCCTCCTTGACATTTTAACTGTAACCTGCCAGTTAGGATCTTTTGGATCTCTGACATAGTAAACTTGCTCCGCCATTGAGGACAGTATGTATGGTTCGACACTTATTCAATCATCACGATGTAACAAATTGTTAAAATTTACCAATGTAAACTGGTAATTATCTGTTTTCACCCCTCGGATGGGATCCACCCAATCACACTTAAACAATAGAAACTTTAGCCCGTGATTATACACAACTTCAACAATATCTTTCAACCGGCCATAGTAGTAACCAGCATCAACGGATGGACAACCGAGCCCAATATTTTACGTCGCTCGTTTTTCATCTACATCCTTGATGCGAAATCGAAAACCATTGACATCACAAGTTGTGTAACGTCGAGCCGTTATAAATGGGCCATCAACTAACTGGTTCATTTCATCGGTCAAATACGGATCGTTGGTTCTTCGTAAGCTACATACCTTCGCAACGCATGTAATAAGTGAATATCACTACATGAAAGTAATATGACAAGAACAAGTGAAACTACTCCTAATGATTGAATACATACGTGATTCTTGAACCATTCGTGAAATGACTGGTAATGGGACTGAAGAATTTCATTCTTTGTAGCATGAGGCATGTCCCATTTCAGCTCATCGATGTGTGTCCTGCGATGCATAATACGTGTTAACGACAAGTGTGATGATTTAGGCAAAAAACTAACAAGTTACTCTTATAAATGAGTGATAACTTACTGAGTCAAAACCTCAATAGATGGGGTGTTGAACAACACCCACCGGTGAGCTTGAATCCACTCAATATTGTTGAGATCAAATGGCGTGCCCTCCCCAACTGGACCATCATTAATCCGCGAGGGCCTAGTTAACCTTGTTTCAATATTATCTTTAAGATATGCTGTGCAGAAATATGTACACTCATCCATCAAATACCCCTTAGCTATTGATGCCTCTGGACGAGCTCTATTACGAACATACCTCTTCAATGTGTTCATGTACCTCTCGATCGGATACATCCATCTGAATTGGACAGGGCCACCAAGCAGGGCTTCATTGGTTAAGTGTATGGTCAAGTGAACCATGACATCGAAAAATGCAGGTGGAATTTTTTTTTCTAAATGACACAACGTCACAACTATCCTCTCTTGCAAACCATTCAACTCATCAATTTGATGAACTCTAGAACAAAGTTGTCTGAAGAAGTTACTAACTTCAATCAACGGCGCTACAACATTCTTAGGCAAACAATTCCGTATTGAGATAGGCAGTAACTGTTGAATGAGAATATGATTGTCATGACTCTTCAAACCCTGTAATGTTCTTTCTCTCGTGTTCACACGCTTAGCGATATTCGAACAGTACCCGTCAGGAACCTTGACACCCTTCAGAACTGAGAGGAAGACATCTTTCTCATCTTTACTCATCGTGTACTGCGCAGGAGGCATGTATGCCTTGTTGGACTCTCTCAGCTGCAAGTGCAATGGTTTTCTCAAGCCCATTTCTTCCAAGTCACAGTGTGCATTGCCACCATCCTTCGACTTCCCCTGAACACCGAGAATGGTCCACAGTATATTATCGCAGACGTTCTTCTTGATGTGCATAACATCTAAGTTATGCTTGAGTAAGTTATTTTTCCAGTATGGTAAATCGTAGAAAATACTTTTTTTCTTCCAATTATGACCTCACCTTCTATTTGCACCAGGAATAGAAGGCAGCACCGGGGCCAGTAAATCTTGAAAATCATACACAGTATGTATTTTCTCCTGCTCGAGCTGTGACAACAATTCAACTCCCGTCATTGTTCGAGGTGCTGGACCATATTCTCGACTCTCATCAAATGACAGTTTGTCCCTCCTGAACCTATGCAATGGAGGTAGAAAATGCCTATGACCCGTGTATACCCATTTTTTGCTGTGCTTCAACCAAGTTGACTTCTTCTCCTTATTGCAGCAAGGACATGCAAACTCTCCCTTTGTGCTCCAACCCGACAAGTTAGCGTACGCAGGGAAGTCGTTGATTGTCCATAATAATGCGGCTCGGAGTTTAAACATTTCATTGCGTTCGGCATCAAATGTCATCAGACCATCAGCCCATAATTCATTCAATTCATCAATCAAAGGTTGCATATATACATCAATCTTGTCCCCTGGTCCTCTTGGTCCATCAATAAGTGTGGATAGGATCAGAAAAGGTTGCTTCATACACATCCATGGCGGAAGATTATAAGGTACCAAAACAACTAGCCACGTACTGTGATTTGCCCCAGTCATGGATCTGAATGGACTAAAACCATCTGCAGCCAAACCAAGCTGCACATTGCGACAATCCAAGGCAAAGTCTGGATTCCTCTGATCAAAGTCTTTCCACGCTGGGGAATCTACTGGATGGGTTAACTTACCATCGTCCCTGCTATTCTCGGCTGCCATCTCATCAGTTTAGAAATATTTGATGACATAAAAAGCCTCTTCAGCCTTGGCTTAAGTGGGAAATATCTCAATTGCTTTACTGCCACAAGTTTGCCACGGTTGATAACACTTGTAGAACTATTCTGACAATTGTTACCAACCCCGTCCTCCTTCCATCTTGAAGTCTGACACACAATACACTTATCAAGATGGGCATTCTCATTCCTAAACAACATACAATTGTTCGGACATGCATCCAAAGTCTCATATGTGAAGCCTAAATTTTCAGTTAACTTGCGAGCCTGATAGTAGGACTCAGCAAGTTTTGCACTAGATGGGAGCACACGATGCAACAACTGGAGGAGCATATCGAAAGACTTGTCAGACCATTGATTCAATGCCTTCAAATGTAACAACTCAACAATAAAGGACAATTTACTTAAGTCCTTGCATCCAGGATACAATTTTGTCTGTGCAACGTCTAGAATTTCAAAACATCTCAAGGCTTCTTCATCGACACCAGAGCGAGGATTACTCCCACCCGCCCCCTCAGTCTCATAGCTTGTGTATTCGGGTGCCAACCCGCACGCGATATCATTTAACATCGCGATCATCGGATTAGCCTCTGACATATCATCCACCTCAATTTCATCTATTTCCTCTCTGCGACAGGAAACATACTCTTCTCCATGTCTTATCCAGTTCTTGTAGTCCTTCAAGAATCCGTTCAGAATCAGATGCTCTCAGACAATCTCTCTTCTGTTAAAATACCGATTCGCACATTTTCTACATGGACAACTGATGAACTCATTGTCCAACCTATTGGTAAATTCCATGAACTGGTTAATCCCCTCCATGTATTCCCGAGACATCC
Source organism: Cinnamomum chago (assembly GCA_038049695.1). NCBI lineage: Eukaryota > Viridiplantae > Streptophyta > Magnoliopsida > Laurales > Lauraceae > Cinnamomum > Cinnamomum chago. The sequence goes on from CP142457.1 coordinate 2,114,529, forward strand.
TATTCGGTAAATCAATCAAACTCTTGTCCATCTCTGTAATTGTTTTTGTGGAAATCTAAAATGAGCAAGTACAATTGGCCCAATGTACCGTTGCATCATGCAAGTCACCTATCCATAAACTGCAAACTCCTTACTACAAGGTGGTTGGTCGTATCCCATTTGAGAATGCATGATCCAACTTGCACTCAACAACTTGAATGCTTCGTCCCCTAGTCAAACAAAATTTCGGCAGCATGTCCGCGTGGTTCTCCAAGTACACAACACAGGTACAACATCAGTCGTACCTATGTATGTACCCAGAGAACAATGGGACATCAACCGAAACTCTGTCTAACATCAGACTTGCATGAGCTATTGAGTATAAAATGGATAATTGCATTCTCAAACTGTCCGAACTGGACAATTCAAGAATCGTATACGACAAAGTTCGAATGTACATCACAAGAACAACGAATCTAGTCAAAGACCCAATCTGTCGCGTCAAGGATTACCGAACATATGTCGTACACAATTCTCGAATGGGTCTAAGTTTCACTAATGCATGCAAATGAATAAAAGTTGATAATGAAAGGTTCACAACCAATGAAATCTTCAAATATAAAATTTTCCTTAAGGTGATATGGACCCATTCTATGATTTAAAATTTGATTAAATGATGCAAATGCTGGGTTATTGATGTGCAACATAATAATTGGTAGGAAAAGTTGCCGAAGCCTTTAGCAAGGTTTTAGGTTGAGTTTTGAATATCAAGGTTTTTTTTTCTTAACAATCAATGATACAAAAAACAATGTTATTATTCATCCAAACATAGACAATGAACCTCATTCTAAACATCACCATCTATAACTACTTAAATTCATTAATAAGAACAAAACACTATGAGTTCTTAAATGCTTTAGGAAATATTTACTCTCCATTGGATGTACAAGGTTTTGAACTTTTAAGCTTTTACAATATCCCCTTATCCACTGTAACTCGGGAGATATGTGCATTGCATGCCACCAAAAATTATGTTGTCATAAACTAGGGGGACAGGACAGGGCAAGGCACCCAAAATGCAAACATGCACTGAATTCAACTAGGTGAAAATTTAGAAATTCAGACCTGCCCAAACTCGATAAAACCATTGCCAAGCCAAACCCACCCCTATAAGGAGTGAGTTGGGCTATAGATCTGAGCCCATATTAACCTTGCTTCTGTCTGGGTTTCGAGTTGAGGATTCATAAGCTCTAAATTGGGTTAGCCCAAGCATGGATAACCATTGCTATTAAATGAGCAGGAGGCTCAGGAAAAAGCTCAGAAATCCCTCCAAACTCAAACCTGTTGGTTTGGCCCTATATAGCTAATGGGTCAAGGCTCAGCACTAATTTGAGTCTTTGTTTACATCCAAAATAAACTACAACCAACGAAGTAATTACGCAGAGCTTAAAGGGCAATGGCCAGTAATTTGACGGCAGATTGTTCACTTACATTAAAGTAGACCCAAGACCAACATCGATCTCCAAGAACTAAAGCCTGCATTTATGCTTCCCCAAAGAAGCTGAGTTTTATTTTTTGTTTTAATTTTTATAACCTGGAAATATTCATTTCCATGTTTCTATAATTTGGGTGATTGACCAAGGAATACGATCTGAAGTGATCTATCACAAAAGAATACACAACATGCAACTGAAAATCCAACAACTTAGAAGACTTGGTAGTAAAAAAACCAGCATTGATTGTGAAAGATGTAAAAAGGAAATCAAGCATTAGTAATAATCAAGAGAATTCTCATATAACTTCTATCCACTACTCAGTCTCTGCAAACATGAACTTGTCCTAAAACCATAGGCTAATCAAAACAACAGTAATACTCACCAAATGAAACAGGTTACAACAGAAAGATCCTACATGGACGCAAACCTATGGGCTAAAGAAGTATTGACTAACCACTAACAAGGCAATGCTCTGTCTGTCATAGCAACTAGGTTCATCGTTGAACTCCTACAATTGTTCTTGCGGCCAGATTTGGATAAAAAAAAAGCCTATTCTGCATGAAATATTATAGCCCCAAATGGGGAAAAACCTAGTCTAAAAAACAACTCGGTTTGAAATCCTTGAAAGAAGAGTCGTATAGCATTGGGTCACTTTGAATTTAAATCCTATCTTCAGAATTCAAATCCTAAGTCTTGGGTTTTAGATGGATAGGCCCAAAAGTTCATCATGGGCGTCCTATACCTCTTGGTCTTTAGAAGATATATGGTCAGCCCAATATCCAGGCCATAACCTTATTCAAGATCAGTAATCAGTATATAAGTCCTTCCAATATATGAATGAAGAACACTAATAGAGGCACATTAAGAAAACCAAACTTCCCAGTCCTCATAAGAAAAGGAAAATATTAGAACCATTTAAATACTCATGTACTCTGAATCAGATGAAGAAGAAAAAAAAAAAAAACACATGCACACACACACACACACACCCCTGAACACACAAACATGTTAACATGCAGAGCTTTCCACTTCAGATCCATAAAAAGTCTATCAGATCTCAAAAGCAAAACAAATATAAAAAAACTACCCATCTAAAGACTACTCTAAATTTGTATGCCACCTTCATATCTGCATTTTCTAAGCATCTTCGCGAGGACCATCAAACATGTGGGGTCGTCATCCACAACTAAAACATGGAGACGAAAAGGCACCGAGCTCAACGTCGAAGAGGAAGACAGGTCACCTTCACTTTCCATAGATGAAAAAATCTTCATTCTAAGGGTTACTATCTAATTAGTAACCTGCAATGGATAAAATAAAACAGAACCGAACAACAATCGCATGGATAAGATTTCCCATGGAGAAAAACTTTCGAGCACGGTCCTCTGTTGTGTCAAACACAACTGAAAGTCAAAATAAAACATTCATAGGAAAACTTCACTTTCCAGCTTCATTTTCCCAACAATCACAAGAGGTCCGATTCTTCAAAAAAAAAAAAACCATCTTTTAGCAAACCCAATTACTATAGAAACATCTCATTCAAACCCAATTCAGAAACCAAATGGGCAGGCTTCATTCTCCAAAAAAAGAAAAAAATAGCACCCATCTTCCACAAAACCCAATTTCCCCAAAACACCTCATTCAAACCCAATTCAGAGATCACCCTAGAAGTTAAAAAAAAAACCCTCAAAATCACCTACACTTGTTCCTCGAATACTTGATGTGTGAGAGAGAGGCAGAGAGAGAAAGTGACAGTGCGTGTGAGGTAGAGAGAGATGAATACCTGATGGATGCTGGCAGAGAGAGAGAGAGCCCCGCTATGCCGGAGGGACAGTGAGGATGCGCTGGCGAGCGTCGGAGGGAGATGCGGAAGGAGACGAGAAAGGCGTGAGTTGAGGGACGTACAAATAGAGAGAGAGAGAGAGAATCAGTGGGAAGGACCGGAGAAGCAGGGCGCTGGCAGAGAGAGAGAGGGGGAGAAAAGGGAAGGAGAGGGAGAGAAGAGAGAGGAAAGGGAGGGAGAGATGAGCGATGAGGAGATGCAGAGGAGAAGGAGACGCAATGAGCGCGGGAGCAGGGGAAAAAAGAAGTGGGAAGGAAAAGGAGGGTTTGGCGGGGGGGGGGGGGGGTATTAATATGGGCAATAGCGACCGCCAATTTCGCCTAGGCAACCGCTAATGGCCCTTTTGCGACCGCCTCAAGCGGCCGCCCGCTTTTTCATGAGCAAAAGCTCAAATTTCTAGTAGTGATATTAGAAGCTTTTTATACTTCAACATTATTTTTTTTCCGGGATATATTATCCAACATCTAATGAAGCTTTAATGAAGCTTTTTTAAATTACTTTACAATTTAGTAGATTTAGAGATCATTTTTTTACTGAGTAGCACTATTAAAAACATGGAAGAAAATTTTAATAAATATTGGAAAGAGGCTCCAATGACATTTTCTTTAGCTGCCGTATTTGATCCTACGTTAAAATTAAGTGGTGTACCGTTTTTTATTGATGAAATAAATAAAAATATGGATAATATAGATTTAAATATTTTTTAATTACAAAGGCAAATTTACAAGCACTTTTTCAATTTTATTGTGAGAAAATGGGTACAACTAGGCTTAGTATGGGCCATTCAGAAGTCCAGCAAACAAATGTTGGTGAGTGGGATGTGTGGTATTCTTCCCTGTCTACAGGCATGGCATCCAGCTCAAGCTCAAGCTCAAGTAACACTGTGGCAGAGTTATCATCGTATCTTGACGTCGGTGTAATACTTGTGCAAGATGCATCTAGTTTTAACCTTTTAACTTGGTGGAAGCAACAAGAAAGCGTTTATCCGGTGTTGGTCGCCATGGTTCGTGATCTATTGACCATTCTAATGTCTTCTGTAGCATCAGAACATGCTTTTATTGAAGGTGACCGTGTGGTAGATGACAGAAGAACAAATCTAACTGAAGAAACGGTGGAGTGTTATGTTAGCCTACGAGGCTGATATTTGGTAGATAAGAGGAAACAAGAGTTAACATCAATGGAAGATTATGATCCAGCAAAATACATTAGTGGACTCCACATCTGATTTTTTACTTATTCCTTCATTGTAGTTTTTAAATTTATAAGTTTTCAATTCTTTTTTACTTTTATTTTCTAAAAAGATTGTAAGGTTTTGAAGGTAATCCTATTTAAAGAAACAGATTACCTTCAAATACGATACATTGTAATTTTCCATTGATGTATTCTTTACATCATAATCTTGCACACGTCCATCGTTTTGCTGAGTTGAGACTGGAACATTTTGGTTACCAGCCGTTGGTAAGTTGCGCCTGCATTTTTCAACCCGAAGGGCATCACCTTGTAACAGTAGATGCCTCTTGGTGTTATGAATGCCGTCTTCTCTTCATCGGGCCCATACATTGGGATCTGGTGGTACCCCTAGTAAGCATCTAGGAAGCTCATTCTGTCTTGTCCGACCGTGGCGTCAATCAGCTGGTCGATCTTTGGCAGTGGGAAACTATCCTTTAGGCATGCTTTATTGAGGTCGATGAAGTCCAAGTAGACCCTCCACTTCCCATTCTTCTTTTTAACGACCACTGTGTTCGCCAACCATTCCGGGTATTGTAGTTCTTTGATGGCTCGAGCTTCTAACAGTTTGTCGACCTCTTCAACCACGACCTCGGTCTGCGGAATCCCCGCTCTGCGAGCCTTTTGAACCACGGGCTTGCACCTTGGATCTACGTTCAACCTGTGGCAGATGATCTCGGGATCGATGCCCGGCATCTCATATGGCATCCAGGCAAAGACCTCCTTGTTCCGCAGCAAAAAATCGAGCAACTCGGCCTTCTCGGCCTTGGGGAGCTGGCTCCCTAGCAGAAAGTATCGTTCAGGATCAGATGGGTCGACTCTAACTTCGGTCAGATCTTCGACGCTCTTTAGCTCGGAATCTCGGCCGACGTTCTCCAACTCGGCTTCGAGCTCGACCATATGTATCTGGGAAGGTTCTGCTTTACCAGGTGTCGTGGCCATCGAGCATTGCTTAGCCATTTCCTGATTTCCTTTGACCGTTTTGACCTTCACTCTGCCATCCCTGCCTTCTAGTGGGAACTTCAACTTCTGGTGATGAGTGGAGGGTACAGCCTCCATGCCATGCAGCTAACTCCTCCCCATGATCACGTTGTAGGGCGATGGTACATCTACCACCAGGAAATAGGTCTGCATACTGGCCCCTCCGATCTGTACCCTTAGGGAGATCCTCCCTTTGGGGTAGACTGGTTTTGAGCTGAAGCCTATGAGAGGAGTGCGTGATTCCAGCAAGTATTCTTCCTTGAGTCCCAACTTCTTGAAGCAGTCGAAGTATAGGATCTCCGAGGAACTCCCGGGGTCTACAAGCACCCTCTTTACCAAGTAGTTCATCAGATTTAGGGTGAGAACCAGTGGGTCGTTATGAGGCAACTCGACTCCCTCCAGATCTTGCTCTAAGAACCAGATCTTTGGCCTCTCTGTTCGGGCTTTCTTCGCGGTGGGCTCCAATTCGGTTGTCAACACCTGCTTATTATGTGAGGCCCTCCTGGCCTAGGCACAAGCTTGATTGCTTTCCTTTGACGTGGGAGTTAGGTGTATGACATTAATTATTCCATCTGGCTCTTCATCCTCTTCGTGGCTCCGGTGCTAGTGGGGTCGGACATTGTTGTTGCTCGCCTCCTTTATGTGGTCCTTCAGATGCCCGTCTTTCACGAGCCTCTCGAGATGAGCTTTAAATGACATGCAATCTTCTGTTTTGTGTCCATTTTGTTTATGATAGGCACAGAACTTGCCCTGGTCTCGAGTTGAAGGGTCACCTCTCATTGGTGGCGGCCACTTGAAGAAGGGCTCTGTCTTGATTTTGCTGAGGAGTCTGTAGATCGGCTCCTTGAAAACTGTATTCACAGCTCTGTAGGAGTCAGCAGAGGGCTTGAGCTTCTTTTTGCCTCCCGAGGTGGGTGTTGAGACCATAACCGAATTCGAGGAGGCCCTATCGCGGTCCCTGTCCTCTCTTCGCAACGCTTCTTGTCCTTGACAAGGGGTCTATCTTGGCGCTGGCTGCTCTCACGCCTGAGGTCGAAATTCTCTTGGGCTCAGGTTTCGTCTTCCTCTTGCTCGATGAACTGATTCACCCGGGTCATTAATGCTTTCATCGTGGCCACAGGACATCGGACGAGCTCTTTCCGGAGATCATTGCCAGGCAGCAGGGCTTATTTGAAGCACATGACGACTACTTCTTCATTGGCATTTTCAATCTGGTTATAAACGGTCCAGAACCTCTTGGCGAATCTAGTAATGTTCTCGTCTGGTTTCATCCTCAAAGCCATCAGGTCGTTATTTGTCCTGGGGATGACCCTGTGTGCCTGAAACTTCTCCAGGAAGGAACCTCTGAGCTGCCGCCAACTAGAGATCGACTCCTCCGGAAGTGCGCAGAACCACCTGAGGGGAAGATTGCCAAGGCTGGAGGAGAACACTCTGTAGTTCAAGTGTCCGACATCCCCCCAGATTGACATCCGTTGTGTGAAGTGTCGGAGATGGGCCAAAGGATCCGAGGTCCCATCATAGAGGGTGAACCTCGGAATGCTGAACTTCTCTGGGAGAGGGAAGTCGGTTATTTCCCGGGAGAAGGGGGACGTACCGAGACTCCTCGAGTCATAAGTATCCAGCCGGTCCCGAGTGAAGCCGACCACCTCCATATTTTGCCGGATAGTCTGTTTGATGTACTGGCCAAGCCATCGCCTCGGTCTTCTGTTCTCCTCGGGCGTTGCTCGGGTGGCTACTACCCGAGCCCTCTTCGTAGGTCCTATAGCGCCTCTTGTTGTCCTAAGCTCCTCTCAGGTCCTGTCCGACTGAATGAAGCCGGGAAGGCGAGGAAGGTGGTCTCTGATTCGTTGTCTTCTCTCGTAGCTGCTGCTGGAGTTGGCGGATCTACGCGTCTTTCTCCTGGATAATGGTGTTCTGAGCTCTGACATCCTTAGTGAGAGGGTTGTAGTCATCCTTTCCACCGTTCCTCTCAGTCTCAAGATGGGACCGCCGGGAGATAATAGGTATTTCGCTGGGAAGTCCCTGCCTGACGAGACCTACCTCCGGGTCTCCTTTGAAAAGTGACTGGTGCCCGTTGCTGGTGGTGCTTGCGTAGTTGGTTGCTTTTCTGGGGCGGCATTGTCGCCTTCTTTGAAGTCCTTGATGGGGGAGCTTCTCCTAGGCGGGGCTTGGCCCCAGGCCTCCTCTGTCGAGAAGTGGGCGGCCGTTGTTCTTGCAATGTCAGCGTGGGCCGTGCTGATACAGCTCCTTGTTGCACCGATCGTGCTCGTGATTGCACTAATTCTTCTAGTATGGGCAATGACTGTGTTGGGACCGCTCCTTGTTGCATCTACTCCCCCGATGGGGATGTTATCTCTTCCAGCATTGGCGACAGCCGCAAAGCTTCGGATGATTCAGCGACCTTCTTACCTTTTGGAGGCATGGCGTTTTTGAATCATTTCCCACAGACAGCGCCAATTGTAAGTGCAAAAAAAATCTGAGACTTACTTAAATAATGTGAGACTTCTTAGGAGAATCTGGTTGGCTGAAAACCTGGAAAAGAAAGAGGAACGAAGGATCAGAGACCCTGGCTGTTACCAGCTCAAGGCCCACCGATGCCTAAGTTAGTTCAGTTTCTAGGCCAAGGATGATTGGAGAAGAAAGAAAATGAAAGCACTTGTGCTCTTCAGACTTACCCCTTTGGACTCACCTTGTATGCATATATATAGGCACTGGGTTTCATCAGGAATTTCCTCAATGGGGGTAGGTAAAAAGGGAACATCCCATCAGACCATACCTTGTACCCTCAGTGGGGGTAGGTAAAAGCCTTGTCTTATCAGTCCATACCTTGGACATGACTACATTATAAGGTCAACTCCTTATCAGGCACGTGCCCTGCAGGGCATTTATTATGATTGACATTCGACGCTTATCTCGGTTGATTGAAGCCACCGAGACCGAGATGGACGTATGGGTAATGGAGTTGAGGCAGGGCTAGCCGGTACTTCAGAGGCTGGCCGGTACCGAATACCGAACCCGTGGAGGTACCGAGACGGGCAAGACCGAGACCAGGACTAACTTAATTGTCATCCACTATCAAGATCGGACTCGTCTTTTGAATTATGAAAAGGTCCCCGCACAATTTCTTTCCTCTTTTTATCTTTTGATTGTTCTTCTTTTATCTAGTGTTGAGTCTCCGCTGGTGTGATTTCACACACTATTTGAGAAGTGGAATTCCGAATATTTGGGTTTCATCTTTCTCCACCCCTATAGGATATTGAGGATTATTGGGGCTTTGATACCACTTGTTGTGCATGTGTACGCGGAAACGTCAATCACCGTGATCGAGCGACCAATCAACCATACAAGAAAGAGAATACCACACACAGAGAATTTATGTGGTTTGGCAAACTCGCCTACGTCTACGGAAAACAAACTCAACTTTCCTGTATTCAAACCACGTGGTTCGGAAGACTCCGACACACATGGGAGAGAGAGATCTCGCTCTAATTCTCTCACAGAGTCTAGGGTTACAGATTACACCAGTATATAGGTACCGTTTGGTACCAGCATTATTAGTAGCATTAATGTTGATTTCAGCATTAATGATACTAATAAGCCAAACGGTACCAAAGAAAATTAGCGTTATAAAAAATTAGCATTTTTGTAGCATTTTTTCCCAAAATGCTAATGCTGATAAAAGGAGCATTTTGATAGCATTTTAAATTTTTTACCCCCCATCTGACCAACTTAACCCCATCTGTTTCTTTTTTAATAATTGTCCTATGTCCTTTTATGTAATTTGACACAATTATTTCAACAATATAAATGCTACCAGCTAATGTCCAACCAAACAGCATTAGCATTGTAAATCAGCATTAGCATTAGCATTTGAATCAGCATTAGCATTAGCATTTGAAAATCAGTATTAATGCTGATTTCCAAAATGCTACTACCAAACGGACCCATAATCTCTGATTTCTTAGCCCCTAAGAAAGCCTTGGTACAATTAGCAAAACACCCATGGCCTTGAAGCGGGTCATTGGCCAACCCAATGAACCAATTCGGTATATGCGGACTACAAGACATAAACCCAACAAGGGCAATCAACATGCGATCAATCACAAGCAGACAAGCAATCACATGACACAGATTAACGTGGTTCGGCAAACTAGCCTATGTCCACGGGGCTATGAGAATTTTACTTTGCAGGAATTGGGCAACTCGTTACAAGAATTCAAAACCCTCTAACACTTAGTCTACTCTCTCCCCATAGGTCTCAATCTTGCTTTCACAACCTTTACCCTTCGGGAAACTCCAACACCTTGATAGAAAGAGAGAGAGCTCTCACCTCTCTCACAAAGTCTAGGGTTGTAGATTTCATCAATATATAATCTCTACTTTCTTGGACCTCAAGAAAGTCCCGGTATAATGATCAAAATACCCTTGACCCAAAACCTGGTTATTGGCCAACCTAATGAACTGGTTTTGTCAAATTAGAATACAAGACAAAACTTAACAAAGGAGGGCTGGCCAGGGGGATTTTTTTATTGGTAATGCAACCTCAATGTGAATCTTGTTAAGATGAGACTGGAGTTCTGTTATTGGAAATAACAACCTGTTAAGGTTAATAGCTGCACCTGGTCGCTTTAAGGAGTAATTAACAAGGACATAAAAGTGGTTGCTAATGGAAAGAGCTTCAGTGACCAGTGTCTATGAGTTGGAAGTCTACCTATTGCTAATGGTTGTGGGTCACCTGAAATGGGGAAGATGACCAGAAGATGATGATGACTGCAAAGAGGGCTTCCAACGGTGTGGATCGGCCTTTGATAAGGTGAATTTGATCGAAAAATGAAGGAGAAAGGAGAAGGAAGGAGAAGAAATGGAGAAATGGAGGTAGTGGTATGCACCAAGTAACTTAGAAATAAGCTACTTAATATGCACACAACTTAAACTCGCAAGCGCACAAGATCACTATGTAGTATAATGAATTGTAAGTACGAGATCGATCCCACAAAGACTTGTGATAAAACAATGTAAAAAAGAACTATGAATTCGGAATATTAAATGGATGAAAAGTTGGTTGAATGCTGATTGGTTGGTGAAATTACTAAAAACAACAAGTTAAAACTATTAAAATAAATCAAAAGCACAATGAAAAGTAACCTAAGACAAGAATACTACTAGGGTTAAAAACAATGAGAATGAATGAACTAGGGTTTCATCTACTCTCCTAACCCTATCCTATGCATGTCCCTTATTATCCCTTAATCAAAACCAGATTTATTGGTGATATTTATCAACCGAGACCATAGCATATGTATCTAGATTATGATTCCTTTAAACCTAATTCACGAGTGGCATACAACATGAATTGTTCATCAAGTTGCAAAAACTAAGCATGCAATATGTCCTAGTCAATACACACATGATGCATAAAAATAATGGGAATGATAAATGCATAGGTCTAGGTATGGCATATACCTAGATTATTCATGGTTTCTAAACCCTAGATGCTCAACATCAAGATCAATCGAAGACAAGGTAGCTAATCTTTAATTCAATCGAACATGGCATGGTTGGCATGGTATATACACAACTCATCAAATCAAAAGCATGGTTTAAAAACTCATCCAATAAAACTGAATTCTCAATTAAGGAATGCCAAAAGGAACTACATAAAATTAGGCTAGGGTTTCAATTACACCCTAGCCCTAAAAGTTTAGCTACTCATGTTTGTAATGAAAATAACATAGAAAAGAAAGTCATAAGAAAAACTCTAGAAGATTGATGAAGAAGAAGGGACGGCCAACAGCTTGCTTTCTTTCTCCTCTGCTCCAAAAAGCTCCCCAAATAGGTTTGTACGGCTGTAAGGGTTTTTGTGGGTGATGGTCGAACATCCCTTTTGGTTCCCCTTTTGTGGGTGATGGTCGGACATCCCTTTTGGTTCCCCTTTTATGCTTTTTGCAAAAGCTTTTTTTAGTAAAGAGATTCCTCCTTTTTTAGGCTCTTGTTTCCTTTTTTGTTTAGGCCTCTTGCTTGATTTTCAGGTAAAGTTCCTAGTTATGAAACAACTATAAATTATAGGAGATTCTCTTTCCTTTTTTACTCCTTGAAGTTCTCTCCTTTTTGCTTGAAATCTCTATGCTTGGGCGCGAAAGAATTTTCAAATTCTGAAATTCCAATTATTGCAAGAGATGTAGGACCCCTTTGGGAGTGCAACACATGGGAATATCCCATTCATGCTTGGGTTTTTCTCCTTTTCCTTCTTGTTTGCTTCACTTTCCTTTTATGGCTCAACCTTAATTTTAAATTTCAAATCCCCAAAAGAATAGGGAGGTCCCACCTGGCCGTACATCCATTTGAATTCACACTTGAATCTCGTAGTTAATTCTTTTGCTGAAATTCCTCTCCTTTCGCTCCTTTTGACATTTTCATGAAAAAAAAACCATGAACTAACACAAGACAAATCAGATATTAGGGCTTAAATTGTAAACATTCAAGTACTTATCAGGTAGCATAAGAGAAATGACAGAAGGAGTCATCCAACACTGTTTAAAAAGGGCTGTTTTAGTGACGTTTTGAAATCTACGAAGAAGGGCATCAAATAACTTATTTGTGAAATATGGGCGTTTTGAGGGTCTTATGGGCCTCGGATGGGGTCGAGGCTACATGAAAGTTGTCCAGGATGACAAGAGCTATAAAAGAGCCCTAAAACACCAAGTTCATGAATTTGTAAATGCACCCCAATCCTTTCCTAAAACTGCATATAAACCCTCAAAAGGTATCTAACTTGGTCTAAAGGACATCAAATTGCACCAAAATGCTACTCTAATTCTAATAACAAGTCTAATACTCTCAAAGCCATCCAACTAAGCACTAATTAAAATTAACTATACTAAAGCACAAAATCAAGCGTACTAGTACACCCTAAATTCACACTAAAACATGCATAACTACAACGGAACCTTACATTTAATTGAAAACATATTGGAAATTAATGCCCTAATTTTAAATTTTTTTAAACTTGTGTCCTATTTTGAAAGAAGGAAAAAACTAAAGCCTTATTTGAAAATCTTCCCTATCTATAACCGCAGAAATTGATAATTCCTTAGGATCCCTAATGTCTCATCATAGAAATGGGCCGGGGAGTTTAAGTGAGATTAGGGGACAATTAAAATTTTTTCGTTCACAAACCACACAACGTGGCCCCCAATCATGGTCCCATAGATCGAAGTCCGCGGCGATGTATAAATATTTTCTTGATTAGCCATAAAATATAGCGGAACTCTATATTTAACAGAAGATACAAAATAACATTTCAGAGTATGCACATCTTTTCCTACTATAACCAAAGTTCATTAAAAGATAACAAAAGTAGTTTGAATAAATGGCCTCCACAAAACCTATGCAAATAAAAGAAAAAATACAAGCTATCCAAATTATATGAAGACACTTTTGTGCAGGTTACGATGATTGAGATAAGGTCATCGGCACTTCCCTCATACTCATCAGGCAGAGCAACCCGATGAACCTCTTCTTCCTCCTCCTCATGGGTACTAGCAAGCTTGGTAAAAATATGTAATATAACCTGTAAGTGCTGAAAATATCAACTCACAAGATTGGAGGAGCTTTAGAGGACTTATCCAAGAGACTGGAGAGAGCAGAGCCCTTCAGATACCTGAAAGGGGAGAAGAAAAGGTCAGAGGACCCTGACTGTGGGCAGCACAGGGCTCTCCGATGCCTAAGTTAGCGCAGAGAAGCTGATCGGAGAAGAGAGAGTTGTGGATAGTTGCATGCATGTAAGTGCGCGTACCTCTTTCAGGGCGATGGATCCTCTTATATGAGAAAAACCTTAGGATATCTGTTAATGGGCCTCTTGATTTGACTGCTAGGGATACATTAACCCATAGAGCCATCAATGGGGGTCCAACATAGCCCACATTGCATTAAATGAGGGTCCATTCAGCCCATGCTGCATTAAATGCTAGTCAAGTTTGGCCTGATCTCGCCTTGACTTGTTGGTGGCTGGGGTCCCCTCGTATCCTTTCTTGGACCCTGGCCCGATATGGCTACAGCCATCGGATGTGGCTTTGTCGGGGATTTGGTGAAAGTGGACGATGTGGATGGTGTATTTGTCCCATCAGCGCATGCCCAGACCCTACCACGTGTCCATATGTCGGGTGTGGCGGTCTACACCCGTCTCCCGTCTCGGGCAGAACTTATCACCTCGGCTGTGGCCGAGATGCGCGTTCCCTTTTGACACAGCTTCTTGTTGTAGCATATGGCCGAGACGGTGGTCACCAGTGTTGATCTCGGCAAACCATCTAGTTTCCGTGCCGAGACGCACGCAGTCGAAATGGAACTCCATTAGGGAGCATCGTCAGTCTTTGCTTAACTTGAGCATTAAGGGATGCCCCACACAATTGCCCATAGCTTCTGACTTCTTGGGATCTTGAGGGATCTCGAATCCCTTGGGGTCGGGAGCTATAATTGCGAAAGATCGCCAGAGGTTTCCGTTCTGACGTCAGCAATTGACGCGTGGCGCTCATTGAACTTCTCCTCGCACGCCAGGGGCAGTTTAATTGTAATAAAAACCATGCTTAAATCATTACAGGAGACGAACTGCCGATGACACGCGTCGCCAACTGGTTGGCCACGCTGTCGAACAGGGCATGCGCGCGATCCCCGAAGAGACGTTTTTTGAATTTTTGGAAACTGCGCCATCAGGGGGCGTCCTTGGCCTATAAGTAGACGCGTTCTCATCTTCTTCCCCTTTCTTACTTTGCACTTTCAAAAGAGCGCTTCTAAGAACCCTAAGAACCAGAGCTAAACACTCAGAGCAGAGTCTTCGTCATCTCACAGTGCTCCCCTGCCCGTCCCCGTTCTAGGTTCCTGCGTTAGTAAGTCCTCTACGTCTTCCACTTCCTTCTTCTTTCATCCAGTCCCTTCCCTTCTTCACCTCTCTTCTTTTTCTATCAGCCATGGGGATCTACAACCACTGGATCGACACCCCCAGTCCATAGAAGGCCTTAGGATTGCCTTTGGGATACCGGACGATGTCTTCGTTTGGAAATCCGATCCCGTGGACCACATCCGCCGATCATACGCTGACGGTTGGATGCCCATCCCGCTCATAGCGGTTGTAGAGGGAGGGTTCAGGTTCCCGTTGCACCCACTGCTTCGAACCTGCCTTAGTTCCTGGAATCTTACTCCCTGCCAGTTAGTGCCTAACGCCTACAAGATTTTCATGGGCACCGTGGCACTGAACCAGCACCTTCACATAGATTTAGGCATCCGTGACATAGAGGATGTATACGACATATGCAAGACAAAGGAGGATACTTACTACCTCAACGTCAAGCTAAAACGAAAGGCCTTCGTCACGGCACTGGAGGATTCCAACAAATACGCTGGGGATGACCTCCTATCCGTCTCGGGGAATTGGGAGTTTGGCCCCGAGGAGATTGGAGCATACAACATTCCTCGTCGTCTCGAGGTCGTCCCAAGTATGAAACCTTCCAGTCTTGATTTGATTTTTCTGCACTTTTTCATATTCCCGAACTAACGCCTTTCTAACCTCGTAGGTGCTCGGCAGAGAAAGGTCGGGCTGGTTGGTTGGGTAAGGAACGACTCCTGGCACCAACGGATCGCCAAGTGCACTGATTTCTCCAACCGGGCTGCTTGGGCGCTCCTGGGATACGGGCCCAAGTATAGGGGCTATTACAAGAGATCGGGGTCGGCTAAGAGAGGGCCGAGGTTGCACTAGAGCCAGAGAGGAGGGACCCAGAGCCTGCGCCCAAGACCGAGGCGGTCCAGCCTCAAGTAATCCCCGAGACGAGAAGGCTTGCGTTGGGCGCAGAGGCCTCTGCATCTTAGGCAGATTCGAGCGAGAGTCCTTTGATCAGGCGACCTCGCCGCCCCGCCCCAGCCCCGGACACAGAAGATATGGCACCTCGACGTCAGCCAATGGTGAAGGACTTGAGCCTGCTGGCGTTCGGCGGCTCCGACAGCTCAAGGCGGACACCCCAGCGTACCCTTGCTCCGGTAGTCGACAGGGCCCGCACACCACCCCATCGTCCGGAAAGCCATCAACAATCTGGGGGGGGGGGGGGCACGGTGGAGGAGGAAACCGGGCTGAGGAAAAGACCTCGGACGGAACCCGTGGTCGAGGATGCCCCGGAGACCACGATGGTTTCTCCACCTGGGCCAGCTCCCTGGAGACCCTCCCTACTAATAGGTCACGGGAAGCCAGTATCGGTGGCAGACCAGGTCCATGGGAATCCTCTGGTGATGGCGGCCCTGGCTGCCGCCTGCTCGCTCCCCAGGGACATGGCTCGGCATCAGGAGCAAGACGACGTCGCGCTAGCAGGGGCGTTGATGCAGGCGGGGCTTCTGGTGAGTGTCCCGGACCTTAATTTTATATGAACTTCTATCCTCGCTATGGTTTTCTCAGTGTGCTTCGTTTATCTTGCAGCTGGTGCAGAGGTCTCTTGATCAGTTGGAGAGGGCGGGACAGAGAGACACCGAGAAGGCCGCAAAAAGAGCCGAGGCGGAGGTGCAGAAGAAGGCGCTGGAGGCTGCAGTGGAGGAGATGGGGAGACGGGCGGCCGAGCAGGAGGGGTCGGTCTGAAGTCTCACTGCCGAGGTGGAGGCTACGAAGGCCGAGATCGAGATGTACAAGAAGAAGATGGCCGAGCAGACCGAGGAAGCCGAAGCCAAGCTTGAGGTCGAGACCAAGGCGGCCTACGACGAGGGGGTAGCCGAAGCGACCTCCTTGTACGAGGCGCAAGTCGTGGCCGTCCAAGACAAGGCTTGGGAGCTTGGGTGGCTGGCCGCTGTAGAAAAAGTGGGTGTCCCCGAGGATGACCCCAATTACCAGAATCCAGCCAAGTTCCCAAGTTCGGACCTGGAGCCTGCCCCTGCCCCCAGCTCTACCGAGGACACTGCTGCGATAGCTGAAGCCCCTCCGATCGAGGGAACTAACGCCGGCGCCGCTGAATAAGCCCTTGATGTAAAAGTTTTCTGAAAAAAATTTCTTTTTTTTTTGTAAGGACTTGATTTGTACAAATCGTGTATCAATGAATCAATGAAATTGAGCCTTCGTCTTCAAGCTGTGATCTTCTCCATTTTCCTTCTAGCACTGTGTTTCCATTGCTCATTGTTTCTCTCTGTCTTTTTATTTTATAAGTGTTTGGACTCGGCTTAGTGCGTTCCATGTTGGGGGCATGGCCCAACTAGGAAGTCGTGCAGAACAGACTGTCTTTCCGTGGTTGACCTTGCCCATGACGGATGCAATGAAGCCCGTACACAATAAGTCTTATAATAAGTTTGACACGTACTTAGGGTTGATGCCTTGGCCTTTCGATACTGCCCCGAGCAGGAGGCTATGCATCAACCCTCCTGCTGGCCGAAACGGACTCGTGTCAGCAGGGTTAGCGACCTTGGGAAGGTCGGTCTAGAAGGTCGAAATGGCCAAACACCGGGGTGGGACTCGATCTGTCCCTAAGACAATTTTGTCATTGGCCGTAATGGCTTCATGCCCGGGTGGCACATAGGCCAACCCGAGGTGATCTCATCAATGGCCGTAATGGCTTCACGCCCGGGTGGCACATAGGCCGACCCGAGGCGATCTCATCAATGGCCATAATGGCTTCACGCCCGGGTGGCACATAGGCAGACTCGAGGCGATCTCATCAATGGCCGTAATGGCTTCACGCCCGAGTGGCACATAGGCCGACCTGAGGCGATTTCATCAATGGCCGTAATCGCTTCACGTCCGGTTGGCACATGGGCCGACTAGAGGCGATCTCATCAATGGTCGTAATGGCTTCACTCCCGGATGGCACATAGGCCGACCCGAGGCGATCTCATCAATGGTCGTAGCCGAACTGCTGATAAAGGATGCCTCGTTTGTTGGATAAGAAATTCTCTTTCATTGAAATCTTCTAAGTACATAGTACAGGTTTCAGAAATAGAACTTCTTGAGTTGAGACACATTCCACGGCCGAGGTAGCTATCTGCCTTTCATGTCTTCGAGTCGATAGGCTGATTGTCCAATAGTGGAAATCACCTTGAAGGGCCCGTGCCAATTCGATGCCAGCTTGCCCTGATCAGGATCTTTGTCGCTTGAGAGTGTCTTTTTCAGAACCAACTCGCCCACTGAGAATTTTCTTTCTCTAACCCTTCGATTATATCCCCTGGCCAGCTGTTGCTGATAGGCGGCCAACCAGATTGCAGCTGCTTCCATTCTCTCATCGGCCAAGTCCAGCTCCAAAGCTAAATGTGACTCATTTCGTCCCTGATCGAAGAGTTCGGACTTCAGAGTAGGGAGGCCAATCTCTAAGGGAATGACAACCTCCATTCCATAGGCTAGGGAGAAAGGTTTCGATGAAGTGGAGCGCCTTGGGGTTGTTTTGTAAGCCCACAGGACGCTCGGAAGTTCTTCTACCCATCGTCCCTTAGCTCTGTCGAGCCGCTTATTCAGTCCATCGAGTACCACCTTGTTAGAGATTTCCGCCTGACCATTGCACTGCGGGTATGCCAGGGTGGAGTAGTGGTTGCGGATGCCGAGCTCTTGGCAGAAGCTCCTGAAGAGGTTGGAGTCGAACTGGGTCCCGTTATTCGAGACCAAGGCTCTGGGGATGCCGAACCTCGTAACAATGTTTTTCCACACAAAGTTTTTGGAATCCTGCTCTGTTATGGAGGATAGTGGCTCCGCCTCGATCCATTTGGTGAAGTAGTCGGTGGCCACGATTAGCCACCTCCTGTTCCCCGGAGTTTGATGCAGTGGTCCCACGATGTCGAGCCCCCATTAGGCGAACGGCCATGGGCTGGAGAGAGGACAGAGATCCTGCGCTGGTTGATGGAGAGAGTGAGAGAATTTCTGACACTTTTCGCACTTTCTGGCGTATACCTGCGCGTCCTTCTGCATATATGGCCACCAGTAGCCTTGGCTGATGGCTCGGTATGCTAGAGACCTCCCTCCGATGTGGCTCCCGCAGATCCCTTCATATATTTCAAAGAGGAAATCTTCGACCATGATCGGGTGAACACACTGGAGGTACGACCCTGTGAACGACTTCCTATAGAGCTTGTCTTCTGAGGACAACCAGAACCGGGCTACTTTGAGCCTGATTCGGTGAGCTTCACTTCTGTCTTTAGGGAGCTTGTCGTCCTTGAGGTAGGCTATGATGGGGTCCACCCAACTCGGGCCGAGATCAAGGCACAACACTTCCCGAGGTGAATGAAGCTCTATGCTGGGCGCGGCCAACGATCCTACTTCAATGTTTCTTTTCTTTCCTGCTTCAACAGTAGAGGCCAAATTAGCAAGGGCGTCGGCGTGAGAATTTGACTCTCTGCCGATCTGTCTGATTTCGGCCGTCTGGAACTGGGAGAGCATCTTCTTCGCAAGGGCTAGATAAACGGCCATCCTGTTGTCGCAAGCTTGGTAGTCCCTAGTTAGCTAGTTCGCCACCAGCTGTGAATCGCTGAAGACCACTAACTGCTGAGCTCCTAGGATTTTGACGCTGTTTAGTCCTGCTATTAGAGCTTCGTAATCAGCTTTGTTGTTTGGCGCCTTAAAATCCAGGGTCAAAGCTTGCTCGATGACCAACCCTTCTAGAGACTGGAGGACAACTCCTGTACTAGCTCTCCTTGAAGTGGAGGATCCGTCGACGAAGACTTTCCAAACTGGGGAGGGGGTTTGGCCTCGCGGCTGCTCATTAGAGCTTGTGGGTGCCTCCTGCCCCGTGCCCCCCAGTTCGGTGCCGAGCTGGGTTGGTGCCGAACTCGAAGAGAATTCCACGAGAAAGTCTGCCAACACTTGGGTCTTGATCACTGTCTTGGGTTGATACTGGATGTCGTACTACCCTAGTTCGATAACCCATCTAGAGATTCTTCCTGAAAAGTCAGCTTTTTTGAAAATAGATTTAAGTGGATGTTCCGTAACAACCACTACAGTGTGAGTTTGGAAGTAGTGAGAGAGCTTGCGCGAGGCGCTGACGAGCGCCAGCTCGAGCTTCTCTAAGGGTAAGTATCTGGTCTCGGCATCAATGAGGGTTTTGCTCGTATAATAGACTGGCTTTTGAAGCTTGTCCTCTTCTCCAAGGAGGAACGAGCTCACCGCATGATCCGAGACCGCTAAATATAAGTACAAAACCTCTTCGTGTATTGGAGTTGAGAGCAGAGGGGGTGAAGAGAGATAGGCCTTGAGCTCCTACAAGGCCTGGTCGCATTCCGAAGTCCATTGAAATTTTAGATTCTTCCTAAGTAGCTGAAAGAAAGGCCGACACTTATCTGAGGATCTGCTGATGAAGCAATTCAATGCGGCTGCCATGCCAGTGAGCTTTTGGACCTCCTTCGCCGAAGTGGGACTCTGTACTCTGAGGATAGCCGAGATCTGGTCTGGATTCGCCTCGATCCCTCTGCGCGTGACCAAGCTTCCAAGGAACTTGCCGGAACCGACACCGAAGGCGCATTTGGAAGCATTGAGCTTGAGCTTGAACCTCTGCAAAATATCAAAAACTTGAGCCAAGTCTTGCAAATGGTTATCCGCCTGCTTGGACTTAACGACCATGTCATCAATGTAGACTTCAATGGTCTTGCCGAGCTAAGCATGAAACATTCTGGTGACGAGACGCTGATAGGTGGCTCCCGCGTTCTTCAGCTTGAATGGCATCACCTTGTAACAATAAGTGCCTCTGGGTGTTATGAAGGCTGTCTTCTCTTCGTCCGGCCCATACATGGGTATCTGATGATAACCGCGGTATGCGTCAAGGAAGCTCATTCTGTCATGTCCAGCTGTGGCATCGATCATCTGGTCGATCTTTGGGAGAGGGAAGCTGTCCTTTGGGAGGATTTGTTGAGGTCGGTAAAGTCGACACACACCCTCCACTTACCTGTTTTCTTCTTGACAACCACCGTATTGGCTAACCAGGAAGGGTACTGGACTTCTCTGATCACCCTGGCTTCGAGTAGCTTGTCTACCTCCTCGATCACGGCCTCGGTCTGCGGCACCCCGGTTCTACGAGCCTTTTGAATCACTGGCTTGTGATTAGGGTCCACCCTTAACCTGTGGCACATAACCTTGGGGTCGATGCCCGGCATCTCTTGGGTCGTCCAAGCGAAGACCTCTTTGTTTCGCACCAAGAACTGGATCAATTCTGACTTCTCTGGGTCTGCAAGCTGGCTCCTAAGTAGGAAGAACCGCTCTGGATCACTCGGGTCGATCCTGATTTCGATCAGGTCCTCCACGCTCTTCGTCTCCCGGTCCTGGCCGACCTCGTCCAGCTTCTTCTCCATCTCGGCCAGGTTGACCTGCTTGGGCTCCCGTTCCCCCGACACCATGGCCATCAGGCATTGCCTGGCCGCCTGCTGGTCTCCTCGAACTATAATTATCTCCACTTTGCCATTCCTATGTTCCAATGGGAACTTCAGCTTCTGGTGGTGGGTAGAGGGGACCGCTTCCATACTGTGGAGCCAAGTCCTGCCCATTATGCCGTTGTAAGGTGAAGGTGCGTCGACCACGAGGAAGTCTGTCATCATGGATGCTCCACCGACCTTGACCTTGAGGGTTACCTTTCGTTTGGGGTATACTGGCTTGGCACTGAAGCCTATGAGGGGAGTCCGAGCTTCCTACAAATCTTTCTCCGCCAGGCTCATCCTCATGAAGCAATCGAAGTAGAGAACCTCGGATGAACTGCCGGGGTCGACGAGGATCCTCTGGACATTGTAATCTCTCAGTTTCAAAGTGACAATGAGCGGGTCATTATGGGGAAACTGGACCCCCTCTAGGTCTGCGTCCGAGAACCAAATCTTGGGCCGCTCTCTCCGAGCCCTCTTGGAGGCTGAGCCGAGCTCGGCGGCCATCACCTGCTCACTGTGGGAGGCTCTCCTAGACTCGACACGAGCTCGGTTGCTCCCCTTGGGCGGTGGAGCTAGATGAATGACACTTATAAGCTTCTCAGACCCGTCACTGTCCTGGCTTCTCTCATCTCGGCGAGGGGCCCGGTTGTCATCACCAGCGCCCGTCTCGACGTATTCCCGCAGGTGTCCGTCTTAGGCGAGCTTCTCTAAGTGTGACCTAAGTATCCTGCACTCCTCGGTCTTATGCCCGCTTTGCTTATGATATGCACAAAATCTGCTCTGATCCCGGGAGGATGGGTCTCCTCTCATGGGCTGCGGCCAGCTGAAGAATGGCTTAGACTTGATCTTGTTCATGATCTTGTAAATGGGCTCCTTGAAGATGGTGTTGACTGCTTGGTACGGGTCTGCTGACAGCCTATGCTTCTTGCTTCCCCCCGAGGCGAATGCCGGAGCCTTCGTCGAACTGGCCGGAGTCCATCGTCTGTCTGATTCCTCTCTTCGGGACGACCCCTTATCCTTCTTCGAGGGCCTGCCATCTAGGTCTCTCTGTACGATCCCGAAGTTTTCCCGAGCTCGGATTTGGTCGTCCTCTTGGGCGATGTAGCGGTTGACTATAGACATCGGCGCTGCTATGGAGGACATAGGATTTCTGGTCAGATCCTTGCAAACATCACTGTCTGGTAGCAGGGCATTTTGAAATGCGAAGATTGCTACTTCGTCCTTCGAGTTCTTGATTTGGCTGTAGACCGTCCAAAACCGTTTGGCGAAACGGGTGATGTTCTCCTCTCGCTTCATTTTCAAGGCCACAATATCTGCGTCCATCTTGGGCATGATTCTGTAGGCCTGGAATTTCTTCATGAAGGACTGCTGGAGTTGCTGCCAACTTGAGATGGACCCTTCTGGGAGCGTACAAAACCACTTCAAGGGGATGTCACCCAAATTGGAGGAGAAGACTCGACAGTTCAAGTGGCCCTCGTCCCCCCAAACAGACATCCTCTGGGAGAAGTGTCTGAGGTGCGCAGCCGGATCCGAGGTCCCGTCATAAGTGACGAACCTCGGGACGGTGAACTTCCTTGGAAGGGGATAACTCCTGATGTCGCCAAAGAAGGGGGACCCGCCGAGATCGATGGACTCGCAGGCATCCCGTTGGTCTCGGGTGAAACCGACCACCTCCAGGTTGCGCTGGACTGTCCGCCTGATGCGCTCGTCTAGCCACTCCGGGTTGTCATACCTGGCCTCCAGAATAGTTTCTGACACCTTCCTCGAATAGCTGCGACTGGTGCTTGAGCCTTCGTCGCGAGCTTGATCACACCTATTCTCATTCAAATGAATCCTCAGGTCTCTATCGGGGGGAGTAGTGTGCCTGCTATGAGAGGTCCTCCCTTCGTTTTGTCGCCGCGACTGCTGCTGCCTGGTCGAGCCTGTCACTCTCTCCAGCTGCTGCTGGAGCTGGCGGATCAGAGCGTCTTTCTCTTTGATGGTGGCATTTTGCGCTCCGATCTCCTCAAGGGTGGGGTCAAAGTCTTCGTCCTCGTCCTCTTCGTCGTTCTCTTGATGGTTGGAGAGGATGGGCTCATTCTAGCTCGGCTGAGGGCCCTCTCTGGACTGCTGCCGAGGGTCTCCTCGTCGGAGGGATGCTATGACTCCCCTCGATAGTGACTCCGAACGAAGATTATGCTCCTGAACGTCGATGGGGACAAAACCGCGCTCATCATAATCATCTGCAATAGTTCTTTTCTCACCTCTCTTCTTGGCAGGGAGGGTGACAGAGGTTGGTCTCGTTCAACGTGTTTTAGACGTCTCTCCGCCTTTCACAGTTCTCCTGGTCATGGTGTTGGGGAAGATTGCAAATCAAGTTTCCCACAGACGGCGTCAATTGTAAGTGCTGAAAATATCAACTCATAAGATTGGAGGAGCCTTAGAGGACTTATCCAAGAGACCGGAGAGAGCTGAGCCCTTCAGGTACCTGAAAGGGGAGAATAAAAGGTCAGAGGGCCCTGGCTCTGGGCAGCACATGGCTCTCCGATGCCTAAGTTAGCGCAGAGAAACTGATCGGAGAAGAGAGAGTTGTGGATAGTTGCATGCATGTAAGTGTGCGTACCTCTTTCTGGGTGATGGATCCTCTTATATGAGAAAAACCTTAGGATATCTGTTAATGAACCTCTTGATTTGATTGCTAGGGATACATTAGCCCATAGAGCCATCAATGGGGGTCCAGCATAGCCCACATTGCATTAAATGAAGGTCCAATCAGCCCATGCTGCATTAAATGCTAGTCACGTTGGGCCTGATCTCGCCTTGACTTGTTGGCGGCTGGGGTCCCATCGGATCCTTTCTTGGACTCTGCCCCGATATGGCTGCAGCCATCGGATGTGGCTTTGTCGGGGATTTGGTGAAAATGGACGGCGTGGATGGTGTATTTGTCCCATCAGCGCGTGCCCAGACCCTGCCATGTGTCCATATGTCGGGTGTGGCGGTCTACGCCCGTCTCCCGTCTCGGGCAGAACTTATTACATCGGCTGTGGCCGAGATACGCGTTCCCTTCTGACACAGCTTCTTGTTGTAGCATATGGCCGAGACGGTGGTCACCAGTGTTGATCTCGGCAAACCATCCAGTTTCCGTGCCGAGACGCATGCAGTCGAAATGGAACTCCATCAGGGACCATCGTCAGTCTTTGCTTAACTTGAGCATTAAGGGATGCCCCACACATAACCTATTAGATTACCAAATAAATTTTGGTGCTATTTATTATGTTACACCAAGAAAGTGATTCGAAATACAATTATGTAAGAATGGCTATATATAACTTTTAAATAATTGCTCCAGTGCTATAAAAACTGTAATGAAGGCCGAATCAGTAGAGTAGTGAACATTAAAAAAAAAAAATTAAAGAAGAAGAGGAAGAAGAATTACTAATCAATAATAGTGGGCCCAACAGGTCAACCATTATTTTGACGGGTTTTGACCGGGCTTGACCAACTTTAACTAGGTTTTGAGCAATGCTTCAGTTTTTATACAAGCAGACTTGTGAAGGTATTGGTTATATTAAACCCAGATCCACCTTTGGGCCCGACCCAGCTTTAAAAAAACTACGGGCCTTCCTGCTACTCCGCCACATGGACGCCAATTGGAATTGGATCGGCCAACTGCAAACCTGCATAGCCGAACTCAACTTGAAAGTGTGATTTGGGCTGAACACTTTTAAGTCCAGCACCCAAAATAGGCCCAATTATCATAATAAATATGAGAAGTGATTGCATAAGATTGACCGCAAAGTGGTCAAATACGAGGTCCACACCTCCAAACATCCCTACTGTTGAAGTTCTATTCTCACCTTGTTTAGCTATTGCAGTCTTCAGCTTTTATTTACCGAAAACCATTGATGTTCACAAAGTTTGGTGAACAAAGTGATAGCACATGATAGACTGCATATATTTTGCACATGGGCTACGGATGGCCTGGATCCAGGCCTGATTATTAGGCCCGATTAATAAACGAACCAGTCTTGGACATGGTTGGCCCAGCCTAAGCAAGCCCATGAGTACCTCTACAAAAAATTTAGTGAGTAATTTTAATATTTAATGAGCAACTTCTATTTCTTACTTGCAATCTCCACACTGCTTCATTTCTCTCTCATTTACTGTGGCCTGGTGCAGATCCTGATTGTATGCATGCACTCTGTTAATAAATCTCACCTTTACTTTACACTCATCATCCTCCTTATAACTCATCCCCATCACAGGCTATCATACCCTTTCTTCGCAGCCCCAGATTATTCTTCATCATCATCATCATTTTGATCATGGGGGTCATCACCATTATATTCGTCTAAGAAACAAAAAAGGGAAAGCAAAGGAGGTGAAGACCTGATTACTTATCCCACCGCCCAGATGATGCATAACATGGTCCAATGTT
Organism: Cinnamomum chago; assembly: GCA_038049695.1. Lineage (NCBI taxonomy): Eukaryota > Viridiplantae > Streptophyta > Magnoliopsida > Laurales > Lauraceae > Cinnamomum > Cinnamomum chago. Next base: position 2,139,817 of record CP142457.1, read on the forward strand.
GGTTTTTTTTTTTGTGTGTGTGTGTGTGTTTTGTGGGGGGGGGGGGGGGGGGGGGGGGGGGGAGGAGGTGTTGGGTTGGGGTTGGAAAATACAATGGAAATAAAAAGGGAAGAAGGAGAGAAAGGAACAAGAGCAAGGGAAATATAACAGAAAGTAGAGAACTCGTGCCAGAAACGATTTATCTTTCAAACAGAGTTAGGCCAAAAAATTTGTGGTGATGATAAATGGTCAATCAAATGAACACTATTATGCATTATTGATTATATTCACTAACCGCATTATTGTGCATATGCCATCATTCTCTAATGATGGGACCACCTCGTGTTAAGAGTAATTTAGGGACACCATATACATGGTAGTGACATTTGTTTTGAGCGGTTTCGATTTTAATAAGTGGGTCCTACTATTTCTTGCATGGATTACTTTGCTTGTGGTCTGTGAACATGTCCTTTACTTGGACCACAAGTGTGCTTCATTCCCTGTTTGAAGGAAAGAAGATTCTTACAAGGACAAACAGCAAATCGAATCTACAACATCTTCCCTTTTATCTCATCTTTTTTAATTTTTATGGCAAAAGCAAAGGGAAAATAAATAGTGATTTCTTCTCTGAGAATCCATTAATCTTCAATGTTTAAATGAGAAGCTGAAATTCATTGCTATGACACTTAACTTTGTTTTCTGATAAAGTAAAACTATTGGCCTTTCACTTTCACTTTAATGGCTTTTGAAACACACACAAACACAGAGAGAGAATGTGCCACATATATTATATGTTTCTTATTGCATTCTGTATTTTTTCCAGTGACCATACATATGATGTGAAAACACCTACATCATGATGGTATAAACATACTGTCCCTTGCCAGCAAGAACACTATAGTATCTAGAAAAAACCATCTGATGTTCCACGGTTGATTTTGTGTAGTACCATGATCCTTGAGATTGCACATGTGGGGCCCGTGATTCGGCAATCAAGATCTCAAATACATGGATCTTGAGAGCCACATGATAAATGACCTGGGTGTAAAAATTAGCAGTGAAGGAAATGTACTTCTAATCTTTCTCTAACAAAGACAATGAAATTGATGGTGGTGGGGTTGGGCTAAACCATGATGGCCAGCTATGGCCAAATGTCTCCTTTTCTTTTTCTTTTTCTTTTTCTTTGTCTAATTCAAAAGAATAGATTGAATTTCCTCTCCTGGGAAGAAAGGAATCCCTTTACCATCTTATAAATAACTCCTACCATCCCTTCATTCAACCACAATCTCCACACTTCATTTTTATTCTCTGTTTCTTGTTTGCTGGTGCTAAGAGGTGCGTGTTGGTTCTGAGAAAGCAGTAAAGAAATTCCAGGTACTCTGGGTTCCTCCCACTCTTTTAGCTTTCACATGTTAAACCATCAATATCCAATAGCTTCAATTTTGTTTTTGATATCTATTACTGCAGGGTTGAGGTTTCAAATAATTTAATGTTTTTCTCCCTTGCAAATTTACCCCCTCTCTCATCTACTTCTCCTTTCCATTAACCAACTAAATCACTATTTCCCTTATTCTCTCCCAACCAAACTTTCTCCTCCACGGCAATTTGATAGAAGCCTTCGTCTACCATTAGAGTTAGGCATGCTTCTTCTTTATATGGAATCTTAACACTTTTGTCCCATTGGAGTGAATCTCAAACAAGTGCTAAACGATCTCAAAGAAAATCAGAACGGATAAACATGAAGTCCTTCTCCTTGGGCTGTCCACTGTATTAAGAATACAATCATAAATATCATGTGCTTAATTTTATGGTGGGACCAACTTTTATTGGAGTGGAGTTTGATGAAACTGCTTAAGGGAGGGCATTTATTCAGAGTAGCATGGATATTATCTTGGCTATTCACCTTTTTATGGCATTGGTGAATGACTTCTCAATCATCTATGGTATTGTAGGCATAGTGGCCTGTCAAAAGATTACAAGTACTCAACTGGTGGATTTTAAACCATCCATGTCTATCACAGGCACCGTGGTCCATTAAATGATCACAAGTAACCTATCGATTCGGTAATTAATTAATTAATTATGGGTTGATTGGTTTACAACTGATCAATCCACATGAGCGCTACTTTGATTAGAGTTTGGTACAACTCTCAATTATAAAGTAAGGAGTAAATAGCTATTTTGGATTAATTATTGCAAGCCTCTTACTTTCATATTTTAACTAATTAACCTCGAAGTTTCGTGAAATGTCATCTAAAATATTTAGTTTTTTTTTTAAATTTAGTTTTTTGGATAGAATTTAGAAAAGTTTGAAATAAATAAATATCTATGTTTATAAATGACAATCGATAAATATAAAAATATTACCGATCCCCTCTAGGAAAAAGCTCTAGCTCTGCCACTGTTATTCAACCATTCCTTGCCTTCCCTAGCTGGAAGAACACTCTAGCTCTGCTACTATAATTTTTTTTTTATCAACAACAAGAATAGTCATTTAGAAGTAGAAAAACAAAATACAAAGGAAAGCAGGGGAAGAGAAACAAGATCATTGGACCCATCCCTAACCCTTACATCACCATACCGACCCAAGGAGACAACCTTTCAACCCCTACTTAGCTAAAAAAACCAGCCATTGAATTGGCCTACGTACCTAACCTCATGATGCAACTCAACATTAAGAGAAGAAAAAATGAAATTGAAATATCCATGGAAGGCCTTCCTATTAGACACCCAAGTAACCACATTAGAAGAACCGCTTTTAACAATGAGAACCTTGGAATAATCCTTTGGAAAAAAAAAAAAAGTGAGTAATTTTAATATTTAATGAGCAACTTCTATTTTTAACATGCATTCTCCACACTGCTTCATTTCTCTCTCATTTAGTGTGGCCTGGTGCAGATCCTGACTCTATGCACTCTGTTAATAAATCTCACCTTTACTTTACAGTAATCATCCTCCTTACAACTCATCCCCATCACTCGCTGTCACACCCTTTCTTCGCAGCCACTGATTATTCATCATCATTTTGATGATGGGAGTCATCACCATTATCATCGTCCAAGAAATAAATAAGGGAAAGCAAGAACACTATTGTATCTAGAGAAACATTTGATGATCCACGGTTGATTTCGCGTAGTACCATGATCCTTGAGATTGCACATGTGGGGCCCATGATTCGGCATTCAAGATCTAAAATACATGGATCTTGGGAGCCACATGATAAATGACCTGGGTGTAAAAATTAGCAGTGAAGGAAATGTTCTAATCTTTCTCTAACAAAGACATTGAAATTGATGGTGGTAGGGTTGGGCTAAACCATGATGGCCAGTTGTGGGCAGCCAGGCCAAATGGTCTCCTTTTCTTTCTCTTTCTCTTTGTTTAATTCAAAAGAATAGATTGAATTTCCTCACCTGGGAAGAAAGGAATCCTTTTATCACCTTATAAATAACTCCTACCATCCCTTCATTCAACCACATTCTCCTCAGTACATTTTTTTTCTCTGTTTCATGTTTGCTGGTGCTAGGAGGTGCGTGTTGGTTCTGAGAGAGCAGAAAAGAAATTCCAGGTACTCTGCCCACTGTTTTAACTTTCACATGTTAAACCATCAATACCCAATAGGCAATAGCTTCATTTTTGTTTTTGATATCTATTACTGCAGTCTGCAGGGTTGAGGTTTGAAATAATTTAATGTTTTTCTCCCTTGGAAATTTGCCCCCTCTCATCTACTTCTTTTTACCATTAACCAACTAAATCATTATTTCCCTTATTCTCTCCCAACCAATTTGATAGAAGCCTTTCCCTACCAATAGATTTAGCATGCATGCTTCTTCTTTAAATGGAATCTTGAAACTTTTGTCCCATTGGAGAGAATCTCAAACAAATATAAAGCTAAAAGACCCTTTAACTATATGGCTAATAAAGCAAGGGCTAGACGATCTCAAAGAAAATCAAAACCCATAAAAATGAAGTCCTTCTCCTTGGGTTGTTCACAAATTTTACTCAAATATGAGTTAATCGCACGAGATTATGATCATAAATGTCATGTGCTTAATCTTATGGTGATACCAACTCTTATTGGAGTGGAGTTTGGGGAGACTGCTTAATGGGAGGGCATTTATTCATAGTAGCATGGATATTACCTTGGCTATTCACCTTTTTATGGCATTGGTGAATGACTATTAATAGTGTGCTCTCAATCATCTATATATGGTATTCTAGGCATCATGGCCGATCAAAAGATTACAAGTAATCAACCGGTGGATTTTAAACTATCCATGCCTATCATAGGCACTGTGGTCCATTAAACGATCACAAGTAACCTATCAATTAATTAATTAATTAATTAATTACGGGTTGATTGATTTACAAGTGATCAATTGACATAAGCGCTACATTGATTAGAGTGAGGTACAACTCCTAGTTTTATACTAAGGAGTAAATAGTTATTTTGGATTAATTATGGCAAGCCCAATACTTTCATATTTTAACTATCCTCAAAGTTTCGAGAAATGTCTTCTAAAGTATTTAGTTATTTTCAAATTTAGTTTTTTTGATATTATTTAGAAAACTCTGAAATAAATAAATATCTATATTTATAAATGATAATCAATAAATGTCACAATATTACCGATGCCCTCTAGAAATAAACACCAGGTCTGCCACTTTTAGTCAACCATTGCTTGCCCTCCCTAGCTGGAAGAAGACCCTAGCTCTGCCACTATAATTAGGGTTCCATTAATGTTAGTAGCAGTTCTATTAAAGTTTTCGAATGATTTGACTTCTAAACAGTGGGCCAAAGATCAAAACCTTTTATAAATGTCACCCCCATATTATGATAAGAAAAATTATTTAATTTGATTTTTAATTATAATCACCTGTTACAATTCTTCTCTAGTGTTTTGTACCAATTATTGAATGTTGTTGTATATAAATAGCAATATAAAGTCACCCCTTTTAGCATTTTCGTGGTTTAATGAAACGACTAGTCTATAACTTTTTGTACCCATTATAATCTAATAATTTTTTGGGGTATAATGTAATAACTTTTTAGTTCTTTCTCTTATTTCTTGCTAAGAGAAACTTATGCTCCCCCACCAAGAAAAGATAAAATCCTTGCTCCATCACTGACTCGAAGTCACGCACTGACACACATTACAGATTATTGGTTACAATGTTAAGAATTTTGTTGCTATAGTAAACTTCCTCTTAGAATACATTATAATGCGACTGTTATGGAGATGTTACAAAAGCTTTTCTAACATTAAAATGAAAGCTTATTCATCATATGGCCATGTAAATAAATAAATATGTAAAAATGTGAGTTTGAATCCTAACATTGTACTATAAATAAATTGCCCTTAAAACTTGAAATATATTCATTTTATTGAATTATCTTATATGTAAAATGGTCATTAATTATTTGTAAAAGAAATAAACAAATATAAAATCAAAATAACACTATTCAAGCCAAAAACCAAAAAAAAAAAAAACTAATATTCAACCTAGCATCTCAGAAAGTTTTCCCTTGCTTGCAGGAACTCTCATCTAGACCTTCCCTTAGGCAACCCTCTCTAAATTGTACCTGCTCCTCCATCTCCCCAGTGATGACCAGCATCGTTGAATGGACTGCAGAGCTCAAGAGCTGAATCGGAAATAATAATCCCAATATCCCAGCTTGGTTTGTAGATTTATTTAATATTTTGAAATTGGATCCTTTTGTTGTCTTTGTTTTATAACAACATACTCATTCTTGGGCGGGTCTTAGCATGCCACATTCTGGACACACTTAGTTCTCATAACCACAAACTAATTGAGTTTGAATTTTATCTGACTCATGTGTGTTTTGTCATTGTTGATTTGGAAATCTCAAGCTTAGTATGATGTTGACAATCCTTAGGAAATCTCAATCTGATTCTATGCTCCTACTGATGTCATGATTTACTGGAAGTATTGCATTATTGGATTTAACATTTCTTGAAGTATGATTAGGACGGTAAAACCTAAATCCATTGAACCTTTCTAAATAATTAATAAAATATTTACTTACATTTTTAGGATCCAATTTCTTTTCTGGTTGGTCATAAAGTATGATTTGATATGGATAGGCCTAAATGTATAAATGTCCTATAGACTGATGTTTCCCACCTTTCCATAACTCGAAAAGAATTTTAGGAACAACTTTATTAGATTATTTGATATGTTGCGATAAAGATTTATGTGAATTTGTACTTACTATATCCTTAACCATATCCATAAGTCTTTTATTTTTGTCGTTCATCAACACTATTCTATTGCGACATTCGGGGGATCTTCTAATGAGCCACAATGCCCTGTGATTCTAGGAATCTAGCAAATGAACTAAGGTTTTGACCCATTTCATCATATCTACCATAATCTTCCACACCCCTATTATATCTTACTACTTTGATTTTTCTATTCAATTGATTTTCTACTTTTGCCTTGCATCTAAAGCATCTCATTTTTCATGTAATATATAGATATAACTGAAATATGAGAAGAAATCAATAAAGGTCATAAATTATTTTTTTACACGAAATACAAGTAAAATGTAATTCTTCACAAATATCAATATGGATATGTTCTGAACATTCGGAGATGGTTTTCTTATTAGATATGGCAGGTTTTCCTTTAATACAATCCGCATAGGCGCAGAAGTAGGTGAAATAAAGATTCCAAGGAATTTCACCTTTCATCAACCTATTTATTCTCTCGTTTGAAATGTGTCATAGTCTTTTATACCACAATATAGATGAATTCTAATTAATGATTCATCTTTTAGTGCCAATGGTCGAACTAATAATTATATTTAGGAATATCAAGTACTATGTAAATATTGGATCTAACTTTAGCTTATTCAAATCATCACACACAATGCCACTTCCAATCAATATATTATTCTTATAAATACTTAAGATTCCATGCCAAAAAAAAAAAAAAAAAAAGCCCAGTGTATAATTTTGACAATGAAATTATATTTCCACTAATGGAAGGGAGTGTAAAAGGTGTTCGTAACGTTAAGATGCAATTTAGTGTCGAAGAACCACACCTGCCTACCCTCTTCCTCATCTCCCCTTTGTCTTGGCTGCAACATCACATAATATAGTTTTTGTTGGGTCTTTTTTCGGGGGAAGGTTGACAACAATGATATCGCCAAAAAGGGAGTTTGGTAAAAAAGTGTATGAACAACTCTACCGTAGTTTTATTACTTTTCTTCATAAATCCATTTAATCAAACTTTGAGTTGACTTTTTCTGTAACAATCTCCAGTTAATAAGTACATTTAAAAAAAGATTTAAAATAACATAATTTCTTATACTTTTCAACCAATCCGCTTTTATTCTATGCTCTACATTTTCCTCATTCTTCCATCCTTGTTAATTGTCAAGCCAATGTATCGGAAAAAGCCTCTCTATGGTATCTCTTGAGCTAAAATAAGAAAAATACATCAAAGATTAAAATAAGAACAAGGATCAAGATAATTGGGGAACTCAAGAAAAAAACCGACAGCATGATAGGAAACATCTGCCGAGCGAAAGATGGAGCACCTGAAGGTTATAACCCAAGGTGAGAGACGACCAAAACAAGGCAAGGACTACATTGGGGACTTCCTAGGCCGGTCAAAAAGAAAGAGAGCAGCAGTTGCCAAAGAGAGAGCGCAAGACAGCAGTAGAGTAACATATTTAAGTGGAAGTGTGCTGGTCACTAGTACACAAACACTAAATTAAAATTCAAGCCATATATATAGAGACAATGCAATCTAGTATGTTTTTGACCACCTTTTTTCTTCGTTTGCTATAGGAAAATGAATATAGGGGTTTCAACTTATTAGTTCTCCTTAAACATGGTTTTCCCAAATTCAAGACTAAAATTTAGATATGTCACAAGAGTCGTTTGACATTCTTTTTAAACCTTTTTATGCATGCCATATCCCTTGAAATTATGGCATTTGGGGGTATAAAAGTTTTTAAAAAAGTATTGACCATGGTCAAGCAATTTTGGGACGTACGTTATCTAAATTTCAGTCTTAAAATTGAAAAATCCGGATTTTTAAGGAAGATTAATATGTCAAAACCCCATGAATATATGTTAGAAGACAGATTCTCTATATTAGCACCTTATTGTATTTTTCCTTTAAGTAGGTCTAGCTAGTTATTATAATTCAAAGCCGGACACGCACATACTCACTAGAAATTGCTATTGGTATTATTCAAAGTTCGAATGACCCGGATATTAGTCGCTTTACATTTTGTCACAATAAATTCACATGATGAATAACCATTATACTTTGAGGACCTAAAACTCTGTACTGAATCATTTAGCCTGATTATTACTCTGCTCACGTGAACCAACCTCTCCACCATTTTGTTCCATGCGGTGGTCATGTGTCTGTATACCCACAGGAGTGTAGAGATTTTGGGACTACATCTTGCCATATTCTCTATATATATGGTAAGCAAGAAATCGGGGATATTCAAATCATACTTACACATATTATACTCATACTACATTGTACACCAAAACTATAGGGCCATGCAAGCAAGGATCTTTAACAGCTGGCCCATAAGCCGGCTTGGTTTTCGTTCTGTTCAACTCCATTACAACTTACATGCAATTCATATATGCACATATATTTCTTTGAAAGAAGAATTACAATATATAGTATCATTTGGATGGTTCTGATGTTGGATATTCTGTTTTTCATGGATGTCTAGCATTGGCAGAAACTATTTTAGGAAGAAGAGAGATACTGAAGCTATACCGAACAAAGAAGAGGGGGGAAAGATAGATGGCTATGGAGCAAGCAGTTGAAATGATGCGTGGTGGTTCATTTGAGCGCATGAGACAGAAGATTTTGAAATGCTTGAGGGATCCCGCGATTGAAGAGTTCTCTGTTCTGGGATGGGAAGGAGTGGGGAGGTCAATGATCACAAGACAAGTGGTTGACGAGTTGTCAAAAAAAGAAGACGACCAAGAAGAAGAAGAAGAGGAAAGTAGTCTTTTCGATCATATCATATGGCTACCAAGCGAGGGTTCTATGCCTATATTATTAGAAACAACAGCCAAAGCCATGGGGATTCATATTCCGGAAGGAAGGGATGAATCTTTTACCTTAGCTAAAATGCTTGTTTCCTCCAGAAATAGGAGGTTCTTGATCATAGCAGATGGGATGGGCTATTCAGATTTTCAATTTAGAAGTTTTCTTCGAAGGATCATGGGATATGCCACCAGCGTGAAGGTTGTTGGAATACCAGGATCCATGGCTGTCTCTCCTGAGATAGGGAGTAAGGAACGCATAGTGGACGAGTGGGCTAGTTTGTCTGATGATGAGGCATGGACCTTGCTCTGCCATGAGATTGCAGATGTCTCTGACGACCCGGACGTGCGAATTTACCTCACCAACGGTGGAGATAGCGCCATGCAATGTCTCTTCTACCTTTTGCTGTTCTCAAATGCCATTGAATCCTCTCAGGCAATCTGGTGGCACTGGAAGTCAGAAGGCTTTATACATCACAACGTGCCTATAGAACGGGAAGAAGCAGTTGCCGCACATTTAGTGACGACGCTTCAATACCGAGGTATGATAGAAGTTCACTCAGATCTCAACCTTTTATTGATTAGTGGATCCATGAGGTCCAAATTAATTCAAATTCTTGATAGAAGAGGAACCTCTTCTTGTTCTTCTCCCTGGAAGGGCATCAAATTGAGAAGCTCCCTGGTGAGATGTGGTTTGCAGCTCCAAAAAGCTCCAAAAGTGGACGAGTGGGAGCAAGACGATTTGGAGAGGGTATCGCTTGACAGTAACGAGATAGAAACTCTTATAGATATAGGCCCTTCTCCAAAGTGCCCTTGCCTATCAACATTGATTCTTTCTCATAATCCCCTGTTGCGTCAGATACCAGAGGACTTCTTTCAGCACATGCAAGGACTACGAGTCGTCGACCTTTCACACACTGGCATCACGTCACTGCCCTCCTCCTTGTCCTCCCTCACCAACATCAGATTACTAGCATTAGAACATTGTCCCTTGGATACACTCCCACTTCCTTTGTTACAAGCTCTCCAAAAACTAGAGGTGCTCCTTCTTGGAGGCTGTTTGCTACCAGGCCTAGAAGTGTTTTCTCTCAATGGGATGCAGAGCCTTCGATATCTCAACATCAATCTAGCCTGTAGTCTCAAACAACTCTCTCTCAAGGGTTGTCACTCTTTTGTATTGCTGAAACCCCCCATTTCTCTAGAGACTCTCGATCTTTCAGGTACCAAAATCAAAGATTTTATTCATTTCGGCTTCTCAAATTTGCCCCATCTAAGGCGTCTAGACCTTGTAGACACAAAAAGCCTTACTACTGTTCCATGGCATCAGATAGATCGACTCCCAAAGGCACTAAATTGGGATCAGTGTGGTCATCTGTGGCCAAGAGAAGAACAACTTGAAACCAAGCATGGATATTGCATCTGTGTAAGTGATGATAAAATATTTCAAACTCTGAGCAAGGATTCCATGTTGTGGAAAAATGACTTGAAGAAATTCAGAATCTCTGTCATCTCATGTGATCATCGTCAGCAGCAACACCCAAAGGACGAAGATAATCCCTTTGAAAGAATCCACTTCATCTACAGAGACATTTATGCAGCCCAAACAAAACACTTCACAAAATTCGTAAGGAGCTATAATAGGAGCTTGGAGATCGGTAGCACAAATGATGTTCCTCTTGGCATTCGCGGAGTTCTCTGCCAGACACAATTCCTCTCACTATTTGACAACAAGTCCATCACTCGACTCTCACAGTTGGGTGTTGAAAACTTGGATAGTCTCATAGAGTGTCGGATCGAGAAATGTCAAACTATGCAATCTTTGCTCGCCATTGGAGGAAGTGGAAGTATCCAAGCATTCAGCAGGCTAGAGAATCTATTGGTCTTCAATCTTACCAACTTGAAATCTCTATGCAATGGAAGTTTTGGTGAAGGAAGCTTCTCATGTCTCAAGTACGTATGTCTGGAGCACTGTCGTAGGCTCTTTAGCCTCTTTTCTTTAAGAGTTCGCTTCGAAAAGCTAGAGATACTCGAGATAAGATTCTGCGATAAGTTGGAGAGGGTGTTTGAAGAAGATGATGTAACAGGGGAAGATGTATTCCCGCGATTGAAGGAGTTGTGTCTCTGGGAGCTGCGGAAGCTCAAGTCCATCTGTAGTGGGGACTTACCCACATTGGAAAAGGTGAGGATTCATGGGTGTCGATTGTTGCACAAGCTTCCTTTACTCTCAGCTAGTAATAACAAGCTAATGAGTATAGTGATTACAGGGGAGAGAGCTTGGCACCAAAATCTTAAATGAGCAGACCTGTAGTGCATCTTATGTTAAAAAAAAAAATAATTAATTCAAATAGCATCCAACGGTCACGTGACTGGGTCTCATTTTGTTTAGTGGGTTGTTGCATAAGTTAGATGGTTGAAAAAAGTCTTGTACAGGTTGTTGTACACGTTATGGTCTGTTGAGTAGTAGTTCTTTTTAAGCTCCTTGAATCAAGTGTACATGGGACACATGTAAGTCTCTCGTGAGTTTAGCAATTCTTTAAATAGGGCCCTGTACTTGTGTTCAAATTGCAATGAATGTGATTGAAGAAATATTAAAATACAAATTCACTTTGAGTGTGAGACTCTTTGTGTTGTGCTCTTGTGCTCATTGTTGTGTCGCCCATAGCCTTGAAATCTCAGCCAGCTCCCAACAAGTTTTGTTATCAGAGCCAAGATCGCTCAAAGCTGGACTCTACCTAGGTGTTGAAACAAGAGTTTGAAGATGGCTACAGTGAATGGTATCGGTAGTTCTGTAAGTGTTTCTCAACAATTAATTCCTATTTTCCAAGGGTGGTAATTATCAATTTTGGAGTATCAAAATGAAAACTCTGTTTCTGTCATATGATTTATGGGATTTGGTTGAGAATGACATGAATGACAATGATGTAGAAAGACTAACTGCAACACAAAAAAATGAGATGAAAGAGAATAAAAGAAAAGATGCATAGGCCCTATTTTACATCCAACAAGCTTTGGATGAAACAGTTTTCCCAAGGATAATGGGAGCTTCACCCTCAAAAGAAGCATGGGACCTGCTTAAAGATGAATATAAAGGGTCAAGTCAAGTTGTAACCTTGAGGTTACAAACTTTGCGTCGTGAATTTGAGACTCTAATGATAAAAAAATTCTGAAGCTATTCAAGAATTTTTTACAAAAGTCACAACCATTGTGAATCAAATTCGATCACTTGGTGAGGACCTAAAAGAGTAAAAAGTTGTTGAAAAAGTTTTAAGAAGTCTCACTTCGAAGTTCGATCATGTAGTTGCTGCAATATAAGAATCCAAAGACTTGACCACTTTGTCAGTAAATCACCTAATGGGTTCTCTCCAAACCCATGAGGTGAGAATGAATAGAGCTGCAGAAAAGCCATTTGAACAAGCCTTACAATCAAAAATTGATTTGAAAAAGGGTTCAAATGAGGGTGCAAGACCTCGTTCATCAGAACACAGGTTAAGTGGGAATGGCCGTGGAAAGAAAAATTTTCGCGGACGAGGGAGAGGAAGAAACATGTACAATGCAAATGAAAGAAATCCCAACAATGGTAATCACGAACTTCCTCAATGTTATTATTGCAAAAAAGAGGGCACATTGAAAAAGACTGGTGGTACAGAAATAAGGACTCAAGTGTACCACAATGTTCAATTTGTAAAAAAATTGGACATGACGAGAAGGATTGTTGGTACAAAAACAAGAATCAAGCAAATTTTCATGAAGAAAAGGAAATTGATGAAACTAGTGAAAATGTGTTTCTCTCATGCTTATCTAGTCCTATTGAAAATGTCTGGTACCTAGATAGTGATTGCAGCAATCATATGACAGGTGAAAAACATATGTTTGTGGAAATGAATGAATCAGTGAGATCTCAAGTTAAGATGGGAGATAACAATCAAGTTCAAGTGAAAGGCAGAAGAGTTGTTTCAGTAAGCACCAAGTCAGGTAACAAACTCATCCACAATGTCATATATGTCCCTGGCTGTCATGACCCGGGCTCGAATTACGGTAACTCCGAGCCGTGAGCCCATACTTACTCCCGTAAATTCCGAATTAACCTAAGTTAAAACGGAATCTACAAGGGATATCAATTTCAATGAACCTGTCAATTACACAATCATTGCGGAAATCTATACTTGACAAAATCAATCTACGATTTACATGTATACAAAATGAAGTCCTTATACATGTATCATATCCAATACAATTAATTACATTCCATGAATGAATGTACAAAATAATGTTTCGAAACATTTATCAAAATATTAGAGTTCCTTTTTCGCACTCCTATGTCCATGTCAAATGGCATTCCGACCATTCCACTCGATTAGACCTCCTGGAGGAACCGGAGCGGTCTCCTCCGCTGGCTCCGCGGGCGCTGTAGGACCGGCATGGGCAATCGGGCCTGTGGTGTCATCAATAACACTAATGAACACAACGGTTCAACAATGTATAAACAAATCTTGCAATAGCACATGTTAGTACATATATTGAATTAATTAAATCCATTCAGTAACAATTACCATTCTAGACAACTCTAGATAATTCCTACAATGACAATGGGTACGTAAGAATTTATCAATAGGCATTTGCTATCATAGCTTTCATTCATTTCATTTACCATCTTCCCTCAAAAGAAGGATTCATCTTCCGAACGGAAGGCATCAATCAATATCCATAGATAAGATCGGAATATGTGGGACTTACTAGTGTCCGGGCCAGGGACGACTAGCATCACCACGGAGCTCCGGAATGCCCCAAAATCCATCTGCTGCAGCAGGATTATTCATTTCATTGTTACCTTTATTAACTGTTCATTCATTATTTCTTCAGTTCAGCTCAGTAACGAGCTTAAGGGATCAATAAGTAGTGCCATATTCAGAATTTGCATCATATCTATTAATTCTATTCAAGTTCACAATCAAATTTCTAAACCAAACGAATGGGTGAAACGCTTGTTATTTTAATGTACGTGTTATTCTTGATGAATATCACTTTTGATAGTAGTTTGTACATTCAAATAACCTAAGCTAACACTCATGTAGGTTTAGACAACCATTTGAAGAATTAGTACTTAATTGTCACTATTCTTTTCTCTTAATTTCCTTAATCTCGATAATCTTAGATTAGGGCATAATTAGTTCCAACACTAATTTATAGACCCCTAATAATCATAGAAACAAATTTGGTTTCCAAAAAATTCATCAATTTCCACTGGACTCAAAATTCATCAATTTCCACTCGAATTATCTCCCAGTTACGAGCCTGTCCGATCGATCGGATGACAGTCCGATCGATCGGCCAGAAAAAGCTCCCAGTTAAATGATAGTCCGATCGATCGGACTGCAGGTCCGATTGATCGGACCTGGACGAGTTGCAGGTCCAGGAGAAACTGATTTTTCTCTCCTTTTTCCTTTCTTCTCTTTTACACATTCAATCACTTCCAATCCTATAAGAAAATGGAACTTCATGTTCCTCTTCCATACATCATTCATTTATCATTTCATTCCATCCAAAAACAAGTTGCCAAATTAAATGGAAAACACATTAACTCCAAATCTATGGAAAACTCAATGAACTTCCAAAATGTTTAACACTAATCACAAACAAGTGTTTATACTTGCCTCTTATGAAGCTTAGTAGCAAAAGCCCTCTTTCCCTAGCTTAGGTTGAGATTAAAATCCTCAAACTTCAAGCCCTAATTCCATGAAAACACAAAGATGTATCTCATAAGCTATCTATGCTAATAACCATGCCTAATCACTCATATAACTTGCAAACTCATTAAAAGTTCCAAGTACTTACTTGTAGTTCAATGAGGGAAACTTTGAGATCTTTCTCAAGCTCCTTCTCTTCAACAATGGGGAAATGACTTAGGGAAGATGATGAAGATGCAACACTCTCCTCCTAACTTCTTGTAATCACTCTTAGCTTCTCCCTTGAGGAATGAGATTGGAAGAGGAAAGGGAGAAAATGAGTCTAGGGTTAGCTTGGAATGGAATGAGCTCTTTTCCCCTCATCTCATTCTACTATAAAGCCCTCTCACACCATAACTCCCTCATGTTAAGCCAAATTACAATTTGAGTCAAATGAAACCTCATTTGATCCATTTGAGGTTAAATGGAATTGCGTCTATTATGAAAGTTAATGTACTACTCGAGATACACACGTTGGTATCAGGGATTTTCGTATTTGACGAAATACGCGAAAACTCGTATTTACGGAAAAATCCTTAGCCTAACATGTTTGAGTCTAAACTCACTTTAACCAATTTAATTTCATTTCATTATGCTTAATGCATCATTTGAGACTAATTTGTCTCCCTTTGGTCATTAACCTTGATTAACCGTTTACTCATACTTAATTAGCATTAATCTTAATTATTTAGCCTTAATCGCGATTAGTTTGGGTCGGGGTGTAACACTGGCATAGCCCAGAATTTAATTAGCTTGGGACAACTGATGGAGATGGGTTATTATGCCATTTTTTATGAAGACCAGTGCATGATTTTTAACAAGAAGAATATGGAGATGTTAATGACTGTGAAAATGACATCAAACAAAATGTTTCCAATCAAATTTTCTGAGCATAGCATCAATGCATTTAATGTTGAAACATGTGATGTTGCATGGCTGTGGCATAAAAGATATGGGCGTCTTAACTTTGGTGGCCTAGATTCGCTGCATAAACAAAATTTGGTTGTTGGTTTACCTATGGTACAAAAAATTGAGGACATATGTGAATCATGTGTATATGGAAAACAACATAGAGTACCTTTTCAACTGGGTAAATCCTTGAGGGCAAATGAGCCATTAATGCTTGTGCATGCCGACATTTGTGGACCCATACAAACACCCTCACTTGGTGAAAGTAGATATTTTCTACTATTTGTGGATGATCTTACTAGGATGAGCTGGGTTTACTTTCTTAAACAAAAATCTGAAGCCTTCTCATTCTTTGTTCAATTTCGGGCTTATGTTGAAAAACAAAGTGGATATGCAATAAAAATATTGCGCACTGATAGGGGTGGTGAATTCACTTCCAAAGAATTTTTCAAGTATTGTAAGGATGCAGGTATTCGCACGGAATTAACAGCAAGTTTTACGCCACAGCAAAATGGTGTAGCAGAGAGGAAAAATCGGAGTATTGTTGAAACTGCAAGAAGTATGCTGAAAGAAAAGGGCCTTCCAAAGATTTTTTGGGCTGAAGCAGTGTCTACTTCGATTTACTTGCTTAATCGTTCCCCCACAAAAGCAGTAAATGAAAAAACTCCTTATGAAGCTTGGTTTGGCAGAAAACCCAATGTAAGCCATTTGAAGGTATTTGAATCTATAGCCTATGCTCATATTCCTTTTTAAAAAAGACGAAAGCTAGATGAAAAGGCATCAAATGCATTTTTATTGGCTATAGAGATGCAACGAAAGGCTATAGGCTTTATAATCCTGAAAATAAGGAGTTAATTATCAGTCGTGATGTCATATTTAATGAAAATGATGCTTGGAAGTGGGAAGCTGATGTGGAAAAGTCGCCTCTTATTATTGAAGAAGAAAAGACATCCTCCTTTGAATTGCCATCTGACACTCCACCAAGCCCGATGGGATCTCCAAGGTCAGAAACACTTCCTAGAAAGGTAAGAAGCCTCCATGACATTTATCAACATTGTGATTTTGCATTATTTGCTTCAGAACCTACTTGTTTTGAAGATGCAGTTCAAAAGAAAGAGTGGAATGATGCAATGAAAGCAGAAATTAATGCAATTGAAAAAAACAAAACATGGAGATTGGTGGACTTGCCTCCGGGAAAGGAAGCCATTGGACTAAAATAGGTTTACAAGTCCAAGTTCAACTCAGATGGGTTTTTACAAAAACATAAAGCCCGTTTGGTTGCGAAAGGGTATGCTCAAGTGCCAGGTATTGATTTCTTTGAAACATTTTCCCCTGTTGCTAGAATTGACACCATTAGAACTGTCATAGCTATTGCTGCACAAAGAGGATGGAAAGCCTCTCAGTTTGATGTCAAGTCAACTTTTCTAAATGGGGAATTACAGGAGGAAGTGTATGTGGAGTAACCACATGGTTTTGAAATTAAAGGGCTGGAAAACAAAGTGTATAAATTGGAAAAAGCATTGTATGGATTGAAACAAGCTCCAAGAGCTTGGTATGGAAAAATTGATAAATACTTTCTTGACAATGGGTTCCAAAGAAGTGAAAGTGAACCAACCCAATGTGAAATCCAAGGATACAGATGAAATTCTGGTTGTGTGTCTTTATGTGGATGACATGATTTTTACTGGCAATTCTCTTCCATTGATAAATGATTTCAAAGAAAAAATGATGTCAAAGTTTGAAATGATTAATTTGGGCCTCCTGCACTATTTTTTGGGAATGGAAATCATTCAAGAACTATATGGTATTTTTCTGTGCCAAGAAAAGTATACAAAAGATTTGTTAAAGCGGTTTCACATGTCAAATTGCAATCCTGTAAGTACACCAATGAATACAAATGAAAGGATTGTGTTAGATGATGGTGCTGAGAAAGCAGATGAAAAAGAATTTCGAAGCATTGTACGTAGGTGGGCCGATTTATCTTACTCATTCAAGGTCTGACATAATATTTGCAGTAAGCTTGATTTCAAGATTCATGCAAAAACCGAGTCGACAGCATATGGGGGCAGCCAAAAGAGTTTTGCGCTACATCCGCAGAACCTTGAGTTTTGGACTAAGGTATCAAAAAGTAAGCAATTGTAAACTTATTTTCTATACCGACAGTAATTGGGCTGGTTGTGCAGATGACAAGAAAAGTATGTCAGGCTATGCACATAGCCTTGAATCCGGAGTTATATCATGGGCAACGAAAAGCAACAAACTATTGCACTTTCTTCATCGGAAGCAGAATACATGACTACTACAAGTGCTACGTGCCAAACGGTATGGCTTCGAAGAATCTTGGCTGATTTGAAGGAAAAGCAAGATGAAGCTACCATCATGTTCTGCGACAACAAGTCTACAATTACGATGACAAAGAATCCAGTTTTTCACGGATGGACCAAGCATATAGAGATTGTCATCATTTCATTCGTGAGCTCGTGGCTAGAAAAGAAATCAAGGTAGGATTTTGCAACACCGAAAGTCAGCTTGCAAACATTTTCACAAAAGCTTTTCCAGTGGCAAGATTTTACGAGTTGCGGTACTTGCTCAGTGTTAAATGCATTTGAATTAAGGGGGAGTGTTAAAAAACAATAATAATTAATTCAAATAGCATCCAACGGTCATGTGACTGGGTCTCATTTTGTTTAGTGGGTTGTTGCATAAGTTAGATGGTTGAAAAAGTCTTGTACATGTTGATGTACACGTTATGGTCTGTTGAGCAGTGGTTCTTTTTAAGGTCCTTGAATCAAGTGTACATGGGACACATGTAAGTCTCTCATGAGTTTAACAATTCTTTAAATAGGGTCCTGTACTTGTGTTCAAATTGCAATGAATGTGATTGAAGAAATATTAAAAAACAAATTCACTTTGAGTGTGAGACTCTCTGTGTTGTGCTCTTGTGCTCATTGTTGTGTCGCCCATAGCCTTGAAATCTCAGCCAGCTCCCAACATCTTCTAACATGTGATACTCAAAACTTTCTTTTGCTTCAAACATTTAGTGACTATTATGTTTTTGAATGGTTTTAGTAATGTCATTATTAAAGAAATTTAAGAAGCACTAAATTTGATTAAAGTAGTCATACCTTTCTCAACAGGAAACCTCTAAATTTATGTAAATAAGCTCCTGGGGTTTTAGGTTTAGTAAATATGCCCTTGCCTTTTCTTTTTAATACCTTCCATGTCCCCAAAATCAATCTTCTTAACAAGAATGGGCAGCCACCATGAAATTTGTGTAGAATTCTTATATAAATGACAACTTTGCCCTTACATCCATTAAATAAAAATGAGTACATTATTATTTACAAAAATATTACTATTTTATCTCAAGGCTCCAATGGTTTCTCTCAATAACTCTCTCAAGTACATGACCAGGGGTGGACCCAAGTTTAAAATCCCCCCCCCCCCCCCCCGACCGCAAATCCTAAAAATTTATATTTATATATATAAAACACCACGCCTCGCAAATTTTAAATTTTTTTTTCTTTTTTACATTTTTCCATTCCCCTGATATTTCTTATACACCTCCTACACATGACGTATAATCATGTATTTTGAAACTTTCATCAATCCAATGGTGGGTCATGTAGGATTGGATACATCATAACCAATTATAAGTACATGTGTTGATTGTCATCTTGATCAAGTTGGATTTAATGAAATGAGCCCTGTATTGATTAAAATAAAAAGAATTTATGTAGGGTTATTCTCTCCCACTAATTGCAATTGTTCATGTTATATGCCTTAAAAAATAAATTGAGTACAAGTTGTTGAAATTATGCATATAAAGATAAAAGAGATGGAAAAAAGTGTCATTTCCATCCAAAAACCTATGGTGGTTGGGAGACTGTTGATTTTGGGGGCACAGAAGGTATTAAAACGAAAAAGCAGGGGCCTATTTGTAAATAATACCACAGGGGCCTATTTACAAATCGTACAAACCTTAGCAGGGTATATACAAAAGGTCAGATTTATACAAGCTAATAATGGAACGTTTATTCTTTTTTAATTTAAAGTAAATTGTATTGATAGAGCAAAAGAAAACATGGACTGAGAGAGTTAACCCACAATTACAGCAAAATAGCAGAGCAACCTGTTAGGTATTTTGTATTTGCAATTTGATGGATGCATTTACACTTTAGCATCATTTGATATTTCACACATGCATTGTTTTTAGAAACATTGAAATCTAGTTTTATACATGCATAGCTTTTAAGATTTGGAAAAGTATTTGTTATATGCATGTTTTGGTTTTAAACTTGGGTGCATTAGTTTTGAAACCCAAACTCTTTTGAAAACCTATATCCTTGTGCATTATATTTGGAAAATCATCTTGAGTTTGTAGGTTTGAGCCTTGCATACATTCTTCACAAAAAGAATCATTTTTGTATGCATTTTCATTTGAAAAGAGTTTTATCAAATCAAGCTAGCCTTTGGTTTTAAATCTTTGAATCATTTTAGGCTTTGTGTGTTTCATGTTTTTAAATGTTTTAAAACATGTTTTTAAGCTTGGTTTAGTGACCCACAAAATTCCACAAAGAAAATCTTCAAAATGTAAAAGTTGAAATTTTTGGGGGTGTCCCGGCAGTGTCGCCGGTCGACCGAGACCTGGGTCTCGGTCGACCGAGAACACTGCAGGGCAAATGGACAGTTTTTGAACTGAAGCCCCAACGGTCAGAAATCTGACCGTTGTGCCTTCTCGGTCGACCGAGACCCCTTTGCCGGTCGACCGAGAACTAGCCGTTGGCAACTTTTTGGCTATAAAGTCCATTCATTTCCAACCTTTTTCAATGCTTGAACTATGAACCTTTGAGAGCATTTTGGAGCCATTGAAAGGGGAAGAAGTTGGAAAGGCTAGGAGGCATTTAGGAGAGCTAAAGCTTGGATTATTAAGTTAAACCACCAAGTAAGCTCTACCTTTATTAATCATAGTTATGTGCTTTGTTTAAACTATTGGTATATGATATTTAGCATAATAACTATGATGTGTTGAATCCATTCTTCTTCTAATCTTTGGTCTAATTAAGATTGGATTCTTCACCTTTGTTTTCAATCCAAGTTGTTAACTTTTTAAATCATGCTTAGACAAAATCTTTGTTTTTCTTTCATAGCATGAGTCTTTTACTTGGTTGAAACATTGCTTGTTGTTTTCATTCATTTAAGCATTAGTAAAATTAATTTGGTTTTGAAAACAACATGCACATGCATCACATGTTCTAAATTAGTCATTTTTATACAACTTGTTAGTTCTTGATTTTTATGTCATAAACAAGTTGAATTTCATACATGTGATTTGCATAAGACTTCAATCAAATCTTTTATGAGCTTTAAACTTTGAATTGCTTTAAGCAATATATTGAGTGAGCCTTCATTTTAAACTTGATTGGAGTCATCACACACACACATCATAATCATACACTTTTGCATACATAGAGTGTTTGTGTGAGTTTGTATTAAACTTTCATATCCGCCTATTTAAGAGGCAATGTCATTGAGCTAAAATTGTAATCTCTTAGAGTGTTGAGTAAACACTTTCTTTGAGAAAT
Source organism: Cinnamomum chago (assembly GCA_038049695.1). Lineage (NCBI taxonomy): Eukaryota > Viridiplantae > Streptophyta > Magnoliopsida > Laurales > Lauraceae > Cinnamomum > Cinnamomum chago. The sequence goes on from CP142457.1 coordinate 2,161,066, forward strand.
CTTGAATTGTGTAAGGTTATTGCTTAGCCTAAGAAAAGCATTTTGTAAAGGTTATTGCTTAGCCTCTAAAAGCACATTGATAGGTTATTGCTTAGCCTTGAAAAGCATCTTGTAAAGGTTGTTGTTGAGCCTTAGAAAAACAACATTGTTAGGGTTATTGCTTAGCCTTTGAAAAAGCATACTTAGTGGAAATCCGGTGGGGTGATTGGTTTCACAAGCCGGTAGTGGATGTAGGCATTGAGGCCGAACCACTATAAACATTGGTGTTGTGGTGCATGCTATGTGGTGATTGTTTTTGTTTAGCTTCCGCATTTTATTTGATTAATCATCACATGTGACTAGTTTGTGTTAAGAATTAAAATTGGTTTAAATTGGTCACAATTGTAGCACACCCTATTCACCCCCCCCTCTAGGGTTAGGATCCTCGTGGACTTTCACAACCAGCAATCAAAACCCCTAAACAGGGGACGACCATACAGCCTAAATGAAGAACCAAAAGAAAAAACCTTCTCAACTAATCAAGTGTTGGATACATAACAAGAGAAAAATTAAAGTAAAACATGAAGGCATTGAACATCTACAAAAGCCGACCGTGAGGTAGTGTCACGATCCGAGGCCGAGATTGGATTACATTTGGGTAAATTCCGAGGCACGACCACACGTATCCCGTGAACTCCGAATTTAACTGAAGTTAAAACGAAATCCAGAAAGGATATACATACTTCACGCGAGTGAGATATTAAAAAAAAATATCAGTCATATACATAACAATGCGGAAGACATATACAAATATGATGTCATATACAAATGTACACATTTACAAATGTACAAAGTTCTTTATACAAAAATATCAATTCTCACTTCTCTAACCATGCCATCCATCTGCATATTTAAAATACAATGCATGATGGAAATTATTTAAAGTTTCTCAAAAACTGTTCCAAAAAGGTTTTCATATCGTGTTCGCACTCATATATCAACATTGAATAATATCTCGACCATTCCACTCCACTAGTCCTCTTAGAGGAATCGAAGCGGTCTCCTCCGCTGGCGCTGCGGCCTCTGCAGGATCGACATTGGTAACTAGGCCTGTAATGCTATCAATAACACTAGTAAATACGACGATTTAGCAATGTATATACCGATCTATGATAGTACATCCTATAACACATACTAAATCCGTTTAAATCTAACATTAGACAATTCTCACATTCAATATCAATTTCTAGACAATTCATACAATGATTTCAATATATGCAATAAGAATCAATTAGGTATCAAACACTATTTGGTAACTCCATTAGTATTTCATTTCATTTCTTCCAAAAGGAAGTATTCATTCAGTTTTCAAATATATATATATATATATATATATATATATATATTGTGGGATCTGACCAATGTCCGAGCCAGAGACAACTGACATTACCACGGAGCTCCAGAACGCCCCTAAATCCATCTACTACAGTAGGAATAATCATTTAACCAATTTTAGCTCTACAACAAGCTTTAACAGGACAACTAAGTAGTGTCAGACTCAATGAGTCAATTCAAATCAAATATAACTCAAGTCAACATTTAATCCTTTTTAGATTTCTATTCAATTTCATAACATTAGAAGAAATAAAGACCAATGCAAATCATAATATAGACTTGAGATTAACAATAATAACAATATGTATGCAACCCAATTTAGAGAGTTAAGACAATTCCCAACTCTACTCATTTTACGTCTTGAACCAATCATTTAGGTGTAACCCTTGGTTATCTAATGTAAGTGTTATTCTTGATGGACATCACATTATTTATAATTTGTACATTATAGTCCCCTTAATTAACACCTATGGAGGTATAATCATTATTTTGTAGCCCTAAAACAATCTTTTAATTCAACAAGCTTTTACACGGAAAATCAGAATTCAAATCTGAAAATTTTCCAATTTCGGCTACCTATTTGGTTAACCGGAAACTGGAAGTCAACTAGCTGAAGACCACTCGGCTACCTATGGTCAGCTTTCCAATAAGCTAACTTTTCTATCAAATTCCACAATTACATTTGGCTAACCCTCAGTTAACCGAACATATTCAGTTAACCTTGGGTCAGTAATCCAGAAACTTCAAATTTCTGACAACTTATTGGTGCAATCGGCCACCGGCTCAGTCACCTATCCGGTTGATCGAAACTCAATACTCGGTTAACCGAAATTCAATTCGGTTACCTTCGGTTACTAATCCAGCAAGCTCACATTTTCACTCAAATCTCATCATTATATTCGGTCACCAGTTCGGTTGCATGTTCGGTCAATTGAACTGTGCCCAGTTCTACAAAGTTTCTGAAAAGAAATTCTGAAATCTGAACTCCAAGAGTTCATACCATACTTCTAGAATCTGTTATCAATAGAAATTACTATACTTGTAGCACTGCATTGCACACATGTATTTGCCTGTAAATATTTCTTTTAAAAAAAATTCAAAATTTTTCAAAAAAAAAAATGCAAACTAAAAAAAGAAAAACAAGAAACTAGATAACAAAGAGATGTTAGTAAAAATAGAAAAACTCAAGTGAGAACAAACCAAGAACAAGGTTAGTAGCAAGTTAATAACAAAAGTAAAATAACAAGGTTAATAGCAAGAACTACGGAGCAATGTTAGATAGATCAAGTGAATAAGTGTGTGAAAATACCAAATGAAAGACAGAAAATGAGTGGATGGAGATAAAAAAAAAATGTGCTAAAGTAGCATAAAATCAAAGGTAGAATTGATGGTGTGAATAGAGAAATGGAGTGTGAGAATTAAAATAAGTAATTAAGTGCGTGAGAATGTGAATAGAATTAAACTAAAGTAAGTACAATAAGCAATACTAATTAATGGATAGATTGAACCATCTAGAATCCACTAAGTGACACTAATCCAACTCTAATGCTCTTCTCTTTTCCTAAAAAAATACTCAAATCTAATGAAAAATCAATGCTTATATATGGAAAATATAACTTCAAAGCTTTAAGATAGAAATTAACAATCTAATAGCCAAGACTTTCTTCCCTTCATAAAAGAAAAGATTCATAATGACTATCTATCAAAAGTAAGCATAAACCAACAAAAGGCATTAAGTCCTAAGCATGATTTATCAAACCTAACCATAGATAGTAAAAAAGAATGCTAAGATAGAAAATAAGCATGGAAAGTTGCACAATGCAATGAAGACAAATCTATTCTAACATGTTAAGTACATAAACAAGGAAATTAAGATAAAGAGCATAAGCCAAAAAAGAATAGCATCAACTTCACTTCATCTAGAAGATCCAATCAAAGGGATTAGCCACCCATTGGAGAAGACAAAGCATTCATTCCAAATCTTCAATTTTTACAAAGCTTTCCTCACTTTCTCTCTACAATTGCTCTCAATTACATGAATAACGTAAGTAAAGAGGAGGAGGCTCTCCTTACTTGTGTATTTAATGCCTAGAGCTCCATTCCTTATATAGAAACATTTGCGTTACTCTCTTTTGGTTTCTTTCCAATGTGGGACTTTACAAGAATAGAAATATGAAAATATGAATGTAATTCCTGCATTAGAAAACAGTTACTAGATTGATGTGCAATTTTGACCCTTGAAACGCCCGAAGTAAGAAAAATATTGTGATATATGATTTGTAGATCTTAGAACAAACTTTCCAATGCTTCCGAGATCACCTTAATCGGACATCTGAGTAAAAAGATATGGTCAAAATATCGACCCAGGTCTTTTATTTTTCTTCTTATTATTGGCCTAACTTTGTCATTTCTTCATCCAATTGCCTTCGACTTATCCTTACTTTCTTTAAATATTGAATCTCAACTTTAATCTTCAAATTAATCTTCAATTAATACCTACAAAGAAAAATTAATATAATTGAGAGTATTTTCGAAGCATGATGGGGAGAAAAATTATGATTTTTATGTTAAAAATAGTGTTTTGAGTTCTTTTATCTTTTAAACTCATAAAATAATGCTATAAAAGTGTAACTTTTGTGAACTCATCAACTTGCCTTTGCTTGAAGTTAATTAGTGAAAATCCCTCTTTGTTAGCTATATTTGAGATGAAAATCTCTGAATCCCAACCTTAATTCGAAATCCTATCACATGAACAATCAAGACAGAATTTCTTGAGTTGTTTGTGCTAAAACCCATTCCAATTCACCTACAGACTTGGAAGTTCTGTAAAAATCAGTAAACACTCACCTTGACACTTGATGAAGAGGGATTTGAAGCTTTCCTTCTAACTCTAAAACCAAGATATGAAGACCGATTGAGGAAAAAAAAAGATGAAGAAGATGAAGTTACCGTAATTCTTCTTCAAAGATCACTTGCAAAGCCTTCCTCCTTGACAATTGATGAAGAAGATGGAAGAAAGAAAGAAAACGAACCTAGGGTTCTTGGGTGCCGATGTCTTGTGCTTGAATAATCGAGTGAATAAAACTTTGGGTTGTTTAAAACCTTATGAATAGAATTTTCCACTTACATCCTCTTTCACAACCTTATTTTCATTTTGAGTCAAATAAAGACTCATTTGATCCATATAGAAATACTTGACTCACTCTCCTCGTCCGCCTTGTTTTCCCATGCTTCACTTGTATCAGGGGCACACCTCTATTGCATTGTCAAATTTATTTCTTCTACTCTTTCCAAGTCCCTCATTAGCTCAAGCGTATCCCAGTCAGTTCCTCAATCAATTGCTCATACTCTGGATCTTGGTCTAACACTGGATATTCTTGCTCCTCCAGCCATCACCTAACACGGTATCTTTTTCTGAAAAAATGCAGTTCAAATTAATTGGACAGAAATAATCTAGTTGATCCTCAAACTATTTTCTTCTTCTATTTCAACTCCGGAACTTGAGGTTGTGGTGGAGGTAGACCAATTTATTTAGTTTTTAATAATGAGATTAATAACGAGAACAATCACATGTAATACCTATAGAGGCCCGGTGGGTGTCCTCAGTTGGTGTCCAGCTTTCATCCTCTCCCTGATCATCAATCGTCTCTTCCCCACCAATTATCTTCTCCGGATTCCACTGGGAGTCATTGGTCAGCATCCTATAGAGATTGTCAAGACAAGCTGGTGCCCACGCGTAAGGTTTAAACTCTTTGAACAGCTCAAGTAGGTAAGTAAGTCCATGGGCACCATAAGTTTACGTAATGATTTGACTGGAGACCAGGAAGAAGAGGTAGGCACATGTTGCACAAATCTCATAGTCCTTGTATTTCTTGTGCTTCTTCTTCTTCTTCAATTCTTCAGCCCTGCAGTTGTCTTAAAGCCACTTAAATTTCACTGTTATGCCCACGTAGTCAATCTTCTTTTGTGGGGTAATCCCGAGGACCGCCTCACACACTGGAGCTACTAACTTCCCTGGGAAAGTTCGTCCAACTAGCATCGGGCCATCTACAGGCAGACCGTATTTGTATGCAACGTATTCTAGAGTAACGGTTGCTTCACCCGATAGAAAGTGACAAGAGTTTGTCTCAAAGCGCTACCTCTCTAAAAGAGCAATTATTAGTACATGATCAATGACCATGTGATCTATATTTGCAAGATATCGGAGGTCCGTCCGCCTCACGTATTCCTTTTGTTGCTTTATAAGTGACCATATCTTCTTGTCCAGATTTGTAGGTATGCACCTAAGCTGACCAAACTCCAAGCATTACAATAAATGCATATGGTGGTTAGCATGTACAAACCTAGGAAAACCATAGCATAGTTTTTTGATATTGTCAATTAAGGAAGTATTGCCTTATGGGATACAGTATACGTCTCCTTGGCGGATTCCTTCCGGTACATGAAACTGTTGGTTGTATAGGAGAGTCTTCGGAGCTTCGGGGGCCAGTTCTTCATTCGGCTGCAAAGGAAATATGAATTTAGGCAGCATGGAAAATGGAAAGTTGCATATGATTTTAGAACAAAGTTTCAAACACATAATTATAAAAAATAGAAAGTTTTCTTTCCTTATGAAGTAATGGACCATTATTTTGAGCATGTACATTTTTACTCATGTTAGAATCTCACGTTGGATTACTCTTTATGGTTCATAATTTTTTTTTCGGCTAAAATGGTATGAATTTGCAAAAAACAATCAAACTTTTGTCATGATAAATGGAAAATATCAAATATAGATTATTCCTTTATATGAGAACTGATCGAGAATTTAAAATGCCTTGGACGACCTCATTTATATGTGTGTATGATGGAAATTATTTTGGACGTAAGACAATGTGAAATTGTTTGTGTGACCCATGTAGGAACATGAGATAGATGATGGAAAGTCATAATGAAACCAAGGGATGTGTAAAATATCAACTTCCTCCATAAGCTAAGGTCCTTAAGAAGCTTTATATGTCATTCCAACAGTGAGTACCTTGGGTCCCAGCCCCCTTGGCAAAAACAAACACATGCAAACAGTGAGTACCTATTGGTTAAGTGACAAATTTTGGCCTTTAACAATTCAAGAGTGGATAGTTTGTGGATTGGTGGTGGGAGCGGAGAAGAGAGGTAAATTCGTTATAGATAAGCCAGTAGGGTATAAATGGACCAGACGACACTTACAAACCATGCAATTTTTTCCCATTACACTAGCATTGTAGTAGATAATCACATTACACTAAGTAGGATCAGAGAGACCTCACATTACACTAGCATTGTAGTAAATAATCAACATTTTCTTCCTCTTCCTTTATTTTCAATTTTTTTTGTTACCTTCTCATTTTGTCCGGAAGTTTTTTCAGTTTGCTTGGTCTTGTTGTTAGTGTTAATATTGTATATTACTAGTGCCATTAGCATACTAGCTGTTCTTAAACTTAGAGTTTCACTTATTATCAAGTAATTATTGTGAATATACATAATTAGTCTCATGTGAGTAGTAGTTTTATCCCATCAGGATGTGTGGCATCTTTTATTAGAAATTACAATTTAGCGATCATTCCATATGTGTGGGGCATTTCCGTAATACTGAGATCGTCCTAGTTTCGGTAAGAGTACCAGCTAGGCATATCCTGGTCTCGGCTTCATGCATATCTGCAATAGTGCCAGAATGCTTCCAGACCTAGGTCACACCTAACCTCGGCATTATCTTCAGTTTGGTTCGGTTAACCGAGACAGGCACTGACTCCTAGTCAGTAGTGATTGTACTCCCATAGAGACTCAACTGCGTTATAGAACGTGTTGAATGATGGTGACATGCCTCGGATCAAGATAAGAAATTATCATTACCCGGCGGCTACATCTACATCAAGGTAAGGTCCGATGGGACTCTGCCTCTAAAGTCAACCAGGGTAAGTTCCAATGGGACTCTACTCGATGTCAGGGTAAGGTCTGATAGGACCCTATCTCCCAAAGTCAACTCTTGGCATATATATATATATATATATATATATATATATATATATATATATATATAAGGTGCAACTCCAGAGAAGGTACGCTCATGCAACCCTTACACAACATTTTACACCCATACTTTAAACTCTTTCTTCTTCGTCACTCACCCATCCCTTGTCTAGTTGCTGAACTAACTAAGGCTTCGGAGTGCTTTTGGCTGACAGCAGCCAGGGTCTCTGACCTTTGCTTCTCCTTCCTTTTTAGATCTCAGGCATTCAATCTTCCCCAAGAAACTTCAGAGAAATCCTAATCCATCATTTCAAGCCCGTATTAATTTTGGCACTTACACCATATACATATGTGGGAGACATGGGATAGGATTTCTATATCTTGCAGTAAATTTTCTTTTCGGAGAATTCGATCTAGCCATGTAATTAGTAGAATTCTTACAATATCAAACTAGCCAATAAATCTTATGTGTCGTCTACTAATCTCAATCAAATGACTCAATATCTGGTACAACTGTGTGTTGCAGTCACGGAGACATTTTCCATTTTGCTCGGCATCTGGAGATTTCCCATTGGCATCTGTTCTTAAATTTAAAGTTGTCGACTATTATGCAACTAACCACTGCAATCAACTGACTCAATATCTGGAAATACTGAACACTTGAAAAATCATGAAAACACATGTTTACTAAGCAAACATCCCCGAGAGAACACATGGAAACAAATCACAACTAATATCGTAAAATGGAGAAAAAATACACATCGAAACACATTTTGGAACACCGAAACGCCCATCGTCCAGACATATATTTCTCTTTAATAAGCAACGAAATCACCACGTTTCTTTTTTAAAGAAGATGAGCAAGGATCCGTTTGGATAGATGAGGAGGAGAAGAAGAACAAAACATAGCCATCAAACCAAGCCCTAGCAACCTCGATTTCCATTCAAAATATAGGGCACAGAAAAGAAAACAGAAAGAAGGGAAGAAACGCACATCCATGTAAACTACCTTTGAAAGTATGAAGCCAAAACACTTGGGACCAGTTGCGTGGGACCACTAGGGAGGGGGATGTCCACAACGCAGCAAAGAAAGGGAAATGAGGAAAGGAATTGGTCGAAAGTGATGGTCGTTAGAAATTTGTAAAAGGGCCCTGCGCGCATTATATATTCGATGGATGGTCGATAATGACCGTATCGCTAGACAACAAAAAAACCTTATAAAAATGCACCAAGGGGACCTAATCCGTGTCCATGGTCAAACTGGGTCCTGAAGAGTGGGATGTGGTCCTACGGGGATCCGTGTCGTAAATTCCTCAAAAATCTTAATATTGTCTCAGAGACAACCGGCCGTGACTTAAAATCCTAGGATGAATGACTTAGTTCGGGAAAAGTTCTTTTTGCCAAAGCGTGTTGATCAAGTTCCATGAGGGGGGAGTGTTGAGAAGTTGGCTCCACCCAAGGTTTCTTTTTTCATGCCGAATCCTTGGGTGGAGCTGATTTCTCAACACTCCCCCTTCATCCTAAGATTTGAACTCGTGAACTCGTGACTGGTTTGTCTCTAATAATACTATATTTGAGTTTCCTAAGCTAGCCATTCATCCCAAAACTTAGAGGCATTTCTTTGGTAATTAAAAACCCAGAGGCATTAGTAGAGGCACCATAAATATTTTTCTACATATTGTATATATCTACAAAACTATTTGGTGATCCACAATTGATTTTTCATATACTACCTCGTCCATTAGATCGCATTTGGGTGGAGCCGTTGATCTAGCAATCAAGATCATCTATTACAAAAATCTTGGGAGCCAATGATTAATGAACTGTTTATAAAAATTAGTAGCAAATGGAGACGCTGAAATTGATGATCAGTCGGCCCAAAGTATGATGGCCCGTACGTAGTGGGCCAACCAATGGTGTCGGTGACCAAAAGGTGGGACTCAGGTCTCATTAATTTGCCTTTTTACTTTTGTTTTTGGTAAGATATGCCTATTCCTTCTCATTGGAGAATATATGGAGTTTCCTTCCCTAGCAAGAAGGGAATCCCTTTATCACATTATAAATAATGACCAACTTCTACTCTCTTTCACATAGAAATCCATTGGCATTCAACCAACAATCTCCACACTACATTATTTAATTTCTTGCTTGCTGATGCTAAGATGTACTGTGTGTTGGTTCTGATAGAGCACTAAAGAAATTCCAGGTACCTTGCATTCCTCCCAGTCGTTTTGCTTTCATAAGTCAAACCATCTCCACCTAGTACTTTCAAATTTTTTTTTTTTTTGTTATAAGTACTGACAACCCATCTGATACATAAGCTAGAGTAGTCTGTCCCCCTCCTGACAAAATTACATGTTGATGCAATGGTATACGAAAATGGGAAATTATTCTGTGGATTGCTTAGAAGACATCAGTTTTAGAAGAATTTCGATAGCATACAGTAGTCATGCAATTTGTTTTCTTATGTAATTTAAAGGCCAAAATAAATGTGTTAAACAAAATTTTAGGATTTTCACAGGAAAGAAAGTTACATGAAATGTTCTTCAAATTCTGTATTCAGGCCAAGTATTTGTTGTTTTCAGGAATTTGTAACCAGAATCGGAAGTGATTGGATTTCTCACGTTGGTGTCATATATATCATGTATTTAGATCATTTCGAAATCTTCAACTGATAAAGTTGGGTAAATCAACTTCCTGGGAAGTCACTTTGGCATCTGAAATTCTTGTAATCTCAACTTCATGAATCCTACAATCTACTTGGATCATTTTGGGAACCACTTAGGCTAGCATCAAGAGAATACATGACTTTCTCCCAGCAAAAATTCTGAGAATTCCTATAACCAAATAGGCTAAACACATGGCATTGTCTTAAAAGGGGTCATTTGTTTGTAGTCATTACATATATAATGATTCCCATGTGTCGTTATACATCATTAAGTTTGTTTGTGCTCATTTACGCATGTGGTGTGTAAATGAGATAAAGAAATCGTGTGGAAATAGGGCCATTATACACATAAGGAAAGGTGGTAAAGTCATTTACACACCTCTCTTTTATATAGAAGGCGCTAGTACACATTCTTCATGGTGTAATTCTCTCATGGGCCCCATCAAAAACCTTTTTTTTTTTAATTCTTATGGTTCTATATTTGTAATCCAAACCGTTCATTTTTTTTATTCAACTAATAAACCCCAAGACTTAAATATGATTACAATTAAATTTTCATATATTTTGAGTAAGCTTGTGAGAAAGTCCAAACATTTAGATCTAATTTCTGCACTTATGTGGGCCCCCAATTTGTGATCCAAACCAATTAGTATTCTTGTATTAATGGAAAATATCAGGGTCCTTAATACCAAGTCTTAATTCTTCATGGATTTTGTGAAATTTATTAAATAGGTCGAAAAAATTCAAATACAAACGTTGGATATACTCATTATTCATTGGAGAATAGTGATTTTGGCAGCCATGATAAAGTGTGTCATATTTTTACTACTTTCATATGAAACATTTGCATACATACAGTTTATGTAAATATCATTTTCCTATCATCTGTAAAAGGGAAACAACCACCCCTACGACAACTACAAAGATGTACAGATGTAGCTAGTATATATTTCAATTCCATGTTTCTAGAGATGGGTTTTGACAAAAATTTCTATTCAGTTTTTTTTTTGGTAAATAATCATATTCATTAAAAGGGAAGGAAAACTACAAAAGATAGAGGACAATAACATAGAACAACACCAAATTAGTCCCCACATAAGATAAGAAAAGCGCTTTCCCAACCTACATCCAATCTAGCAGAGTAGCTAACTTCTGCAGGCATATGCACCTGCCCATTCAGAATCCTAGGAATATAATCAAATAAAGTCTACAAAAAAATAAAATAAGGAACCCAATACTCTAATGTTCAAAATGACGGGATTTATGTGCCAGGCGCAATCTCCTTTCAAAGCTTGCCATAGTTATTAATTTCCTGTTGTTTCGGCCGAAATGACAGAGAATTTTCTTTTCAGTTAAGTTGTCGAAATGAAATTTCAAGTAAAACTTTCCGTTTTAAATTTTGGCCGATTTCGTTGGAAGTACTGGATTTAGGATGAAATGGTACTTTACATAATTAATTATTTTTTTATTTTTACTTTTAATACGTATATATACTTTCTATTTCTTATATTTCCTCAAAATGTTTTACTAGAATGCATTAAATCCATATTCATTTTTTTATTTTTTATTTTTTATGTTTCTACATATACATATATATATATATATATGTGTATTATGTTTATATTTCCCCGAAATGTAATTTGGAAAACTTTCACCAAAATTACGAATTGGCCAAAATTAGTTTTCATTTTGGAGACTAGACCGAAATGAGGTCTGAAACGATATTGACAACTATGGATCTTCGGCTTCTACTACCTCTTTAGCGTCCATCGAAACATGATCCCTAACAAAAATTTCTATGTTGTTATTTGTGCGTTCTCCTATTTAGGTTTCTTGAAAAAAATTACTATCCAATATCACTCCCAACTTTAGCAATTCCATTGCCATACTTCCAATTTTCTTAATGGTAATTGAACTTCCAATGAAGACCACTGTTATAAGCCTATATAATAACGTATTGTTAGGAAAAATAATAATATGGTGTGGTTTTTATGGTTTCAACCGATCCAATGTGTTAAAAAAGGCCGGAGGATCCCATGCACCCCCCAAATTTTAGGATCATCCCTCAATTTTTAATGTGAAGAAAGATTCTCAAAAACAGCCTTTTATTTGTATATTTACTATAAATATTGGCCTTTTAGCTGTAATTTTTTTTCCGCTTTTGTCTTTTTCTTTTTTTTTTATTGGAAAAGTTTTTGATATTAAGGATGGGAAATCAACATGGAATCAATGGACGTTAGTTTTACTGGCGAAATTGTTTTTCGCCACTAACACCGCCCCAAAGCTTACACATTGGGTCTTGAGTAGAGCCGACAAAATCTGACCTGACCAATCAACCCAATCTGGCTTCAACCGTGTATAACCCGCCCGCCCAACCGCATAGTAGGCTGGCCGTCATGGATCAGGTCTTCCTGACCATATTTAAACAGTCCCGGTTAGGGTCAACCAACTTGTCCCACTCAACCCACATTGATTTTGTCTTTATTCTGTACTTGTATAAACCTGCTTGTATTATTATTATTTTCTTTTCTTGCAACTAAAATTTGTCACTCAATTCTATGAAGTATCTTGACATGATGTTTTTCTTTTTTTTTTTAAATTAAAAATTTATTTTATTGGGATTTTTACCAAATAATTAAGGTTATAGTGCAATTAATAGATTTTATGAAAAAATAATAACAAAATCACCATTAGTTGTTCGTACCTTTTTTTAATATAAAATTACCCAAAATGACGATATCATCAATTGTCCGTATTTAAACCCACAAATTTTCATATTCTTCATCATAAAACACTCTCTTTTATTATTTAGAGGAGCATACGTGGTTGCATTGTTGTTGAAAGTTGTAGACTTCTGGTGTTTCCGTGAATTTTAAGTTACCACACGATTCAAAAAAAGTTGCAGACTTTTGGTGTCTCTGTACATTCTAGGTTACAACAACATCCAAAAAAAAAAAAAAAAATAGGATACAATTGCGTAAGGACAATTTGACGATCTTAGAGATCTTCTGTGGTTATCTTTGAAATTTGAGAGCACTGTGTCCTGATCTTTTTCCCCTTGTAAAATCACTGAATTATCAGAGCCATGAAGCAGGATTCACCCAATATTCTCCCTAGCATTAGCCCCTTCTCAAAATCTAACCCATCCATTTTACGTTCAGTGGCAGTAATAGCTGTATGTGTTTTCTTTGCTTCATGGTTTTTCATTTCCAGTCTCTCTGGTTCATTAGTTTAGAGCTATCCTTTTGACACCGAGGTTTCGAGAAAATCTAAGGTAGCGTTTCTTAATCCTAATCAGACAGTAAGTTTGCTTCATCCCAATAGTTCATTGAAAAATGTTGAGGAAGACTCAAGCACTAAAGGGAACTCATCTGGGTCTCTGGGAACAATAGCTTTACCATTGCTTCCTCAATCCTCTTTTGATACAATACAAGAAGTCTTCAATGACTCCAGTAATGTTGACTCAGGAGTTCACGATGATAATATGGTGCCTTCAACTTCCACAATCACAACTTCAATTATTTCTTCTTCCAACGCCCCTGCGAAGATCAACCAGTATAAGTCTTAAATAATTTTTTGATTATTCTTTTAAGAGATCATTCTCTATTTCAAGAAGAAGAAGAAAATTTATGAGTTTAAATACAGGTAGTTGACGATATCCAACTAAATTGACGATATTGTCAACTTGGGTAATTTCGTAGTACGAACAGCTAAATGGTGGTTTTGTTATTATTCTTCATAAAATCGATTAATTACACTATAAGCTTAATTATTTGATAAAAAAATCCTATTTTATTTTTATTATTTTTTCTATTTTATTTCTATTGTCATTCTTGAAGAAATATATCATATACTTCAGGTATAAAAATAACTCATGTCTCTCTCACACCCCTTTTGTTAGATTACTTGAGAACACTTTTGTATCCTCTTCTCTCTTTGAATATGGTGTATGGATATGAGAAAAATACGATAGACATGACATAAATAAGAAAAGAGCTACAATTGAATTGAATTCTTTTAATGCATGGGCTACAACAAGATAAATGTGTAGGAAATCGTATGGCCCGCATGCCACCCACTTTAGTTCAAGCAAAGCTAGCGTAGGCTAACAAAGATTACAATCCGACTTAGAGCAGTAACACTTGATCCATCCCCACATTTAAGGGACCTCTCTACACAAGGATAAGGAAAGCTTAGGGTTGGAGTATTCTCCAGTCGCTTATATTATATGCATTTCTTTATACTCCCTTTGAATAGGTAGCATTTCTTTATAAACAAGCCTCCCATTTTTAGTTCCTACTTTCTTTGCCTTTTGTACTTTGTACCTTCTTTCTTTTGAACGAAATCTTTCGTTACCGTTCAAAAAAAAAAAAGTTTTTTGTGTCATTTCCGTGTTCACGCATGTGAAGCCACACAAGTGAAGCACACATGGAAGTAGGAACTAAAAACGCTTGGGTGTTAAAACTTAGAATAAGTAGGACACACATGCCTACTCCCTGAATTGGCATTCATCTTATTTCAACATGATTCCTTACTCGGTACATGATTTGTTTGCTTAGTAGGCACTTTCAAATAGTCACAATAGATTGAAATGATTATAACTATGAAACCTTGATTACCTAAAATTAAGGGTTAGGTTCATTTGCCCGCCCTATTACTTTACTCATCAGTAATCCACAAGCAAAAATTTCCAAATTGTTTTTCATGTGAATGTTATGCAACTATGTGGGCCCAACAAGAGGTAAGTTCACTGGTTACCGCGACTGTGAAAAAGTTGGGGAAGAAAAATTGATTTGTCTTAGAATGTATGTAAGTGTATATACCAATATACCAATGTATCTGTTAGTATTTTTATTGGCTAATTCATGGGTTGGACAAAACTCTGGGTCCATTGAGTTGTATTTTCTAATTTATTTTAGAATGGACTGTGGTTGTGTCGCCGGAAGAGCTGAAGTGAAGAATAAAAGAAAAAAAAGAAGACCGGGCGAAATTCCCCAGGCCCGATCGATCGGAGCCTCAGACCGATCGATCGGTCAGAAAAAGGCCTCAGTTAAATGTCAGGCCGATCGATCGGACCTGCAGGGGCGATCGATCGGATAGAGGCGCAGAGTTCGGGAATGTCTCCTATTTTGATACGAAGTTGTTTCCTTTTGAGATATTATTTCCCAGTTTGAGTCCTACTTGTGCACTAAGTCTTAGGCACGAATTTTGGGCTATTTTTAGGGTGTTTCTCTCAACCCTAGACAACATACACAACTCTCAATGATCTGAGTAAGAGATATCTTAGAGAGAGTTATTCTCTAGAGCCATTGAGAGATCATTCTGAAGGGCTGCTCTAGAAGGTTGTTGCTTCTACTTTTCTTGTAGAAGATTGATCATCTTGGTTGACAAGGTGCGAGGAGATCAAGTAAGGAGAACGGGGCGCGGTGGATGTCGTGTCAGTGGATTCTTTGCAAGAATAACTACAGTCCTTGGGTCGAGGTACAGACTTAGGAAAAGGAGCTTGTGAGTATATCTTGTAACTGTTCGTGAACTCTTGATTTCTGGTTCGTGGTTTTTCTCCCTGGATAGGGTTTCCACGTTAATTATTTTGTCTGCCTTCTTGTGGTGTGTGATTGGTAGATAGTTAGTTCTATATTGTCTGATTGATTTATTTCCGCTGCATTGATTGGTTAAATCAGAACTAGTACTCCATTCTGGTAGCCCCATATAGAATTTTCAATTGGTATCAGAGAGGGTTGCACTATTTTATTGTGCTGATCCATATTTTGCTAGAATGGATACCTATCGTGAAGGCACTTCAACCAATAAGCCTCCTTTGCTGGATGGTTCTAATTATGCTTATTGGAAAGCAAGAATGGTTGCTTTTGTAAAAGCCATAGATCTGAAAGTATGGAAATCTATTGAAAAAGGCTATTCCTTGCCCACTGTCACTACTGATGGGATAACCAGTTTTAAATCTGAAGAACAGTGGACAAAGGATGAAGAATTGGCAGCCACTTGCAACTCTAGGGCTTTGAATGCTATTTATAATGGAGTTAGCATATCTGAGTTTCGTAGAATTTCTACATGCACTACTGCAAAAGAAGCTTGGGATATTCTGCAGACTGTGCATGAAGGAACTGACACTGTCAAACAGTCGAAACTTCAGAAATTGTATACAGCCTTTGAAACCATAAAGATGGAGGATGATGAAACTTTTGATGAGTTTAATTCAAAGCTGAATACAATTGTGAATGATACCTTTACTTTGGGAGAGCCAATTCCTGAAAATAGAATTGTGAAAAAGATTTTGCGGTCTCTTCCAGAAAGGTTTGATGCAAAGGTTGTGGCCATAGAAGAGAATAAAAATCTGAATATTCTCAAAGGTGAGGAATTAGTTCGCAACCTTCAGACTTTTGAAGCAAACCTAAGAACTAATGGAAAATCAAAACCCAAAGGTATTGCTTTGAAAGCCTCCAAAGAATCATACAAGAAAATTGCTAGTGATTCTGATTCTGATTCTAAGGAGATTGATCCCCAAGTTGCTGTTGAGTTTATGAAACAATTTCAAGCTTTCATGAAGGGGAAGAAAAGTAATTTTAAGATCCCTAAAAATTTTGTAAAGAAGAAAACTTCTAAAGGGATTCAATGTTTTGAGTGTCATGGTTATGGACACATTGCTAGTAACTGTGCTAACAAAAATCCAAGAAAGAAGGATTTCAATCTGACTTGGGATGATGATACTTCTGAGGAAGATGATAAAAAATCTGAGTCTGAGAAGCCTGATGCTAGCAAAGAAAAATTCATGGCAACATCAGTTTCTGCTACTCCACTTGTTTCTGATGAAGGGACTGATCAAGATGTTAGTGAGTCAGAGACAGAACATGATTGGCAAGCTGAATATCATATATTGTTTGCAAAGACCATGAAGATGCTCAAGATGAATGAAAAAGTGACTACAAGCTGGAAAGAATCTGAAGAGTAGAATACTTCTTTAAAAGCTGAATTGTCTGAAGCTCTTACAAAAGTGAGTCACTTAGAGGCTGAAAATAACAAATTGGCAGATATGTTGACTGCTGAAGCACAGAAGTGTGTCTTGCTTAAACATGATATGGAGACCTTGAAAGCTGAAAATACCGACTTGCAAGGAAGACTCAAGATTGTTCTTTCTGAGTTGGATACAAGCAAGGCTTCACTAAACAGGATGAATGCTGGGTCTAAAAAACTTGATGACATCCTGTGCAGTCAAAAGGCAAAGAATAACATGCATGGTATTAGCTACGCTGACGGAGCATCTACATCAAAAGCCAAAGGTAATAATTGTTTTGTTCAAAATTCAGTTGTTACTAATTTTGTTGGTCATGTTACAAATACAGATGCCAAAAAGAAGAATGTGCCACGTCCTGAACGTATACCCACTTGTCATCACTGTGGAATTAAAGGACACATTCGACCCCATTGCAATAAACTGCAAAAGTCTCCAAACCAAAAGCAATAGAAAAAGCAGAAGGAAGCGTCACCTATGAAAACCAAAGCTGTCTGGGTCAAGAAAGAAGACATTCCATCTGTATTGGTACACACTATGCTGAACTATCTGAAAATGCAAGTGTGTGTGCCAAAGCCTCATCACCCCTGATCTACAAGATCAAGCCCCCATCCCAATGCTGATACGAAGTTCATCTTGAGGGGGAGTTTATTTAGGAGGAGCTGCAGAATCCAGATTGACAGAAGCTGTTTTGAAGAAAATTGTTTGTCAATTGTGGACAAAAAGCGGGAGAATACTAAAGCCAGGGGGAGAAACAAGCAAAGATCTACAAATGCTGATTTTTTCTGGTTTGAAAATTCAATGTATTTTGGGTTTTTCTCTTGGGTAGATCATTTGTATTGTTTTAGGGAGTTTTGCCCATGAATTGCCAAAGGGGGAGATTGTTAGTATTTTTATTGGCTAATTCATGGGTTGGACAAAACTCTGGGTCCATTGAGTTGTATTTTCTAATTTATTTTAGAATGGACTGTGGTTGTATCGCCGGAAGAGCTGAAGTGAAGAATAGAAGAAAAAAAAGAAGATCGGGCGAAATTCCCCAGGCCCGATCGATCGGAGCCTCAGACCGATCGATCGGTCAGAAAAAGGCCCCAGTTAAATGTCAGGCCGATCGATCGGACCTGCAAGGGCGATCGATCGGACAGAGGCACAGAGTTCGGGAATGTCTCCTATTTTGATACGAAGTTGTTTCCTTTTGAGATATTGTTTCCCAGTTTGAGTCCTACTTGTGCACTAAGTCTTATGTACGAATTTTGGTCTATTTATAGGGTGTTTCTCTCAACCCTAGACAACATACACAACTCTCATTGATCTGAGTCAGAGATATCTTAGAGAGAGTTATTCTCTAGAGCCATTGAGAGATCATTTTGAAGGGCTGCTCTAGAAGGTTGTTGCTTCTACTTTTCTTGTAGAAGATTGATCATCTTGGTTGACAAGGTGCGAGGAGATCAAGTAAGGAGAACGGGGCGCGGTGGATGTCGTGTCAGTGGATTCTTTGCAAGAATAACTACAGTCCTTGGGTCTAGGTACAGACTTAGGAAAAGGAGCTTGTGAGTATATCTTGTAACTGTTCGTGAACTCTTGATTTCTGGTTCGTGGTTTTTCTCCCTGGATAGGGTTTCCACGTTAAATATTGTGTCTGCCTTCTTGTGGTGTGTGATTGGTAGATAGTTAGTTCTATATTGTCTGATTGATTTATTTCCGCTGCATTGATTGGTTAAATCAGAAATAGTAATCCATTCTGGTAGCCCCATATAGAATTTTCAGTATCGATATGTCTTTGAGCGTCTATGTTATTTTTATTTTTAATACTATTTTCTAAACTTTGCATATTAATTATGATATGTATTCATTTCTCCAATCTTGCTTTTATATAAGAACTTTTTTTTTTTTAATAAAAACGGCAGTACTAAACGTCTACTATTTATACGTATGCCAAACGTTATTTAAAAAAAAAAAAAACATAATTCACAAATCACAATGGTATCATTTGGTTAGTTCTGATGTTATATATTCTACTTTTCATGTTTGTCCAGCATAGACCGAAATTAATTTAGGAAGAGATGGCTATGGAGCAAGCTGCTGTGGAGCAAGGTCTATGTTTGTCTAGCATAGACCGAAATTAATTTAGGAAGAAAGAGGTTAAAGAAGAAGAAGAGATGGTTATGGAGCAAGCTGCTGTGGCAATGGGTGGTGGTTCATTTGAGCGCATGAGACAAAAGATTTGGAAATGCCTGAGGGATCCCGAGATTAAATGCTTCTGTGTTGAGGGATGGGAGGGAGTGGGGCGGTTTATGATCACAAAGCAAGTGGTTGATGAGTTGTCAAAATTCCAGCAACAAGAAGGCACCGACGATGAAACTGAAAGCATTCGTCTCTTCGATCAGATCATTTGGTTAGAAGGTCTCTCTTTATCTGCGGATACAATGACGGAAATAATAGCAAAAGCCTTGGGGATTGACATGCCAAAAAGGAAGCATTTTGTTCTTTCAGAATTTGAAATATCTATTGCCTCCCAAAATCGGAAGTTGTTGATCATAGGGAATGGGTTGAAAACAGCACAACAGGGAAATTTTGCAAGTCAGCTAGAAAAACTCATGCCAAATGCCAGCATAAAGTGTATTGTGATAGCAACATCCGTGAACGTCTCTAGTGATACGGGGATTGAGGTAAGAATAGTGGAGGAGTTGGGGGATTTGTCTGATGATGAGGCATGGGCCTTGCTCTGCCATGAGGTTGCAGATGTCGTTAATGACCCAGACCTGCGAATTTACCTCACCAACGGTGGAGACAGCGCCATGCAATGTCTCTGCTGCTGTTTGTTGTCCTCAGATCCAATTCATGTACCTCGTTTATGGTCGTATTGTGTTTCAGAAGGCTACTTTAAATTCCGGCAGAGTGAGGGTATCGAGCAGAGTCTCCGTGTTTTTTGGGCTCTGCTACAAAAGTTTGTAGGAAAAGGTATGATACAAAATCTGGAAAATTACTCTGCAACTGTCAGTCTATCCATGAGGGCCAAGTTAATTCAAATCCTTGATCCCCAAGGTTCTTATTCTTGTAATTTTTCATCATGGGAAGGCATGAACTTGAGAAAATTTATAGTGAGATGTGGTTTGGAACTTGAAGAGGCTCCAAAGTTGGACGAGTGGGAGCAAGACCGAGTGGAGACGATATCGCTTGACAATAACAACATAAAGGAGCTGGGCCCTTCTCCAAAATGCCCATGCCTATCGACATTGCTGATTTCTCGTAATCTCCTATTGCTTCAGATACCAGAAGACTTCTTTCAGCACATGCAAGGACTACGACGACTCGATCCGTCAGGCACTGGCATCACATCACTACCTTCCTCCCTATCCTCCCTCACCAACCTCAGATTTCTAGGATTAGAGAGCTGCCCTGGCTTAGATACACTCCCACTTCCTTTATTACATGCTCTCCGGAAACTAGAAGTGCTCCTTCTTCGCCTCTCACCACTCCCCAGCCTAAAGACGTTGTCCCTCCATATGAATCCAAATCTTTACTTGTTGGAGAAAAGTCATGCCTTTAATCTTACTCAACTCTCGTTCAGAGGTTGTCACTCTTTGGAGAAGTTGGTCCCGCCTACAAATCTAGAGATGCTCGATCTTTCAAGTACCAAAATCAGAGATTTTGCTGACTTCAATTTCTCATCCTTGACCCGGCTTACACGTCTAGACCTTCTAGACACAAAACACCTAACAATTGTTCCATGGCATAAGATATATCGACTCCCGCAGACACTGAATTGGGATCAATGCAGCCATCAGTCCCCAACAGCAGAGCAGCTTCAAACCAACCGGGGATATTGTATCACTGTTTGTGATGATACGGTATTTGAAACTTTCAGCAAAGACTCCAACTTGTGGGAAGGATACTTGAAGAAATTCAGATTCTCTATCGTCTCTTGTGATCATCATCCACATCAACAACATAAAGATCATCCTTTTGAAGGAGCCCATTTCATCTACAGAAGAATTTACTTGGCCAAAACAAAGCACTTCACAGAATTCAAGAGAAGCCATGACAGGATTTTGGAGATCGGCAGTGTGAATAATGTTCCATATGGCATTCGCGGAGTTCTCTTCAACACAGTATTTCTTTCAGTTTCCGAGAACAATTCCATCATTCGACTATCGCAGTTAGGAGCTGAAAATATGAATAATCTCATAGAATGTCGGATCGAGAAATGTCGAAAAATGCAGTCTTTGCTCTCCACTGGAAAAAGAAGTACCAGCACCCAAGCATTTATCAGGCTAGAGAATCTTTTTGTCTTTGATGTTACCAACCTGAAATTTCTATGCAGGGGAACATTTAGTGAAGAAAGCTTTGCTTGTCTAAGATGGATATACTTGGAGCACTGTCCAAGGCTCTTTAGCCTCTTCTCTTCAAGTGTCCGCTTGAACAAGCTGGAAATGCTCGAGATAAGATTCTGTGGTAAGTTGGAGAGGTTGTTCGAAGAAGACGATGTGTCAGGCAAGGACGCATTCCCACAATTGAAGGAGCTCTGTCTCTGGGAGCTTGGAAAGCTCAAGAGTATCTGCAGTGGGGACTTACCTGCATTGGAGAAGATGAAGATTCATGGGTGTCGACTGCTGCAAAAGCTTCCTCTTCTGATTGGCACTGATTGCAAGCTAAAAGATGTAGTGATTGGAGGAGAGAAAGAATGGCAGAGAAATCTCGAATGGAATGACAATCGCATCTTCCAGCGTGTGAAACTCAAAGTTCCTAGAGATTTTAAGTTGTAGTTATTATGTGTGCTTGCATTGTGTTCCTGTGTGTTTTCTTTGTTTGGTGTTCTGCTTTTACAATTGATATCTAGTATGTTGTATCCGGCATTTTGTTTGAGTGTAGTAGTGACTGAAAGTATTTTGGATTGATGCATGTGGATTTAGATTTGTGTCCATTTCTACATGTACAAAGAGTTCTATCTTGCTATAATAGCATACGATTTTCTTATGGATTCCTTTCATCAACTGATCTGGGTTTTTTCAAACCCAACTCCTCTTATTGGGCCTATTTGTGAATAGCTGTAGAACTGCAAAATAAAAGAATTCATCTCCAAATCCATCAGCCATTTGTACTAGTAATTTTTTTTTATTTTTTTTTAAAAAGTTGTGCTGGGGTAAGCTCCAGTGGACCATGGTAATCAATTGGGCCAAATTGATAGAAACATAGGTCTTGCCTTCTATATTGGGGCCAATTCCTTACCTGAACTAGAATCCACATTCAATCATAGACTAGTTATTTGGGGTTCAGGTTGAGCTTGTCATGGCTTTTAAAACTGGATTAGTAAAATGTTGGGTTGTGATCGAGTCCATTCAATGCAACCTACTGGCCAATTCAGCCATACTATTATTGCTTTGATCTCTCAACCCACCCATAACCTGATCTATTAATAATTAGGATAAATTATCGAAAGATCCCGAAGGTGGAATGTATCCAGCCTCTGGTCCACGCAAATTCTGTTTAAGGGCTCTAGTCTCCTCAGCTAGACTATTTGCAGCTAGAGGTCCCTACATCTACACGATCACATATTTCAGGACTAATTTGCCCTTTCAAGGGTACTAACCATTACATTGCCACCCCATAAAATTGGGCCAGTTTTTTTTTTTTTTTGCATGCAGTTGGTCGGTTGATTAGCAGCCATGTCTCACACCTGGTTGCACCGGGTTTGAACCCTGAGCATGCTGCCTATGGATTTAGAAGCTCCTCTTCAACTTGACATACATCATGAGATCTTTATATACAGAGTGCATGCTTTTGTGAAATCAAGAATGATGCGAAAATCCAGAATCAGTTATATATTTACAATATTTTTAATAATTGCAATGTTATTGTGACCTGTGGTAAAATCATAAATTTTCTATAGAATCTCAACATTCTTAAAAAATTACGAAAATTGAAGTTTCTTTTTAAAAATTTATTATTTAAAATATAATTTTCAGCGCAACTTTTTGGATAAAATCCCCCTAAGGTCCCCAAATTCAAACATATCCCTCCATTTTCCCTTAAAAGGATAGTTTCCGGCAAACAAAACTTGCAACTGCCTATATTTCCTACTACTGAGGCCCATTTGTATTCATAAAATTGAATATTTATGAATTCTAAAAAAATGCGCTCTCATCGAATTGACTAAATTAAATTGAAGAAAGAAAGGTCAATACTCACAAATGTTGGTCAGATGATCTCACCTTGGGTGGAAAATAAATAAGCAGCCATCATCCTAGTAAATAAGTCCCGCGAAATCCGAAGTTCCATCTATTTCTCCTTCACCACCTCACCGCGTTAATAATCCTTTCCTGCAACCCATTTTAATAATCCTCATTGATAAACCTAAAGACCCCGTCCAAGCCCAGGCTGATATGGGCCTTGCATAGGTACCCAATGGACCAGGACCTCTGACAGTCCTGGCAGTGTTAATAGGTCCATGAGCTAGTCATGGGCCTTACTTTAGGTCTGAAAATTTAAATATCCGTGGCGGGCCTGGCCTGATATTATTAGCACAATGAGTGCATATATTTTGCAAGTAGGCTAGCTATGGGCTGGACTTTCAGAATATGTCCTGGAGCTGGGCCAGAATATTAGGGCAGATGAAAAATGAACCAGTCTTGGATAAGGAATCCCATGAGTACCCTTACAAATGAAACGGCCCTGTAATACTTTAGTACTGATTCTTTGGTGGAAGGCACAAGAAAGAATCTCCTTTAGGCCTTTTTTTTCTTTATTCTCTCTTGATCTTTTGATTTGTAGGTTTCTGTCTTGGGAAGTAGGGAATGAAGAATCCCTTTGTGAGTACTTGTTAATCTAAGGGAGATTTTCAAAACAGTTGTTAAGTTTTTTCACAAAAGGACAGAAATTTTTGGTTTTTCAAATTATGATTCAAGTGTTTGAAAGTTTTTTAATTATGATTCAAGTTTTCCACGGATCTTTCAATCAAGACATTTGGCTAAATCGGCTAGCTGTGGTGACCTCTCTTCTCTATGTTTTTTTCGAAAAATGAATATAATATCCGTTAATCACATTATTAATCATATCATTAATCAAACTATGGAACCAACTACTATTAAATTAATTTGGAGCATCCCAAACATGACAACAAAAATCTCCTTTGAGAGGCTTCTGTTTTCATATGATTATTTATTCATTCCATGGTATACTTTTGTCTGTGGTCTGTTGAGATGTTCTTTACTTGGACAACATGAATATTCATACAAGGAAACGCTACACACCAAAACCCAACATCTTGTCTTTTTATGTTTTTTTCCTAAGCTTTTCTATTTTACATGGCAAAACTAACAAGGAAAAGAAAAGAGTGTTTCTTCTCCCGGAACCAAGTCATCTTCTTTGTCTAGAAACTACATTCATTGTTAATTATGGTTTAAATAGACCTAATACAAACCTAACACACTTTACTTTGATTGACTTGGAAACTGTGAGAGAGACAAAATAGATGCTTCTATGAGAGTATCTCTCACCTTACTATAAGAGATGGGGTGGGGGCTTTTACATTTAGGTTATTGGCATTGAATATGGATGTAAGGGCCCCCACATTTTCTCTCATAGTAAGGTGAGAGCATCTTAAATCTGCAAGACTTTCTTTTATTAATTATTCCATTCTTCTGACTTCTAATCCTTGTAGTCTTTTACTTCCTAATCCTTCCGGCTTCTATCTTAATAGCAGAATCATGGTCGTTTTCTAAAATTAAAAATTACAACTCAATAGACCTAGAGTCAGAGTTTTGTCCAACCTATGAATCAACCAATATTAAAAAACCTAACATTCCCTACCCATTGCCATTCCTAACAATCATGTCTTAAAGCTTATCTTCATCTAAGCACGTATAATTACTTAAAGTTCATCAATACCAAGCAAAAGCGGGAGTGCCCTTAAGTTCACTATTTTATCAACTTCTTAGAATTTTAATGGAAAATCTTCAATTTAATTATGGCTTTAATCCTTCCCCTGCTCCAACTTTTGAAGCTCAGACTTCCACTGTCATCTTATATTTTGAATTCAGATCCTATACAGGCATCTGTTGTGCATCCAGGTGAACCCCATAAGAAATAGGCCTTCTTTTGGAAGACTCACAAGACAAAGTGCATGCACCATATTGTTTGGTTTCACAAATGAGATCTATTCTCAATGATTCACCATTTAAAAAACTATAGATTAAGCACATTGCATAATCGATATGTTGCTTACAAGAAACTGCATTTATTTAAAAAAAATTATATTTTAGTTTTGAGTAGTGCTAGAGAGACGATCCGATGTGAGGTTGAAATGAAGGAAGGAATCTCATTACAAATTAAGTTTACTTCAATATGAATTGGCCCTACCAAAATCCTTTTATGGTCTGTAAACTTCATCTAAAATTGATAAAACTACACTTTACATTGTAAAATGTTAGAGAACTTTCGAAATAGAGTTATTTGCCTATATTCTAAATTTATAATACACATCTTTCTATGATTACAATCGACCACATCTAATCAAGAATAATTGCACGATTGAGATCCTAAATCCAAGGACCATAGAAGGAATATACACTTGGTCAATGATACACGTGAATAATGTAAAATCTATTGATGGCCTACTTGGACTAGTTTGACTCGTTGGGTTGACCAAACCCATTGGATTCTTTTTGACCTTTGTCTTGGCACCTCCCCTCAATTGATCTATGAGCTTGAGAGCATCAGAGAACTTGAAGACCAACCGCAGAAATCTTGGTGAAGAATGACTCTTGGCAAAAAAAAAAAACCCGCTACCTGGTCTTTAGATGGAAGGAAGGAAATTGTAATAGTGTTATGCCATACGTTATAACGAATAAAATAACAATCAACTTTAATATGTTCTGTTTGTTTGTGAATCTAATAGTTTGGGTCTCCTCAATAGGACAAAGAAATGCCAACTTACCATAAAAACATATCCACAGTGATTCGAACCCTTGGCCACTAGCTCTAATACCGTGTTAAATGTCAGAGAACTTTCAGAATAGAGAAGAGAATTGGAATAATGAATTGTGACTCTTCCTTTTTTGTATTATGAATTTACAATACACATCTTTCTATGATTACAACCGACCACGTCTAATCAAGTTTAACTACATAATTGAGATTCTAAATCTAAGGGCTATAGAAGGAATATACAACTGGGTTGTGTTTGGCAAATTTATTTGATGCCTCTTATTACCTTAAGATTTTTTGAAACAGTTTTTAGACTGTTTTGAAATGCATTAACGGGTGTCTATCTGAAATGGTGTTTAGACATAATTACTTTATTTGAAAAAGTTAAGAAAATGGGGAGAATTCAAATTGATCTAGTTGTCTAAAGCGGAAAGAGGCGTGGAGCAACGGTAGCTGGGATGTCCGAATGGGCAGTCCTTTTTTCTTTCTTTCTTTTTTCTTTTAAATTCTGAGACTCTCAATCATGATCCAAACCTTTGATTGTATTTAGAAGATAAAACAAAGCTATGGTTCCAAAATTCATTTGTTGGATCATCATAGATTTTGAGATATTTGCAGAAAAGTTCCAAACCTTTATATCTAATATTTTGACTTTTGTGGGCCCCAATGCGAGATTTGAATCGGTGATACTCTTTGGAATGATAAACACAACTATGGGGGTTAAATTCTAAGTCTTGATTCCTCATAGGTATCGAGAAATTTAAGAAAAATTGTGCACCATTGATGTACGTACCTTCTGTAGTTGATCGGGTTGTGGATGTATCCACAAGTAGTCTTTTTTTCTCTTTTTCTTTTTTCATTCTAGGAAGTAAATCATGATCCAAACAGTTGAATATGTTCAGATAGTCAAACATGGCTACTTGGCCAAATTCCATTCATTGGATCATTGCATATTTTTAGTTATTTGGGAAAGAATTCAGATACTTATATCTATTTTTTGATGACTATGGGCCCCAAACACAAGATCCGAATCATTAGTTCATTTTTGTTTTTGATATCTATTACTGCAGTCTGCAGGGTTGAGGTTTGAAATAATTTAATGTTTTCCTCCCTTGGAAATTTGCCCCCTCTCATCTACTTCTTTTTTCCATTAACCAACTAAATCATTATTTCCCTTATTTTCTCCCAACCAATTTGATAGAAGCCTTTCCCTACCATTAGATTTAGGCATGCTTCTTCTTTAAATGGAATCTTGAAACTTTTGTCCCATTGGAGAGAATCTCAAACAAATATAAAGCTAAAAGACCCTTTAACTATATGGCTAATAAAGCAAGGGCTAGATGATCTCAAAGAAAATCAAAACCCATAAAAATGAAGTCCTTCTCCTTGGGTTGTTCACAAATTTTACTCAAATATGAGTTAATCGCACGAGAATATGATCATAAATGTCATGTGCTTAATCTTATAGTGATACCAACTCTTATTGGAGTGGAGTTTGGGGAGACTGCTTAATGGGATGGCATTTATTCAGAGTAGCATGGATATTTCCTTGGCTATTCACCTTTTTATGGCATTTGTGAATGACTATTAATAGTGTGCTCTCAACCATCTATGGTATTCTAGGCATCGTGGCCTATCAAAAGATTACAAATAATCAACCGGTGGATTTTAAACAATCCTTGCCTATCATAGGCACTGTGGTCCATTAAACAATCAGAAGTAACCTATCAATTAATTAATTAATTAATTACGGGTTGATTGATCTACGAGTGATCAATTCACATGAGTGCTATTGATTAGGGTGAGGTACAACTCTTAGTTCTAGACTAAGGAGCAAATAGTTATTTTGGATTAATTATGGCGAGCCCAATACTGTCATTTTTTAACTATCCTCAAAGTTTTGATAAATGTCTTCTAAAATATTTAGTTATTTTCAAATTTAGTTTTGTGGATATTATTTAGAAAACTCTGAAATAAATAAATATATATATATTTATAAATGATAATCAATAAATGTAACAATATTACCGATGCCCTCTAGAAATAAATGCCAGGTCTGCCACTTTTAGTCAACCATTGCTTGCCCTCCCTAGCCGGAAGAAGACCCTAGCTCTGCCACTATAATTAAGGTTCCATTAATGTTAGCTAGCAATTCTATTAAAGTTTTAGAATGATTTGACTTCTAAACAGTGGGCCAAATTAAAGATCAAAACTTTTTATAAATGTCACCTCCATATTATGATAAGAAAAATTATTTAATATGATTTTTAATTATAATCACTTGTTACAATTCTTCTCTAATGTTTTGTACGAATTATTGAATGTTGTTGTATATAAATAGCAATATAAAGTCATCCCTTTTAGCATTTTCGTGGTTTAATGTAATGACTAGTCTATAACTTTTTGTACCCATTATAATGTATTAATTTTTTGGGGTATAATGTAATAACTTTTTTAGTTCTTTCTCTTATTTCTTACTAAGAGAAACTTTTGCTCTCCCACCAAGAAAAGATAAAATCCTAGCTCCATCACTCACTCGAAGTCACGCACCGACACACATTACAGATTATTGGTTACAATGTTAAGAATTTTGTTGCTATAGTAAGCTTCCTCTTAGAATACATTAAAATGCAACTGTTATGGAGATGTTACAAAAGCTTTTCTAACATTAAAATGAAAGCTTATTCATCATATGGCCTTGTAAATAAATAAAAATGTAAAAATGTGAGTTTGAATCCTAACATTGTAATATAAATAAATTGCCCTTGAAACTTGAACTATATTCATTTTATTGAATTGTCTTATATGTAAAATGGTCATTAATTATTTGTAAAAGAAATAAACAAATATAAAATCAAAATAACACTATTCAAGCCAAAAACCAAAAAAAAAAAAAACTAATATTCAACCTAGCATCTCAGAAAGTTTTCCCTTGCTTGCAGGAACTCTCATCTAGACCTTCCCTTAGGCAACCCTCTCTAAATTGTACCTGCTCCTCCATCTCCCCAGTGATGACCAGCATCGTTGAATGGACTGCAGAGCTCAAGAGCTGAATCGGAAATAATAATCCCAATATCCCAGCTTGGTTTGTAGATTTATTTAATATTTTGAAATTGGATCCTTTTGTTGTCTTTGTTTTATAACAACATACTCATTCTTGGGCGGGTCTTAGCATGCCACATTCTGGACACACTTAGTTCTCATAACCACAAACTAATTGAGTTTGAATTTTATCTGACTCATGTGTGTTTTGTCATTGTTGATTTGGAAATCTCAAGCTTAGTATGATGTTGACAATCCTTAGGAAATCTCAATCTGATTCTATGCTCCTACTGATGTCATGATTTACTGGAAGTATTGCATTATTGGATTTAACATTTCTTGAAGTATGATTAGGACGGTAAAACCTAAATCCATTGAACCTTTCTAAATAATTAATAAAATATTTACTTACATTTTTAGGATCCAATTTCTTTTCTGGTTGGTCATAAAGTATGATTTGATATGGATAGGCCTAAATGTATAAATGTCCTATAGACTGATGTTTCCCACCTTTCCATAACTCGAAAAGAATTTTAGGAACAACTTTATTAGATTATTTGATATGTTGCGATAAAGATTTATGTGAATTTGTACTTACTATATCCTTAACCATATCCATAAGTCTTTTATTTTTGTCGTTCATCAACACTATTCTATTGCGACATTCGGGGGATCTTCTAATGAGCCACAATGCCCTGTGATTCTAGGAATCTAGCAAATGAACTAAGGTTTTGACCCATTTCATCATATCTGCCATAATCTTCCACACCCCTATTATATCTTACTACTTTGATTTTTCTATTCAATTGATTTTCTACTTTTGCCTTGCATCTAAAGCATCTCATTTTTCATGTAATATATAGATATAACTGAAATATGAGAAGAAATCAATAAAGGTCATAAATTATTTTTTTACACGAAATACAAGTAAAATGTAATTCTTCACAAATATCAATATGGATATGTTCTGAACATTCGGAGATGGTTTTCTTATTAGATATGGCAGGTTTTCCTTTAATACAATCCGCATAGGCGCAGAAGTAGGTGAAATAAAGATTCCAAGGAATTTCACCTTTCATCAACCTATTTATTCTCTCGTTTGAAATGTGTCATAGTCTTTTATACCACAATATAGATGAATTCTAATTAATGATTCATCTTTTAGTGCCAATGGTCGAACTAATAATTATATTTAGGAATATCAAGTACTATGTAAATATTGGATCTAACTTTAGCTTATTCAAATCATCACACACAATGCCACTTCCAATCAATATATTATTCTTATAAATACTTAAGATTCCATGCCAAAAAAAAAAAAAAAAAAAGCCCAGTGTATAATTTTGACAATGAAATTATATTTCCACTAATGGAAGGGAGTGTAAAAGGTGTTCGTAACGTTAAGATGCAATTTAGTGTCGAAGAACCACACCTGCCTACCCTCTTCCTCATCTCCCCTTTGTCTTGGCTGCAACATCACATAATATAGTTTTTGTTGGGTCTTTTTTCGGGGGAAGGTTGACAACAATGATATCGCCAAAAAGGGAGTTTGGTAAAAAAGTGTATGAACAACTCTACCGTAGTTTTATTACTTTTCTTCATAAATCCATTTAATCAAACTTTGAGTTGACTTTTTCTGTAACAATCTCCAGTTAATAAGTACATTTAAAAAAAGATTTAAAATAACATAATTTCTTATACTTTTCAACCAATCCGCTTTTATTCTATGCTCTACATTTTCCTCATTCTTCCATCCTTGTTAATTGTCAAGCCAATGTATCGGAAAAAGCCTCTCTATGGTATCTCTTGAGCTAAAATAAGAAAAATACATCAAAGATTAAAATAAGAACAAGGATCAAGATAATTGGGGAACTCAAGAAAAAAACCGACAGCATGATAGGAAACATCTGCCGAGCGAAAGATGGAGCACCTGAAGGTTATAACCCAAGGTGAGAGACGACCAAAACAAGGCAAGGACTACATTGGGGACTTCCTAGGCCGGTCAAAAAGAAAGAGAGCAGCAGTTGCCAAAGAGAGAGCGCAAGACAGCAGTAGAGTAACATATTTAAGTGGAAGTGTGCTGGTCACTAGTACACAAACACTAAATTAAAATTCAAGCCATATATATAGAGACAATGCAATCTAGTATGTTTTTTACCACCTTTTTTCTTCGTTTGCTATAGGAAAATGAATATAGGGGTTTCAACTTATTAGGTCTCCTTAAACATGGTTTTCCCAAATTCAAGACTAAAATTTAGATATGTCACAAGAGTCGTTTGACATTCTTTTTAAACCTTTTTATGCATGCCATATCCCTTGAAATTATGGCATTTGGGGGTATAAAAGTTTTTAAAAAAGTATTGACCATGGTCAAGCAATTTTGGGACGTACGTTATCTAAATTTCAGTCTTAAAATTGAAAAATCCGGATTTTTAAGGAAGATTAATATGTCAAAACCCCATGAATATATGTTAGAAGACAGATTCTCTATATTAGCACCTTATTGTATTTTTCCTTTAAGTAGGTCTAGCTAGTTATTACAATTCAAAGCCGGACACGCACATACTCACTAGAAATTGCTATTGGTATTATTCAAAGTTCGAATGACCCGGATATTAGTCGCTTTACATTTTGTCACAATAAATTCACATGATGAATAACCATTATACTTTGAGGACCTAAAACTCTGTACTGAATCATTTAGCCTGATTATTACTCTGCTCACGTGAACCAACCTCTCCACCATTTTGTTCCATGCGGTGGTCATGTGTCTGTATACCCACAGGAGTGTAGAGATTTTGGGACTACATCTTGCCATATTCTCTATATATATGGTAAGCAAGAAATCGGGGATATTCAAATCATACTTACACATATTATACTCATACTACATTGTACACCAAAACTATAGGGCCATGCAAGCAAGGATCTTTAACAGCTGGCCCATAAGCCGGCTTGGTTTTCGTTCTGTTCAACTCCATTACAACTTACATGCAATTCATATATGCACATATATTTCTTTGAAAGAAGAATTACAATATATAGTATCATTTGGATGGTTCTGATGTTGGATATTCTGTTTTTCATGGATGTCTAGCATTGGCAGAAACTATTTTAGGAAGAAGAGAGATACTGAAGCTATACCGAACAAAGAAGAGGGGGGAAAGATAGATGGCTATGGAGCAAGCAGTTGAAATGATGCGTGGTGGTTCATTTGAGCGCATGAGACAGAAGATTTTGAAATGCTTGAGGGATCCCGCGATTGAAGAGTTCTCTGTTCTGGGATGGGAAGGAGTGGGGAGGTCAATGATCACAAGACAAGTGGTTGACGAGTTGTCAAAAAAAGAAGACGACCAAGAAGAAGAAGAAGAGGAAAGTAGTCTTTTCGATCATATCATATGGCTACCAAGCGAGGGTTCTATGCCTATATTATTAGAAACAACAGCCAAAGCCATGGGGATTCATATTCCGGAAGGAAGGGATGAATCTTTTACCTTAGCTAAAATGCTTGTTTCCTCCAGAAATAGGAGGTTCTTGATCATAGCAGATGGGATGGGCTATTCAGATTTTCAATTTAGAAGTTTTCTTCGAAGGATCATGGGATATGCCACCAGCGTGAAGGTTGTTGGAATACCAGGATCCATGGCTGTCTCTCCTGAGATAGGGAGTAAGGAACGCATAGTGGACGAGTGGGCTAGTTTGTCTGATGATGAGGCATGGACCTTGCTCTGCCATGAGATTGCAGATGTCTCTGACGACCCGGACGTGCGAATTTACCTCACCAACGGTGGAGATAGCGCCATGCAATGTCTCTTCTACCTTTTGCTGTTCTCAAATGCCATTGAATCCTCTCAGGCAATCTGGTGGCACTGGAAGTCAGAAGGCTTTATACATCACAACGTGCCTATAGAACGGGAAGAAGCAGTTGCCGCACATTTAGTGACGACGCTTCAATACCGAGGTATGATAGAAGTTCACTCAGATCTCAACCTTTTATTGATTAGTGGATCCATGAGGTCCAAATTAATTCAAATTCTTGATAGAAGAGGAACCTCTTCTTGTTCTTCTCCCTGGAAGGGCATCAAATTGAGAAGCTCCCTGGTGAGATGTGGTTTGCAGCTCCAAAAAGCTCCAAAAGTGGACGAGTGGGAGCAAGACGATTTGGAGAGGGTATCGCTTGACAGTAACGAGATAGAAACTCTTACAGATATAGGCCCTTCTCCAAAGTGCCCTTGCCTATCAACATTGATTCTTTCTCATAATCCCCTGTTGCGTCAGATACCAGAGGACTTCTTTCAGCACATGCAAGGACTACGAGTCGTCGACCTTTCACACACTGGCATCACGTCACTGCCCTCCTCCTTGTCCTCCCTCACCAACATCAGATTACTAGCATTAGAACATTGTCCCTTGGATACACTCCCACTTCCTTTGTTACAAGCTCTCCAAAAACTAGAGGTGCTCCTTCTTGGAGGCTGTTTGCTACCAGGCCTAGAAGTGTTTTCTCTCAATGGGATGCAGAGCCTTCGATATCTCAACATCAATCTAGCCTGTAGTCTCAAACAACTCTCTCTCAAGGGTTGTCACTCTTTTGTATTGCTGAAACCCCCCATTTCTCTAGAGACTCTCGATCTTTCAGGTACCAAAATCAAAGATTTTATTCATTTCGGCTTCTCAAATTTGCCCCATCTAAGGCGTCTAGACCTTGTAGACACAAAAAGCCTTACTACTGTTCCATGGCATCAGATAGATCGACTCCCAAAGGCACTAAATTGGGATCAGTGTGGTCATCTGTGGCCAAGAGAAGAACAACTTGAAACCAAGCATGGATATTGCATCTGTGTAAGTGATGATAAAATATTTCAAACTCTGAGCAAGGATTCCATGTTGTGGAAAAATGACTTGAAGAAATTCAGAATCTCTGTCATCTCATGTGATCATCGTCAGCAGCAACACCCAAAGGACGAAGATAATCCCTTTGAAAGAATCCACTTCATCTACAGAGACATTTATGCAGCCCAAACAAAACACTTCACAAAATTCGTAAGGAGCTATAATAGGAGCTTGGAGATCGGTAGCACAAATGATGTTCCTCTTGGCATTCGCGGAGTTCTCTGCCAGACACAATTCCTCTCACTATTTGACAACAAGTCCATCACTCGACTCTCACAGTTGGGTGTTGAAAACTTGGATAGTCTCATAGAGTGTCGGATCGAGAAATGTCAAACTATGCAATCTTTGCTCGCCATTGGAGGAAGTGGAAGTATCCAAGCATTCAGCAGGCTAGAGAATCTATTGGTCTTCAATCTTACCAACTTGAAATCTCTATGCAATGGAAGTTTTGGTGAAGGAAGCTTCTCATGTCTCAAGTACGTATGTCTGGAGCACTGTCGTAGGCTCTTTAGCCTCTTTTCTTTAAGAGTTCGCTTCGAAAAGCTAGAGATACTCGAGATAAGATTCTGCGATAAGTTGGAGAGGGTGTTTGAAGAAGATGATGTGACAGGGGAAGATGTATTCCCGCGATTGAAGGAGTTGTGTCTCTGGGAGCTGCGGAAGCTCAAGTCCATCTGTAGTGGGGACTTACCCACATTGGAAAAGGTGAGGATTCATGGGTGTCGATTGTTGCACAAGCTTCCTTTACTCTCAGCTAGTAATAACAAGCTAATGAGTATAGTGATTACAGGGGAGAGAGCTTGGCACCAAAATCTTAAATGAGCAGACCTGTAGTGCATCTTCTAACTTGTGATACTCAAAAGTTCCTTTTGCTTCAAACATCTAGTGACTACTATGTTTTTGAATGGTTTTAGTATTGTCATTATGAAAGAAATTTAAGAAGCACTAAATTTGATTAAAGTAGTCATACCTTTCACAACAGGAAACCTCTAAATTTATAGGGGTTTGTAGGATTTGTAAATATGCCCCTGAGGTTTTAGGTTTTGTAAATAGGCCCTTGCCTTTCCTTTTTTATACCTTCCATGTCCTCAAAATCAATCTTCTTAACAAGAATGGGCTACCACCGTAAAATTTGTGTAGAATTCTTATATAAATAATAGCTTTGCCCTTACATCCATTAAATAAAAATGAGTACATTATTATTTACAAAAATACTACTATTTTATCTCAAGTCCCAATGGTTTCATATATATATATATATTTACATAGAGCCAAACACCATCCCCTCTCAAATTTTAAAAAAAGAATTTTTTTTCTTTTTTACATTTGTCCATTCCCCTAATATTTCTTATACACCTCCTACATATGACGTATAATCATGTTTTTTGAAACTTTCATCAATCCAATGGTGGGTCATATAGGATTGGATAAATTATAACCAGTTATAAGTATAGGTGCTGATTGTCATCTTGATCAATTTGGATTTAATGAAATGAGCCCTATATTGATTAAAATAAAAATAATTTATGTAGGGTTATTCTCTCCCACTAATTACAATTGTTAATGTTATATGCCTTAAAAAATAAATTGAGTATAAGCTGTTGAAATTATGCATATAAGGATAAAAGAGATGGATAAAAGTGTCATTTCCCTCCAAAAACCTAGGGTGGTTGGAAGATTGTTGATTTTGGGGACATAGAAGGTATTAAAATGAAAATGCAGGGACCTATTGGCAAATAATAAAACCACATGTGCCTATTTAGAAATCGTACAAACCTTAGTAGGGTATATACAAAAAGCTCAGATTTATACAAGCTAGTAATGGAACGTTTATTCTTTTTTAATTTAAGGTAAATTGTATTGATAGAGCAAAAGAAAACATGGACTGAGGGAGTCAGCTCACAATTACAGCAAAATAGCAGAGTAACTAGCAGTCAAAACCCCCAAACAGGGGACAACCATATTGCCTGAATGAAGAACTGGAAGAAAAAATCTTCTCAACTAATCAAGTGTTGGATACAGAACGACATAAAAATTAAAGCAAAACATGAAGGCCTTGAGCATCTACAAAAGTCGACCATGAGGTACTGTCACGATCAGAGGCCGAGATTGGATTACATTTGGGTAAATCCCGAGGTGCAACCACACGTACTCCCTTGAACTCTGAACTTAACCGAAGTCAAAACAAAATCCAAAAAGGATATACATACTTCACGAGAGTGAGATATTAAAAAAAAAACACATGTCATATACATAACAATGCGGAAGACATATACAAATATGATGTCATATACAAATGTACACATTAACAAATGTACAAAGTTCTTTATACAAAAATATCAATTCTCACTTCTCTAACCATGCCATCCATCTGCATATTTAAAATACAATTTATGATGACAATTATCTAAAGTTTCTCAAAAATTGTTCCAAAAAGGTTTTCATATCATGTTCACACTCAGATATCCACATTAAATGATATCTCGGCCATTCCACTCCACTAGTCCTCCTAGAGGAACCGGAGCGGTCTCCTCCGCTAGCGCTGCAGCTTCTGCAGGGCCGGCATTGGCAACTAGGCCTGTAATGCCATCAACAACACTAGTGACTACGACGATTCAACAATGTATATACCAATCTATGATAGTACATGCTATAACACATACTAAATCTATTTAAATCTAACATTAGACAATTCTCACATTCAATATCAATTTCTAGACAATTCATACAATGATTTCAATATATGCAATAAGAATCAATTACGTATCAAACACTATTTGGCAACTACATTAGTATTTCATTTCATTTCTTTCCAAAAAGAAGTATTCATTCAATTTTCATATATAAATATATATATATAAATTGTGGGATCTGACCAGTGTCCGGGCCAGGGACAACTGACATTACCACAGAGCTCCAGAACGCCCCCAAATCCATCTACTGCAATAGGAATAATCATTTCACTCATTTCAGCTCTACAACGAGCTTTAACAGGACAACTAAGTAGTGTCAGACTCAAGAAGTCAATTCAAATCAAATATAACTCAAGTCAACATTTAATCCTTTTTGGATTTCTATTCAATTTCATAACATTAGAAGAAATAAAGACCAATGCAAATCATAATATAGACTTGAGATTAACAATAATAACAATATGTATGCAACCCAATCTAGAGAGTTAAGACAATTCCCAACTCTACTCATTTTACATCTTGAACCAACCATTTAGGTGTAACCCTTGGTTATCTAATGTAAGTGTTATTCTTGATGGACATCACATTATATATAATTTGTACACTAGAGTCCCCTTAATTAACACCTATAGAGGTACAATCATTATTCAATAGCCCTAAAATAATCATTTAGTTCGACAGCCTTTTACACGGAAAATCAAAATTCAAATCTAAAAATTTTCCAATTTCGGTTACCTCTTTGGTTAACCGAAAACTGGAAGTTAGCTAGCCGAATACCACTCGGCTACGTACGGTCAGCTTTCCAGCAAGCTAACCTTTCTATCAAATTCCACAATTACATTTGGCTAACCCTCGGTTAACACTCGGTTAACCAAACATATTCAGTTAACCTTCGGTCAGTAATCCAAAAACTTCAAATTTCTGACAACTTATAGGTGCGCAATCAGCTACCGGCTCGGTCACCTATTCGGTTGACCAAAATTCAGTACTCGGTTAATTGAATTTCAATTCGGTTACCTTCGGTTACTAATCCAGCAAGCTCACATTTTCACTCAAATCTAATCACTATATTCAGTCACCAGTTCGGTTACTTGTTCGGTCAACCAAACTGTGCCCAATTCTACAAAATTTCTAAAACGAAATTCTAAAATTTGAACTCCAAGAGTTCATAACATACTTCTAGAATCTATTATCAATAGAAATGAATATACTTGCAGCACTGCATTTCACACATGTATTTTCCTATAAATATTTAGTTTAAAATAAATTCAAAATTTTTCAAAAAAAAAATGCAAACTAAAAGAAAAACAAGAAACTAGATAATAAAGAGATTATAGTAAAAATAGAAAAACTCAATTGAGAACAAACCAAGAACAAGGTTAGTAACAAGTTAATAACAAAAATAAATAACAAGGTTAATACAAGAACTATGGAGCAATGTTAGATAGATCAAGTGAATAAGTGTGTGAAAATAACAAATGAAAGATAGAAAATGAGTGGATGGAGATAAAAAAAAAAGTGCTAAAGTAGTATAAAATCAAAGGTAGAATTGATGGTGTGAATAAAGAAATGGAGTGTGGGAATGTGAATAGAATCAAACTAAAGTAAGTAAAATACGCAACACTAATGGATAGATTGAACCATTTAGAATCCACTAAGTGACACTAATCCAACTCTAATGCTCTTCTCTTTTCCCAAACAAATACTCAAATCTAATGACAAATCAATGCTTATATATGGAAAATATAACTTTAAAACTCTAAGATGGAAATTAACAATCTAATACCCAAGACTTTCTTCCCTTCATAAAAAAAAAAAAAGATTTCTAATGACTATCTATCAAAAGTAAGCATAAACTATCAAAAGGTAGTAAGTCCTAAGCGTGATTTATCAAACCTAACCATAGATAGTAAAAAAGAATGTTAAGATAGAAAATAAGCATGGAAAGTTGCACAATGCAATGAAGACAAATCTACTCTAACATGTTAAGCACATAAACAAGAAAATTAAGATAAAGAGCATAAGAAAAAAGGAATAGCATCAACTTACCTTAATCTAGAAGATCCAATAAAAGGGATTAGCCACCCATTGGAGAAGACAAAGCTTTCATTCCAAATCTTCAATTTCTACAAAGCTTTCCTCACTTTCTCTCTACAATTGCTCTCAATTACATGAATAGTTTAAGTAAGGAGGAGGCTCTCCTTACTTGTATATTTAATGCCAAGATCTCCCTTCCTTATATAGAAACATCTGCGTTGCTCTCTTTTGATTTCTTTCCAATGTGGGACTTCATAAGAATGGAAAATGAAAATATGAATGTAATTCCCGTGTTAGAAAATAGTTCACAGATTGATATGCAATTTTGACTCCTGAAAAGTCCGAATTGAGAAAAATGTTGTGGAAGATGAATTGTATATAATAGAACAAGCTTTCCAATGCTTATGAGATCATCTCAATCGGACATCCGTTTAAAAAGATATGGTCAAAATACCAACCCATGTCTTTTATTTTTCTTCTTATTATTGGCCTAACCTTGTCATTTCTTTATCCAATTGCCTTCCAAACTTATCATTACTCTCTTTAAATCTTGAATCTCAACTTTAATCTTCAAATTAATTTTCAATTAACACACGCAAAGAGATACTAATATAATTGAGAGTATTTTCGAACATATTTTGTATGGAAGCCGTTGGAACTCATATAAATGTATACAAATGGGCCATCTATAATGGAAAAATATGAGGCAAGCATGGTGGGGAGAAAAATTATGATTTTTCTGTTAAAAACAGTGTTTTGAGTTCTTTTATCTTTGAAAACTCATATAATAATGCTATAAAAGTGTAACTTTTGTGAACTTATCAACTTGCCTTTGCTTGAAGTTAATTAGCGAAAATCCCTTTGTTAGCTCAATTTGAGATTAAAATCTCCGAATCCTGACCTTAATTCGAAATCCTATCACATGAACAAACAAAATAGAATTTTTGGAGTTGTTTGTGCTAAAAACTATTCTAATTCACCTACAGAACTTGGAAGTTCTGTAAAAATCAGTAAACACTCACCTTGACACTTGATGAAGAGGGATTTGAAGCTTTCCCTCAAACTCTAACACCAAGATATGAAGATCAATTAAGAAAAAAAAGAAGATGAAGTTACTGTAATTCTTCTTCAAAGATCACTTGCAAAGCCTTCCTCCTTGACAATTGATCAAGAAGATGGAAGAAAGAAAGAAAACAAACCTAGGGTTCTTGCGTGCTGATGTCTTGTGCTTGAATGATCGAGTGAATGAAACTTTGGGTTGTTTAAAACCTTATAAATAGAATTTTGCACTTACATCTTCTTTCACAACCTTATTTTCATTTTGAGGCAAAAAAAGACTCATTTGATCTATATAGAAATACTCGACTTACTCTCTTCGTCCGCCTTCTTTCCCCTAGCTTCACTTTTATTAGGGGCGTGCTTCTGTTTCATTGTCAAATTTATTTCTACTCTTTCCGAGGCCCTTATTAGCTCAGGCCTATCCCAGTCAATTCCTCAATCAATTGCTCAAACTCTGGATCTTAGTCTAACACTGGATATTCTTGTTCCTCCAGCCATTCACCTAACATGGTATCTTCTTATGAAAAAATACAGTTCAAATTAATTGGACAGAAATAATCCAGTTGATCCTCAAACTATTTTCTTTTTCTATTTCGACTCCGGAGCTTGAGGTTGTAGTGGATGTAGATCAATTTATTTAGTTTCTAATAATGAGATTAATAACGAGAACAATCACATGTAATAGCTATAAAGGACCGGTGAGTGTCCTCAGTTGGTGTCCAGCCTTCATCCTCTCCCTGATCATCAATCGTCTCTTCCTCGGCCCACCAACTATCTTCTCTAGATTCCACCGGGAGGCATTGGTCAGTATCCTATAGAGATTGGCACGACAAGCTGGTGCCCATGCGTAAGGTTTAAACTCTTTGAACAGCTCAAGTAGGTAAGTCAGACCACGGGCACCATAAGTTTGCGTAACGATTTGACTGGAGACTAGGAAGAAGAGGTAGGCACATGTTGCATGAGTCTCATAGTCCTTGTATTTCTTGTGCTTCTTCTTCTTCTCCAATTCCTCAACCCTACAGTTGTCTTCAAGCCACTTAAATCTCACTGTAACGCCCATGTAGTCAATCTTTTTGTGCGGTAATCCCGAGGACCGCCTCACACACTGGAGCTACTTCCCTGGGAAAGTTCGTCCAACTACCATCGGGCCATCTACAGGCAGGCCGTATTTGTATACAACTTATTCTAGAGTGACGGTTGCTTCGCCAAATAGAAAGTGAAAAGAGTTTGTCTCTGGACACTACCTCTCTAAAAGAGCAATTATTAATGCATGATCAATGACCATGTGATCTATATCTGCAAGATAGCAGAGGCCCGTCCGCCTCACGTATTCCTTTTGTTGCTTTATAAGCGACCATATCTTTTTGTCCGGATTTGTAGGTCTGCACCTAAGCCGACCAAACTTTAGCATTACAATAAATGCATATGGTGGTTAGCATGTACAAACCAACACTACAACAATTTGCACTTTTGTTGGTGCTGAATAAGCGCCGGTAAAGGCCCATAAAATGCCGGCGAAAACTATTACCGACGATTTCTCTTGCGCTGGCAATCCGCCGGGAAAA
Organism: Cinnamomum chago; assembly: GCA_038049695.1. Lineage (NCBI taxonomy): Eukaryota > Viridiplantae > Streptophyta > Magnoliopsida > Laurales > Lauraceae > Cinnamomum > Cinnamomum chago. The sequence continues at coordinate 2,202,331 of CP142457.1, forward strand.
GTGTGCCGGTAATAACATTCGCCGGCGAAAAAGAGGTAACGCCAGCAAAAGCCTATATATTACCGGGGTTTTATTTCACCGGGAAAAGATGTTTATTTCGCTAGGAAAAGACGTTTATTTTTTCAAAAATAAATGTTAGAAAAACTTTTGCCGGCGTTATTTTTCACCGGGAAAAGTGGTTTATTTTTTAAAAAATAAATTTAGAAAAACTTTCACCGGCGTTATTTTGCTCCAGGAAAAGATTTACAATTTACAAAAATTATTTTTTCAGATTTTTTTGCCGACGTTTTTTCTCGCCGGGAATAATTTTTTTAAATATAATTTTTATATTTAGATCGATGGAGGAGGTGAGTTTAGATCGCCGCTCACCCGCGATTGTCCCCGCTCTTATTTCTTCTTCTTCCTCCTCCACTTCCTTCCTCCACCCATTTTTCATCTTCTTCCTTCCTCAGCTACTTGTTTTTCGTCTTCCTCCTCCTTCCTCCAACTCCATCTCAAACCCAAACCTCATATATTAAACGTCACAATAGTGGAATAGGGTAGGGTTTCATGTTCTACACTCATTGATCTCCGACGACTTGTAGGTCACGAAGATGAAAAATACAACTAGGATCTCTACGTGCTTGCTAGAATGTGAAAAGATGTGGAAGAGGAAGCATTGGAATCGATGAGCAACGCCTGTTATCAGTTGAGTTTAAATCGATGGAGGAGGTGAGGGAAAGGAGGAAGATGAACAATAGGGAAAATGGGTTTTGATCGACTGTAAAAGGGCAAATGAGCGGCGATATCCCCTCTCAAGGATAACTGAAAAAAATTATACCAAATCAGGCCTGTAGGATCACTACAGTGCATAGAGACTTTCTAAGCCTCTTTTGATCTTCAATGAGTTTAAGAGGATTTTTTCGGTAAAATCCTCTTTTCTTTTCCTGTGTGTCACATGAATAAATTGAAATTGCTAATTACATTATCCAAGACCAAATCTACTACACACCCAACATCCATTTCCATTCCAAAATCTTCAAAAAATGAAACAAGAAAATTCATTTCACTTCATATTAATATTCAAACATCCTTTCAACATTGAAAGCACTTTACCATTACCATTACAAAATTAAAACAAATGGTAACATTCTACTCTAGACCAATATTCAAATGCCAATGAAAATTTACATATTCATATATGATGATTTCCTTGTTCACCATTATTTTAAAAAACTTCATGCATCCCATTTTAACATATAGCAATCCGTTACTCTGCATACTTGGCCTTCATGTTGGCTGCATCCTAGCTGCATGGACTCTTTCAACAAAATTTGTTTTTCAATTTTCATTCAATCTGCATAAAAAAATAGCAAGATTAACATATGATTAAGAATGTCACATGCACAACTTTTAGTGAAACTATATATAAACAAAGCAACTGAAATCAATTCCGTTTTGTATCTTTTGAATAAAAATCTAGTATCTTCCTATTTCTGCTATTATGAAATCAGTGCAGTTCTTCCCTATAACAGAGAGAATAAACCCAACAGTTTCAAGTTTCAATCTAGACATTGGCCCTGCAAAAGATGTTTATTAAAATCATATGTTTTTGTATATGATTGTGTGCACATGCACGGTATCATCTGCTCAGTGCAGATCTGAAATTCAATTTCTTATTTCTAACTTACCACCATACATGTGATAGTGTAGTCGGTGAATCCAAACCGTCCATATGGTGGCAGTATAGCGTAGATGGATGCCTCTGATAGAAGTGCCAGTGATGACTGATGAGGCAATTCTAGCCTTCACTTAAGTGCTCTTCCCCTTTCCATGAAGGCCATGGATGTCTCTGTCTCATAGTTTGGTTTTGGGCCATGTACTGAACAATGATTTTCTGATCTCTGTCTCATAACCTTCACTGAATGTGTTACATTGTTCTTATGTAATAGCTGTGATAAGAGGATGGGGACTCTCTTGAGATTAGCATGATGAAACAAAGTTGGCCATGGAATCCAGTGGTTAAAGATTATGTTTTTAACATGATCTTTTCTTAGCAAACTAATACGTTGTTCTTTACTTCAATTAAAAGATACTATGAGATGAAAATTGGAAAGCAGGGATTATTCCAAAGGAAGGGGAAAAAATATTTCTCACTTCACCTGGTGAGATGATCTCAAAGGCAAACTTAATGCCGTCGGTAGCATAAATATGATAAACAAGAAAAGTAGTGTGACCATAGAGGATGTACAAGTGTAATGAGTCATGTGATCATAGCAGTGAAAAAAAACAAAAAAACGTCAAAGACTTAAATGAGTTAAAATGCTAATTAGACCCATGTCTGGTTGCAGATTCAACATTCTCATGTTCTGGTAACAACTCCCTGACATGGAAGTTAATTAAGCTCAGCCCAAATGGCAAAGAACAGAAGCTCATAAAGCATCTTCAATGAAGCCATGGACATCCGGGGGATTGAGAACCACATAACAATAAACTACAGTACTGTCTTATTAATAATAGCCTTTTCATCCTAAAAAAAAAAATACTATCAATCTGGCTAGGGCTTAGCCTATTTTATGCGGGCTGGGCTCGGGCTAGGCACTTATGTTCTGATGCGGGCTTGGGCCCAAGGGTTCAAATTTGGGCTGAGCATCCCTACAATGTCCCTCAGTATATCATCACTTAAAAAATATTTTGGCCCTTAACCTACTAACAAACTGACTGATCAACTCTGGTGCACATTCTTTACCAGTCTAAAAAATTGTCCTTCCCTTGGTTCATGAAACAAAGCCCACACCAATTCCACATATGAAGAATATATATCTTCAATAACTACATCATAATCTCCTTGGAACATGGAAAAGTATATAAAAAAAAGGTTATAAATAGGCAGGAAGTTCTTCGTAGCTTGGCTCTAGATTTGACATGATCAATGAATCTTTCTTCTTTTTCGCCAATTCCTCCTTCAAATGGGTTGGTTGTGTTAATGCATACAGGGGATAAATAGATTTGCAGGAGGCAGTAGAGAGACAATGTCTGACACTGGGCATTGAGTCTCCTATTGGTGTATTCAAATAACACCAGAATTCAAATACCAATGGCATTTTGTGGTCTCTTGCCAACTTGAAACAAGCAACTAAGCCAGCAGAAGATAAAATCAGGAAGGATGAAGTAAAAGAAAGGGTGAGAAGTCGTTGTGTGTAATAAATTCAAACAATGTAACAAGATAGACAAGGCTCCAAATCATATCAGCAGAAAATGGTAAGGTAATAATAACAAGAACAGGAGGCCAACCTTTTTGTTTTGAGAAAGGGTGAAAGAAAACAAAGAAAGGAATAACTATTTAGTCTCTTAAAATAGCAATAAATCAGCGAAGAGAGAAAAAGAACCAAACAAATCACTCAAAAGTATGTTGGACCTTTGTTTTAGTTTGTAATTGTTGTCAAACCTAGGATGTTGGCATGGTGTTTGAAGGCAGTATGGTGAAGGTTGCAGGCATTCAAAGTGAAACTGGGCAACTGCATATTCAAGTCATGTCAGTTAAGCATGTTGTTATGCTTATAACTTCTTATCTAAAATCTAAATCAAAAAGTGGTCAACATGACTTTTGTGCATTAGTGAGAGAGATTGATTTTTTGTTTTGGAATCAGGTCGATCTGACTTCAGGTTTTAAAGTTATGGCCTGGACACCGGGACAACTCTGCTTCACTCAGGTTGCTGTTTTTTTGTGACCAGTCAGCTTCAAGGTGATTTTACACTACTTTCCATTCAATCTGGGTTAAATCTCAAAACATGAAAGTTGTAGCCCTCTGATAAATATTTCATTTGGATCAAGAATCATGTTGTTTAGAGTTTAGAAGAGGAAGTTATGAATTTTCTACCGGAGACAACTCTGCTTCACTCAGGCTGCTGTTTTTCTGTGACCAGTCAGCTTCAAGGTGATTTTACACTACTTTCCATTCAATCTGGGTTAAATCTCAAAACATGAAAGTTGTATCCCTCTGATAAGTCTTTCATTTGGATCAAGAATCATGTTGTTTCGAGTTCAGAAGAGGAAGTTATGAATTTTCTACTGAAGACAAATTCTGCAGTTTTTCTGGACTGCGAGATTAATTCTTCTTGGTACTATGTTGTGGGTCCCATTATGTGTTGGAATGTAATCAAGATGGCCCATCAGATTCATCTGACTCAAATAGTAGGTCAGTGCAGTCCAAACGAGGAATTTCTTGTTGGGTCTATTGTTTGGCAAGAAAGCCAACAAAATATTCTTCCTATCCTTTTTAATTGTTAGCAACTGCTCTTATTGGCTAGAGATCCAACTTTTAAGGATCTGAGATATGTGCCTTGAAAACTGAATGTTAAGAATAAGAAAAAAACAGGGACGACGAGCAGTGAGTGAAAAAGAAACATAAAAACAGAGAAGACGTGCAGCTGTGTGTTGAATGATTGGAGTTTTTCTGCAACAATGGACGCTGGTTGCTTTCTTCATGGATTGACGTACAATTTCTAACGAATCCAAAACAACAACTGCTGTGTAGTGAGGGGCAATTTCTGAAATAGTAGTGTGCTGGTTTTGAGAAAATTGCAGAGTGCTGTTTTCAAAGAGAAGAACCTACAGTGAAGAACGGATTCAGGTTGGTTATTCGTGGATTTGTTGCATCAGAATTTAAATAAATTTCTGTTTCTGCATTAGATCTGTCTTGCATCTCTACATAGTGCAGAATTATGAATAGTGGTGTGCAAGTTTCATTGTGGTTTCCTTGTTGGGTTCTACTGCATCTGAGATTGTGTTGAATTGTTTGGATGAGACGAATATTGCAGGTGTTTGTTTTGGCTGATTGAAAATATTGCAAAGCATTTGCGTATGCTATATTTTTGTGTTGAAGTTCTATAAGGCACCTGCGTATGCCATTGAGATATTATTGTAAGACACCTGTGTGTGTTAGATTATTTGACATCTTGTAATCACTCAAGTTAGGGCTTGAGTGTAGGGGTTAGTGTTCCTGTTCGTTGTTGCGGGCGAAAATTGTAAAGGGGTTGGTGCTCCTAGCAGTGGGTGCTGCTAAATAGTGGAAGTGTGCACTTTGCACACAGTGGACGTAGCCTGCGGGTGAACCACGTAAAAATCCCTTGTGTTCTCTTGTGATTGTGTGATTGCCTGGTTCCCCCCCCCCCCCCCCCCCCCGACCAATTGAACCTAACAAAGTAATCATAATGAAGAACTAGTTAGGTCAGCTGACTTGAGTGAAACGGGTCTAACTGACTCTGAACAGAGTAGTTAAGTTCAAGTCAGCCAAATTTAAACAATGATGTCAGGTCAGCTGACTCAGCGAAACGGGTCTAACTGATTCTAGATACAGTAGTTAAGTTCAAGTTGGCCAAATTTAAACAATGAGGTCAGGAGGCAGAGAAATGATTGATATTCATCTAACAAACAAGAAGAACCAGAGAAACGATCGATATGCATTTAACAAACAAGAAGAAGCAAAGAAACGATTGATTGCATTTAACAAACAAGAACCAAATAGCCCCTAAGGTTTTAAGATGGTCCAGGGAAAATCCCTTTCCACTGATCAAGACTAACCGTAGTAGAAGATGCATCCACAAGTCATCAATGAACAAATTCCCAACTGGGTAGCTTGACTTGTTACCCTGAATCCAAAATCAAATTCTGCAAAGCCATCTATTACAGTTTTAATTAAAAAGAAACACGGCAAAGTAGAACATCCAAATACTCTCTCTCTCTCTCAAGATTGGAAGTAATACTAATACCTTTCAGTTGATCGTTTTCTTTCTCTCGGTCGCCTCCCTGGTTTTCTGCAATATAACAAACAGTTTAGCTGTGAGATATGGACTGAACCACTGGCCAATCCCTAGTGTTCGTACAAATTTTCAAAGTGTCAAAATCCAACCTTTGATATGGACTGAACCACATGGCCATGTTATAGCACTGTAATTGTACCAAAACCAACCCATAACAGTCATAAAGAACCTGTCTTTAACAGATTCTATATTCAGACCTTAAACAACCTAAGGACAACGACTTTTACAAGCATTTTGAAATTTCAATACTTTGAAACTCCCACATTCATCCATAAATCAATCAAAAATCTAACCAACTCCCGGCCCCCACATTAAAGCCGAAAGTCCCACAATCTATCACCAAATCAATCATTAAGCCACCCAATCTCATCACCTGTATCTCAATCAAACAGCCTAAAGCTCATCCATAATTTCAAAAACACAAAAATACATGTTGCTACTCTCTATCGATCTCCTTCTTCAACTACTTGAGTAAAGTATATAAGCCCATAAAACTTAAGGAGCCCCAACACACCATTTGATATCATTTTTTCCACATCTATAGCAATCATTCATTGTTACATTCTTCACTCTCCACAAACACCCAAACCAATATTTTAAATCAACGGCTTGAGCAAAAATCATGATAACAGAATACCTTAAAATAGACATGGGAAAAAAAAAAAAAACTATCCAGAGAGTTACAGTTGCAGACATTATAAAGAAAGAAAGAAAGATAGAGCAAGACCCAAGATAGGAAAGAGAGAGATAATGATTGGAATCTGTGCTTTGGGGTCTTTTTCCTAGGCTGCTATGGTCATATCTCATCATTAGTTTCTGGTAGAAGGCCAAAGGTATTATTATAAGGAAACATAGAGAGAAGGCTAGGAATGAAATTTTGTTAGGGTTGGTTTTAAAGAATAGATGTTTTCTTCTTCTTGTTCTATCATTGAAAGAAGACAAACGGAAAAACGAAGAGTAAAACTTTTGTGATAAAAAAAGATGAATGGGTAACCGATTGACATTACTCACCTAAAGTCCATTTATTATCCTCTTAAAGTAGTTGTATTACTCTCATAAAGTCTTTTTATTATCACGGCAACAAATTACATTTTGCCAACGCAATCACTGCGTCTGGAAAGACTAGAATCGCGTCGGCAAAGGATTGCCCAACGCATTCCAGTGCGTCGGCCGCGTGTCGGCAACAAGCCGTGGGCAAATTGATAGCCAACATCTTCTACACAATTTCACCCATCATTGGGTCAATCACTAGCACATCAAAATTTCCTATTTTGGAAATTTGACTCCAAGCTCTTCCACATAAATGAATTCAACGTCTTCTACACAAAGCCTGCAAAATTCATTGTGTTTCCAACAATTTAAATATTATTGTTGTTGTCTTTTCAATAGAACTAAAATGTCAAAGATCTTTTCAGGAAATAAACCTACTTGTTTTAGAGCTAACCGAAGCTTGACCTCAGCATGCAATGGGTTTAAAGTGTTCCGCATCATGGTATCTTTGTGCCTACGATTTCGCTTATGCACACACAAAAAGAAACATTCAAAAAACACAGAAATTGTTTCAAGTAGGGATGTTATATATATATATATATATATATATATAGAGGTGGGATCCCACAGGCTGCAGCCTATGTTATCACAAGCTGCAGCCTGTGTCACACGTGTGGGCAGAGGCCCTGGGCCCTCGCACGTGTGCGTGCAGCCTGTGATAACACAGGCTGCAGCCTGTGTGATCCCCCCACATATATATATATATATATTCCTCCATAAGCTTAGTTTCATGCAGACATAAAAAAACACGAGGTGGAATAGCATTATTCCATACTTCTTCCTGAAATTGACATAAGCAAGCTAAGCTTATAATACTCTGGGTTAGAAAAGTCATGCACTTTCGCTCTGTTAAAACAATCAAACCGAATTCCAACCTGAGCACAACGCACCCATTACAAATTTCTCTATTGAATTTGTCAAGCCCCTTCAATTTAAACAAGATGGAATCACTTGATGGGAATTGAAATGAAGCAATGAATATAATAAAAAAAAAAGTCATCGAATTCAAAAGAGACGAGATGAGATGTGGAAGATCAAGCAGAAAGAGATGGAACCTGTTTTACAGATTCTGCAATCTCGGGTCCAATTCCATCCCCAGGAAGAGTGTTGCTCGGATCGTCATATAACAGAGGATCTATTGGGGTGACCCAGCTAATACCTTTACCTTCTTCAAAACAAACAGAAACATATGAAATCAGATATCCAAGTAAAAATCTCTGAGAAAAAAAAGTAAAAATCAATCCATTTTCAAAGTAAAATAGCAAAACCAACAAATAAAAACTTACCGATAAAAACTTCTTCAGTGAAAAACCCAGAAACAAAAAGGCCCCAAAATCTGAGGAAATCAGATACTCAAGCCATTTTCATCAAAATAAAATCTCAGAAACGCCCATGTCTTCAACTAAAACAACAAAACCCAAAAATAAAAAGGGTGATTCTAAATGCACCCACCCATAATGCTGTACACACTGTTAGTATTTTTGAATGTTGGCTAATTCATGTGGGTGAACAAAACATGAGATTTCATGTAATTTGCGATTTTTAGTTGGACCACCTCGCGTTGTAAAAGAATTCAAAAGCACCAGAAAACAGGAATATTTCATCAAACAGACAGACCGATCGATCAGGCCCCATGACCGATCGATCGCCTCAAATTTGCTCTCAGTTAAAAGTCAGACCGATCGATCGGGCCCCTTCACCGATCGATCAGACCAGAAAAAGCCTCAGTTAAAAGACGGACCGATCGATCAGACTGATCGGACGGCGGCGGGCTTTCAGCTATTTTTTAGTAGCCTCTTACTTATGCCCTGTTTCCAATCCTATTCAAACCCAATCTCTCCCATACGGTTCAATAAGCTTATTTAAGGGTTTAACCCCTTCAGAAAACCTACCGCTCTCAGATCTAAACCCTAGATTATCATTAGAGAGATTACCTTCCTCCAGAGAGTTCCCTTGAGAGATTCATGTGTTGAAGCCTTGTCATCTGGAGATTCCTCATCCATGTTCCAGTCGATTCGTCTTGCTTGAGGCATGGAGTTCGAAGTGCCAGAGAAGGTGAATGGCGTGGTCGTCGGTAAGAATCACTATATATGGTCCTTAGGTTGAGTTCAACTGTAAAGGGGAGTGATTTCTCTTGTAACCTTTGATTTTTTAGTGCTTGATCTTTATGGACCGGTGCAAGGTCCCGTGGTTTTTTCCCTACTCAGGGTTTTCCACGTAAAAAATTGTGTGTCCATCTTTTTGGTTGTTCGCTTGATTAACTTAGGTTATTGTTCTTGTTTTATTTCATATTCATATCTGTGTTGGGAATTTTATTACTTTCTGTTAGGGTTTGCGATTATCAACCCTCCAGGAGTTTTCAATTGGTATCAGAGCTAGTTCACACCAACTTGTTGTGTGAGATCTTCATAGATTTTCTGATATGGATATTATTAGAGATGGATCTTCTATTTCCAAACCCCCTCTCTTGGATGGATCGAATTACCATTATTGAAAAGTTCGAATGACTACTTTCCTTCAATCCTTAGATGTGGATGTTTGGAATTGTGTGGAATTTGGATACTCCAAGCCTACTGTCACCACTGATGGCAACAAGATCATTGAAAAACCCATGCCTCAATGGACCAAGGAGGATAAACAAGCCTTCAATTTTAACAGTAGAGCTTTAAATGCCATTTTTAATGGTGTTTCTCCTTCCGAATTTCGTCGGATATCTGTTTGCAAACTTGCTAAGGAAGCATGGGATATATTAGAAACTGTTCATGAAGGTACTCTCAAAGTTAGCTACTGCTTTTGAAAATCTGAAAATTGATGAAAATGAAGTTTTTGATGATTTCAATGATAAATTGTCTACTATTGTGAATTTTGCTTTCTACTTGGGTGAAATCATTCCTGAACATAAAATTGTTAAAAAGATTTTAAGATCTCTTCCAGAGAGATTTGACCCAAAAGTAGTCGCTATTGAGGAGTCCAGCAATTTGGATTTAATCAAAGTCGATCAGTTAATTGGAAATATGCAAACCTTTGAAGCCAATCTCAGAAAAACAAAGAAAACTAAAGGAATGGCTTTGAAGTCTCATCTAGAGCATGATAATGACTCTGAACAAGAGACTGAAGACCCAGATATTGATGCTCTCTTTGTTAAAAAGTTTAATTTTTTTTTTGAAAAATGATAAAAAGGATTTTAAAAAGAATTTTAAAAATACTTCTCAAAAAGGAGTGAATAAGCCTTCTTCTTCGTTTAAATCCAATGCTGGTCAAAATCCTGAGAAAAATGTGTCCAAAATCCCCCCCAAGAGTACTCACTGTTATGAATGCAAAGGTTTTGGTCACTATGCTTCTCAATGTGTCAATAGAACTTTCAGAACTCAAGGAAGGGTGTTGAATGTCACGTAGGATGATGATTCAGATCAAGATTGCAATGATACTGAACCTGAATCATCATCACCAGAACATGGAAAGTTTATGGCCTTTATGGCAATTAACGATTCCTTTTTGCAGGAAGGTGTGGAAAAATCAGATGAAATTATTTCAGAGGATTTTAATTCTTTGTCAGATAATGAACAAGATTTAGTAGAAGCTTATCATAGTTTCCTAAAACACTCAAGGAGGATGACACAATTGAATGATATTCTGAAAGGAAAATGGAAGGCTGCTGAAAAAGAAAATCTTGTTCTTAAAACTGAATTCAATGAAGCCCAAGGTAAAGTATCTCAACTTGAACCACAGTGTACCATTCTATCTGACAAGTTGATTTCTGTAGGGAATGAACGTGACTTACTACATGAGCACTCTATTCAAGCTGACAAGGAAATACTAATCCTAAAGAGAACACTGGATTCCTGCAGAACGGAAAAAGCTAGCATTTCAGACAAACTCAAGATGACTACTACTGAATTGGTTTCTACCAAAGCTGATCTTAATCGGATGAACACATGGTTAAAGAAACTTGATGAAATTTTGGGCGCGCAAATCATATCTAGCAGCAAGCATGGCCTTGGATTTGACTATGGTGCATCCTCCTCGAACAACCCAGGTAAATTTGTTAGGGTAATACACTGTTTGCTATTGAACCTGCTGTTTATCATCCTAAACATGTGAACTCCAATCTCAAGAATTACATGCCTCAACGTAAATATGTCCCGACTTGTCATTATTGTGGAATCATTGGACATATTAGGCCTCATTGCAATAGACTGCGTAAGAAACTTCGAAATGAAAGAAGGTAGATCAATTTGACCCCTTATAAGGTCAAACAAAAATCCATTTGGGTACGCAAAACTGATCTTTGCTGCAATGTGGTTCTCACTACTCTTAAAGCACAAAGTTCACATGTTTGGTACTTAAACAACGAGTGCTCTAGACATATGTCAGGGGACAAGTCTCTTTTCACATCACTTGAAAGTCATCATGGTGGTAATGTTCAATTTGGAGATGGAAGCAAATCAAAAGTCATTGGTAAAGGATTTGTCAACATACCAGGTATGTCAACTATCAATAATGTCTTTCTAGTTGATGGCCTTAAGGCAAACTTGCTAAGTATCAGTCAATTCTGTGAGTCTGGTAATGAGGTTCATTTTTCTCTAAACACTTGCTCAACTATAGACAGTCATGGAAAACACGTTCTTTCTGGTAAAAAGAATTCCGATAATTGATATGTGGTTGTCAATGAAAATGTCTTAAACTGCAATTCTGCTACTGTTAATAATGTTGACCTTTGGCATCAAAGGCTAGGTCACATTAACCATGCTGATTTGGAAAAACTCTCTAAACAAGAATTGGTTTGATGACTCCCCAAACTTCAAAAACCTCATAACCACGTGTGTGATCCTTGCCAATTGGGGAAACAAATTAGATCACTTCATAAGAAATTGGATATGTTTACTACCAAAAGACCACTAGAGTTACTTCATATATATCTTATGGGTCCTTCAAAATCTGAAAGTATTGGTGGTAAAAAGTACATTTTTCTCACTGTTGATGATTTCTCTAGATTTACTTGGGTTCGCTTTCTTAGAGATAAATCTGAAACCTTTGATGTGTTCCATTGCTTATGGCTTCAACTTCTTACAGATAAGGGCGAACAGTTTGGTGGAATTGCAAGAATCAGATCTGATCATGGCACTGAGTTTCAGAACTCCTCTTTTAACTCTTTTTTTGTACTGAGAATGGAATTAAACATGAGTTCTTTGCCCCTAAAACTCCACAACAAAATGGAGTTGTTGAAAGAAAAAATCGGGTTGTGTAAGAAATGGCTTGAGTCATGATCCATAGTAAGAATGTGCCTCAAAGGTTTTGGGCAGAGGCAGTCAACACTGCTCTCTATGTGATCAATCGAGTCTACATCAGGGCAGGCATAAAGAATACTCCCTATGAACTATGGACTGGTCGAAAACCTACAGTTAAATACTTCAAAACTTTCGGGAGTAAGTGTTATATCTTGAAAGATAGAGAACAACTTGGGAAATTTGACTCCTGAAGTGATGAAGGGATTTTTCTTGGGTATTCTTTAAATAGCAAAGCCTACAGGGTGTTTCATTTGCGTACTTCCACAGTCATGGAATCTATCAATGTCATTGTAGATGACGCTGGACCTTCTTATTTTTCTGACGATGAAGATGAATTCCCACTAACTCTTCATTCTTCTTTGCAGGCTGAGCACAATGGGAAGCAACATACAGAACCACAAGATCCAGTCACACCGGATCAAGAAGTTGTTATTCCTGACACAGAATCAGAATCTGAAAGTGAAGAGTCTGGAATGAAAGTGAAAGGTTCTACTCAAAGAACACCAAGTCATCAACCTTCTCCCAGCAAGGAAGTACATCCTAGATCCCAAAAAGGTCAGGTAATCAGAGATCATTCTCTTGACAAAGTCATTGGTGATATTCATGCTCCATTAAAAACTCGTCAGCAAGTCCAAAATGAGGTAAATTTTTTGTGTTATGTTTCCTCTCTTGAACCCAAAAATATAAATGAAGCGCTTATTGACGACTCCTGGATTAATGCCATGCATGAGGAGTTAGGTCAATTTGAGCGTAACAATGTTTGGAAACTAGTTCCAAGGCCCAAAAATACACGGCATCGGGACAAAATGGATCTTTAAAAATAAAACTGATGCACTTGGACAAGTAATTAAAATCAAAGCTAGACTAGTTGCCTAGGGCTACACACAGGTGGAGGGAATAGATTTTGATGAAACATTTGCTCCGGTTGCTCGTCTTGAGTCCATTTGCATTTTATTAGCAGTAGCTTGTTCCTTGAAAATCAAGTTATATCTAATGGATGTCAAGAGTGCATTCTTGAATGGATTTTTGAATGAAGAGGTGTATGTTGAACAACCTAAAGGTTTCTAAGATCCTCATAGCCTTGATCATGTGTTTAAATTGAACAAAGCATTATATGGTTTGAAGCAGGCTCCTCGAGCATGGTATGAAAGACCGACTACCTTCCTACTAGAAAACTCTTTTACAAGGGGCAGTGTGGATAAAACCTTATTTATCAAGAGAGATGGAACCAATATCCTCATTGCTCAAGTTTATATGGATGATATTGTTTTCGGATCCACATCTAAAAGTTTAGCTACCTCCTTTGCCACATGTACATTCACAAGAATTTGAGATGAGCATGGTTGGAGAATTATCCTTTTTCTTAGATCTGCAAATCAAACAATGCGAGAATGGGATATTTCTTTCTCAATCCAAATATGCTCAAAATATTTTGAAGAAATTTGGGATGAACTCAGCTAAGCACTCCAGTACTCCTATGAGCACCACAGTTAAGTTGAGTTTAGACTCTTCCGGGAAAGACTTCGATGAAAGATTGTATCGAAGCATGATAGGAAGCCTGTTGTACCTGACTACTAGTCAACCAGACATCTCCTTTAGTGTTTGTGTTTGTGCTCGATATCAGTCAAGACCTAAGGAATCGCATGTCTAAGCCGTGAAGAGGATTCTGAAATATGTTAGTGGCACCACTGGTTTTGGCATATGGTTTTCAAGAGATACCAACATGAATGTTGTGGGTTACTCCGATGCTGACTGGGCAGGATGATAGAAAAAGCACTTCGGGTGGTTGTTTTCTTATTGGCAATAATATGGTTGCATGGCACAGCAAGAAACAAACTTCCACCTCCCTATCTACAGCTGAGTTAGAATACATTGCGGCTGAAAGCTGTTGCACACAATTGTTATGGATGAAACAAATGCTATCTGATTACGGCATTGCATAAACCACAATGGTTGTTTATTGTGATAACAAAAGTGCCATTGACATTTCTAAAAACCCGGTACAACATTTCAGAACCAAACACATAGACATAAGGCATCATTTTATTAGAGATTTGGTTGAAGAGAAGATCATCAGCTTGGAGCATATCCCTACGGAAAATCAACTAGCTAATATTCTTACAAAACCCTTGGACCCCACTCGGTTTGATTCCCTCCGTAAGTCTCTTGGTATTTGCTCACACCCTTAATTTCTTTCCCTCTCATTCTTTGGTCTTTAGTGTCTTCCTAATCTTGTGATTCATTGAATTTTTTGCCAAGTTTGAGATATTTTTTTTCACTGAAACATCCTCACAGTTTGATGGTTATGGTTTGATTGCATATATTCAGTACTCTTCTCTCCTGGCACATATAAAAAAAAAAAGGGGTTCTTATATTTTACCGGAGGATCAGGACTACCTATGAGCTACTATATGATTAAAAAGTTTCATTAGAGAATGCTACTGTACTCATTAGTGTGAAAGTCACCTATGATGGGTCTTATTTGGGCAACTCAAAGAGCAAAATGAAAAAAAAAAAAAAAAAAAAGCCAAATGGAGTTGAGTCTGTTTTGTGTGATTCTATCATTTATCCTAACACAGACTAATTTTCAAAATTTTTCACTCTCACTTCCAATCTTACGCTTGGTAAAATCTTTGTTGTATGATCATAAGGGAGTCACTTTGACATTGTTTTGAGTTTGTGAATTTGTGTTTGACATTTTTTCTCTTTGACCCGTTTCCCATTTCTGGTCTAGGTCTGATTAATCGGCCTAACTAGACCGATCGATCGGATCACGTCACAGATCTTTTTAAAACAGTTCTGTCTTTCCCCTTCTTTCATTCTTTTCCGTCTTCAGCCCTAGAACCGATTTTCCCTCTCTCATTCAAGGCTTTTCCGCTGGGATTTCTTGCTCTCTCTGAGGTATCTCTTCTCCTTATCTCTTTCCTTCATTTTATTTCCTTTCATTTTCTAGTCTTTGGATGTGGTAAATGTATTGGGTGATTGGATTTCTTTGGTTTCTTTGTGGATGATTGAGATGAAATTTGTGTTGCTACTGTCTTTTGCTAGTCTCTTTGTTGAATGTGCACAGTTGGTAGTGTGCTATCCATGTTGTTCATCCATTTTGGATGCCCCATTACTAAGTTGAAGGTTTGATATCTTTATTCTTTGTCATGCTCTCCGGGTGTTTGAATTTTTGCTCCAAAGAAGTAATGGCTCCCAAAGCTTCTCTACCTCGCAAGAAAACTTGTCATCGTGGTAGTTCCTCTTCTGCCCCTACTTTTGACTGCGATAGATTTCAAAGTTTGGTGAAAGAAAATTCTTTTATGAATGTGTTTTCAAAGAAGCAAGTTCTTGTCGAACGTCCTGTACGCTTGGCAAAGATAGAAATTGATTTCAGTGTTTGGCTACGTGAAAGGGAATGGGACTCCCTCTATGTTTTTGACCCCACTGCAAATGGGTCTTTGGTTCAAGAATTCTACAACAATATTCATGACATTGGCCAAGAATCATTTAAATCGTTTGTTCGTGGGATAGTTATTGAAGTTAATCCAAAGTTCATAAGGCAATTTCTTCAGATTGATAGAAGCCTCGATGCCATCTATCCCACACCTGAGCCTGATTCTAATGATATGGAAGATCCAGTAGATACTACTGATTGAGATGAGGTTATCACCACTCTTACTGGTGGTTGTAAGCGTGCATGGCCAGGGGGCATCCTGAAGCAGAAATACCTTACTCCGTCCTACCGAATGTTGAATCTCTTTGTATGCTACAATCTTGAGCCTAAGGGGAGGACATCAAAGGTGATAATGGAGACTGGCTATCTGTTGTATGTAATTGGGACAGGGCGGTCCATTGACATTCCACTTACCATATACAAGCATATGTTGGCTGCTCCTCTCGGTGCTTCGACTACTTCTCTACCTTATGGGGCCCTTCTCGCTCGGATAATTATCTCTAGAGGGGTTGCTGTTGTGCCACATGATACCATTGTGAAAGGGAGAGGCCCAATTACCTATCGCACCGTTAGTCTGTCCTCTACTCATGTTGATGATAGCGGTGATGAAGCTACGGCTCCGGGTGAAGAAGCTGCTGTCGTTCCTCCTCTAGTTGATCCTCAGTTTGAGTCTACTATGCCCGCATATCTTTTAAGAATTTGAAAACCGCCTCTTTGATCAGTCTACTCAGATTGAGCTACTTGAACATCGCATGGACTCACAGTTTCAGGAGGTTTTTACTCAGATAAGGCAACTTCAACTTGGCAATAACCGGATTGAGGAGAAGCTGAATTCTCTCCTTCATCGATTCCCTCCTCCTCAGTAGTCCGATGCGACTATCTTTTTGTCCTCACCTCACTCTTTTATGCTCAGTGTTAACTTGACTTATTATGTGTTTCTGATGACACATCTCTCTCCCTTTTGTTCTCTCTGTTTTGCTCTCTATGTTAACTGTTTTTTAATCCTTGTCAATTTATGACAAAAAAGGGGGAGAAATAGTTAGGTTTAGTTTTTCTACTCGTTATCTATGTGTGCTTATTTTACATACCATTTGATCATGATCTTTTGTCAAAGATTGCCTGTGATAGGTAATGCAGGTATCAGCTATGGATGAAGGTTTTTCTTGGGTTTTTCTTGGATATTTTTTGGGTAGTTTCTGGGTAGAATTAAAGTACTAGATGTTTTGTCCATAAATTGCCAAAGGGGGAGATTGTTAGTATTTTTTAGAGTTGGCTAATTAATGTGGGTGGACAAAATATGGGATTTCATGTAATTTGCGTTTTTTAGTTGGACAACCTCGTGTTGAAGAAGAATTCAAAAGCAGCAGAAAACAGGAATATTTCATCAAACAGTCAGACCGATTGATCGGGCTCCATGACCGATCGATCGCCTCAAATTTGCTCTCAGTTAAAAGTCAAACCGATCGATCGGGCCCCTTCACAGATCGATCGGACCAGAAAAAGCCTTAGTTAAAAGACAGACCGATCAATCGGACCTTCAGTCCGATTGATCGGACAGCAGCGGGTTTCCAACTATTTTTTAGCAGCATCTTACTTATGCCCTGTTTTCCAATCCTATACAAACCCAATCTCTCCCAACGGTTCAATAAGCTTATTTAAGGGTTTAACCCCTTCAGAAAACCTACCTCTCTCAGATCTAAACCCTAGATTATCATTAGAGAGATTACCTTCCTCCAGAGAGTTCCCTTGAGAGATTCATGTGCCGAAGCCTTGTCATCTGGAGATTCCTCATCCATGTTCCAGTCGATTCGTCTTGCTTGAGGCGTAGAGATCGAAGTGCTAGAGAAGGTGAACGGCGTGGTCGTCGGCAAGAATCAATGTGGTCCTTAGGTTGAGTTCAACTGTAAAGGGGAGTGAGTTTCTCTTGTAACCTTTGATTTTTTAGTAATTGATCTTTATGGACCGGTGCAAGGTCCCGTGGTTTTTTCCCTACTCAGGGTTTTCCACGTAAAAAATCGTGTGTCCATCTTTTTGGTTGTTTGCTTGATTAACTTAGGTTATTGTTCTTGTTTTATTCCATATTCATATCTGTGTTGGGAATTTTATTACTTTCTGTTAGGGTTTGTGATTATCAACCCTCCTGGAGTTTTCACACGCCCACATCCCCTTATGTGAACAGTGATTTTTCACTGATCACATAAGGGGATGTGGGTGTGTACAACACATAATGGGGGTGCATTTAGAATCACCCAAATAAAGAAGCCCCAAAATTCCATATCTTAAGAGTTCTCTTTCCAGAATGCAGTTGAGATCTTGTCAACGCCGAGAACTAGGGATAGAATATCCTTTCTTGAAAAAAATGCCGCACATCAAACTCCTTTGGAAGCTTCTACTCAAGACAGTTGGGTGTCATATGAACAACAGTTAGAGAGCCCATGAAGGGAGAACAAGAGAAAGCCCCAACACTTGGTGATATGGCAGCGGAATTCGAAAACATGTACGCTCTCTGATTTTGTTTTTAAACCCTAAATCATAAGTCACAAAACCCCTAAAACTTGCAGAGAGGGATCAAGAGAAAGTACCTGGCTAGCTTCGTCTTCTTCTCCGGATTTCTTCTCTGTCTCGGTTTCTTTTCTTCTCTAGATTTCTCCTCCGCATCTTCTCTTGCGTTTGGGATTCTGAAACATAAGCGAGAATGGAGAAAGAAGAAAGGAAGGAAGGAGATGGATTGCGAGCAGAGGGGGTGAGAGATCTACAAAACGAAACGAAAACCTTAGAAAATGGCGACGAAAGAATGCGATTAGTGACAAATTTTGGCCTTTAACAACTCAAGAGTGGATAGTTTGTAGATTGGTGGTGGGAGCGAGAAGAGAGGTAAATTCGATATAGATAGGCCAGTAGGGTATAAATGGACCAGACAGCGCTTACAGACCATGCAGTTTTTCCCATTACACTAGCATTGTAGTAGATAATCACATTACACTAAGTAGGATCAGAGAGACCTCACATTACACTAGCATTGTAGTAGATAATCAACATTTTCTTCCTCTTCCTTTATTTTCAAATTTTTTTTTTGTTACCTTCTCATTTTGTCGGGAAGTTTTTTCAGTTTGCTTGGTCTTGTTGTTAGTGTTAGTATTGTATATTACTAGTGCCATTAGCATACTAGCTGTTCTTAAACTTGGAGTTTCACTTATTATCAAGTAATTATTGTGAATATACATACTTAGTCTCATGTGAATAGTAGTTTTATCCCATCGATCAGCATGTGTAGCATCTTTTACTAGAAATTACAATTTGGGGATCATTCCATATACATATGTGGGAAACCTATCTAGACATGGGATAGGATTTCTATATCTTGCAGCAAAATTTCTTGCAGTAAATTTTTTTTTTTTTTTTTTAGAATTCTAGCCATTTAATTAATAGACTTCTTACATTATCAAACTAGCCAATAAATTTTATGAGTTGTCTATTAATCTCAATCAAATGACTCAATATCTGGTGCAACTGTGTGTTGTAGTCACAGAGAGATTTTCCATTTTGCTAGGCATCTGGAGATTTCCCATTAGCATCTGTTCTTAAAGTTAAAGTTGTCGACTATTATGCAACTAACCATTGCAATCAACTGACTCAATATCTGGAAAGATTGAACACTTGAAAAATCATGAAAAAAACATGTTTACTAAGCAAACAGCCTAGAGAGAACGCATGGAAACAAATCACAACCAATATCATAAAATGGAGAAAAAATCACACATCGAAACACAGAAACGCCCATCATCCAGACATATATTTCTCTTCAATAAGCAACAAAATCACCACGTTTCTTTTTAAAAGAAGATGAGCAAGGATCCATTTGGATAGATGAGGAGAAGAAGAAGAACAAAACATAGCCATCAAACCAAGCCCTAGCAACCCCGATTTCCATTCAAAATATAGGGCGCGGAAAAGAAAGCATAAAAAAGGGAAGAAACGCACATCCATGTGAACTACCTACGAAAGTATGGAGCCAAAACACTTGGGACCAGTTGCCTGAGGCCACTGGAGAGGGGGGTGTCCACAACGCAGAGAAGAAAGGGAAAGTGGGAAAGGAATTGGTCGAAAGTGATGGTCGATATAAATGGTAAAGGGGCCTTGCGTGCATCATTTATTTGATGGATGGTCGATAACGACCGTATCGTTAGACAACAAAAGAAAAAAAATTATAAAAACGCACCTAGGGACCTAATCCGTGTCCATGGTCAAACTGGGTCCTAAAGAGTGGGATGTGGTCCCATGGGGATCTATGTCTTAAAGTCCTCAAAAATCTTAATATTGTCTCAGAGACAACCGGCCGTGACTTCAAATCCTAGGATGAATGCCTTGGTTCCAAAAATATTCTTTTTGCCAAAGCGTGTTGATCAAGTTCCACCAGGGATAGTGTTGAGAAGTCGGCTCCACCCAAGGTTTATTTTTTCATGCCGAATCATTCATCCTCAGATTTGAACTCGTGAACTCGTGATTGGTTGTCTCTAATACTATATTTAAGTTTCCTAAGCCAGCCATTCATCCCAAAACCTAAAGGCAATAGTAGAGGCAACATAAATATTTTCTACATATTGTATATATCTACAAAAATATTTGGTGATCCACAATTGATTTTTCATATACTACCTCGTCCTTTAGATCGCATTTGCGCGGAGCCCTTGATCTGGCAATCAAGATCATCTAATACAAAGATCTTGGGAGCCAATGATTAATGACCTGTTTATAAAAATTAGTAGCAAAAAGAGACACTGAAATTGATGGTCAGTCGGCCCAAAGTATGATGGCCCGTAGTGGGCCAACCAATGGTGTCGGTGACCAAAAGGTGAGATGCCTTTTTCCTTTTGTTTTTGGTAAGATATGCCTATTCCTTCTCATTGCAAAATATATGGAGTTTCCTTCCTTAGCAAGAAGGGAATCCCTTTATCACATTAAATATAATGACCAACTTCTACTCTCTTTCCCATAGAAATCCATTGGCATTCAACCAACAATCTCCACACTACATTATTTAATTTCTTGTTTGCTGATGCTAAGGTGTACTGTGTTGGTTCTGATAGAGCACTAAAGAAATTCCAGGTACCTTGCATTCCTCCCAGTCGTTTTGTTTTCATATGTCAAACCATCTCCACCTAGTACTTTCATTTTTTATTTTTATTTTTTATTTTTATTACTAACAACCCATCTGATATATAAAAGTAGCTAGTCTGTCCCCCTCCTGAAAAAATTACATGTTGATGCAATGGTAAACGAAAATGGAAAATTATTCGGTGGATTGCTTAGAAGACAATATCAGTTTTAGAAGAATTTCGATAGCATACAAAAGTCATGCAATTTGTTTTCTTATGTAATTTAAAGGCCAAAATAAATGTGTTAAACAAAATTTTAGGATTTTCTCAGGAAAGAAAGTTGCATGAAATGTTCTTCAAATTCTGTATTCAGGCCAAGTATTTGCTGTTTTCAGGAATTTGTAACCAGAATCGGAAGTGATTGGATTTCTCACGTTGGTGTCATATATATCATGTAATTAGATCATTTCGAAATCTTCAACGAATAAAGTTGGGTAAATCAACCTCCTGGGAAGTCACTTTGGCATCTGAAATTCTTGTAATCTCAACTTCATGAATCCTACAATCTACTTGGATCATTTTGGGAACCACTTAGGCTAGCATCTAGAGAATACATGATTTTCTCCCAGCAAAAATTCTGAGAATTCCTATAACCAAATAGGCTAAACACATGGCATTGTCTTAAAAGGGGTCATTTGTTTGTAGTCATTACATATATAATGATTCCCATGTGTCGTTATACATCATTAAGTTTGTTTGTGCTCATTTACGCATGTGGTGTGTAAATGAGATAAAGAAATCGTGTGGAAATAGGGCCAATATACACATAAGAAAAGGTGGTAAAGTCATTTACACACCTCTCTTTTATATAGAAGGCGCTAGTACACATTCTTCATGGTGTAATTCTCTCGTGGGCCCCATCAAAAACCTTTTTTATTTTTTTTTAATTCTTATGGTTCTATATTTGTAATCCAAACCGTTCATTTTTTTTATTCAACTAATAAACCCCATGACTTAAATATGATTACAATTAAATTTTCATATATTTTGAGTAAGCTTGTGAGAAAGTCCAAACATTTAGATCTAATTTCTGCACTTATGTGGGCCCCCAATTTGTGATCCAAACCAATTAGTATTCTTGTATTAATGGAAAATATTAGGGTCCTTAATACCAAGTCTTAATTCTTCATGGATTTTGTGAAATTTATTAAAGACGTCAAAAAAATTCAAATACAAACGTTGGATATACTCATTATTCATTGGAAAATAGTGATTTTGGCAGCCATGATAAAGTGTGTCATATTTTTACTATTTTCATATGAAACATTTGCATACATACAGTTTATGTAAATCTCATTAATTTTCCTATCTTATGTAAAAGGAAAACAACCACCCCTACGACAACTACAAAGATGTACAGATGTAGCTAGTATATATTTCAATTCCATGTTTCTAGAGATGGGTTTTGACAAAAATTTCTATTCAGTTTTTTTTTTTTTGGTAAATAATCATATTCATTAAAAGGGAAGGAAAACTACAAAAGATAGAGGACAAGAACAGAGAACAACACCAAATTAGTCCCCACATAAGATAACAAAAGCGCTTTCCCAACCTACATCCAGTCTAGCAGAGTAGCAAACTTCTGCAGGCATATGCGCCTGCCCATTCAGAATCCTAAGAATATAATCAAATAAAGTCTACAAAAAAATAAAATAAGGAACATAATACTCTAATGTCCAAAATGACGGGATTTATGTGCCAGTCACAATCTCCTTTCAAAGCTTGCCATAGTTATTAATTTTCTGTTGTTTTGGCCGAAATGACGAGGATTTTCTTTTCGGTCAAGTTGTCGAAATGAAATTTCAAGTAAAACTTTCTGTTTTAAATTTTGGCCGATTTTGTTGGAACTATTGGATTTCGGATGAAATGGTACTTTACATAATTAATTTTTTTTTTTTACTTTTAATACGAATTTATACTTTGTATTTCTTATATTTCCTCAAAATGTTTTACTAGAATGGATTAAATCCATATTCATTTTTTTATTTTTTATTTTTTATGTTTCTACATATACATACATGAACAAGGCTCTCCTAAGCTCAAGCTTAGGAAAAAAAATTCGTAAGCACATGCTTGTGGGGCCCACCTTTGGTCCATCCAAATGGACCAAACACATGACTTCCCTAAATTACACATGTCCACAAACTTTCGGTCAGATCCGAATTTATTGGACCGTTGGATTGACTATAAATCAATCTAAATGGACCGTTGACCATTAAACTTTTGGGCCCATATGGAGATGATATAAATCGCATTTGGGGCTAATTTTTTGTAGAGAGGAAGATCCAAGGGAGTCCTTGAAATCCCCCCCACCCCCATCTCCATTTGGGTCCCCAGGTGGGCCCCACCACACACTTGAGCTGGCCCCTACATATATATATATATATATATGTATTATGTTTATATTTCCCCTAAATGTAATTTTGAAAACTTTCACCAAAATTATGAATTGGCCGAAATTAGTTTTCATTTTGCAGACTAGACCGAAATGAGGTCTGAAATGATATTGACAACTATGGATCATCCACTACCTCTTTAGCGTCCATCGAAACATGATCCCTAACAAAAATTTCTATGTTGTTATTTGTGCGTTCTCCTATTTAGGTTTCTTGAAAAAAATTACTATCCAATATCACTGCCAACTTTAGCAATTCCATTGCCATACTTCCAAATTTGTTAATGATAATTGAACTTCCAATGAAGACCAATGTTATAAGCCTATATAATAACGTATTGTTAGGAAAAATAATAATATGGTGTGGTTTTT
Organism: Cinnamomum chago; assembly: GCA_038049695.1. Taxonomy (NCBI): domain Eukaryota; kingdom Viridiplantae; phylum Streptophyta; class Magnoliopsida; order Laurales; family Lauraceae; genus Cinnamomum; species Cinnamomum chago. The sequence continues at coordinate 2,225,833 of CP142457.1, forward strand.
ATGGTTTGAATCGATCCAATGTGTTAAAAAAGGCCGGAGGATCCCATGCACCCCCCAAATTTTAGGATCATCCCTCAATTTTTAATTTGAAGAAAGATTCTCAAAAATAGCCTTTTATTTGTTTATTTACTATAAATATTGCCCTTTTAGCTGTAATTTTTTTTCTGCTTTTTTTTTCTTTTTTTTTTCTTTTTTTTTAATAGGAAAAGTTTTTGATATTAAGGATGGGAAATCAACATGGAATCAATGGGCGTTTGTTTTACTGGCGAAATTGTTTTTCGCCACTAACACCGCCCCAATGCTTAGACATTGGGTCTTGAGTAGAGCCGACAAAATCTGACCTGACCAATCAACCCAATCTGGCTTCATCCGTGTATGACCCGCCCAACCAACCGCATAGTAGGCTGGTCGTCATGGATCAGGTCTTCCTGACCCATATTTAAACAGTCCAGGTTAGGGTCAACCAACTTGTCCCACTCAACCCACATTGATTTTGTCGTTATTATGTACTTGTATAAACCTGCTTGTATTATTATTATTATTTTCTTTTCATGCAACTAAAATTTTTCACTCAATTCTATGAAGTATCTTGACATGATGTTTTTCTCTTTTTTTAATTAATAATTTATTTTATTGGGATTTTTACCAAATAATTAAGGTTATAGTGCAATTAATCGATTTTATGAAAAAATAATAACAAAATCACCATTTAGTTGTTCGTACCTTTTTTTTTTTTATGAAATTATCCAAATTGACGATATCATCAACTGCTCGTATTTAAATTCACGAATTTCCATCTTCTTCGTCATAAAACACTCTCTTTTATTATTTAGAGGAGCGTACGTGGTTGCATTGTTGTTGAAAGTTGAAGACTTGTGATGTTTCCGTGAATTTTAAGTTACCACACGATTCAAAAAAAGTTGCAGACTTTTGGTGTCTCTGTACATTTTAGGTTACAACACCATCCAAAAAACAAAAAGATCATAGGATACAATTGCATAAGGACAATTTGACGTTCTTGGATCTTCTGTGGTTATCTTTGAAATTTGAGAGCACTGTGTCCTGATCTTTTCCCCCTTGTAAAATCACTGAATTATCAGAGCCATGAAGCAGGGTTGACCCAAAATTCTCCCTAGCATTAGCCCCTTCTCAAAATCTAACCCATCCATTTTACGTTCAGTGGTAGTAATAGCTGTATGTGTTTTCTTTGCTTCTTGGTTTTTCATTTCCAGTCTCTCTGGTTCGTTAGTTTAGAGCTATCCTTTTGACACCGAGGTTTCGAGAAAATCTAAGGTAGCGTTTCTTAATCCTAATCAGACAGTAAGTTTGCTTCATCCCAATAGTTCATTGAAAAATGTTGAGGAAGACTCATCTAGGTCTCTGGGAACAGTAGCTTTACCATTGCTTCCTCAATCCTCTTTTGATACAATACAAGAAGTCTTCAATGACTCTAGTAATGTTGACTCAGGAGTTCACGATGATAATATGGTGCCTTCAAATTCCAGATGGTGCCTTCAACTTCCACAATCACAACTTCAATTTTTTCTTCTTCCAACGCCTCTGCGAAGATCGACCAGTATAAGTCTTAAATAATTTTTTGATTATTCTTTTAAGAGATCATTGTCTATTTCAAGAAGAAGAAAAAAATTTATGAGTTTAAATACAGGTAGTTGACGATATCCATCTAAATTGTCGATATTGTCAAGTTGGGTAATTTCCTAAAAAAAAAGAAATGTACAAACAACTAAATGGTGGTTTTGTTATTATTCTTCATAAAATCGATTAATTACACTATAAGCTTAATTATTTGATAAAAAATTCTATTTTATTTTTATTATTTTTTCTATTTTATTTCTATAGTCATTCTTGAAGAAATATATCATATACTTCAGGTATAAAAATAACTCATGTCTCTCTCACACCCCTTTTGTTAGATTACTTGAGAACACTTTTGTATCCTCTTCTCTCTTTGGATATGGTTTATGGATATGAGAAAAATACGGTAGACATGGCATAAATAAGAAAAGAGCTACAATTGAATTGAATTCTTTTAATGCATGGGCTACAACAAAATAAATGTGTAGGAAATCATATGGCCCGCTTGCCACCCACTTTAGATCAAGCAAAGCGTAGGCTAACAAAGATTACAATCCGACTTAGAGTAACACTTGATCCATCCCCACATTTAAGGGACCTCTCTACACAAGGATAAGGGAAGCTTAGGGTTGGAGTATTCTCCAGTCGCTTATATTATATGCATTTCTTTATACTCCCTTTGAATAGGTAGCATTTCTTTATAAACGAGCCTCCCATTTTGAGTTCCTACTTTCTTTGGTCTTTTGTACTTTGTACCTTCTTTCTTTTGAATGAAATCTTTTGTTACCGTTAAAAAAAAAAAAGCTTTTTGTGTCATTTCCCTGTTCACGCATGTGAAGCCACACAAGTGAAGCACACATATGGAAGTAGGAACTAAAAACGCGTGGGCGTTAAAACTTAGAATAAGTAGGACACACATGCCTACTCCCTGAATTGGCATTCATCTTATTTCAACATGATTCCTTACTCGGTACATGATTTGTTTGCTAAGTAGGCACTTTCAAATAGTCACAATAGATTGAAATGATTATAACTATGAAACCTTGATTACCTAAAATTAAGGGTTAGGTTCATTTGCCCGCCCTATTACTTTGCTCATCAGTAATCCACAAGCAAAAATTTCCAAATTGTTTTTCATGTGAATGTTATGCATCTATGTGGGCCCAACAAGAGGTAAGTTCACTGGTTACCGCGACTGTGAAAAAGTTGGGGAAGAAAAATTGATTTGTCTTAGAATGTATGTAAGTGTATATACCAATATACCAATGTATCGATATATGGTGCATGTGTTTGAGCGTCTATGTTATTTTTATTTTTGATACTATTTTCTAAACTTTGCATATTAATTATGGTATGTATTCATTTCTTCAATCTTGCTTTTATGTTATTACTTTTTTTTTAACGTCTACTATTTATAAGTATGCCAAACGTTATTTAAAATAAAAAAACATAATTCACAAATCACAATGGTATCATTTGGTTAGTTCTGATGTTATATATTCTACTTTTCATGTTTGTCTAGCATAGACCGAAATTAATTTAGGAAGAGAGAGGTTAAAGCGGAAGAAGAGATGGCTATGGACCAAGCTGCTGTGGCAATGGGTGGTGGTTTATTTGAGCGCATGAGACAAAAGATTTGGAAATGCCTGAGGGATCCCAAGATTAAATGCTTCTCTGTTGAGGGATGGGAGGGAGTGGGGTGCTTTATGATCACAAAGCAAGTGGTTGATGAGTTGTCAAAATTCCAGCAACAAGAAGGCACCGACGATGAAACTGAAAGCATTCGTCTCTTCGATCATATCATATGGTTAGATGCTCTCTCTTTATCTTCGGATACAGTGACGGAAATAATAGCAAAAGCCTTGGGGATTGACATGCCAAAAAGGAAGCATTTTGTTCTTTCAGAATTTGAACTATCTATTGCCTCCCAAAATCGGAAGTTGTTGATCATAGTGTATGGGTTGGAGGCAACAGAACAGATAAATTTTGCAAGTCAGCTAGAAAAACTCATGCCAAATGCCAGCATAAAGTGTATTGTGATAGCAACACCCGTGAACGCCCCTAGTGATACGGGGGTTGAGGTAAGAATAGTGGAGGAGTTGGGGGATTTGTCTGATGATGAGGCATGGCCCTTGCTCTGCCATGAGGCTGCAGATGTCGTTAATGACCCAGACCTGCGAATTTACCTCACCAACGGTGGAGACAGCGCCATGCAATGTCTCTGCTGCTGTCTGTTGTCCTTAGATCCAATTCGCATAGATCGTTTATGGTCGTATTGTGTTTCAGGAGGCTACTTTAAATTCCGGCAGAGTGAGAGTATCCAGCAGAATCGCGTTGTTTTTCGGCTTCTGCTATATAAGTTTGAAAAGAAAGGTATGATACAAAAGCTGGAAAATGACTTTTTAACTGTCAGTTTATCCATGAGGGCCAAGTTAATTCAAATCCTTGATCCCCAAGGTTCTTATTCTTGTAATTTTTCATCATGGGAAGGCATGAACTTGAGAAAATTTATAGTGAGATGTGGTTTGGAACTTGAAGAGGCTCCAAAGTTGGACGAGTGGGAGCAAGACCAAGTGGAGACGATATCGCTTGACAATAACAAAATAAAGGAGCTGGGCCCTTCTCCAAAATGCCCATGCCTATCGACATTGCTGATTTCTCGTAATCGCCTATTGCTTCAGATACCAGAAGACTTCTTTCAGCACATGCAAGGACTACGAGTCCTCGATCTGTCAGTCACTGGCATCACATCGCTACCTTCCTCCCTATCCTCCCTCACCAACCTCAGATTTCTAGGATTACGGAGCTGCCTTGGCTTAGATACACTCCCACTTCCTTTATTACATGCTCTCCGGAAACTAGAAGTGCTCCTTCTTGGCCGCTCACCACTCCCCAGCCTAAAGACGTTGTCCCTCCATATGAATCCAAATCTTTACTGGTTGATGATAAGTGGTGCCTCCAATCTTACTCAACTCTCGTTCAGAGGTTGTCACTCTTTGGAGAAGTTGGCACCGCCTACAAATCTAGAGATGCTCGATCTTTCAAGTACCAAAATCAGAGATTTTGCTGACTTCAACTTCTCATCCTTGACCCGGCTTACACGTCTAGACCTTCTAGACACAAAACACCTTACAATTGTTCCATGGCATAAGATAGATCGACTCCCGCAGACACTGAATTGGGATCAATGCAGCCATCAGTCCCCAACAGCAGAGCAGCTTCAAACCAACCGGGGATATTGTATCACTGTTTGTGATGATACGGTATTTGAAACTTTGAGCGAAGACTCCGACTTGTGGGAAGAATACTTGGAGAAATTCAGATTCTCTATCGTCTCTTGTGATCATCATCCACATCAACAATATAAATATCATCCTTTTGAAGGAGCCCATTTCATCTACAGAAGAATGTACTTGGCCAAAACAAAGCACTTCACAGAATTCAAGAGAAGCCATGACAGGATTTTGGAGATCGGCAGTGTGAATAATGTTCCATATGGCATTCGCGGAGTTCTCTTCAACACAGAATTTCTTTCAGTTTCCGAGAACAATTCCATCATTCGACTATCGCAGTTGGATGTTGAAAATACGAATAATCTCATAGAATGTCGGATCGAGAAATGTCGAAAAATGCTGTCTTTGCTCTCCACTGGAAAAAGAAGTACCATCACCCAAGCATTTATCAGGCTAGAGAATCTTTTTGTCTTTGATGTTACCAACCTGAAATTTCTATGCAGGGGAACATTTAGTGAAGAAAGCTTTGCTTGTCTAAGATGGATATACTTGGAGCACTGTCCAAGGCTCTTTAGCCTCTTCTCTTCAAGTGTCCGCTTGAACAAGCTGGAAATGCTCGAGATAAGATTCTGTGGTAAGTTGGAGAGGCTGTTTGAAGAAGACGATGTGTCAGGCAAGGACGCATTCCCACAATTGAAGGAGCTCTGTCTCTGGGAGCTTGGAAAGCTCAAGAGTATCTGCAGTGGGGACTTACCTGCATTGGAGAAGTTGAAGATTCATGGGTGTCGACTGCTGCAAAAGCTTCCTCTTCTGATTGGCACTGATTGCAAGCTAAAAGATGTAGTGATTGGAGGAGAGAAAGAATGGCAGAGAAATCTCGAATGGAATGACAATCGCATCTTCCAGCGTGTGAAACTCAAAGTTCCTAGAGATTTTAAATTGTAGTTATTATGTGTGCTTGCATTGTGTTCCTGTGTGTTTTCTTTGTTTGGTGTTCTGCTTTTACAATTGATATCTAATATGTTGTATCCGGCATTTTGTTTAAGTGTAGTAGTGACTGAAAGTATTTTGGATTGATGTATGTGGATTTAGATTTGTGTCCATTTCTACATGTACAAAGAGTTCTATCTTGCTATAATAGCATACGATTTTCTTATGGATTTCTTTCATCAACTGATCTGGGTTTTTTCAAACCCAACTCCTCTTATTGGGCATATTTGTGAATAGCTGTAGAACTGCAAAATAAAAGAATTCATCTCCAAATCCATCAGCCATATGTACTAGTAAATTATTATTATTATTTTTTTAATAAGTTGTGCTGGGGTAGGCTCCACTGGACCATGGTAATCAATTGGGCCAAATTGATAGAAACATAGGTCTTGCCTTCTATATTGGGGCCAATTCCTTACCTGAACTAGAATCCACATTCAATCATAGACTAGTTATTTGGGGTTCAGGTTGAGCTTGTCATGGCTTTTAAAACTGGATTAGTAAAAATGTTGGGTTGTGATCAAATCCATTCAATGCAACCTACTGGCCAATTCAGCCATACTAATTTTGCTTTGACCTCTCAACCCACCCAGAACTTGATCTGTTAATAATTAGGAAAAATTAGCAAAAGATCCCGAAGGTGGAATGTATCTAGCCTCTGGTCCACGCAAATTCTGTTTAAAGGCTCTAGTCCCCTCAGCTAGACAATTTGCAGCTAGAGGTCCATACGTCTACACGATCACATATTTCAGGACTAATTTTCCCTTTCAAGGGCACTAACCATTACATTGCCACCCCAGAAAAATGGGCCAGTTTTTTTTTTGCATGCAGTTGGTCGGTTGATTAGCAGCCATGTCTCACACCTGGTTGCACCGGGTTTGAACCCTGAGCATGCCGCCTATGGATTTAGAAGCTCCTCTTCAACTTGCCATACATCTTGAGATCTTTATATACAGAGTGCATGCTTTTGTGAAATCAAGAATGATGCGAAAATCCAGAATCAGTTATATATTTACAATATTTTTAATAATTGCAATGTTATTGTGGCCTGTGGTAAAATCATAAATTTTCTATTGAATCTCAACATTCTTAAAAAATTGCGAAAATTGAAGTTTCTTTTTAAAAATTTATTATTTAAACTTTAATTTTCAGCACAACTTTTTGGATAAAATCCCCATAAGGTCCCCAAATTCGAACATATCCCTCCATTTTCCCATAAAAGGATAGTTTCCGGCAAACAAAACTTGCAACAGACTATATTTCCTACTACTGAGGCCCATTTGTATTCATAAAATTGAATATTAATGAATTCTAAAAAAATGCGCTCTCATCGAATTGACTAAATTATATTGAAGAAAGAAAGGTCAATACTCACAAATGTTGGTAAGATGATCTCACCTTGGGTGGAAAATAAATAAGCAGCCATCATCCTATCAAATAAGTCCCGCGAAATTCGAAGTTCCATCTATTTCTCCTTCACCACCTCACCACGCTAATAATCCTTTCCTGCAACCCATTTTAATAATCCTCATTGATAAACCTAAAGACCCCGTCCAAGCCCAGGCTGTATGGGCCTTGCATAGGCACCCGATGGGTCAGGACCTCTAACAGTCCTGGCAGTGTTAATAGGTCCATGAGCTAGTCATGGGCCTTACTTTAGGTCTGAAAAAATTAAATATCCGTGGCGGGCCTGGCCTGATATTATTAGCACAATGAGTGCATATATTTTGCAAGTTGGCTAGCTATGGGCTGGACTTTCAGAATATGTCCTGGAGCTGGGCCAGAATATAAGGGCAGATGAAAAATGAACCAGTCTTGGATAAGGTTGGCCCAGTCCAACCAATCCCATGAGTACCCTTACAAGTGAAACGGCCCTGTAATACTTTAGTACTGATTCTTTGGTGGAAGGCACAAGAAAGCATCTCCTTTAGGCCTTTTTTTTTTCTTTATTCTCTCTTGATCTTTTGATTTGTAGGTTTCTGTCTTGGGAAGTAGGGAATGAAGAATCCCTTTGTGAGTACTTGTTAATCTAAGGGGGATTTTCAAAACAGTTGTTAGTTTTTTCAATGCTTTCACAAAAGGACAGAAATTTTTGGTTTTTCGAATTATGATTCAAGTTTTTGAAAGTTTTTTAATTATGATTCAAGTTTTCCACAGATCTTTCAATCAAGACATTTGGCTAAATCGGCCAGCTATGGTGACTTCTCTTCTCTATGTTTTTTTCGAAAAATGAATATAATATCCGTTAATCACATTAATTATTAATCATATCATTAACCAAACTATGGAACCAACTACTATTAAATTAATTTGGAGCATCCCAAACATGGCAACAAAAATCTCCTTTGAGAGGCTTCTATTTTCATATGATTATTTATTCATTCCATGGTATACTTTTGTCCGTGGTCTGTGGAGTGTGGACATGTTCTTTACTTGGACAACATGAATATTCATACAAGGAAACGCTACACACCAAAACCCAACATCTTGTCTTTTTATGTTTTTTTCCTAAGCTTTTGTTTCTATTTTACATGGCAAAACTAACAAAGAAAAGAAAAGAAAAGAATGTTTCTTCTCCCGGAACCAAGTCATCTTCTTTGTCTAGAAACTACATTCATTGTTAATTATGGTTTAAATAGAGCTAATACAAACCTAACACATTTACTTTGATTGACTTGGAAACGGTGAGAGAGACCGAATAGATGCTTCTATCAGAGTATCTCTCACCTTACTACAAGAGATGGGGTGGGGGGCTCCCATATTTAGGTTTTGGCATTGGATATGAATGTAAGGGCCCCCACCTTATCTCTCATATAGTAAAGTGAGAGCATCTTAAATCTGCAAGACTTTCTTTTATTAATCCTTCTATTCTTCTGACTTCTAATTCTTGTAGTCTTTTATTTCCTAATTCTTCTAGGCTTCTATGTTCAGAGCAGAATCATGGTCGTTTTCTAAAATTAAAAATTACAACTCAATGGACTTAGAGTCAGAGTTTTGTCCAACCTATGAATTAACCAATATTAAAAAACCTAACATACCCTACCCATTGCCATCCCTAACAATCATGTCTTAAAGCTTATCTTCATCTAAGCGCGTATAATTACTTAAAATTCATCAATACCAAGCAAAAGCGGGAGTGCCCTTAAGTTCACTATTTTATCAACTTCTTAGAATTTTAATGGAAAATCTTCAATTTAATTATGGCTTTATTCCTTTCCCTTGCTCCAACTTTTGAAGCTCAGACTTCCACTGTCATCTTATATTTTGAATCTAGATCCTATACAGGCATCTGTTGTGCATCCAGGTGAACCCCATAAGAAATAGGCCTTCTTTTGGAAGACTCACAAGACAAAGTGCATGCACCATATTGTTTGGTTTCACAAATGAGATCTGTTCTGAATGATTCACCATTTAAAAAACTATAGATTAAGCACATTGCATAATCGATATGTTGCTTACAAGAAACTGCATTTATTTAAAAAAATTATATTTTAGTTTTGAGTAGTGCTAGAGAGACGATCGATGTGAGGTTGAAATGAAGGAAGGAATCTTATTACAAATTAAGTTTACTTCAATATGAATTGGCCCTACCAAAATCCTTTTATGGTCTGTAAACTTCATCTAAAATTGATAAAACTACACTTTACATTGTAAAATGTTAGAGAACTTTCGAAATAGAGTTATTTGCCTATATTCTAAATTTATAATACACATCTTTCTATGATTACAATCGACCACATCTAATCAAGAATAATTGCACGATTGAGATCCTAAATCCAAGGACCATAGAAGGAATATACACTTGGTCAATGATACACGTGAATAATGTAAAATCTATTGATGGCCTACTTGGACTAGTTTGACTCGTTGGGTTGACCAAACCCATTGGATTCTTTTTGACCTTTGTCTTGGCACCTCCCCTCAATTGATCTATGAGCTTGAGAGCATCAGAGAGCTTGAAGACCAACTGCAGAAATCTTGGTGAAGAATGACTCTTGGCAAAAAAAATCCACTACCTGGTCTTTAGATGGAAGGAAGGAAATTGTAATAGTGTTATGCCATACGTTATAACGAATAAAATAACAATCAACTTTAATATGTTCTGTTTGTTTGTGAATCTAATAGTTTGGGGCTCCTCAATAGGACAAAGAAATGCCAACTTACCATAAAAACATAACCACAGTGATTCGAACCCTTGGCCACTAGCTCTAATACCGTGTTAAATGTAAGAGAACTTTCAGAATAGAGAAGAGAATTGGAATAATGAATCGTGACTCTTCCTTTTTCTGTATTATGAAATTATAATACACATCTTTCTATGATTACAACCGACCACGTCTAATCAAGATTAACTACATAATTGAGATTTTAAATCTAAGGGTTATAGAAGGAATATACAACTGGGTTGTGTTTGGCAAATTTATTTGTTGCCTCTTATTACCTTAAGATTTTTTGAAACAGTTTTTAGACCGTTTTGGAATGCATTAATGGGTTTCTATCTGAAATGGTGTTTAGACATAATTACTTTATTTGAAAAGTTAAGAAAATGGGGAGAATTCAAATTGATCTAGTTGTCAAATGCGGAAAGAGGCGTGGAGCAACGGTAGCTGGGATGTTCTAATGGGCAGTCCTTTTTTCTTTCTTTCTTTTTTCTTTTAAATTCTGAGACTCTCCAAACCTTTGATTGTGTTTAGAAGATAAAACAAAGCTATGGTTCCAAATTTCATTTGTTGGATCATCATAGATTTTGATATATTTGCAGAAAAGTTCCAAACCTTTATAGTTAATATTTTGACTTTTGTGGGCCCCAATGCGAGATTTGAATCGGTGATACTCTTTGGAATGATAAACACAACTATGGGGGTTAAATTCTAAGTCTTGATTCCTCATGGGTATCGAGAAATTTAAGAAAAATCGTGCACCATTGATGTATGTACCTTCTGTAGTTGTTCGGGTTGTGGATGTATCCACAAGTAGTCTTTTTTTCTTTTTTAATTCTAGGAAGTAAATCATGATCCAAACAGTTGAATATGTTCAGATAGTCAAACATGGCTACTTGGCCAAATTCCATTCATTGGATCATCGCATATTTTTAATAATTTGGGAAAGAATTCAGATACTTATATCTATTTTTTGATGACTATGGGCCCCAAACACAAGATCCGAATCATTAGTTCTTTTTGTAAGGCTAAGCATTACTATGGGGATAAAATTTCAACACTTATATAATTCCTTGTAGTTCTCGAGAAATTGAAGAAAAACTTTCCGCCATTGATTAAAAATGTTTATTTCAATCCAGAATTTTTTGTTACCAAATAGACTATTTCTAATACATCTATTTCAATATTCAAGGCCATTAATTTGAAACAAATTTTTACTTGAGAAAATCTATTTAAGACAAATAAGAGTTGCCAAACAAGTCCTTGGTCAAAGATACAAATGAATCGTATAAAATTTGTTGTTAGTTTTCCGGGGCTAGCTTGACTAGTTTGGTCGACCTAACACATTGGATTGTTTTTTACCTATATCTTGACAGATATACATATATTCATAAATGTTCACCTCCTTTAATTTATTTTCCAGTAAAGAAGGGATTATTTGATTTCCATTTAAGGATATTTGCCTTCATCTCTTCAATCTTAGGCACTTTTAGAGATATATTTTCCTAGAGTTCTTAGGAATTCAATTCCATGAGATAAATCATACTTGTTGAATTCCATGAGATAAATCATACTTGTTGATCATCTTTCTTTGATCTTTGTAGTTATTATAAGGAGATCCGTATTAATACAACGTCGCTCCTCCCAAAAAGAAATGTTGGATGAGAAAATGCACTACTTAAAACATTGCAGAAGCTGAAAGGGACTTGACCGAGTTGACTCAATTCAATCAGATTTTAAGTGATATGTTTAAAAATCTAAACTATATTAAGACATGGAATGTTGTGGGTAAAGGAGCAGGATTGCGTCAGGTAGGTTGATAGCTAGCATAAAACTTTATCACAACCCAAACATGAATTCTCAAATATAACAATATTCCGATATCAAGATAGATCGGAATGGAGAGGCAAAACTCATGTAGCCGACCTCAACATAATAGGGACAACACAATGGAGATGATGATGATGAATCTTGTCCGATGTTTAAATCAGCCAATACTCGGTCAACTCTTGAACTCAGTTGAGTTGCTGGTATGAGTTCTTGAACACCACCTAGATTTTAGCCAATGGAAGATTTGAAATCATTATTTTAAGTAATATCTGTTTAACATAACATTGGATGAGATACATAATAACTACACTACAATACAGAATCCTCTCTCCAGGTCTCACACCACATGCAATGGAAACCTTCAAGTAATTATTTTGTCAGTAATAACTGTTTAACAACAACATTGGATGCAATGCATCAATTATTACAATACAGAGCACTCTCTCGACACACATGCACACACAAACACACAAACAAGCACACAAAACAACCAACTGATTGAAGAAGGGGTGCTTTATGCTAATCAACACACCAAGGCTAAACATTCTGAATTGGAAGAAGGGATGCTAATGAACACGCCAAAGCTAATCTTGAGCATTTGACTGACCAGAGCTTTCAGCTTTAATGGCTTCTTCTTCTCTCCGTTTCTGAGCTTGAACTGCATCTTTTTCTTTCTGAATCACAGCGTCAGCCATGCTCTTCCCAGCGGCCTTCAAGGCTATTGGAAGTCCATCACACTTGCGAGTGATTTCTTTCTGCAAATTCTCCAATTTCTCATCATTCAAGGGCTTTCCCATGACTTCTTCGTATGAACTTTTGAATAAGGTCCATCCATCCTCCTTAAGAAGAGGTTCAGGAGTAAATATGTCTCCTGCACCGACCATCTTTCTTGCATCATCTTCTTTTCTACTAGTGATAATGATCGCACTTCCATCTCCCTTTGGCAGCCCATATGCTAGACGGCGAGTCCACTCTTTATCTTCAGGAGGCTCCTTATCTAACTCACAATGCCAGGGTTCTTCGACCTTAACAACATCATCAAAAACTATCAAATACCTCTTTCTTAGTAGCTCAAGGTGAACCAGGAACAAAAGCACGCCCACCTTTTCCAACTTGGGATCGACTTTGAGCATCTCCTCGATATGATCTTCTTCTACGCCAAGATTGTCTAGCACCCGTCGTAAGAGCTCCTCTCTGTCACATTTCTCAGAGACCCAAACCCATAGCCTAAGTGGGAAGTGGTCCATCACTTCCTCACTCACAAATACCTTCTGAGCCAAAGTGGTCTTTCCGGTGCCAAACATACCAACAATTCCGACAACATTAAGGCCCTCTTTGTTCTCCTTAATGAGGGATTTGATAATATTTTTTGCTTGATCATCCCATCCATAGATTTTAGTTTCATCAACATCGCCAGATGTCCATTGGACATCCTTTGAAATATTGATATTTTCCATCATATGCTTCTCCACCTTTGCTCTTGTTTCCTTAAGACCAGGCATGATCTTTTGCAACTTGTCCCTGGCCGTCTTAGCAAGAAACATGTAGTCGGCAGGAGAATAATTCAGGCAATTGTTACTGCCGCCTCTTTGTTTCTTTGAGATTGTCAGGCACTTGTTCAGGAGTTCATTAAGGTTTCGCACTGACTCTCTCATTGAATCAGTATCTCTCCCAAGAGAATACTGGTGACGAGTAATCCCATCATGAATAGTATCTAAGTCACTCTTAATCTGCTCAAACATATCCATAAGAGGGTATCTAACGTTGTCTTGTTCATTTTCCTTGTTGTAATTATCAATGAACTTTTTCATTTCGGACTGAACATTTTCTTCTGTCATTTTAATGCAGGCCTGAAACAAGGAAGCCCCAGAAATAAATTAAAAAATGAAACAACAAAATTAAAAACAAAAACTAATTAAGAAAATGTCAAACTTACAATGGGAGAAGAGGTAGAGAATCCACAAAGGCCACTTCCTGGTTCAAGGAGCTGAAGTCAAGAAACAGGGAGAGAAGTTCTCATATATTATATACTGCTTCAATAGCAAGGAATCTGTACTTGGGGGTGAAGTGTTCCTTTCATGTTAGTATCTTTCCTTGTGTTATAGGCAAAGGGAGGATTCTAGCTAAGAATAAATAAAAGAGAAAAAGAAGAAAAAGAGAGAGGTAAATCGAAATGATCATGAGGGCTAGATGTAATTTAGAACTTTGAATCAATACAATAGATGTATTATCTTATATGAAAATTGTAGGGGTTTTAACTTTTTTGTACTGGTAGGTTGGTTCATGTATACGCTACGCCCCCAAAAGTCAGGACTTCTGAGCTCTTGCAGGTCATGGTCTGCTATGGCCTATTTCTGTTCTGGGTTTTAAGGAATTCCTGAACTTCCAAACACAGTGGTGGATGCTCTCCACCAAAGAGGGTGAATATTCGGAATTTCTAAAAGTCATTTGGGACATTTCATGTTGCTAGATTTGAGAAATGTGAGTAAGAAATATGGCATTCAGAGATTTATGGGATAAGATGTCACATCATGTCGAAGTATTTCCAAGAATTCCCAACATTGTGAATTCCCTGTAGAAATTCCACGAAAGAAACGGGCATTACATGTTTACAGGTTCTTTTTGTAAAATTTTAATTGAACCATCACATAAAATCACCTTATTATTTCTCTGTATTTCAAGCCGATTTTGTGTGATATCACAAAAATTCTTGTGATTTCAAGAAAGATAAAGTGGCAGTAAATAAAACATGTGGAGAATTTTCTCAACTTTCGTTAGAAGATTGGATTATCGATGTCTACTGGTGGCCGTACAGAAAAAAACCCCTTATTATAACTTCAAAATTCAGTTTCGAATCAGTATGACCTTTCAGCTCCGGCAGGTTATGGTCTGCCATATGTTTATTATAACTTCAAAATCCGGTTATTACCCTGTTTTAATTTTACCAGTTCCTTCTGGGATCTGTTGCTTTTCTATTTTTTCTTTCTGTAAAGAAAAAGATTAACCCATTCTTTTCTCTAATTCTAAGAAAAGCATGTTACTGTCGTCTTACATTAAATCTTTTAATATTCAATGATTCCTTTGCCTTTCATTATTGAGAAATGATCCAACGCATTGCAAGTTTTAATTATCCAAATTTCATTTTGTGGTGCTCATGGGCTGGGTCAGACCAGGCCCAACTCAGCCTCACTTGCTTTGGACTCTGTTTTGGGCAAGCCTGGAACTAAAATTTAGGCCCATTTAACATTTGGATTGGGCTTGGATTTATTAATAGAAAGACCGAAACCCTGTCTTAGCCCAAATAAGATTGATCCAAAACATGGTGCTCATAGCTTAGTGCTGGTAGTTTAGTGAGTCCCAGATCGATTGACTAAATGGGCAGGCTGTGGCCTGAGATGTTTAAAGCGGCTTGGGTCCAGACGAGGCATTTACAGATCGTGTCAGGCTTTGGTTGGATATAGACCTGTGTTTATAAATTGGGTCAGGACTGGATATTCCCAGCGCAGCTGCCCAAGCCCATGAACACGACTGGATATTCCCAGCACCGCTTCCCAGGCCCATGAACACGACTGGAAGCCAGGCATGCTGGGCCAGATATTGATGTGTACAGGCTGAGGGCCATACAGAATTTGAGGCCCCAATTTATTACCAATCAAGAAGGCAATTGGGTTGAATCAACTTTCATTGGCCCACTTGAATAAATCAATACAGGGTAAGGTTTGGTCACCATCGCAAGAAGCCCTTGATTAAAATGAAACAGAGGGGTCACATTAGTAGTAAGATGAATACCACATCCTCAAGTAGGATCTGTGGCTTTTAGTATCAGATCTTTGCTTACTAAGATAACAAAGGTAAAGGTAAAAAGATAGGGATGCAAAGCTATTCATTCTGTCCTCCTATGTCACGCATAGAATACTATACTTGACTGAATGTGCAAGATATGTTACCAGAGTAGTTGTATTCAGGTTTAGGAATGTGGCATTGTGCAACTCTCTGTAAATCAGAGACAAACAAAACTCATTCGTAAACATGGAAAGCGTAGAAAAGAAGTTCTTCATTGAGAAATTATCATGAACAACATTCACACACACTCTTCATGTAGGCATCTTGAGAGTAAATGGAAGTAAAGGGTCAGATACAAAAAACCAACATTCCATGTGCACAAGTGCTACCACTTCATAAAAGAAAGGGTGGGACTAAATAATCATAAAATCCCGGGCGATAATTGCATATCACGTATTTAGTTATTACATCATCATAATGTATTGATGGTTAACTCTGCCACGCCCCCATGATTAATTATAGGGATAACCATGAGTTAGGGGTCAAATTAAGGAAGTTTTAGGAATGTGGCATTGTGTAACTCTATGACAGATGCCAAATTAAAAAAAAGGCAGAGTCGAGCGGTGACCGTTTGCCCTATTTGATCCGGACTCTAAGGAGAAGTTTGGAAAGACTTGTTATTCTAAGTGGATCATTACTAGGAGTCTTATGCACGGATTTGGGACTATAAATTGGGTGATTCTTTCAACCCAAATAGATACACCACTTCTCTCATTAATCTAACTAAGAGATATCTTAGAGAGAATTATTCTTTAGTGCCATTGAGAGATTATTCTGAATGGCTGCTTTAGAATGTTTTATTACCTCTACTCTATTGTAGAAGATTGATTATCTTGATTGACAAGGTGCGATGAGATCAAATAAGGAGAACGGTGCACAGCAAGGAAGTCATAGCAACAAAAGTTGTGCAAGAACAACTACATTTCTTAAGTCAAAGTACTGACTGAGGTAAATGAGAAGTGAGTATATCTTGTAACTGTTTGTGAGTTCTTCATTTCAGGATCATGGTTTTTCTCCCTGGAAAGGGTTTCCGCATTAAAATTGTGTTTGCCTTTTTGTAGTATGTGATTGGTAAACTGAGCTCTCTGCCCACAAAGCTAGGGTTCAAAGGCTATAATGTCGAGATGTAGGGGAAATCTTAACTTCTTAGGTATTTTATAAATACTTTTATTGCTAGCTATTTATTTTCCATCTTCCCTTACTAAGTTTATTTACTCAATTTATAATTTCTTTTGGTTCAGAGAAATAGAAAAGAAGTGGGTTCTTTTCATGCTAATTTATTGATATCGGACCCATAATAACCTGACCTATATTTATTTGGCTCTTGGCATGTGTTCGAACCTTTACTTCAATTTAGGTCACTAAAATGGGTCCTTAGTTCTACATGGAGTTGGGTATGTATTCTCTAAACCCTAATTTCGGATTTCTTATATTAGTGGATTGATTGTTTCATTCCATGGTTTTTATCATTTAAGATTAAGATCTACTAAGACCTCTGTGGATCATGATGAGTAACAAGGCTCCTCTTCTATGATGAACCCTAGATTCCTAAAATTTTTATCGCTTTGATGTGTAATTTTACACACAGAGATTTTATACTAGTTAAATTACATGTCCTTAAAGGCATAGATACTAAAATCAGTGGCAATCTCTACAATTATTTATTGCATCACAAACCCAATTCATATCAAACTGTAAATAGGAAACATAGTAAAAGAAGCATGTGGTTAGCACTCGGCATAAAAAAATTAAAAAAAAAAAAAAAAAAAAAAAAAAAAAAAAAAAAAAACAGTTATTCATGCTGATCAAACAGCTTCTTAGTTATTACAACACAAGAAGTTCCCAAGATGCATATGCATGTATAATGGGAAGGACCAAACCACACAAGAAATCTTCTTCCATCCAAGAACATGAAATGGAATTATTCACAAACAACAAACTAGAAAGCAATAAGGAGTATAAAGAACCCATCAATTTGAAAGAGATGAAGGGGGATCAACAGGTGGCAAATCAGCAGGAGCAGGTAAAGTGTTTGCAGAGTCGGGAACAACATTCGAAGCAACAATTGGATCAGGGGAATGAAAAAGCACGGGAGGAAGTGGAGATTCAAGACTTGAATTAACTTGAGGAGGAGGAGTAATAAATATGGAAGGTTGATTTGCAGTAGTGGTGGAAGAAGATGCATTTGAAGAACGTGAAGAATCACGAGTAACGTCAGCCGCGTTAGTTGGTCCAGGAACAGATGGAGTTCCAGAACTAGGTTCGGCAGCCATAGAAGCAGCACCTAATGCAGAAACAGTGACATCATCAGGGGAGGCAGTATTTGGATCAATTGCATGGGCTGCAGTTGAAGCAGAAGAGCTGATATCATGTTCTGATTTATCTTCAAGATCATCTTCATGATCAACCTTACTGGGAGGAACAATAATTGGGGTAGAAGATGAGGGACTTGAAAGAGCTGGCGCATCAAGAGGAACATCAGATGCAGCAGATAGTGTAGGAACACTATGAGAAGGAACCTGTGGAGTTCCAGAAATAGGCCCGGTAGCACGAGATGTAGAAATAGAAACACCATCTGGAGAAGTAGTATTCAGGTCAGTGAGATGGGCTGCAGTTGAAGCCGAAGAGCTGGGATCATGTTTTGATTCATCTTTAGGATCATCTTTGAGATCAGCCTCATTAGCAGGAGGAACACTAGTGTTGGTAGAAGAGGCGAGACTTGAAACAGGTGAAGCATCATGAGTAGCATTAGGTGCTGTAGACGGTGCAGGAACACTACCTGAAGGAACAGGTGGAGTTCCAGAAGTATGTTCATCAGCAAGAGAAGGCGCACTGGAGGAAGAAGCACCATGTGAAGGAGCAGTATTTGGATCATGAGAAGGGGATGGAGGACGGGGAGCTTCTTCCTTGACCCTTGTCCAAACTCCATCTGCATCCTTAAGAGGTGGTTTATCCATGATGCCAGAGTCATAGTGCTCCAAATAATTCAGAGATGGAAGTTCAATTTTTGCCCATTCCAGTTTCAGATTCTTTAGAAACTTGAGTCGCAACGTTTCTATTTTCCATTCCGGATGACTCGCTTCTGTGCTCCGTTTAAGACCAAGAGTCTCCAGTTGCCCCCCTCTGATGTAGAGCTTCTTCAAGTTCTTCAGCTGTGATGGATCAAGCCATTTGGGCATACGATTAATAGGATAAAATCGAAGGTCCAGCTTTTCAAGATTGGGAGGGAACTTGAGACTATCTACCAGATGTGGTTTATATCCAGGAGTATTTTCTGGCAAATCAGTCCATATTACTGTGAGAGAGCTTAGTTTTTTCATTTTCTCCAACTCACCAAATTGATTTGTATTTGTTTTCACTTGACTCCCAATTACTATGCTCAGCTTCTTTAGCTCAACCAAGTTTATCAAGTCAGCTAATCGACCTGTTTTCTTTCTTTCGCTTATCACAAACCCTTTCAACACCAAAAGCTTTGACAGCGAGCTGAGCCCCTTGGGCATGCTCTCTAGCATGTAACATTCTGAAACATCCAAATGAGTTAGCCGCTTAAGCTTTGTGATGTCATCCGTCAAACTCTTCAGATTTTGGCATCCTCTAAGATCCAATACCTGTAGGTATTGGAGCTTACTAATCGATTTGGGAATTGTGTCTATCACAGAAATACCTCTGAGGCTCAGATACTTCAAGTTAGAGAGAGAGCTCAACTTGTCTAGGACTTGGCGGTCCATTTCAATGTGGTGCTGAGCTGAGGTCTGCCACCTACCAAGCTGCAAAACAACTATATTCTTCATTTTAGAAAAACTCTCCAGATCCAAATCCAGGTACTTAACATTTACGTTGAACAGCAACACCAATTGATCGTCAGGCCTATATGGTTTCTGTTCTTGTTGTCCGTCATTCGATTTTGTTATTAAGCAAGCATGGTGGAGATTGGAGGGAGACGAAATAGGTGTACCTGTTAGATATATGTCAAGATAAATAAATAGATGTTTCTGAGAAAAACAGTACAGACAGATTTGTTAACATGTAGTTGCTCAAGTTTTCATACTGCATCAAAGCCATGCATGGTAGCAATCCAAGGATTTGGCTAGGATGGCTGGCCATGGTCCTTATATATTCAATAATCTCATCACCTTAGGCTTTTCTTTTAATGTAAAATTAAAAATGACTTAGATCCATTTAAAATTCTCTCATCCATGCATTCACCTAAGACTCTCGATCTCATCATTCATTTATATCAAAGCTTCTGGATTCTCAAGCCGTAGGATCCTACTTCCTATACTTTTGTGGGAGATCATGATGAATGATTTGTGTTAGTTTATGGTCTCAATACCAAGGGTATATGATATAATAAATTGATTAATTTCTTTTTTTTTATCAATACAATTTATGCTTTTCCTTTCATGAGATGAATGGTGTTTTATATGCTTGCACATAACTAATACAAATGACATAATGGTTCATGAGATGAACCGGAGTCTACAAGTATACTAGATGTAATACATGTGTATGGATGAGATCCACATACAGGAGATATGTATTACAAATCTTATACTTAAATATCTTCACAACCAGTGATGAGATTGGACACCTCATCTGACAAGGTTGCAGTATTTTGATCACTATGAGATAGTGTGATTTATCTCGATCATCAGAATGTAAGATTCTGGATCATGATGCTGGTACATTGGATGTATTGAAGGGCCATGAGAAGCACCTTATATACACTGTCTTTATTTTAAGGTCTGCTCTCATAATTCTCTAGTAATAGGCTCATAATCCTGAGACATTAATGAACTCAAGTTTCTATCTATTCATTTGCTTTGAGTCACCAATGAGTGAGGCCAATTGTAAGTCAACACCTCGGTGATTTGGGTACTTGATAGTAGAGTTGTGGGAACATTCAATGGTCAAGATGGAATCTATCTTTAATATCCCCTTGTGCCAATTAATGGATTTATCATTGGTAAGTGCGCACCCATTCCGATTAAGAGTTAATTGGATCGGTACCATATGATCATTATAATTAATTGGGGCTCAAGGATAATAAGATATGGATCTAATTTGGTGGACAGGTCCATTTGATCCATGGATATAGATGGAGGGGCCTACTTGTGGTACTGTGGAAGTTTATGGTCTTCATTGAAATCTATTCCTAAGACTGGAGTGCAATTGCATTTATATAGTGGAGTTATTTACAATTAAATGTGGGCCCGGATTGCACATGAGATGTGGGGTCGCGTGTCCCAGTTGGAGCCAGCTTTCTAAGGAATCCCTAGTAATCCCCACGCTAGCCCAATTTATTAGAAAGATACTAATTCTACTTGAACTCTATAAGGAAGGTTACTATTTCTATTTGAAGTGAGACTTCTAATAGTGGTAATGGTAAGCTACTAATTATTAATTGAAGTAGGACTTCTATTTTAATTAGAAAGGAGAAAGTTACTAATAGCTGTGGAAGTGAGACTTCTATGGCAATTAGTAAGGGAGATGTTTACTAATTTGTAATGGGAGTTAAACTTCTATTTCAAATAGGAAAAGAGGAGTTATGGAGGGCTATAAATAGAGGAATACTCCTCCCAAATTCGTGCACAATCATAAGAGCACTTTCAGCCCCCTTGTGCAAGAGTTGTACAAGTCTTCTTCTTCTCAAAGTTCCCCTCTCTTTCACCTTTCGTTCCTTAGAGTTACTAGCAGGGTTTTCTCTTGAGGATTCTACCATCTTCTTGAGAAAAGAGATCTAATACGGGACATAGCGTTGGAAGATCAAAAGGAGTTGAAGATTCTGAATTGGATTGTGAAGTTGTTCATCATCAAAGTAAAAAAATCAAATCCTCCATTAGAGCACAACAAAGCTCCAAAGGTATATCTACATCCTTGTATGTTGTGGATTTCGTGGAAGCATGTTTATGTTCTGTTTTCTTTCTTATAGATAGTATATGTTGCTGTACATAGCTATGAGATTGAGGGAATTGCATCCTAGATTGAGTTTGTTGCATTCTAGACAATTGATCCTTGCATTAAGTGGGTCAAAAGTTTTTGAAACATGTCTGGAAGGCCCACCTATATTCCAACAATTTGATCTAGTTATAAATCATCCATCAGCTTTGACAAACTTAGAAGAAGTTGGATTGGACAGTGGACTCCACAGGCACTTGGTAATTACCATCAAAACAGGATGGATGTTATGATAAGAAATCAGCTATTTACTTTCAAGGATTCATTCATATTTCTTGACGTGACAAATTGCTAATCACTTGATCATTATGGGGAAAAAAAAGTTAATGCAATTTTGGGAGCGTATTAGATATGTTAATATATATGAAAAGTTTGAATCACAATTTCAAATGAGTATGAATTAGAATGTAAATATGTTTTGAACTAAAAGCAAGTTTTCTTTACTATAGAACTTTCTCATCCTAGAGTACTGCATGTAATGTCTAGCTCTATGTAGTGGCGGATCCAGAATTCAAAATCACTGGGGGCACGATTAAGTAGTAGGGGGTCCGGGGGCATTTTTTGGGTTATTTATATGATTGCAAATGATTTTTTCTTCTTTTTTTCTTCATGCTTGAGAAAAAACAATACACAAAAAAGTAATAGACCTTTTACATACACTATCAGTAACTAATACACAGAAAGGTGCATTCAAAGACAGATAGTTTGTAGATTTCCACTGCATTGCAAATCATGCCTAGCAAGGACAAATAGTGTGCAGATTTACCCCAAACCTTTTATATGGAACAAATATAATATAATAATTTCAAGCAATAAAACAAGACATATTTATTTATCACAATTGTTCTCTACCAGTTTTCATTGAGGGGCTTGGTTCAATGTCACTGGGGGCCTAATTGATTTGGGCCTAACTTAGTATACATGTTTTTTTTTCCCAAAAAGTCACTGGGGGCCCAGCCCCCAAGTGACAAAGAACTGCATCCGCCTCTGGCTCTATGGGGCCCACAACGGTGCACTTGTGATCAATCCTGCTATGATCTGGCACCATGCCCTATTTTATGCTCATTGAACATTCACTCACCAACGGATTGAATCTCTAAATAATACGTGGTCAAAAGACCATTAAACTTCGAGGTTGTTAACTAAATCAAGGGCTAGGACAATAGAACGAGGCTGATCTTTTGGTGAAACTGTTCGTTCTTTATCCTATTCACTTTTGTATAATTAAGAGTTTTTTTGAAGAGTTTTTTTTTTTTTTTTTTTTTTTATGAAGACAATCACTTTTGTATAAATAAGATGCTTCCCAGTAATGACAATATGGACAAATATATGAAAATGCCATTCACTTTTCTATAAATAAGATGCTTCCCAATAATTAAATTATGGACAAAATAAATGAAAATGAAGTCCTCAAGTTCTACAGTACCTGTTTCATCAAACTCGAAGAATTGTCTCTTTCTTGCCTTGGTGATAAGCATCCAATGGATCCATGGATGGATCCTGCACTTGACGATGTTTCCGCTTCTTTTGTTGTAGACTGGATGGATGAATTCAAGGTCTAGAAATTGTTGGAAGTAGAATTCCCCGGCTTGCTCTGTGGTTTGGCCCGGGCTTTGTGTTAGGAATCCCTGCCCAATCCACCAGTAGATCAAAACCCGCTTCGAGATCTCGCTGCCAAGTGGGAAGATGGAGAGACAGAGCAAGCAATTTCTAAACGTTTCAGGCAGCCCTTCAAAATCCTCTCCCTTATCATCTTTAGCAGCATTCTCTAACATGTTCTCCAACTCCTTGTCCATTTCTTTCCACTCCTGGGATTTACTTGTTTCATCAACTTTTGAAGTTGGAGCTTCAGACTCCCTGGATTCTTTGAGCACATTCTCAAGACAACGCTCTACATCTTCGTTCAAGTGTTTCATTTCTTCAACCTTGTCCTCCATTAATTTCTTGATATCCGCAGTCGCGGCTTTGCTTTGATCATTTTCCCGATCTTCATAGACTTGATGAGCCTCTCGAGTTAGATTTCCCAGCCGGGTTTTGGCCCTTTTTTCGTACTTTTTGAAGATCTCCCCCAATACTCGACGCACTGCAGCCATTTCAACCCCTTTGTCGTGGATGATTTTCTCCCTACTCTCTTCTTGTCCTTCAGGAGTGGGCGGAGTCCCACTCCCATTGGTTGCCATGCTCATGGCAAAGAGAGTGAATCAAAGAAGCTCAAACGCTGGAGAATGCTCTATCAAGAGTTTGTGGAGCCAGTTGTGGGTAAGAGCTCCATGAAGACAATCATGAAGAAGAGAACTCAAAGAGGAAGTAGACAAGTTATAGTAGTGAGATAATGTAAAATGCAATGTTTTTTTCTCTATTCACAAAAGCAATTGGTACTGATTTTGATTCTTTGAGTAAGGTTATTAGTAAAGGCAACAACTTCAAAATTCGAAAAGCAAAATAGTGGGGTTTCTACATGCTAACAATCTTCTCAGTTATGAATTCCAACGAACCTGACCTGGGTCCAGCCCATTATGGCCATAAGCAGAGGCCTAGACCTGACCAAGATGTGTCTCAACCACTGTTGAAAAGGCCTTATCTTTATTTATTTTATTTTATTTATGCTTAGTTGGTAAGATTACTGATTACTCCATCAGAACTTTGTTATTTGCCTCATTGTTTTCCAAGTCATTTTGCATTTTAGTTATTCTACATTATGATTTCATCCTCTGCAGAAAATGGAGATTGGGGGCATCAGTTTCTATTGTTCAGTGTGGTGAAATATTTCCTATGGTAAAATATCTTTTTCACTAGGACTTCAGAACATGGTTATCAGCCACTTGAGTTCAGTTTTGCTTTCTGCAAAGTATGAAGAACATTCTTTTCACCTCAAGAATGAAACAAAGGGCCTGTTTGACAGCCTGAGTTTGCCTGCATAAACATTCCACAAGTGCAGTGGATGAGTTGCCACTGAAAGTTTAATTTTGTACAAGACTAACATTGAAGAATGGATCTCTGTGGCTGTGTATCCTGCAACCTTCCCTGTTTTGTGTCATTGAGCTTGAAGGGTTCAGTAAAAGCAAGTCTTGACAATGACCTTGTGATACTGGTCACATGACATTTCACATACAAATCAAGGCCAAAGTATTCATTCTCTCTGCAAAGAGGATGCTCGGTTGTAGCTGCTTTATTAATTGATACACAAAAGCAAGGTATTATTCATTTGTTGTTTGTTGTAGCTACTGATTCTGTACAGATGGGGCTCTTTGCAATTTCCCAGGATGTTTTTAAACTCTCCTTTCATTTATAGGCCATTTGGATCATAGCAAAGTTGAGTGCAGGTAAATAAGGGGTTGTTCATGTATTTTGATTACTTGAGTTGTAAATGACAGTTTTGTGAGCTTCATCCAAATTCCAAGAAAGGGTATCACTAAGATGAGAACTAACTTCATGGCAAAATGAGATTAGTTTGCAAGGGAGTGATTTTTCATTGTTCCCTGCTGATACATTAATTATTGCAGGTTTTGTAGTTGAGATCATAGAGGATGATTTCTTGGATTTTCACTTTCTGCCAATTAAAAGGGAAAAAAGTAAGGAGGAAAAATCTTTAGAAGTGAAAAGATGTGGGAAATGCCTTTAATAAGATGTAATCTATTGTGTTTCTGGATGCATTGGAAACAAGAATATTACTGTTCAGAGTTCCACTAAGAAAATATTGGATTGGGTGTTGCAATTAGAATGATAAGATTTTGAAACATTGGCCAGCTTAAATTGGGAAGCTGGGCCTTATTATTCAGCAGTCCATATCATCGGTCCTACATGAACGGTTAAACCCTTATAATAGGTGGGTTTTTTTATAGGTTGGGCCAGGATACTGGCCCATTTTGAATATCTTATTAAATGTATTAAGCTTGGAGTGGACCTTCAAGAATAAATATATATATATAGAGAGAGAGAGAGAGTGAGAGAGAGAGGGAGAGGGAGAGCAAGGCTCTCCTAAGCTCAAGCTTAGGATACAATTTCATAAGCTCGTGCTTGTGTGTGTGGGTGGGTGGGTGGGCGGGGGGGCGGCTTTGGTCCATCCAAATTGACCAAACACATAACCCTCCTAAATTGCACTTGTCCACCAACTTTCGGTTAGATCTAAATTTATTGGACCGTTAGATCGACTATGTATTGATTCAAATAGACTGTTGACCATTAAACTTTTGTGCCCAAATGGGGATGATTTTTTGCAGAGAGGAAGATCTCAGGGAGTCCTTGAAATCCCCCGTCCCCATCCTCATTTGGGTCCCTAGGTGGACCCCACCACACACTTGACATTAGCTAATTATCCTAAGCTTGAGCTTAGGATATATATATATGGGAGGTGCGCTTGTGAAAGACACTCTCAACTTACTATGAGAGATAGAGCGGTGCCCTCACATTCATATCCAATGCCAACAACTTAAATGTACAGGCCCCCACCCTCACATTTATATTATATATATATGGTCAAAGCTCTCCTAAGATAAAGCTTAGGATAAAATTTTGTAAGCTCACGCTTGTGGGGCCCACCCTTAATCCAACCAAATGGACCAAACACACAACCCCCCTAAATTGCACAAGTCCACCAACTTTTGGTCAAATGTGAATTTACTAGACCGTTGGATCAACTGTATACCGATTCAAATGGACTATTGACCATTAAACTTTTAGGACCCAGATGAAGATAATTAAAAAACAAGAGTGGGGCTGATTTTTTCACAAAGGACATACGATCTTAGGGAGCCATTGAAATCCCCCCAATCCCCACCCCCATGTGGGTCCCAAGGTGGGCCCTATCATACAGTTGAACTTACCTCAGCTTACCTTATCATATATATATATATATATATCTTGTAGGCCTGACATATCTAATAAAAGAGTAAGAAATTAGGCCTCTATACAGCCATGGGCCTATAATGACGCCCAAATCCAGCACAATGGAGACTGGGCTTGAGTCTGTTCTTGGGCTTTCTAGTCCCATGAGCACCATAATATAATATGGCTTAGCTGCAGGAGATGATCAGTATCTAGGCTACCCAGCTCTCCCGTTTCTTAGGATGATCTAATGGAAATCAAATTTTGAGCACAGGTGGTCCATTCAACCCCACCGAATTGTCGTTGCCCCACTGGGTCCAACAATGCTATGCCCGAAATTCATTCTCTCTCTAGAGCAGTTTGACCGTCGGAATTTGTTTGCATTCAAAAAGTACATGGATAAGTTACCATTGAAAGTTTTAGTTCTGTAGAACACTAAAATTGAAGTATAGCCATGCATGCATGGCTGATGGCTGTGTATCTGCAACCTTTCCTAGAGCATGTCTTGAAAACGGCCCTTCAATACTGGTCACATGTGATTACCCTAGAGCACCAAGGGGAAAGTATATCCATTTCCCTTGAACAGAAGGATGCTTACTTTTGTAGGACTTTATCAAATGATACACAAGAGCAAGGTATTATTCACTTGCAGTTTGTTGGACGGGGCCCTTCAATACTGATCACATGTGATTACCCTAGAGCATCAAGGGGAAAGTATATCCATTTCCCTTGAACAGAAGGATGCTTACTTTTGTAGGACTTTATCAAATGATACACAAGAGCAAGGTATTATTCACTTGCAGTTTGTTGGACGAGGCCAATGAATCTGCACAGATGGGGCTCTTTGCATTTTGGATTTGTAATTTTCAAAACAGTTTGAAGAATCTTCTTCTATAGGCCATTTGGATCATCATAGTAAAGTGAGAGTGCAGCTGTGCCGGTTAATAAAAGGGTTTAAGAATGTCCACCCTGTGGTGTTCATCTGTTCAGATAATTACCTGAGTTTTGTTTTACAGTTGTGGGTCCAAAACAGGGCATCCACAAGATGAGAACTAATCTCATTTTGTTATACTTAAATACTAGCATAAAAAAAAAGTAAGATATTATATTTTGAATTTATGAGATATCAAAATTAATTATAAAAATAAAAGGAAAATATTCTGGCATACACATCTTCAATCACAAATACAAGTGGTCAACATCAACAATAAACTATTACAAAGATAAAGCTAAAAATCCATTCAACAACGACATAAAAATAATAATAACATCAATAATTACTAAAGAAGATATAGACTAGCGAATTTTGTTAATATATATAATATTGGCAATAAGAAATGCATTCAAGTTTTTGTTACCCATTGATAATTTCAAAGCCCAATAAAACAAAGTCATCCCATTTGGACTTGTTTGTGCAATAAGAGGATTTTAATTTATAAAGATTTTTATTTCCTCATGAGAATGAAATTTTGTATTTTCGTATAAATTAAAATCAAAGTCCTCTCTATTGAGGAAAAATGATTCATTTTTTTCTTCTATGCAAGGAAAATACATCACACCAAACAACATAATATTGTTAATAAAGAAAATCATATAAAAGTGCAATCTTCTCGTTGCACAAATGCACCATTTTTTTTATTTTCACATAGGCCAATGATCATTTCAATCCCTCCGCACAAATTTCTTCTCTACCCCTTTGAAGTAACATCAATACCATTTTAGAACTGATCAAACCGTTTTTTAGCTCTAGATTTTTTAAAAAATATATAAACATCTAAACTTTAAAAGCCATAAATTATGAGACTTTAAAACCACAGGCTAGTGTTATTTGATCCCAGTAATATTTGGCTCACCTTGGATCAATGTATATATCTCTTAGTTATGAGTCCATGTGGGCCCACGGAGTGTAATTTATGGTAGGCCAAACGTATGGTCATATGTCTATATAATCATATCAGAAAATGATGCCTATAAGATTAAAAAAAAAAATTCTCCAACCTCAAAATATTTTTATCACTAGCCTATCCATGAAGTGGTTTACTAGAACGTCGGGTCTGATTTTCGTTCACATATGACAATCTTTGAATAAAGTAGAGCTCTATTTGGAAACTAAAAGAAAATGATATTTTTAATTAAAAATTTATCAGTGTGAATTGTTGAAAGGTGGGCCCCAAATATTAAAATAAAAAGATGACAATCTTGAGAAGATGGAAGATAGATGGTGTAAAGAGAGAAAATAACTGTAGTAAAATAGAGAGATTTTAGAGGATATTGATTGAGAGACTTTAGGAGATAGAGGATATGGATAAAGAAATTCTTTTTAGAGAAAAAACTGTGGCATATGATGACATGGCACCTTAAAGCACTTAATGTTTTTTCTCCATATTTATTTGAAATGAGAATTATTGGGCTGTTGAGGTGGCGCCCTCTGTAGCCCACCTCCCCTATTGCTTTAATATATATATATATATATATATATAATATATATATATATTATAACATGGTTTACAGTCTAGACCACTTCATGGCAAAACAAGTCTGTAAATAAGTGTTTGTGTGGGCATTTTCTGCAGAAAATGAAATTGGTTTTCCAGGGAGTAATATTCATTGTTCCATGCCAACCCTTTTTTTTTTTTTGGGCATTCGGCAAGAGGTCCCTCAAAGTGTGACTTTGTTGCAAACAGTCTATAAAAAAGAGTCATACGGCCAAAGGTCATCTAACACATTCTCATACCTGATATGTCTAATTTACCCTTTATTTAAATCATATCCCATGATTGGTGGGATATCCCATTAATAATAGTCAACTACCACTTAATAAGCCATGATTAATGGAATCTCATTAATGAGATTTTCAAGTAAAATCTAAAAATACACAAATAAATTTCAAAAAATGCAAATAAATTTCAAAAAGCGCAAATAAATTTAAAAAAGAAGCAATAAATTTCTAAATAACGCAGATAAATTTAAAAAGACACCAATAAATTCCAAAAGATGAAAATAAATTTCAAAAGATCCAAATAAATTTTAAAAAAATATAAATAAATTTCAAAAGACGTAAATAAAATTAAAAAACGTAAATACATTTTCCAAAACTAACATAACCTAATTTTCCAAATTAGCGAACAATGTGGCAAAAAAACTCAAGCCTTTTTGTCAAAAACTCAGTTAAATTTATTTCAAAAATACAAATAAATTTCAAAATACACAAACAAAATTCAAAAACACAAATAAATCTACTAAAAACTCATATAAATTTATTTATACCTTAGATAGATTTATTCCAGAACTCAGATAAATAGCCTAAAACTCGGATAGATTTGTCCAGAACTCAGATAAATTTATCCAGAACTAAGATAAATTTATTCCAGAAGTCAGATAAATAGCCAGAAACTCAGACAGATTTGTCCAGAACTCAGATAAATTTATCTACAACTCAGATAAATTTGTTCCAGAAGTCACATAAATAGCCAAAAGCTCAAATAGATTTTGTCCAAAACACAAATAAATTTCACAAAAATTACAAAACTCATATAAATTTAACTTTGACTGGAATGGGGATGGACTTCTGGAACGGGTCAGCTCGAACCTGACCTAGAACCAACCTGGAACTGTTGCAAATCCTAGGCCCACTTTCTTCTTCTTCTTCGTTCTGGAATCAGAAACACAAGCCATCTTCCATTCGCCTTCTTCCTCGATTTCGACAATGGCATGGCACGGCATCCGGTGGCAATCCCCTTTCTCCGGCAACACGTAGGAACGCTTCTTCTTCTTCTTTGCATGGGTCTTCTTCTTCCTTTTCTTCTTCTTTGCAGGGGTCTTCTTCTTCATTGCAAGGATCTTCTTCTTCTTTGCAGGGGTCTTCTTCTTCAGAGATTGATCTCAATTGTTGAGATCCAATCCGTCAATGTCCATGTCCGGTTTGAAGAAGAAGAAGAGGGAGAATGGAAGATTTAAATTTTAAAATTTTATGCCTAATCAGTTAAAAGGGCAAATCAGTCATTAAAATGTATGAGGTGGCGTGTCTAGGGACCTCTCTCCATGAGGTGACGTGTCTAGGGACTTCTCACCGAAATATGTCCAAGCTGCATGGACTACAGGCCTTAAAGAAAAAGCTGGTGGACTGAAGGCCTTACAAGTCCTATATGAAGGACCTTTCGCTAATTATCTCTTTTTTTTTTAGGGTTTATAACTGAGATCAGAGAAGATGGTCGTTGATTCTTTACTTTCAGCAAAACCAATAAAATATATAAGTAAATAAATTCTGTAGAAGTGAAAAGCCTTGCGAAATTCACCTCCCCACTTGCCTTTATAAGATGTATGTAATCTTTTTTTTTTTTTTTGAAAAAAAAAGTGTATGTAATCTATTGAGTTTCTCGTTGCATTTGAAGTATCCTCTAGGCTTCCACTTGAGAAATTATTCATGAGACTATTCAGTGGAGTCAACTTACAAAAGATCGGAACCCTTCAAAGTAAATGGCTCCATGGTTTTTTTTACGGTTACCCAGCTACAAAGATGTCAAATGGGCCAAGCCAGCATTGCACAGCACGACCTAGCACCGCCGTCAACAAACCGGCCCATGAAAAGTCTAAATCAATGAGAAAATAGCCACATTATGTAATGTATATACCTCATCATATTTCACTCAAATAGCACACAGAGTGATAACTTTTAAAATACTTAAATTAATATTATAAAAAAAATTAATATTTTGTATAGATATATCTGGTGTTGGGCCTAAATCATTTTAAAGTTAAAATTTCATAGAAAATGGGGGTTTTTTTTATGGGATTTTGATTTTTCTTAAGTGCAGGGTTTTTCTTTTTTTATTTTTTTTAATGGCCCTACTCAAGAGCCTCATGAGATTCTCATGACTGGAAACACTAAGGGCAGGTTTGGCAATGGTCTTCGCCCCGAATTCCACGCCCAAAATCCACGATCGCACAGATTTTCTTGTTTGGAACGGCATGGATTTGAAGAGGATGGACTGCTAACATCCACCCTTTTGAATATTTGAAGAGTCGGACGCCCCCCTATCGGATCCATAGATTCAGCGCAAGAGAGGATTTGCGGAGCTACAGTAGTTTTAGGCGTTAATATAGGGGATACTGGTTTTTTGCATTTTTTTGGTTTTTATGGGCCCCACAATCAAGATCTGAACCGATAATAGTATTAAGAAGGTCCAAAATGGCCATCTCACCAAATTTCATGAGCCGTTGATTCATTTTAGATCTTGAGATATTTGCAAAATTGTCCAAACCGTTAGATGACAATTTCTGAGATGCTGTGGGCCAAAAAAGGGGATTAAATCCAGTCCTTTTTTTTTCGAGTTTTTGGTTCCTGTGGACCCCAAGATCATGATCTGAACCAGTAGTTATTTCTGGAACGTCAAACACGGCTAGTTGACCAAATTTCTACCGTTGATCCTTACCATATCTTGAGATATTTGCACAAAGGTTTAGTACTAAAATATTAATTTCTTATTCCTATGGGCCCCCGTTGCACGATCTGAACCGTACATATTCTCTGGATGACCACAAAATACTTTGAGGTGAAAGTTGAGGTCTTGATTTTTCATGGATTTTGGAAATTTAAAAAAAAAATGTTTGTGACCATTAGATCATACATTCTACAATTTATAAGAAACCTCCCTTCATCCAAACATGGAACTCTCATTAGGAATCCTTCTTGAAGATGCATTGATTCTTTCGAGATGGAGAGAATCCTCTAAACAGCAGATTCTTCTACATTTACCAAACGTGCCCTAAAGGATCAAAATCAGTAGCTTATATCTATTTTTCTTAGCTGAACCTCGCTCAAGACCCTCACAAAATTCTATCCGGGAGTCCAAGAGGATCCTATCTATAGGATATCCCCAAAATTTATGCCACTAGAGTTGTTCCTATTATAACATCGAGCCACATTAATTATGTTAATAGTTATATGTGGATTAGCTCATAAAAACTTAGAAAGCAACACTAGAGGATGTTCATTTAGAACAATTTAGGTATTTTAATAGAGTTTTCATTAGAAGGGGATCCGTTGGAGTTCCTTTCTCTTTATTCACCTTTGATGAGGGACAAATCCAGAAAATTTAGAGAGAATGAAGGGATAGATGTGTTGAGTTCATTATACCTTTTGGAGAGAAGAAGCTGATGAAAATGACCATAATCTTTGAGAATTTGTCCCTCTCTTATGAATATAAAAAAATGCGGAAGGGTGAAAATAGAAATATACATACGCTAAATTTTTATCCTCTTGTATGCAAGGAAATGAGAGAAATCCCTCTGTTCCTTGCTGGGACCCAGCCTCGGGTGAGGCTAGTAAACCTCTGGTGAGGTTATGGAGCCCTCGGGTGAGGTGAGAGGGCCCTTTGGTGGGGGAAGATGGCATACCCAGGTTCGAATCTTGGGCAGACGAGCGAAAACTTACGCCTCCTACCATTGAGGTAAGAGGCGGTTCTCATAAATGGCCCTATGTTGTGTGAGTCGTTGGAAAATTTCATTGTCAAATTGAATTCGGGTAAGAAATGGTGAATAAAATATTTTGAAAAATTCAAGTGTTTTGAACTAATCAATTTTATGGTGGGCCTATCTTTTAGAGGACCCATAAAACAGGGGGTTAACTGAGTTTTAGCAATTTGAAATTTTCTCTACCAAAAAAAGAAAAACACGGTTCTAAATTTTGAGGAGCTTCACCCAATTGAGGTGATTGAAAGCCTTAGAGCAATCATAAGCAAAATGAGGCAGCTTTATATTCTCATATCCAAAGGGAAATTTTTTCAGTAATTTTTCCATGATATTGGAAGAAAATCTCTTCCAAACATACCCACAGTAATCTAAATTTACAGTCTCCAGGCACGTGAAAGTTTTCCTTCCCCACCACTGTGGGTGTCCTTGCTCTCTATGTGAGTGCTCTCTTCCCACATGTCAGGTGCTCTTATGGGTCTCAGCGGCCTTGGCAAGTGTGCCAAAAAATATAAAATAGGTTATGGATGAGACCAATGTGACCGTTATTTTAATTGTACAGGGCTACATTTTTATCACCACAGTGCCTAACAAATTCAACTTTGTAACTTGTAGGATTTGGACAGCTTAAACCAAGTGTATCTCCATTCTCCAATAATTAGATGGCTGCCATTGATCATATGGGTTGTGCTCTGTCAAGAGATAACCATGAGAGACAACTTGGAAAGGCCCATCTTGGGCTAAGTGGATCATGGGGTCGCATAGGATGGAAATATCTAAATAAGACTCACTGTTGTGCAAAATATCAAGTTTATGGATAATAATAATCTCTTGATGTATGACCTCAAGTTTAATAATTTTAGAAGACATTATTTATTTTTACATTTAATCCAAAAATCGGACGAGTGTGAGATTTGAGCTTGTGGTAATTCACTTAGAATTAAACGAGTGTGGGTAGATTGGATTGATCATGAGGGTCACATATTGGCCCAACAATGTTTTCTCTCATGGCTATCAATTAGGAGAGCACAAACCTGGCCCAACAATGTTTTCTCTCATGGCTATCAATTAGGAGAGCACAAACCTACATAGACAGGTCATAATGATAGCTTTTCATACCCCATGCTTGTATGTGGGTCCTATAGGCTTGGGCACGCTATGCTTGGGGAAGACAATATGCCACTGCTTTTGTTGTGTTTTCTTTTGTTTAATGAGCTGCTCGTTTTTTAAATAAAAAAAAAAGGAGGGAAAAAGTTGAAGTGAGATCATTCCCTTATCAAGGCGAGATTTTTAAAACATTGACAATACTTGAAATGTCACAAATCACACAGCATGTTGGGGATGCACTGACTTTGTTGGTGAAGTCAAAATTGAAAACATTTCTAAGCCATCGGATTTAAGGATATGATTGTTAATTGTTATTTAATTGTTGGGAGATGTTATTATAAGAGATATCTTTCACCTTACTATAAAAAATAAGGTGGGGGTTCTAATGGCATTTTTTTTTTTCACTTGCGAATGTCAGCAGTTTTTCTCCTGCATGAAAATCAATTCCAGGCTATAAATTCAAGGAGTGGCTCAAGGTATTAAAGATACTTAGATTGATTTTCACATAGATTATCACCTGCGGACAACTGCAGCTGAAAAAAATCTCTAGAGAACAAAAACAAGATTGGTTTTTAGAAGAACTGAGATTAGGAGTGGTTTGGACCGAATGAATGGAAGAGAGAAGGAAACCATATGCTTAAAAAAAGGAAAAAATCAATGGCAGTAACGTGAGTTCATGGACTGCCAAGATGGAGAAGATCCATAATTTGGGGATGGATGAAATGAAGAGGTTGGATTCTCTGAAAAAGTGGAGGAGAGAAAACAAAGGAGGATGAGAGATCCAGAAGGTGGTGTGTCACTCTGCATTTTCTATTACTTTATGTGGAGGGACCACAGAGGGAAAACTAAAAAGTAAAAAAAAAAAAAAAAAACACTGTTATTTAAAAGGTGGAGACAAGTGCGTCCCAACGAATGAAGGTTTGAGAGTGTTCAGTGATTGATGATGTGGGGTCCAAGGTTGACTTTGGGTGCTTGGGGTTTTGATTAAAATCTTGGATAGAGTTGTAAACCTGTCGGTTCCGGTCCAGGTCCATCGTTAATGAGAAGATGGACACGGAACCAGCTCCAAACCAATTTCTTGGTTCAGGAACCAAAATCAGTTCCATATATATGACGGTTCCGGATCCAGGCCCATGTCAAGTAGAAAATGATTTAGCAAAAACTAGCTAAATGGTTTTTTTTTTTTAATAACTTTTAGTAGAGTGTTTTCGAAAATTAATGTAATATGTCAGGTCTCGGGTCGATAGGTCGGAAACAAGGTGCAGCCGGACTTAGTCCAAAAAATGGACGTAGACATGTTTAAGTCACGGGTCCAAAAAATGGACCTAGATCGACCTGGACCCGTTTACGTTATCAAAAGCTAAATAAGGACCGAAACCCGATTATTAACGGATCATAGTCTCCGGGTAATCGGGGACCCATTTACATCCCTAGTCCTAGGGTGTGTTTGTACAACAATGAGTTGCAATGAAAAAGGGCAGGAGATCCGAAGATTCAGCACCTACCTCGACTTGTTTGGTGCAGGGGCTATTCTGACCTTCCGGCACCTATTGCAACAATATTTTTCTCAATGCAGGCATCCTGGTCTCCCACCTCTCCTGTTTGGAAAGCAAGCACCAAGAAAAAGGTGAAATGCAATCTCTAATTTCCTCTTACACTACAAAAACACCTTTATAGACTCTAAAACTTGATGTTTGTTTGGATATAATGATCAGTGGTACAAAGATCATGGCCCCAATTTGGAGTTTAGACTTTGATCATGAGGTCTAAAGTTTCTCCACTCTGTTTTTTCCCTGTAAAAGACTGAACGCATAAAAATAGATATCAATCATACCTGAAACCTTGACCCCATCATAACGTCGTAGGAAAATGAATATCGCTCTTGTACTTGTAGGTTGCAACTCATCCAAAAAATGGGAAACATGATTGAGTGCAGCGTCGTTGAAATCCCTCCATCATGAAGTGGGGCCTACATTTTGGACGGTTGGATTTCATCAACGCTGCACTCAATGATGCCTTCCATTTGGATCTTCGATGCATCTTCACCGTCCGTTGACTCTTTGGGGTGCTCTTCATCTCTGGTGTTGTAAGTTGTAACCTCAGTTTCTTTGTGTCTCTTATATGAGTTTTTGAAGGAAGCCCAAACAGAAGTAGTACATTGAACATGTGCATGCCAAGTACCTGTGCATGTACAACTTGTACTACTCATTCCCAAAATGATTGTCAGACTTTTCTTATGCTGCTTCTGGCTCTTGCAGATCTGATCTGGGGCAATGAATTTATGCAATTGGGGATGTGATATGTACCATTGATATGGTGGACCCACTACCACTAGTGATATCCCAAGGTCAGAAAATGATATTACCATTTGGCATTGACCTCTGCAGAAAGTTCTTTGTTTCCATGAAATGAAAATTTTGAAAAACAAATTGGTAACTTTCTCCATTGTTCTAAGGTAATATTTTTTTCTGGAAAAATTGTTATCTTGTGGTAAAAATGAGGGATGATGGATAATTATCTCTTATGTTAGAATAATTGGTCTGGTGAGAAAGCAATTCTGATACAGTACAATCTATTCACAAGATAAAACCATTCCCAATCTAATCGTTCTTAGAATTAAAGTATCCTAGCACAGAGAGATGATGTCAAGCAGCTATATATGGGGCCTTAAAGCAAATAATGAAAAAGAAATATTTTACCCTTGCCCACATTGCAAATGTGTTTTGAACATTCAGCATACTCATGGGCCATGCGGCATCACATACATGCGGAGGGATCGAGCACTGGGTCTTTATGTTGATAAAATCACTCCCGACTAGTAGGCTAACCTAACGGGAAAAATTGGTTTGAACAATATTTTTAAGGGCATTGTGGGAAACACTTATTCATAGGGTCCACTCAAATAAGTTACAATCCCCTCGAATTGGTTGTTGTATTATATACAAAAGGGGTGGCAAAATCTGACCTGACGAGCTAATCCATCTCCAACTTGACCCACATTTGACTTGAAAACCCAGCCTACAACATATACAGTTCGATCCTGGGTTAGGAAAACCTAACTTGCATTTAGTGCGTCGGATTTGGGTCAACCCGCATAGCCTATCTAACCTAATCATATTTAAATAATCTTGTGGTTTATTTGAAATGAGATGACCTTATGTTGGGCATTAATTCTTTGGCACGCAATTTAACTCAAATATAGTCCTGACATGTGAAATGGATTCAGTTTGAGCTAAGATTCTTACATAGGCCGGACCGGGCCATGGGCTTTCTATCACTTAATCCAAGCCGCCCAATTATTAATTGGGTCCTCATTAATATCCAAGCCCGTCCCAAAGCTGGCTAGGCCCGGATCGGGCTCTGTCTGGCCCAGCCCATGAGCACCCCTACCCTCATATTTAAAGAACTTTGTGATTTAAAGCTCTGATGTTTAGAATAGTCTATTTTATACAAAATGATCGAGATGACCTTATGTTGGGCATTAATTCTTTGGCACGCAATTTAACTCAAATATAGTCTTGGCGTGTGAAATGGATTCGGTTTGAGCTAAGATTCTACATGTTAGATTAGTTTAAATATATAGGAGGTTGACTTGCATTGGATGTGGATCGCATTAGGTTTACCTACATCCGGTTTGAAGTCATTTGATCCACTTTAAAGGGATCCAATACAAGTGGAACTTCAACTCTTGGATACCCTTCACCAACCAACTGCGGGGCCCACCTTTGGTCCCGCCATAAGAATGATCACACGATTAATAACATGATTGAAACAATCTTATGCATTATTAATATAAACTTGATCATATTATTGATTATTTGCTCAATTTTTCGATGGGACAAACTCCTATTTGAATAATATTTGGGATTAACACATACACTAGGATATCTTTGATTTTGAGCGACTTAGATGTTCAATAAGTTGTGTCCATATGGAGTTCCTCTTCTTCCACTCCTGGGATCCATGAGTGAGGCACTGAGAGGATTGGCACCCACCAATGCAAGAGCAAACAGTACATGTCAAGTAAGATTCACAGTACAGTATTCTGCAGTACACCGTGGGGTTGCGTAGGATCGCTCTAATTCAGTGCAAATTGGTTGAAAGAATGGCATAATCATACAGACCACACCCAACTACCTTAATTAACAATTTCTACCACACATTTGCTGTGTCATGATTTGATGGACACCTATGCCCACGCAGGTTTAATTAATGGAAAGAGATTTGAGCCATGAAAAATCAACAACCAAGGTAGAATTTGACATAGGCCCGCTTATTTTAAGGTCAGGATTGGACAATCCTTGACGGGTTCGTCCAAATTTTGGAACAGGATTGGACAACCCATGCCCAAGCCCGGCTTATCCCATTAACTGGCCTACTTATATGGGGTTTCTCTTGGAGGGCCAATATGGGATCCGGCATGGTGTGGATCAACCTATGCTTCTAAAATATCACACAGTGCAAATTTAGTAAGTGATGCCCATCGGTTGGGTAGCCATGATCATCTGACTACTTGAAATATTAGGATGTGGCCTTTCAAAAATGGCCTCCAAAGTTTAGTCTGTAATATGTTCTCTATTCCAAGTTTAAGGATTTTTTAGTCTATTGAAATAAAATGATTGTCGGGAGTTTTTACGGTTTAATATCTCTTAAACTTGTTTTCTATGTACTAAATAAAAATAAAATGAAAAAAAATTCCACACGAGCGCCTTGACCACTCTTCTTTATGATCTTACCCTTGACCCTTGTGACCTGTGCAATCATGGGGAAGGTTTTCTCTCGTCCTCGCTTCATTCGGTATTTAAATCCTTTCTCCCTTTTCCAGTGTCCCACCCCTTCTTATCAAGGGCGGACCTTGGTACAAGCATGTGGGTGTAGTCACTCATCCAACCATGGTGCGCTTCCAAAATGTTATGATCCAAGCATGTGGATGCGGTCACACCCGTCAAACCACAGTGCGCTTCCAAAATGTTGTGATCTAGGGCCTAAGAGAAGATCAAGCACACACCAGAACACATAGATTTACGGAGTTCTGCTTTTGGCCTACATTCACAGGACAAGACGGTGAGAGTTTCCACTATGCAATCAGAAGAGTGAATTACATTATAAAGGCTCTTAGCTTCTATTTATAATATCAACCCCAAAACCCTGGTACACCGAAAACAGACATACTTCTAATCACACTAGAAAAAGACTAGTACAAGGGGGCGATCAACCGAAACGATTAACTTAATCACTAGATACCACTAGCTTTTACTGAGCCATACAAGTCAACACGAAACCTATATGAAAATTCTAGGTCCATTTCAAAAAATCCAATAGAATTCCTGGGTCAACCTTCAAAATCCACATGAAAATCCTCCATCTTCCCCCAAAACCAAACTACCTATTCGAGTCCACTCCCCTCAAGTGAAAATCCCACGTCCGCCACTGCTTTTTACCAAAATTCCTTTCCGTATTCTCTGCCAAATAAGAAGAATGTTTTGGCCATTGTATATCAAAATCACAAGAGAAAAATAAATAAAGTTTAAATGTGTAAACAAGAGAAGACATGTCATCTTATTTTACCATTTTATTTACAGTGTATCAACTGAAGGAGCATCAGTCTGCCCCTTAGCATACCACATTACATACATCAAACAACAAAAATCATGTACATCATCATTTGAACATGTATCTACACAATGACCCAAATTCCATGAATTGTTTTATTTTCTACGTAACATGATTTTCCCCTCTGCATCTTCGAGCACAATCTTTGAAACTTCATCAGGAGGTTCCTGTGTCCAAATGCAAAGCTCATCCAATCCATACCCCAAACCAGCAAACTTATCAGCAGCTCTGTTTCCTTCTCTGTAGATATGACTCACAATGCATTCCTTCAACTCAGGTATCATGGACTTGATATCCCTCACCACCCTCATATGTTGCATGGACTTGGTACTTCTCTTCCTATTTACTAGAACTTCCACCAAATTCATGGAATCTCCTTCAACCCAAACATTGCACCAGCCATTTTCCAACACAATTTCAAGCCCACGCTTGAGCGCAGTGCATTCAGCCATGAAGCAATTGTTCTTTCCAATTGGTTCTGCATAACCAAGCAAGAACTCCGCCTTATGGTTCCGAACAAGCCCGCCAATGCTTGCATTTCCTGATTCTAGTTTGGATGAACCATCAAAGTTTAATTTAACATAACCTGAATCTGGTGTTTTCCAACAGACTGGAATTTCGCGACTGTGCAGCGATCTTATAAATAACCCAACTTGAGGTTGAACCAATCTATGAACTCTTAAAATCGTCGAAAAATTTAAAACCATTTTGCAATTATTTGCCTATGAATATCTAATGGGATGTGTTTTTCTATTGTTTAGGAAAAGAAAATGAGAGAATGAAGAAAAGAAAAGAAAAAAAAAACAATCTGTTTATAATGAGTAGAAAAACCAACCTTTTGATGCATGGTTGAATCAAAAGCATGTACAAATCAATTGAAATGACTACTCCTACAAATGACTATGGTTGAAAAGCTCCATGAAATGTAACAACATGTACAATTAGGATGTTCTGATGTTTGTGCTATAACTTGTTAAAATGGAGATCTGCCTCTGGATTATTTAGATAAATTTTAGAAGGGTGGAGTGGAGGGAATTTCCTTTTTAAAGTGTAACTGAAACCAACCACCATGATCCAAGAAAAGAATTGATTCTAGTGGATTTTGAAGAAGAAGGTTGAGGTACAAAAACTAAAAACCGTCCACTAGGCAAAAGGGAGAATGACCAAAGTTTTTTCTAGAACTAAAAACACCTACCTTTGCCGGTTAAAATCAAAATAAGGTCATCCATACAAAAATACTGGAGTTTGACTTGGGTCTTCTCAGTTTTTTTCCTTTTTCTTGTCTTCCAAATCATGTGTGAAAATTTGCTAGTTGGGAGTTTTGGTAGGGCCCACCTGCGGTCCCATAGGAAGATGGGGTGGAAGGAAGGGTTATGTAAGTGCAGAAAATATAACTCACAAGATTAAGGGGAGCCTTTGAGGACTTATCCAATCGACTATGAAGAGCTATCCGCTTCAGGGACCTAAAAGGGAAGAAAGAAAGGTCAAAGGACCCTGACTGTGGGCAGCGTAGGGCTCTCCGATGCCTAAGTTAGTGCAGGGACCAAGGTCGGAGAAGAAGAGAGGCAGAGTAACGACTAGGAAATTGCATGCATGTGTGCGTACCTTGTTTTTGGGTAGTCCATCACCTTATATGAGAAAAATCCTAGATGTCTGTTAGTGGGCTTAATGATTTGACTGATAAGGTCTCATTAGCTCATAGAGTAATTAATGAGGATCCATCATAGCCCACATTGCATTTAATGAGGGTCCGATCAGCCCACATTGCATTGAATGCCAGTCACATTGGGCCTGATCTCGCCTTGACCTGTTGGCGGCTAAGGTCCCATAGGATCCCTTCTTGAGCCCTGTCCTGATATGGCTGCAGCCACTGAATGTGGCTGTATCAGGGATTTGATAAGGATAGGCGGCTAGGATGGTGTATCTATCCCATCAGTGCGTACCTGCATCCCGCCATGTGTCCTTAGATGAGACGTGGCTGTCAATGCCTGTCTCGGTTAGCAGCCTGTCACCTCGGCTGTAGCCGAGATGCGTGACTTGTTTGACAATGCATGTGGCCGAGATCATGGCGATCAGTGCTGGTTTCGATAAGCGCACCAACATTCGTGCCGAGACACGCACAGCCGAAATGGAGTACAAGAGCTGGCGTTATTGCTGGCCTCAGCATTACTTGCGTATTAAGAATTGCCCCACACAGGTTATATGTGTGGAAATCAAAGGAAGCAAAAAAATCCAACTTTGCACAAACATGTCATGCAATTGTTTAAAGAGATAATTAGCCAAAGGTCCCTAAAATTGAATGTTTCCAGCCTCTAGTCCAGACGAATTCTTTTTAAGGGCTCTAGTCCAAGCAGCTAGACTGTTTGCAGCCAGAAGTCCTTGGATACAATTCTCATGACTGATTTACCCTTTCAACCATTTTAGGCATAAAATTTTGAAATTTCAAAATTACAAATCTTCTGTTTCCCCTCCTCATTTCTAGGTAAATTTCAAAATCACAGATCTGATCTCTGCGACCGATCCCGCAGGCCTCGATCCCACCGTCATCGAGACTTTCCCCGTCCTCGAAGACTTCGTCGTCAAGGGACTCAAGCTCGACAAGAGCATGCTAGAATGCGCCGTCTGCTTGTGCGAGTTCGAAGACGACGACGGTGGGACAGTGCTAAGTTCCAGTGATTCTTTGAAACAGAAGTGTTAAAAATCATACCTTGCTAAGGAGATTTCGGGTGGAGAGGATAGTGATAGCGGGGCTCATTCTTTGAAATAGAAGCGTTAAAAATCATACCTCGTTAAGGAGATTTCGGGTGGAGAGGATAGTGACAGCGGGGCTCCACCTCAAGGATACGCTTCTGTTTCAATTCTGTTTCGAAGACGACGACGGTGCGCCGACATGCCACGTTTGCCGCGCAGATCTCATGTCGGGTTCCGATACGGAGGCTCATGCCTCGACTGTAGTGGATCTCGTGCTAGGTTTCGCTGGGCCCCACCTCAAGGGTCTTCGCTGCCGCCGCTACATGTCGCCCCTGTTGCCGGAGAACAAGCGATGTTGCGCCGTTACCGTCGAAGGAGAAGAAGACCGGAAAAGGAACGATTCTGGTTCCTGTTGCAGAGAAACAGAGGAGGAAGAAGACCCTGATGGGTCGGTTCCAGCGCAGGTCAGATCGGATAAAGCCCGACCCGTTTGCAGAAAAAGTCCAGTAGCCAGCCAGTCCAGTTTGGGTCAAGCCCGGGTTTACCTAACTCGTGAAAAATTTATCCGAGTCTTTTGACAAATCTATATGAGTTTTAATGAAATTTATCTGAGTGTTTGTAAAATTTATCTAACTTTTTTTCAAGTTTATCTGAGTTTTAACAAATTTATCTGAGTTTTTAACAAATTTATCTGAGTTTCTAATAAATTTATCTTCATTTTGGAAATTTATTTGAGTTTTTTGCAAATTTATCTGAGTTCTGAAATAAATTTCTTTATGCTCTGGACAAATCTATCTGAGTTTTGGCTAATTTATCTGAGTTATTGGACAAATTTATCCGAGTTTGGACAACTTTATCCGAGTTTGTGGCAAATGTATTTGCGTTTTTCTAAATTTATTTACACTTTTTTGAAATTTATTTGGATCTTTTAAAATTGATTTTCATCTTTTGAAAATTATTTGCTTCTTTTTAAATTGATTTTCATCTTTTGAAAATTTTTAGATTTTTTGAAATTTATTTGCGTCTTTTTAAATTTTTCTATGTTCTTTTGATATTATAGCATTTTTTTAAATTTATTTGCGTTATTTCAAATTTATTTGTATTTTTTGAAATTAGTTTTTATTTTTTTAGAGTTTAATTTTGTTTTTTTTTAATTTTATTTACATCTTTTGAAATTTATTTTCGTCTTTTGAAATTTATTTACATTTTTTTAAATTTATTTTCGTCTTTTAAAATTTATTTGGATCTTTTGAAATTTATTTGAGTGTTTGAAATTTATTTCAGTTTTAGAAATTTATTTGAAATTTGTTTCCTGTTTTTTGAACTTTATTTGAAAATCTCATTAGTGGAATTTTATTAATCGTGACTAATTTAATGGTAGTTGACCATTATTAATGGCTTATCACACTAATCATGTGATATGATTTGGAGAAATGATAAATTAGACACTTTAGGTTTTCAAATTTGGAAAAATGACCTTTTATACTATAAAAAAAGATTGTGGACCTAAGGCAATAAAGTGAAATGTTCAGAACCTCTCGCTGAATCCCCTTGTTTAAATGTCTCCCACATCAGTTGTCATGGTTGTCTATGTAGTAGAATTGATCTACTGCAATTCAGCAATCAAGACAGCCTTTTGTGTGGGAGTCGTCACCTTCACCAAATCAGCATCAACCATTGGATTTTTATGATAGGAAATCAACACCACACAAAACATGAAAACAGTTACCACTATGTTAATTGAGAAAAGTCCATCTTGATGGGGATGAATAACCACCCATCCTGACTTGCTTGATGATCATGAGGCATATCCAGATTCGGCCTGACTCTAGAAACAGAGGCCCTTATCCAACTCAAGCCTAATGTGGGCCTAATGTGCATGGCCCGAGAATGTTCCACCTTACACATGTAAGCCAGAGCCCACCCATTTAGTTTATCGGGCCGGGCTGGGTGGGGCTTTCTATCACCCGTTTTGGTTTTCTAATCGCCTTTTTGGGTTAAACAGTCACTAAACTATGGGCATTACTTATTCAGCACGTGCTGGGCTGGGCCGGGCTTCAGGATTTCTGTCAGTTAATCCAGGCCTGGATTATAAATTAAACTGACCAAAAATTTAGATCAAGCCCAGCCAAAATACGAAAACCCAAGGTCAAAATTTTCCCCAAAGTGGGCTGGGCCAGAACAACCCAGCTTATATCCAAGTTGGACCCATATGATGATTAAGCCTGCTTATATCCATCCAAAGACTTCGGCTATA
Source organism: Cinnamomum chago (assembly GCA_038049695.1). NCBI lineage: Eukaryota > Viridiplantae > Streptophyta > Magnoliopsida > Laurales > Lauraceae > Cinnamomum > Cinnamomum chago. The sequence goes on from CP142457.1 coordinate 2,270,403, forward strand.
GATTTACTATTTGTTTTTCAATTACAATTGCCAACCGTCCTAAACCGAGTTTGGATCCCCAGTTTCTATGAAACAGGGAGATACTTCGTCCAATTAAAATCAAACAACTCAGTAAAATCACATGCCAGCTAATGCAACATCTCAATTGGCTCCTTGGAATGAGAAAATCAAGGAGATTTTACATAGTTGGCTGATTTTGATTGGACGAAACAGTACCTCCCACGAAAGGAAAACATCAAGTTCTGCACAGGTTACATAGAGTTTCTCAAAGACAAATATGTTTTCAGGCTAGAGATAATGGCATAGTTTCGGCGTATAACTTGAGCTGGGCCAAGCTTAATTGAATTGCACAATTAGAGATGAGATTGTTAGCATTTGAGCCCGGGCTTAGGCATTAGATACCCAACTTGCTCCTGGGTAACCAAATTAGATGAAATATGGGCCAGTTCAGGTTAGGTCCCCAGCCCACCCAAAGTCTAATACTAGGCAACAGTTAACAAATAGGTTATCAGTTGAATGGTAATGAATCAAGTGCGAGAGGATTTTGGTTGAAGTAGAATAATCATATGTCCAACCCATCAGTTTGTGCACATAGAGAAATTAGTTGTACATTCAACTGTGAGTAGACTTGCTTCGTTTCCTTCTTCGATTGATGCCATCCATGTAAGACAAATTGGAGACACAGAAGGATCTATTAGAACAATTGTATCCACCAATACAAGATGGCCAATATATAGAAATTCAGGGCAAGAAAAATCATATAATTCAATTCCTCATGTAATAGAGTGTGGGATGATATAGAACAAAGCCAGAAGTAGCAATGATCAGAAAACTAGAACTCGGAAAGCTGAGACGATATAGCTTGGATAAGGCTTCAATGAAAATGATGATGATGATGATGATATGTGGACAGCTACTTGAAGCACCATGCACTAGGTCATTTGATTGATCACCATGCACTTTTTTATCCGACAGGTTGATCTGCTTGATCTTTCTCATTATAATGTTCACAGTGAGCCTCACTTGACCAAAGGGCCAAAACATGTCAAGAATTGCCAAATAGCAAAACTAACACAATATTTCACAAATAGAAACCTCGTGTACTCTGCAAATGAAGTCTATATTCAAACCTCTACCTATTAATTTTCCTCACAAGGAGTCTGTACAATTATGATTAGAAAGCCATACAACAGAATCAATTCCTATGAAACCTTAGCCCTTACCACCCTTTACCTATGAGCCACAACCAACCAAGTGAAAGGCCCGCAAGGAGACCTCCAATGAGAAATAATACAAGCACGTTCCCCAAAGCATTTTGTTCAGGCCCCTACAGAAACAGAGCACAATCCATTAAAATGAAATACCTTCAAAAAAAAAGAAGAAGAAGACAAAAAGGACCACAGTTTCAAAATTGGAACTCATTCTAATCAACACAACTCTATTTTAGTTATTATCATGTGACTTACAGATCCATTTTTAATTTTTTTTTTTTTTTTTTTTTTGCTGAATGTCGAATTGCATCGAGGAAGAAGGAGAAAAGAATACAAAGCTAAGGAAAACTTGGCCCCCAAAAAAATGACTATGCACTACATGAGGCTAATTCAGCAGCCAAAAAGTCACCAAAAGGCAAAGAAAGAAAGAAAACAGCTTAGAATGTGCACCAAAAATAAAAATATTACAAGGACCAAAGAGCAGGGACACATGTCCTAAGCTGTTGGACAATCAAACCAGCTCAAAAAAAGACCTTCCAAGGAGCTGTGAACTTTAAAACTAGAGACTAAAAATATAGGCTCGCCTTAAGAGTTCGCTGAGTTATTGAGTTGAAACCGCAGAGCCTTCTGATTTTTTATTTGAGTTTAATTTGTGCACCAAGAATGACGACATACTTAATTCCTAAAGATGTACAACTTGCATTGAACAAGTTGGCCAATGGTTCAAATAAAAAGTTGATATTATGGTCTACGAGCTGTGAACCAAAAATCTTCTAGATGAGAGAATACTAACCTTAATTTCCTCAATGGAAAAACATCATGAAAATTGAGCAATGATCCAAATTTAGTATGAAAGATTGAATTGATTGGCTAGGATTTTCAGATCTTGGTAGGGTTTTTTCTTTTATGTACGGGGCCTTCAATGTTGGCGATATCAATCATTTTGGATTTCCATCATCGGCCGCACTTGCAAAAATGAAACACCAGTATTTTATTAGCCCAAGTAAGTTTTCATTATGTGTGTATTTCATCAACCCAAATGAGTTAGCAGAAGTGAAGTGGTGATGCAATGAGGAACTTAAGGTGTATATTTTTAAAGAGCCCTTACAATAGGTGACTTTTAAGTTTCTTTCACTGTACATTCACTAATGAGAAAGAGGGCTCCCTACCAAGGGATTCTAGAAAAGAAAAATGGAAGAGAAAAAGGCCAGGGGGTTGCACTCAAAGGTCATTTGGGTCTTCTTTTGGTTTACTGATTTTTAATGTAAAATAACTTGACCATCTCACTTTGTAATCTCCTCATTGACAGTGGCAAATCATTTCTTTATGATTGCATATGGATGTAGTTCTTTTTAGTGAACTACATAAATCATTGTGTTTGTTTGGTTTGGATGCTTCTTTACTTTTCCTTAGTTTCTCTATAATCACTTCAAAGTGAATATTTGCAACTGAGTTACTTGTAAATGACTTAAGTACAAGTTATGGCCCTCCAAGAGATGCAAAAGCAGCGAAACATTTGAAGAATTTTGCGCATGTATACAACTTATTGTTCTGTCACCCTTTTAACATCATCTAAATTCTTGATATCACTATATAGTAGGATAGACAGGACAACATGTCTGGCATCTACGCACTTGCCCCTGTCAAGCATATTCAAGGGTCATAGGCTCTCCTTTGTTTCGCACTTGACAACTACTTAAATTAGTAATCAACTGACCTTGTAGCCTCTGGGCGCAGCCATAAGTATGCAAACAGTAAGGTGACCATTTGTTACCCCTAAGAATGAAGTGAGTATGATCATCCATCCTTGGTCACCATACTTGGCTGTAAAGTAGAATGCAGGGATGAACAAGAAACGCGCAAGAATTGATAACATGAGGCCAATTCTTGATTCGATCCTTAAGCATTTAATAAGCGGAAGGTACCGCCCTATGAGATCCAACACATTGTACATTGCTGTCAAAACCAATGAATACCTGAAAGACATTAAGAAAAAAAAATGGACATGGCTGCTTAGATTCCATTAAAGCACAAAATACTATAGTTCATTGCATCTGTATGAGCACATGAGACAGACTACTCTCAAACTAAGAATCAACGCCAATTTAAGGGTGGTAGGTTTGTGTGAAGGGATTGACTTGATCAGTAAGTACGCCTCTCTAAAACCCTAAAATAGGGGATTAGAGAAGAAACCATTTCAGAGGATTTCCTTTATTTATTCTACGAAGGTGTGCTCATGAATATTATACCCCAATATATGGGAAAACAATACCATTGCATATTTGCATCACACCTCAATATTTTACAACAATGATAGAAACATTATAAAGATTAATTATGTTAGAACATATCAAAAAAATATCAACTACATTGTACTATACTATTGAATATCAAATAAAAAGATAAAGGAAATGGACACTTACCAAGAACCTAAACTATGGGATCCAGTATCCTCATTTAGAAATCCAGGGAATATTGATAATGTTAGAGTATATATCAGAAAGATACCAATTGCATAATCTACATTCTGTGATAACAATTGCTTGGTGCTCAGGCGTTCTAATCGTTTAGGGTCTTCTTCATCCTACAATAAATTCAATTTTAAATTAGAAAACCAGCAACTTTTTCAAAAAAAAAATAGTAATACTTGCAAAAACTGGAAAATTGAAGTTTTGATACATACACTTGGGTTAGTCTGCACTTGGATGCCAGCAGCAGCAAGGTCAGCTGAAACTGTTTTAGAACCTTCAGCAGCTGCCTTTGAACGATAATACTTAATCATTGGTAGTTTGGGGAATAGATATTTGTAAATGAAAACGCATGCTAGTTCAAAAGCTGCTGAGATTGCCAGAAATAACACTGCAATTGGCAATTAGATGGAATGGTCATTAGAAACATTATAAACATTAAGGCATATAAGATATCTTGTATGACATAAAAGATTGGAAAATATTGTGCTGAGTCTGCAGAACTTTAATGAAAACAAAAGCATTCTGTAGAAGTATAAATAGTTTGGTTATTTGGCTAGGATGAACAAGAAGGGATGGAATTCCATCCTCTTGCATTTTTAGGGTAGGGCAGTACTTGAAAATCAGGTAATACATTTTGTTAAGAATTTTCTTCATCAAATCACTATCAAGGTAATTCTTTGACTCATTGTAGACACCTCATTTTGGCACCCTATACACAATTTCCAATGTCCATATCATTGATGGCCCATTTTGCAACATTAAGAAAGTTTACAAGAATGATTTAAAATCAAAGGCATTAGATCTATTGTGTTTGGATGGTGAAAATTCTTTGACCGTTAGATCAAGTGGTTAGAATGATGACTCGAGCCACAGTCACGTTACATGGATAAGTGGGGAGGAGATCTGACGCCCACTTCCCTAGGTGGGTCCCATATAGAAAGTGTACTCACTTATTATGAGCATCGATGCTTGGGGTTGGGGGGTGGTGGGGTTTGTTCAATGTGTGGTCCGTTTAGATGGGTGATCAAGTGGACCCCACTATGAGCTGCATATGAAATGTTTTGTGTGCACTGGATAATTTTTCTATAGCAATGTGCACAAAGTGTGCATGGAAGCTTCCATGTTCACCTCACTATGGGATCCACCTCGGGCCTCACCTTTGGATGGGATAGTGGTGATCTCTTCATCGAGTCAGGGCCTACTTGTGTACAAAATATGGGTCTCATATGATCATCCAAACCCCTTCATCAACAACAAACAAGTTTCAACCCTTAAATTTGACCGTCAATCAAAGGGGTTAATCCATTCATATGAGTGTAAAAAAAAAAAAAGGGACTACTATAATTCAGTGGGATCCTATGTGTGTGATCCATTCGGATAGGTTATCAAGTGGATCCCACCATGAGGTATAAAAAAGTATGAGGTGTGAACCGGCCCCTTTAAAAGGGGTATTTTTGCCTCTTCTTGGAACATATAATGGTGCAGTCCATTCAGATGGGTGCTAAACATTGGATTGACAACTATCTGAGGGGTTCCTATTAGATGAAGGGTCGGTGTGTTTGGCAAAGGTTTCTCTATATGTGTGTATTTTGTTCTTTAATACCGAAAGGTAATTGTAAATCAGATCTACCAAAACTCACACTTGCAATTTTGATTCATATTATTTACATCCCAATATTGGACCCGAATAGGCTTTTTGGCATAAAAGGTAATTGCCGAAGTGTCAATTCCAAATACTTAAAGGTGAGATCTAATTAATTCATAAGGTTTTCTCACTATGAAAGCTTTAATATTCTCAAGAAATAAACATAGAGAGAACTAATCAAAAGTGCTTTGTTTTTAGGCTTGGAGGTCATACCTAGGCCCTATTTCTTGGCCTAATTGTTAAATGGCCTGGACCTGGATCTTTATATATGATTAAAAGGCCCCACCTAATCCAACATATTTAAAACTAAGGGAATTTATGTAGTTTGCAAATGGGCCAAATCAGGGCTTAAACTTCGGTCCCATAGGCTAGATCTAAGCATGAATATTGGGTTTAATAACCAAATAGGTTGAACTTGGGCAATCAACCAATAGGTGAGTCCATTTGAACTGAACAACAAAAAAGGACCATATAAACAGGCCTTACCTTTTTGTTTCCAACAAAAAAATAAGCTTGCACGAACGTGTGTTTAATTTTTTTCTTTCAAAATTTTAAGAGGATTTTACATGGAAAAACACTTTATATGGCCAATGGACCGAAACAAGCACTTTAGCAAACCATGCATGCACCAAATAGGGCTTTTTGCCCAAAAATCCTTTTTTTACCATTTTTACGCTAAAACTAGTGACTCCATCCCAAAAGAGAATATTTACCCCATCCCATAAGAATGTCTGAGTTCTTGACCGTGATTGCTAGAGTCTTAAAACCTTCATTGGAAATTATTACTTACTGTCTTCTTAATCCTCTACTTCAACCAAATAAGGGAAAGCAAAAGATGATTACCAAACCCTACAAATTCTTGCATTCATGAAAAAGCAAACATGTATATGCAATAGCAATCCATTTTTCTACAGTAAATAGACATACAACAAAAAAGAAATAGCAAAACCGTACGTTCAGCTCAAAGTTACAAATACAGAATCAACGAATCACTTAAGTCCATTTAAAGTACCCACATACCACAACTAGCTTGAATACTTTGCAAAATGGATTGTAATACAATCCACTGTTGGTCTGCCGCATAAACCAGAGACATTACAACAACTTGCACTTTTACCGACGTTTTTTGGCGACGCTTTTATAAATTCGTCAGTGAAGAGTGTTATTTACCGACGTATATAATTCCGTCGGTGAAAATTAATCTTTTACCGACGTTTGCTAATTTTTGCCGACGGAAAGTTTTGTCCATGAGTTTTCACTGACGTCTAGCCAACGAAAATATTTTCGTCGGTAAAGGATTTTACAGACGTTTTGCGAAGAAAAATTTCATAACTAAATATGTAAACTGTTGCAGTGAGAACATGTGAGGTGGGGTACTGGTTCCTAAATCTTTCATCTCCCACCAATCTCTTCTTTTTGCAATTAGGCACTAGAAACCACCACCAAGAGACAAAGGTTTTAAACGAAGATAACCAATGGATTGGAATCCATTCGAAGATTTTTTAGACAACTTAAGACATTTGAGGCTTGTCCAATGGTTATCAATTTTGCTCTGGTCCCCATTTCATTTTGGCCTAAATTGAACAAAAAGATGTTCTAGCCTTTCTAGGGTTTCATTTTGGAAATGAAAAAAGAAGAAAGAATTCACATTGTCATTCATTCTCATTTTTAAATGCACTAGAGTCATAATAAATACAAAATTGATGATACCCTAATAAAATGTAATGCAATTTTAGGGAATCTCAGATTTGGGAGTTATTTAATGCCTGCATGGTGGCTCTGTTAAATTAGGGGAATATGAGATTTGGGACTTATCTAATGCATTGAGTCATTTCAATTTCTTGAAAATTAGGTTTTTTGGTTCAGTGTGAGCAGAACCTTTGTGGCATTTAAAGAAGTTGGGGCATCGCCTTTAGTCGCATAGATTGGGTTATTAGACGAAAAATAAGAGTATTAATATGTGGTAGAGAAGGGAAGATGAGACCATGTTGGTGTGTGATGCTTAAAACATTGTAAATGAGAACCCTTCAAAGGATCCCATATGTTCTTAAATGGAGACTGATGAGAACTAATTGAGAAATTTTAAAGAAGATGGAAAAGATTTCGCACAAGAAATCCACAGGCAGGATCGACATCACATTGATCGTTACTAGTTTTAGCGAGGGTTGACGTCGACCCTCGCATTCACATTCTGCCAAAGTTGTCAATACTTCTGTCACTATCAATCCTCAACACTAAAAATGAGGGTAAATGTTGACCCTTGAAAAAAATGGTAAAAAAAAAAAGGTTTTTGGGCGAAATGCCCTATTTGGTGTAGTGTTCATTAAAGTATTTATTTTGGTCTACCAACTACATAAAGTGGTTTTTCGGGTAAAACCCTGATATATTAAAGAGAGTTTTTTTATTCTTTTGGTTGTTGGCTAATGATTTTTTTTTCTTTAACTTATTCTCATTTTCTATTTATACTTGTTTACTAAATTGTCATTTTAGCAACTATTAATAAGATAGATATAGAACAAACAAAGATGGACAATCAGTTGCAAAAGAAATAGGAACATACATGCTCCCTTCCGAAGGCCGCCTTTGGAATCTTCAAATGCCGCCTTAGTGAGAAGTCTAAGACCAGAGGTTATAGCCCCAGATGCAGCTAAACCTGCCATGAATGACTGGAATACCACAAGAGTAGGCATATTTAAAACTAGTGCAACAATCATTCAAATCTTTCAGAAAAATAAAAAATCTAGGGAAGATGTTTTTCTACCCCACCAAACAATACCAAAGAGAATATATACATGTAACAGTAAACACATTACCTGAATACATTTAGGACTCATGAAAGATAGATCACCAACCATTCCCCCTTGAACTAGACCATCTGCAACTCCAAAAGCAGCACTTGTGCCACACATCAAAATATAAATGAGAATCCCTCCTTTGCCAGATGATACCAAGTTCAACTACGATGGGAAAAAGTAACAAAATCAAGTTAAATTTGATGGAAACATGTATTGAAAGAACAAATATAACAAACTTGACTGAACAATAAAATGGCATTACTAGTTCAGCTTATTCATGAATAGGTAATAGCTTATGAAACCCATATGAAATCATGGCTTAATATATATCACCAAGAACAATTAACATTGTTGAACAAAATGTTGAAGTGATGATAAAAGATAATGAGTAAAATTATTAGAAAGAGGACTTACAACAAGAACTACTACTGAACTTATGGCGAAAAGAGAAAAGCCAACTAAATTGCGGAGTCTTGTATTCATCTTGGCTTCATGGTATGTCATTATTGCAGTAGTTCCAAGTGCGAAAGGCTGATATGCAATAGTAAGTACTCTTGAGGGGTGATAGTGCTGCACAACAAAATAAACAAAAGCATTAGATTCACTCATTCCAACTTTTGTAATTTAGAGTAAAAGTAAAATGACTAATTACATGGTTACATTGATAAAGATGTTATTATGAATTTAAATATCATCTAATTAAACTTATTTTAAAATGGATAAGCATGTCATAGAACGTAAAAGATATGATAAGTTCATAGAAAGTAATATGGAAAGAAATAGGAAGAAATTGGCTCTCCCATGTGGATTTAGGTCCTTCAAGTGTTCATACAACTCAAGAGACCTAATAATAATCCTTGTTTATGATCTTTTAAGAACTGTGTAACATAATTTATATAGAGTTTTTTTTTAACAAAAAGCCCCAATATTTTCAAAATGCCTCAAAAGGCACTTTTACTTTGAGTTTTTACTAGAAAGGTCGCATGTTTTTTGCAATTTTCTTGAAACCCTTGAAGAAATTAAATAAGGCCTAAAGTTTAAATATGTGACCTCTTTTAGCCTTTTACAAATGATTGCCGGTCCGGGTTTTTAATGCGGGTCCCACAAAATTTTAAAAAATATATTTTTTACAGTATTGACTTCTTTGAAAATATCTCTCAAAGTACATGAGGAACTGATGGTTGGAAATTGACCTACTATCCGCTTTGGACCTTTTAAATAGGATGGACAGGTCAGTTTGTGATTTCTGGAATGAATAAAATAGGGTTCCAAAGATTGAAACCTCCAAAAATTGAAACCTCTAATTTACCACATCGTTCATTGAACATCTGATATGACACTATTCATCTGAATATATGAGTGACATTCATTATCAATGATCATCCTTTTGAAATTCTGCTATAATAATTTGAACGTTTTTCAAATATCTTAAAATTCGTGATGAATCAGCGGCTAGTATTTGACATCCTAACCATTTTGATCATTTTAAACATGATTATTAGCTTAGATTTTAATTAAAGGACCAATAAAATAGGTTTCCAAAGACCAAACTAGTAACCTTTATAGCTCCGCCTTTTTACGTGCACGTAGATTTGTGAAGTCAGACAGGATAGGTCAATGGCGAAAATAAGGGTTCCTTGTTGGACTTTTCCATGATAAACCAAATGTGAATTTCCACGGGAGATGGGAAAACGCTAGGAATATTCTCCTTAAACATTTACATAACTTAGGAAAGTTTTTATGTTCATTCGATTAATTAAAAGCACGTAACTTGACCTTATTTTTGTTAAGCCATTTCAATTATCATGTTTTGAGTTGATTTAAGAAATAATATAGATGATATTTCCCCACAGACCAAAACCATACTAATCAATGAACATTAAACAATGGAAAGAAGGGGAAGCAAGTGAACGCATTACCGGAAATATAGTGATATAGTAATCCAAGGTTGTCAACATGCTGTTCCATGCGAAGAGGCTACCATTTCCTAGTATCCAACATACAAACAATGCAGTGTGCTTCCCCTGATGATCACAACAAAGAGACATTAAGAATCTCTTTAAATTCTACTAAACATATATGAATAAAACATCTGAATCTCAAACCTTGATTGCCACATTTTCTTCCTTAAAAGTCATGGCTACTTCCTACTAATGGAACCTGCAACAATCAGAAGATCAACATATGGCAATAGTACTTAAGAAGGATAGCAGACAAAGAGTTCCGAGTTTAGAAGCAAATATACCTCAAATCCTAATGGTGATAATTTAATCCACTAACCTAAAGCAAAAAAAAAAAAAAAAGTTTAACACATGTATATAATCAACCATTATGGCGTATAGAATTAGACCATATCATGCTTTAATGTTACACTACTGTATCCTGAGAATCCATCAAGAGTTTTTTCAGCTTGAGAGAATTTTGAAAAGATTTTCAAAAAAAAAAAATTATGGGTTTTCTAATTAAAAAAAAAGAAGTATGATAAATAAATAAATAAAAATTCTCGAAACTGTGGACATGAATGAATGATTGGTGTATATTTAACAAGCACTGAGGAAGTCTTTCTTTGAGTGATCAATGAATGATGGATAAAGAAAGAACATTGATAGATAACATGGGTATGTAGAGAAAAGACCACAGAATCAAATCAAAATCCACTTAGTCTAATATTAATTTTCACATTTCAACATAAACAGTTATAAATAAAAAAATGAACCCATCCCACAATCCACATCTTAAAGCAAGTCAAATGCCATAGCAATAGAGGATGGGAAAGTATATTTGCAAAGCAGAAATCAACATGAACTAAAGGAAAATGATTGATAAACTTACAGCAAATCACAATGAGAAGTAAAAGGAGAAAACGAATAATACCATAGCTGTATTTAATATCTGAGTCTACTCACCAATCGTCATTTAACAAAAGGAACCCAAAACAATATTACAAGAAAAACAGAGAGAGAGAGAGAGAGAGAGAGAGAGAGAGAGAGAGAGAGAGAGAGAGAGAGAGAGAGAGGATGTCAACGAAAACAGTTGAATGTGTTAAACATTGAAAGACATTTCAACAATTACAGTTCAACAAAAGCAAAGGAACTCACATCCAATTACAACAGATGTTGGTAAGTAACAATAGAAAACATAAAATAATTGGATCCCCAATTCATATCTTGAATCATTTTCCACCATAATGAGCAAAAACAACAAAAGCAGAGGAACCCAACTCCATCACAACAGATCTTAATAAGAAACCAAGAAAAACATGCATATAATCCAAACCCGTTTCATATCCTAGAACCCCTTTCAATACAATCAAATTAATTTGCTTAATCCAAGAACCAACACTAACGAAAGAAAAGATAAATAAATAAAATAATGCGAACAGATTCCTTAAAGACAACACCTTGTGTACAAGCCTACAACTTACACAGTTAGCAGCGCTCTTTGGAAATATGGAAAGATTCAAGTAAGAATCATGAGCTCTACATGAAAACGAGGAAGAGATAAGAGAGGGGTTTGGTGGATAAAAGGTAGCTAACAACCAAATGATCGTTAAAGAGATTCCATCCTTTCTGGAGAATCTTTTGGAATCTTTATCATTTAAAAGCAACAGTCCTATAATCTTTTGGATTCTTTATCATTTAAAAGCAACAGTCCTATAATCTTTTGGAATCTTTATCATTTAAAAGCAACAGTCCTATAAAAAAATATACAAGATGGCTATCATAACGTCCATTCCTTGATTTCATGGAACGTGGTTATGACGGCCTGTTTTAACTATAGTCGTAAATACCCGAGGGGTAAGGAGCGTAGTTCTTACTTGGCTGTCCGGTGTTTGAACTCAAGTATGTCACCTCTTCTTGCTTGTGCGTGATCCTTTCTCATTTATGTAGGATTTTTTTCCGTGTATGTGGGCATCATTCTCACTTGAATGGAGTACCTTTCTATGTGTATGTGGGCTCTTTTGGGTCTCAGTCCCCTTGGTTGGGGGTACCAAAAAAAGACTATAGTTATTAATTCCGGAAGTTGGACTAGTGTGGAGGCCACTTCTCCATCTTGGCTGCATACCTTGACATGTCCAACGTATCTATATGATAACTTGCCTTTCTGTCAAAACTTTAGTGTCCTTCTGGTGAGCGAGCGGAACTTTTAGGAACACTTTATTCCCTACTTGCCCTTGTAAATCTCTCCTATATGATTCAAGGAGTATTGTTTTTTTATTCACCAAAAGTAAGGGGGTTCAATGGTTAGGTTGGGCCAGGATGAATTTTGTTCGAGTGTGACTTGTTTAGTTACTACTCCCAAGATTCAGGCCAGGATCTAACCAATAGGTCTAAAAGTTAGGTCAGCCCAGCTCATTTGAAAATTTTACTGAAGGAGAATACAGAGGCCCAGATCCAGGCCCATTTATGGATCTTCACCACACTTTTCTGATTTTAACCACTCTCAGTAAGACATTTACTTATAAAATCATATGAATTCAATTCCAAGGGGCCCTAAGTAGGGTAAGTGTTGATTGCCCCCCCCCCCCCCCCCCCCTCCCTTTTTTTTATCAGTCTCTGGGAGCCAACTTCTTAAACTAAAGATAAAAAATAAAAGAAAACAATTACATTACAGCAAATCTGAATGAGATGCAGTAAAAAAAAGGAAAAATAACACAGACAATTAAAAACCAAATTCATATCTGAATCCTTTTCCACTAATAACTACAGATAAAACGGGTTCAGAAGAAGAAGTACAGGGTAGGAAAAAAATATATTTAGCTAAATTGTGCAACATACATACAAAACACATTTTTCCTCTTTACAACATGCCTACAAAGAAAAAGGCACCCAAAGCACACTCATCATCTTAAAGTAAGTCAAATATCATAGTCATATTATAAGTAAAAGTCTATTCACCCATCACCATTCAACAAAAGCAGAAAGGACACCAAATTTATCATCTCAATATAAATACATAAATAAATAAAGGAAAGCATCAATCATCACATGAACCCATTTCATTCATTTAAACTGTTCACACTATAATAATCCTAAAATTGCTTTACAAAACGAGTAACAGTAAAAAAAATAGAGTAAGCATGTGAAGAGGTCCTTGAAAACAACAAATTGTGTTAAACAATTGAAAGTCTATTCAGCAAATAGCGTTCAGCAAAAGCAAAGGAACCCATATCCATACAACCGATTTTAATAAGAAACAATTTGAAATCACGAAAAATCAAATCCCCACTTCATATATATCTTGATTCCTTTTCCACCATACAAGCATTAATAAGAAAAACAGAGGAGCCCAATTCCATTACAATAGATCTTAATAATACACCAATATTAACATGTATATAATCCTAAACCCATTTCATATCTTGAACCCTTTTCCAGTATAATTAAATTAGATTTCTTAATCCAAAGTCCAAACTTAACTCGCCAAGAACCTTTGTACATGTATATAATCCAAACCCCATTTCATATCTTGAACCTTTTTTCTAGAAGAAGATGTTTTAATCTGAACCGAACTCAACGAGAACCTTTGTGCATTTCGGTGTGAGGTAGACCCTATGAACTCGCTACGAATGCTCTCAAATCCATTGGATAATCAAAGCAAGGGTTCTCATCTCCTTTATATAGAGCAATCCCTGCGAGCCTAGGAGTCATGACTCTATCCGGACTCAACCTCTATTGGAATCCCGAATCCAATGTGTGAAGTCTGCCAAATCGAGAGCCTGAACCTAATACAAACTCTACTCCCAAGAGTTTGATCTTTATCTGACTCTACCACGTCAAGAATTATAGAAGTTCATCCGCGGCACACTGTTGGGCTCGATATGACGTGGGCCCATAGAACTCGTGAAAAACAAAGAAAAATGTAAAAACAGAGAAACAAGGATCTTAATTATAGCACAACTCATGACGGCTATAGTAGTTACTCTACTTGACCAGCAATTATAGAGTGATTCAAGGATCTCAACTATCCACAAGTTAGGGGCGTCATGGGTTAGTTTAGGACAGGTCGATGCCTTTTCAAGTCTCACTTGTTTAGTTGCGAGGCCCGAGATTCAGGCCCGGGTTTCTGGAATCTAAAGAACTATGCTTAATTTCATTATAAAGGATACAAATTCCAATCCAACTCTTCTCACAGTAATTCTTCAGTGACCGCATCTTCTCAAATTACAGCTCCCATGGGTTTTCACCAAAAACAAAAACTCTCATTGGGTCACACCCATACATGTTCTCCATTCTTCTTTTATGTAGCCCTTTTGCCTTCTTTTGGGAAAAACCTTATCACCCTTGTCTTATGTCAGCTTTTCTCTACTTTCTTCACCTGTGTTTGGGATTTTCTATGTTACTTTTTGTGTCCTCTTGACCTTGAACCTTTTTTTATTCCCACAACCACACACACCCACTCCCTCACAATCCGGGCATGTGAAGGATGGTGCCTCACCACCACTAGGCCATCACTAATTGGCCTTAGACGAATGGAGCTTTTTTAAAAAACTTGAAAGTTTTAAAAACCATAGTTGGGGCTGTGACCAACCATTGGTCTCAGCACACATCGATGGCCAATCCAGCAGGTCATTGGGCTTAACCCACCACATAATGTGTTTTAGCCCTTTGGACAAAGTCCTAATCCATCAAGTCATTGGGCTTAAAAACTTTCCTTATTTTTATTATAAAACAGTGTTCAATTCAAATCGAGTTTCAAGTTTTAAGGTTACCAGGCATGTTGATCCAGGATTTTAAACACTATTTAGGATGTCACATCAAGGTTGTTGTGTTAATAGAAAAAAAAGATGTTTATTGTTTTTTTTTAGAAGATGGTAATTGTTAGTTGTCATAATCTGTTAAGATTCTTTGGTTTAGACGGAACCCAGCCACCTATTTGAAATTAGAGAAGATAGGGTCACTGAATAATCACTAAGCAGAACTTCTAATTTCAATGCTTTCATCTACTTTTAACCATGAAAGAAGATGAAGGATCTAGTTGGATTGGGGATGGTGCCATGTCTGGTTTCTTTTTACATACCAAAGAAGAAATATTTCTTGAGATTCTACAGTCTATATCACCTCAATCCCCCATCCCCCAGTCATCAAAACTCTCACTATTGAAGATCTTGAGCACTTCAGAGCAACACAATAGACCACAAAATCCAAAGTAAAATCCAACAAATATTAATATTACTGATATGTTCATGTGCAGAACTACTTCAACCCATAGTGATGTTGGAAAAACAAAGTAAAATCATAATAATAATAATAATAATAATAATCATTCCATTTTGGAGAAACCAAACTGTAATAATTCAGCCAAGACATCATCATACCCATAGTGATGTTGGAAAGACAAAATAAAAAAAAAATAATAATAATCATTCCATTTTGGAGAAACTAAGATGTAACAATTCAGCCAAGACATCATCATCTGTGTGAAATTCTCTGTATGTTTGTGTTTGAGAAAGAGAGCTAGAGAGTACCTTTTAAGGTGGATACCCAAAAAGGCTCAAAAGAAATCAATAACTGGAGAAAGAGGGACTACCTTGTGGATACCCAAAAATAAATGAAAGCTATACCAGGAGAGACTAGTCTGCAACAGATATTGTCATGAAACTGAGGAGAGAGAGATGTGGGGGGTAGAAACACAGAAAGAAGTAAGATATATATATTATATCTCTCTCTCTTTCTGCATGCAGATTATCTGTTGAAAGAGAGATCCACAGAGTTAAAGATCGGATAAGATAAAATGTAGATGTTTTAAAACTAGAATGTAGATACCAACTGGCATAAGCCATCAACTACGTCGTGTATTAAAAAAAAAAAAAAAAAACTTCATTTAATGTAGGACAAGATATTAATGCTTTTTTCAAATGACTTGGACTCAGGCCCATTTCTAATCTTTGTTAGATTGGATTGGGCAAACCACCAAGCCTTGCTAAGCTTTCAAATATTGCTTTGGAACCTCTAATGTTTTTCACAAAATGAATTTATAAATAAATGAAAAAAAAGAAGATCTAATCTAGCGCGTGATGCTGGGGCGGAACAAAGAAATATACCTAGGGATCACTTTGAATAAAAAATTCTTGGATGTGTCAAAATTAAAACGTACTAAAAATATCATTAATAATAAGGGTTTTTTCAAATTTCATAAGGGTGCCTCGGAGCCGGAGCGGACTCACATATATGGGTGTGGGGGCTTCAGACCCCACCAACCTTCAAAAAAGAAAAAGCCCAAAGGACTATAATGCTGATTTGGGCTGGCCGGCCCCCATTTAAAAAAGCCCTTTGTCCCCCCTTCTTCCATTGCAAAAGAATTATGTCTTGGTTTCTCTTTACCGTACACATTATTCTCTTTTATCAAGGAGTAGGCTCCACCCGAGGGGAATATTGAAAAGTATTTTTGCTGCCTCTATTAAAGCCTCATGGTTTTGGTATGAATGGCTATCTAAAGAAATTCAAGATAGTATCAGAGCCAACCGGTCACGAATTCGAATTTCAAGGGAAACAACTTGGCGCTGAAAAAAAAGCATGTCGCGAAAAGTGCACCAAACTCGCAACCGGTGGAGCCCACTCCTCAATAATATTTTAGATTTTTCTCCACTATTATCAAGTTCAGAAAAGACTCTTATCTTAAATTGAAAAGTTCGATTTTCAATTTGTGGGTTTCCTCTGTAAAATGCATCTTTAAAAGTTTTTTTTATTCTTTTATGTATTTCATGTTTCTATGTTAAAGTTTAGTTTGTGCTTTTTTTCTGCTTTAAATGACCTTCAATTACATATTTCTTAGGTGGGTTATTTTTCATTAACATTTTCCTTCTCTGGGTGGATTGTCAAGATAACTTTGAAGACCCTTTTCAATCAACCATTGCCAGCCTCCCTCAAATGAAAATCTTGAGTCCGCGATCGAAGGAATACACATATATATACCACCTGAATCAACAATTATTTTTCTTTTGTATGAGAAGAATTGAATTCCCAGAAATGCTAAAACTAAAGGAAAGAAATGTAAAGATTCATAAATGTAAATATCTAAATTATATCCTTCGCCCGTCACCATATTAACAACTCTTCCTTGAAACCCATTTCTCTGTTAATTTTTAGGAATTCAATTTCATGCAAGTAAGCGGGCTCTAAATTATTTTCATAGAAAATTTCATTCTTGATATTTTATAATAGTATTTTATTTTAAGTAACATGAAAAATGTCAAAAAGATAAAAGCTACATACCCCAAACCCCAGTCAGGTAGAAATATATAAACAGAAATCTGACCAGAACCAATTGAAACCTCTACAATAAGGATAAGGTAGGGCAGTGGTACAGGTTTAGCCCAACCCATTGTGATACCTAGGAATGACCCAAGTCAGGTGGGCTTGGAGATGAGACTGGGCCAACACAAAGTCCATCTGGTTGACCCTTCTAGTCACTTTCCAAATCATTCTCAACTTTTCCTCAACTGGATGGCTGTAGTATCTGTCTATGGGAATAAAACAAGAAAAAAAAAGTCAGGTATCTTTGCAAGTTGGAGTAGTCAAGTCAACAGCCTTTTGTAGGTGAGAATGAAGGGTCCTCTATCTTTAGCAGTGGTGGGTCCACTGAACCAGTTTTATCAATTAACTGGACCGATTTGGTCCTAATGATCATGACTTCTCAGCTGGGCCCATAAAACAAAGTTTTCTTTAAAAATGATTGCCATTACACTTAATTTTTTTTTTTTTTTATACTGTCGTTGTTCCAAATTGAAATTAATAGACTATATATACCCCAGAACTGCACTGTCACAGCTTGCAATTATATAAGAATAGAAATGTAAATTTTTAGGGACATCTATGAAAATTATGTTTAACAATATCTTAATTTTATTTGGATTTATGTATTATTTTATATTATTTGAAAAATTAATTATGTTTAACAATTATCTAAACTTTGATAAAATTAAATCTATTATTATTTTTATTTTATAATCATATATAGTATAAGGATTTGAGAGGCGCTCGATTTCAAGATAGAGCTTCCTCCGAATGTCCATATCATTGCCTATGTGCATTGGTGGACTCAGGATTTTTATTTGAGGGGTGCGCCTCCAAACAAGCAATTTGGTTTTAGAAATAAACTCAGGTTTTGCATGTGGGTTTTGGGGGCGAATATATAATTTTTATGTGAATCTTAGAACCAGAGCCGGAACTTTGATCATAGTTTTCGAAGCAGGCCGAGGATTGCTGGTGCAATCGCCCCCACATGAATGTACTTGGGTCCGCCCCCTAGATATATGTCCTCCAATCATAGGTGCAAGTTATGTTGTGATTATATAGTCTCTTTCCTGTTTTATAGATACACAATTCCTAGATCTTCTTAAAAGAGTCCGGATCATACATCCTTCTTATCTTATCATTATACAATTCCCCGGCTCAGTCCATGTGAATGTGGGAACCTTCTTGCTTCATCCCCCAATACCCATCTGCATAACCCAAGACACTTCCTTCTTCTCTTGGAGACTATAGTTTCCTCTTCACACATTTATTTTGCATGTTTAACTATGAGGAGAGTATGAAATTTCAATCACCTACTCATATTTGGGTATGAGAGAGTTCGGTTCTTAGGATTGAGTTTTTCGACTAACCTCTTATGATTCATTTTCTTTTTATCACATCATTTACTATGTATGCATATGTGCAACGTTCTGTGCACATTCTCTTTTTCTGTACACAACCATGCTGTGTACACGTCTCCACTCTACATGGATGTCTATCCAATCAATGCATAGAAGTGAGGACCTGATCACTCCTCTACAATAGTTGTTTTACTTCCTAAAAGTTTCTCACTTTTCCTAAAATCTCTCTTGGAGAGAAAAAGATATATGCCACAAATTGAATTTGTTTTACTTAGCCCAGCCACTGCGAAAAAGTTTTGGGAGTTACAAAGGAAGCTTCGGGCTCATATGAGAGAGGGAGTTGAACTCGAATTTCTGGTAAGTGATACAGCAGTTGGCTGTTAACTGATTTGGTCGTAGGTTCGTATCCTACTTGACGATCAGGTTTCCCATGATTTCCGACATTTGAATGGTCCTGCTTTTGTTTTATACTAGAATTTTTATATAATTCTTAAAATCATTATTATGTAATTTAGTTTTGGAAATATTAAGGTGAGAATCGTGCCACCGTGAGAACTATTAGTGGGACCCACTTAGCAATTCATCCAAATCATGGACAAATAGAGACTCCTTTGATAGTCACTTATCCCAAAGATTAGCACATATCCGAATGGATTGAACTGTTGGATCGAAGATTGAATGCTTTTTTTTAAGATGAAGCCATTAAACTTGTAGGCCACGGATGAAAGGGTTAGGGGCATGGGGTTGGGGTCAAAGTTGATACTTAGGGTTGAATCTTTTTTTTTTTTCAATATGAAGCCATCCCCCTGGTCTCATCCAAAAATGGGACACACAGTTGGGCCCCACAGAAAGTTCTCACTTGAATAAATCCATCAGCCCTCTTCCTCAGCTCAAGCTGATGGGAGAGATTGTCCACTGCCTAGAGTGGGGCCCACTGTTTGGTCGGTCCAAATGGACCACACACAGGGGCCCCTGAATTGCACATGTCCACCAAAATTTGGCCCCATCCGATTAAAATGAACCATTGGATCGAGTGACACCCATCCGAATGGACTGTATACCATTAATATTTTGTGCCCTAGATGAAAGATAATAGAAATCAAGGTTATGGCTGGTTTTTGGTACAGATGAGGGCCCTGTGCGTCCTTTAAATCCCAGTCCCCTGGTGGGCCCCAAACCATTGAGCGGACACCCTTATCCTCAGCTTGAATTGAGGATAGGAGGCCTCATATATGTATATATCCTATTGGCATAGAATATATGGGTAAAATTGTTTCACACCATCCTTTGTTCTATGATCTTTTCTATAGAAATTCTTTTAAAATGCCAACGTCTACAAGGCAAAATTAAGGGCCTAGGGCACCTATACGGTAAGAATTTTGTAATTTAAATTCGATTGTAGTAATACTTTATGTTACCTAGACTCAAATCATGTTAGTAACACTCCTGGTCCACTCCTGGTCCTTGTAGACCATGGACCCAACTTGCTTTCATATAGAATGAGGGGCTGCCCAGTTGGTTGGATACCTTGCTTCTCACCTAATTGCTTAGGGTTCAATTTCTGGGTCCCTTTTTCCTGCACCGATAAGCTTCTTTCACCATGGTTGGAGAGAAGGCTTCTTTCCTATGGCTGCGTGTGAATGGGCTAGGGTTAGAAACGCTTAAACCCCCACCCAACACACAAACCCATCCATCTATCTCAATGGGCTGGGCTGGACCTGGCCATTATATATAGAGGCCCAGCCCATGAGCACCCCAACCTCTGGTTGAGAAAGAGAGGGGTTTTCATAGCTGATTATTGCCATAAAGAAAATCTCATAAATCTTCCTAATTTTAGAGTACCCATATTTTGGTCTTATTTAATGATGAACCCACAGAGAAATGAAAAGAAAAAAAGGGAAGAAGAAGAAGAATAGAAAAGAGAAAATTCAAGTACTAAATTAGTACAACACTCCTGTGTAGCTTGTGTAGGATCGTAAACCCCTTAAGAGTTACCATTCCGACCAAAACCAATTGGTGATAGAAGAGGCACAACTTAAGGTTTTAAGGTCTTGGTATTCCACCCACAAGTCTTTTTTTATAGAGCTGTCACCTAAGGGAGCTGCATTGTGGACTGTAGGTGATGTCCTCCAAGACAGCACACCAACCCCGCAAGGTCTCCAACAGCTTGCCCAAGACCTGTTTTGATTGGCAACATTTGTTTAGAGGATTCCGAAAGGTAAACAATGTCATTTGTGGATGGAAGTTTCAATTGGGATTTTTATTACAGCTTGTAAATGGAATGTTCATATGATTACAATTGTAATACAAAGCTGATGGAAAACGAGGAGTTGATTTCTTCAAGATCACAGGATATAAAAACGAATGAAATATATTGTTCACCATGGATACACCATAAAGCAGGTTTAAGCCCACCATGGGTCTTGACCTGTTCTGAAATCTGTTTCAACCCACGGAATAAACACTACTTTCCCATCATCAATAACAGCATGAGCCAAGGCCAAGGACTGTAATAGCAAAAAATACAAGTCAGTCATCTTGTAATAAAAAAACGTAAACAAAAGGAAGATACATAAGATATGGCTAATGATGAATAGAATGTAGCCAGAAATGGTTACAAACCCCCCCCCCCCCCACCCCCCCCCCCCCCCCCACCGCTCGTGAGAATTTCAGGAATAAAATACGCATTGAAGTTCAGAAAATAACAAAAAAGAAAAAGAAAAAAAGAAGAAGAGTGGAGCCACTTTTTTCTGAATTGCTTGGTACTTTCATAAAGTCCAATGATTAAGGTTCACTAATGTAGGTTTAATAATTAGGGTTTTTATGACAATTAATCTGTGACGGATAATTGAATCGACCAATTACTACTTTGCTGAATTAGTTGTGCTCTGTTTGTAAAGTAAAATTTTTGAAACAATACAAGATTACTAGGGACAATAACAAATAATGGAACAATTAGATGTACCAAATCCTCACTTCAACCAACTTGACAAGGAGACAATCATCCCATTATTTTCTTGGAGGGGGAAAAATCCATAATCACATCAGCTAGGCTACTGATTTTCCCTTTCCCACATGTCAAATTCAAAGAGTTCCAATCATAGGTATAGTGATCACATCAGCTGGGCTACTGATTTGAGGGCACGAAATTTATGTAAACAACAGCCAACACTGATTTGAGGGCATCAAGTTTATGTAAACAACATCCAACCTAATGTGATTTCCAATTTTTGTGCTCCTTCGAATGCAAAGCCTTAATGGTTATTACGAAAGCCCAAATTGATTTCTATTTGGAGAAAATTTATGAACTGAGCACAAAAGACATGGTAAATGTTTCCCATACCAGAGGGGCAGGTCCTCTTACAACCTTCCCTTGGTTGTTGTACTGGGAACCGTGGCAGGGGCAGATGAACTTATTTTCAGCTGCATTCCATGGCACAACACATCCAAGGTGGGTGCAAACTGCATTGATACCATATGTTGCAAGTGTTTTGTCATTCTCCACAACAAGATAGGTGGGGTCTCCCTGCAAGACATTTACATGTTAAACACTTACAATGAATAATAGCAACAAAGTGAGCTTTTTGGAATCACAACTTCCAAACACTACAGCTTGGCTTCCTCGTTTTCCCATGTAAAGACCAAGGATTAGAATGCCTAGTCTTACCTTTAACCCTTGTGTCAAGGTTCTATCACTGGGGCCATGAAGCTTGAGCCATTCAGATTCAATAACGTCATTTCCAAAGGCATCCTTGGCTACAATTCCACCACTTCCACCCCCTGAACTGTTTTTGTTTTTAATGATAAATCGTCATAAAGAAGTTCAAAGATCACATGTAGTGATGATCAGGTGCTAATGGAGAAGTGCTCCAAAACAAAATCACATTGAATAATCATATAATGAAATATAAGAACAATGAAAAAAGGTCAAAAGCCTTCTTATTTTTAACAAAATTGAGGCAGCCAATGCCATTGCAACTAGACTAACATTCCCCTCAATTCTATATTTCTCGTTTCTCATTTCTTGTTTCTGTTACACCAATTTGGTTATGCACAATTATAAAGGTTGTATATGAGATGTGTTGCACAAATTTTTTTTTTTTTTTGGCATTGCTTCCCTAATTTCTCAGTCAACGTAGAAGATTGTCTAGTCATACATAAAATGTCATCTTTTCAGTCTAACTTGAGCTCATCATCCCATCTGCCTCAGTGTCTATAAGAAAAAGTTTTCATAGAGAAACTCATCTCAAAAAATGGTTCTGCAATCTGCAGTGAAGCCAACTCCAATACTTGTTTAACAAGTTCGGTAAAATGGTTAAACTTCTAATGAAGTTCGAAAGGGAAGAAACAAAAAATCAGAGGGCCTAGGACAACTATAAAGCATTTTTCTATGAAATAATTCTTCCATAGGAAACTCACTCTGAACACCAACTATGCCTTTTAATCTGCAGGTCAATTAATTGAACTTGCATTTGAAAAAGCAAGTTGTCAAACCATCCTACCTTCTGCCAGAAAAACTTGTCATTAATTATTGATCCAAGGGTAAGATCAATCCTTTTAAACTTTCTATCAAATATTGCTAAAGGAAGCCGACTTCTCTAATGATACTAATTTGATGAAAATTTTGAGTATCTATTTGTTTTGGAATGGTAACATGACTACCTTATGTGCACTTGAAAAGGGAAAGTTGTCCCTATTATACTCCAAAACAAGTTCCTATTGTCGCAGATTTCTTGAAAGAATATATATATATAGACTCTATATAACACTATATAGACTCTATATATAACACCAAACAACCTGTTTGCTTGCTTTGCTACCAAAGTACATCATTTTTCTTGATATAGTACATGTAGAATCATAAATATGTGTTGCTATTCAGGCAAAATTTGTTTGGTTTTTTCAAACTAAACAAAAGCTTAGCCTCATTTGACTACTTGATCTGTTTACATCTAATTGAAAAATATTGCTTGTTCCCAAACAAGAATGTAAATGTAATGCACCACTGTTACCCCAGATAATCTAACAAAATACAAACCCATCAAGGTACCATATAAGAGAAAAGAGGGGGAAAAAAGAACTATACTCTCTGTCTCTGTCTCTCTAATATTTAAGAAATACAACCCATTGATGAAGGTATCATTATGGGGAAAAAAGTCAACATAAAAAAACCAACAAATCCAAAACAAATGCTGAAATGAATGTAAGTCCTTTCTTAAACATTACATGATGGCTGATGTTTTATGCATATGATTCTAAAACTTGGTCTGAACCCTGTAGTAGCTAGGGCTGAGACTAGTACGTGATGGCCAATATAATGGGCCAGTCCTACACCATTTTTTTCTTCTCTTTTTTTATTTTTAAATCTTTACAATGACTGATAAAAAAAAAATCTTTACAATGTTCAAAATATAAAATTGTTAGAAGCCTTCTATTTTACTGGTTTTTATACACATTAAGCATAAAAAAAAAACTTCAGAATATGATACAAAGAGGAAGGGCTAAAAATCAGTTACAGGCTTCCAAAACCAACTGTTTGAGAGGAAAATGAAAAAAAAAAAAGAACGCAAAGAAAGACTGGACCAAAATACTCCTGGACCCAAAACCAGGTCCAATCCGGTTAACCAGATGCAAGATATCAATCCAACAAATAAACAAATCGAAAAGTAACCCAAACTTCACTGTAATTCCTCAACTTCCCTGTTTCAAGAAAGAAAGTTTCCTGCACAAATCTTAGCAAATAAAAAATCTATCAACCAATGGCATGAAGAGAGAGATAGGGGGAGTATTCACCTCGGTAAAAAGAAAAGAAAATTTCCAGTAGCAAATGATTTCAACCCAATTCCTAAAACTAATCAGGGAAAATACTATTGCAAAAAAATAAAAGAAGACTATGAGAATATCTTCAGTAGATGAACCCAAAAACAATACAAAGTTCTTGAGAGAACAATGCTAACCCATTTTATAATTCATCCAATTCACTAAATTTCACTCCTCACATGAAGAAAAGCAAAACTCCCAAGTCATAATCAAATCAACCAGCAAATGCCAACAAGCAAGACAGAAATAGAGACATTTAAAGAGAGCATAAAAAACTGACCCAGGAGGAACAAAGAAAGAAGCATAGGGGACCAACATCCCAGCCGTTGGCAATGACAGAGCACCCAACAGCAGCAAATTCATCAGTTCCCTCTTCCCCATATCTGGCACTCTATCATCAGCAGGAATGCTTGTTGACTGGCATGCAATCCTCCCTCCCTTCTTCTCCTTCCCATCACACCTCCTGCTACCGTTGGGTTTCAAGAGCAGAGCCTGAGATGGTAAGAAAATCCCATTCTTGCTAGAACAGAGCTGACACACACCAAAAACAGTAAAACATAAACAGCCCCAGAAAATTTCAGAGTCAGTACTTCATAGAAATGGAGAGAAACTCGAAAAAGATGAATGCTTTGATTTTATAATGTGTACATGAGATGGGGTTGCTGTGAATAGAGTGCCAGCAGCGGCCATGTTGCAGACAGAGAGATGGATTCTGCTGCTGCTACTGGGAGAGAGATGAAAATGATTGATGAGAAGGGAGAAGATGATTGGTGGATTGATGGGAAAGAACAGTGTTTAAAGATACTGAGCCACACGTTGCGAGGGTGACAGAGGAACTTTTATCAGAGAGAGAGAGAGAGTCCGACGAGTCACAGAAACTTGACATGTAAATATAGAAAATAATGTAGAGCCCACCTTTGGCCAATTTCACAAATTAGTAGATATTAGCCATTTTAGTTTTTATTTATTATTTCTTTTGCTATATGGAGAGATCCAAATGCAAACACATTGAATGGAAGACCTAGGATTTTCGATCGGGCGTAGCAGTAAATAGTCAAGCGAACACATTAAATAGTAAATATGAAATTTTAAAATAACATCCAAGGGATTTCTCAATTTGGGTGCGGTGGTCAGGAAACTAATGACTATGTGAGGATAGGTCCAAATTGGGTGCTTTTTCTTATATTTAAAAAATATCTTGAAAAATAAATTAGTTCTTAAGAATTAAGTTTCGAAAGAAAACACAAACTTAATATAATTCACTGCTAAAATTGATTTTTACATAAACTTTACTGCTTGCACCATCAAATCCAGGTAAAGTCATGATTTCTTCCTCTTTTTTCACATCATCTCCAATTTTGCAATATTTTTGAAATTCCATCACCTTAAAGTTGGAAAAGTAATGTTTTCTTCGCAGAATATTTGGATTATGGCCGAGATTTGTCACACTATATCAACCTGTTTGGAGGCACCGTCCAAAAATTGATCCTCGTTTGACTGAGACCATAAGTTTAGCAAGGTTAAAAAGTATCTAATTCTTGATTTTTGCAGAAATTAGACTTTAGGTACAGATTATTTGTAGTTAAGTAATGAATTAATGAACTCTTTCATCAAAGAGAAAAAAAAAGTGATGCATGAACTCATTTGAGGGACTCATTCCAAAAGAAGTCAATCGTGTGGAGTTGATCATATTGGATGTGTTTTAACACATTTTGTGTAGCAAGGGAAATGAATTGATCATATGCGAACCCTAAATAAAAGGTGCTCATAAGAGTATTAGATATATCTCAAATTAATAGCTATCATCATCCAATAACGTCGTCTTTCAGCTAAACCTCAATCAAGATATTCTAGGTAAAAAGCAAAAAAGACTCCACTGTTGTATTCATCCCAATACCATGCAGTCCATGCAAATTATTACATAATCAGTACTATGAAAAAAAAATTAAAACAGCTAATCGACTCGATGAGTTGAGTTAATCCAGTTTTGACTGAGTCATCTGAGTTTTAACTGATTGACTGATTTCTAATTGATTCTGTGTTCAACTTTTGCTCAATCCCTCAAAATGTGCTCAAGTTGAGTCCACTTAGCCTGTCAGGTTATCCAGTTTACAAACTCAGCAATCAGGACTGGAAAATATACAGGAACTTGTATTCATGTCTGTCCATTTCTGAGTATTCTTTTTGTTTTTTCTTTTTCTTTCCTTGGTGGAACTTGCTAATCTTTACCAAACCATTGCATATGACAAGCTTTTTTTAGTTAAAGCATGATCCTACAAATGAGAGAGAGAGAGAGAGAGAGAGAGAGAGAGAGAGAGAGAGAGAGAGAGAGAGAGTAACAGGTGAAAATCATAACCTCCAGATCTAAGACATATATTAACCCAATTAGCTCACTGAACATGGCTGAAGAAACCACAGCTCATAAGGAATTAGTTCATATGCATATTGAACTCTTTCAGCCTCCTGGACTAGCTCTCTGCACATTTATTGAACTTGTGGGCACCCAATAGAGAACAAGAGAAATGGCTATCATGATTCAATGATCCTAATGTCCAGGTTTTCCTGCTGGAATTTAAACTCTTGGAGCTTTTCTCCCCATCAAGTACATTTACGTGCTGTTGATTGATTAGTTAAGGGGTCGTTTGTTTCTTGTGAAAGTGATTCACATGTGTAAATGACCCACATATGAGTCATTTGCATGTGTAAATGACTCACATGTGGATCAGATTCCACCGTTTGTTACTAACATAACATTTCACATGTGAATCTATGAATAAGTTGTACATTGTTTGATGATATCTCAATATCCAAGCATCATCAATGGTTGAAAATTGGATACATGACCATGTTTGAGCTTCTGAAGAATATGAACGGTCTTGATTTTACAGGTGGGGCCCAGAACATTAAAAAAATAATAAAAGGCGGACTGGGTATGTTAGTAACAATAGGTTGTATATTGTTTGATGATATCTCAACCTCCATACATTATCAACGGTTGAAAATTGGACACGTGGCCGTGGTTGAGCTTCTGAAGAATATGAACGGTCCTGATTTTACAGGTGGGTCCCATAAAAATAAAAAAATCACAAAAGGCGGACTGCTATATGTTAGTAACAATAGATTAATCGAACGGCTGTGATTATGTTGATCATATCTCAACCTCCATGCATCATCAACGGTTGAAAATTGGACACATGGCCGTGTTTGAGCTTCTTAAGAGAATGAACGGTTCGGATGTTACAAGTGGGGCCCATAAAAAATAAAAAAAATAAAAGGCGGACTGCTCAGTGAGGCACTGTAGCAGTCCGCCCAGTAACAGTAACATGGGTAAGTTTTTCACACTTCTTGAGGTGTGAAAATGCAATGCATAAAAATGGTCATCTTTCACACCATTTACACACCTAATTTACACATGTGAATCAAAATCACACCAAACAAACATGATTTTTGTGTATCCATTACCCATGTGATTCAATTACATATGTAAATGGAAAAAACAAACGTCCCCTAAGTGCCTTGGAAAAAGAGGGTGCTTTTGGTAAGGATGAAAGGTGTAACACCCCGCCCCCCTAATGGCCTATTAATTATATTTAATTGCTTGATTAGTTAGTAAGTGCGTTTAGAGTCTTAGCGAGTCGGGTTTGACGTGTGGACTTCGCGTATGAAGTCTCGCGCTTTTCAGAGTACGTTCGGGTAGTGCAGGGGGTTGGTTTGCAATTTGGGAAGTTTTTCTAAGGGTTTTTATAAGATTATGAGTTTTGGTGAGTTGGGTGCATTGGGTAGGTTTCATGGTTTCACGAACTTTAGCCTTCTGTCGCGTTTTGATTCGACGTGTCGAAGGGGCCCAAACATCTTCGATAGTATACGTAGGCCGGCCCATAACCTAACCCAAGCCCAACCAAGCCACCCAAGCCCAAAACCCATCACTTATATTAAGTCATCAAACCCATCTTTTCTTCCTCCTTTTCATTTCACTCATTTATCCACTCAACACAGCACATAACAGTAGCCGACCTTCTCCTTCTTCTCTTCCTTTCCTTCATCTTCCTCTTCTCCGTCGGCGATCATCGGAACTCCGGCGAAGACATTCAACCCACTAATCTTCTTCCTTTGGCCCCCAAGATCACAACCATACCATTTTTCAAGCTTTTCCTTCACCACCCACTTAAAGGTAAGCTCTACAAGCTTTTAGACCTAAGTAGTTTACTTCCTTTGGATTAGAAATGGTGTAGATAAGCTTAATTCTCCCCTTGCATTTCATTTGTAGTGAGGTTTTGAGTTTGGAACCCATTTACTCAAGTTTGAGCTTAAGGAGGACTTCCCTCTTCAATTTCTTTTGGTTTTGAGTCAAGCTCTTCATCAAAGGCAAGTGAATAGCTATGTTATTGTTTGATATGCTTGTTTTCCTTGATTGTATGTTAAAAATCATATGTTAGATCATCTTTGCTCAATTGATCCTTTAGATGTTTGAAAACATGATAAAATGATTCATAGATTGGAAAGAATTGATTTAGAGTTTAATGGCTTGATTAGTAGTTTTATAGGTTGTATTTAAGATGTTTTTAATTATACATATACTGCTTATTAGGTCCTAGAAGAGAAAAATGGGAAAAGTCCCATTTCAGCCCAGAACAGGGCCTTTGCCCAGTTTCCGCAGGCTTGCCGGTCGACCGAGACAACAGGGGCCAGTCGACCGAGAGTCGACCGGGACCTCTGCAGAATTTCTGCAGATTTTCCTTATGAAGGGATTTTTTTTACCCTGTGTTTGGTGGACTTTGGTGGACTTTTGGCTACCCCTTTTGGACTCATTCGACCATGTACGAAGAACGTTTTGAGCAGACGATTTCTCGTAGTTATTTCCGTTTTCTCGGGTTCCAATTCATTTCAATCTTGAACGGAATAGGGCAACGGGATACTATCTTATATCTATGCACGAAGAGATTTTATATGAGTATCGTGAACCTTAATTCCTTTCGATGACTGAATAAAGTTGTACGAGACTTTGGAAATAACAATGACCTAGGATTGGATTGTATATCGTTTATGATTCCGAATTGTACCGTTTGGTACTCTCCACATGAAACGTCCATGTTCTTTAGCTTCGTTTGTTTTGTCTTGGTTTGGGATCACATTATGAATTTAGAAGATGAACTTAGGATCCCTTCTGATGCTTCGTTTATTCCGAAATATGATGGGAGTGTTGTGGCCAGACGGCTTTGATTAAGAAAGCATGTAGAGAACTACCTATGATAATAAGTGTGAAGTATGAAGAAGTTCAATTATGTTAGTATGATCTGATAAAGGAAAGGTAGTTTCTCTTTGGTTAATGAATCCTGCTCACGCGGGAAAGTCTAGCCCTTCACTATTGTATGTTTAGGATTCTTATGTCAGGCACCACTCAGCTGTTAACGCCCAGCACTTTTGGGGCACCAATTGTGTGAGGACTTTGAAATGAACGTCTGCGCAGTACGACTTTTTATATTTTAGATGGATGTACACCATCAGATACCCGTTCTGAAAGAAGTATGATATGTGTTTTTGTTTATTTTGTTTTAAGGGTATCATATGACTGCTTGCCGGGTTTCATCCCGAGCCCATTGCTTTACTCTACCACAGCTCTCATGTTGAGCCAGGAGGGTCAAGTGGAACTATCCCATGGTGATTAGCTTATGTGATTTGCCTATTTGATAGAAGTGTGTTAGTTGATTTTATGATTCTTATGCTACGCGTTTGCTACAGTCACAACGCTATGCATCTCTCATGATATGGTCCATGCGTATATTCTTTAGTCTGCATATCTTTGATAATTATATATCTATTTCCTTGCCGACCTTTGTGTCTGATGATGCTACTCTTGGTGCATAGGTACCGAGCCCTACTATGTGGAGGAAGGAACGACGGAGGAAGTTCAGGCAGATCAGCTTGATGACTTCCTTGAGTACAGTACGGACGGCATAGTATAGCCGTACTGACCCCGTACGCGAGAGCCTCCACTTTTGGATTAGTTCCTTTTATGTTGGTTCTTTTATATTTTGATTAGGCCCGAGTTTGTTGAGGCCTGATGTTGTAATTAATACAGCTTTAAACTTGAATCTTAAAAATGATATTCAGTATTGTTCTTTAACTATACATCTATGAGATACCACTTGTGTTTGGAGCTTCCGCTATTTGTTTTATACTGTTGGAGGAAATGTTTATACCTCACAGCGGTCTTCGATCCAGATGGGACCCGATTGGGGGCAAGTTGCATGTAATTAATGTTGGAAAAAGTTTTAAATTGACCCTAATCTCACGCATAACCCCGGTAGTACTTTTGGGGGCGTGACAAAAGGAGAAAGAGGGAAGAAAATTGAGTTTTCCCCGTCGAAGTCGAGCCTTTCTCCGGTTCAACATGTAAAGTGTCACCACAAATTCAAGAAAATATAATCAACTTCAGATAATTGTAAAACAGATGCAGCATAAAACCGAAAAACACATGCACACAGAGGCTCACATCTCACCTTTGGAAGATTTACAAATCGGCAACTCCTCTCTCTCTCTCACCCCCACACTCCATCTCTCCCTGCAGCTAGCCCCAATGTAGAATATCCTTCACAGGGTTGAATGATGAATAGTCCTTAGCGTCAGGGCCCTACAGAAGATGGTCCTTCGTATATAAACCTGACTGTAGATGGCCATAACCACACATTGTGGATGGTCCTCTGCAGTTGACTCAGAAAATGATCCTGAAAGAGAAAAAAAAAATTCTTTAATCTCCCCTCAATAGGACCACCAAGGATCAAGCAAAAGTAGAGTCATACATAAATCAACCGTGAAAGAATTTAGATCTGAAATAATTGTGATAGAATATCATACTATCGGAAACAACATACGCGCAATATGTTATGTACCACCCCAGGAATCTAGCATTAGTGTTATCAGTTGCTCATCTTCTTCCATCATAATTTATACATGTGATTTGCAATGCATCCAGTTCTCATAGATAATCTTTTCTGTTCTCTAGTTTTTTAACTTTTTTTTTTTTTTTTTTTATGGGCATATGAAGAAGCTTTGGAATCCAATTCATTATAAACATATTTTATGACTCCCAGGCAGGAATATGGTTTGGATCATGCAAAGGAGTTGCCTTAATTCCCCATTTATGTATATAACTATAAGCCTTTTAACACCTCCAATGCCCATCCCTGCCAGGTACAGCCATTGTATGTATTTTTCCCATCAAACATTAGTTGGAACCCCATTTTTTGGATTCACAATACCTAGCAATTGAGGGGTACCCATCGAACTTTCTCCCCTGGATTTGGATTTCATTTGAAAACCTAGATATAATTAACCAATTTATGTGATGAAAAAAAAAAAAAAAAAAAACCTTTCAAGCCACCAACAAACTTCCCCATCCGAAACAAGAATGATTACCCACTCAATGAACTTAATTCACACTTCAATGGTGATACTTATCACAACAAAAAAAAGAAGACACCAATTCATCCCACACTGAAATGCCCTAAAAAGCCGCTAAACATTAACAAAACTTATGCATATGCACCTCTAGGAACAAGAATAAAAAACATTACACGGTGGCCATTACCTTTCCACCTCAAAAAACCTAACCTATTAATTTAGCTGCTGATGTCAGATTTTGTACAGCCGACATCAGCTCCATGGAGCTTGTAACAACACTAAGAAAACCTTACTAGCTCTCTTCTGGTGCTTCTTGACAAGTCTTCCTGGTCTAGATCGGGTCTGCTACCAAGTTGGAGCTTCTAATGCATAAGAAAATTAGGTTAAAACACAGAATTGGAGATGCTGGTAAAAGTATTAGAAAATTAGGGTTAAAGAGAAAAAGAAGAATTAGAGAGAAAGAGGAAAGGCTGGTTGTCCAATATTGTCCAATATGATTTGGCAACCACAGCTAAAAAATTATTTCTATTAGGAACTACTTTTCAATATTAAAAGACCCCTTCTCACCAATTTTTTCAAGATTACATAATAGTTCATAATGTTGAAAATTAAAACTAAACCTATACTTCCTCGAAACAGTTCTCAACGGCCTTGTTACAAATTTCTTAAAAGGCAAAGGCTTTTCTACAAATATAAGAGAAACAAGACAGATGATTTTACAAATTACTCTTCAAATTATATTTAACTAGATGAATACAAATTGTGCCACATTGAAAATAAATGTTTACATCAATTAAATTTAAATAAGTTTGAGACTCTAAGAAAAAAGGAAAACAAGAAAAAAGGTGAAAATAAGAAATGCAAAAAAAAAAAAAAATGGAAAAAAAAATATTGCTCGTTACATCAACAGTTGTTTGGTAATGGGAATCAATTCTGACTGAACCGATACTTTAGTGTTATACTGGTATTCGTATGGTTCATGTAAATCTCGCAAAAATATGGCCCTAACAATCCCATCAACTGATACATTATTTTTCCTTTTTTTTTTTTTATCTGTGATACATTCTATTTTTCAACAGTTAATTTATCGATCTTTGATAAAATGGTTGGCAACATCCAATGGCCTAGAATTTCTCGTGTAGTTAAAAAAACACTTACATTATTAGAAGCGCCACAAGAATTCTGTTAGGTCAGTCCTTAAAGGATCCAGATTATTAAAGCATCCATCATTCTAATTCATTATGAGATAATTCCATCTCTTATCCTTCTTGATTAGCGTCTAGGTGGGCCTGAAAAAGAGGGACAACAAATCTTGTATCAACCTGAGCTGATCCTATAATGGATAATCAAGGTGTACAAGTATGGCCCATCTACCATGGTTTAACGACTCTGTTTCTTGAAGTGATAGGCTTGCTTTGATAATGGAGAGTGTAAACTTAAAAGATTTAACATATAAGGATTAAATAATGATATCTAATGTTAATGACTTTGGGGAAATAATATTTTTCTTTATAATGTGCACTTAGATTCAATATTTACAAATATTCTAAAGTTTTTGAATATTCATTATCCTTTTTTTTAGATTAAAAAAAAAATCATGTTACAATGGGCTGCAACGTGCCATGAACAGAGGCATATTGGCTTTGAGCCGTGCTATACGGACCGACTGGGGGATCGAATTCGGGCCCGGTTCCCCATGAGGACCGTTGGATCCTAGCGAGATTGGCTTTTAGATTCAATCACAATGCCCACTGCGGCCATGATTTGGAAGTAAGATTTTAACACTAATAAAACATATACTACGTCCTTGAAGAGAGAGAGAGAGAGAGAGAAAACTAATTTCTGTCTGTTAACAAACCTCTGTCTTTTATTATCATTAAGTCTCCCTGGACATACTGGGGACCGAACCATGGCCCGGTCCCCCAGCACATCCGTTGGATCCCAGCTACCCCTCTTTATTAAACTTACCATTGCCCTCCATTACATGATTTCAACTTGATTGCCACTTTCAAAGAATTTAAAATAAAAAAGAAAAGAAAAAAAGAAGAAACTAATTAGAAATTTGAATTACTCCTCACAAATGTATTTGAGATTGGAAATGAGAAGCTTGAAAACAAAGTCACCCACTCATACAAACAGAGATTAGCTAGAAGCATTGTCCGCAAGTAATTGTGCCCAGTGCAATCTTTCATTCTGGATGATACTACTTACATTGACCGGGAATATTAAACGCATTGCCACTTGGCTGGGCATAACATTCCAATCAAGTGACAAAAGAAATGGATTCAACCCAAAGTTAGACTACTGGATCAATGGCCGGGCCATGGATCATTCCAATGCATTAAGAGGCAGTAAGAAAACTGAGAAAGAGAACCTGTACGAATCCAATCAGAGTGATTCGTAAAAGTTGAATATATCATTAGTTACAGTGAAGGAAAGTTCCAGATACAATACATATTTCAAATACCACCATGGTGGCTCTTCATGGAAAAATAAAGCAGTTTCAACAGTCTAATTAGATGGTAAGTACATTCAGGCTTCAACCCAAGACATTTAAGCATGTATTAAGACAACTTATTAAGAGCAAAAGTGGTTCATTTACTAAGCAAAGAAATTGAATACACTCTGGTGGATCATAAGGAAGTGTATTCCTTTTATGCATTGTCAGACATTTAGTCCAATAATGTAATTGGCCATCAATGGACAGGGTCAACAAAAAAAAAAAAAAAAAAACACACACACACACACACACACAATCTTTACCAAACCTATTCCAACCAAAGTTCAATCGAAAAGAATTTTTTCTCAAGAATTCAATCAACCTCAAAGTGCAAATCAAACGTTTAGGAATGACCGTATTTTCAAGCTGCTGATATATGATTAGAAGATTGGAAAATGTACAAGTACTGTGAGCAGGTGCATGAGTAGTCTGCCAAAATTAAATGATGGAGATGAAAGAGAATCCAAGAGACAAGATACTTTTATAATAATTTAATCTGAAGCTTACAATATGATGAGAATGAGGGAGGGTTACCTGTTTATTATCAATTTTAAGAAGAAGAAGATACATTGAATACCTGAAAACTCAAAGAGTCCTTCCTTATGACAGGAATCCTCTATTTATAATATTAAATTTCCTAATTACAGTATGATCCCCTTAATTGAGGTGATATTACATATCATTACAATTGAATTGCCTACACTGGAAGATTACAAATCACCAATGAGCTGTATCCAAATCCATGAAATATCGACTGAGATCTGTAGTCAACCCTCTGTGTCACTTTCACATGCTAATCACACAAGCCACTTTAACATTTATGTCGGTCTTTGCTCTTGCACAATGATCCTTTGCTCATGCTGTGCATATCCAAACCTGATGTTTGTGAAAGGTCTACATTTTGTAAGAAAGAAGAGGCGTAAGGAAAGGAAGAATTCTATTCCAAGACAGGAATAAGAGTAAAGAAGACAGGAATAAGTAAATGAAGCAAAAATTTTCTAGAAAGCACAAGAAGAAATGGGCGGCATTTCACACGTTCCTGACCTCTATCTCGATATTTAAGTCACAAAATGGAGGGGAAAAAAAACTAGCTTAGAAGGTGCCTGGCCGACTGCATGCATGGAAGAAAAGTTTGGCTCCTAAGATGGGCAAAGGAATGAAGAAGAGAAGTAAAAGAAACCAATTAAAGGACATAAACCATTCGATACAAGATGCTTTCCTATTAGTGACCACGAGGCTGATGGTTCAAAAACCTTGTATAACACAACAGATTGGAAGTTAGGACCATCAATAATCAGCATAGCTGTACACATAAATACAATAAAAAGATTATGAAGCTAGTCTAGAATTAAAAATCTATGCACTTATTAGATATGACATACTTTCCAGTAATGGATAGGTCCTGATCCTCTTGTATCTTTTACTCTAATTAATATACCATCACTCTCTGACAAAAGATTTTATGGAAATTTTAGATACCATAGGCATAAAGCGAATTAATTTAGAAGAAAACTGCCTTCTCTTTCCCTTTTACATAAGAATTTTAAATGAAAAAAAAAAAAATTACTCAGATGTAAAGAAACTGTATCTTCTTCTAAAAACTAAGCTTAAAGATAATGTAAAGGTAAATATATCAATAATGTTTATTCTCTTCTAAAAGAATGAACCTATATTATTTTTTTCTATCAACATCAATGTTATAATTAACAACCAACTGCATACGTTTTTTCCATTTGAAGACTATTTATGAATTCAGAAAAGCTCATGCGATGGAATTACAAAATACTGATGTTGAGCATGTCTTAACAGTAGCCAAGGTTTATCTTTAAACATCATCATTTTGTGAACCTATAAGTACGTGGGTTGCTAGGCCTGAAGGTATAGAGAATTTAGTAACTAGGATATGAGCTATATGCTCAAGAAGTTGGAGGCATTTGGAACTTGGATGTATCCTCACACCTTAATTTGGGGGTATTTGAAGGTATGTCATCATTATGATTGTACTGGGTGAGATTTTTGGTTGTCGAACAGAAAGTGGATACTGCAGCAGGAAGAAGACCACCTCTCAACCTTGGCAATTGTAAATCAAGGGTACCATACTAACACTACTTTCCAGATCATGCAAGTTCTATATAAGATTATTTAGTTTGAGAAAGAATGCAAGAGAGGCAATGTGACAATACACTTATCTTTTCCCCTAAAAAACAAAAAAAAACAAAAAAGAGTAGAAGTATCTAAAAAAAGTCACCTGAGCTTGGCCTTCATAAACTAGGCTGTGTCTATCCGGGACTCCTCTAATGCAAAAGGTATACAATACAAGCAAAGGAAAGGGCTTCCTGCCTTCTCCCCTTCTCAAACCTGAGTTGCTAACTTCTCTGTTACATCTTTTGGCCAACATGGAAACCACAAAAGCCGGTGTCAGTACCAACCCAACTACACCCAGCATCTTTAGAAACCCCCCTCTGTTTCATCAGTTCCCTCACTTCACGTACACCATCCCAATTCCCTGCAGCCGCAAATGTATTAGAAAGAGCAACATATGCACCTGGCCTCCCCTCAATACTCAACTTAAAAATCTCATTAGCTGCAAAATCTGCCAATTCGACATCCTCATGAAGTCTACATGCTCCAAGCAAAGCACCCCAGACATCAGAATTTGGCTTCTCAGGCATCTGCTTGAGAAACTCCAATGCCTGATGCAAACTCCCAGCACGCCCCAAAAGATCAACCATACAAGCATAGTGCTCCATCCTTGGTTTGAGTGAGTAGTCCTTCTCCATACTCTCGAAAATCTCCCGGCCGGCAGAAACTAAACCAGCATGTCCACAAGCTGAAAGAGCACTAAGAAACGTGACATAATTGGGCTTAATTTTGTGCTCTTTCCTCATCAGTTGAAAGAGTAGCAATGCTTGATCAGGAGTCCCATTCTTGCCGTACCCATCAATCATCGAAGTCCACGAAAACACATTCTTCTCTGGCATGTAGTCAAAGATTCTCCGTGCATCTTCAGTTCTCCCACACTTTGAGTACATATCTATAAGTGCGCTGCCAGACTTCACATCGGAAAGAACATCAGCCTTGATAAGTTGACCATGAACCTGTTGAGAGATTTCAAGTGCGGACAACACAGAGCAAGATCCAATGACACTTGCAAAGGTTGAGAGTGTTGGCCGGAAGTTCAATCTCTGCATATCTATATAAAGTTCAAGGGATCTATTGGCAGTTTCAATCATCTTGCTGTATCCCTCTATCATCGCATTAAAAGCAACTACATCTTTCTCATTCATTCCCTGAAATATCTCTTCAGCACTCTCAACTGACCCAGATTGCATGTATCCTGAAATCATTGCTGTGGAACAAATTAAATTTCTTTCAGACATCATATCATACACTCTCCTCGCATAATCAATCTTTCCATTCTTCGAATACGAATCTACAAGAGCTGTGAAGATCACATCATCCAACTCAAAACCTGATTTCACTATCTGGGTGTGAGCTGATTTGCCAAGCTTCAGCGACATGAGCGATGTAGAAAATTTTAGAATCATGGAAAACGTAAACACATCTGGTTGTTCACCAGAAGCAGTAAGCTTTCGTATTAATTCAAGTGATTCTTCCATTTGACCATGCTTGAAGTACCCAGCAATCATCGAATTATACGAAGAGACAGTTGGTTTAGGCATTTGATCAAACATTCGGCGGGCATAAGACAGGCACCCACATCTGAGGTGTAGAATGAGGAGTTTAATGGAGATGTTAGTGTTGATGGGGAATCCAGCCTTGAGGATAAAGGCATGGATCCTCTGTCCATATGATGGGTAATTAGATTCAATGCAATGCTGCAGAGAAGAAGAGAGAAATGCGGAATTCGGTTCGAATTCCTTTGGCGGGAAATACACAAGGGGTTGGAGATTGGGTTTGATGGGGTTAATACGCCTCATCAAAATCGCTCCTTTCATGATTCCAGATGAAGCAATTGAAGGTTTTCACCACCCCATTTCAAGAATCAACTGAAACATTGGCTGATGCAGTTGATGATAACATCAAGCGCCCTGCCCGTTTTCGGCCATCGAGACATTGCTCCTATCGCAATGCAAAAGTGATGATTGGTTCATCCTATCGTTGGTGGAACTGTACTTTGTTCCATGTGTGCTTGCAGTGACTCTCTCTCTCTTCTGTGTTTCCATTCATTTGGGAGTGTACTTTCATAAGTTTTTCATAATCATGATTTATGCAAAAGTAACATAAGCATGTATATGTTGTAACCCTTGATAAGTTCCATGCTGTCACATAGGCCTTGTTTGCAATTTGTTCCAAACTCCATGTTTATGAAATGCAGAAGTGGCTACTAATAGGTGGAACTGGCAAACCCGTAGGGTTAGCTCAGTGACCACGGTTTGCTTTCGGGGGTCGAGGGTTCAAAACTGCGATTCCACATTAGCCAAAGGAGATTTATCCAGTTTCATGGTATGCATCTGGTAACCTAGAAATAAGTTACTTAATATGCACACAACTTAAACTCGCAAGCACACAAAATCACCATAAAGTATAATGCGCATGAGTAAAAGCAAAAAACGGAAGATAGCAATGGATTGATGTGGGATCAAACTACATGTTTACCATTGTTTAGGTTTGGGTTGAATCCTATGAGCGGAGGAAAACCCACATATTTTCATTTTCGTTCGCCTCTAGGTCTGGGTCGAATCCTCCCTAGGGTCCATATGAAAAATGAATTATTTCTACTCGCATTAAATTCCGTGCGATGCACAGATTAATTTATTGAGATTAATTAGTTAATTTAAGTCTTTATTTAGATTAATTTTTAATTAGAAATTACTAAAATTATTCAATGAATTGTCAGTATTTAACATCATTACGTGGGGGATAAAGATAATAAAACAGATCTTACTTCTATTCAACTCAATCATTCCAAAATTGATATAAATACAATCACAGAGCGAAAGTAATTTTTAAAGACTGAATAGAAATTGCTATTAAATATAAGTTTATATGTTGTATAGGGTTGCTTTGTACTATTTTTGGATTAAGTATTCGTTAAAGAAAAAGGTATATGGATTGAGAGAATGAAATCTTAGACATGTAGGGTATTATTCATTACCTTTCACAGTTCTTTGTTGTTATATGATAGTTTTTTTTATTATTGGCTGGTAATTTCTATATATCAGTCCAAAATGCGCATGAGGGAATGTTGTGTGTTTATTTGCCTTTGAATAATTGATGTATTTCCTTAAAAACAAGGATTTATTTTGAATCGTGTCCATGATGATTCACTTTATCGTGTCCGCACGTTGTCTTCAAATTTTTTTTTTAACCTATCTATAATTTTGGTCTTACCCCCTTACACGGTGGTTTCATTATAGGTAGATAATATAAAAAAATAATTATAAATAACATATTAGAATGTGGAGATTATATCAGTTCTTAGGAATAATCAATCATAACTGATTAGAATGCTCTGTGACATCAATTCTAATCAATTATCTACTCTATCATCTTGGGATCTTTAAAACTCAATGAGAACAATTGAAGATTCATAACGAAGGAAAAAAAAAATATTAGTCACATTTCATAAGATACATTCAGCCCCTTCTTTTTCCAGTTCTCGGGTTCTATTAGATAAATGGGGATGGGGTTATATATAAATCATTCCATTTCTTTGGGAAAAGAAAAGTGGAAGAGGTAAATCCCTTACATTATTAAAACTAAGAAATCAATTTATAAAAAGGCATTACATTAGGGAAAAAATCAGACATGGGGAGTACTTGCTGAGGGCTTGGATTTGAATCTCCCAAAACTCCCAATGGCATTTTTGCAGTCGGTAGCCAAGGCAATCAAGAAAGGCAAAGACAAGAGAGCTTCTATGATGGCAATTGAAAGTCCAGAACCGAACCCTAGGGGGGGGGGGGGGGGGGGGGGGGGGGGGGGGTGTGGTAGTGAATATGGTACACTCAATTCCAATGCCCAATTCTTCTTTAAACCAATATCAATTATGTTTTGATAGTTCATTAACTTGACTGTTGATTAAAGGTCTTATACCAAGTAAAGAACTCATGAATACAATAATACAATCAAAGTTGACATTGATAAGAAAAGAATAAATATAAGCGCATCATTCACACAATCATCATAGCAAGGAAATTTATAGTGGTTCGGCCAATCATGCCTACACCCACTCCCGGTATTTCTACCGGTGTTCCACTATCAATTTTAAGGTTTAGGCTAACCTCCAACCTTACAACACAAATGCTTGTTACTCAAGGCTAAGCATTAACCTAAACAACCTCATATGTTTTTCAATAGGCTAAGTATAAACCTTTACAACAAGTTTTTAAATCTAAAAAACTATGCCTAAACAAGCATACTATGAGATGCAAGTGAATACACATAAATGCCTTTTGACATAGGCTAATATGAAAGTGATAATTAAACTAAGACACATGCATGATAAATGCAAAGATCAATAAATGATATATATATATGCCTTTAAATCTATTTCTATCTCTTTTGAAAATCAAAGTTCATAAATGATATGAGATAGAATGACTGCACATGTTTTTGAAAGAAAACAATAAATGTCTAACATGTGAGTTTTCTTAATCAAATGATGAAGTTAAAATGATAAACATATTTTAAAATCAAATCATGTTTAAACGCTCAACATTTGAACACTTTTAAGCATGCCTTTTAAGAAATCAAAATTTAAAGACAAGCATGAATAAAATAAAAATAAGATAAGCAAACCCATTCAAGAATCGAAGGTATGACAAGTTGATTTGCCCTCCTAGCTTCCCTTTAGCCTAGCATGGATGTCCCACATTCCTTGGCCCTCAAAAGTTTCAAAAGTATTGGCACAAATCCCAAGGAAGAGTTCATTTTATAGAGAAAAAAAATGCTCCAGCGGAACTATTGTCGGTTGACCGACAACATAGAGTTCGGTTGACCGACATCCAACGGTCAAATTTCAACGGTTATATTTTCAAAATTTGGAGACCGTTGTAAAGGTGTCGGTTCACCGAACTGGAGTTTGGTCGACCGACAGCTGACCGACACTCGACCGACAAGCTGACCGACGTTCCCTGATGCACTGTTATTACATTCTGGAATTGGAACCGACAGCTGACCGACAAGAGCTCGGCTGACCGACCATCCCTGAATTTTTAAAGACTTAAAAAAGATTTTTAAAAGGGAGTTTTTGGTCTTGGAGAAGTAGGCTAGACTAAGGACTAACATGTTTGATAAAAATAGTTTTTAAAGAGCAAATCAAAACATGTTTGAGCAAGCTTTTACTAAAGAACTTTTAGATGCTAAGATTAAGAACAAGTGATGTATGAAGATTCCAAAAATGAAGTAGTATGAGAGATCAAACTAAAAGAAAATGAATGTATCCAATCAAATTGCAAACTAATGAGAACCCTAACAGCGATATGGCATCGTTATCAGGTAGAGACATCTCTCAATTGAGAGAGATAATAAGGTTGTTTGGCATTTGAAGTGATAGGGAGACGTGAATGAAACGTTTCTACCATAAGGATTGTGGAGCAAGAATGGGTGCTTCTTTAAGAGACGTTTTCTCTCACAAAAAGAAGAACCTATTGACAATATGCAACAACTATTAATTTGGTTGAAGGTATGATGTGTCTCGAGGGGAGGAGACAGAATCAAATTATTTTTCTAAACAGCTTTTCAGCTTTAAGGAGTAAGAATTTAACTCGATGGTACGGCTATTTATTGAACTGAACTCATTCTCTTTTTTTTTTTTTTTTTGTAGAAAAAAAATCTGAACTCGTTGAAGTAGATGTCCTCCCTTTTAT
Organism: Cinnamomum chago; assembly: GCA_038049695.1. Lineage (NCBI taxonomy): Eukaryota > Viridiplantae > Streptophyta > Magnoliopsida > Laurales > Lauraceae > Cinnamomum > Cinnamomum chago. The sequence goes on from CP142457.1 coordinate 2,312,675, forward strand.
GGAGTGATCCCAAGTTTTCTCTAATAGAAATTTATCCCCTAAGGGTCCGTTTGGGAAGGGAGGAGGGGAGGGGAGGGGAGGGAAAATTTGAGGGGGAAGGAAAATGAAGGGGAGGGGAGGGAAAATTAATTTTCCCTCCTCTTGTTTGAGAAGTAAAAAAGTAAGGGGAAGGAAAGTGAAAAAGTATAATTTTGTTTTTAGTGAGGTACAGAGAAAAAGACTATTTTACCCTTGCTTTTGAAAAAAAATTCAAATAGAGTCTAAGGGTATTTAAGTCATTCCCTCAATTTCTCCTCACTTTCCCCTCATTTTCCCCCTGTTTTGGGGGGAAAATTTTTGAGGCAAAACCACCCCATTTTCCCTCCATTTCCCCCTCCCCCATTCCCAAACACCCCCCAAAACCACTTTCCCTCCACTTTCCCCCCTTTTTTTCCTCCCCCCCATTTCCCCCCCCCCCTTCCTAAACAGACCCTAAATGTTTGACTGCTCCTATTTGAGTAAAACACAGGGACCATTTGGTTATTAGGCCTAAGTTTAGGACCACACTTAGCCATGGCCCTAAAATTAATGCAGAGGCCGAACTCAATTGAAAATCATACGTACTTTTACTCCTACCACATATGCTAGCCAGGCTAAAAATTAAGTTAGGCTCCGGCTTTGCCCATGCGTCTAAGAGCGAAGGCCGATTCCAATATGATGTTGGTAAAGATCTGGTCGAACTTATGCCGGCTTGACCTACTTTGGAGTAAAATGCCACGCAATTAGAGAAGATGAACGTAAATAGGTCCCCCCAAGACAAAAACGACGTAAAGACATTGTGGATCCATACTGCATATTTACCGCTGCTATAAACAACACAAATGTTGCATGTGCTACTTTACCACTGCTTAAACAGCGGAAAGCCTGCGGGTTTTCTTATTTTTTTCAACCCTCCAGGCTGGGTTGGGTCTGCAGTACGATCCATATGAAAATGCACGATTATCAGTACATGATTCCTATCTAAATGCACAATGGGGCCCATTTATTAGACCAATATCATTTCTTATTTTGTAGAGAAAAACCCAAACTCATTAAATCGAACATCCTACAATTTCACAGACTGTCCCAATATTCACTCTAATAGAAATTATTCCCATCAATTGGAGTAAAATATGGGATCGGCTTGATTCAACAGCATCCTCTATCTGTAGTCCATTCGGATGAGCCATTAGCTGGGTCCCACACGATGTTGTGTGCATGGTGTGGAAGAAGAAAATGCAAAGGGTTTTATGCCCCCCGTCCCCATGAGTAAAAGAAAAAAAACAGAAGATAGCAGTGGATCGAGGTGGGATTAAACTGCAGCTTTAAACAGCAGTAAACCTACACTTGCTGGTTTTCCTCCCCTCTGAGCAGAGGAAAACCTGCACTTGCAACTTTTCCGCCATTTCAAGCTGCGGTAAATCGGCGTTTGCAACTTTTCTTCCATTCTGAGCGGAGGAAAACATGCATATTTTCTTTTTTTTTGCCTCTAGGTCTGGGTTGAATCCTCCCTAGGGTCCATATGAAAAATGCATTATTTCTACTAGCATTAAATTCGAAATTGCACTACCACACTGGGGCTACAGGGGAGTTTACCCGGCTTTCCTCTGGGCCCGGAGGGATTAGTCCAGCTCAAAGGGTTGGGAACTCTCCGATAGCAAAAAAAAAATAAAAAAATCCATGTGATGCATGGATTAATTTATTGAAATTAATTAGTTAATTTAAGTCTTTATTTAAATTAATTCTTAATTAGAACTTTCTAAAATTATTCAATAAATTGTCAGTATTTAACATCATTGCCTGGGGGATAAAGATAATAAAACAGATTTTACTTTTATTCAACTCAATCGTTCCAAAATTGGATATAATAAATACAATCACAGAAAGAAATTAACTTTTAGAGACTGAATAGAAATTGCTATTAAATATAAGTTTATATGTAATTCTAATATTTTGAATCACAATTTTCTTATGTCATTTGAATTTCACCAGCATTCTGAAAATAAGGTGAGAACATATTTCTAATAATAGTTTTCATAATATTGTTATTATTTGTGGAACTAAAAACCGATGCATAAAATCTACATCTCCATCCTCCTATATATGCATAGATGGAGGATGAGAATTTGTCCAAGAAAACAAACAGCTAAACTAAAGACCAAAATTTAAGTATAAGTTTTCTGTGTTTTCAAAGGGAAAAAAAAGGATTGGGTGAATGAAATCTTAAAGTTGAAGCTTCTTTATTTATTCTTGTCATTGTCGTTAGAGAACTTTCAATGTTATTTATCGTTATCAAATCTTAATTCTCATCAATTATCTTGCCTACTCCAAAAATATTATTTAGGGTCGCTTTGTACTCATTTTTGGATCAAGTATTCATTAAAGAAAAAGGTATATAGATTGAGAGAATGAAATCTTAAACCTGGTGGGTATTATTCATTACCTTTTACTGTTCTTTATTGTTATATGATAGTTTGTTTATTATTGGCTTGTGATTTCTATATATTAGTCCTAAATGCGCATGAGTAAATGTGTCACGTGTTTATTTGCCTTTGAATAATTGATGTTTTTTTCTTAAAAACACGGATTTATTTTGAATCGTGTCCGTGATGATTCACTTTATGGTGTCCACGAGTTGTCTTCAAAACAAAATTTAACCTATCTATAATTTTGGTCCTACCCCTTTACACAGTGGTTTCATTATAGGTAAATAATATACAACAATAATTATAAATAACATATTAGAATGTGGAGATTATATCAATTCTTATGAATAATCAATCATGTACAGATTAGAATGCTCTGTAAGACAATTCCTATCAATTATCTACTCTATCATCTTGGGATTTTTAAAACTCAACAAGAACAAGATTCATAACAAAGAAAAAACAAAATCAACTAACATGATATCAGTCACATTTCATAAGATACATTCAACACCTTGGTTATTCTTTTTAAGCAACAGAAAGAAAGCATGCAAGGGAAACTAGAGAGCATTGTAAGGGGAGAGTCTGTGAGAGCAAGATGGAGACCTTTTGGGGGAGAGAGTAGGCTAAGTGTTAGAGGAACTGAATCCTTATAACGAGTTGCCCAATTTCTTATATAGTGAAATCGAGCGGAACGCTCATAGCCCCGTGGATGTAGGCAATCGCCGAACTACATAAATCTCTTGTGATTGATTGGAATATAAAAGAAGTTCGACATCTTAATGTTGTGATCGTATATACACGGACCATGACTTGAAAATCCCAATTTTTTCCCGGATCCGAAAGTAGGTTCTATTCCGGATTTGAAATCCGAGACTTTGCGTGGTTAGATAATCAGTTACCCATTTGGACCCTATTTCATGGGGCGACTCCAGACATACCTGTGATGGCGTCTCAAACACACAAAATGATCCTGGTAAAGTGGAGGGAATGAAAATGAATTGGTAATCAAGTTCATTTTCTTTTTCACTTTTCCTTTTTCTTTGTCCCTCTCTCTTCTCTTGGGTCGAAGGATCAGAATTGGATTTCTTGAGCATGGTGAAAGGAAAATCCAAAAAAAAGTAATGAAAAAAAGGAGAAAGCAAACCCCATAGAATATCTTTTAAAATTAAGCACTTTAATCCCATAAAGAAATTAGTAGCCGAGACACATGACATTGAATTGGGATAGCATTAAAGGGGGCTGTGCGTTAGAGCTCTACGAGCAACCATGTTTCACATGTTGCTGCCATTTCGGAGTTACGGTGATATTCATCAATATTTAAAAATTGATCAGCAATCATTTTTATTGGACATTTCTAGTCATATGGTCTCCAAAAACCCAATGGAGGTGGTTATTCATAAAATTCATCACATTAATTGTGATGCACTGAACTCTCCTATGGGCCCAAACGGATTTTGAAGATGCACCCTACTACTCTGATAGGACTAGTATACCCACTGCAGTTGAAATGAAATAGAATATAAAATAACAGAAAACATGGGAAAAGTAGAAGGAAATGAAATCACATTGATCAAGGGTCTAATGAGTTCAATTGCTAGTTTGATTAGCTTTGACTGTGTAGAACACATAAAACTGATGGTCATGTAACCAAGGAGAAGTTTCTTATTCAACCATCAATCTCATTGCCTTAGATTGGAAAGGTAAAATCTTATACTTGAACAGAGTTCTACTTGCTGGCTTACCCCTAGAGCCTTTTCGATTTACGTAAGGGAGTGGGCCCATTACGAACCTATTATATAAAATGACTACGGTGAGATTCAGTTTCTGGCACCCGAACTGTGCATTTTTTTTTGGGTACCCCAGCCAGGGGGTTTTAGGACCACAGATCTTACTAAGATTATCAAAAGTGCAGTGGGTTTAGCCATTTGAACCCCTTTGGATCACTGAATCATGGAGCCTTAGGTAGGCACAGGCAACTAATTAATTTCTCATCGGTGCCCACCCTTAATTAGAAAATTTAATGTTGATTAAAGAGGTTCACAGAGAGCAAGTATTCAGATTCTTCGAAGAGATGCATAGGAAGAGACATGTGATGTAACTTTCCTATTTCTCTGCTTTTAAGGAAGGTATTAGCTTTGGCAAATGATACATAGGCCTTCTGGAAACCAACATTTCATAACCGTCTAAGCAAAGCATTGCAGATTTTGATTTTTCTACATTGGCCTTGGCTTCTATCATCTTGTTTTCTGCTTCGACAACATTATTCAGGTACCTTCTCTATTTTTACCTTGGAAACGATCAAATGCTTATGACCGCGTGACTCACCCTTGCTTGATCGGAACCATTCTAGTGACATATCCTAGGATTATATAAAAAGTAATTCTCCAAACGTCTCTCTAATCAGACAGATATGGACTATTAGCTAGATTGGTTAATTGATGAATGAGAAAAACCAGCTAACTATTGAATTCAAATCTCATTTGTTATGTACTGATCAAACGGATTGTGTATCTCTCTGATTAGATCGCAATATGTATCATGTTCACTACAAATGGATTAGATTAAGCTAAGTTGGACTCCGCATGATCTCCACGTGGTAATATCCCATGCTATATGATAACTTTGCCTAAACCAGACAAATTTGTCTCTACTAAATGTAGTTAGTGACAAATGCTTTTTCTAATTGAATGATACATATTGAAAGATCTATTCCGAAAAGTGTCCAACTGAGACAGCTCTATGTTAAATACTTCTACTTACTGCCCCTAATAGAGCAGCACTGCCACTTTTCCTCCACTCAGAGAGGAGGAAAAGTGGCAAATGCGACCTTACCACCCCTAATTGTAGCCGTAAAGCTGCACTGCAACTTTTCCTCCGCTATGAGAGGAGGAAAACTGGAAATGTGACTTTACCGCCCCTAATAGCAGTGGTAAACCTGCACTTCCACTTTTCCTCCGCTCAGAGAGGAGGAAATGTGTCAAATGCGACTTTACCGTCCCTAATGGCAGTGGTATAACTGAAGCCCATACAAACCTTTCCTGTGTCCAAGTTAATATCACGTATCTCCTTTTCGACCTTATTCTTACACACGTTCGATGTCTATGGGGCCCATTTCTAATCGAATGTATTTCTTGCAAGTGGAGCTCATCAATAAATAGCCTATAGCATTTTTCAGTTAAGGCCCACACCAGTTGGGAAACCAGCGAAGATTGGCACGTGAATCAAGGATTGTCAGGAAATATTAAGGCCAAGGGACTCATCTTTTAATTGAGTTTTGGGCTATCTTTAGATTTTAAATCTACCTCTCTATCATTTAAGATATATTTTATTCTCATTCCCACAAGATTGTTTCGGTGGTTGGAAAACCGAATCCTTGGGTTGTGATTAGTGCGTCCACGTTCTGGTGATTTGAACCGTTGATGAGGTGATGTCTTGAAAATTGTAGAGGGATAAAGCAGCCCTAACCATCTCTGGAAGATCTTTATAATAATGTTAGCAGAGTTAATGGCCCACATGTAATTCCTTGAGTCATCGAGGATGACTTAATATGAATATATAATCAATATAAATAATGACAGATAATATATTTGTCTGTTTTAGGAATATTTTCAAAAAATCTAATTTAATGTGTTTTGATTTATAGATTTTTCTTTCAAACAACATTATAAATATTTTATTAGTCTCTTTTGGGATTCAAGTACGAACACTGATAAAAACTTACTTACGTGAGTCTCGCGGTTGTATTTGCATCTATGCGTAGAAAATTAAAAATTAACTTTCACTGCTGTATTAATACCTTGCTCAAATATAGGGATAAATATAAATATGATTATGTTAACCACATTTTTATAAAAAAAATGTCAAGTCGATCGGACGGTCGGATTAATTCTGATTCTCGATATCATATACATTTTCAGGCATTTTTTTTGTAGGGCTCGGATTTCAGTAATTTGGTTCCACTGTAATGTTCGACTCTTCTTTCTCAATATATGCCCAAAGGTCTTCGGAAAGCTCTATGTTGCTCAAACTAAGACAAGTTGAAATGTATAAGAGTTCGACAACCGGGTGTTGGCTCGATTAGGACACTGTCAATCCCACCAAATGTAGCGATACCCTGAGCTAAAAAAAAAAACCATATAAGAATGAAGAGGGTGTTTAGGATGCTATACACGCAACCCAATTAAAGAGTATTAGCTATTCAATTTCATTTATCATATCAGAAGGCCTTTCACATATAAAATTACAAAAATTATAGAAATTTATTTTTAACTACTTATTTTGTTTTTTTGAAGTGCAACAAATCTTCTCTTTCACCCTTTGTTGATGAGGAAAAAGGTCTAGCAAAGTCTAAAAAATTTTAGCTGAGCCCAAATAAAATTTCTCAGTCCGCCACCGTCCCAAAGATAGAGATGTGGATAGGGTTGTAAACGGGATGTCTCCGGATAGGAACCACAATGGACCCGGACCCCGGTTTCTAAATAACGGCTCCGGTTTTGACTCGGAACCTGTTTTGTTGGTTCTAAACCCAGTTTCGATAGGAAAACCTAGATCCGATTTTGGAACCGGATCCACCCAGAGGACTGGAATTTAGTTCCAAAATCGATTCTAATTTTCTTTTAATCTTCTTTTTTAGTAAAATAAGCAAATTATTCAACTTTTAACGCTGCATCACGTCTACTACATCAAGTATTATACCTAAAACTGTCCCCAAAAAAGCTGATTTTGAGGTACTATTTGCAATATTAAAGGCTCATATGGGTCCCGAGTCCATGTGTCGGAACCTAAGTGGACCCCAGAACCGAACCCATTTGTCAATCGGAACTAAAATTGGGATCCGAACCCGGACCCCGCTCTTGAATTGGAACCAAAGATAAGTTCTAGACGTGCTTGTTTGCTGTTCTGAACTTTCGAGTAATCGGAGAGTCGGATACCCACTTGCAACCCTAGATGTGGAGCAGTTACCGAACTACGAGGGACATTTATGGATTTTCTCCTTAGCCAATTTCAGTTAAAGTTCTCTTATCACTAAGAGAGTTAAAATAGGAAAGATGGCTCCATGTATCACCCATTTCGGCTACAAAACTCTTTATCTGTCAATAAGACAGTCAAAATAAGGAAGATGATCAAAATTGAATAAAAACTCAGCTTCAAGATTGAATTGGAAACCTGTCTCTCTCGTATAATATAAAAACCCAGATGATACGGAATTTTTATCGTAGGATTTAATCACGAGTGGACAAAACGCCCTATTTGTTCACTTCTCACCTGCTATCTACTTCATATTTGGTAAACTTACTTTACCAGTGAAGTAAAGTGAATGGTTAATTCAAGATAAAAAAAAGGAGAGCGGGTCAAATCAAAAGATAGTAAATTTCAAAAATCAAAAGTGGCAAATGTGACTTTACCATCCCTACTGAAGCTGTAATGCCACTTTTCCTCCACTCAGAGAGGAGGAAAAATGGCAAATGCGACCTTACCGCCCATAATTGCCGCGGTAAAGTTGAACTACCTCTTTTCCTCTGCTCAGAGAGGAGGAACACTGGAAATGCGACTTTACCACCCCTAATAGCAGCGGTAAACTTGCACTTCCACTTTTCCTCCACTCAGAGAGGAGGAAATGTGTCAAATTCGACTTTACCGCCCCTAATGGCAGCGGTATAGCTGAAGCCCATACAAACATTTCCCGTGTCAAAGTTAATATCACTTATCTCCTTTTCAACCTTATTCTTACACATGTTCGATGTCTATGGGGCCCATTTCTAATCAAATGTATTTCATGCAAGCTAGTGGAGCTCATCAATAAATAACCTATAGCATTTGTAAGTTAAGGCTTGCACCAGATGGGAAAGCAGTGAAGATTGGCACATGAATCAAGGATCTAAATCATTTGTTAGGAAATATTAAGGCCAAGGGACCCATCTTTTAATTGAGTTTTGGGCTATCTTTAGATTTTAAATCTACCTGTCTATCATTTAAGATATATTTCATTCTCATTCCCACAAGATTGTTTTGGTAGTCGGAAAACTAAATCCTTGGGTTGTGATTAGTGCGTCCACGTTCTGGTGATTTAAACCGTTGAAGAGATGATGTCTTGAAAACTGTAGAGGGATAAAGCAGTCCTAACCATCTCTGGAAGATCTTCATAATAATGTTAGCAGAGTTAATGGCCCACATGTAATTCCTTGTGTCATTGAGGATGACTTGATCTGAATATACAATCAATATAAAGAATGACAGATAATATTTTTGTCTATTTTAGGAATATTTTCAAAAAATCTAATTTAATGTGTTTTGATTTATAGTTTTTGCTTTTAAACAACATTATAAATATTTTATGAGTCTCTTTTGGGATTCAAGTACGAACACTAATAAAAACTTACTTACGTGAGTCTCGTGGTTGTATTTGCATCTATGCCTAGAAAATTAAAAATTAACTTTCACTGTTGTATTAATAGCTTGATCAAATATAGGGATAAATATAAATATGATTATGTTAACTACAATTTTATAAAAAAAAATGTCAGGTCGATCGGACGGTTGAATTAATTCTGATTTTCGATATCATATACATTTTATGGCATTTTTTTTGCAGGGCTCGGATTTCAGTAATTTGGCTCCACTGTAATGTTTGACTCTTCTTTCTCAATATATGCCCAAAGGTCTTCGGAAAGCTCTATGTTGCTCAAACTATGACAAGTTGAAATATATAAGAATTCGACAACCCGGTGTTGGCTTGGTTAGGACATTGTCAATCCCACCAAATGTAGGGATACCCTGAGCTAAAAAAAAAAAAAAACATACAAGAATGAAGAGGGTGTTTAGGATGCTATGCACGCAACCCCATTAAACAGTGTTAGCTATTCATTTTCATTCATCATATCAAAAGGCCTTTCACGTATAAAATTACAGAAATTATAGAAATTGATTTTTAACTAATTATTTCTTTTTCTTGAAGGGCAACAAATCTTCTCTTTCACCCTTTGTTGATGAGGAAAAAGGTCTAGCAAAGTCTAGAAAATTTTAGCTGCGCCTAAATAAAATTCCTCGGTTCGCCACAGTCCCAAAGAAAGAGATGTGGATAGGGTTGCAAAGGGGATGTCTCCGGATATGAACCATAGTGGACCCGGACCCCCGTTTCTAAATAACGGCTTCGGTTTCGACTCGGAACCTGTTTTGTTGGTTATAAACCCGGTTCCGATAAGAAAACCTAGATCCGTTTTCGGAACCGGGTCTAGCTAGAGGACTGGAATTTAATTAGTTCCAAAATCGATTCAAATCTTCTTTTATTCTTCTTTTTTATTAAAATAAGAAAATTATTAAACTTTTAAACGGTGCATCAAGTCTACTACATCAAGTATTATACCTAAAAATGTCCCAAAAAAAGCTGATTTTGAGGTACTATTTGCAATTTTAAAGGCTCATATGGGTCCCGGGTCCCTGTGTCGGAACCTAAATGGACCCGGAACCTGACCCATTTATCAATCGGAACCAAAATTGGGATCCGAACCCGGACCCCGCTCTTGAATCGGAACCTAAGATAGGTTCCAGACCCGGTTTTTTGCAGTTCTGAACTTCTGAATAATCGGAGAGTCAGATACCCACTTGCAACCCTAGATGTGAAGGAGTTACCCAACTATGAGGGACATTTATGGATTTTCTCCTTACCCTATTTTTGTTAAAGTTCTTTTATCACTAAGAGTGTTAAAATAGGAAAGATGGCTCGCTCCATGAATCACCCATTTCGGCTATAAAACTCTTTATCCGTCATTAAGACAATGAAAATAAGGAAGATGATCAAACTTGAATAAAACTCAGCTTCAAGATTGAATTGGAAACTGGTCTCTCTCATATAATATAAAAACTCAGAGAAAATAAAAGGAGAGCAGGTCAAATCAAAAGATAGTAAATTTCAAAAATCAAAAGTGGCAAATGTTTGTTTACTGCCCGTAGTGAAGCTGCACTGCCACTTTTCCTCCACTCAGAGAGGAGGAAAAGTGGCAAATGCGACTTTACCACCCCTAATTGCAGTGGTAAAGCTGCACTGCCACTTTTCCACCGCTCAAAGAGGGGGAAAACTGGAAATGCGACTTTACTGCCTCTAGTAGTAGCGGTAAAGCTGCACTTCTACTTTTCCTCCGTTCAGAGAGGAGGAAATATGTCAAATGCGACTTTGCCGCCCCTAATGGCAGCGGTATAGCTGAAGCCCATACAAACCTTTCCCGTGCCCAAGTAAATATCACGTATCTCCTTTTCGACCCTATTCTTACACATGTTCGATGTCCATGGGGCCCATTTCTAATCGAATGTATTTCATGCAAGTGGAGCTCATCAATAAATAACCTATAGCATTTGTCAGTTAAGGCCCACACCAGATGGGAAAGCAGCGAAGATTGGCACATGAATGAAGAATCTAAATCATTTGTCAGGAAATATTAAGGCCAAGGGACCCATATGTTAATTGAGTTTTGAGCTATCTTTAGATTTTAAATCTACCACTCTATCATTTATGATATATTTCATTCTCATTGCCACACGATTGCTTCAATGGTTGGAAAATCGAATCCTTGGGTTGTGATCAGTGCGTCCACATTTTGGTGTTTTGAACTGTTGAAGAGATGATGTCTTGAAAATTGTAGAGGGATAAAGTAGTCCTAACCATCTCTGGAAGATCTTTATAATAATGTTAGTAGAGTTAATGGCCCACATGTAATTCCTTGAGTCATCGAGGATGACTTGATCTGAATATAAAATCAATATAAATAATGACAGATAATATATTTTTTCGTTTTAGGAATATTTTCAAAAAAACTAATTTAATGTGTTTAGATTTATAGTTTTTTCTTTTAAACATCATTATAAAAATTTTATTAGTCTCTTTTGGGAGTTAGGTACGAACACTGATAAAAACTTACTTACGTGAGTCTCTTGGTTGTATTTGTATCTATGCCTAGAAAATTAAAAATTCACTTTCACTGTTGTATTAATAGCTTGATCAAGTATAGGGATAAATATAAATATGATTATGTTAACCACATTTTTATGAAAAAAAATGTCAAGTCGATCGGATGGTTGGATTAATTCTGATTCTCGATATTACATTTTAAGGAATTTTTTTTTGCCAGGCTCGGATTTCAGTAATTTGGTTCCACTGTAATGTTCGACTCTTCTTTCTCAATATGTGCGCAAAGGTCTTCGGAAAGCTCTATGTTGCTCAAACTAAGACAAGTTGAAATATATAAGAATTCGACAATTGGGTGTTGGCTCGGTTAGGACACTGTCAATCCCCCCAAATGTAGGGATACCCTGAGCTAAAAAAAAGAAAAAAAACCCATGTTAGAATGAAGAGGGTGTTTAGGATGGCTATACACGCAACCCCATTAAACAGTATTAGCTATTCAATTTCATTCATCACATCAAAGGGCCTTTCACGTATAAAATTACAGAAATTATAGAAATTGATTTTTAACTACTTATTTCATTTTTTTTGAAGTGCAACAAATCTTCTCTTTCACCCATTGTTGATGAGGAAAACGGTTTATACAAAGTCTAGAAAATTTTAGCTGCGCCCAAATAAAATTCCTCGGTCTGCCACCGTCCCAAAGAAAGAGATGTGGATAGGGTTGCAAACGGGACGTCTCCTGATAGGAACCAATAGTGGACCCGGACCCCCGTTTCTAAATAACGGCCTCGGTTCCGACTCGGAACCTGTTTTGTTGGTTATAATTACCGGTTCCGATAGGAAAACCCAGATCCGATTTTGGAACTGGGTCCACCTAGAGGACTGGAATTTAGTTCCAAAATCGATTCTAATTTTCTTTTATTATTCTTTTTTTATTAAAATAAGCAAATTTTTCAACATTTAACGGTGCATCACGTCTACTACATCAAGTATTATATGCAAAAAATGTCCCCAAAAAAGCTGATTTACAATATTGAAGGCTCATATTAAAGGCTCATATGGGTCCCGAGTCCATGTGTCCGAACCTTAAGGGACCTGTAACCGGACCTATTTATCAATTGGAACCAAAATTGGGATCCGAACCCGGACCCCGCTCATGAATCGGAACCTAAGATAGGTTCCAGACCCGGATTTTTGCAGTTATGAACTTCGAGTAATCGGAGAGTCGGATACCCACTTGCAACCTTAGATGTTAAGGAGTTACCGAACTACGAGGGACATTTATGGATTTTCTCCTTAGCCTATTTCAGTTAAAATTCTCTTATCACTAAGAGAGTTAAAATAGGAAAGATGGCTCGCTCCATGTATCACCCATTTCGGCTACAAAAGTCTTTATCCGTCATTAAGACAGTCAAAATAAGGAAGATGATCAAAACTGAATAAAAACTCAGCTTCAAGATTGAATTGGAAACCGGTCTCTCTCGCATAAAATAAAAACCCAGATGAAATTGATTTTTTACCGTAGGATTTAATCACGAGTGGACACCGCCCTATTTGTTCACTTCTCACCCACTATCTACTTTGTATTTGGAAAACTTACTTTACCAGTGAAGTAAAGTAAATGGTCAATTCAAGAGAAAATAAAAGGAGAACGGGTCAAATCAAAAGATAGTAAATTTCAAAAATCAAAAGAGGCAAATGTTACTTTACCGCCCGCAGTGAAGTTGCATTGCCACATTTTCTCCACTTAGAGAGGAGGAAAAGTATCAAATGCGACTTTACCGCCCCAAATTGCAGTCGTAAAGCAGCACTGCCACCTTTCCTCCACTTAGAGAGGAGGAAAGCTGGAAATGCGACTTTACCGCCCCTAATAGCAGCGGTAAAGTTGCACTTCCACTTTTCCTCCGCTTAGAGAGGAGGAAATCTGTCAAATGGGACTTTACCGCTCCTAATGGTAGCAGTATAGCTGAAGCCCATACAAACCTTTCTCGTGTCCAAGTTAATACCACGTATCTCCTTGTCGACCTAATTCTTACACACGTTCGATGTCTATGGGGCCCATTTCTAATCGAATGAATTTCATTCAAGTGGAGCTCATCAATAAAGAACCAATAGCATTTGTCAGTTAAGGCCCACACCAGATGGGAAAGCAGCGAAGATTGGCACATGAATCATGGATCTACATCATTTTTCAGGAAATATTAAGGCCAAGGGACCCATCTTTTGATTGAGTTTTGGGCTATCTTTAGATTTTAAATCTACCACTCTATCATTTAAGATATATTTCATTCTCATTCCCATAAGATTGTTTCGGGGGATGGAAAACCGAATCCTTGGGTTGTGATTAGTGAGTCGACGCTCTGGTGATTTGAACCGTTGAAAAGATGATGTCCTGAAAACTATAGAGGGAAAAAGCAGTCCTAACCATCTCTGGAAGATCTTCATAATAATGTTAGCAGAGTTAATGGCCCACATGTAATTCCTTGAGTCATCGAGGATGACTTGATCTGAATATATAATCAATATAAAAAATGTCAGATAATATATTTGTCTGTTTTAGGAATATTTTCAAAAAATCTAATTTAATGTGTTTAGATTTATAGTTTTTGCTTTTAAACATCAGTATAAAAATTTTATTAGTCTCTTTTGGGATTCAAGTACGAACACTGATAAAAACTTACTTACGTGAGTCTCGCGGTCGTAATTGCATCTATGCCTAGAAAATTAAAAGTTATCTTTCACTGTTGTATTACTAGCTTGATCAAATATAGGGATAAATATAAATATGATTATGTTAACCACATTTTTATAAAAAAAAAATGTCATGTCGATTAGACGGTCGGATTAATTCTGATTCTCGATATCATATACATTTTAAGGCTTTTTTTTTGTAGGGCTCAGATTTAAGTAATTTGGCTCCACTGTAATGTTCCACTCTTCTTTCTCAAAATATGCCCAAAGGTATTCGGAAAGCTCTATGTTGCTCAAACTAAGACAAGTTGAAATATATAAGAATTCGACAACCCGGTGTTGGCTTGGTTAGGACATTGTCAATCCCACCAAATGTTGGGATACCCTGAGCTTAAAAAAAAAAAACATACAAGAATGAAGAGGGTGTTTAGGATGCTATGCACGCAACCCCATTAAACAGTGTTAGCTATTCAATTTCATTCATCATATCAAAAGGCCTTTCACGTATAAAATTACAAAAATTATAGAAATTGATTGTATAAAACTACTTATTTCTTTTTCTTGAAGGGCAACAAATCTTCTCTTTCACCCTTTGTTGTTGAGGAAAAAGATCTAGCAAAGTCTAGAAAATTTTAGCTGCACCCAAATAAAATTCCTCGGTTCGCCACAGTCCCAAAGAAAGAGATGTGGATAGGGTTGCAAACGGGACGTCTCCGGATATGAACCATAGTGGACCCGGACCCCCGTTTCTAAATAACGGCTCCGGTTCCGACTCGAAACCTGTTTTGCTGGTTATAAACCCGGTTCCGATAAGAAAACCTAGATCCGTTTTCGGAACCGGGTCTAGCTAGAGGACTGGAATTTAATTAGTTCCAAAATCGATTCAAATTTTCTTTTATTCTTCTTTCTTATTAAAATAAGCAAATTATTAAACTTTTAAACAGTGCATCATGTCTACTACATCAAGTATTATACCTAAAAATGTCCCAAAAAAGCTGATTTTGAGGTACTATTTGCAATTTTAAAGGCTCATATGGGTCCCGGGTCCCTGTGTCGGAACCTAAATGGACCTGGAACAGGACCCATTTATCAATCGGAACCAAAATCGGGATCCGAACCCGGACCCCGCTCTTGAATCGGAACCTAAGATAGGTTCCAGACCCGGTTTTTTGCAGTTCTAAACTTTCGAGTAATCGGTGAGTCGGATACCCACTTGCAACCTTAGATGTGAAGGATTTACCCAACTACGAGGGACATTTATGGATTTTCTCCTTAGCCTATTTTTGTTAAAGTTCTCTTATCACTAGGAGTGTTAAAATAGGAAAGATGGCTCGCTCCATGCACCCATTTCGGCTGCAAAACTCTTTATCCGTCATTAAGACAATGAAAATAAGGAAGATGATCAAAATTGAATAAAACTCAGCTTCAAGATTGAATTGGAAACCGGTCTCTCTCATATAATATAAAAACCCAGATGAAATTGATTTTTTACTGTAGGATTTAATCAGGAGTGGACATCACCCTATTTGTTCACTTCTCACCCACTATCTACCTCATATTTGGTAAACTTACTCTACCAGTGAAGTAAAGTGAATGGTCAATTCAAGAGAAAATAAAAGGAGAGCGGGTCAAATCAAAAGATTGTAAATTTCAAAAATCAAAAGTGGCAAATGTTAATTTACCGCTCGTAGTGAAGCTGCACAGCCACTTTTCCTCCACTCAGAGAGGAGGAAAAGTGGCAAATGCAACTTTACCGCCCCTAATTGCAACGGTAAAGATGCACTTCCACTTTTCCTCTGCTCAGAGAGGTGGAAATCTATCAAATGCGACTTTACCGCCCCTAATGGCAGCGGTATAACTGAAGCCCGTACAAACCTTTCCCGTGTCCAAGTTAATATCACGTATCTCCTTTTCGACCCTATTCTTACGCACGTTCGATGTCCATGGGGCCCATTTCTAATCAAATGTATTTCATGCAAGTGGAGCTCATCAATAAATAACCTATAGCATTTGTCAATTAAGGCCCACATTTTATGGGAAAGCAGCGAAGATTGGCACATGAATGAAGAATCTAAATCTTTTGTCAGGAAATATTAAGGCCAAGGGTACCATCTCTTAATTGAGTTTTGGGCTATCTTTAGATTTTAAATCTACCACTCTATCATTTATGATATATTTTTAATTCTCATTGCCACAAGATTGTTTCGGTGGTTGGAAAACCGAATCCTTGGGTTGTGATTAGTGCGTCCACGTTCTGGTGATTTGTACCGTTGAAGAGATGATGTCTTAAAACTGTAGAGGGATAAAGCAGTCCTAACCATCTCTGGAAGATCTTCATAATAATGTTAGCAGAGTTAATGGCCCACATGTAATTCCTTGAGTCATCGAGGATGACTTGATCTGAATATATAATCAATATAAATAATGACAGATAATATAGTTGTCTGTCTAAGGAATATTTTCAAAAAATCTAATTTAATGTGTTTAGATTTATAGCTTTTGCTTCTAAACATCATTTTAAATATTTTATTAGTCTATTTTGGGATTCAAGTACGAACACTGATAAAAACTTACTTACGTGAGTCTCACGGTTGTATTTGCATCTATGCCTAGAAAATTAAAAATTAACTTTCACTGTTGTATTAATTGCTTGATCAAATATAGGGATAAGTATAAATATGATTACGTTAACCACGTTTTTATAAAAAAAATATCAAGTCGATCGGACGGTCGGATTAATTAATTCTGATTCTCGATATCATATACATTTTAAGGCAATTTTTTTGCAGGGCTCGGATTTCAGTAATTTGGCTCCACTGCAATGTTTGACTCTTCTTTCTCATTATATTCCCAAAGGTCTTCGGAAAGCTCTATGTTGCTCAAGAATTCGACAACCGGGTGTTGGCTCGGTTAGGATACTGTCAATCCCACCAAATGTAGGGATACCCTGAGCTAAAAAAAAGAAAAAAAAAACCAAGTTAGAATGAAGAGGGTGTTTAGGATGGCTATACACGCAACCCCATTAAACAGTATTAGCTATTCAATTTCATTCATCATATCAAAGGGCCGGTCACGTATAAAATTACAGAAATTTATTTTTAACTACTTATTTGTTTTTTTTTTTTTTGAAGTGCAACAAATCTTCTCTTTCACCCTTTGTTGATGTGGAAAAAGGTCTAAAAAAGACTAGATAATTTTAGCTGCGCCCAATTAAAATTCCTCGGCCCGCCATCGACCCAAAGAAAGAGATGTGGATAGGGTTCCAAATGGGACGTCTCCGGATAGGAACCATAGTGGACCCAGACCCCCGTTTCTAAATAACGGCCCCGGTTATGACTCGGAACCTGTTTTGTTGGTTATAAACTCGGTTCCGATAGGAAAAACCAGATCCGATTTCAAAACCGGGTCCACCTAGAGGAATGGAATTTAGCACCAAAATCGATTTTAATTTTTTTTATTCTTCTTTTTTATTAAATTAAGCAAATTATTCAACTTTTAACGGTGCATCACGTCTACTACATCAAGTATTATACCTAAAAATGACAAAAAGCTGATTTTGAGGTACTATTTGCAATATTAAAGGCTCATATGGGTCCCGAGTCCATGTGTCGAAACCTAAATGGACCCGGAACCTGACCCATTTATCAAACGGAACAAAAATTGGGATCAGAACCCGGACCCCGCTCTTGAATCGAAACCTAAGATAGGTTCCAGACCCGGTTTTTTACAGTTCTGAACTTCCGAGTAATTGGAGAGTCGGATACCCATTTGCAACCCTAGATGTGGAGGAGTTACCCAACTACGAGGGACATTTTTGGATTTTCTCCTTAGCCTATTTCTGTTAAAGTTCTCTTATCACTGATAGAGTTAAAATAGGAAAGAAGGCTCCATGTATCACCCATTTCGGCTAAAAAACTCTTTACCCGTCATTAAGACAGTCAAAATGAGGAGATGATCAAAATTGAATAAAAACTCAGCTTCAAGAATGAATTGGAAACCGGTCTCTCTCATAAAATATAAAAACCCAAATGATATTGATTCTTTACCGTAGGATTTAACCACAAGTGGACACCACCCTATTTGTTCACTTCTCACCCACTATCTACTTCATATTTGGTATACTTACTTTACCAGTGAAGTAAAGTGAAGGGTTAATTCAAGAGAAAATAAAAGGAGAGCGGGTTAAATCAAAAGATAGTAAATTTCAAAAATCTAAAGTGGGAAATGTGACTTTACCGCCCCTAGAGAAGCTGTACTGCCACTTTTCCTCCTCTCAGAGAGGAGGAAAACTGGCAAATGCGACTTTACCGCCCCTAATTACAGCGGTAAAGCTGTACCTCCAGTTTTCCTCCTCTCACAGAGGAGGGAATCTGGAAATGAGACTTTACCGCCCCTAGCAGCAGCGGTAAAGCTGCACAGTCAGTTTTCCTCCTCTCAGAGAGGAGGAAAACTGGAATTGCGACTTTACCGCCCCTAATAGCAGCGGTAAAGCTGCACTTCCACTTTTCCTCCCCTCAGAGAGGAGGAAATGTGTCAAATGCGACTTTACCGCCCCTAATGGCAGCGGTATAGCTGAAGCCCATACAAACCTTTCCCGTGTCCAAGTTATTATCCCGTATCTCCTTTTCGCCCTTATTTTTACACACGTTCGATGTCTATGGGGTCCATTTCTAATCGAATGTATTTCATGCAAGTGGAGCTCATCAATAAATAACCTATAGCATTTGTCAGTTAAGGCCCACACCAGATGGGGAAAGCAGCGAAGATTGGCACATGAATCAAGGATCTAAATCATTTGTCAGGAAATATTAAGGCAAAGGGACCCATTTTTTAATTGAGTTTTGGGCTATCTTTTGATTTTAAATCTACCTCTCTATCATTTAAGATATGTTTCATTCTCATTCCCACAAGATTGTTTCGGTGGTTGGAAAGTCGAATCCTTTGGTTTTGATTAGTGCGTCCACGTTCTGGTGATGTGAACCTTTGAAGAGATGATGTCTTGAAAACTGTAGAAGGATAAAGCAGTCCTAACCATCTCTGGAAGATCTTTACAATAATGTTAGTAGAGTTAATGGCGCACATGTAATTCCTTGAGTCATCAAGGATGACTTAATCTGAATACATAATCAATATAAATAATGACTGATAATATATTTGTCTCTTTTAGGAATATTTTCAGAAAATCTAATTTAATGTGTTTATATTTAGAGTGTTTGCTTTTAAACATCATTATAAGTATTCTATTAGTCTCCTTTGGGATTCAAGTACGAACACTGATACAAACTTACTTACATGAGTCTCGCGGTTGCATTTGCATCTATGCCTAGAAAATTAAAAACTAACTTTCACTGTTGTATTAATAGCTTGATCAAATATAGGGATAAATATAAATATGATTATGTTAACCACAATTTTATAAAAAAAATGTCAAGTCGATCGGACGGTCGGATTAATTTTGATTCTCGATATCATATACATTTTAAGGCATTTTTTTTGTAGGGCTCGGATTTCAGAAGTTTGGTTCCACTGTAATGTTCGACACATCTTTCTCAATATATGCCCAAAGGTCTTCGGAAAGCTCTATGTTTCTCAAAGTAAGACAAGTTGAAATATATAAGAATTCGACAACCGGGTGTTGGCTCGGTTAGGACACTGTCAATCCCACCAAATGTAGGGGAACCCTAAGCTAAAAAAAAAAAAAGCCCATATAAGAATGAAGGGGGTGTTTAGGATGCTATACACGTAACGCAATTAAACATTATTGGCTATTCAATTTCATTCATCATATCAAAAGGCCTTTCACGTATAAAATTACAAAAATTATAGAAATTTATTTTCAAGTACTTATTTCAGTTTTTAGAAGCGCAACAAATCTTCTCTTTCACCCTTTGTTGATGAGGAAAAAGGTCTAGCAAAGTCTAGAAAATTTTAGATGCGCCCAAATAAAATTTCTCAGTCCGCCACCGTCCCAAAGATAGAGATGTGGATAGGGTTGCAAACCGGACGTCTCCGGATAGGAACCATAGTGGACCCGGACCCCTGTTTCTAAATAACAGCTCCGGTTCTGACTCCGAACATGTTTTGTTGGTTCTAGACCCGGTCCCGATAGGAAAACCCAGATCCGATTTCGGAACCAGGTCCACCTAGAGGACTGGAATTTAGTTCCAAAATCGATTCTAATTTTCTTTTATTCTTCTTTTTAATTAAAATAAGCAAATTATTCAACTTTTAACGGTGCTTCACGTCTACTACATCAAGTATTATACCTAAAAATGACCCAAAAAAGCTCATTTTGAGGTGCTATTTGCAATATTAAAGGCTCATATTGGTCCAGAGTCCATGTGTCGAAACCTAAACGGACCCGGAACCGCACCCATTTATCAAACGGAACAAAAATTGGGATCAGAACCCAGACCTCGCTCTTGAATCGGAACCTAAGATAGGTTCCAGACCCGGTTTTTTGCAGTTCTGTACTTCCGAGTAATTGGAGAGTCGGATACCCACTTGTAGCCCTAGATGTGAAGGAGTTACCCAACTACGAGGGACATCTTTGGATTTTCTCCTTAGCCTATTTCTGTTAAAGTTCTCTTATCACTGATAGAGTTAAAATAGGAAAGATGGCTCCATGTATCACCCATTTTGGCTAAGAAACTCTTTACCCGTCATTAAGATAGTCAAAATGAGGAGATGATCAAAATTGAGTAAAAACTCAGCTTCAAGAATGAATAGGAAACCGGTCTCTCTCATAAAATATAAAAACCCAAATGATATTGATTCGTTACCGTAGGATTTAACCACGAGTGGACACCGCCCTATTTGTTCACTTCTCACCCGCTATCTACTTCATATTTGGTACACTTACTTTACCAGTGAAGTAAAGTGAAAGGTTAATTCAAGAGAAAATAAAAGGAGAGCGGGTCAAATCAAAAGATAGTAAATTTCAAAAATTCAAAGTGGGAAATGTGACTTTTCCGCCCCTAGTGAAGCTGCACTGCCACTTTCCTCCTCTCAGAGAGGAGGAAAACTGGAAATGCGACTTTACCGCCCCTAATAGCAGCGGTAAAGCTGCACTTCCACTTTTCCTCCCCAAAGAGGGGAGGAAATGTGTCAAAAGTGACTTCACCGCCCCTAATGGCAGCGGTATAGCTGAAGCCCATACAAACCTTTCCCGTGTCCAAGTTATTATCATGTATCTCCTTTTCGACCTTATTTTTACGCACGTTCGATGTCTATGGGATCCATTTCTAATCGAATGTATTTCATGCAAGTGGAGCTCATCAATAAATAACCTATAGCATTTGCCAGTTAAGGCCTACACCAGATGGGAAAGCAGCGAAGATTGGCACATGAATCAAGGATCTAAATCATTTGTCAGGAAATATTAAGGCCAAGGGACACATTTTTTAATTGAGTTTTGGGCTATCTTTTGATTTTAAATCTACCTCTCTATCATTTATGGTCTGTTTCATTCTCATTCCCAAAAGATTGTTTCGGTGGCTGGAAAACCGAATCCTTTGGTTTTGAATGGTGCGTCCACGTTCTGGTGATGTGAACCTTTGAAGAGATGATGTCTTGAAAACTGTAGAGGGATAAAGCAATCCTAACCACCTCTGGAAGATCTTTATAATAATGTTAGCAGAGTTAATGGTGCACATGAAATTCCTTGAGTCATCAAGGATGACTTAATCTGAATACATAATCAATATAAACAATGACTGATAATATATTTGTCACTTTTAGGAATATTTTCAAAAAATGAAATTTAATGTGTTTATATTTAGAGTTTTTGCTTTTAAACATCATTATAAGTATTCTATTAGTCTCCTTTGGGATTCAAGTACGAACACTGATACAAACTTTCTTACGTGAGTCTCGCGGTTGTATTTGCATCTATGCCTAGAAAATAAAAAATTAACTTTCACTGTTGTATTAATAGCTTGATCAAATATAGGGATAAATATAAATATGATTATGTTAACCACAATTTTATAAAAAAAAATGTCAGGTCGGTCGGACGGACGGATTAATTTTGATTCTCGATATCATATACATTTTAAGGCGTTTTTTTTGTAGGGCTCGGATTTCAGAAGTTTGGTTCCACTGTAACGTTCGACACATCTTTCTCAATATATGCCCAAAGGTCTTCGGAAAGCACTATGTTTCTCAAAGTAAGACAAGTTGAAATTTATAAGAATTCGACACCCGAGTGTTGGCTCAGTTATGACACTGTCAATCCCACCAAATGCAGGGAAACCCCGAGCTAAAAAAAAAAAGCCCATATAAGAATGAAGAGGGTGTTTAGGATGCTATACACGCAACGCAATTAAACAGTATTAGGTATTCAATTTCATTCATCATATCAAAAGGCCTTTCACGTATAAAATTACAAAAATTATATAAATTTATTTTCAACTACCTATTTCATTTTTTTGAAGCGCAACAAATCTTCTCTTTCACCCTTTGTTGATGAGGAAAAAGGTCAAGCAAAGTCTAGAAAATTTTAGATGCGCCCAAATAAAATTTCTCTGTTTGCCACCGTCCCAAAGATAAAGAAGTGGATAGGGTTGCAAACGGGACGTCTCCGGATAGGAACCATAGTGAACCCGGACCCTCGTTTCTAAATAACAGCTCCGGTTCTAACTCCGAACATGTTTTGTTGGTTCTAGACCCGGTCCCGATAGGAAAACCAAGATCCGATTTCGGAACCGGGTCCACCTAGAGGACTGGAATTTCGTTCCAAAATCGATTCTAATTTTCTTTTATTCTTTTTTTTTTTTAAAATAAGCAAATTATTCAACTTTTAACGGTGCATCACGTCTACTACATCAAGTATTATACCTAAAAATGACCCAAAAAAGCTGATTTTGAGGTACTATTTGCAATATTAAAGGCTCATATGGGTCCCGAGTCCATGTGTCGGAACCTAAATGGACCCGGAACCTGACCCATTTATCAAACGGAACAAAAATTCGGATCAGAACCCGTACCCCGCTCTTGAATCGGAACCAAAGATAGGTTCTAGACTCGGTTTTTTGCAGTTCTGAACTTCCGAGTAATTCGAGAGTCGGATACCCACTTGCAACCCTAGATGTGGAGGAGTTACCCAACTACGATGGACATTTTTGGATTTTCTCCTTACCCTATTTCAGTTAAAGTTCTCTTATCACTGATAGAGTTAAAATAGGAAAGATGGCTCCATGTATCACCCATTTCGGCTAAAAAACTCTTTACCCGTCATTATGACATTCAAAATGAGGAGATGATCAAAATTGAATAATAACTCAGCTTCAAGAATGAATTGGAAACCGGTCTCTCTCATAAAATATAAAAACCCAAATGATATTGATTCATTACCGTAGGATTTAACCACGAGTGGACACCGCCCTATTTGTTCACTTCTCACCTGCTATCTACTTCATATTTGGTACACTTACTTTACCAGTGAAGTAAATTGAAGGGTTAATTCAAGAGAAAATAAAAGGAGAGCGGGTCAAATCAAAAGATAGTAAATTTCAAAAATGTAAAGTGGGAAATGTGACTTTACCGCCCCTTTTGAAGCTGCATTGCCACTTTTCCTCCTCTCAGAGAGGAGGAAAATTGGCAAATGCGACTTTACCGCCCCTAATTACAGCGGTAAAGCTGCACCGCCAGTTTTCCCCCACACACAGAGGAGGAAATCCGGAAATGAGACTTTACCGCCCCTAGTAGCAGCGGTAAAGCTGCTGTGCCAGTTTTCCTCTTCTCAGAGAGGAGGAAAACTGGAAATGCGACTTTACCGCCCCTAATAGCAGCGGTAAAGCTGTACTTCCACTTTTCCTCCCCTCAGAGGGGAGGAAATGTGTCGAATGCGACTTTACCGCCCCTAATGGCAGCAGTATAGCTGAAGCCCATACAAACCTTTCCCGTGTGCAAGTAATTATAACGTATCTCCTTTTCGACCTTATTTTTACACAAGTTTGATGTCTATGGGGTCCATTTCTAATCGAATGTATTTCAAGCAAGTGGAGCTCATCAATAAATAACCTATGTACCATTTGTCAGTTAAGGCCCACACCAGATGGGAAAGCAGCGAAGATTGGCACATGAATAGAGGATCTAAGTCATTTGTCAGGAAATATTAAGGCCAAGGGACCCATTTTTTAATTGAGTTTTGGGCTATCTTTAGATTTTAAATCTACCTCTCTATCATTTAAGATATGTTTCATTCTCATTCCCACAAGATTGTTTCAGCGGTTGGAAAACTGAATCCTTTGGTTTTGATTAGTGCGTTCACGTTCTAGTGATGTGAACCGTTGAAAAGATGATGTCTTGATAACTGTAGAGGGATAAAGCAGTCCTAACCATCTCTAGAAGATCTTTATAATAATGTTAGCTGAGTTAATGGCGCACATGTAATTCCTTGAGTCATCAAGGATGACTTAATCTGAATACATAATCAATATAAATCATGACTGATAATATATTTGTCTCTTTTAGGAATATTTTCAAAGAATCTAATTTAATGTGTTTATATTTAGAGTTTTTGCTTTTAAACATCATTATAAGTATTCTATTAGTCTCCTTTGGGATTCAAGTACGAACACTGATACAAACTTTCTTACGTGAGTCTCGCGGTTGTATTTGCATCTATGCCTAGAAAATTAAAAATTAACTTTCACTGTTGTATTAATAGCTTGATCAAATATAGGGATAAATATAAATATGATTATGTTAACCACAATTTTATAAAAAAAAATGTCAGGTCGGTCGGACGGACGGATTAATTTTGATTCTCAATATCATATACATTTTAAGGCATTTTTTTTGTAGGGCTCGGATTTCAGAAGTTTGGTTCCACTATAATGTTCGACACATCTTTCTCAATATATGCCCAAAGGTCTTCGGAAAGCACTATGTTTCTCAAAGTAAGACAAGTTGAAATTTATAAGAATTCGACAACCGAGTGTTGGCTCGGTTATGACACTGTCAATCCCACCAAATGTAGGGAAACCCTGTGCTAAAAAAAAAAAGCCCATATAAGAATGAAGAGGGTGTTTAGGATGCTATACACGAAACGCAATTAAACAGTATTAGGTATTCAATTTCATTCATCATATCAAAAGGCCTTTCACGTATAAAATTACAAAAATTATATAAATTTATTTTCAACTACCTATTTCATTTTTTTGAAGCGCAACAAATCTTCTCTTTCACCCTTTGTTGATGAGGAAAAAGGTCTAGCAAAGTCTAGAAAATTTTAGATGCGCCCAAATAAAATTTCTCATTCCGCCACCATCCCAAAGATAGAGATGTGGATAGGGTTGCAAACGGGACGTCTCCGGATAGGAACCGTAGCGGACCCGGACCCCCGTTTCTAAATAACAGCTCCGGTTCTGACTCCGAACAGGTTTTGTTGGTTCTAGGCCCGGTCTCGATAGGAAAACCAATATCCGATTTCGGAACCGGGTCGACCTAGAGGACAAGAATTTAGTTCCAAAATCGGTTCTAATTTTCTTTTATTCCTCTTTTTTATTAAAATAAGCAAATTATTCAACTTTTAACGGTGCATCAAGTCTACTACATCAAGTATTATACCTAAAAATGACCCAAAAAAGCTGGTTTGAGGTACTATTTGCAATATTAAAGGCTCGTATGGGTCCCGAGTCCATGTGTCGGAACCTAAATGGACCCGGAACCTGACCCATTTATCAAACAGAACAAAAATTGGGATCAGAACCCGGACCCTGCTCTTGAATCGGAACCTAAGATAGGTTCCATACCCGGTTTTTTGGAGTTCTGAATTTTGGAGTAATTGGAGAGTCGGATACCCACTTGCAACTCTAGATGTGGAGGAGTTACCGAACTATGAGGGACATTTTTGGATTTTCTCCTTACCCGATTTCAGTTAAAGTTCTCTTATCACTGATAGAGCTAAAATAGGAAAGATGGCTCCTTGTGTCACCCATTTCGGCTAAAAAACTCTTTACTCGTCATTAAGGCCGTCAAAATGAGGAGATGATGAAAATTGAATAAAAACTTAGCTTCAAGAATGAATTGGAAACCGGTCTCTCTCATAAAATATAAAAGCCCAAATGATATTGATTCTTTACGGTAGGATTTAACCACGAGTGGACACCGCCCTATTTGTTCACTTCTCACCCGCTATCTACTTCACATTTGGTACACTTACTTTACCAGTGAAGTAAAGTGAAGGGTTAATTCAAGAGAAAGTAAAAGGAGAGCGGGTCAAATAAAAAATCTAAAGTGGGAAATGTGACTTTACCGCCCCTTGTGAAGCTGCACTACCACTTTTCCTCCTCTCAGAGAGGAGGAAAACTGGCAAATGCGACTTTACCGCCCCTAATTACAGCTGTAAAGCTGCAACGCCAGATTTCCTCCTCTGACAGAGGAGGAAATCTGGAAATGAGACTTTACCGCCCCTAGTAGCAGCGGTAAAGCTGCACTGCCAGTTTTCCTCCTCTCAGAGAGGAGGAAAGCAGGATATGCGACTTTACCGCCCCTAATAGCAGCGGTAAAGCTGTACTTCCACTTTTCCTCCCCTCAGAGAGGAGGAAATGTGTCAAATGCGACTTTACCGCCCCTAATGGCAGCGGTATGCTGAAGCCCATACAAACATTTCCCGTGTCCAAGTTATTATCACGTATCTCCTTTTCGACCTTATTTTTACACACGTTCGATGTCTATGGGTCCATTTCTAATCGAATGTATTTCATGCAAGTGGAGCTCATCAATAAATAACCTATAGCATTTGTCAGTTATGGTCCACACCAGATGGGAAGGCAGCGAAGATTGGCACAAGAATCAAGGATCTAAATCATTTGTCAGGAAATATTAAGGCCGAGGGACCCATTTTTTAATTGCGTTTTGGGCTATCTTTAGATTTTAAATCTATCACTCTATCATTTAAGATATGTTTCATTCTCATTCCCACAAGATTATTTCCGTGGGAAAACCGAATCCTTTGGTTTTGATTAGTGCTCCCACGTTCTGGTGATGAGAACCGTTGAAGAGATGATGTCTTGAAAAATGTAGAGGGATAAAGCAGTCCTAACCATCTCTGGAAGATCTTTATAATAATGTTAGCAGAGTTAATGGCGCACATGTAATTCCTTGAGTCATCAAGGATGACTTAATCTGAATACATAATCAATATAAATAATGACTGATAATATATTTGTCTCTTTTAGGAATATTTAAAAAAAATGAAATTTAATGTGTTTATATTTAGAGTTTTTGCTTTTAAACATCATTATAAGTATTCTATTAGTCTCCTTTGGGATTCAAGTACGAACGCTGATACAAACTTACTTACGTGAGTCTCGCGGTTGTATTTCCATCTAGGCCTAGAAAATAAAAAATTAACTTTCACTGTTGTATTAATAGCTTGATCAAATTTAGGGATAAAAATAAATATGATTATGTTAACCACAATTTTATAAAAACAAATGTCAAGTCGATCGGACGGTCGGATTAATTTTGATTCTCGATATCATATACATTTTAAGGCATTTTTTTTTGTAGGGCCCGGATTTCAGAAGTTTGGTTCCACTGTAACGTTCGACACATCTTTCTCAATATATGCCCAAAGGTTTTCGGAAAGCTCTATGTTTCTCAAAGTAAGACAAGTTGAAATATATAAGAATTCGACAACCGGGTGTTGGCTCGGTTAGGACACTGTCCATCCCACCAAATGTAGGGAAACCCTGAGCTAAAAATAATAAAAAACCCATATAAGAATGAAGAGGGTGTTTAGGATGCTATACACGCAACGCAATTAAACTGTATTAGGTATTCAATTTCATTCATCATATCAAAAGGCCTTTCACGTATAAAATTTCCAGAAGTATAGAAATTTATTTTTAACTACTTATTTCATTTTTAACTACCCTATCCACATCTTCTGTTTCACCCTTTGTTGATGAGGAAAAAGGTCTAGCAAAGTCTAGAAAATTTTACATGCGCCCAAATAAAATTTCTCTGTCCGCCACCGTCTGAAAGATAGAGATGTGGATGGGGTTGCAAACGGGACGTCTCCGAATAGGAACCATAGTGGACCCGGGCCCCTGTTTCTAAATAACAGCTCCGGTTTTGACTCCGAACATGTTTTGTTGGTTCTAGACCCGGTCCCGATAGGACAACCCAGATTCGATTTCGGAACCGGGTCCACCTAGAGGACTGGAATTTAGTTCCAAAATCGATTCTAATTTTCTTTGATTCCTCTATTTTTTATTAAAATAAGAAAATTATTCAACTTTAAACGGTGCATCACGCCTACTACATCAAGTATTATACCTAAAAATGACCCAAAAAAGCTGATTTTGAGGTACTATTTTTAATATTAAAGGCTCGTATGGGTCCCGAGTCCATGTGTCGGAACCTAAATGGACCCGGAACCTGACCCATTTATCAAACGGAACAAAAATTGGGATCAGAACCCGGACCCCGCTCTTGAATCGGAACCTAAGATAGGTTCCAGACCCAGCTTTTTTGCAGTTCTGAACTTCGGAGTAATTGGAGAGTCGGATACCCACTTGCAACCCTAGATGTGGAGGAGTTACCCAACTACGAGGGACATTTTTGGATTTTCTCCTTAGCCTATTTCAGTTAAAGTTCTCTTATCACTGATAGAGTTAAAATAGGAAAGATGGTTCCTTGTATCACCCATTTCGGCTAAAAAACTCCTTACCCATCATTAAGGCAGTCAAAATGAGGAGATGATCAAAATTGAATAAAAACTCAGCTTCAAAAGTGAATTGGAAACCGGTCTCTCTCATAAAATAGAAAAACCCAAATGATATTGATTCTTTACCGTAGGATTTAACCACGGGTGGACACCGCCCTATTTGTTCACTTCTCACCCGCTATCTACTTCACATTTGGTACACTTACTTTACCAGTGAAGTAAAGTGAAGGGTTAATTCAAGAGAAAATAAAAGGAGAGCGGGTCAAATCAAAAGATAGTAAATTTCAAAAATCTAAAGTGGGAAATGTGACTTTACCGCCCCTTGTGAAGCTGTACTGCCACTTTTCCTCCTCTCAGAGAGGAGGAAAACTGGCAAATGCAACTCTACCGCCCCTAATTACAGCGGTAAAGCTGCACCGACAGTTTTCCTCCACACACAGAGGAGGAAATCCGGAAATGAGACTTTACCGCCCCTAGTGGCAGCGGTAAAGCTGCTGTGCCAGTTTTCCTCTTCTCAGAGAGGAGGAAAACTGGAAATGCGACTTTACCGCCCCTAATAGCAGCGGTAAAGCCGCACTTCCACTTTTCCTCCCCTCAGAGAGGAGGAAATGTGTCGAATGCGACTTTACCGCCCCTAATGGCAGCGGTTTGCTGAAGCCCATACAAACCTTTCCCGTGTCCAAGTTATTATCACGTATCTCCTTTTCGACCTTATTTTTACACACGTTTGATGTGTATGGGGTCCATTTCTAATCGAATGTATTTCATGCAAGTGGAGCTCATCAATAAATAACCTATAGCATTTGTCAGTTAAGGCCCACACCAGATGGGAAAGCAGCGAAGATTGGCACAAGCATCTAGGATCTAAATCATTTGCCAATAAATATTAAGGCCAAAGGGACCCATTTTTTAATTGCGTTTTGGGCTATCTTTAGATTTTAAATCTATCTCTCTATCATTTAAGATATGTTTCATTCTCATTCCCACAAGATTGTTTCCATGGGAAAACCGAATCCTTTGGTTTTGATTAGTGCGCCCACGTTCTGGTGATGTGAACCGTTGAAGAGATGATGTCTTGAAAAATGTAGAGGGATAAAGCAGTCCTAACCATCTCTGGAAGATCTTTATAATAATGTTAGCCGAGTTTATGGCGCACATGTAATTCCTTGAGTCATCAAGGATGACTTAATCTGAATACATAATCAATATAAATAATGACTGATAATATATTTGTCTCTTTTAGGAATATTTTCAAAAAATGTAATTTAATGTGTTTATATTTAGAGTTTTTGCTTTTAAACATCATTATAAGTATTCTATTAGTCTCCTTTGGGATTCAAGTACGAACACTGATACAAACTTACTTACGTGACTCTCGCGGTTGTATTTTCAACTACGCCTAGAAAATAAAAAATTAACTTTCATTGTTGTATTAATAGCTTGATCAAATATAGGGATAAATAAAAATATGATTATGTTAACCACAATTTTATAAAAAAAAATGTCAAGTCGATCGGACGGGCGGATTAATTTTGATTCTCGATATCATATACATTTTAAGGCATTTTTTTTTGTAGGGCTCGGATTTCAGAAGTTTGGTTCCACTGTAACGTTCGACACATCTTTCTCATTATATGCCCAAAGGTTTTCGGAAAGCTTTATGTTTCTCAAAGTAAGACAAGTTGAAATATATTAGAATTCGTCAACCGGGTGTTGGCTCGGTTAGGACACTGTCAATCCCACCAAATGTAGGGAGCCTTGAGCTAAAAATAATATAAAAGCCCATATAAGAATGAAGAGGGTGTTTAGGATGCTATACACGCAACGCAATTAAACAGAATTAGGTATTCAATTTCATTCATCATATCAACAGGCCTTTCACGTATAAAATTACAAGAATTATAGAAATTTATTTTTAACTACTTATTTCATTTTTTTGAAGCGCAACAAATCTTCTCTTCCACCCTTTGTTGATGAGGAAAAAGGTCTAGCAAAGTCTAGAAAATTTTAGATGCGCCCAAATAAAATTTCTCTGTTCGCCACCGTCCCAAAGATAGAGATGTGGATAGGGTTGCAAACGGGACGTCTCCGGATAGGAACCATAGTGGACCCAGGCCCCCGTTTCTAAATAACAGCTCCAGTTTTGACTCCGAACATGTTTTGTTGGTTCTAGACCCGGTCCCGATAGCAAAACCCAGATCCGATTTCGGAACCGGGTCCACCTAGAAGACTGGAATTTAGTTCCAAAATCGATTCTAATTTTCTTTTATTCCTCTTTTTTAATTAAAATAAGCAAATTATTCAACTTTTAACGGTGCATCACGTCTACTACATCAAGTATTATACCTAAAAATGACCCAAAAAAGTTGATTTTGAGGTACTATTTGCAATATTAAAGGCTCGTATGGGTCCCGAGTCCATATGTCGTAACCTAAATGGACCCGGAAGCTGACCCATTTATCAAACAAAACAAAAATTGGGATCAGAACATGGACCCCGCTTTTGAATCGGAACCTAAGATAGGTTCCATACCCCGTTTTTTACAGTTCTGAACTTCGGAGTAATTAGAGAGTCAGATACCCACTTGCAACCCTAGATGTGGAGGAGGTACCCAACTACGAGGGACATTTTTGGATTTTCTCCTTAGCCTACTTCAGTTAAAGTTCTCTTATCACTGATAGAGTTAAAATAGGAAAGATGGTTCCTTGTATCACCCATTTCGGCTAAAAAACTCTTAACCCGTCATTAAGGCAGTCAAAATGAGGAGATGATCAAATTTGAATAAAAAATCAGCTTCAAGAATGAATTGGAAACCGGTCTCTCTCATAAAATATAAAAACCCAAATGATATTGATTCTTTACCGTAGGATTTAACCACGGGTGGACACCGCCCTATTTGTTCACTTCTCACCCGCTATCTACTTCACATTTGGTACACTTACTTTACCAGTGAAGTAAAGTGAATGGTTAATTCAAGAGAAAATAAAAGGAGAGCTGGTCAAATCAAAAGATAGTAAATTTCAAAAATCTAAAGTGGGAAATGTGACTTTACCGCCCCTTTTGAAGCTGCACTGCAACTTTTCCTCCTCTCAGAGAGGAGGAAAACTGGCAAATGCGACTTTACCGCCCCTAATTACTGCGGTAAAGCTGCACCGCCAGTTTTCCTCCACACACAGAGGAGGAAATCCGGAAATGAGACTTTACCGCCCCTAGTAGCCGCGGTATAGCTGCTGTGCCAGTTTTCCTCTTCTCAGAGAGGAGGAAAACTGGAAATGCGACTTTACCAGTATTGGCACAAGTATCTAGGATCTAAATCATTTTTCATGAAATATTAAGGCCAAGGGACCCATTTTTTAATGGCGTTTTGGGCTATCTTTAGATTTTAAATCTATCTCTTTATCATTTAAGATATGTTTCATTCTCATTCCCACAAGATTGTTTCCGTGGGAAAACCGAATCCTTTGGTTTTGATTAGTGCGCCCACGTTCTGGTGATGTGAACCGTTGAAGAGATGATGTCTTGAAAAATGTAGAGGGATAAAGCAGTCCTAACCATCTTTGGAAGATCTTTATAATAATGTTAGCAGAGTTAATGGCGCACATGTAATTCCTTGAGTCATCAAGGATGACTTAATCTGAATACATAATCAATATAAATAATGACTGATAATATATTTGTCTCTTTTAGGAATATTTTAAAAAAATGTAATTTAATGTGTTTATATTTAGAGTTTTTGCTTTTAAACATCATTATAAGTATTCTATTAGTCTCCTTTGGGATTCAAGTACGAACACTGATACAAACTTACTTACGTGCGTCTCGCGGTTGTATTTCCATCTATGCCTAGAAAATAAAAAATTAACTTTCACTGTTGTATTAATTGCTTGATCAAATATAGGGATAAATATAAATATGATTATGTTAACCACAATTTTATAAAAAAAAATGTCAAGTCGATCCGACGGTCGGAGTAATTTTGATTCTCGATATCATATACATTTTATGGCATTTTTTATTGTAGGGCTCGGATTTCAGAAGTTTGGTTCCACTGTAACGTTCGACACATCTTTCTCAATATATGCCCAAAGGTTTTCGGAAAACTCTATGTTTCTCAAAGTAAGACAAGTTGAAATATATAAGAATTCGACAACCGGGTGTTGGCTCGGTTAGGACACTGTCAATCCCACCAAATGTAGGGAAACCTTGAGCTAAAAATAATAAAAAAACCCATATAAGAATGAAGAGGGTGTTTAGGATGCTATACACGCAACGCAATTAAACAGAATTAGGTATTCAATTTCATTCATCATATCGAAAGGCCTTTCACGTATAAAATTACAAGAATTATAGAAATTTATTTTTAACTACTTATTTCATTTTTTTAAAGCGCAACAAATCTTCTCTTTCACCCTTTGTTGATGAGGAAAAAGGTCTAGCAAAGTCTAGAAAATTTTAGATGCGCCCAAATAAAATTTCTCTGTCCGCCACTGTCCCAAAGATAGAGATGTGGATAGGGATGCAAACGGGACGTCTCCGGATAGGAACCATAGTGGACCCGGGCCCCCGTTTCTAAATAATAGCTCCGGTTTTGACTCTGAACATGTTTTGTTGGTTCTAGACCCGGTCCGGATAGCAAAACCCAGATCCGATTTCGGAACCGGGTCCACCTAGAGGACTGGAATTTAGTTCCAAAATCGATTCTAATTTTCTTTTATTCCTCTTTTTTTATTAAAATAAGCAAATTATTCAACTTTTAACGGTGCATCACGTCTACTACATCAAGTATTATACCTAAAAATGACCCAAAAAAGGTGGTTTTGAGGTACTATTTGCAATATTAAAGGCTCGTATGGGTCCCGAGTCCATATGTCGTAACCTAAATGGACCCGGAACCTGACCCATTTATGAAACAAAACAAAAATTGGGATAAGAACCCGGATCCCGCTCTTGAATCGGAACCTAAGATAGGTTCGAGACCCCGTTTTTTACAGTTCTGAACTTCGGAGTAATTGGAGAGTCAGATACCCACTTGCAACCCTAGATGTGGAGGAGTTACCCAACTACGAGGGACATTTTTGGATTTTCTCCTTAGCCTATTTCAGTTAAAGTTCTCTTATCACTGATAGAGTTAAAATAGGAAAGATGGTTCCTTGTATCACCCATTTCGGCTAAAAAACTCTTAACCCGTCATTAAGGCAGTCAAAATGAGGAGATGATCAAATTTGAATAAAAACTCAGCTTCAAGAATGAATTGGAAACCGGTCTCTCTCATAAAATATAAAAACCCAAATGATATTGATTCTTTACCGTAGGATTTAACCACGGGTGGACACCGCCCTATTTGTTCACTTCTCACCCGCTATCTACTTCACATTTGGTACACTTACTTTACCAGTGAAGTAAAGTGAAGGGTTAATTCAAGAGAAAATAAAAGGAGTGCGGGTCAAATCAAAAGATAGTAAATTTCAAAAATCTAAAGTGGGAAATGTGACTTTACCGCCCCTTTTGAAGCTGCACTGCCACTTTTCCTCCTCTTAGAGAGAAGGAAAACTGGCAAATGCGACTTTACTGCCCCTAATGGCAGCGGTATGCTGAAGCCCATACAAACCTTTCCCGTGTCCAAGTTATTATCACGTATCTCCTTTTCGACCTTATTTTTACACACGTTCGATGTGTATGGGGTCCATTTCTAATCGAATGTATTTCATGCAAGTGGAGCTCATCAATAAATAACCTATAGCATTTGTCAGTTAAGGCCCACACCAGATGGGAAAGCAACGAAGATTGGCACAAGTATCTAGGATCTAAATCATTTGTCAGGAAATATTAAGGCCAAGGGAGCGATTTTTTAATTGCGTTTTGCGCTATCTTTAGATTTTAAATCTATCTCTCTATCATTTAAGATATCTTTTATTCTCATTCCCACAAGATTGTTTCCGTGGGAAAACCGAATCCTTTGGTTTTGATTAGTGCGCCCACGTTCTGGTGATGTAAACCGTTGACGAGATGATGTCCTGAAAACTGTAGAGGGATAAAGCAGTCCTAACCATCTCTGGAAGATCTTTATAATAATGTTAGCAGAGTTAATGGCGCGCATGTAATTCCTTGAGTCATCAAGGATGACTTAATCTGAATACATAATCAATATAAATAATGACTGATAATATATTTGTCTCTTTTAGGAATATTTTCAAAAAATGTAATTTAATGTGTTTATATTTAGAGTTTTTTCTTTTAAACATCATTATAAGTATTCTATTAGTCTCCTTTGGGATTCAAGTACGAACACTGATACAAACTTACTTACGTGAGTCACGCGGTTGTATTTCCATCTATGCCTAGAAAATAAAAAATTAACTTTCACTGTTGTATTAATAGCTTGATCAAATATAGGGATAAATATAAATATGATTATGTTAACTACAATTTTATAAAAAAAAATGTCAAGTCGATCGGACGGTCGGATTAATTTTGATTCTCGATATCATATACATTTTAAGGCATTTTTTTTGTAGGGCTCGGATTTCAGAAGTTTGGTTCCACTCGACACATCTTTCTCAATATATGCCCAAAGGTTTCGGCTAAAACTCTATGTTTCTCAAAGTAAGACAAGTTGAAATATATAAGAATTCGACAACCGGGTGTTTGCTCGGTTAGGACACTGTCAATCCCACCAAATGTAGGGAAACCCTGAGCTAAAAATAATAAAAAAACCCATATAAGAATGAAGAGGGTGTTTAGGATGCTACACCCGCAACGCAATTAAACAGTATTAGGTATTCAATTTCATTCATCATATCAAAAGACCTTTCACGTATAAAATTACAAGAATTATAGAAATTTATTTTTAACTACTTATTTCATTTTTTTGAAGCGCAACAAATCTTCTCTTTCACCCTTTGTTGATGAGGAAAATGGTCTAGCAGAGTCTAGAAAATTTTAGATGCGCCCAAATAAAATTTCTCAGTCCGCCACCGTACCAAGGAGAGAGATGTGCATAGGGTTGCAAACGGGACGTCTCCGGATAGGAACCATAGTGGACCCGGACCCCCGTTTTGTAAATAACAGCTCCGGTTCTGACTCCGAACATGTTTTATTGGTTCTAGACCCGGTCCCGATAGGAAAACCCATATCCGATTTCGGAACCGGGTCCACCAAGAGGACTGGATTTAGTTCCACAATCGATTCGAATTTTCTTTTATTCCTCTTTTTTTATTAAAATAAGCAAATTATTCAACTTTTAACGGTGCATCACGTCTACTACATCAAGTATTATTCCTAAAAATGACCCAAAAAAGCTGATTTTGAGGTACTATCTGCAATATTAAAGGCTCGTATGGGTCCCGAGTCCATGTGTCGGAACCTAAATGGACCCGGAACCTGACCAATTTATCAAACGGAACAAAAATTGGGATCAGAACCCGGACCCCGCTCTTGAATCGGAACCTAAGATAGGTTCCAGACCCGGTTTTTTGCAGTTCTGAACTTCCAAGTAATTGGAGAGTCGGATACCCATTTGCAACCCAAGATGTGGAGGAGTTACCCAACTACGAGGGACATTTTTGGATTTTCTCCTTAGCCTATTTCTGTTAAAGTTCTCTTATCACTGATAGAGTTAAAATAGGAAAGATGGCTCCTTGTATCACCCATTTCGGCTAAAACACTCTTTACCCGTCATTAAGGCAGTCAAAATGAGGAGATGATCAAAATTGAATAAAAACTCAGCTTCAAGAATGAATTGGAAACCGGTCTCTCTCATAAAATATAAAAACCCAAATGATATTGATTCTTTACCGTAGGATTTAACCACGAGTGGACACCGCCCTATTTGTTCACTTCTCACCCGCTATCTAGTTCACATTGGGTACACTTACTTTACCAGTGAAGTAAAGTGAAGGGTTCATTCAAGAGAAAATAAGAGGAGAGCGGGTCAAATCAAAAGATAGTAAATTTCAAAAATCTAAAGTGGGAAATGTGACTTTACCGCCCCTTGTGAAGCAGCACTGGCCCTTTTCCTCGTCTCAGAGAGGAGGAAAACTGGCAAATGCGACTTTACAGCCCCTAATGGCAGCGGTATGCTGAAGCCCATACAAACCTTTCCCGTGTCCAAGTTATTATCACGTATCTCCTTTTCGACCTTATTTTTACACACGTTCGATGTCTATGGGGTCCATTTCTAATCGAATGTATTTCATGCAAGTGGAGCTCATCAATAAATATCCTATCGCATTTGTCAGTTAAGGCCCACACCAGATGGGAAAGCAGCGAAGATTGGCACAAGAATCTAGGATCTAAATCATTTGTCAGGAAATATTAAGGCCAAGGGACCGATTTTTTACTTGCGTTTTGGGCTATCTTTAGATTTTAAATCTATCTCTCTATCATTTAAGATATGTTTCATTCTCATTCCCACAAGATTGTTTCCGTGGGAAAACCGAATCCTTTGGTTTTGATTAGTGCGCCCACGTTCTGGTGATGTAAACCGTTGACGAGATGATGTCCTGAAAAATGTAGAGGGATATAGCAGTCCTAACCATCTCTGGAAGATCTTTATAATAATGTTAGCAGAGTTAATGGCGCGCATGTAATTCCTTGAGTCATCAAGGATGACTTAATCTGAATACATAATCAATATAAATAATGACTGATAATATATTTGTCTCTTTTAGGAATATTTTCAAAAAATGTAATTTAATGTGTTTATATTTAGAGTTTTTTCTTTTAAACATCATTATAAGTATTCTATTAGTCTCCTTTGGGATTCAAGTACGAACACTGATACAAACTTACTTACGTGAGTCACGCGGTTGTATTTCCATCTATGCCTAGAAAATAAAAAATTAACTTTCACTGTTGTATTAATAGCTTGATCAAATATAGGGATAAATATAAATATGATTATGTTAACCACAATTTTATAAAAAAAAATGTCAAGTCGATCGGACGGTCGGATTAATTTTGATTCTCGATATCATATACATTTTAAGGCATTTTTTTTGTAGGGCTCGGATTTCAGAAGTTTGGTTCCACTCGACACATCTTTCTCAATATATGCCCAAAGGTTTCGGCTAAAACTCTATGTTTCTCAAAGTAAGACAAGTTGAAATATATAAGAATTCGACAACCGGGTGTTGGCTCGGTTAGGACACTGTCAATCCCACCAAATGTAGGGAAACCCTGAGCTAAAAATAATAAAAAACCCATATAAGAATGAATAGGGTGTTTAGGATGCTATACACGCAACGCAATTAAACAGTATTAGGTATTCAATTTCATTCATCATATCAAAAGGTCTTTCACGTATAAAATTACAAGAATTATAGAAATTTATTTTTAACTAGTTATTTCATTTTTTTGAAGCGCAACAAATCTTCTCTTTCACCCTTTGTTGATGA
Source organism: Cinnamomum chago (assembly GCA_038049695.1). Lineage (NCBI taxonomy): Eukaryota > Viridiplantae > Streptophyta > Magnoliopsida > Laurales > Lauraceae > Cinnamomum > Cinnamomum chago. Next base: position 2,350,790 of record CP142457.1, read on the forward strand.
GGAAAATGGTCTAGCAGAGTCTAGAAAATTTTAGATGCGCCCAAATAAAATTTCTCAGTCCGCCACCGTACCAAGGAGAGAGATGTGCATAGGGTTGCAAACGGGACGTCTCCGGATAGGAACCATAGTGGACCCGGACCCCCGTTTTGTAAATAACAGCTCCGGTTCTGACTCCGAACATGTTTTATTGGTTCTAGACCCGGTCCCGATAGGAAAACCCAGATCCGATTTCGGAACCGGGTCCACCAAGAGGACTGGATTTAGTTCCAAAATCGATTCGAATTTTCTTTTATTCCTCTTTTTTTATTAAAATAAGCAAATTATTCAACTTTTAACGGTGCATCACGTCTACTACATCAAGTATTATACCTAAAAATGACCCAAAAAAGCTGATTTTGAGGTACTATCTGCAATATTAAAGGCTCGTATGGGTCCCGAGTCCATGTGTCGGAACCTAAATGGACCTGGAACCTGACCCATTTACCAAACGGAACAAAAATTGGGATCAGAACCCGGACCCCGCTCTTGAATCGTAACCTAAGATATGTTCCAGACCCGGTTTTTTGCAGTTCTGGACTTCGGAGTAATTGGAGAGTCGGATACCCACTTGCAACCCTAGATGTGGAGGAGTTACCCAACTACGAGGGACATTTTTGGATTTTCTCCTTAGCCTATTTCGGTTAAAGTTCTTTTATCACTGATAGAGTTAAAATAGGAAAGATGGCTCCTTGTATCACCCATTTCGGCTAAAAAACTCTTTACCCGTCATTAAGGCAGTCAAAATGAGGAGATGATCAAAATTGAATAAAAACTCAGCTTCAAGAATGAATTGGAAACCGGTCTCTCTCATAAAATATAAAAACCCAAATGATATTGATTCTTTACCGTAGGATGTAACCACGAGTGGACACCGCCCTATTTGTTCACTTCTCACCCGCTATCTACTTCACATTTGGTACACTTACTTTACCAGTGAAGTAAAGTGAAGGGTTGATTCAAGAGAAAATAAAAGGAGAGCGGGTCAAATCAAAAGATAGTAAATCTCAAAAATGTAAAGTGGGAAATGTGACTTTACCGCCCCTTGTGAAGCTGCACTGCCACTTTTCCTCCTCTCAGAGAGGAGGAAAACTGGCAAATGCGACTTTACCGCCCCTAATTACAGCGGGAAAGCTGCACCGCCAGTTTTCCTCCTCTCACAGAGGAGGAAATCTGGAAATGAGACTTTACCGCCCCTAGTAGCAGCGGTAAAGCTGCAATGCCAGTTTTCCTCCTCTCAGAGAGGAGGAAAACTGGAAATGCGACTTTACCGCCCCTAATAGCCGCGGTAAAGCCGCACTTCCACTTTTCCTCCCCTCAGAGAGGAGGAAATGTGTCGAATGCGACTTTACCGCCCCTAATGGCAGCGGTATGCTGAAGCCCATACAAACCTTTCCCGTGTCCAAGTTATTATCACGTATCTCCTTTTCGACCTTATTTTTACACACGTTCGATGTCTATGGGGTCCATTTCTAATCGAACGTATTTCATGCAAGTGGAGCTCATCAATAAATATCCTATCGCATTTGTCAGTTAAGGCCCACACCAGATGGGAAAGCAGCGAAGATTGGCACAAGAATCTAGGATCTAAATCATTTGTCAGGAAATATTAAGGCCAAGGGACCCATTTTTTACTTGCGTTTTGGGCTATCTTTAGATTTTAAATCTATCTCTCTATCATTTAAGATATGTTTCATTCTCATTCCCACAAGATTGTTTCCGTGGGAAAACCGAATCCTTTGGTTTTGATTAGTGCGCCCACGTTCTGGTGATGTAAACCGTTGACGAGATGATGTCCTGAAAAATGTAGAGGGATAAAGCAGTCCTAACCATCTCTGGAAGATCTTTATAATAATGTTAGCAGAGTTAATGGCGCGCATGTAATTCCTTGAGTCATCAAGGATGACTTAATCTGAATACATAATCAATATAAATAATGACTGATAATATATTTGTCTCTTTTAGGAATATTTTCAAAAAATGTAATTTAATGTGTTTATATTTAGAGTTTTTTCTTTTAAACATCATTATAAGTATTCTATTAGTCTCCTTTGGGATTCAAGTACGAACACTGATACAAACTTACTTACGTGAGTCACGCGGTTGTATTTCCATCTATGCCTAGAAAATAAAAAATTAACTTTCACTGTTGTATTAATAGCTTGATCAAATATAGGGATAAATATAAATATGATTATGTTAACCACAATTTTATAAAAAAAAATGTCAAGTCGATCGGACGGTCGGATTAATTTTGATTCTCGATATCATATACATTTTAAGGCATTTTTTTTTGTAGGGCTAGGATTTCAGAAGTTTGGTTCCACTCGACACATCTTTCTCAATATATGCCCAAAGGTTTCGGCTAAAACTCTATGTTTCTCAAAGTAAGACAAGTTGAAATATATAAGAATTCGACAACCGGGTGTTGGCTCGGTTAGGACACTGTCAATCCCACCAAATGTAGGGAAACCCTGAGCTAAAAATAATAAAAAACCCATATAAGAATGAATAGGGTGTTTAGGATGCTATACACGCAACGCAATTAAACAGTATTAGGTATTCAATTTCATTCATCATATCAAAAGGTCTTTCACGTATAAAATTACAAGAATTATAGAAATTTATTTTTAACTAGTTATTTCATTTTTTTGAAGCGCAACAAATCTTCTCTTTCACCCTTTGTTGATGAGGAAAATGGTCTAGCAGAGTCTAGAAAATTTTAGATGCGCCCAAATAAAATTTCTCAGTCCGCCACCGTACCAAGGAGAGAGATGTGCATAGGGTTGCAAACGGGACGTCTCCGGATAGGAACCATAGTGGACCCGGACCCCCGTTTTGTAAATAACAGCTCCGGTTCTGACTCCGAACATGTTTTATTGGTTCTAGACCCGGTCCCGATAGGAAAACCCAGATCCGATTTCGGAACCGGGTCCACCAAGAGGACTGGATTTAGTTCCAAAATCGATTCGAATTTTCTTTTATTCCTCTTTTTTTATTAAAATAAGCAAATTATTCAACTTTTAACGGTGCATCACGTCTACTACATCAAGTATTATACCTAAAAATGACCCAAAAAAGCTGATTTTGAGGTACTATCTGCAATATTAAAGGCTCGTATGGGTCCCGAGTCCATGTGTCGGAACCTAAATGGACCCGGAACCTGACCCATTTACCAAACGAAACAAAAATTGGGATCAGAACCCGGACCCCGCTCTTGAATCGGAACCTAAGATATGTTCCAGACCCGGTTTTTTGCAGTTCTGGACTTCGGAGTAATTGGAGAGTCGGATACCCACTTGCAACCCTAGATGTGGAGGAGTTACCCAACTACGAGGGACATTTTTGGATTTTCTCCTTAGCCTATTTCGGTTATAGTTTTTTTTATCACTGATAGAGTTAAAATAGGAAAGATGGCTCCTCGTATCACCCATTTCGGCTAAAAAACTCTTTACCCGTCATTAAGGCAGTCAAAATGAGGAGATGATCAAAATTGAATAAAAACTCAGCTTCAAGAATGAATTGGAAACCGGTCTCTCTCATAAAATATAAAAACCCAAATGATATCGATTCTTTACCGTAGGATGTAACCAGAGTGGACACCGCCCTATTTGTTCACTTCTCACCCGCTATCTACTTCACATTTGGTACACTTACTTTACCAGTGAAGTAAAGTGAAGGGTTGATTCAAGAGAAAATAAAAGGACAGCGGGTCAAATCAAAAGATAGTAAATCTCAAAAATGTAAAGTGGGAAATGTGACTTTACCGCCCCTTGTGAAGCTGCACTGCCACTTTTCCTCCTCTCAGAGAGGAGGAAAACTGGCAAATGCGACTTTACCGCCCCTAATTACAGCGGGAAAGCTGCACCGCCAGTTTTCCTCCTCTCACAGAGGAGGAAATCTGGAAATGAGACTTTACCGCCCCTAGTAGCAGCGGTAAAGCTGCACTGCCAGTTTTCCTCCTCTCAGAGAGGAGGAAAACTGGAAATGCGACTTTACCGCCCCTAATAGCAGCGGTAAAGCCGCACTTCCACTTTTCCTCCCCTCAGAGAGGAGGAAATGTGTCGAATGCGACTTTACCGCCCCTAATGGCAGCGGTATGCTGAAGCCCATACAAACCTTTCCCGTGTCCAAGTTATTATCACGTATCTCCTTTTCGACCTTATTTTTACACACGTTCGATGTCTATGGGGTCCATTTCTAATCGAACGTATTTCATGCAAGTGGAGCTCATCAATAAATATCCTATCGCATTTGTCAGTTAAGGCCCACACCAGATGGGAAAGCAGCGAAGATTGGCACAAGAATCTAGGATCTAAATCATTTGTCAGGAAATATTAAGGCCAAGGGACCCATTTTTTACTTGCGTTTTGGGCTATCTTTAGATTTTAAATCTATCTCTCTATCATTTAAGATATGTTTCATTCTCATTCCCACAAGATTGTTTCCGTGGGAAAACCGAATCCTTTGGTTTTGATTAGTGCGCCCACGTTCTGGTGATGTAAACCGTTGACGAGATGATGTCCTGAAAAATGTAGAGGGATAAAGCAGTCCTAACCATCTCTGGAAGATCTTTATAATAATGTTAGCAGAGTTAATGGCGCGCATGTAATTCCTTGAGTCATCAAGGATGACTTAATCTGAATACATAATCAATATAAATAATGACTGATAATATATTTGTCTCTTTTAGGAATATTTTCAAAAAATGTAATTTAATGTGTTTATATTTAGAGTTTTTTCTTTTAAACATCATTATAAGTATTCTATTAGTCTCCTTTGGGATTCAAGTACGAACACTGATACAAACTTACTTACGTGAGTCACGCGGTTGTATTTCCATCTATGCCTAGAAAATAAAAAATTAACTTTCACTGTTGTATTAATAGCTTGATCAAATATAGGGATAAATATAAATATGATTATGTTAACCACAATTTTATAAAAAAAAATGTCAAGTCGATCGGACGGTCGGATTAATTTTGATTCTCGATATCATATACATTTTAAGGCATTTTTTTTTGTTGGGCTCGGATTTCAGAAGTTTGGTTCCACTCGACACATCTTTCTCAATATATGCCCAAAGGTTTCGGCTAAAACTCTATGTTTCTCAAAGTAAGACAAGTTGAAATATATAAGAATTCGACAACCGGGTGTTGGCTCGGTTAGGACACTGTCAATCCCACCAAATGTAGGGAAACCCTGAGCTAAAAATAATAAAAAACCCATATAAGAATGAAGAGGGTGTTTAGGATGCTATACACGCAACGCAATTAAACAGTATTAGGTATTCAATTTCATTCATCATATCAAAAGGTCTTTCACGTATAGAATTACAAGAATTATAGAAATTTATTTTTAACTACTTATTTCATTTTTTTGAAGCGCAACAAATCTTCTCTTTCACCCTTTGTTGATGAGGAAAAGGGTCTAGCAGAGTCTAGAAAATTTTAGTTGCGTCCAAATAAAACTTCTCAGTCCGCCACCGTACCAAGGAGAGAGATGTGCATAGGGTTGCAAACGGGACGTCTCCGGATAGGAACCATAGTGGACCCGGACCCCCGTTTTGTAAATAACAGCTCCGGTTCTGACTCCGAACATGTTTTATTGGTTCTAGACCCGGTCCCGATAGGAAAACCCAGATCCGATTTCGGAACCGGGTCCACCAAGAGGACTGGATTTAGTTCCAAAATCGATTCGAATTTTCTTTTATTCCTCTTTTTTTATTAAAATAAGCAAATTATTCAACTTTTAACGGTGCATCACGTCTACTACATCAAGTATTATACCTAAAAATGACCCAAAAAAGCTGATTTTGAGATACTATCTGCAATATTAAAGGCTCGTATGGGTCCCGAGTCCATGTGTCGGAACCTAAATGGACCCGGAACCTGACCCATTTATCAAACGGAACAAAAATTGGGATCAGAACCCGGACCCCGCTCTTGAATCGGAACCTAAGATATGTTCCAGACCCGGTTTTTTGCAGTTCTGGACTTCGGAGTAATTGGAGAGTCGGATACCCACTTGCAACCCTAGATGTGGAGGAGTTACCCAACTACGAGGGACATTTTTGGATTTTCTCCTTAGCCTATTTCGGTTAAAGTTCTTTTATCACTGATAGAGTTAAAATAGGAAAGATGGCTCCTTGTATCACCCATTTCGGCTAAAAAACTCTTTACCCGTCATTAAGGCAGTCAAAATGAGGAGATGATCAAAATTGAATAAAAACTCAGCTTCAAGAATGAATTGGAAACCGGTCTCTCTCATAAAATATAAAAACCCAAATGATATCGATTCTTTACCGTAGGATGTAACCACGAGTGGACACCGCCCTATTTGTTCACTTCTCACCCGCTATCTACTTCACATTTGGTACACTTACTTTACCAGTGAAGTAAAGTGAAGGGTTGATTCAAGAGAAAATAAAAGGACAGCGGGTCAAATCAAAAGATAGTAAATCTCAAAAATGTAAAGTGGGAAATGTGACTTTACCGCCCCTTGTGAAGCTGCACTGCCACTTTTCCTCCTCTCAGAGAGGAGGAAAACTGGCAAATGCGACTTTACCGCCCCTAATTACAGCGGGAAAGCTGCACCGCCAGTTTTCCTCCTCTCACAGAGGAGGAAATCTGGAAATGAGACTTTACCGCCCCTAGTAGCAGCGGTAAAGCTGCACTGCCAGTTTTCCTCCTCTCAGAGAGGAGGAAAACTGGAAATGCGACTTTACCGCCCCTAATAGCAGCGGTAAAGCCGCACTTCCACTTTTCCTCCCCTCAGAGAGGAGGAAATGTGTCGAATGCGACTTTACCGCCCCTAATGGCAGCGGTATGCTGAAGCCCATACAAACCTTTCCCGTGTCCAAGTTATTATCACGTATCTCCTTTTCGACCTTATTTTTACACACGTTCGATGTCTATGGGGTCCATTTCTAATCGAACGTATTTCATGCAAGTGGAGCTCATCAATAAATATCCTATCGCATTTGTCAGTTAAGGCCCACACCAGATGGGAAAGCAGCGAAGATTGGCACAAGAATCTAGGATCTAAATCATTTGTCAGGAAATATTAAGGCCAAGGGACCCATTTTTTACTTGCGTTTTGGGCTATCTTTAGATTTTAAATCTATCTCTCTATCATTTAAGATATGTTTCATTCTCATTCCCACAAGATTGTTTCCGTGGGAAAACCGAATCCTTTGGTTTTGATTAGTGCGCCCACGTTCTGGTGATGTAAACCGTTGACGAGATGATGTCCTGAAAAATGTAGAGGGATAAAGCAGTCCTAACCATCTCTGGAAGATCTTTATAATAATGTTAGCAGAGTTAATGGCGCGCATGTAATTCCTTGAGTCATCAAGGATGACTTAATCTGAATACATAATCAATATAAATAATGACTGATAATATATTTGTCTCTTTTAGGAATATTTTCAAAAAATGTAATTTAATGTGTTTATATTTAGAGTTTTTTCTTTTAAACATCATTATAAGTATTCTATTAGTCTCCTTTGGGATTCAAGTACGAACACTGATACAAACTTACTTACGTGAGTCACGCGGTTGTATTTCCATCTATGCCTAGAAAATAAAAAATTAACTTTCACTGTTGTATTAATAGCTTGATCAAATATAGGGATAAATATAAATATGATTATGTTAACCACAATTTTATAAAAAAAAATGTCAAGTCGATCGGACGGTCGGATTAATTTTGATTCTCGATATCATATACATTTTAAGGCATTTTTTTTGTTGGGCTCGGATTTCAGAAGTTTGGTTCCACTCGACACATCTTTCTCAATATATGCCCAAAGGTTTCGGCTAAAACTCTATGTTTCTCAAAGTAAGACAAGTTGAAATATATAAGAATTCGACAACCGGGTGTTGGCTCGGTTAGGACACTGTCAATCCCACCAAATGTAGGGAAACCCTGAGCTAAAAATAATAAAAAACCCATATAAGAATGAAGAGGGTGTTTAGGATGCTATACACGCAACGCAATTAAACAGTATTAGGTATTCAATTTCATTCATCATATCAAAAGGTCTTTCACGTATAGAATTACAAGAATTATAGAAATTTATTTTTAACTACTTATTTCATTTTTTTGAAGCGCAACAAATCTTCTCTTTCACCCTTTGTTGATGAGGAAAAGGGTCTAGCAGAGTCTAGAAAATTTTAGTTGCGTCCAAATAAAACTTCTCAGTCCGCCACCGTACCAAGGAGAGAGATGTGCATAGGGTTGCAAACGGGACGTCTCCGGATAGGAACCATAGTGGACCCGGACCCCCGTTTTGTAAATAACAGCTCCGGTTCTGACTCCGAACATGTTTTATTGGTTCTAGACCCGGTCCCGATAGGAAAACCCAGATCCGATTTCGGAACCGGGTCCACCAAGAGGACTGGATTTAGTTCCAAAATCGATTCGAATTTTCTTTTATTCCTCTTTTTTTATTAAAATAAGCAAATTATTCAACTTTTAACGGTGCATCACGTCTACTACATCAAGTATTATACCTAAAAATGACCCAAAAAAGCTGATTTTGAGATACTATCTGCAATATTAAAGGCTCGTATGGGTCCCGAGTCCATGTGTCGGAACCTAAATGGACCCGGAACCTGACCCATTTATCAAACGGAACAAAAATTGGGATCAGAACCCGGACCCCGCTCTTGAATCGGAACCTAAGATATGTTCCAGACCCGGTTTTTTGCAGTTCTGGACTTCGGAGTAATTGGAGAGTCGGATACCCACTTGCAACCCTAGATGTGGAGGAGTTACCCAACTACGAGGGACATTTTTGGATTTTCTCCTTAGCCTATTTCGGTTAAAGTTCTTTTATCACTGATAGAGTTAAAATAGGAAAGATGGCTCCTTGTATCACCCATTTCGGCTAAAAAACTCTTTACCCGTCATTAAGGCAGTCAAAATGAGGAGATGATCAAAATTGAATAAAAACTCAGCTTCAAGAATGAATTGGAAACCGGTCTCTCTCATAAAATATAAAAACCCAAATGATATCGATTCTTTACCGTAGGATGTAACCACGAGTGGACACCGCCCTATTTGTTCACTTCTCACCCGCTATCTACTTCACATTTGGTACACTTACTTTACCAGTGAAGTAAAGTGAAGGGTTGATTCAAGAGAAAATAAAAGGAGAGCGGGTCAAATCAAAAGATAGTAAATTTCAAAAATGTAAAGTGGGAAATGTGACTTTTCCGCCCCTTGTGAAGCTGCACTGCCACTTTTCCTCCTCTCAGAGAGGAGGAAAACTGGCAAATGCGACTTTACCGCCCCTAATTACAGCGGGAAAGCTGCACCGCCAGTTTTCCTCCTCTCACAGAGGAGGAAATCTGGAAATGAGACTTTACCGCCCCTAGTAGCAGCGGTAAAGCTGCACTGCCAGTTTTCCTCCTCTCAGAGAGGAGGAAAACTGGAAATGCGACTTTACCGCCCCTAATAGCAGCGGTAAAGCCGCACTTCCACTTTTCCTCCCCTCAGAGAGGAGGAAATGTGTCGAATGCGACTTTACCGCCCCTAATGGCAGCGGTATGCTGAAGCCCATACAAACCTTTCCCGTGTCCAAGTTATTATCACGTATCTCCTTTTCGACCTTATTTTTACACACGTTCGATGTCTATGGGGTCCATTTCTAATCGAACGTATTTCATGCAAGTGGAGCTCATCAATAAATATCCTATCGCATTTGTCAGTTAAGGCCCACACCAGATGGGAAAGCAGCGAAGATTGGCACAAGAATCTAGGATCTAAATCATTTGTCAGGAAATATTAAGGCCAAGGGACCCATTTTTTACTTGCGTTTTGGGCTATCTTTAGATTTTAAATCTATCTCTCTATCATTTAAGATATGTTTCATTCTCATTCCCACAAGATTGTTTCCGTGGGAAAACCGAATCCTTTGGTTTTGATTAGTGCGCCCACGTTCTGGTGATGTAAACCGTTGACGAGATGATGTCCTGAAAAATGTAGAGGGATAAAGCAGTCCTAACCATCTCTGGAAGATCTTTATAATAATGTTAGCAGAGTTAATGGCGCGCATGTAATTCCTTGAGTCATCAAGGATGACTTAATCTGAATACATAATCAATATAAATAATGACTGATAATATATTTGTCTCTTTTAGGAATATTTTCAAAAAATGTAATTTAATGTGTTTATATTTAGAGTTTTTTCTTTTAAACATCATTATAAGTATTCTATTAGTCTCCTTTGGGATTCAAGTACGAACACTGATACAAACTTACTTACGTGAGTCACGCGGTTGTATTTCCATCTATGCCTAGAAAATAAAAAATTAACTTTCACTGTTGTATTAATAGCTTGATCAAATATAGGGATAAATATAAATATGATTATGTTAACCACAATTTTATAAAAAAAAATGTCAAGTCGATCGGACGGTCGGATTAATTTTGATTCTCGATATCATATACATTTTAAGGCATTTTTTTTTGTAGGGCTAGGATTTCAGAAGTTTGGTTCCACTCGACACATCTTTCTCAATATATGCCCAAAGGTTTCGGCTAAAACTCTATGTTTCTCAAAGTAAGACAAGTTGAAATATATAAGAATTCGACAACCGGGTGTTGGCTCGGTTAGGACACTGTCAATCCCACCAAATGTAGGGAAACCCTGAGCTAAAAATAATAAAAAACCCATATAAGAATGAATAGGGTGTTTAGGATGCTATACACGCAACGCAATTAAACAGTATTAGGTATTCAATTTCATTCATCATATCAAAAGGTCTTTCACGTATAAAATTACAAGAATTATAGAAATTTATTTTTAACTAGTTATTTCATTTTTTTGAAGCGCAACAAATCTTCTCTTTCACCCTTTGTTGATGAGGAAAATGGTCTAGCAGAGTCTAGAAAATTTTAGATGCGCCCAAATAAAATTTCTCAGTCCGCCACCGTACCAAGGAGAGAGATGTGCATAGGGTTGCAAACGGGACGTCTCCGGATAGGAACCATAGTGGACCCGGACCCCCGTTTTGTAAATAACAGCTCCGGTTCTGACTCCGAACATGTTTTATTGGTTCTAGACCCGGTCCCGATAGGAAAACCCAGATCCGATTTCGGAACCGGGTCCACCAAGAGGACTGGATTTAGTTCCAAAATCGATTCGAATTTTCTTTTATTCCTCTTTTTTTATTAAAATAAGCAAATTATTCAACTTTTAACGGTGCATCACGTCTACTACATCAAGTATTATACCTAAAAATGACCCAAAAAAGCTGATTTTGAGGTACTATCTGCAATATTAAAGGCTCGTATGGGTCCCGAGTCCATGTGTCGGAACCTAAATGGACCCGGAACCTGACCCATTTACCAAACGAAACAAAAATTGGGATCAGAACCCGGACCCCGCTCTTGAATCGGAACCTAAGATATGTTCCAGACCCGGTTTTTTGCAGTTCTGGACTTCGGAGTAATTGGAGAGTCGGATACCCACTTGCAACCCTAGATGTGGAGGAGTTACCCAACTACGAGGGACATTTTTGGATTTTCTCCTTAGCCTATTTCGGTTATAGTTTTTTTTATCACTGATAGAGTTAAAATAGGAAAGATGGCTCCTTGTATCACCCATTTCGGCTAAAAAACTCTTTACCCGTCATTAAGGCAGTCAAAATGAGGAGATGATCAAAATTGAATAAAAACTCAGCTTCAAGAATGAATTGGAAACCGGTCTCTCTCATAAAATATAAAAACCCAAATGATATCGATTCTTTACCGTAGGATGTAACCAGAGTGGACACCGCCCTATTTGTTCACTTCTCACCCGCTATCTACTTCACATTTGGTACACTTACTTTACCAGTGAAGTAAAGTGAAGGGTTGATTCAAGAGAAAATAAAAGGACAGCGGGTCAAATCAAAAGATAGTAAATCTCAAAAATGTAAAGTGGGAAATGTGACTTTACCGCCCCTTGTGAAGCTGCACTGCCACTTTTCCTCCTCTCAGAGAGGAGGAAAACTGGCAAATGCGACTTTACCGCCCCTAATTACAGCGGGAAAGCTGCACCGCCAGTTTTCCTCCTCTCACAGAGGAGGAAATCTGGAAATGAGACTTTACCGCCCCTAGTAGCAGCGGTAAAGCTGCACTGCCAGTTTTCCTCCTCTCAGAGAGGAGGAAAACTGGAAATGCGACTTTACCGCCCCTAATAGCAGCGGTAAAGCCGCACTTCCACTTTTCCTCCCCTCAGAGAGGAGGAAATGTGTCGAATGCGACTTTACCGCCCCTAATGGCAGCGGTATGCTGAAGCCCATACAAACCTTTCCCGTGTCCAAGTTATTATCACGTATCTCCTTTTCGACCTTATTTTTACACACGTTCGATGTCTATGGGGTCCATTTCTAATCGAACGTATTTCATGCAAGTGGAGCTCATCAATAAATATCCTATCGCATTTGTCAGTTAAGGCCCACACCAGATGGGAAAGCAGCGAAGATTGGCACAAGAATCTAGGATCTAAATCATTTGTCAGGAAATATTAAGGCCAAGGGACCCATTTTTTACTTGCGTTTTGGGCTATCTTTAGATTTTAAATCTATCTCTCTATCATTTAAGATATGTTTCATTCTCATTCCCACAAGATTGTTTCCGTGGGAAAACCGAATCCTTTGGTTTTGATTAGTGCGCCCACGTTCTGGTGATGTAAACCGTTGACGAGATGATGTCCTGAAAAATGTAGAGGGATAAAGCAGTCCTAACCATCTCTGGAAGATCTTTATAATAATGTTAGCAGAGTTAATGGCGCGCATGTAATTCCTTGAGTCATCAAGGATGACTTAATCTGAATACATAATCAATATAAATAATGACTGATAATATATTTGTCTCTTTTAGGAATATTTTCAAAAAATGTAATTTAATGTGTTTATATTTAGAGTTTTTTCTTTTAAACATCATTATAAGTATTCTATTAGTCTCCTTTGGGATTCAAGTACGAACACTGATACAAACTTACTTACGTGAGTCACGCGGTTGTATTTCCATCTATGCCTAGAAAATAAAAAATTAACTTTCACTGTTGTATTAATAGCTTGATCAAATATAGGGATAAATATAAATATGATTATGTTAACCACAATTTTATAAAAAAAAATGTCAAGTCGATCGGACGGTCGGATTAATTTTGATTCTCGATATCATATACATTTTAAGGCATTTTTTTTTGTTGGGCTCGGATTTCAGAAGTTTGGTTCCACTCGACACATCTTTCTCAATATATGCCCAAAGGTTTCGGCTAAAACTCTATGTTTCTCAAAGTAAGACAAGTTGAAATATATAAGAATTCGACAACCGGGTGTTGGCTCGGTTAGGACACTGTCAATCCCACCAAATGTAGGGAAACCCTGAGCTAAAAATAATAAAAAACCCATATAAGAATGAAGAGGGTGTTTAGGATGCTATACACGCAACGCAATTAAACAGTATTAGGTATTCAATTTCATTCATCATATCAAAAGGTCTTTCACGTATAGAATTACAAGAATTATAGAAATTTATTTTTAACTACTTATTTCATTTTTTTGAAGCGCAACAAATCTTCTCTTTCACCCTTTGTTGATGAGGAAAAGGGTCTAGCAGAGTCTAGAAAATTTTAGTTGCGTCCAAATAAAACTTCTCAGTCCGCCACCGTACCAAGGAGAGAGATGTGCATAGGGTTGCAAACGGGACGTCTCCGGATAGGAACCATAGTGGACCCGGACCCCCGTTTTGTAAATAACAGCTCCGGTTCTGACTCCGAACATGTTTTATTGGTTCTAGACCCGGTCCCGATAGGAAAACCCAGATCCGATTTCGGAACCGGGTCCACCAAGAGGACTGGATTTAGTTCCAAAATCGATTCGAATTTTCTTTTATTCCTCTTTTTTTATTAAAATAAGCAAATTATTCAACTTTTAACGGTGCATCACGTCTACTACATCAAGTATTATACCTAAAAATGACCCAAAAAAGCTGATTTTGAGATACTATCTGCAATATTAAAGGCTCGTATGGGTCCCGAGTCCATGTGTCGGAACCTAAATGGACCCGGAACCTGACCCATTTATCAAACGGAACAAAAATTGGGATCAGAACCCGGACCCCGCTCTTGAATCGGAACCTAAGATATGTTCCAGACCCGGTTTTTTGCAGTTCTGGACTTCGGAGTAATTGGAGAGTCGGATACCCACTTGCAACCCTAGATGTGGAGGAGTTACCCAACTACGAGGGACATTTTTGGATTTTCTCCTTAGCCTATTTCGGTTAAAGTTCTTTTATCACTGATAGAGTTAAAATAGGAAAGATGGCTCCTTGTATCACCCATTTCGGCTAAAAAACTCTTTACCCGTCATTAAGGCAGTCAAAATGAGGAGATGATCAAAATTGAATAAAAACTCAGCTTCAAGAATGAATTGGAAACCGGTCTCTCTCATAAAATATAAAAACCCAAATGATATCGATTCTTTACCGTAGGATGTAACCACGAGTGGACACCGCCCTATTTGTTCACTTCTCACCCGCTATCTACTTCACATTTGGTACACTTACTTTACCAGTGAAGTAAAGTGAAGGGTTGATTCAAGAGAAAATAAAAGGAGAGCGGGTCAAATCAAAAGATAGTAAATTTCAAAAATGTAAAGTGGGAAATGTGACTTTTCCGCCCCTTGTGAAGCTGCACTGCCACTTTTCCTCCTCTCAGAGAGGAGGAAAACTGGCAAATGCGACTTTACCGCCCCTAATTACAGCGGGAAAGCTGCACCGCCAGTTTTCCTCCTCTCACAGAGGAGGAAATCTGGAAATGAGACTTTACCGCCCCTAGTAGCAGCGGTAAAGCTGCACTGCCAGTTTTCCTCCTCTCAGAGAGGAGGAAAACTGGAAATGCGACTTTACCGCCCCTAATAGCAGCGGTAAAGCCGCACTTCCACTTTTCCTCCCCTCAGAGAGGAGGAAATGTGTCGAATGCGACTTTACCGCCCCTAATGGCAGCGGTATGCTGAAGCCCATACAAACCTTTCCCGTGTCCAAGTTATTATCACGTATCTCCTTTTCGACCTTATTTTTACACACGTTCGATGTCTATGGGGTCCATTTCTAATCGAACGTATTTCATGCAAGTGGAGCTCATCAATAAATATCCTATCGCATTTGTCAGTTAAGGCCCACACCAGATGGGAAAGCAGCGAAGATTGGCACAAGAATCTAGGATCTAAATCATTTGTCAGGAAATATTAAGGCCAAGGGACCCATTTTTTACTTGCGTTTTGGGCTATCTTTAGATTTTAAATCTATCTCTCTATCATTTAAGATATGTTTCATTCTCATTCCCACAAGATTGTTTCCGTGGGAAAACCGAATCCTTTGGTTTTGATTAGTGCGCCCACGTTCTGGTGATGTAAACCGTTGACGAGATGATGTCCTGAAAAATGTAGAGGGATAAAGCAGTCCTAACCATCTCTGGAAGATCTTTATAATAATGTTAGCAGAGTTAATGGCGCGCATGTAATTCCTTGAGTCATCAAGGATGACTTAATCTGAATACATAATCAATATAAATAATGACTGATAATATATTTGTCTCTTTTAGGAATATTTTCAAAAAATGTAATTTAATGTGTTTATATTTAGAGTTTTTTCTTTTAAACATCATTATAAGTATTCTATTAGTCTCCTTTGGGATTCAAGTACGAACACTGATACAAACTTACTTACGTGAGTCACGCGGTTGTATTTCCATCTATGCCTAGAAAATAAAAAATTAACTTTCACTGTTGTATTAATAGCTTGATCAAATATAGGGATAAATATAAATATGATTATGTTAACCACAATTTTATAAAAAAAAATGTCAAGTCGATCGGACGGTCGGATTAATTTTGATTCTCGATATCATATACATTTTAAGGCATTTTTTTTTGTTGGGCTCGGATTTCAGAAGTTTGGTTCCACTCGACACATCTTTCTCAATATATGCCCAAAGGTTTCGGCTAAAACTCTATGTTTCTCAAAGTAAGACAAGTTGAAATATATAAGAATTCGACAACCGGGTGTTGGCTCGGTTAGGACACTGTCAATCCCACCAAATGTAGGGAAACCCTGAGCTAAAAATAATAAAAAACCCATATAAGAATGAAGAGGGTGTTTAGGATGCTATACACGCAACGCAATTAAACAGTATTAGGTATTCAATTTCATTCATCATATCAAAAGGTCTTTCACGTATAGAATTACAAGAATTATAGAAATTTATTTTTAACTACTTATTTCATTTTTTTGAAGCGCAACAAATCTTCTCTTTCACCCTTTGTTGATGAGGAAAAGGGTCTAGCAGAGTCTAGAAAATTTTAGTTGCGTCCAAATAAAACTTCTCAGTCCGCCACCGTACCAAGGAGAGAGATGTGCATAGGGTTGCAAACGGGACGTCTCCGGATAGGAACCATAGTGGACCCGGACCCCCGTTTTGTAAATAACAGCTCCGGTTCTGACTCCGAACATGTTTTATTGGTTCTAGACCCGGTCCCGATAGGAAAACCCAGATCCGATTTCGGAACCGGGTCCACCAAGAGGACTGGATTTAGTTCCAAAATCGATTCGAATTTTCTTTTATTCCTCTTTTTTTATTAAAATAAGCAAATTATTCAACTTTTAACGGTGCATCACGTCTACTACATCAAGTATTATACCTAAAAATGACCCAAAAAAGCTGATTTTGAGATACTATCTGCAATATTAAAGGCTCGTATGGGTCCCGAGTCCATGTGTCGGAACCTAAATGGACCCGGAACCTGACCCATTTATCAAACGGAACAAAAATTGGGATCAGAACCCGGACCCCGCTCTTGAATCGGAACCTAAGATATGTTCCAGACCCGGTTTTTTGCAGTTCTGGACTTCGGAGTAATTGGAGAGTCGGATACCCACTTGCAACCCTAGATGTGGAGGAGTTACCCAACTACGAGGGACATTTTTGGATTTTCTCCTTAGCCTATTTCGGTTAAAGTTCTTTTATCACTGATAGAGTTAAAATAGGAAAGATGGCTCCTTGTATCACCCATTTCGGCTAAAAAACTCTTTACCCGTCATTAAGGCAGTCAAAATGAGGAGATGATCAAAATTGAATAAAAACTCAGCTTCAAGAATGAATTGGAAACCGGTCTCTCTCATAAAATATAAAAACCCAAATGATATCGATTCTTTACCGTAGGATGTAACCACGAGTGGACACCGCCCTATTTGTTCACTTCTCACCCGCTATCTACTTCACATTTGGTACACTTACTTTACCAGTGAAGTAAAGTGAAGGGTTGATTCAAGAGAAAATAAAAGGAGAGCGGGTCAAATCAAAAGATAGTAAATTTCAAAAATGTAAAGTGGGAAATGTGACTTTTCCGCCCCTTGTGAAGCTGCACTGCCACTTTTCCTCCTCTCAGAGAGGAGGAAAACTGGCAAATGCGACTTTACCGCCCCTAATTACAGCGGGAAAGCTGCACCGCCAGTTTTCCTCCTCTCACAGAGGAGGAAATCTGGAAATGAGACTTTACCGCCCCTAGTAGCAGCGGTAAAGCTGCACTGCCAGTTTTCCTCCTCTCAGAGAGGAGGAAAACTGGAAATGCGACTTTACCGCCCCTAATAGCAGCGGTAAAGCCGCACTTCCACTTTTCCTCCCCTCAGAGAGGAGGAAATGTGTCGAATGCGACTTTACCGCCCCTAATGGCAGCGGTATGCTGAAGCCCATACAAACCTTTCCCGTGTCCAAGTTATTATCACGTATCTCCTTTTCGACCTTATTTTTACACACGTTCGATGTCTATGGGGTCCATTTCTAATCGAACGTATTTCATGCAAGTGGAGCTCATCAATAAATATCCTATCGCATTTGTCAGTTAAGGCCCACACCAGATGGGAAAGCAGCGAAGATTGGCACAAGAATCTAGGATCTAAATCATTTGTCAGGAAATATTAAGGCCAAGGGACCCATTTTTTACTTGCGTTTTGGGCTATCTTTAGATTTTAAATCTATCTCTCTATCATTTAAGATATGTTTCATTCTCATTCCCACAAGATTGTTTCCGTGGGAAAACCGAATCCTTTGGTTTTGATTAGTGCGCCCACGTTCTGGTGATGTAAACCGTTGACGAGATGATGTCCTGAAAAATGTAGAGGGATAAAGCAGTCCTAACCATCTCTGGAAGATCTTTATAATAATGTTAGCAGAGTTAATGGCGCGCATGTAATTCCTTGAGTCATCAAGGATGACTTAATCTGAATACATAATCAATATAAATAATGACTGATAATATATTTGTCTCTTTTAGGAATATTTTCAAAAAATGTAATTTAATGTGTTTATATTTAGAGTTTTTTCTTTTAAACATCATTATAAGTATTCTATTAGTCTCCTTTGGGATTCAAGTACGAACACTGATACAAACTTACTTACGTGAGTCACGCGGTTGTATTTCCATCTATGCCTAGAAAATAAAAAATTAACTTTCACTGTTGTATTAATAGCTTGATCAAATATAGGGATAAATATAAATATGATTATGTTAACCACAATTTTATAAAAAAAAATGTCAAGTCGATCGGACGGTCGGATTAATTTTGATTCTCGATATCATATACATTTTAAGGCATTTTTTTTTGTAGGGCTAGGATTTCAGAAGTTTGGTTCCACTCGACACATCTTTCTCAATATATGCCCAAAGGTTTCGGCTAAAACTCTATGTTTCTCAAAGTAAGACAAGTTGAAATATATAAGAATTCGACAACCGGGTGTTGGCTCGGTTAGGACACTGTCAATCCCACCAAATGTAGGGAAACCCTGAGCTAAAAATAATAAAAAACCCATATAAGAATGAATAGGGTGTTTAGGATGCTATACACGCAACGCAATTAAACAGTATTAGGTATTCAATTTCATTCATCATATCAAAAGGTCTTTCACGTATAAAATTACAAGAATTATAGAAATTTATTTTTAACTAGTTATTTCATTTTTTTGAAGCGCAACAAATCTTCTCTTTCACCCTTTGTTGATGAGGAAAATGGTCTAGCAGAGTCTAGAAAATTTTAGATGCGCCCAAATAAAATTTCTCAGTCCGCCACCGTACCAAGGAGAGAGATGTGCATAGGGTTGCAAACGGGACGTCTCCGGATAGGAACCATAGTGGACCCGGACCCCCGTTTTGTAAATAACAGCTCCGGTTCTGACTCCGAACATGTTTTATTGGTTCTAGACCCGGTCCCGATAGGAAAACCCAGATCCGATTTCGGAACCGGGTCCACCAAGAGGACTGGATTTAGTTCCAAAATCGATTCGAATTTTCTTTTATTCCTCTTTTTTTATTAAAATAAGCAAATTATTCAACTTTTAACGGTGCATCACGTCTACTACATCAAGTATTATACCTAAAAATGACCCAAAAAAGCTGATTTTGAGGTACTATCTGCAATATTAAAGGCTCGTATGGGTCCCGAGTCCATGTGTCGGAACCTAAATGGACCCGGAACCTGACCCATTTACCAAACGAAACAAAAATTGGGATCAGAACCCGGACCCCGCTCTTGAATCGGAACCTAAGATATGTTCCAGACCCGGTTTTTTGCAGTTCTGGACTTCGGAGTAATTGGAGAGTCGGATACCCACTTGCAACCCTAGATGTGGAGGAGTTACCCAACTACGAGGGACATTTTTGGATTTTCTCCTTAGCCTATTTCGGTTATAGTTTTTTTTATCACTGATAGAGTTAAAATAGGAAAGATGGCTCCTTGTATCACCCATTTCGGCTAAAAAACTCTTTACCCGTCATTAAGGCAGTCAAAATGAGGAGATGATCAAAATTGAATAAAAACTCAGCTTCAAGAATGAATTGGAAACCGGTCTCTCTCATAAAATATAAAAACCCAAATGATATCGATTCTTTACCGTAGGATGTAACCAGAGTGGACACCGCCCTATTTGTTCACTTCTCACCCGCTATCTACTTCACATTTGGTACACTTACTTTACCAGTGAAGTAAAGTGAAGGGTTGATTCAAGAGAAAATAAAAGGACAGCGGGTCAAATCAAAAGATAGTAAATCTCAAAAATGTAAAGTGGGAAATGTGACTTTACCGCCCCTTGTGAAGCTGCACTGCCACTTTTCCTCCTCTCAGAGAGGAGGAAAACTGGCAAATGCGACTTTACCGCCCCTAATTACAGCGGGAAAGCTGCACCGCCAGTTTTCCTCCTCTCACAGAGGAGGAAATCTGGAAATGAGACTTTACCGCCCCTAGTAGCAGCGGTAAAGCTGCACTGCCAGTTTTCCTCCTCTCAGAGAGGAGGAAAACTGGAAATGCGACTTTACCGCCCCTAATAGCAGCGGTAAAGCCGCACTTCCACTTTTCCTCCCCTCAGAGAGGAGGAAATGTGTCGAATGCGACTTTACCGCCCCTAATGGCAGCGGTATGCTGAAGCCCATACAAACCTTTCCCGTGTCCAAGTTATTATCACGTATCTCCTTTTCGACCTTATTTTTACACACGTTCGATGTCTATGGGGTCCATTTCTAATCGAACGTATTTCATGCAAGTGGAGCTCATCAATAAATATCCTATCGCATTTGTCAGTTAAGGCCCACACCAGATGGGAAAGCAGCGAAGATTGGCACAAGAATCTAGGATCTAAATCATTTGTCAGGAAATATTAAGGCCAAGGGACCCATTTTTTACTTGCGTTTTGGGCTATCTTTAGATTTTAAATCTATCTCTCTATCATTTAAGATATGTTTCATTCTCATTCCCACAAGATTGTTTCCGTGGGAAAACCGAATCCTTTGGTTTTGATTAGTGCGCCCACGTTCTGGTGATGTAAACCGTTGACGAGATGATGTCCTGAAAAATGTAGAGGGATAAAGCAGTCCTAACCATCTCTGGAAGATCTTTATAATAATGTTAGCAGAGTTAATGGCGCGCATGTAATTCCTTGAGTCATCAAGGATGACTTAATCTGAATACATAATCAATATAAATAATGACTGATAATATATTTGTCTCTTTTAGGAATATTTTCAAAAAATGTAATTTAATGTGTTTATATTTAGAGTTTTTTCTTTTAAACATCATTATAAGTATTCTATTAGTCTCCTTTGGGATTCAAGTACGAACACTGATACAAACTTACTTACGTGAGTCACGCGGTTGTATTTCCATCTATGCCTAGAAAATAAAAAATTAACTTTCACTGTTGTATTAATAGCTTGATCAAATATAGGGATAAATATAAATATGATTATGTTAACCACAATTTTATAAAAAAAAATGTCAAGTCGATCGGACGGTCGGATTAATTTTGATTCTCGATATCATATACATTTTAAGGCATTTTTTTTTGTAGGGCTAGGATTTCAGAAGTTTGGTTCCACTCGACACATCTTTCTCAATATATGCCCAAAGGTTTCGGCTAAAACTCTATGTTTCTCAAAGTAAGACAAGTTGAAATATATAAGAATTCGACAACCGGGTGTTGGCTCGGTTAGGACACTGTCAATCCCACCAAATGTAGGGAAACCCTGAGCTAAAAATAATAAAAAACCCATATAAGAATGAATAGGGTGTTTAGGATGCTATACACGCAACGCAATTAAACAGTATTAGGTATTCAATTTCATTCATCATATCAAAAGGTCTTTCACGTATAAAATTACAAGAATTATAGAAATTTATTTTTAACTAGTTATTTCATTTTTTTGAAGCGCAACAAATCTTCTCTTTCACCCTTTGTTGATGAGGAAAATGGTCTAGCAGAGTCTAGAAAATTTTAGATGCGCCCAAATAAAATTTCTCAGTCCGCCACCGTACCAAGGAGAGAGATGTGCATAGGGTTGCAAACGGGACGTCTCCGGATAGGAACCATAGTGGACCCGGACCCCCGTTTTGTAAATAACAGCTCCGGTTCTGACTCCGAACATGTTTTATTGGTTCTAGACCCGGTCCCGATAGGAAAACCCAGATCCGATTTCGGAACCGGGTCCACCAAGAGGACTGGATTTAGTTCCAAAATCGATTCGAATTTTCTTTTATTCCTCTTTTTTTATTAAAATAAGCAAATTATTCAACTTTTAACGGTGCATCACGTCTACTACATCAAGTATTATACCTAAAAATGACCCAAAAAAGCTGATTTTGAGGTACTATCTGCAATATTAAAGGCTCGTATGGGTCCCGAGTCCATGTGTCGGAACCTAAATGGACCCGGAACCTGACCCATTTACCAAACGAAACAAAAATTGGGATCAGAACCCGGACCCCGCTCTTGAATCGGAACCTAAGATATGTTCCAGACCCGGTTTTTTGCAGTTCTGGACTTCGGAGTAATTGGAGAGTCGGATACCCACTTGCAACCCTAGATGTGGAGGAGTTACCCAACTACGAGGGACATTTTTGGATTTTCTCCTTAGCCTATTTCGGTTATAGTTTTTTTTATCACTGATAGAGTTAAAATAGGAAAGATGGCTCCTTGTATCACCCATTTCGGCTAAAAAACTCTTTACCCGTCATTAAGGCAGTCAAAATGAGGAGATGATCAAAATTGAATAAAAACTCAGCTTCAAGAATGAATTGGAAACCGGTCTCTCTCATAAAATATAAAAACCCAAATGATATCGATTCTTTACCGTAGGATGTAACCAGAGTGGACACCGCCCTATTTGTTCACTTCTCACCCGCTATCTACTTCACATTTGGTACACTTACTTTACCAGTGAAGTAAAGTGAAGGGTTGATTCAAGAGAAAATAAAAGGACAGCGGGTCAAATCAAAAGATAGTAAATCTCAAAAATGTAAAGTGGGAAATGTGACTTTACCGCCCCTTGTGAAGCTGCACTGCCACTTTTCCTCCTCTCAGAGAGGAGGAAAACTGGCAAATGCGACTTTACCGCCCCTAATTACAGCGGGAAAGCTGCACCGCCAGTTTTCCTCCTCTCACAGAGGAGGAAATCTGGAAATGAGACTTTACCGCCCCTAGTAGCAGCGGTAAAGCTGCACTGCCAGTTTTCCTCCTCTCAGAGAGGAGGAAAACTGGAAATGCGACTTTACCGCCCCTAATAGCAGCGGTAAAGCCGCACTTCCACTTTTCCTCCCCTCAGAGAGGAGGAAATGTGTCGAATGCGACTTTACCGCCCCTAATGGCAGCGGTATGCTGAAGCCCATACAAACCTTTCCCGTGTCCAAGTTATTATCACGTATCTCCTTTTCGACCTTATTTTTACACACGTTCGATGTCTATGGGGTCCATTTCTAATCGAACGTATTTCATGCAAGTGGAGCTCATCAATAAATATCCTATCGCATTTGTCAGTTAAGGCCCACACCAGATGGGAAAGCAGCGAAGATTGGCACAAGAATCTAGGATCTAAATCATTTGTCAGGAAATATTAAGGCCAAGGGACCCATTTTTTACTTGCGTTTTGGGCTATCTTTAGATTTTAAATCTATCTCTCTATCATTTAAGATATGTTTCATTCTCATTCCCACAAGATTGTTTCCGTGGGAAAACCGAATCCTTTGGTTTTGATTAGTGCGCCCACGTTCTGGTGATGTAAACCGTTGACGAGATGATGTCCTGAAAAATGTAGAGGGATAAAGCAGTCCTAACCATCTCTGGAAGATCTTTATAATAATGTTAGCAGAGTTAATGGCGCGCATGTAATTCCTTGAGTCATCAAGGATGACTTAATCTGAATACATAATCAATATAAATAATGACTGATAATATATTTGTCTCTTTTAGGAATATTTTCAAAAAATGTAATTTAATGTGTTTATATTTAGAGTTTTTTCTTTTAAACATCATTATAAGTATTCTATTAGTCTCCTTTGGGATTCAAGTACGAACACTGATACAAACTTACTTACGTGAGTCACGCGGTTGTATTTCCATCTATGCCTAGAAAATAAAAAATTAACTTTCACTGTTGTATTAATAGCTTGATCAAATATAGGGATAAATATAAATATGATTATGTTAACCACAATTTTATAAAAAAAAATGTCAAGTCGATCGGACGGTCGGATTAATTTTGATTCTCGATATCATATACATTTTAAGGCATTTTTTTTTGTTGGGCTCGGATTTCAGAAGTTTGGTTCCACTCGACACATCTTTCTCAATATATGCCCAAAGGTTTCGGCTAAAACTCTATGTTTCTCAAAGTAAGACAAGTTGAAATATATAAGAATTCGACAACCGGGTGTTGGCTCGGTTAGGACACTGTCAATCCCACCAAATGTAGGGAAACCCTGAGCTAAAAATAATAAAAAACCCATATAAGAATGAAGAGGGTGTTTAGGATGCTATACACGCAACGCAATTAAACAGTATTAGGTATTCAATTTCATTCATCATATCAAAAGGTCTTTCACGTATAGAATTACAAGAATTATAGAAATTTATTTTTAACTACTTATTTCATTTTTTTGAAGCGCAACAAATCTTCTCTTTCACCCTTTGTTGATGAGGAAAAGGGTCTAGCAGAGTCTAGAAAATTTTAGTTGCGTCCAAATAAAACTTCTCAGTCCGCCACCGTACCAAGGAGAGAGATGTGCATAGGGTTGCAAACGGGACGTCTCCGGATAGGAACCATAGTGGACCCGGACCCCCGTTTTGTAAATAACAGCTCCGGTTCTGACTCCGAACATGTTTTATTGGTTCTAGACCCGGTCCCGATAGGAAAACCCAGATCCGATTTCGGAACCGGGTCCACCAAGAGGACTGGATTTAGTTCCAAAATCGATTCGAATTTTCTTTTATTCCTCTTTTTTTATTAAAATAAGCAAATTATTCAACTTTTAACGGTGCATCACGTCTACTACATCAAGTATTATACCTAAAAATGACCCAAAAAAGCTGATTTTGAGATACTATCTGCAATATTAAAGGCTCGTATGGGTCCCGAGTCCATGTGTCGGAACCTAAATGGACCCGGAACCTGACCCATTTATCAAACGGAACAAAAATTGGGATCAGAACCCGGACCCCGCTCTTGAATCGGAACCTAAGATATGTTCCAGACCCGGTTTTTTGCAGTTCTGGACTTCGGAGTAATTGGAGAGTCGGATACCCACTTGCAACCCTAGATGTGGAGGAGTTACCCAACTACGAGGGACATTTTTGGATTTTCTCCTTAGCCTATTTCGGTTAAAGTTCTTTTATCACTGATAGAGTTAAAATAGGAAAGATGGCTCCTTGTATCACCCATTTCGGCTAAAAAACTCTTTACCCGTCATTAAGGCAGTCAAAATGAGGAGATGATCAAAATTGAATAAAAACTCAGCTTCAAGAATGAATTGGAAACCGGTCTCTCTCATAAAATATAAAAACCCAAATGATATCGATTCTTTACCGTAGGATGTAACCACGAGTGGACACCGCCCTATTTGTTCACTTCTCACCCGCTATCTACTTCACATTTGGTACACTTACTTTACCAGTGAAGTAAAGTGAAGGGTTGATTCAAGAGAAAATAAAAGGAGAGCGGGTCAAATCAAAAGATAGTAAATTTCAAAAATGTAAAGTGGGAAATGTGACTTTTCCGCCCCTTGTGAAGCTGCACTGCCACTTTTCCTCCTCTCAGAGAGGAGGAAAACTGGCAAATGCGACTTTACCGCCCCTAATTACAGCGGGAAAGCTGCACCGCCAGTTTTCCTCCTCTCACAGAGGAGGAAATCTGGAAATGAGACTTTACCGCCCCTAGTAGCAGCGGTAAAGCTGCACTGCCAGTTTTCCTCCTCTCAGAGAGGAGGAAAACTGGAAATGCGACTTTACCGCCCCTAATAGCAGCGGTAAAGCCGCACTTCCACTTTTCCTCCCCTCAGAGAGGAGGAAATGTGTCGAATGCGACTTTACCGCCCCTAATGGCAGCGGTATGCTGAAGCCCATACAAACCTTTCCCGTGTCCAAGTTATTATCACGTATCTCCTTTTCGACCTTATTTTTACACACGTTCGATGTCTATGGGGTCCATTTCTAATCGAACGTATTTCATGCAAGTGGAGCTCATCAATAAATATCCTATCGCATTTGTCAGTTAAGGCCCACACCAGATGGGAAAGCAGCGAAGATTGGCACAAGAATCTAGGATCTAAATCATTTGTCAGGAAATATTAAGGCCAAGGGACCCATTTTTTACTTGCGTTTTGGGCTATCTTTAGATTTTAAATCTATCTCTCTATCATTTAAGATATGTTTCATTCTCATTCCCACAAGATTGTTTCCGTGGGAAAACCGAATCCTTTGGTTTTGATTAGTGCGCCCACGTTCTGGTGATGTAAACCGTTGACGAGATGATGTCCTGAAAAATGTAGAGGGATAAAGCAGTCCTAACCATCTCTGGAAGATCTTTATAATAATGTTAGCAGAGTTAATGGCGCGCATGTAATTCCTTGAGTCATCAAGGATGACTTAATCTGAATACATAATCAATATAAATAATGACTGATAATATATTTGTCTCTTTTAGGAATATTTTCAAAAAATGTAATTTAATGTGTTTATATTTAGAGTTTTTTCTTTTAAACATCATTATAAGTATTCTATTAGTCTCCTTTGGGATTCAAGTACGAACACTGATACAAACTTACTTACGTGAGTCACGCGGTTGTATTTCCATCTATGCCTAGAAAATAAAAAATTAACTTTCACTGTTGTATTAATAGCTTGATCAAATATAGGGATAAATATAAATATGATTATGTTAACCACAATTTTATAAAAAAAAATGTCAAGTCGATCGGACGGTCGGATTAATTTTGATTCTCGATATCATATACATTTTAAGGCATTTTTTTTTGTAGGGCTAGGATTTCAGAAGTTTGGTTCCACTCGACACATCTTTCTCAATATATGCCCAAAGGTTTCGGCTAAAACTCTATGTTTCTCAAAGTAAGACAAGTTGAAATATATAAGAATTCGACAACCGGGTGTTGGCTCGGTTAGGACACTGTCAATCCCACCAAATGTAGGGAAACCCTGAGCTAAAAATAATAAAAAACCCATATAAGAATGAATAGGGTGTTTAGGATGCTATACACGCAACGCAATTAAACAGTATTAGGTATTCAATTTCATTCATCATATCAAAAGGTCTTTCACGTATAAAATTACAAGAATTATAGAAATTTATTTTTAACTAGTTATTTCATTTTTTTGAAGCGCAACAAATCTTCTCTTTCACCCTTTGTTGATGAGGAAAATGGTCTAGCAGAGTCTAGAAAATTTTAGATGCGCCCAAATAAAATTTCTCAGTCCGCCACCGTACCAAGGAGAGAGATGTGCATAGGGTTGCAAACGGGACGTCTCCGGATAGGAACCATAGTGGACCCGGACCCCCGTTTTGTAAATAACAGCTCCGGTTCTGACTCCGAACATGTTTTATTGGTTCTAGACCCGGTCCCGATAGGAAAACCCAGATCCGATTTCGGAACCGGGTCCACCAAGAGGACTGGATTTAGTTCCAAAATCGATTCGAATTTTCTTTTATTCCTCTTTTTTTATTAAAATAAGCAAATTATTCAACTTTTAACGGTGCATCACGTCTACTACATCAAGTATTATACCTAAAAATGACCCAAAAAAGCTGATTTTGAGGTACTATCTGCAATATTAAAGGCTCGTATGGGTCCCGAGTCCATGTGTCGGAACCTAAATGGACCCGGAACCTGACCCATTTACCAAACGAAACAAAAATTGGGATCAGAACCCGGACCCCGCTCTTGAATCGGAACCTAAGATATGTTCCAGACCCGGTTTTTTGCAGTTCTGGACTTCGGAGTAATTGGAGAGTCGGATACCCACTTGCAACCCTAGATGTGGAGGAGTTACCCAACTACGAGGGACATTTTTGGATTTTCTCCTTAGCCTATTTCGGTTATAGTTTTTTTTATCACTGATAGAGTTAAAATAGGAAAGATGGCTCCTCGTATCACCCATTTCGGCTAAAAAACTCTTTACCCGTCATTAAGGCAGTCAAAATGAGGAGATGATCAAAATTGAATAAAAACTCAGCTTCAAGAATGAATTGGAAACCGGTCTCTCTCATAAAATATAAAAACCCAAATGATATCGATTCTTTACCGTAGGATGTAACCAGAGTGGACACCGCCCTATTTGTTCACTTCTCACCCGCTATCTACTTCACATTTGGTACACTTACTTTACCAGTGAAGTAAAGTGAAGGGTTGATTCAAGAGAAAATAAAAGGACAGCGGGTCAAATCAAAAGATAGTAAATCTCAAAAATGTAAAGTGGGAAATGTGACTTTACCGCCCCTTGTGAAGCTGCACTGCCACTTTTCCTCCTCTCAGAGAGGAGGAAAACTGGCAAATGCGACTTTACCGCCCCTAATTACAGCGGGAAAGCTGCACCGCCAGTTTTCCTCCTCTCACAGAGGAGGAAATCTGGAAATGAGACTTTACCGCCCCTAGTAGCAGCGGTAAAGCTGCACTGCCAGTTTTCCTCCTCTCAGAGAGGAGGAAAACTGGAAATGCGACTTTACCGCCCCTAATAGCAGCGGTAAAGCCGCACTTCCACTTTTCCTCCCCTCAGAGAGGAGGAAATGTGTCGAATGCGACTTTACCGCCCCTAATGGCAGCGGTATGCTGAAGCCCATACAAACCTTTCCCGTGTCCAAGTTATTATCACGTATCTCCTTTTCGACCTTATTTTTACACACGTTCGATGTCTATGGGGTCCATTTCTAATCGAACGTATTTCATGCAAGTGGAGCTCATCAATAAATATCCTATCGCATTTGTCAGTTAAGGCCCACACCAGATGGGAAAGCAGCGAAGATTGGCACAAGAATCTAGGATCTAAATCATTTGTCAGGAAATATTAAGGCCAAGGGACCCATTTTTTACTTGCGTTTTGGGCTATCTTTAGATTTTAAATCTATCTCTCTATCATTTAAGATATGTTTCATTCTCATTCCCACAAGATTGTTTCCGTGGGAAAACCGAATCCTTTGGTTTTGATTAGTGCGCCCACGTTCTGGTGATGTAAACCGTTGACGAGATGATGTCCTGAAAAATGTAGAGGGATAAAGCAGTCCTAACCATCTCTGGAAGATCTTTATAATAATGTTAGCAGAGTTAATGGCGCGCATGTAATTCCTTGAGTCATCAAGGATGACTTAATCTGAATACATAATCAATATAAATAATGACTGATAATATATTTGTCTCTTTTAGGAATATTTTCAAAAAATGTAATTTAATGTGTTTATATTTAGAGTTTTTTCTTTTAAACATCATTATAAGTATTCTATTAGTCTCCTTTGGGATTCAAGTACGAACACTGATACAAACTTACTTACGTGAGTCACGCGGTTGTATTTCCATCTATGCCTAGAAAATAAAAAATTAACTTTCACTGTTGTATTAATAGCTTGATCAAATATAGGGATAAATATAAATATGATTATGTTAACCACAATTTTATAAAAAAAAATGTCAAGTCGATCGGACGGTCGGATTAATTTTGATTCTCGATATCATATACATTTTAAGGCATTTTTTTTTGTTGGGCTCGGATTTCAGAAGTTTGGTTCCACTCGACACATCTTTCTCAATATATGCCCAAAGGTTTCGGCTAAAACTCTATGTTTCTCAAAGTAAGACAAGTTGAAATATATAAGAATTCGACAACCGGGTGTTGGCTCGGTTAGGACACTGTCAATCCCACCAAATGTAGGGAAACCCTGAGCTAAAAATAATAAAAAACCCATATAAGAATGAAGAGGGTGTTTAGGATGCTATACACGCAACGCAATTAAACAGTATTAGGTATTCAATTTCATTCATCATATCAAAAGGTCTTTCACGTATAGAATTACAAGAATTATAGAAATTTATTTTTAACTACTTATTTCATTTTTTTGAAGCGCAACAAATCTTCTCTTTCACCCTTTGTTGATGAGGAAAAGGGTCTAGCAGAGTCTAGAAAATTTTAGTTGCGTCCAAATAAAACTTCTCAGTCCGCCACCGTACCAAGGAGAGAGATGTGCATAGGGTTGCAAACGGGACGTCTCCGGATAGGAACCATAGTGGACCCGGACCCCCGTTTTGTAAATAACAGCTCCGGTTCTGACTCCGAACATGTTTTATTGGTTCTAGACCCGGTCCCGATAGGAAAACCCAGATCCGATTTCGGAACCGGGTCCACCAAGAGGACTGGATTTAGTTCCAAAATCGATTCGAATTTTCTTTTATTCCTCTTTTTTTATTAAAATAAGCAAATTATTCAACTTTTAACGGTGCATCACGTCTACTACATCAAGTATTATACCTAAAAATGACCCAAAAAAGCTGATTTTGAGATACTATCTGCAATATTAAAGGCTCGTATGGGTCCCGAGTCCATGTGTCGGAACCTAAATGGACCCGGAACCTGACCCATTTATCAAACGGAACAAAAATTGGGATCAGAACCCGGACCCCGCTCTTGAATCGGAACCTAAGATATGTTCCAGACCCGGTTTTTTGCAGTTCTGGACTTCGGAGTAATTGGAGAGTCGGATACCCACTTGCAACCCTAGATGTGGAGGAGTTACCCAACTACGAGGGACATTTTTGGATTTTCTCCTTAGCCTATTTCGGTTAAAGTTCTTTTATCACTGATAGAGTTAAAATAGGAAAGATGGCTCCTTGTATCACCCATTTCGGCTAAAAAACTCTTTACCCGTCATTAAGGCAGTCAAAATGAGGAGATGATCAAAATTGAATAAAAACTCAGCTTCAAGAATGAATTGGAAACCGGTCTCTCTCATAAAATATAAAAACCCAAATGATATCGATTCTTTACCGTAGGATGTAACCACGAGTGGACACCGCCCTATTTGTTCACTTCTCACCCGCTATCTACTTCACATTTGGTACACTTACTTTACCAGTGAAGTAAAGTGAAGGGTTGATTCAAGAGAAAATAAAAGGACAGCGGGTCAAATCAAAAGATAGTAAATCTCAAAAATGTAAAGTGGGAAATGTGACTTTACCGCCCCTTGTGAAGCTGCACTGCCACTTTTCCTCCTCTCAGAGAGGAGGAAAACTGGCAAATGCGACTTTACCGCCCCTAATTACAGCGGGAAAGCTGCACCGCCAGTTTTCCTCCTCTCACAGAGGAGGAAATCTGGAAATGAGACTTTACCGCCCCTAGTAGCAGCGGTAAAGCTGCACTGCCAGTTTTCCTCCTCTCAGAGAGGAGGAAAACTGGAAATGCGACTTTACCGCCCCTAATAGCAGCGGTAAAGCCGCACTTCCACTTTTCCTCCCCTCAGAGAGGAGGAAATGTGTCGAATGCGACTTTACCGCCCCTAATGGCAGCGGTATGCTGAAGCCCATACAAACCTTTCCCGTGTCCAAGTTATTATCACGTATCTCCTTTTCGACCTTATTTTTACACACGTTCGATGTCTATGGGGTCCATTTCTAATCGAACGTATTTCATGCAAGTGGAGCTCATCAATAAATATCCTATCGCATTTGTCAGTTAAGGCCCACACCAGATGGGAAAGCAGCGAAGATTGGCACAAGAATCTAGGATCTAAATCATTTGTCAGGAAATATTAAGGCCAAGGGACCCATTTTTTACTTGCGTTTTGGGCTATCTTTAGATTTTAAATCTATCTCTCTATCATTTAAGATATGTTTCATTCTCATTCCCACAAGATTGTTTCCGTGGGAAAACCGAATCCTTTGGTTTTGATTAGTGCGCCCACGTTCTGGTGATGTAAACCGTTGACGAGATGATGTCCTGAAAAATGTAGAGGGATAAAGCAGTCCTAACCATCTCTGGAAGATCTTTATAATAATGTTAGCAGAGTTAATGGCGCGCATGTAATTCCTTGAGTCATCAAGGATGACTTAATCTGAATACATAATCAATATAAATAATGACTGATAATATATTTGTCTCTTTTAGGAATATTTTCAAAAAATGTAATTTAATGTGTTTATATTTAGAGTTTTTTCTTTTAAACATCATTATAAGTATTCTATTAGTCTCCTTTGGGATTCAAGTACGAACACTGATACAAACTTACTTACGTGAGTCACGCGGTTGTATTTCCATCTATGCCTAGAAAATAAAAAATTAACTTTCACTGTTGTATTAATAGCTTGATCAAATATAGGGATAAATATAAATATGATTATGTTAACCACAATTTTATAAAAAAAAATGTCAAGTCGATCGGACGGTCGGATTAATTTTGATTCTCGATATCATATACATTTTAAGGCATTTTTTTTTGTTGGGCTCGGATTTCAGAAGTTTGGTTCCACTCGACACATCTTTCTCAATATATGCCCAAAGGTTTCGGCTAAAACTCTATGTTTCTCAAAGTAAGACAAGTTGAAATATATAAGAATTCGACAACCGGGTGTTGGCTCGGTTAGGACACTGTCAATCCCACCAAATGTAGGGAAACCCTGAGCTAAAAATAATAAAAAACCCATATAAGAATGAAGAGGGTGTTTAGGATGCTATACACGCAACGCAATTAAACAGTATTAGGTATTCAATTTCATTCATCATATCAAAAGGTCTTTCACGTATAGAATTACAAGAATTATAGAAATTTATTTTTAACTACTTATTTCATTTTTTTGAAGCGCAACAAATCTTCTCTTTCACCCTTTGTTGATGAGGAAAAGGGTCTAGCAGAGTCTAGAAAATTTTAGTTGCGTCCAAATAAAACTTCTCAGTCCGCCACCGTACCAAGGAGAGAGATGTGCATAGGGTTGCAAACGGGACGTCTCCGGATAGGAACCATAGTGGACCCGGACCCCCGTTTTGTAAATAACAGCTCCGGTTCTGACTCCGAACATGTTTTATTGGTTCTAGACCCGGTCCCGATAGGAAAACCCAGATCCGATTTCGGAACCGGGTCCACCAAGAGGACTGGATTTAGTTCCAAAATCGATTCGAATTTTCTTTTATTCCTCTTTTTTTATTAAAATAAGCAAATTATTCAACTTTTAACGGTGCATCACGTCTACTACATCAAGTATTATACCTAAAAATGACCCAAAAAAGCTGATTTTGAGGTACTATCTGCAATATTAAAGGCTCGTATGGGTCCCGAGTCCATGTGTCGGAACCTAAATGGACCCGGAACCTGACCCATTTATCAAACGGAACAAAAATTGGGATCAGAACCCGGACCCCGCTCTTGAATCGGAACCTAAGATATGTTCCAGACCCGGTTTTTTGCAGTTCTGGACTTCGGAGTAATTGGAGAGTCGGATACCCACTTGCAACCCTAGATGTGGAGGAGTTACCCAACTACGAGGGACATTTTTGGATTTTCTCCTTAGCCTATTTCGGTTAAAGTTCTTTTATCACTGATAGAGTTAAAATAGGAAAGATGGCTCCTTGTATCACCCATTTCGGCTAAAAAACTCTTTACCCGTCATTAAGGCAGTCAAAATGAGGAGATGATCAAAATTGAATAAAAACTCAGCTTCAAGAATGAATTGGAAACCGGTCTCTCTCATAAAATATAAAAACCCAAATGATATCGATTCTTTACCGTAGGATGTAACCACGAGTGGACACCGCCCTATTTGTTCACTTCTCACCCGCTATCTACTTCACATTTGGTACACTTACTTTACCAGTGAAGTAAAGTGAAGGGTTGATTCAAGAGAAAATAAAAGGAGAGCGGGTCAAATCAAAAGATAGTAAATTTCAAAAATGTAAAGTGGGAAATGTGACTTTTCCGCCCCTTGTGAAGCTGCACTGCCACTTTTCCTCCTCTCAGAGAGGAGGAAAACTGGCAAATGCGACTTTACTGCCCCTAATTACAGCGGGAAAGCTGCACCGCCAGTTTTCCTCCTCTCACAGAGGAGGAAATCTGGAAATGAGACTTTACCGCCCCTAGTAGCAGCGGTAAAGCTGCACTGCCAGTTTTCCTCCTCTCAGAGAGGAGGAAAACTGGAAATGCGACTTTACCGCCCCTAATAGCAGCGGTAAAGCCGCACTTCCACTTTTCCTCCCCTCAGAGAGGAGGAAATGTGTCGAATGCGACTTTACCGCCCCTAATGGCAGCGGTATGCTGAAGCACATACAAACCTTTCCCGTGTCCAAGTTATTATCACGTATCTCCTTTTCGACCTTATTTTTACACACGTTCGATGTCTATGGGGTCCATTTCTAATCGAATGTATTTCATGCAAGTGGAGCTCATCAATAAATATCCTATCGCATTTGTCAGTTAAGGCCCACACCAGATGGGAAAGCAGCGAAGATTGGCACAAGAATCTAGGATCTAAATCATTTGTCAGGAAATATTAAGGCCAAGGGACCCATTTTTTACTTGCGTTTTGGGCTATCTTTAGATTTTAAATCTATCTCTCTATCATTTAAGATATGTTTCATTCTCATTCCCACAAGATTGTTTCCGTGGGAAAACCGAATCCTTTGGTTTTGATTAGTGCGCCCACGTTCTGGTGATGTAAACCGTTGACGAGATGATGTCCTGAAAAATGTAGAGGGATAAAGCAGTCCTAACCATCTCTGGAAGATCTTTATAATAATGTTAGCAGAGTTAATGGCGCGCATGTAATTCCTTGAGTCATCAAGGATGACTTAATCTGAATACATAATCAATATAAATAATGACTGATAATATATTTGTCTCTTTTAGGAATATTTTCAAAAAATGTAATTTAATGTGTTTATATTTAGAGTTTTTTCTTTTAAACATCATTATAAGTATTCTATTAGTCTCCTTTGGGATTCAAGTACGAACACTGATACAAACTTACTTACGTGAGTCACGCGGTTGTATTTCCATCTATGCCTAGAAAATAAAAAATTAACTTTCACTGTTGTATTAATAGCTTGATCAAATATAGGGATAAATATAAATATGATTATGTTAACCACAATTTTATAAAAAAAAATGTCAAGTCGATCGGACGGTCGGATTAATTTTGATTCTCGATATCATATACATTTTAAGGCATTTTTTTTGTTGGGCTCGGATTTCAGAAGTTTGGTTCCACTCGACACATCTTTCTCAATATATGCCCAAAGGTTTCGGCTAAAACTCTATGTTTCTCAAAGTAAGACAAGTTGAAATATATAAGAATTCGACAACCGGGTGTTGGCTCGGTTAGGACACTGTCAATCCCACCAAATGTAGGGAAACCCTGAGCTAAAAATAATAAAAAACCCATATAAGAATGAAGAGGGTGTTTAGGATGCTATACACGCAACGCAATTAAACAGTATTAGGTATTCAATTTCATTCATCATATCAAAAGGTCTTTCACGTATAGAATTACAAGAATTATAGAAATTTATTTTTAACTACTTATTTCATTTTTTTGAAGCGCAACAAATCTTCTCTTTCACCCTTTGTTGATGAGGAAAAGGGTCTAGCAGAGTCTAGAAAATTTTAGTTGCGTCCAAATAAAACTTCTCAGTCCGCCACCGTACCAAGGAGAGAGATGTGCATAGGGTTGCAAACGGGACGTCTCCGGATAGGAACCATAGTGGACCCGGACCCCCGTTTTGTAAATAACAGCTCCGGTTCTGACTCCGAACATGTTTTATTGGTTCTAGACCCGGTCCCGATAGGAAAACCCAGATCCGATTTCGGAACCGGGTCCACCAAGAGGACTGGATTTAGTTCCAAAATCGATTCGAATTTTCTTTTATTCCTCTTTTTTTATTAAAATAAGCAAATTATTCAACTTTTAACGGTGCATCACGTCTACTACATCAAGTATTATACCTAAAAATGACCCAAAAAAGCTGATTTTGAGGTACTATCTGCAATATTAAAGGCTCGTATGGGTCCCGAGTCCATGTGTCGGAACCTAAATGGACCCGGAACCTGACCCATTTATCAAACGGAACAAAAATTGGGATCAGAACCCGGACCCCGCTCTTGAATCGGAACCTAAGATATGTTCCAGACCCGGTTTTTTGCAGTTCTGGACTTCGGAGTAATTGGAGAGTCGGATACCCACTTGCAACCCTAGATGTGGAGGAGTTACCCAACTACGAGGGACATTTTTGGATTTTCTCCTTAGCCTATTTCGGTTAAAGTTCTTTTATCACTGATAGAGTTAAAATAGGAAAGATGGCTCCTTGTATCACCCATTTCGGCTAAAAAACTCTTTACCCGTCATTAAGGCAGTCAAAATGAGGAGATGATCAAAATTGAATAAAAACTCAGCTTCAAGAATGAATTGGAAACCGGTCTCTCTCATAAAATATAAAAACCCAAATGATATCGATTCTTTACCGTAGGATGTAACCACGAGTGGACACCGCCCTATTTGTTCACTTCTCACCCGCTATCTACTTCACATTTGGTACACTTACTTTACCAGTGAAGTAAAGTGAAGGGTTGATTCAAGAGAAAATAAAAGGAGAGCGGGTCAAATCAAAAGATAGTAAATTTCAAAAATGTAAAGTGGGAAATGTGACTTTTCCGCCCCTTGTGAAGCTGCACTGCCACTTTTCCTCCTCTCAGAGAGGAGGAAAACTGGCAAATGCGACTTTACTGCCCCTAATTACAGCGGGAAAGCTGCACCGCCAGTTTTCCTCCTCTCACAGAGGAGGAAATCTGGAAATGAGACTTTACCGCCCCTAGTAGCAGCGGTAAAGCTGCACTGCCAGTTTTCCTCCTCTCAGAGAGGAGGAAAACTGGAAATGCGACTTTACCGCCCCTAATAGCAGCGGTAAAGCCGCACTTCCACTTTTCCTCCCCTCAGAGAGGAGGAAATGTGTCGAATGCGACTTTACCG
This sequence comes from Cinnamomum chago, assembly GCA_038049695.1. NCBI lineage: Eukaryota > Viridiplantae > Streptophyta > Magnoliopsida > Laurales > Lauraceae > Cinnamomum > Cinnamomum chago. Next base: position 2,387,642 of record CP142457.1, read on the forward strand.
CCCCTAATGGCAGCGGTATGCTGAAGCACATACAAACCTTTCCCGTGTCCAAGTTATTATCACGTATCTCCTTTTCGACCTTATTTTTACACACGTTCGATGTCTATGGGGTCCATTTCTAATCGAATGTATTTCATGCAAGTGGAGCTCATCAATAAATATCCTATCGCATTTGTCAGTTAAGGCCCACACCAGATGGGAAAGCAGCGAAGATTGGCACAAGAATCTAGGATCTAAATCATTTGTCAGGAAATATTAAGGCCAAGGGACCCATTTTTTACTTGCGTTTTGGGCTATCTTTAGATTTTAAATCTATCTCTCTATCATTTAAGATATGTTTCATTCTCATTCCCACAAGATTGTTTCCGTGGGAAAACCGAATCCTTTGGTTTTGATTAGTGCGCCCACGTTCTGGTGATGTAAACCGTTGACGAGATGATGTCCTGAAAAATGTAGAGGGATAAAGCAGTCCTAACCATTCTGGAAGATCTTTATAATAATGTTAGCAGAGTTAATGGCGCGCATGTAATTCCTTGAGTCATCAAGGATGACTTAATCTGAATACATAATCAATATAAATAATGACTGATAATATATTTGTCTCTTTTAGGAATATTTTCAAAAAATGTAATTTAATGTGTTTATATTTAGAGTTTTTTCTTTTAAACATCATTATAAGTATTCTATTAGTCTCCTTTGGGATTCAAGTACGAACACTGATACAAACTTACTTACGTGAGTCACGCGGTTGTATTTCCATCTATGCCTAGAAAATAAAAAATTAACTTTCACTGTTGTATTAATAGCTTGATCAAATATAGGGATAAATATAAATATGATTATGTTAACCACAATTTTATAAAAAAAAATGTCAAGTCGATCGGACGGTCGGATTAATTTTGATTCTCGATATCATATACATTTTAAGGCATTTTTTTTTGTTGGGCTCGGATTTCAGAAGTTTGGTTCCACTCGACACATCTTTCTCAATATATGCCCAAAGGTTTCGGCTAAAACTCTATGTTTCTCAAAGTAAGACAAGTTGAAATATATAAGAATTCGACAACCGGGTGTTGGCTCGGTTAGGACACTGTCAATCCCACCAAATGTAGGGAAACCCTGAGCTAAAAATAATAAAAAACCCATATAAGAATGAAGAGGGTGTTTAGGATGCTATACACGCAACGCAATTAAACAGTATTAGGTATTCAATTTCATTCATCATATCAAAAGGTCTTTCACGTATAGAATTACAAGAATTATAGAAATTTATTTTTAACTACTTATTTCATTTTTTTGAAGCGCAACAAATCTTCTCTTTCACCCTTTGTTGATGAGGAAAAGGGTCTAGCAGAGTCTAGAAAATTTTAGTTGCGTCCAAATAAAACTTCTCAGTCCGCCACCGTACCAAGGAGAGAGATGTGCATAGGGTTGCAAACGGGACGTCTCCGGATAGGAACCATAGTGGACCCGGACCCCCGTTTTGTAAATAACAGCTCCGGTTCTGACTCCGAACATGTTTTATTGGTTCTAGACCCGGTCCCGATAGGAAAACCCAGATCCGATTTCGGAACCGGGTCCACCAAGAGGACTGGATTTAGTTCCAAAATCGATTCGAATTTTCTTTTATTCCTCTTTTTTTATTAAAATAAGCAAATTATTCAACTTTTAACGGTGCATCACGTCTACTACATCAAGTATTATACCTAAAAATGACCCAAAAAAGCTGATTTTGAGGTACTATCTGCAATATTAAAGGCTCGTATGGGTCCCGAGTCCATGTGTCGGAACCTAAATGGACCCGGAACCTGACCCATTTATCAAACGGAACAAAAATTGGGATCAGAACCCGGACCCCGCTCTTGAATCGGAACCTAAGATATGTTCCAGACCCGGTTTTTTGCAGTTCTGGACTTCGGAGTAATTGGAGAGTCGGATACCCACTTGCAACCCTAGATGTGGAGGAGTTACCCAACTACGAGGGACATTTTTGGATTTTCTCCTTAGCCTATTTCGGTTAAAGTTCTTTTATCACTGATAGAGTTAAAATAGGAAAGATGGCTCCTTGTATCACCCATTTCGGCTAAAAAACTCTTTACCCGTCATTAAGGCAGTCAAAATGAGGAGATGATCAAAATTGAATAAAAACTCAGCTTCAAGAATGAATTGGAAACCGGTCTCTCTCATAAAATATAAAAACCCAAATGAAATCGATTCTTTACCGTAGGATGTAACCACGAGTGGACACCGCCCTATTTGTTCACTTCTCACCCGCTATCTACTTCACATTTGGTACACTTACTTTACCAGTGAAGTAAAGTGAAGGGTTGATTCAAGAGAAAATAAAAGGAGAGCGGGTCAAATCAAAAGATAGTAAATTTCAAAAATGTAAAGTGGGAAATGTGACTTTTCCGCCCCTTGTGAAGCTGCACTGCCACTTTTCCTCCTCTCAGAGAGGAGGAAAACTGGCAAATGCGACTTTACCGCCCCTAATTACAGCGGGAAAGCTGCACCGCCAGTTTTCCTCCTCTCACAGAGGAGGAAATCTGGAAATGAGACTTTACCGCCCCTAGTAGCAGCGGTAAAGCTGCACTGCCAGTTTTCCTCCTCTCAGAGAGGAGGAAAACTGGAAATGCGACTTTACCGCCCCTAATAGCAGCGGTAAAGCCGCACTTCCACTTTTCCTCCCCTCAGAGAGGAGGAAATGTGTCGAATGCGACTTTACCGCCCCTAATGGCAGCGGTATGCTGAAGCACATACAAACCTTTCCCGTGTCCAAGTTATTATCACGTATCTCCTTTTCGACCTTATTTTTACACACGTTCGATGTCTATGGGGTCCATTTCTAATCGAATGTATTTCATGCAAGTGGAGCTCATCAATAAATATCCTATCGCATTTGTCAGTTAAGGCCCACACCAGATGGGAAAGCAGCGAAGATTGGCACAAGAATCTAGGATCTAAATCATTTGTCAGGAAATATTAAGGCCAAGGGACCCATTTTTTACTTGCGTTTTGGGCTATCTTTAGATTTTAAATCTATCTCTCTATCATTTAAGATATGTTTCATTCTCATTCCCACAAGATTGTTTCCGTGGGAAAACCGAATCCTTTGGTTTTGATTAGTGCGCCCACGTTCTGGTGATGTAAACCGTTGACGAGATGAGGTCCTGAAAAATGTAGAGGGATAAAGCAGTCCTAACCATCTCTGGAAGATCTTTATAATAATGTTAGCAGAGTTAATGGCGCGCATGTAATTCCTTGAGTCATCAAGGATGACTTAATCTGAATACATAATCAATATAAATAATGACTGATAATATATTTGTCTCTTTTAGGAATATTTTCAAAAAATGTAATTTAATGTGTTTATATTTAGAGTTTTTTCTTTTAAACATCATTATAAGTATTCTATTAGTCTCCTTTGGGATTCAAGTACGAACACTGATACAAACTTACTTACGTGAGTCACGCGGTTGTATTTCCATCTATGCCTAGAAAATAAAAAATTAACTTTCACTGTTGTATTAATAGCTTGATCAAATATAGGGATAAATATAAATATGATTATGTTAACCACAATTTTATAAAAAAAAATGTCAAGTCGATCGGACGGTCGGATTAATTTTGATTCTCGATATCATATACATTTTAAGGCATTTTTTTTTGTTGGGCTCGGATTTCAGAAGTTTGGTTCCACTCGACACATCTTTCTCAATATATGCCCAAAGGTTTCGGCTAAAACTCTATGTTTCTCAAAGTAAGACAAGTTGAAATATATAAGAATTCGACAACCGGGTGTTGGCTCGGTTAGGACACTGTCAATCCCACCAAATGTAGGGAAACCCTGAGCTAAAAATAATAAAAAACCCATATAAGAATGAAGAGGGTGTTTAGGATGCTATACACGCAACGCAATTAAACAGTATTAGGTATTCAATTTCATTCATCATATCAAAAGGTCTTTCACGTATAGAATTACAAGAATTATAGAAATTTATTTTTAACTACTTATTTCATTTTTTTGAAGCGCAACAAATCTTCTCTTTCACCCTTTGTTGATGAGGAAAAGGGTCTAGCAGAGTCTAGAAAATTTTAGTTGCGTCCAAATAAAACTTCTCAGTCCGCCACCGTACCAAGGAGAGAGATGTGCATAGGGTTGCAAACGGGACGTCTCCGGATAGGAACCATAGTGGACCCGGACCCCCGTTTTGTAAATAACAGCTCCGGTTCTGACTCCGAACATGTTTTATTGGTTCTAGACCCGGTCCCGATAGGAAAACCCAGATCCGATTTCGGAACCGGGTCCACCAAGAGGACTGGATTTAGTTCCAAAATCGATTCGAATTTTCTTTTATTCCTCTTTTTTTATTAAAATAAGCAAATTATTCAACTTTTAACGGTGCATCACGTCTACTACATCAAGTATTATACCTAAAAATGACCCAAAAAAGCTGATTTTGAGGTACTATCTGCAATATTAAAGGCTCGTATGGGTCCCGAGTCCATGTGTCGGAACCTAAATGGACCCGGAACCTGACCCATTTATCAAACGGAACAAAAATTGGGATCAGAACCCGGACCCCGCTCTTGAATCGGAACCTAAGATATGTTCCAGACCCGGTTTTTTGCAGTTCTGGACTTCGGAGTAATTGGAGAGTCGGATACCCACTTGCAACCCTAGATGTGGAGGAGTTACCCAACTACGAGGGACATTTTTGGATTTTCTCCTTAGCCTATTTCGGTTAAAGTTCTTTTATCACTGATAGAGTTAAAATAGGAAAGATGGCTCCTTGTATCACCCATTTCGGCTAAAAAACTCTTTACCCGTCATTAAGGCAGTCAAAATGAGGAGATGATCAAAATTGAATAAAAACTCAGCTTCAAGAATGAATTGGAAACCGGTCTCTCTCATAAAATATAAAAACCCAAATGATATCGATTCTTTACCGTAGGATGTAACCACGAGTGGACACCGCCCTATTTGTTCACTTCTCACCCGCTATCTACTTCACATTTGGTACACTTACTTTACCAGTGAAGTAAAGTGAAGGGTTGATTCAAGAGAAAATAAAAGGAGAGCGGGTCAAATCAAAAGATAGTAAATTTCAAAAATGTAAAGTGGGAAATGTGACTTTTCCGCCCCTTGTGAAGCTGCACTGCCACTTTTCCTCCTCTCAGAGAGGAGGAAAACTGGCAAATGCGACTTTACCGCCCCTAATTACAGCGGGAAAGCTGCACCGCCAGTTTTCCTCCTCTCACAGAGGAGGAAATCTGGAAATGAGACTTTACCGCCCCTAGTAGCAGCGGTAAAGCTGCACTGCCAGTTTTCCTCCTCTCAGAGAGGAGGAAAACTGGAAATGCGACTTTACCGCCCCTAATAGCAGCGGTAAAGCCGCACTTCCACTTTTCCTCCCCTCAGAGAGGAGGAAATGTGTCGAATGCGACTTTACCGCCCCTAATGGCAGCGGTATGCTGAAGCACATACAAACCTTTCCCGTGTCCAAGTTATTATCACGTATCTCCTTTTCGACCTTATTTTTACACACGTTCGATGTCTATGGGGTCCATTTCTAATCGAATGTATTTCATGCAAGTGGAGCTCATCAATAAATATCCTATCGCATTTGTCAGTTAAGGCCCACACCAGATGGGAAAGCAGCGAAGATTGGCACAAGAATCTAGGATCTAAATCATTTGTCAGGAAATATTAAGGCCAAGGGACCCATTTTTTACTTGCGTTTTGGGCTATCTTTAGATTTTAAATCTATCTCTCTATCATTTAAGATATGTTTCATTCTCATTCCCACAAGATTGTTTCCGTGGGAAAACCGAATCCTTTGGTTTTGATTAGTGCGCCCACGTTCTGGTGATGTAAACCGTTGACGAGATGAGGTCCTGAAAAATGTAGAGGGATAAAGCAGTCCTAACCATCTCTGGAAGATCTTTATAATAATGTTAGCAGAGTTAATGGCGCGCATGTAATTCCTTGAGTCATCAAGGATGACTTAATCTGAATACATAATCAATATAAATAATGACTGATAATATATTTGTCTCTTTTAGGAATATTTTCAAAAAATGTAATTTAATGTGTTTATATTTAGAGTTTTTTCTTTTAAACATCATTATAAGTATTCTATTAGTCTCCTTTGGGATTCAAGTACGAACACTGATACAAACTTACTTACGTGAGTCACGCGGTTGTATTTCCATCTATGCCTAGAAAATAAAAAATTAACTTTCACTGTTGTATTAATAGCTTGATCAAATATAGGGACAAATATAAATATGATTATGTTAACCACAATTTTATAAAAAAAAATGTCAAGTCGATCGGACGGTCGGATTAATTTTGATTCTCGATATCATATACATTTTAAGGCATTTTTTTTTGTTGGGCTCGGATTTCAGAAGTTTGGTTCCACTCGACACATCTTTCTCAATATATGCCCAAAGGTTTCGGCTAAAACTCTATGTTTCTCAAAGTAAGACAAGTTGAAATATATAAGAATTCGACAACCGGGTGTTGGCTCGGTTAGGACACTGTCAATCCCACCAAATGTAGGGAAACCCTGAGCTAAAAATAATAAAAAACCCATATAAGAATGAAGAGGGTGTTTAGGATGCTATACACGCAACGCAATTAAACAGTATTAGGTATTCAATTTCATTCATCATATCAAAAGGTCTTTCACGTATAGAATTACAAGAATTATAGAAATTTATTTTTAACTACTTATTTCATTTTTTTGAAGCGCAACAAATCTTCTCTTTCACCCTTTGTTGATGAGGAAAAGGGTCTAGCAGAGTCTAGAAAATTTTAGTTGCGTCCAAATAAAACTTCTCAGTCCGCCACCGTACCAAGGAGAGAGATGTGCATAGGGTTGCAAACGGGACGTCTCCGGATAGGAACCATAGTGGACCCGGACCCCCGTTTTGTAAATAACAGCTCCGGTTCTGACTCCGAACATGTTTTATTGGTTCTAGACCCGGTCCCGATAGGAAAACCCAGATCCGATTTCGGAACCGGGTCCACCAAGAGGACTGGATTTAGTTCCAAAATCGATTCGAATTTTCTTTTATTCCTCTTTTTTTATTAAAATAAGCAAATTTTTCAACTTTTAACGGTGCATCACGTCTACTACATCAAGTATTATACCTAAAAATGACCCAAAAAAGCTGATTTTGAGGTACTATCTGCAATATTAAAGGCTCGTATGGGTCCCGAGTCCATGTGTCGGAACCTAAATGGACCCGGAACCTGACCCATTTATCAAACGGAACAAAAATTGGGATCAGAACCCGGACCCCGCTCTTGAATCGGAACCTAAGATATGTTCCAGACCCGGTTTTTTGCAGTTCTGGACTTCGGAGTAATTGGAGAGTCGGATACCCACTTGCAACCCTAGATGTGGAGGAGTTACCCAACTACGAGGGACATTTTTGGATTTTCTCCTTAGCCTATTTCGGTTAAAGTTCTTTTATCACTGATAGAGTTAAAATAGGAAAGATGGCTCCTTGTATCACCCATTTCGGCTAAAAAACTCTTTACCCGTCATTAAGGCAGTCAAAATGAGGAGATGATCAAAATTGAATAAAAACTCAGCTTCAAGAATGAATTGGAAACCGGTCTCTCTCATAAATAATAAAAACCCAAATGATATCGATTCTTTACCGTAGGATGTAACCACGAGTGGACACCGCCCTATTTGTTCACTTCTCACCCGCTATCTACTTCACATTTGGTACACTTACTTTACCAGTGAAGTAAAGTGAAGGGTTGATTCAAGAGAAAATAAAAGGAGAGCGGGTCAAATCAAAAGATAGTAAATTTCAAAAATGTAAAGTGGGAAATGTGACTTTTCCGCCCCTTGTGAAGCTACACTGCCACTTTTCCTCCTCTCAGAGAGGAGGAAAACTGGCAAATGCGACTTTACCGCCCCTAATTACAGCGGGAAAGCTGCACCGCCAGTTTTCCTCCTCTCACAGAGGAGGAAATCTGGAAATGAGACTTTACCGCCCCTAGTAGCAGCGGTAAAGCTGCACTGCCAGTTTTCCTCCTCTCAGAGAGGAGGAAAACTGGAAATGCGACTTTACAGCCCCTAATAGCAGCGGTAAAGCCGCACTTCCACTTTTCCTCCCCTCAGAGAGGAGGAAATGTGTCGAATGCGACTTTACCGCCCCTAATGGCAGCGGTATGCTGAAGCACATACAAACCTTTCCCGTGTCCAAGTTATTATCACGTATCTCCTTTTCGACCTTATTTTTACACACGTTCGATGTCTATGGGGTCCATTTCTAATCGAATGTATTTCATGCAAGTGGAGCTCATCAATAAATATCCTATCGCATTTGTCAGTTAAGGCCCACACCAGATGGGAAAGCAGCGAAGATTGGCACAAGAATCTAGGATCTAAATCATTTGTCAGGAAATATTAAGGCCAAGGGACCCATTTTTTACTTGCGTTTTGGGCTATCTTTAGATTTTAAATCTATCTCTCTATCATTTAAGATATGTTTCATTCTCATTCCCACAAGATTGTTTCCGTGGGAAAACCGAATCCTTTGGTTTTGATTAGTGCGCCCACGTTCTGGTGATGTAAACCGTTGACGAGATGAGGTCCTGAAAAATGTAGAGGGATAAAGCAGTCCTAACCATCTCTGGAAGATCTTTATAATAATGTTAGCAGAGTTAATGGCGCGCATGTAATTCCTTGAGTCATCAAGGATGACTTTATCTGAATACATAATCAATATAAATAATGACTGATAATATATTTGTCTCTTTTAGGAATATTTTCAAAAAATGTAATTTAATGTGTTTATATTTAGAGTTTTTTCTTTTAAACATCATTATAAGTATTCTATTAGTCTCCTTTGGGATTCAAGTACGAACACTGATACAAACTTACTTACGTGAGTCACGCGGTTGTATTTCCATCTATGCCTAGAAAATAAAAAATTAACTTTCACTGTTGTATTAATAGCTTGATCAAATATAGGGATAAATATAAATATGATTATGTTAACCACAATTTTATAAAAAAAAATGTCACGTCGATCGGACGGTCGGATTAATTTTGATTCTCGATATCATATACATTTTAAGGCATTTTTTTTTGTAGGGCTCGGATTTCAGAAGTTTGGTTCCACTCGACACATCTTTCTCAATATATGCCCAAAGGTTTCGGCTAAAACTCTATGTTTCTCAAAGTAAGACAAGTTGAAATATATAAGAATTCGACAACCGGGTGTTGGCTCGGTTAGGACACTGTCAATCCCACCAAATGTAGGGAAACCCTGAGCTAAAAATAATAAAAAACCCATATAAGAATGAAGAGGGTGTTTAGGATGCTATACACGCAACGCAATTAAACAGTATTAGGTATTCAATTTCATTCATCATATCAAAAGGTCTTTCACGTATAAAATTACAAGAATTATAGAAATTTATTTTTAACTACTTATTTCATTTTTTTGAAGCGCAACAAATCTTCTCTTTCACCCTTTGTTGATGAGGAAAAGGGTCTAGCAGAGTCTAGAAAATTTTAGTGGCGCCCAAATAAAATTTCTCAGTCCGCCACCGTACCAAGGAGAGAGATGTGCATAGGGTTGCAAACGGGACGTCTCCGGATAGGAACCATAGTGGACCCGGACCCCCGTTTTGTAAATAACAGCTCCGGTTCTGACTCCGAACATGTTTTATTGGTTCTAGACCCGGTCCCGATAGGAAAACCCAGATCCGATTTCGGAACCGGGTCCACCAAGAGGACTGGATTTAGTTCCAAAATCGATTCGAATTTTCTTTTATTCCTCTTTTTTTTATTAAAATAAGCAAATTTTTCAACTTTTAACGGTGCATCACGTCTATTACATCAAGTATTATACCTAAAAATGACCCAAAAAAGCTGATTTTGAGGTACTATCTGCAATATTAAATGCTCGTATGGGTCCCGAGTCCATGTGTCGGAACCTAAATGGACCCGGAACCTGACCCATTTATCAAACGGAACAAAAATTGGGATCAGAACCCGGACCCCGCTCTTGAATCGGAACCTAAGATATGTTCCAGACCCGGTTTTTTGCAGTTCTGAACTTCGGAGTAATTGGAGAGTCGGATACCCACTTGCAACCCTAGATGTGGAGGAGTTACCCAACTACGAGGGACATTTTTGGATTTTCTCCTTAGCCTATTTCGGTTAAAGTTCTTTTATCACTGATAGAGTTAAAATAGGAAAGATGGCTCCTTGTGTCACCCATTTCGGCTAAAAAACTCTTTACCCGTCATTAAGGCTGTCAAAATGAGGAGATGATCAAAATTGAATAAAAACTCAGCTTCAAGAATGAATTGGAAACCGGTCTCTCTCATAAAATATAAAAACCCAAATGATATTGATTCTTTACCGTAGGATGTAACCACGAGTGGACACCGCCCTATTTGTTCACTTCTCACCCGCTATCTACTTCACATTTGGTACACTTACTTTACCAGTGAAGTAAAGTGAAGGGTTGATTCAAGAGAAAATAAAAGGAGAGCAGGTCAAATCAAAAGATAGTAAATTTCAAAAATGTAAAGTGGGAAATGTGACTTTACCGCCCCTTGTGAAGCTGCACTGCCACTTTTCCTCCTCTCAGAGAGGAGGAAAACTGGCAAATGCGACTTTACCGCCCCTAATTACAGCGGTAAAGCTGCACCGCCAGTTTTCCTCCTCTCACAGAGGAGGAAATCTGGAAATGAGACTTTACCGCCCCTAGTAGCAGCGGTAAAGCTGCACTGCCAGTTTTCCTCCTCTCAGAGAGGAGGAAAACTGGAAATGCGACTTTACCGCCCCTAATAGCAGCGGTAAAGCCGCACTTCCACTTTTCCTCCCCTCAGAGAGGAGGAAATGTGTCGAATGCGACTTTACCGCCCCTAATGGCAGCGGTATGCTGAAGCCCATACAAACATTTCCCGTGTCCAAGTTATTATCACGTATCTCCTTTTCGACCTTATTTTTACACACGTTCGATGTCTATGGGGTCCATTTCTAATCGAATGTATTTCATGCAAGTGGAGCTCATCAATAAATATCCTATCGCATTTGTCAGTTAAGGCCCACACCAGATGGGAAAGCAGCGAAGATTGGCACAAGAATCTAGGATCTAAATCATTTGTCAGGAAATATTAAGGCCAAGGGACCGATTTTTTACTTGCGTTTTGGGCTATCTTTAGATTTTAAATCTATCTCTCTATCATTTAAGATATGTTTCATTCTCATTCCCACAAGATTGTTTCCGTGGGAAAACCGAATCCTTTGGTTTTGATTAGTGCGCCCACGTTCTGGTGATGTAAACCGTTGACGAGATGATGTCCTGAAAAATGTAGAGGGATAAAGCAGTCCTAACCATCTCTGGAAGATCTTTATAATAATGTTAGCAGAGTTAATGGCGCGCATGTAATTCCTTGAGTCATCAAGGATGACTTAATCTGAATACATAATCAATATAAATAATGACTGATAATATATTTGTCTCTTTTAGGAATATTTTCAAAAAATGTAATTTAATGTGTTTATATTTAGAGTTTTTTCTTTTAAACATCATTATAAGTATTCTATTAGTCTCCTTTGGGATTCAAGTACGAACACTGATACAAACTTACTTACGTGAGTCACGCGGTTGTATTTCCATCTATGCCTAGAAAATAAAAAATTAACTTTCACTGTTGTATTAATAGCTTGATCAAATATAGGGATAAATATAAATATGATTATGTTAACCACAATTTTATAAAAAAAAATGTCACGTCGATCGGACGGTCGGATTAATTTTGATTCTCGATATCATATACATTTTAAGGCATTTTTTTTTGTAGGGCTCGGATTTCAGAAGTTTGGTTCCACTCGACACATCTTTCTCAATATATGCCCAAAGGTTTCGGCTAAAACTCTATGTTTCTCAAAGTAAGACAAGTTGAAATATATAAGAATTCGACAACCGGGTGTTGGCTCGGTTAGGACACTGTCAATCCCACCAAATGTAGGGAAACCCTGAGCTAAAAATAATAAAAAACCCATATAAGAATGAAGAGGGTGTTTAGGATGCTATACACGCAACGCAATTAAACAGTATTAGGTATTCAATTTCATTCATCATATCAAAAGGTCTTTCACGTATAAAATTACAAGAATTATAGAAATTTATTTTTAACTACTTATTTCATTTTTTTGAAGCGCAACAAATCTTCTCTTTCACCCTTTGTTGATGAGGAAAAGGGTCTAGCAGAGTCTAGAAAATTTTAGTGGCGCCCAAATAAAATTTCTCAGTCCGCCACCGTACCAAGGAGAGAGATGTGCATAGGGTTGCAAACGGGACGTCTCCGGATAGGAACCATAGTGGACCCGGCCCCCGTTTTGTAAATAACAGCTCCGGTTCTGACTCCGAACATGTTTTATTGGTTCTAGACCCGGTCCCGATAGGAAAACCCAGATCCGATTTCGGAACCGGGTCCACCAAGAGGACTGGATTTAGTTCCAAAATCGATTCGAATTTTCTTTTATTCCTCTTTTTTTTATTAAAATAAGCAAATTTTTCAACTTTTAACGGTGCATCACGTCTATTACATCAAGTATTATACCTAAAAATGACCCAAAAAAGCTGATTTTGAGGTACTATCTGCAATATTAAATGCTCGTATGGGTCCCGAGTCCATGTGTCGGAACCTAAATGGACCCGGAACCTGACCCATTTATCAAACGGAACAAAAATTGGGATCAGAACCCGGACCCCGCTCTTGAATCGGAACCTAAGATATGTTCCAGACCCGGTTTTTTGCAGTTCTGAACTTCGGAGTAATTGGAGAGTCGGATACCCACTTGCAACCCTAGATGTGGAGGAGTTACCCAACTACGAGGGACATTTTTGGATTTTCTCCTTAGCCTATTTCGGTTAAAGTTCTTTTATCACTGATAGAGTTAAAATAGGAAAGATGGCTCCTTGTGTCACCCATTTCGGCTAAAAAACTCTTTACCCGTCATTAAGGCTGTCAAAATGAGGAGATGATCAAAATTGAATAAAAACTCAGCTTCAAGAATGAATTGGAAACCGGTCTCTCTCATAAAATATAAAAACCCAAATGATATTGATTCTTTACCGTAGGATGTAACCACGAGTGGACACCGCCCTATTTGTTCACTTCTCACCCGCTATCTACTTCACATTTGGTACACTTACTTTACCAGTGAAGTAAAGTGAAGGGTTGATTCAAGAGAAAATAAAAGGAGAGCAGGTCAAATCAAAAGATAGTAAATTTCAAAAATGTAAAGTGGGAAATGTGACTTTACCGCCCCTTGTGAAGCTGCACTGCCACTTTTCCTCCTCTCAGAGAGGAGGAAAACTGGCAAATGCGACTTTACCGCCCCTAATTACAGCGGTAAAGCTGCACCGCCAGTTTTCCTCCTCTCACAGAGGAGGAAATCTGGAAATGAGACTTTACCGCCCCTAGTAGCAGCGGTAAAGCTGCACTGCCAGTTTTCCTCCTCTCAGAGAGGAGGAAAACTGGAAATGCGACTTTACCGCCCCTAATAGCAGCGGTAAAGCCGCACTTCCACTTTTCCTCCCCTCAGAGAGGAGGAAATGTGTCGAATGCGACTTTACCGCCCCTAATGGCAGCGGTATGCTGAAGCCCATACAAACATTTCCCGTGTCCAAGTTATTATCACGTATCTCCTTTTCGACCTTATTTTTACACACGTTCGATGTCTATGGGGTCCATTTCTAATCGAATGTATTTCATGCAAGTGGAGCTCATCAATAAATATCCTATCGCATTTGTCAGTTAAGGCCCACACCAGATGGGAAAGCAGCGAAGATTGGCACAAGAATCTAGGATCTAAATCATTTGTCAGGAAATATTAAGGCCAAGGGACCGATTTTTTACTTGCGTTTTGGGCTATCTTTAGATTTTAAATCTATCTCTCTATCATTTAAGATATGTTTCATTCTCATTCCCACAAGATTGTTTCCGTGGGAAAACCGAATCCTTTGGTTTTGATTAGTGCGCCCACGTTCTGGTGATGTAAACCGTTGACGAGATGATGTCCTGAAAAATGTAGAGGGATAAAGCAGTCCTAACCATCTCTGGAAGATCTTTATAATAATGTTAGCAGAGTTAATGGCGCGCATGTAATTCCTTGAGTCATCAAGGATGACTTTATCTGAATACATAATCAATATAAATAATGACTGATAATATATTTGTCTCTTTTAGGAATATTTTCAAAAAATGTAATTTAATGTGTTTATATTTAGAGTTTTTTCTTTTAAACATCATTATAAGTATTCTATTAGTCTCCTTTGGGATTCAAGTACGAACACTGATACAAACTTACTTACGTGAGTCACGCGGTTGTATTTCCATCTATGCCTAGAAAATAAAAAATTAACTTTCACTGTTGTATTAATAGCTTGATCAAATATAGGGATAAATATAAATATGATTATGTTAACCACAATTTTATAAAAAAAAATGTCACGTCGATCGGACGGTCGGATTAATTTTGATTCTCGATATCATATACATTTTAAGGCATTTTTTTTTGTAGGGCTCGGATTTCAGAAGTTTGGTTCCACTCGACACATCTTTCTCAATATATGCCCAAAGGTTTCGGCTAAAACTCTATGTTTCTCAAAGTAAGACAAGTTGAAATATATAAGAATTCGACAACCGGGTGTTGGCTCGGTTAGGACACTGTCAATCCCACCAAATGTAGGGAAACCCTGAGCTAAAAATAATAAAAAACCCATATAAGAATGAAGAGGGTGTTTAGGATGCTATACACGCAACGCAATTAAACAGTATTAGGTATTCAATTTCATTCATCATATCAAAAGGTCTTTCACGTATAAAATTACAAGAATTATAGAAATTTATTTTTAACTACTTATTTCATTTTTTTGAAGCGCAACAAATCTTCTCTTTCACCCTTTGTTGATGAGGAAAAGGGTCTAGCAGAGTCTAGAAAATTTTAGTGGCGCCCAAATAAAATTTCTCAGTCCGCCACCGTACCAAGGAGAGAGATGTGCATAGGGTTGCAAACGGGACGTCTCCGGATAGGAACCATAGTGGACCCGGACCCCCGTTTTGTAAATAACAGCTCCGGTTCTGACTCCGAACATGTTTTATTGGTTCTAGACCCGGTCCCGATAGGAAAACCCAGATCCGATTTCGGAACCGGGTCCACCAAGAGGACTGGATTTAGTTCCAAAATCGATTCGAATTTTCTTTTATTCCTCTTTTTTTTATTAAAATAAGCAAATTTTTCAACTTTTAACGGTGCATCACGTCTACTACATCAAGTATTATACCTAAAAATGACCCAAAAAAGCTGATTTTGAGGTACTATCTGCAATATTAAATGCTCGTATGGGTCCCGAGTCCATGTGTCGGAACCTAAATGGACCCGGAACCTGACCCATTTATCAAACGGAACAAAAATTGGGATCAGAACCCGGACCCCGCTCTTGAATCGGAACCTAAGATATGTTCCAGACCCGGTTTTTTGCAGTTCTGAACTTCGGAGTAATTTGAGAGTCGGATACCCACTTGCAACCCTAGATGTGGAGGAGTTACCCAACTACGAGGGACATTTTTGGATTTTCTCCTTAGCCTATTTCGGTTAAAGTTCTTTTATCACTGATAGAGTTAAAATAGGAAAGATGGCTCCTTGTGTCACCCATTTCGGCTAAAAAACTCTTTACCCGTCATTAAGGCTGTCAAAATGAGGAGATGATCAAAATTGAATAAAAACTCAGCTTCAAGAATGAATTGGAAACCGGTCTCTCTCATAAAATATAAAAACCCAAATGATATTGATTCTTTACCGTAGGATGTAACCACGAGTGGACACCGCCCTATTTGTTCACTTCTCACCCGCTATCTACTTCACATTTGGTACACTTACTTTACCAGTGAAGTAAAGTGAAGGGTTGATTCAAGAGAAAATAAAAGGAGAGCAGGTCAAATCAAAAGATAGTAAATTTCAAAAATGTAAAGTGGGAAATGTGACTTTACCGCCCCTTGTGAAGCTGCACTGCCACTTTTCCTCCTCTCAGAGAGGAGGAAAACTGGCAAATGCGACTTTACCGCCCCTAATTACAGCGGTAAAGCTGCACCGCCAGTTTTCCTCCTCTCACAGAGGAGGAAATCTGGAAATGAGACTTTACCGCCCCTAGTAGCAGCGGTAAAGCTGCACTGCCAGTTTTCCTCCTCTCAGAGAGGAGGAAAACTGGAAATGCGACTTTACCGCCCCTAATAGCAGCGGTAAAGCCGCACTTCCACTTTTCCTCCCCTCAGAGAGGAGGAAATGTGTCGAATGCGACTTTACCGCCCCTAATGGCAGCGGTATGCTGAAGCCCATACAAACATTTCCCGTGTCCAAGTTATTATCACGTATCTCCTTTTCGACCTTATTTTTACACACGTTCGATGTCTATGGGGTCCATTTCTAATCGAATGTATTTCATGCAAGTGGAGCTCATCAATAAATATCCTATCGCATTTGTCAGTTAAGGCCCACACCAGATGGGAAAGCAGCGAAGATTGGCACAAGAATCTAGGATCTAAATCATTTGTCAGGAAATATTAAGGCCAAGGGACCGATTTTTTACTTGCGTTTTGGGCTATCTTTAGATTTTAAATCTATCTCTCTATCATTTAAGATATGTTTCATTCTCATTCCCACAAGATTGTTTCCGTGGGAAAACCGAATCCTTTGGTTTTGATTAGTGCGCCCACGTTCTGGTGATGTAAACCGTTGACGAGATGATGTCCTGAAAAATGTAGAGGGATAAAGCAGTCCTAACCATCTCTGGAAGATCTTTATAATAATGTTAGCAGAGTTAATGGCGCGCATGTAATTCCTTGAGTCATCAAGGATGACTTAATCTGAATACATAATCAATATAAATAATGACTGATAATATATTTGTCTCTTTTAGGAATATTTTCAAAAAATGTAATTTAATGTGTTTATATTTAGAGTTTTTTCTTTTAAACATCATTATAAGTATTCTATTAGTCTCCTTTGGGATTCAAGTACGAACACTGATACAAACTTACTTACGTGAGTCACGCGGTTGTATTTCCATCTATGCCTAGAAAATAAAAAATTAACTTTCACTGTTGTATTAATAGCTTGATCAAATATAGGGATAAATATAAATATGATTATGTTAACCACAATTTTATAAAAAAAAATGTCACGTCGATCGGACGGTCGGATTAATTTTGATTCTCGATATCATATACATTTTAAGGCATTTTTTTTTGTAGGGCTCGGATTTCAGAAGTTTGGTTCCACTCGACACATCTTTCTCAATATATGCCCAAAGGTTTCGGCTAAAACTCTATGTTTCTCAAAGTAAGACAAGTTGAAATATATAAGAATTCGACAACCGGGTGTTGGCTCGGTTAGGACACTGTCAATCCCACCAAATGTAGGGAAACCCTGAGCTAAAAATAATAAAAAACCCATATAAGAATGAAGAGGGTGTTTAGGATGCTATACACGCAACGCAATTAAACAGTATTAGGTATTCAATTTCATTCATCATATCAAAAGGTCTTTCACGTATAAAATTACAAGAATTATAGAAATTTATTTTTAACTACTTATTTCATTTTTTTGAAGCGCAACAAATCTTCTCTTTCACCCTTTGTTGATGAGGAAAAGGGTCTAGCAGAGTCTAGAAAATTTTAGTGGCGCCCAAATAAAATTTCTCAGTCCGCCACCGTACCAAGGAGAGAGATGTGCATAGGGTTGCAAACGGGACGTCTCCGGATAGGAACCATAGTGGACCCGGACCCCCGTTTTGTAAATAACAGCTCCGGTTCTGACTCCGAACATGTTTTATTGGTTCTAGACCCGGTCCCGATAGGAAAACCCAGATCCGATTTCGGAACCGGGTCCACCAAGAGGACTGGATTTAGTTCCAAAATCGATTCGAATTTTCTTTTATTCCTCTTTTTTTTATTAAAATAAGCAAATTTTTCAACTTTTAACGGTGCATCACGTCTACTACATCAAGTATTATACCTAAAAATGACCCAAAAAAGCTGATTTTGAGGTACTATCTGCAATATTAAATGCTCGTATGGGTCCCGAGTCCATGTGTCGGAACCTAAATGGACCCGGAACCTGACCCATTTATCAAACGGAACAAAAATTGGGATCAGAACCCGGACCCCGCTCTTGAATCGGAACCTAAGATATGTTCCAGACCCGGTTTTTTGCAGTTCTGAACTTCGGAGTAATTTGAGAGTCGGATACCCACTTGCAACCCTAGATGTGGAGGAGTTACCCAACTACGAGGGACATTTTTGGATTTTCTCCTTAGCCTATTTCGGTTAAAGTTCTTTTATCACTGATAGAGTTAAAATAGGAAAGATGGCTCCTTGTGTCACCCATTTCGGCTAAAAAACTCTTTACCCGTCATTAAGGCTGTCAAAATGAGGAGATGATCAAAATTGAATAAAAACTCAGCTTCAAGAATGAATTGGAAACCGGTCTCTCTCATAAAATATAAAAACCCAAATGATATTGATTCTTTACCGTAGGATGTAACCACGAGTGGACACCGCCCTATTTGTTCACTTCTCACCCGCTATCTACTTCACATTTGGTACACTTACTTTACCAGTGAAGTAAAGTGAAGGGTTGATTCAAGAGAAAATAAAAGGAGAGCAGGTCAAATCAAAAGATAGTAAATTTCAAAAATGTAAAGTGGGAAATGTGACTTTACCGCCCCTTGTGAAGCTGCACTGCCACTTTTCCTCCTCTCAGAGAGGAGGAAAACTGGCAAATGCGACTTTACCGCCCCTAATTACAGCGGTAAAGCTGCACCGCCAGTTTTCCTCCTCTCACAGAGGAGGAAATCTGGAAATGAGACTTTACCGCCCCTAGTAGCAGCGGTAAAGCTGCACTGCCAGTTTTCCTCCTCTCAGAGAGGAGGAAAACTGGAAATGCGACTTTACCGCCCCTAATAGCAGCGGTAAAGCCGCACTTCCACTTTTCCTCCCCTCAGAGAGGAGGAAATGTGTCGAATGCGACTTTACCGCCCCTAATGGCAGCGGTATGCTGAAGCCCATACAAACATTTCCCGTGTCCAAGTTATTATCACGTATCTCCTTTTCGACCTTATTTTTACACACGTTCGATGTCTATGGGGTCCATTTCTAATCGAATGTATTTCATGCAAGTGGAGCTCATCAATAAATATCCTATCGCATTTGTCAGTTAAGGCCCACACCAGATGGGAAAGCAGCGAAGATTGGCACAAGAATCTAGGATCTAAATCATTTGTCAGGAAATATTAAGGCCAAGGGACCGATTTTTTACTTGCGTTTTGGGCTATCTTTAGATTTTAAATCTATCTCTCTATCATTTAAGATATGTTTCATTCTCATTCCCACAAGATTGTTTCCGTGGGAAAACCGAATCCTTTGGTTTTGATTAGTGCGCCCACGTTCTGGTGATGTAAACCGTTGACGAGATGATGTCCTGAAAAATGTAGAGGGATAAAGCAGTCCTAACCATCTCTGGAAGATCTTTATAATAATGTTAGCAGAGTTAATGGCGCGCATGTAATTCCTTGAGTCATCAAGGATGACTTAATCTGAATACATAATCAATATAAATAATGACTGATAATATATTTGTCTCTTTTAGGAATATTTTCAAAAAATGTAATTTAATGTGTTTATATTTAGAGTTTTTTCTTTTAAACATCATTATAAGTATTCTATTAGTCTCCTTTGGGATTCAAGTACGAACACTGATACAAACTTACTTACGTGAGTCACGCGGTTGTATTTCCATCTATGCCTAGAAAATAAAAAATTAACTTTCACTGTTGTATTAATAGCTTGATCAAATATAGGGATAAATATAAATATGATTATGTTAACCACAATTTTATAAAAAAAAATGTCACGTCGATCGGACGGTCGGATTAATTTTGATTCTCGATATCATATACATTTTAAGGCATTTTTTTTGTAGGGCTCGGATTTCAGAAGTTTGGTTCCACTCGACACATCTTTCTCAATATATGCCCAAAGGTTTCGGCTAAAACTCTATGTTTCTCAAAGTAAGACAAGTTGAAATATATAAGAATTCGACAACCGGGTGTTGGCTCGGTTAGGACACTGTCAATCCCACCAAATGTAGGGAAACCCTGAGCTAAAAATAATAAAAAACTCATATAAGAATGAAGAGGGTGTTTAGGATGCTATACACGCAACGCAATTAAACAGTATTAGGTATTCAATTTCATTCATCATATCAAAAGGTCTTTCACGTATAAAATTACAAGAATTATAGAAATTTATTTTTAACTACTTATTTCATTTTTTTGAAGCGCAACAAATCTTCTCTTTCACCCTTTGTTGATGAGGAAAAGGGTCTAGCAGAGTCTAGAAAATTTTAGTGGCGCCCAAATAAAATTTCTCAGTCCGCCACCGTACCAAGGAGAGAGATGTGCATAGGGTTGCAAACGGGACGTCTCCGGATAGGAACCATAGTGGACCCGGACCCCCGTTTTGTAAATAACAGCTCCGGTTCTGACTCCGAACATGTTTTATTGGTTCTAGACCCGGTCCCGATAGGAAAACCCAGATCCGATTTCGGAACCGGGTCCACCAAGAGGACTGGATTTAGTTCCAAAATCGATTCGAATTTTCTTTTATTCCTCTTTTTTTTATTAAAATAAGCAAATTTTTCAACTTTTAACGGTGCATCACGTCTATTACATCAAGTATTATACCTAAAAATGACCCAAAAAAGCTGATTTTGAGGTACTATCTGCAATATTAAATGCTCGTATGGGTCCCGAGTCCATGTGTCGGAACCTAAATGGACCCGGAACCTGACCCATTTATCAAACGGAACAAAAATTGGGATCAGAACCCGGACCCCGCTCTTGAATCGGAACCTAAGATATGTTCCAGACCCGGTTTTTTGCAGTTCTGAACTTCGGAGTAATTGGAGAGTCGGATACCCACTTGCAACCCTAGATGTGGAGGAGTTACCCAACTACGAGGGACATTTTTGGATTTTCTCCTTAGCCTATTTCGGTTAAAGTTCTTTTATCACTGATAGAGTTAAAATAGGAAAGATGGCTCCTTGTGTCACCCATTTCGGCTAAAAAACTCTTTACCCGTCATTAAGGCTGTCAAAATGAGGAGATGATCAAAATTGAATAAAAACTCAGCTTCAAGAATGAATTGGAAACCGGTCTCTCTCATAAAATATAAAAACCCAAATGATATTGATTCTTTACCGTAGGATGTAACCACGAGTGGACACCGCCCTATTTGTTCACTTCTCACCCGCTATCTACTTCACATTTGGTACACTTACTTTACCAGTGAAGTAAAGTGAAGGGTTGATTCAAGAGAAAATAAAAGGAGAGCAGGTCAAATCAAAAGATAGTAAATTTCAAAAATGTAAAGTGGGAAATGTGACTTTACCGCCCCTTGTGAAGCTGCACTGCCACTTTTCCTCCTCTCAGAGAGGAGGAAAACTGGCAAATGCGACTTTACCGCCCCTAATTACAGCGGTAAAGCTGCACCGCCAGTTTTCCTCCTCTCACAGAGGAGGAAATCTGGAAATGAGACTTTACCGCCCCTAGTAGCAGCGGTAAAGCTGCACTGCCAGTTTTCCTCCTCTCAGAGAGGAGGAAAACTGGAAATGCGACTTTACCGCCCCTAATAGCAGCGGTAAAGCCGCACTTCCACTTTTCCTCCCCTCAGAGAGGAGGAAATGTGTCGAATGCGACTTTACCGCCCCTAATGGCAGCGGTATGCTGAAGCCCATACAAACATTTCCCGTGTCCAAGTTATTATCACGTATCTCCTTTTCGACCTTATTTTTACACACGTTCGATGTCTATGGGGTCCATTTCTAATCGAATGTATTTCATGCAAGTGGAGCTCATCAATAAATATCCTATCGCATTTGTCAGTTAAGGCCCACACCAGATGGGAAAGCAGCGAAGATTGGCACAAGAATCTAGGATCTAAATCATTTGTCAGGAAATATTAAGGCCAAGGGACCGATTTTTTACTTGCGTTTTGGGCTATCTTTAGATTTTAAATCTATCTCTCTATCATTTAAGATATGTTTCATTCTCATTCCCACAAGATTGTTTCCGTGGGAAAACCGAATCCTTTGGTTTTGATTAGTGCGCCCACGTTCTGGTGATGTAAACCGTTGACGAGATGATGTCCTGAAAAATGTAGAGGGATAAAGCAGTCCTAACCATCTCTGGAAGATCTTTATAATAATGTTAGCAGAGTTAATGGCGCGCATGTAATTCCTTGAGTCATCAAGGATGACTTAATCTGAATACATAATCAATATAAATAATGACTGATAATATATTTGTCTCTTTTAGGAATATTTTCAAAAAATGTAATTTAATGTGTTTATATTTAGAGTTTTTTCTTTTAAACATCATTATAAGTATTCTATTAGTCTCCTTTGGGATTCAAGTACGAACACTGATACAAACTTACTTACGTGAGTCACGCGGTTGTATTTCCATCTATGCCTAGAAAATAAAAAATTAACTTTCACTGTTGTATTAATAGCTTGATCAAATATAGGGATAAATATAAATATGATTATGTTAACCACAATTTTATAAAAAAAAATGTCACGTCGATCGGACGGTCGGATTAATTTTGATTCTCGATATCATATACATTTTAAGGCATTTTTTTTGTAGGGCTCGGATTTCAGAAGTTTGGTTCCACTCGACACATCTTTCTCAATATATGCCCAAAGGTTTCGGCTAAAACTCTATGTTTCTCAAAGTAAGACAAGTTGAAATATATAAGAATTCGACAACCGGGTGTTGGCTCGGTTAGGACACTGTCAATCCCACCAAATGTAGGGAAACCCTGAGCTAAAAATAATAAAAAACTCATATAAGAATGAAGAGGGTGTTTAGGATGCTATACACGCAACGCAATTAAACAGTATTAGGTATTCAATTTCATTCATCATATCAAAAGGTCTTTCACGTATAAAATTACAAGAATTATAGAAATTTATTTTTAACTACTTATTTCATTTTTTTGAAGCGCAACAAATCTTCTCTTTCACCCTTTGTTGATGAGGAAAAGGGTCTAGCAGAGTCTAGAAAATTTTAGTGGCGCCCAAATAAAATTTCTCAGTCCGCCACCGTACCAAGGAGAGAGATGTGCATAGGGTTGCAAACGGGACGTCTCCGGATAGGAACCATAGTGGACCCGGACCCCCGTTTTGTAAATAACAGCTCCGGTTCTGACTCCGAACATGTTTTATTGGTTCTAGACCCGGTCCCGATAGGAAAACCCAGATCCGATTTCGGAACCGGGTCCACCAAGAGGACTGGATTTAGTTCCAAAATCGATTCGAATTTTCTTTTATTCCTCTTTTTTTTATTAAAATAAGCAAATTTTTCAACTTTTAACGGTGCATCACGTCTATTACATCAAGTATTATACCTAAAAATGACCCAAAAAAGCTGATTTTGAGGTACTATCTGCAATATTAAATGCTCGTATGGGTCCCGAGTCCATGTGTCGGAACCTAAATGGACCCGGAACCTGACCCATTTATCAAACGGAACAAAAATTGGGATCAGAACCCGGACCCCGCTCTTGAATCGGAACCTAAGATATGTTCCAGACCCGGTTTTTTGCAGTTCTGAACTTCGGAGTAATTGGAGAGTCGGATACCCACTTGCAACCCTAGATGTGGAGGAGTTACCCAACTACGAGGGACATTTTTGGATTTTCTCCTTAGCCTATTTCGGTTAAAGTTCTTTTATCACTGATAGAGTTAAAATAGGAAAGATGGCTCCTTGTGTCACCCATTTCGGCTAAAAAACTCTTTACCCGTCATTAAGGCTGTCAAAATGAGGAGATGATCAAAATTGAATAAAAACTCAGCTTCAAGAATGAATTGGAAACCGGTCTCTCTCATAAAATATAAAAACCCAAATGATATTGATTCTTTACCGTAGGATGTAACCACGAGTGGACACCGCCCTATTTGTTCACTTCTCGCCCGCTATCTACTTCACATTTGGTACACTTACTTTACCAGTGAAGTAAAGTGAAGGGTTGATTCAAGAGAAAATAAAAGGAGAGCAGGTCAAATCAAAAGATAGTAAATTTCAAAAATGTAAAGTGGGAAATGTGACTTTACCGCCCCTTGTGAAGCTGCACTGCCACTTTTCCTCCTCTCAGAGAGGAGGAAAACTGGCAAATGCGACTTTACCGCCCCTAATTACAGCGGTAAAGCTGCACCGCCAGTTTTCCTCCTCTCACAGAGGAGGAAATCTGGAAATGAGACTTTACCGCCCCTAGTAGCAGCGGTAAAGCTGCACTGCCAGTTTTCCTCCTCTCAGAGAGGAGGAAAACTGGAAATGCGACTTTACCGCCCCTAATAGCAGCGGTAAAGCCGCACTTCCACTTTTCCTCCCCTCAGAGAGGAGGAAATGTGTCGAATGCGACTTTACCGCCCCTAATGGCAGCGGTATGCTGAAGCCCATACAAACATTTCCCGTGTCCAAGTTATTATCACGTATCTCCTTTTCGACCTTATTTTTACACACGTTCGATGTCTATGGGGTCCATTTCTAATCGAATGTATTTCATGCAAGTGGAGCTCATCAATAAATATCCTATCGCATTTGTCAGTTAAGGCCCACACCAGATGGGAAAGCAGCGAAGATTGGCACAAGAATCTAGGATCTAAATCATTTGTCAGGAAATATTAAGGCCAAGGGACCGATTTTTTACTTGCGTTTTGGGCTATCTTTAGATTTTAAATCTATCTCTCTATCATTTAAGATATGTTTCATTCTCATTCCCACAAGATTGTTTCCGTGGGAAAACCGAATCCTTTGGTTTTGATTAGTGCGCCCACGTTCTGGTGATGTAAACCGTTGACGAGATGATGTCCTGAAAAATGTAGAGGGATAAAGCAGTCCTAACCATCTCTGGAAGATCTTTATAATAATGTTAGCAGAGTTAATGGCGCGCATGTAATTCCTTGAGTCATCAAGGATGACTTAATCTGAATACATAATCAATATAAATAATGACTGATAATATATTTGTCTCTTTTAGGAATATTTTCAAAAAATGTAATTTAATGTGTTTATATTTAGAGTTTTTTCTTTTAAACATCATTATAAGTATTCTATTAGTCTCCTTTGGGATTCAAGTACGAACACTGATACAAACTTACTTACGTGAGTCACGCGGTTGTATTTCCATCTATGCCTAGAAAATAAAAAATTAACTTTCACTGTTGTATTAATAGCTTGATCAAATATAGGGATAAATATAAATATGATTATGTTAACCACAATTTTATAAAAAAAAATGTCAAGTCGATCGGACGGTCGGATTAATTTTGATTCTCGATATCATATACATTTTAAGGCATTTTTTTTTGTAGGGCTCGGATTTCAGAAGTTTGGTTCCACTCGACACATCTTTCTCAATATATGCCCAAAGGTTTCGGCTAAAACTCTATGTTTCTCAAAGTAAGACAAGTTGAAATATATAAGAATTCGACAACCGGGTGTTGGCTCGGTTAGGACACTGTCAATCCCACCAAATGTAGGGAAACCCTGAGCTAAAAATAATAAAAAACCCATATGAGAATGAAGAGGGTGTTTAGGATGCTATACACGCAACGCAATTAAACAGTATTAGGTATTCAATTTCATTCATCATATCAAAAGGACTTTCACGTATAAAATTACAAGAATTATAGAAATTTATTTTTAACTACTTATTTCATTTTTTTGAAGCGCAACAAATCTTCTCTTTCACCCTTTGTTGATGAGGAAAAGGGTCTAGCAGAGTCTAGAAAATTTTAGTGGCGCCCAAATAAAATTTCTCAGTCCGCCACCGTACCAAGGAGAGAGATGTGCATAGGGTTGCAAACGGGACGTCTCCGGATAGGAACCATAGTGGACCCGGACCCCCGTTTTGTAAATAACAGCTCCGGTTCTGACTCCGAACATGTTTTATTGGTTCTAGACCCGGTCCCGATAGGAAAACCCAGATCCGATTTCGGAACCGGGTCCACCAAGAGGACTGGATTTAGTTCCAAAATCGATTCGAATTTTCTTTTATTTCACTTTTTTTTTATTAAAATAAGCAAAATTTTCAACTTTTAACGGTGCATCACGTCTACTACATCAAGTATTATACCTAAAAATGACCCAAAAAAGCTGATTTTGAGGTACTATCTGCAATATTAAAGGCTCGAATGGGTCCCGAGTCCATGTGTCGGAACCTAAATGGACCCGGAACCTGACCCATTTATCAAACGGAACAAAAATTGGGATCAGAACCCGGACCCCGCTCTTGAATCGGAACCTAAGATATGTTCCAGACCCGGTTTTTTGCAGTTCTGAACTTCGGAGTAATTGGAGAGTCGGATACCCACTTGCAACCCTAGATGTGGAGGAGTTACCCAACTACGAGGGACATTTTTGGATTTTCTCCTTAGCCTATTTCGGTTAAAGTTCTTTTATCACTGATAGAGTTAAAATAGGAAAGATGGCTCCTTGTGTCACCCATTTCGGCTAAAAAACTCTTTACCCGTCATTAAGGCTGTCAAAATGAGGAGATGATCAAAATTGAATAAAAACTCAGCTTCAAGAATGAATTGGAAACCGGTCTCTCTCATAAAATATAAAAACCCAAATGATATTGATTCTTTACCGTAGGATGTATCCATGAGTGGACACCGCCCTATTTGTTCACTTCTCACCCGCTATCTACTTCACATTTGGTACACTTACTTTACCAGTGAAGTAAAGTGAAGGGTTGACTCAAGAGAAAATAAAACGAGAGCAGGTCAAATCAAAAGATAGTAAATTTCAAAAATGTAAAGTGGGAAATGTGACTTTACCGCCCCTTGTGAAGCTGCACTGCCACTTTTCCTCCTCTCAGAGAGGAGGAAAACTGGCAAATACGACTTTACCGCCCCTAATTACAGCGGTAAAGCTGCACCGCCAGTTTTCCTCCTCTCACAGAGGAGGAAATCTGGAAATGAGACTTTACCGCCCCTAGTAGCAGCGGTAAAGCTGCACTGCCAGTTTTCCTCCTCTCAGAGAGGAGGAAAACTGGAAATGCGACTTTACCGCCCCTAATAGCAGCGGTAAAGCCGCACTTCCACTTTTCCTCCCCTCAGAGAGGAGGAAATGTGTCGAATGCGACTTTACCGCCCCTAATGGCAGCGGTATGCTGAAGCCCATACAAACATTTCCCGTGTCCAAGTTATTATCACGTATCTCCTTTTCGACCTTATTTTTACACACGTTCGATGTCTATGGGGTCCATTTCTAATCGAATGTATTTCATGCAAGTGGAGCTCATCAATAAATATCCTATCGCATTTGTCAGTTAAGGCCCACACCAGATGGGAAAGCAGCGAAGATTGGCACAAGAATCTAGGATCTAAATCATTTGTCAGGAAATATTAAGGCCAAGGGACCGATTTTTTACTTGCGTTTTGGGCTATCTTTAGATTTTAAATCTATCTCTCTATCATTTAAGATATGTTTCAATCTCATTCCCACAAGATTGTTTCCGTGGGAAAACCGAATCCTTTGGTTTTGATTAGTGCGCCCACGTTCTGGTGATGTAAACCGTTGACGAGATGATGTCCTGAAAAATGTAGAGGGATAAAGCAGTCCTAACCATCTCTGGAAGATCTTTATAATAATGTTAGCAGAGTTAATGGCGCGCATGTAATTCCTTGAGTCATCAAGGATGACTTAATCTGAATACATAATCAATATAAATAATGACTGATAATATATTTGTCTCTTTTAGGAATATTTTCAAAAAATGTAATTTAATGTGTTTATATTTAGAGTTTTTTCTTTTAAACATCATTATAAGTATTCTATTAGTCTCCTTTGGGATTCAAGTACGAACACTGATACAAACTTACTTACGTGAGTCACGCGGTTGTATTTCCATCTATGCCTAGAAAATAAAAAATTAACTTTCACTGTTGTATTAATAGCTTGATCAAATATAGGGATAAATATAAATATGATTATGTTAACCACAATTTTATAAAAAAAAATGTCACGTCGATCGGACGGTCGGATTAATTTTGATTCTCGATATCATATACATTTTAAGGCATTTTTTTTTGTAGGGCTCGGATTTCAGAAGTTTGGTTCCACTCGACACATCTTTCTCAATATATGCCCAAAGGTTTCGGCTAAAACTCTATGTTTCTCAAAGTAAGACAAGTTGAAATATATAAGAATTCGACAACCGGGTGTTGGCTCGGTTAGGACACTGTCAATCCCACCAAATGTAGGGAAACCCTGAGCTAAAAATAATAAAAAACCCATATCAGAATGAAGAGGGTGTTTAGGATGCTATACACGCAACGCAATTAAACAGTATTAGGTATTCAATTTCATTCATCATATCAAAAGGTCTTTCACGTATAAAATTACAAGAATTATAGAAATTTATTTTTAACTACTTATTTCATTTTTTTGAAGCGCAACAAATCTTCTCTTTCACCCTTTGTTGATGAGGAAAAGGGTCTAGCAGAGTCTAGAAAATTTTAGTGGCGCCCAAATAAAATTTCTCAGTCCGCCACCGTACCAAGGAGAGAGATGTGCATAGGGTTGCAAACGGGACGTCTCCGGATAGGAACCATAGTGGACCCGGACCCCCGTTTTGTAAATAACAGCTCCGGTTCTGACTCCGAACATGTTTTATTGGTTCTAGACCCGGTCCCGATAGGAAAACCCAGATCCGATTTCGGAACCGGGTCCACCAAGAGGACTGGATTTAGTTCCAAAATCGATTCGAATTTTCTTTTATTCCTCTTTTTTTTATTAAAATAAGCAAATTTTTCAACTTTTAACGGTGCATCACGTCTATTACATCAAGTATTATACCTAAAAATGACCCAAAAAAGCTGATTTTGAGGTACTATCTGCAATATTAAATGCTCGTATGGGTCCCGAGTCCATGTGTCGGAACCTAAATGGACCCGGAACCTGACCCATTTATCAAACGGAACAAAAATTGGGATCAGAACCCGGACCCCGCTCTTGAATCGGAACCTAAGATATGTTCCAGACCCGGTTTTTTGCAGTTCTGAACTTCGGAGTAATTGGAGAGTCGGATACCCACTTGCAACCCTAGATGTGGAGGAGTTACCCAACTACGAGGGACATTTTTGGATTTTCTCCTTAGCCTATTTCGGTTAAAGTTCTTTTATCACTGATAGAGTTAAAATAGGAAAGATGGCTCCTTGTGTCACCCATTTCGGCTAAAAAACTCTTTACCCGTCATTAAGGCTGTCAAAATGAGGAGATGATCAAAATTGAATAAAAACTCAGCTTCAAGAATGAATTGGAAACCGGTCTCTCTCATAAAATATAAAAACCCAAATGATATTGATTCTTTACCGTAGGATGTAACCACGAGTGGACACCGCCCTATTTGTTCACTTCTCACCCGCTATCTACTTCACATTTGGTACACTTACTTTACCAGTGAAGTAAAGTGAAGGGTTGATTCAAGAGAAAATAAAAGGAGAGCAGGTCAAATCAAAAGATAGTAAATTTCAAAAATGTAAAGTGGGAAATGTGACTTTACCGCCCCTTGTGAAGCTGCACTGCCACTTTTCCTCCTCTCAGAGAGGAGGAAAACTGGCAAATGCGACTTTACCGCCCCTAATTACAGCGGTAAAGCTGCACCGCCAGTTTTCCTCCTCTCACAGAGGAGGAAATCTGGAAATGAGACTTTACCGCCCCTAGTAGCAGCGGTAAAGCTGCACTGCCAGTTTTCCTCCTCTCAGAGAGGAGGAAAACTGGAAATGCGACTTTACCGCCCCTAATAGCAGCGGTAAAGCCGCACTTCCACTTTTCCTCCCCTCAGAGAGGAGGAAATGTGTCGAATGCGACTTTACCGCCCCTAATGGCAGCGGTATGCTGAAGCCCATACAAACATTTCCCGTGTCCAAGTTATTATCACGTATCTCCTTTTCGACCTTATTTTTACACACGTTCGATGTCTATGGGGTCCATTTCTAATCGAATGTATTTCATGCAAGTGGAGCTCATCAATAAATATCCTATCGCATTTGTCAGTTAAGGCCCACACCAGATGGGAAAGCAGCGAAGATTGGCACAAGAATCTAGGATCTAAATCATTTGTCAGGAAATATTAAGGCCAAGGGACCGATTTTTTACTTGCGTTTTGGGCTATCTTTAGATTTTAAATCTATCTCTCTATCATTTAAGATATGTTTCATTCTCATTCCCACAAGATTGTTTCCGTGGGAAAACCGAATCCTTTGGTTTTGATTAGTGCGCCCACGTTCTGGTGATGTAAACCGTTGACGAGATGATGTCCTGAAAAATGTAGAGGGATAAAGCAGTCCTAACCATCTCTGGAAGATCTTTATAATAATGTTAGCAGAGTTAATGGCGCGCATGTAATTCCTTGAGTCATCAAGGATGACTTAATCTGAATACATAATCAATATAAATAATGACTGATAATATATTTGTCTCTTTTAGGAATATTTTCAAAAAATGTAATTTAATGTGTTTATATTTAGAGTTTTTTCTTTTAAACATCATTATAAGTATTCTATTAGTCTCCTTTGGGATTCAAGTACGAACACTGATACAAACTTACTTACGTGAGTCACGCGGTTGTATTTCCATCTATGCCTAGAAAATAAAAAATTAACTTTCACTGTTGTATTAATAGCTTGATCAAATATAGGGATAAATATAAATATGATTATGTTAACCACAATTTTATAAAAAAAAATGTCACGTCGATCGGACGGTCGGATTAATTTTGATTCTCGATATCATATACATTTTAAGGCATTTTTTTTTGTAGGGCTCGGATTTCAGAAGTTTGGTTCCACTCGACACATCTTTCTCAATATATGCCCAAAGGTTTCGGCTAAAACTCTATGTTTCTCAAAGTAAGACAAGTTGAAATATATAAGAATTCGACAACCGGGTGTTGGCTCGGTTAGGACACTGTCAATCCCACCAAATGTAGGGAAACCCTGAGCTAAAAATAATAAAAAACCCATATAAGAATGAAGAGGGTGTTTAGGATGCTATACACGCAACGCAATTAAACAGTATTAGGTATTCAATTTCATTCATCATATCAAAAGGTCTTTCACGTATAAAATTACAAGAATTATAGAAATTTATTTTTAACTACTTATTTCATTTTTTTGAAGCGCAACAAATCTTCTCTTTCACCCTTTGTTGATGAGGAAAAGGGTCTAGCAGAGTCTAGAAAATTTTAGTGGCGCCCAAATAAAATTTCTCAGTCCGCCACCGTACCAAGGAGAGAGATGTGCATAGGGTTGCAAACGGGACGTCTCCGGATAGGAACCATAGTGGACCCGGACCCCCGTTTTGTAAATAACAGCTCCGGTTCTGACTCCGAACATGTTTTATTGGTTCTAGACCCGGTCCCGATAGGAAAACCCAGATCCGATTTCGGAACCGGGTCCACCAAGAGGACTGGATTTAGTTCCAAAATCGATTCGAATTTTCTTTTATTCCTCTTTTTTTTATTAAAATAAGCAAAATTTTCAACTTTTAACGGTGCATCACGTCTATTACATCAAGTATTATACCTAAAAATGACCCAAAAAAGCTGATTTTGAGGTACTATCTGCAATATTAAATGCTCGTATGGGTCCCGAGTCCATGTGTCGGAACCTAAATGGACCCGGAACCTGACCCATTTATCAAACGGAACAAAAATTGGGATCAGAACCCGGACCCCGCTCTTGAATCGGAACCTAAGATATGTTCCAGACCCGGTTTTTTGCAGTTCTGAACTTCGGAGTAATTGGAGAGTCGGATACCCACTTGCAACCCTAGATGTGGAGGAGTTACCCAACTACGAGGGACATTTTTGGATTTTCTCCTTAGCCTATTTCGGTTAAAGTTCTTTTATCACTGATAGAGTTAAAATAGGAAAGATGGCTCCTTGTGTCACCCATTTCGGCTAAAAAACTCTTTACCCGTCATTAAGGCTGTCAAAATGAGGAGATGATCAAAATTGAATAAAAACTCAGCTTCAAGAATGAATTGGAAACCGGTCTCTCTCATAAAATATAAAAACCCAAATGATATTGATTCTTTACCGTAGGATGTAACCACGAGTGGACACCGCCCTATTTGTTCACTTCTCGCCCGCTATCTACTTCACATTTGGTACACTTACTTTACCAGTGAAGTAAAGTGAAGGGTTGATTCAAGAGAAAATAAAAGGAGAGCAGGTCAAATCAAAAGATAGTAAATTTCAAAAATGTAAAGTGGGAAATGTGACTTTACCGCCCCTTGTGAAGCTGCACTGCCACTTTTCCTCCTCTCAGAGAGGAGGAAAACTGGCAAATGCGACTTTACCGCCCCTAATTACAGCGGTAAAGCTGCACCGCCAGTTTTCCTCCTCTCACAGAGGAGGAAATCTGGAAATGAGACTTTACCGCCCCTAGTAGCAGCGGTAAAGCTGCACTGCCAGTTTTCCTCCTCTCAGAGAGGAGGAAAACTGGAAATGCGACTTTACCGCCCCTAATAGCAGCGGTAAAGCCGCACTTCCACTTTTCCTCCCCTCAGAGAGGAGGAAATGTGTCGAATGCGACTTTACCGCCCCTAATGGCAGCGGTATGCTGAAGCCCATACAAACATTTCCCGTGTCCAAGTTATTATCACGTATCTCCTTTTCGACCTTATTTTTACACACGTTCGATGTCTATGGGGTCCATTTCTAATCGAATGTATTTCATGCAAGTGGAGCTCATCAATAAATATCCTATCGCATTTGTCAGTTAAGGCCCACACCAGATGGGAAAGCAGCGAAGATTGGCACAAGAATCTAGGATCTAAATCATTTGTCAGGAAATATTAAGGCCAAGGGACCGATTTTTTACTTGCGTTTTGGGCTATCTTTAGATTTTAAATCTATCTCTCTATCATTTAAGATATGTTTCATTCTCATTCCCACAAGATTGTTTCCGTGGGAAAACCGAATCCTTTGGTTTTGATTAGTGCGCCCACGTTCTGGTGATGTAAACCGTTGACGAGATGATGTCCTGAAAAATGTAGAGGGATAAAGCAGTCCTAACCATCTCTGGAAGATCTTTATAATAATGTTAGCAGAGTTAATGGCGCGCATGTAATTCCTTGAGTCATCAAGGATGACTTAATCTGAATACATAATCAATATAAATAATGACTGATAATATATTTGTCTCTTTTAGGAATATTTTCAAAAAATGTAATTTAATGTGTTTATATTTAGAGTTTTTTCTTTTAAACATCATTATAAGTATTCTATTAGTCTCCTTTGGGATTCAAGTACGAACACTGATACAAACTTACTTACGTGAGTCACGCGGTTGTATTTCCATCTATGCCTAGAAAATAAAAAATTAACTTTCACTGTTGTATTAATAGCTTGATCAAATATAGGGATAAATATAAATATGATTATGTTAACCACAATTTTATAAAAAAAAATGTCACGTCGATCGGACGGTCGGATTAATTTTGATTCTCGATATCATATACATTTTAAGGCATTTTTTTTTGTAGGGCTCGGATTTCAGAAGTTTGGTTCCACTCGACACATCTTTCTCAATATATGCCCAAAGGTTTCGGCTAAAACTCTATGTTTCTCAAAGTAAGACAAGTTGAAATATATAAGAATTCGACAACCGGGTGTTGGCTCGGTTAGGACACTGTCAATCCCACCAAATGTAGGGAAACCCTGAGCTAAAAATAATAAAAAACCCATATAAGAATGAAGAGGGTGTTTAGGATGCTATACACGCAACGCAATTAAACAGTATTAGGTATTCAATTTCATTCATCATATCAAAAGGTCTTTCACGTATAAAATTACAAGAATTATAGAAATTTATTTTTAACTACTTATTTCATTTTTTTGAAGCGCAACAAATCTTCTCTTTCACCCTTTGTTGATGAGGAAAAGGGTCTAGCAGAGTCTAGAAAATTTTAGTGGCGCCCAAATAAAATTTCTCAGTCCGCCACCGTACCAAGGAGAGAGATGTGCATAGGGTTGCAAACGGGACGTCTCCGGATAGGAACCATAGTGGACCCGGACCCCCGTTTTGTAAATAACAGCTCCGGTTCTGACTCCGAACATGTTTTATTGGTTCTAGACCCGGTCCCGATAGGAAAACCCAGATCCGATTTCGGAACCGGGTCCACCAAGAGGACTGGATTTAGTTCCAAAATCGATTCGAATTTTCTTTTATTCCTCTTTTTTTTATTAAAATAAGCAAATTTTTCAACTTTTAACGGTGCATCACGTCTATTACATCAAGTATTATACCTAAAAATGACCCAAAAAAGCTGATTTTGAGGTACTATCTGCAATATTAAATGCTCGTATGGGTCCCGAGTCCATGTGTCGGAACCTAAATGGACCCGGAACCTGACCCATTTATCAAACGGAACAAAAATTGGGATCAGAACCCGGACCCCGCTCTTGAATCGGAACCTAAGATATGTTCCAGACCCGGTTTTTTGCAGTTCTGAACTTCGGAGTAATTGGAGAGTCGGATACCCACTTGCAACCCTAGATGTGGAGGAGTTACCCAACTACGAGGGACATTTTTGGATTTTCTCCTTAGCCTATTTCGGTTAAAGTTCTTTTATCACTGATAGAGTTAAAATAGGAAAGATGGCTCCTTGTGTCACCCATTTCGGCTAAAAAACTCTTTACCCGTCATTAAGGCTGTCAAAATGAGGAGATGATCAAAATTGAATAAAAACTCAGCTTCAAGAATGAATTGGAAACCGGTCTCTCTCATAAAATATAAAAACCCAAATGATATTGATTCTTTACCGTAGGATGTAACCACGAGTGGACACCGCCCTATTTGTTCACTTCTCACCCGCTATCTACTTCACATTTGGTACACTTACTTTACCAGTGAAGTAAAGTGAAGGGTTGATTCAAGAGAAAATAAAAGGAGAGCAGGTCAAATCAAAAGATAGTAAATTTCAAAAATGTAAAGTGGGAAATGTGACTTTACCGCCCCTTGTGAAGCTGCACTGCCACTTTTCCTCCTCTCAGAGAGGAGGAAAACTGGCAAATGCGACTTTACCGCCCCTAATTACAGCGGTAAAGCTGCACCGCCAGTTTTCCTCCTCTCACAGAGGAGGAAATCTGGAAATGAGACTTTACCGCCCCTAGTAGCAGCGGTAAAGCTGCACTGCCAGTTTTCCTCCTCTCAGAGAGGAGGAAAACTGGAAATGCGACTTTACCGCCCCTAATAGCAGCGGTAAAGCCGCACTTCCACTTTTCCTCCCCTCAGAGAGGAGGAAATGTGTCGAATGCGACTTTACCGCCCCTAATGGCAGCGGTATGCTGAAGCCCATACAAACATTTCCCGTGTCCAAGTTATTATCACGTATCTCCTTTTCGACCTTATTTTTACACACGTTCGATGTCTATGGGGTCCATTTCTAATCGAATGTATTTCATGCAAGTGGAGCTCATCAATAAATATCCTATCGCATTTGTCAGTTAAGGCCCACACCAGATGGGAAAGCAGCGAAGATTGGCACAAGAATCTAGGATCTAAATCATTTGTCAGGAAATATTAAGGCCAAGGGACCGATTTTTTACTTGCGTTTTGGGCTATCTTTAGATTTTAAATCTATCTCTCTATCATTTAAGATATGTTTCATTCTCATTCCCACAAGATTGTTTCCGTGGGAAAACCGAATCCTTTGGTTTTGATTAGTGCGCCCACGTTCTGGTGATGTAAACCGTTGACGAGATGATGTCCTGAAAAATGTAGAGGGATAAAGCAGTCCTAACCATCTCTGGAAGATCTTTATAATAATGTTAGCAGAGTTAATGGCGCGCATGTAATTCCTTGAGTCATCAAGGATGACTTAATCTGAATACATAATCAATATAAATAATGACTGATAATATATTTGTCTCTTTTAGGAATATTTTCAAAAAATGTAATTTAATGTGTTTATATTTAGAGTTTTTTCTTTTAAACATCATTATAAGTATTCTATTAGTCTCCTTTGGGATTCAAGTACGAACACTGATACAAACTTACTTACGTGAGTCACGCGGTTGTATTTCCATCTATGCCTAGAAAATAAAAAATTAACTTTCACTGTTGTATTAATAGCTTGATCAAATATAGGGATAAATATAAATATGATTATGTTAACCACAATTTTATAAAAAAAAATGTCACGTCGATCGGACGGTCGGATTAATTTTGATTCTCGATATCATATACATTTTAAGGCATTTTTTTTTGTAGGGCTCGGATTTCAGAAGTTTGGTTCCACTCGACACATCTTTCTCAATATATGCCCAAAGGTTTCGGCTAAAACTCTATGTTTCTCAAAGTAAGACAAGTTGAAATATATAAGAATTCGACAACCGGGTGTTGGCTCGGTTAGGACACTGTCAATCCCACCAAATGTAGGGAAACCCTGAGCTAAAAATAATAAAAAACCCATATAAGAATGAAGAGGGTGTTTAGGATGCTATACACGCAACGCAATTAAACAGTATTAGGTATTCAATTTCATTCATCATATCAAAAGGTCTTTCACGTATAAAATTACAAGAATTATAGAAATTTATTTTTAACTACTTATTTCATTTTTTTGAAGCGCAACAAATCTTCTCTTTCACCCTTTGTTGATGAGGAAAAGGGTCTAGCAGAGTCTAGAAAATTTTAGTGGCGCCCAAATAAAATTTCTCAGTCCGCCACCGTACCAAGGAGAGAGATGTGCATAGGGTTGCAAACGGGACGTCTCCGGATAGGAACCATAGTGGACCCGGACCCCCGTTTTGTAAATAACAGCTCCGGTTCTGACTCCGAACATGTTTTATTGGTTCTAGACCCGGTCCCGATAGGAAAACCCAGATCCGATTTCGGAACCGGGTCCACCAAGAGGACTGGATTTAGTTCCAAAATCGATTCGAATTTTCTTTTATTCCTCTTTTTTTTATTAAAATAAGCAAATTTTTCAACTTTTAACGGTGCATCACGTCTACTACATCAAGTATTATACCTAAAAATGACCCAAAAAAGCTGATTTTGAGGTACTATCTGCAATATTAAATGCTCGTATGGGTCCCGAGTCCATGTGTCGGAACCTAAATGGACCCGGAACCTGACCCATTTATCAAACGGAACAAAAATTGGGATCAGAACCCGGACCCCGCTCTTGAATCGGAACCTAAGATATGTTCCAGACCCGGTTTTTTGCAGTTCTGAACTTCGGAGTAATTTGAGAGTCGGATACCCACTTGCAACCCTAGATGTGGAGGAGTTACCCAACTACGAGGGACATTTTTGGATTTTCTCCTTAGCCTATTTCGGTTAAAGTTCTTTTATCACTGATAGAGTTAAAATAGGAAAGATGGCTCCTTGTGTCACCCATTTCGGCTAAAAAACTCTTTACCCGTCATTAAGGCTGTCAAAATGAGGAGATGATCAAAATTGAATAAAAACTCAGCTTCAAGAATGAATTGGAAACCGGTCTCTCTCATAAAATATAAAAACCCAAATGATATTGATTCTTTACCGTAGGATGTAACCACGAGTGGACACCGCCCTATTTGTTCACTTCTCGCCCGCTATCTACTTCACATTTGGTACACTTACTTTACCAGTGAAGTAAAGTGAAGGGTTGATTCAAGAGAAAATAAAAGGAGAGCAGGTCAAATCAAAAGATAGTAAATTTCAAAAATGTAAAGTGGGAAATGTGACTTTACCGCCCCTTGTGAAGCTGCACTGCCACTTTTCCTCCTCTCAGAGAGGAGGAAAACTGGCAAATGCGACTTTACCGCCCCTAATTACAGCGGTAAAGCTGCACCGCCAGTTTTCCTCCTCTCACAGAGGAGGAAATCTGGAAATGAGACTTTACCGCCCCTAGTAGCAGCGGTAAAGCTGCACTGCCAGTTTTCCTCCTCTCAGAGAGGAGGAAAACTGGAAATGCGACTTTACCGCCCCTAATAGCAGCGGTAAAGCCGCACTTCCACTTTTCCTCCCCTCAGAGAGGAGGAAATGTGTCGAATGCGACTTTACCGCCCCTAATGGCAGCGGTATGCTGAAGCCCATACAAACATTTCCCGTGTCCAAGTTATTATCACGTATCTCCTTTTCGACCTTATTTTTACACACGTTCGATGTCTATGGGGTCCATTTCTAATCGAATGTTTTTCATGCAAGTGGAGCTCATCAATAAATATCCTATCGCATTTGTCAGTTAAGGCCCACACCAGATGGGAAAGCAGCGAAGATTGGCACAAGAATCTAGGATCTAAATCATTTGTCAGGAAATATTAAGGCCAAGGGACCGATTTTTTACTTGCGTTTTGGGCTATCTTTAGATTTTAAATCTATCTCTCTATCATTTAAGATATGTTTCATTCTCATTCCCACAAGATTGTTTCCGTGGGAAAACCGAATCCTTTGGTTTTGATTAGTGCGCCCACGTTCTGGTGATGTAAACCGTTGACGAGATGATGTCCTGAAAAATGTAGAGGGATAAAGCAGTCCTAACCATCTCTGGAAGATCTTTATAATAATGTTAGCAGAGTTAATGGCGCGCATGTAATTCCTTGAGTCATCAAGGATGACTTAATCTGAATACATAATCAATATAAATAATGACTGATAATATATTTGTCTCTTTTAGGAATATTTTCAAAAAATGTAATTTAATGTGTTTATATTTAGAGTTTTTTCTTTTAAACATCATTATAAGTATTCTATTAGTCTCCTTTGGGATTCAAGTACGAACACTGATACAAACTTACTTACGTGAGTCACGCGGTTGTATTTCCATCTATGCCTAGAAAATAAAAAATTAACTTTCACTGTTGTATTAATAGCTTGATCAAATATAGGGATAAATATAAATATGATTATGTTAACCACAATTTTATAAAAAAAAATGTCAAGTCGATCGGACGGTCGGATTAATTTTGATTCTCGATATCATATACATTTTAAGGCATTTTTTTTTGTAGGGCTCGGATTTCAGAAGTTTGGTTCCACTCGACACATCTTTCTCAATATATGCCCAAAGGTTTCGGCTAAAACTCTATGTTTCTCAAAGTAAGACAAGTTGAAATATATAAGAATTCGACAACCGGGTGTTGGCTCGGTTAGGACACTGTCAATCCCACCAAATGTAGGGAAACCCTGAGCTAAAAATAATAAAAAACCCATATGAGAATGAAGAGGGTGTTTAGGATGCTATACACGCAACGCAATTAAACAGTATTAGGTATTCAATTTCATTCATCATATCAAAAGGACTTTCACGTATAAAATTACAAGAATTATAGAAATTTATTTTTAACTACTTATTTCATTTTTTTGAAGCGCAACAAATCTTCTCTTTCACCCTTTGTTGATGAGGAAAAGGGTCTAGCAGAGTCTAGAAAATTTTAGTGGCGCCCAAATAAAATTTCTCAGTCCGCCACCGTACCAAGGAGAGAGATGTGCATAGGGTTGCAAACGGGACGTCTCCGGATAGGAACCATAGTGGACCCGGACCCCCGTTTTGTAAATAACAGCTCCGGTTCTGACTCCGAACATGTTTTATTGGTTCTAGACCCGGTCCCGATAGGAAAACCCAGATCCGATTTCGGAACCGGGTCCACCAAGAGGACTGGATTTAGTTCCAAAATCGATTCGAATTTTCTTTTATTTCACTTTTTTTTTATTAAAATAAGCAAAATTTTCAACTTTTAACGGTGCATCACGTCTACTACATCAAGTATTATACCTAAAAATGACCCAAAAAAGCTGATTTTGAGGTACTATCTGCAATATTAAAGGCTCGAATGGGTCCCGAGTCCATGTGTCGGAACCTAAATGGACCCGGAACCTGACCCATTTATCAAACGGAACAAAAATTGGGATCAGAACCCGGACCCCGCTCTTGAATCGGAACCTAAGATATGTTCCAGACCCGGTTTTTTGCAGTTCTGAACTTCGGAGTAATTGGAGAGTCGGATACCCACTTGCAACCCTAGATGTGGAGGAGTTACCCAACTACGAGGGACATTTTTGGATTTTCTCCTTAGCCTATTTCGGTTAAAGTTCTTTTATCACTGATAGAGTTAAAATAGGAAAGATGGCTCCTTGTGTCACCCATTTCGGCTAAAAAACTCTTTACCCGTCATTAAGGCTGTCAAAATGAGGAGATGATCAAAATTGAATAAAAACTCAGCTTCAAGAATGAATTGGAAACCGGTCTCTCTCATAAAATATAAAAACCCAAATGATATTGATTCTTTACCGTAGGATGTATCCATGAGTGGACACCGCCCTATTTGTTCACTTCTCACCCGCTATCTACTTCACATTTGGTACACTTACTTTACCAGTGAAGTAAAGTGAAGGGTTGACTCAAGAGAAAATAAAACGAGAGCAGGTCAAATCAAAAGATAGTAAATTTCAAAAATGTAAAGTGGGAAATGTGACTTTACCGCCCCTTGTGAAGCTGCACTGCCACTTTTCCTCCTCTCAGAGAGGAGGAAAACTGGCAAATACGACTTTACCGCCCCTAATTACAGCGGTAAAGCTGCACCGCCAGTTTTCCTCCTCTCACAGAGGAGGAAATCTGGAAATGAGACTTTACCGCCCCTAGTAGCAGCGGTAAAGCTGCACTGCCAGTTTTCCTCCTCTCAGAGAGGAGGAAAACTGGAAATGCGACTTTACCGCCCCTAATAGCAGCGGTAAAGCCGCACTTCCACTTTTCCTCCCCTCAGAGAGGAGGAAATGTGTCGAATGCGACTTTACCGCCCCTAATGGCAGCGGTATGCTGAAGCCCATACAAACATTTCCCGTGTCCAAGTTATTATCACGTATCTCCTTTTCGACCTTATTTTTACACACGTTCGATGTCTATGGGGTCCATTTCTAATCGAATGTATTTCATGCAAGTGGAGCTCATCAATAAATATCCTATCGCATTTGTCAGTTAAGGCCCACACCAGATGGGAAAGCAGCGAAGATTGGCACAAGAATCTAGGATCTAAATCATTTGTCAGGAAATATTAAGGCCAAGGGACCGATTTTTTACTTGCGTTTTGGGCTATCTTTAGATTTTAAATCTATCTCTCTATCATTTAAGATATGTTTCAATCTCATTCCCACAAGATTGTTTCCGTGGGAAAACCGAATCCTTTGGTTTTGATTAGTGCGCCCACGTTCTGGTGATGTAAACCGTTGACGAGATGATGTCCTGAAAAATGTAGAGGGATAAAGCAGTCCTAACCATCTCTGGAAGATCTTTATAATAATGTTAGCAGAGTTAATGGCGCGCATGTAATTCCTTGAGTCATCAAGGATGACTTAATCTGAATACATAATCAATATAAATAATGACTGATAATATATTTGTCTCTTTTAGGAATATTTTCAAAAAATGTAATTTAATGTGTTTATATTTAGAGTTTTTTCTTTTAAACATCATTATAAGTATTCTATTAGTCTCCTTTGGGATTCAAGTACGAACACTGATACAAACTTACTTACGTGAGTCACGCGGTTGTATTTCCATCTATGCCTAGAAAATAAAAAATTAACTTTCACTGTTGTATTAATAGCTTGATCAAATATAGGGATAAATATAAATATGATTATGTTAACCACAATTTTATAACAAAAAATGTCAAGTCGATCGGACGGTCGGATTAATTTTGATTCTCGATATCATATACATTTTAAGGCATTTTTTTTTGTAGGGCTCGGATTTCAGAAGTTTGGTTCCACTCGACACATCTTTCTCAATATATGCCCAAAGGTTTCGGCTAAAACTCTATGTTTCTCAAAGTAAGACAAGTTGAAATATATAAGAATTCAACAACCGGGTGTTGGCTCGGTTAGGACACTGTCAATCCCACCAAATGTAGGGAAACCCTGAGCTAAAAATAATAAAAAACCCATATAAGAATGAAGAGGGTGTTTAGGATGCTATACACGCAACGCAATTAAACAGTATTAGGTATTCAATTTCATTCATCATATCAAAAGGACTTTCACGTATAAAATTACAAGAATTATAGAAATTTATTTTTAACTACTTATTTCATTTTTTTGAAGCGCAACAAATCTTCTCTTTCACCCTTTGTTG
Organism: Cinnamomum chago; assembly: GCA_038049695.1. Classification (NCBI taxonomy): domain Eukaryota; kingdom Viridiplantae; phylum Streptophyta; class Magnoliopsida; order Laurales; family Lauraceae; genus Cinnamomum; species Cinnamomum chago. The sequence continues at coordinate 2,429,906 of CP142457.1, forward strand.
ATGAGGAAAAGGGTCTAGCAGAGTCTAGAAAATTTTAGTGGCGCCCAAATAAAATTTCTCAGTCCGCCACCGTACCAAGGAGAGAGATGTGCATAGGGTTGCAAACGGGACGTCTCCGGATAGGAACCATAGTGGACCCGGACCCCCGTTTTGTAAATAACAGCTCCGGTTCTGACTCCGAACATGTTTTATTAGTTCTAGACCCGGTCCCGATAGGAAAACCCAGATCCGATTTCGGAACCGGGTCCACCAAGAGGACTGGATTTAGTTCCAAAATCGATTCGAATTTTCTTTTATTTCACTTTTTTTTTATTAAAATAAGCAAAATTTTCAACTTTTAACGGTGCATCACGTCTACTACATCAAGTATTATACCTAAAAATGACCCAAAAAAGCTGATTTTGAGGTACTATCTGCAATATTAAAGGCTCGTATGGGTCCCGAGTCCATGTGTCGGAACCTAAATGGACCCGGAACCTGACCCATTTATCAAACGGAACAAAAATTGGGATCAGAACCCGGACCCCGCTCTTGAATCGGAACCTAAGATATGTTCCAGACCCGGTTTTTTGCAGTTCTGAACTTCGGAGTAATTGGAGAGTCGGATACCCACTTGCAACCCTAGATGTGGAGGAGTTACCCAACTACGAGGGACATTTTTGGATTTTCTCCTTAGCCTATTTCGGTTAAAGTTCTTTTATCACTGATAGAGTTAAAATAGGAAAGATGGCTCCTTGTGTCACCCATTTCGGCTAAAAAACTCTTTACCCGTCATTAAGGCTGTCAAAATGAGGAGATGATCAAAATTGAATAAAAACTCAGCTTCAAGAATGAATTGGAAACCGGTCTCTCTCATAAAATATAAAAACCCAAATGATATTGATTCTTTACCGTAGGATGTATCCATGAGTGGACACCGCCCTATTTGTTCACTTCTCACCCGCTATCTACTTCACATTTGGTACACTTACTTTACCAGTGAAGTAAAGTGAAGGGTTGACTCAAGAGAAAATAAAAGGAGAGCAGGTCAAATCAAAAGATAGTAAATTTCAAAAATGTAAAGTGGGAAATGTGACTTTACCGCCCCTTGTGAAGCTGCACTGCCACTTTTCCTCCTCTCAGAGAGGAGGAAAACTGGCAAATACGACTTTACCGCCCCTAATTACAGCGGTAAAGCTGCACCGCCAGTTTTCCTCCTCTCACAGAGGAGGAAATCTGGAAATGAGACTTTACCGCCCCTAGTAGCAGCGGTAAAGCTGCACTGCCAGTTTTCCTCCTCTCAGAGAGGAGGAAAACTGGAAATGCGACTTTACCGCCCCTAATAGCAGCGGTAAAGCCGCACTTCCACTTTTCCTCCCCTCAGAGAGGAGGAAATGTGTCGAATGCGACTTTACCGCCCCTAATGGCAGCGGTATGCTGAAGCCCATACAAACATTTCCCGTGTCCAAGTTATTATCACGTATCTCCTTTTCGACCTTATTTTTACACACGTTCGATGTCTATGGGGTCCATTTCTAATCGAATGTATTTCATGCAAGTGGAGCTCATCAATAAATATCCTATCGCATTTGTCAGTTAAGGCCCACACCAGATGGGAAAGCAGCGAAGATTGGCACAAGAATCTAGGATCTAAATCATTTGTCAGGAAATATTAAGGCCAAGGGACCGATTTTTTACTTGCGTTTTGGGCTATCTTTAGATTTTAAATCTATCTCTCTATCATTTAAGATATGTTTCAATCTCATTCCCACAAGATTGTTTCCGTGGGAAAACCGAATCCTTTGGTTTTGATTAGTGCGCCCACGTTCTGGTGATGTAAACCGTTGACGAGATGATGTCCTGAAAAATGTAGAGGGATAAAGCAGTCCTAACCATCTCTGGAAGATCTTTATAATAATGTTAGCAGAGTTAATGGCGCGCATGTAATTCCTTGAGTCATCAAGGATGACTTAATCTGAATACATAATCAATATAAATAATGACTGATAATATATTTGTCTCTTTTAGGAATATTTTCAAAAAATGTAATTTAATGTGTTTATATTTAGAGTTTTTTCTTTTAAACATCATTATAAGTATTCTATTAGTCTCCTTTGGGATTCAAGTACGAACACTGATACAAACTTACTTACGTGAGTCACGCGGTTGTATTTCCATCTATGCCTAGAAAATAAAAAATTAACTTTCACTGTTGTATTAATAGCTTGATCAAATATAGGGATAAATATAAATATGATTATGTTAACCACAATTTTATAAAAAAAAATGTCACGTCGATCGGACGGTCGGATTAATTTTGATTCTCGATATCATATACATTTTAAGGCATTTTTTTTTGTAGGGCTCGGATTTCAGAAGTTTGGTTCCACTCGACACATCTTTCTCAATATATGCCCAAAGGTTTCGGCTAAAACTCTATGTTTCTCAAAGTAAGACAAGTTGAAATATATAAGAATTCGACAACCGGGTGTTGGCTCGGTTAGGACACTGTCAATCCCACCAAATGTAGGGAAACCCTGAGCTAAAAATAATAAAAAAACCCATATAAGAATGAAGAGGGTGTTTAGGATGCTATACACGCAACGCAATTAAACAGTATTAGGTATTCAATTTCATTCATCATATCAAAAGGTCTTTCACGTATAAAATTACAAGAATTATAGAAATTTATTTTTAACTACTTATTTCATTTTTTTGAAGCGCAACAAATCTTCTCTTTCACCCTTTGTTGATGAGGAAAAGGGTCTAGCAGAGTCTAGAAAATTTTAGTGGCGCCCAAATAAAATTTCTCAGTCCGCCACCGTACCAAGGAGAGAGATGTGCATAGGGTTGCAAACGGGACGTCTCCGGATAGGAACCATAGTGGACCCGGACCCCCGTTTTGTAAATAACAGCTCCGGTTCTGACTCCGAACATGTTTTATTGGTTCTAGACCCGGCCCCGATAGGAAAACCCAGATCCGATTTCGGAACCGGGTCCACCAAGAGGACTGGATTTAGTTCCAAAATCGATTCGAATTTTCTTTTATTCCTCTTTTTTTTATTAAAATAAGTAAAATTTTCAACTTTTAACGGTGCATCACGTCTATTACATCAAGTATTATACCTAAAAATGACCCAAAAAAGCTGATTTTGAGGTACTATCTGCAATATTAAATGCTCGTATGGGTCCCGAGTCCATGTGTCGGAACCTAAATGGACCCGGAACCTGACCCATTTATCAAACGGAACAAAAATTGGGATCAGAACCCGGACCCCGCTCTTGAATCGGAACCTAAGATATGTTCCAGACCCGGTTTTTTGCAGTTCTGAACTTCGGAGTAATTGGAGAGTCGGATACCCACTTGCAACCCTAGATGTGGAGGAGTTACCCAACTACGAGGGACATTTTTGGATTTTCTCCTTAGCCTATTTCGGTTAAAGTTCTTTTATCACTGATAGAGTTAAAATAGGAAAGATGGCTCCTTGTGTCACCCATTTCGGCTAAAAAACTCTTTACCCGTCATTAAGGCTGTCAAAATGAGGAGATGATCAAAATTGAATAAAAACTCAGCTTCAAGAATGAATTGGAAACCGGTCTCTCTCATAAAATATAAAAACCCAAATGATATTGATTCTTTACCGTAGGATGTAACCACGAGTGGACACCGCCCTATTTGTTCACTTCTCACCCGCTATCTACTTCACATTTGGTACACTTACTTTACCAGTGAAGTAAAGTGAAGGGTTGATTCAAGAGAAAATAAAAGGAGAGCAGGTCAAATCAAAAGATAGTAAATTTCAAAAATGTAAAGTGGGAAATGTGACTTTACCGCCCCTTGTGAAGCTGCACTGCCACTTTTCCTCCTCTCAGAGAGGAGGAAAACTGGCAAATACGACTTTACCGCCCCTAATTACAGCGGTAAAGCTGCACCGCCAGTTTTCCTCCTCTCACAGAGGAGGAAATCTGGAAATGAGACTTTACCGCCCCTAGTAGCAGCGGTAAAGCTGCACTGCCAGTTTTCCTCCTCTCAGAGAGGAGGAAAACTGGAAATGCGACTTTACCGCCCCTAATAGCAGCGGTAAAGCCGCACTTCCACTTTTCCTCCCCTCAGAGAGGAGGAAATGTGTCGAATGCGACTTTACCGCCCCTAATGGCAGCGGTATGCTGAAGCCCATACAAACATTTCCCGTGTCCAAGTTATTATCACGTATCTCCTTTTCGACCTTATTTTTACACACGTTCGATGTCTATGGGGTCCATTTCTAATCGAATGTATTTCATGCAAGTGGAGCTCATCAATAAATATCCTATCGCATTTGTCAGTTAAGGCCCACACCAGATGGGAAAGCAGCGAAGATTGGCACAAGAATCTAGGATCTAAATCATTTGTCAGGAAATATTAAGGCCAAGGGACCGATTTTTTACTTGCGTTTTGGGCTATCTTTAGATTTTAAATCTATCTCTCTATCATTTAAGATATGTTTCATTCTCATTCCCACAAGATTGTTTCCGTGGGAAAACCGAATCCTTTGGTTTTGATTAGTGCGCCCACGTTCTGGTGATGTAAACCGTTGACGAGATGATGTCCTGAAAAATGTAGAGGGATAAAGCAGTCCTAACCATCTCTGGAAGATCTTTATAATAATGTTAGCAGAGTTAATGGCGCGCATGTAATTCCTTGAGTCATCAAGGATGACTTAATCTGAATACATAATCAATATAAATAATGACTGATAATATATTTGTCTCTTTTAGGAATATTTTCAAAAAATGTAATTTAATGTGTTTATATTTAGAGTTTTTTCTTTTAAACATCATTATAAGTATTCTATTAGTCTCCTTTGGGATTCAAGTACGAACACTGATACAAACTTACATACGTGAGTCACGCGGTTGTATTTCCATCTATGCCTAGAAAATAAAAAATTAACTTTCACTGTTGTATTAATAGCTTGATCAAATATAGGGATAAATATAAATATGATTATGTTAACCACAATTTTATAAAAAAAAATGTCACGTCGATCGGACGGTCGGATTAATTTTGATTCTCGATATCATATACATTTTAAGGCATTTTTTTTTGTAGGGCTCGGATTTCAGAAGTTTGGTTCCACTCGACACATCTTTCTCAATATATGCCCAAAGGTTTCGGCTAAAACTCTATGTTTCTCAAAGTAAGACAAGTTGAAATATATAAGAATTCGACAACCGGGTGTTGGCTCGGTTAGGACACTGTCAATCCCACCAAATGTAGGGAAACCCTGAGCTAAAAATAATAAAAAACCCATATAAGAATGAAGAGGGTGTTTAGGATGCTATACACGCAACGCAATTAAACAGTATTAGGTATTCAATTTCATTCATCATATCAAAAGGTCTTTCACGTATAAAATTACAAGAATTATAGAAATTTATTTTTAACTACTTATTTCATTTTTTTGAAGCGCAACAAATCTTCTCTTTCACCCTTTGTTGTTGAGGAAAAGGGTCTAGCAGAGTCTAGAAAATTTTAGTGGCGCCCAAATAAAATTTCTCAGTCCGCCACCGTACCAAGGAGAGAGATGTGCATAGGGTTGCAAACGGGACGTCTCCGGATAGGAACCATAGTGGACCCGGACCCCCGTTTTGTAAATAACAGCTCCGGTTCTGACTCCGAACATGTTTTATTGGTTCTAGACCCGGTCCCGATAGGAAAACCCAGATCCGATTTCGGAACCGGGTCCACCAAGAGGACTGGATTTAGTTCCAAAATCGATTCGAATTTTCTTTTATTCCTCTTTTTTTTATTAAAATAAGCAAATTTTTCAACTTTTAACGGTGCATCACGTCTACTACATCAAGTATTATACCTAAAAATGACCCAAAAAAGCTGATTTTGAGGTACTATCTGCAATATTAAATGCTCGTATGGGTCCCGAGTCCATGTGTCGGAACCTAAATGGACCCGGAACCTGACCCATTTATCAAACGGAACAAAAATTGGGATCAGAACCCGGACCCCGCTCTTGAATCGGAACCTAAGATATGTTCCAGACCCGGTTTTTTGCAGTTCTGAACTTCGGAGTAATTGGAGAGTCGGATACCCACTTGCAACCCTAGATGTGGAGGAGTTACCCAACTACGAGGGACATTTTTGGATTTTCTCCTTAGCCTATTTCGGTTAAAGTTCTTTTATCACTGATAGAGTTAAAATAGGAAAGATGGCTCCTTGTGTCACCCATTTCGGCTAAAAAACTCTTTACCCGTCATTAAGGCTGTCAAAATGAGGAGATGATCAAAATTGAATAAAAACTCAGCTTCAAGAATGAATTGGAAACCGGTCTCTCTCATAAAATATAAAAACCCAAATGATATTGATTCTTTACCGTAGGATGTAACCACGAGTGGACACCGCCCTATTTGTTCACTTCTCACCCGCTATCTACTTCACATTTGGTACACTTACTTTACCAGTGAAGTAAAGTGAAGGGTTGATTCAAGAGAAAATAAAAGGAGAGCAGGTCAAATCAAAAGATAGTAAATTTCAAAAATGTAAAGTGGGAAATGTGACTTTACCGCCCCTTGTGAAGCTGCACTGCCACTTTTCCTCCTCTCAGAGAGGAGGAAAACTGGCAAATACGACTTTACCGCCCCTAATTACAGCGGTAAAGCTGCACCGCCAGTTTTCCTCCTCTCACAGAGGAGGAAATCTGGAAATGAGACTTTACCGCCCCTAGTAGCAGCGGTAAAGCTGCACTGCCAGTTTTCCTCCTCTCAGAGAGGAGGAAAACTGGAAATGCGACTTTACCGCCCCTAATAGCAGCGGTAAAGCCGCACTTCCACTTTTCCTCCCCTCAGAGAGGAGGAAATGTGTCGAATGCGACTTTACCGCCCCTAATGGCAGCGGTATGCTGAAGCCCATACAAACATTTCCCGTGTCCAAGTTATTATCACGTATCTCCTTTTCGACCTTATTTTTACACACGTTCGATGTCTATGGGGTCCATTTCTAATCGAATGTATTTCATGCAAGTGGAGCTCATCAATAAATATCCTATCGCATTTGTCAGTTAAGGCCCACACCAGATGGGAAAGCAGCGAAGATTGGCACAAGAATCTAGGATCTAAATCATTTGTCAGGAAATATTAAGGCCAAGGGACCGATTTTTTACTTGCGTTTTGGGCTATCTTTAGATTTTAAATCTATCTCTCTATCATTTAAGATATGTTTCATTCTCATTCCCACAAGATTGTTTCCGTGGGAAAACCGAATCCTTTGGTTTTGATTAGTGCGCCCACGTTCTGGTGATGTAAACCGTTGACGAGATGATGTCCTGAAAAATGTAGAGGGATAAAGCAGTCCTAACCATCTCTGGAAGATCTTTATAATAATGTTAGCAGAGTTAATGGCGCGCATGTAATTCCTTGAGTCATCAAGGATGACTTAATCTGAATACATAATCAATATAAATAATGACTGATAATATATTTGTCTCTTTTAGGAATATTTTCAAAAAATGTAATTTAATGTGTTTATATTTAGAGTTTTTTCTTTTAAACATCATTATAAGTATTCTATTAGTCTCCTTTGGGATTCAAGTACGAACACTGATACAAACTTACATACGTGAGTCACGCGGTTGTATTTCCATCTATGCCTAGAAAATAAAAAATTAACTTTCACTGTTGTATTAATAGCTTGATCAAATATAGGGATAAATATAAATATGATTATGTTAACCACAATTTTATAAAAAAAAATGTCACGTCGATCGGACGGTCGGATTAATTTTGATTCTCGATATCATATACATTTTAAGGCATTTTTTTTTGTAGGGCTCGGATTTCAGAAGTTTGGTTCCACTCGACACATCTTTCTCAATATATGCCCAAAGGTTTCGGCTAAAACTCTATGTTTCTCAAAGTAAGACAAGTTGAAATATATAAGAATTCGACAACCGGGTGTTGGCTCGGTTAGGACACTGTCAATCCCACCAAATGTAGGGAAACCCTGAGCTAAAAATAATAAAAAACCCATATAAGAATGAAGAGGGTGTTTAGGATGCTATACACGCAACGCAATTAAACAGTATTAGGTATTCAATTTCATTCATCATATCAAAAGGTCTTTCACGTATAAAATTACAAGAATTATAGAAATTTATTTTTAACTACTTATTTCATTTTTTTGAAGCGCAACAAATCTTCTCTTTCACCCTTTGTTGTTGAGGAAAAGGGTCTAGCAGAGTCTAGAAAATTTTAGTGGCGCCCAAATAAAATTTCTCAGTCCGCCACCGTACCAAGGAGAGAGATGTGCATAGGGTTGCAAACGGGACGTCTCCGGATAGGAACCATAGTGGACCCGGACCCCCGTTTTGTAAATAACAGCTCCGGTTCTGACTCCGAACATGTTTTATTGGTTCTAGACCCGGTCCCGATAGGAAAACCCAGATCCGATTTCGGAACCGGGTCCACCAAGAGGACTGGATTTAGTTCCAAAATCGATTCGAATTTTCTTTTATTCCTCTCTTTTTTATTAAAATAAGCAAATTTTTCAACTTTTAACGGTGCATCACGTCTACTACATCAAGTATTATACCTAAAAATGACCCAAAAAAGCTGATTTTGAGGTACTATCTGCAATATTAAATGCTCGTATGGGTCCCGAGTCCATGTGTCGGAACCTAAATGGACCCGGAACCTGACCCATTTATCAAACGGAACAAAAATTGGGATCAGAACCCGGACCCCGCTCTTGAATCGGAACCTAAGATATGTTCCAGACCCGGTTTTTTGCAGTTCTGAACTTCGGAGTAATTGGAGAGTCGGATACCCACTTGCAACCCTAGATGTGGAGGAGTTACCCAACTACGAGGGACATTTTTGGATTTTCTCCTTAGCCTATTTCGGTTAAAGTTCTTTTATCACTGATAGAGTTAAAATAGGAAAGATGGCTCCTTGTGTCACCCATTTCGGCTAAAAAACTCTTTACCCGTCATTAAGGCTGTCAAAATGAGGAGATGATCAAAATTGAATAAAAACTCAGCTTCAAGAATGAATTGGAAACCGGTCTCTCTCATAAAATATAAAAACCCAAATGATATTGATTCTTTACCGTAGGATGTAACCACGAGTGGACACCGCCCTATTTGTTCACTTCTCACCCGCTATCTACTTCACATTTGGTACACTTACTTTACCAGTGAAGTAAAGTGAAGGGTTGATTCAAGAGAAAATAAAAGGAGAGCAGGTCAAATCAAAAGATAGTAAATTTCAAAAATGTAAAGTGGGAAATGTGACTTTACCGCCCCTTGTGAAGCTGCACTGCCACTTTTCCTCCTCTCAGAGAGGAGGAAAACTGGCAAATACGACTTTACCGCCCCTAATTACAGCGGTAAAGCTGCACCGCCAGTTTTCCTCCTCTCACAGAGGAGGAAATCTGGAAATGAGACTTTACCGCCCCTAGTAGCAGCGGTAAAGCTGCACTGCCAGTTTTCCTCCTCTCAGAGAGGAGGAAAACTGGAAATGCGACTTTACCGCCCCTAATAGCAGCGGTAAAGCCGCACTTCCACTTTTCCTCCCCTCAGAGAGGAGGAAATGTGTCGAATGCGACTTTACCGCCCCTAATGGCAGCGGTATGCTGAAGCCCATACAAACATTTCCCGTGTCCAAGTTATTATCACGTATCTCCTTTTCGACCTTATTTTTACACACGTTCGATGTCTATGGGGTCCATTTCTAATCGAATGTATTTCATGCAAGTGGAGCTCATCAATAAATATCCTATCGCATTTGTCAGTTAAGGCCCACACCAGATGGGAAAGCAGCGAAGATTGGCACAAGAATCTAGGATCTAAATCATTTGTCAGGAAATATTAAGGCCAAGGGACCGATTTTTTACTTGCGTTTTGGGCTATCTTTAGATTTTAAATCTATCTCTCTATCATTTAAGATATGTTTCATTCTCATTCCCACAAGATTGTTTCCGTGGGAAAACCGAATCCTTTGGTTTTGATTAGTGCGCCCACGTTCTGGTGATGTAAACCGTTGACGAGATGATGTCCTGAAAAATGTAGAGGGATAAAGCAGTCCTAACCATCTCTGGAAGATCTTTATAATAATGTTAGCAGAGTTAATGGCGCGCATGTAATTCCTTGAGTCATCAAGGATGACTTAATCTGAATACATAATCAATATAAATAATGACTGATAATATATTTGTCTCTTTTAGGAATATTTTCAAAAAATGTAATTTAATGTGTTTATATTTAGAGTTTTTTCTTTTAAACATCATTATAAGTATTCTATTAGTCTCCTTTGGGATTCAAGTACGAACACTGATACAAACTTACTTACGTGAGTCACGCGGTTGTATTTCCATCTATGCCTAGAAAATAAAAAATTAACTTTCACTGTTGTATTAATAGCTTGATCAAATATAGGGATAAATATAAATATGATTATGTTAACCACAATTTTATAAAAAAAAATGTCACGTCGATCGGACGGTCGGATTAATTTTGATTCTCGATATCATATACATTTTAAGGCATTTTTTTTTGTAGGGCTCGGATTTCAGAAGTTTGGTTCCACTCGACACATCTTTCTCAATATATGCCCAAAGGTTTCGGCTAAAACTCTATGTTTCTCAAAGTAAGACAAGTTGAAATATATAAGAATTCGACAACCGGGTGTTGGCTCGGTTAGGACACTGTCAATCCCACCAAATGTAGGGAAACCCTGAGCTAAAAATAATAAAAAACCCATATAAGAATGAAGAGGGTGTTTAGGATGCTATACACGCAACGCAATTAAACAGTATTAGGTATTCAATTTCATTCATCATATCAAAAGGTCTTTCACGTATAAAATTACAAGAATTATAGAAATTTATTTTTAACTACTTATTTCATTTTTTTGAAGCGCAACAAATCTTCTCTTTCACCCTTTGTTGTTGAGGAAAAGGGTCTAGCAGAGTCTAGAAAATTTTAGTGGCGCCCAAATAAAATTTCTCAGTCCGCCACCGTACCAAGGAGAGAGATGTGCATAGGGTTGCAAACGGGACGTCTCCGGATAGGAACCATAGTGGACCCGGACCCCCGTTTTGTAAATAACAGCTCCGGTTCTGACTCCGAACATGTTTTATTGGTTCTAGACCCGGTCCCGATAGGAAAACCCAGATCCGATTTCGGAACCGGGTCCACCAAGAGGACTGGATTTAGTTCCAAAATCGATTCGAATTTTCTTTTATTCCTCTTTTTTTTATTAAAATAAGCAAATTTTTCAACTTTTAACGGTGCATCACGTCTACTACATCAAGTATTATACCTAAAAATGACCCAAAAAAGCTGATTTTGAGGTACTATCTGCAATATTAAATGCTCGTATGGGTCCCGAGTCCATGTGTCGGAACCTAAATGGACCCGGAACCTGACCCATTTATCAAACGGAACAAAAATTGGGATCAGAACCCGGACCCCGCTCTTGAATCGGAACCTAAGATATGTTCCAGACCCGGTTTTTTGCAGTTCTGAACTTCGGAGTAATTGGAGAGTCGGATACCCACTTGCAACCCTAGATGTGGAGGAGTTACCCAACTACGAGGGACATTTTTGGATTTTCTCCTTAGCCTATTTCGGTTAAAGTTCTTTTATCACTGATAGAGTTAAAATAGGAAAGATGGCTCCTTGTGTCACCCATTTCGGCTAAAAAACTCTTTACCCGTCATTAAGGCTGTCAAAATGAGGAGATGATCAAAATTGAATAAAAACTCAGCTTCAAGAATGAATTGGAAACCGGTCTCTCTCATAAAATATAAAAACCCAAATGATATTGATTCTTTACCGTAGGATGTAACCACGAGTGGACACCGCCCTATTTGTTCACTTCTCACCCGCTATCTACTTCACATTTGGTACACTTACTTTACCAGTGAAGTAAAGTGAAGGGTTGATTCAAGAGAAAATAAAAGGAGAGCAGGTCAAATCAAAAGATAGTAAATTTCAAAAATGTAAAGTGGGAAATGTGACTTTACCGCCCCTTGTGAAGCTGCACTGCCACTTTTCCTCCTCTCAGAGAGGAGGAAAACTGGCAAATACGACTTTACCGCCCCTAATTACAGCGGTAAAGCTGCACCGCCAGTTTTCCTCCTCTCACAGAGGAGGAAATCTGGAAATGAGACTTTACCGCCCCTAGTAGCAGCGGTAAAGCTGCACTGCCAGTTTTCCTCCTCTCAGAGAGGAGGAAAACTGGAAATGCGACTTTACCGCCCCTAATAGCAGCGGTAAAGCCGCACTTCCACTTTTCCTCCCCTCAGAGAGGAGGAAATGTGTCGAATGCGACTTTACCGCCCCTAATGGCAGCGGTATGCTGAAGCCCATACAAACATTTCCCGTGTCCAAGTTATTATCACGTATCTCCTTTTCGACCTTATTTTTACACACGTTCGATGTCTATGGGGTCCATTTCTAATCGAATGTATTTCATGCAAGTGGAGCTCATCAATAAATATCCTATCGCATTTGTCAGTTAAGGCCCACACCAGATGGGAAAGCAGCGAAGATTGGCACAAGAATCTAGGATCTAAATCATTTGTCAGGAAATATTAAGGCCAAGGGACCGATTTTTTACTTGCGTTTTGGGCTATCTTTAGATTTTAAATCTATCTCTCTATCATTTAAGATATGTTTCATTCTCATTCCCACAAGATTGTTTCCGTGGGAAAACCGAATCCTTTGGTTTTGATTAGTGCGCCCACGTTCTGGTGATGTAAACCGTTGACGAGATGATGTCCTGAAAAATGTAGAGGGATAAAGCAGTCCTAACCATCTCTGGAAGATCTTTATAATAATGTTAGCAGAGTTAATGGCGCGCATGTAATTCCTTGAGTCATCAAGGATGACTTAATCTGAATACATAATCAATATAAATAATGACTGATAATATATTTGTCTCTTTTAGGAATATTTTCAAAAAATGTAATTTAATGTGTTTATATTTAGAGTTTTTTCTTTTAAACATCATTATAAGTATTCTATTAGTCTCCTTTGGGATTCAAGTACGAACACTGATACAAACTTACTTACGTGAGTCACGCGGTTGTATTTCCATCTATGCCTAGAAAATAAAAAATTAACTTTCACTGTTGTATTAATAGCTTGATCAAATATAGGGATAAATATAAATATGATTATGTTAACCACAATTTTATAAAAAAAAATGTCACGTCGATCGGACGGTCGGATTAATTTTGATTCTCGATATCATATACATTTTAAGGCATTTTTTTTTGTAGGGCTCGGATTTCAGAAGTTTGGTTCCACTCGACACATCTTTCTCAATATATGCCCAAAGGTTTCGGCTAAAACTCTATGTTTCTCAAAGTAAGACAAGTTGAAATATATAAGAATTCGACAACCGGGTGTTGGCTCGGTTAGGACACTGTCAATCCCACCAAATGTAGGGAAACCCTGAGCTAAAAATAATAAAAAACCCATATAAGAATGAAGAGGGTGTTTAGGATGCTATACACGCAACGCAATTAAACAGTATTAGGTATTCAATTTCATTCATCATATCAAAAGGTCTTTCACGTATAAAATTACAAGAATTATAGAAATTTATTTTTAACTACTTATTTCATTTTTTTGAAGCGCAACAAATCTTCTCTTTCACCCTTTGTTGTTGAGGAAAAGGGTCTAGCAGAGTCTAGAAAATTTTAGTGGCGCCCAAATAAAATTTCTCAGTCCGCCACCGTACCAAGGAGAGAGATGTGCATAGGGTTGCAAACGGGACGTCTCCGGATAGGAACCATAGTGGACCCGGACCCCCGTTTTGTAAATAACAGCTCCGGTTCTGACTCCGAACATGTTTTATTGGTTCTAGACCCGGTCCCGATAGGAAAACCCAGATCCGATTTCGGAACCGGGTCCACCAAGAGGACTGGATTTAGTTCCAAAATCGATTCGAATTTTCTTTTATTCCTCTTTTTTTTATTAAAATAAGCAAATTTTTCAACTTTTAACGGTGCATCACGTCTACTACATCAAGTATTATACCTAAAAATGACCCAAAAAAGCTGATTTTGAGGTACTATCTGCAATATTAAATGCTCGTATGGGTCCCGAGTCCATGTGTCGGAACCTAAATGGACCCGGAACCTGACCCATTTATCAAACGGAACAAAAATTGGGATCAGAACCCGGACCCCGCTCTTGAATCGGAACCTAAGATATGTTCCAGACCCGGTTTTTTGCAGTTCTGAACTTCGGAGTAATTGGAGAGTCGGATACCCACTTGCAACCCTAGATGTGGAGGAGTTACCCAACTACGAGGGACATTTTTGGATTTTCTCCTTAGCCTATTTCGGTTAAAGTTCTTTTATCACTGATAGAGTTAAAATAGGAAAGATGGCTCCTTGTGTCACCCATTTCGGCTAAAAAACTCTTTACCCGTCATTAAGGCTGTCAAAATGAGGAGATGATCAAAATTGAATAAAAACTCAGCTTCAAGAATGAATTGGAAACCGGTCTCTCTCATAAAATATAAAAACCCAAATGATATTGATTCTTTACCGTAGGATGTAACCACGAGTGGACACCGCCCTATTTGTTCACTTCTCACCCGCTATCTACTTCACATTTGGTACACTTACTTTACCAGTGAAGTAAAGTGAAGGGTTGATTCAAGAGAAAATAAAAGGAGAGCAGGTCAAATCAAAAGATAGTAAATTTCAAAAATGTAAAGTGGGAAATGTGACTTTACCGCCCCTTGTGAAGCTGCACTGCCACTTTTCCTCCTCTCAGAGAGGAGGAAAACTGGCAAATACGACTTTACCGCCCCTAATTACAGCGGTAAAGCTGCACCGCCAGTTTTCCTCCTCTCACAGAGGAGGAAATCTGGAAATGAGACTTTACCGCCCCTAGTAGCAGCGGTAAAGCTGCACTGCCAGTTTTCCTCCTCTCAGAGAGGAGGAAAACTGGAAATGCGACTTTACCGCCCCTAATAGCAGCGGTAAAGCCGCACTTCCACTTTTCCTCCCCTCAGAGAGGAGGAAATGTGTCGAATGCGACTTTACCGCCCCTAATGGCAGCGGTATGCTGAAGCCCATACAAACATTTCCCGTGTCCAAGTTATTATCACGTATCTCCTTTTCGACCTTATTTTTACACACGTTCGATGTCTATGGGGTCCATTTCTAATCGAATGTATTTCATGCAAGTGGAGCTCATCAATAAATATCCTATCGCATTTGTCAGTTAAGGCCCACACCAGATGGGAAAGCAGCGAAGATTGGCACAAGAATCTAGGATCTAAATCATTTGTCAGGAAATATTAAGGCCAAGGGACCGATTTTTTACTTGCGTTTTGGGCTATCTTTAGATTTTAAATCTATCTCTCTATCATTTAAGATATGTTTCATTCTCATTCCCACAAGATTGTTTCCGTGGGAAAACCGAATCCTTTGGTTTTGATTAGTGCGCCCACGTTCTGGTGATGTAAACCGTTGACGAGATGATGTCCTGAAAAATGTAGAGGGATAAAGCAGTCCTAACCATCTCTGGAAGATCTTTATAATAATGTTAGCAGAGTTAATGGCGCGCATGTAATTCCTTGAGTCATCAAGGATGACTTAATCTGAATACATAATCAATATAAATAATGACTGATAATATATTTGTCTCTTTTAGGAATATTTTCAAAAAATGTAATTTAATGTGTTTATATTTAGAGTTTTTTCTTTTAAACATCATTATAAGTATTCTATTAGTCTCCTTTGGGATTCAAGTACGAACACTGATACAAACTTACTTACGTGAGTCACGCGGTTGTATTTCCATCTATGCCTAGAAAATAAAAAATTAACTTTCACTGTTGTATTAATAGCTTGATCAAATATAGGGATAAATATAAATATGATTATGTTAACCACAATTTTATAAAAAAAAATGTCACGTCGATCGGACGGTCGGATTAATTTTGATTCTCGATATCATATACATTTTAAGGCATTTTTTTTTGTAGGGCTCGGATTTCAGAAGTTTGGTTCCACTCGACACATCTTTCTCAATATATGCCCAAAGGTTTCGGCTAAAACTCTATGTTTCTCAAAGTAAGACAAGTTGAAATATATAAGAATTCGACAACCGGGTGTTGGCTCGGTTAGGACACTGTCAATCCCACCAAATGTAGGGAAACCCTGAGCTAAAAATAATAAAAAACCCATATAAGAATGAAGAGGGTGTTTAGGATGCTATACACGCAACGCAATTAAACAGTATTAGGTATTCAATTTCATTCATCATATCAAAAGGTCTTTCACGTATAAAATTACAAGAATTATAGAAATTTATTTTTAACTACTTATTTCATTTTTTTGAAGCGCAACAAATCTTCTCTTTCACCCTTTGTTGTTGAGGAAAAGGGTCTAGCAGAGTCTAGAAAATTTTAGTGGCGCCCAAATAAAATTTCTCAGTCCGCCACCGTACCAAGGAGAGAGATGTGCATAGGGTTGCAAACGGGACGTCTCCGGATAGGAACCATAGTGGACCCGGACCCCCGTTTTGTAAATAACAGCTCCGGTTCTGACTCCGAACATGTTTTATTGGTTCTAGACCCGGTCCCGATAGGAAAACCCAGATCCGATTTCGGAACCGGGTCCACCAAGAGGACTGGATTTAGTTCCAAAATCGATTCGAATTTTCTTTTATTCCTCTTTTTTTTATTAAAATAAGCAAATTTTTCAACTTTTAACGGTGCATCACGTCTACTACATCAAGTATTATACCTAAAAATGACCCAAAAAAGCTGATTTTGAGGTACTATCTGCAATATTAAATGCTCGTATGGGTCCCGAGTCCATGTGTCGGAACCTAAATGGACCCGGAACCTGACCCATTTATCAAACGGAACAAAAATTGGGATCAGAACCCGGACCCCGCTCTTGAATCGGAACCTAAGATATGTTCCAGACCCGGTTTTTTGCAGTTCTGAACTTCGGAGTAATTGGAGAGTCGGATACCCACTTGCAACCCTAGATGTGGAGGAGTTACCCAACTACGAGGGACATTTTTGGATTTTCTCCTTAGCCTATTTCGGTTAAAGTTCTTTTATCACTGATAGAGTTAAAATAGGAAAGATGGCTCCTTGTGTCACCCATTTCGGCTAAAAAACTCTTTACCCGTCATTAAGGCTGTCAAAATGAGGAGATGATCAAAATTGAATAAAAACTCAGCTTCAAGAATGAATTGGAAACCGGTCTCTCTCATAAAATATAAAAACCCAAATGATATTGATTCTTTACCGTAGGATGTAACCACGAGTGGACACCGCCCTATTTGTTCACTTCTCACCCGCTATCTACTTCACATTTGGTACACTTACTTTACCAGTGAAGTAAAGTGAAGGGTTGATTCAAGAGAAAATAAAAGGAGAGCAGGTCAAATCAAAAGATAGTAAATTTCAAAAATGTAAAGTGGGAAATGTGACTTTACCGCCCCTTGTGAAGCTGCACTGCCACTTTTCCTCCTCTCAGAGAGGAGGAAAACTGGCAAATACGACTTTACCGCCCCTAATTACAGCGGTAAAGCTGCACCGCCAGTTTTCCTCCTCTCACAGAGGAGGAAATCTGGAAATGAGACTTTACCGCCCCTAGTAGCAGCGGTAAAGCTGCACTGCCAGTTTTCCTCCTCTCAGAGAGGAGGAAAACTGGAAATGCGACTTTACCGCCCCTAATAGCAGCGGTAAAGCCGCACTTCCACTTTTCCTCCCCTCAGAGAGGAGGAAATGTGTCGAATGCGACTTTACCGCCCCTAATGGCAGCGGTATGCTGAAGCCCATACAAACATTTCCCGTGTCCAAGTTATTATCACGTATCTCCTTTTCGACCTTATTTTTACACACGTTCGATGTCTATGGGGTCCATTTCTAATCGAATGTATTTCATGCAAGTGGAGCTCATCAATAAATATCCTATCGCATTTGTCAGTTAAGGCCCACACCAGATGGGAAAGCAGCGAAGATTGGCACAAGAATCTAGGATCTAAATCATTTGTCAGGAAATATTAAGGCCAAGGGACCGATTTTTTACTTG
This sequence comes from Cinnamomum chago, assembly GCA_038049695.1. Taxonomy (NCBI): domain Eukaryota; kingdom Viridiplantae; phylum Streptophyta; class Magnoliopsida; order Laurales; family Lauraceae; genus Cinnamomum; species Cinnamomum chago. Next base: position 2,447,961 of record CP142457.1, read on the forward strand.
CGTTTTGGGCTATCTTTAGATTTTAAATCTATCTCTCTATCATTTAAGATATGTTTCATTCTCATTCCCACAAGATTGTTTCCGTGGGAAAACCGAATCCTTTGGTTTTGATTAGTGCGCCCACGTTCTGGTGATGTAAACCGTTGACGAGATGATGTCCTGAAAAATGTAGAGGGATAAAGCAGTCCTAACCATCTCTGGAAGATCTTTATAATAATGTTAGCAGAGTTAATGGCGCGCATGTAATTCCTTGAGTCATCAAGGATGACTTAATCTGAATACATAATCAATATAAATAATGACTGATAATATATTTGTCTCTTTTAGGAATATTTTCAAAAAATGTAATTTAATGTGTTTATATTTAGAGTTTTTTCTTTTAAACATCATTATAAGTATTCTATTAGTCTCCTTTGGGATTCAAGTACGAACACTGATACAAACTTACTTACGTGAGTCACGCGGTTGTATTTCCATCTATGCCTAGAAAATAAAAAATTAACTTTCACTGTTGTATTAATAGCTTGATCAAATATAGGGATAAATATAAATATGATTATGTTAACCACAATTTTATAAAAAAAAATGTCACGTCGATCGGACGGTCGGATTAATTTTGATTCTCGATATCATATACATTTTAAGGCATTTTTTTTTGTAGGGCTCGGATTTCAGAAGTTTGGTTCCACTCGACACATCTTTCTCAATATATGCCCAAAGGTTTCGGCTAAAACTCTATGTTTCTCAAAGTAAGACAAGTTGAAATATATAAGAATTCGACAACCGGGTGTTGGCTCGGTTAGGACACTGTCAATCCCACCAAATGTAGGGAAACCCTGAGCTAAAAATAATAAAAAACCCATATAAGAATGAAGAGGGTGTTTAGGATGCTATACACGCAACGCAATTAAACAGTATTAGGTATTCAATTTCATTCATCATATCAAAAGGTCTTTCACGTATAAAATTACAAGAATTATAGAAATTTATTTTTAACTACTTATTTCATTTTTTTGAAGCGCAACAAATCTTCTCTTTCACCCTTTGTTGTTGAGGAAAAGGGTCTAGCAGAGTCTAGAAAATTTTAGTGGCGCCCAAATAAAATTTCTCAGTCCGCCACCGTACCAAGGAGAGAGATGTGCATAGGGTTGCAAACGGGACGTCTCCGGATAGGAACCATAGTGGACCCGGACCCCCGTTTTGTAAATAACAGCTCCGGTTCTGACTCCGAACATGTTTTATTGGTTCTAGACCCGGTCCCGATAGGAAAACCCAGATCCGATTTCGGAACCGGGTCCACCAAGAGGACTGGATTTAGTTCCAAAATCGATTCGAATTTTCTTTTATTCCTCTTTTTTTTATTAAAATAAGCAAATTTTTCAACTTTTAACGGTGCATCACGTCTACTACATCAAGTATTATACCTAAAAATGACCCAAAAAAGCTGATTTTGAGGTACTATCTGCAATATTAAATGCTCGTATGGGTCCCGAGTCCATGTGTCGGAACCTAAATGGACCCGGAACCTGACCCATTTATCAAACGGAACAAAAATTGGGATCAGAACCCGGACCCCGCTCTTGAATCGGAACCTAAGATATGTTCCAGACCCGGTTTTTTGCAGTTCTGAACTTCGGAGTAATTGGAGAGTCGGATACCCACTTGCAACCCTAGATGTGGAGGAGTTACCCAACTACGAGGGACATTTTTGGATTTTCTCCTTAGCCTATTTCGGTTAAAGTTCTTTTATCACTGATAGAGTTAAAATAGGAAAGATGGCTCCTTGTGTCACCCATTTCGGCTAAAAAACTCTTTACCCGTCATTAAGGCTGTCAAAATGAGGAGATGATCAAAATTGAATAAAAACTCAGCTTCAAGAATGAATTGGAAACCGGTCTCTCTCATAAAATATAAAAACCCAAATGATATTGATTCTTTACCGTAGGATGTAACCACGAGTGGACACCGCCCTATTTGTTCACTTCTCACCCGCTATCTACTTCACATTTGGTACACTTACTTTACCAGTGAAGTAAAGTGAAGGGTTGATTCAAGAGAAAATAAAAGGAGAGCAGGTCAAATCAAAAGATAGTAAATTTCAAAAATGTAAAGTGGGAAATGTGACTTTACCGCCCCTTGTGAAGCTGCACTGCCACTTTTCCTCCTCTCAGAGAGGAGGAAAACTGGCAAATACGACTTTACCGCCCCTAATTACAGCGGTAAAGCTGCACCGCCAGTTTTCCTCCTCTCACAGAGGAGGAAATCTGGAAATGAGACTTTACCGCCCCTAGTAGCAGCGGTAAAGCTGCACTGCCAGTTTTCCTCCTCTCAGAGAGGAGGAAAACTGGAAATGCGACTTTACCGCCCCTAATAGCAGCGGTAAAGCCGCACTTCCACTTTTCCTCCCCTCAGAGAGGAGGAAATGTGTCGAATGCGACTTTACCGCCCCTAATGGCAGCGGTATGCTGAAGCCCATACAAACATTTCCCGTGTCCAAGTTATTATCACGTATCTCCTTTTCGACCTTATTTTTACACACGTTCGATGTCTATGGGGTCCATTTCTAATCGAATGTATTTCATGCAAGTGGAGCTCATCAATAAATATCCTATCGCATTTGTCAGTTAAGGCCCACACCAGATGGGAAAGCAGCGAAGATTGGCACAAGAATCTAGGATCTAAATCATTTGTCAGGAAATATTAAGGCCAAGGGACCGATTTTTTACTTGCGTTTTGGGCTATCTTTAGATTTTAAATCTATCTCTCTATCATTTAAGATATGTTTCATTCTCATTCCCACAAGATTGTTTCCGTGGGAAAACCGAATCCTTTGGTTTTGATTAGTGCGCCCACGTTCTGGTGATGTAAACCGTTGACGAGATGATGTCCTGAAAAATGTAGAGGGATAAAGCAGTCCTAACCATCTCTGGAAGATCTTTATAATAATGTTAGCAGAGTTAATGGCGCGCATGTAATTCCTTGAGTCATCAAGGATGACTTAATCTGAATACATAATCAATATAAATAATGACTGATAATATATTTGTCTCTTTTAGGAATATTTTCAAAAAATGTAATTTAATGTGTTTATATTTAGAGTTTTTTCTTTTAAACATCATTATAAGTATTCTATTAGTCTCCTTTGGGATTCAAGTACGAACACTGATACAAACTTACTTACGTGAGTCACGCGGTTGTATTTCCATCTATGCCTAGAAAATAAAAAATTAACTTTCACTGTTGTATTAATAGCTTGATCAAATATAGGGATAAATATAAATATGATTATGTTAACCACAATTTTATAAAAAAAAATGTCACGTCGATCGGACGGTCGGATTAATTTTGATTCTCGATATCATATACATTTTAAGGCATTTTTTTTTGTAGGGCTCGGATTTCAGAAGTTTGGTTCCACTCGACACATCTTTCTCAATATATGCCCAAAGGTTTCGGCTAAAACTCTATGTTTCTCAAAGTAAGACAAGTTGAAATATATAAGAATTCGACAACCGGGTGTTGGCTCGGTTAGGACACTGTCAATCCCACCAAATGTAGGGAAACCCTGAGCTAAAAATAATAAAAAACCCATATAAGAATGAAGAGGGTGTTTAGGATGCTATACACGCAACGCAATTAAACAGTATTAGGTATTCAATTTCATTCATCATATCAAAAGGTCTTTCACGTATAAAATTACAAGAATTATAGAAATTTATTTTTAACTACTTATTTCATTTTTTTGAAGCGCAACAAATCTTCTCTTTCACCCTTTGTTGTTGAGGAAAAGGGTCTAGCAGAGTCTAGAAAATTTTAGTGGCGCCCAAATAAAATTTCTCAGTCCGCCACCGTACCAAGGAGAGAGATGTGCATAGGGTTGCAAACGGGACGTCTCCGGATAGGAACCATAGTGGACCCGGACCCCCGTTTTGTAAATAACAGCTCCGGTTCTGACTCCGAACATGTTTTATTGGTTCTAGACCCGGTCCCGATAGGAAAACCCAGATCCGATTTCGGAACCGGGTCCACCAAGAGGACTGGATTTAGTTCCAAAATCGATTCGAATTTTCTTTTATTCCTCTTTTTTTTATTAAAATAAGCAAATTTTTCAACTTTTAACGGTGCATCACGTCTACTACATCAAGTATTATACCTAAAAATGACCCAAAAAAGCTGATTTTGAGGTACTATCTGCAATATTAAATGCTCGTATGGGTCCCGAGTCCATGTGTCGGAACCTAAATGGACCCGGAACCTGACCCATTTATCAAACGGAACAAAAATTGGGATCAGAACCCGGACCCCGCTCTTGAATCGGAACCTAAGATATGTTCCAGACCCGGTTTTTTGCAGTTCTGAACTTCGGAGTAATTGGAGAGTCGGATACCCACTTGCAACCCTAGATGTGGAGGAGTTACCCAACTACGAGGGACATTTTTGGATTTTCTCCTTAGCCTATTTCGGTTAAAGTTCTTTTATCACTGATAGAGTTAAAATAGGAAAGATGGCTCCTTGTGTCACCCATTTCGGCTAAAAAACTCTTTACCCGTCATTAAGGCTGTCAAAATGAGGAGATGATCAAAATTGAATAAAAACTCAGCTTCAAGAATGAATTGGAAACCGGTCTCTCTCATAAAATATAAAAACCCAAATGATATTGATTCTTTACCGTAGGATGTAACCACGAGTGGACACCGCCCTATTTGTTCACTTCTCACCCGCTATCTACTTCACATTTGGTACACTTACTTTACCAGTGAAGTAAAGTGAAGGGTTGATTCAAGAGAAAATAAAAGGAGAGCAGGTCAAATCAAAAGATAGTAAATTTCAAAAATGTAAAGTGGGAAATGTGACTTTACCGCCCCTTGTGAAGCTGCACTGCCACTTTTCCTCCTCTCAGAGAGGAGGAAAACTGGCAAATACGACTTTACCGCCCCTAATTACAGCGGTAAAGCTGCACCGCCAGTTTTCCTCCTCTCACAGAGGAGGAAATCTGGAAATGAGACTTTACCGCCCCTAGTAGCAGCGGTAAAGCTGCACTGCCAGTTTTCCTCCTCTCAGAGAGGAGGAAAACTGGAAATGCGACTTTACCGCCCCTAATAGCAGCGGTAAAGCCGCACTTCCACTTTTCCTCCCCTCAGAGAGGAGGAAATGTGTCGAATGCGACTTTACCGCCCCTAATGGCAGCGGTATGCTGAAGCCCATACAAACATTTCCCGTGTCCAAGTTATTATCACGTATCTCCTTTTCGACCTTATTTTTACACACGTTCGATGTCTATGGGGTCCATTTCTAATCGAATGTATTTCATGCAAGTGGAGCTCATCAATAAATATCCTATCGCATTTGTCAGTTAAGGCCCACACCAGATGGGAAAGCAGCGAAGATTGGCACAAGAATCTAGGATCTAAATCATTTGTCAGGAAATATTAAGGCCAAGGGACCGATTTTTTACTTGCGTTTTGGGCTATCTTTAGATTTTAAATCTATCTCTCTATCATTTAAGATATGTTTCATTCTCATTCCCACAAGATTGTTTCCGTGGGAAAACCGAATCCTTTGGTTTTGATTAGTGCGCCCACGTTCTGGTGATGTAAACCGTTGACGAGATGATGTCCTGAAAAATGTAGAGGGATAAAGCAGTCCTAACCATCTCTGGAAGATCTTTATAATAATGTTAGCAGAGTTAATGGCGCGCATGTAATTCCTTGAGTCATCAAGGATGACTTAATCTGAATACATAATCAATATAAATAATGACTGATAATATATTTGTCTCTTTTAGGAATATTTTCAAAAAATGTAATTTAATGTGTTTATATTTAGAGTTTTTTCTTTTAAACATCATTATAAGTATTCTATTAGTCTCCTTTGGGATTCAAGTACGAACACTGATACAAACTTACTTACGTGAGTCACGCGGTTGTATTTCCATCTATGCCTAGAAAATAAAAAATTAACTTTCACTGTTGTATTAATAGCTTGATCAAATATAGGGATAAATATAAATATGATTATGTTAACCACAATTTTATAAAAAAAAATGTCACGTCGATCGGACGGTCGGATTAATTTTGATTCTCGATATCATATACATTTTAAGGCATTTTTTTTTGTAGGGCTCGGATTTCAGAAGTTTGGTTCCACTCGACACATCTTTCTCAATATATGCCCAAAGGTTTCGGCTAAAACTCTATGTTTCTCAAAGTAAGACAAGTTGAAATATATAAGAATTCGACAACCGGGTGTTGGCTCGGTTAGGACACTGTCAATCCCACCAAATGTAGGGAAACCCTGAGCTAAAAATAATAAAAAACCCATATAAGAATGAAGAGGGTGTTTAGGATGCTATACACGCAACGCAATTAAACAGTATTAGGTATTCAATTTCATTCATCATATCAAAAGGTCTTTCACGTATAAAATTACAAGAATTATAGAAATTTATTTTTAACTACTTATTTCATTTTTTTGAAGCGCAACAAATCTTCTCTTTCACCCTTTGTTGTTGAGGAAAAGGGTCTAGCAGAGTCTAGAAAATTTTAGTGGCGCCCAAATAAAATTTCTCAGTCCGCCACCGTACCAAGGAGAGAGATGTGCATAGGGTTGCAAACGGGACGTCTCCGGATAGGAACCATAGTGGACCCGGACCCCCGTTTTGTAAATAACAGCTCCGGTTCTGACTCCGAACATGTTTTATTGGTTCTAGACCCGGTCCCGATAGGAAAACCCAGATCCGATTTCGGAACCGGGTCCACCAAGAGGACTGGATTTAGTTCCAAAATCGATTCGAATTTTCTTTTATTCCTCTTTTTTTTATTAAAATAAGCAAATTTTTCAACTTTTAACGGTGCATCACGTCTACTACATCAAGTATTATACCTAAAAATGACCCAAAAAAGCTGATTTTGAGGTACTATCTGCAATATTAAATGCTCGTATGGGTCCCGAGTCCATGTGTCGGAACCTAAATGGACCCGGAACCTGACCCATTTATCAAACGGAACAAAAATTGGGATCAGAACCCGGACCCCGCTCTTGAATCGGAACCTAAGATATGTTCCAGACCCGGTTTTTTGCAGTTCTGAACTTCGGAGTAATTGGAGAGTCGGATACCCACTTGCAACCCTAGATGTGGAGGAGTTACCCAACTACGAGGGACATTTTTGGATTTTCTCCTTAGCCTATTTCGGTTAAAGTTCTTTTATCACTGATAGAGTTAAAATAGGAAAGATGGCTCCTTGTGTCACCCATTTCGGCTAAAAAACTCTTTACCCGTCATTAAGGCTGTCAAAATGAGGAGATGATCAAAATTGAATAAAAACTCAGCTTCAAGAATGAATTGGAAACCGGTCTCTCTCATAAAATATAAAAACCCAAATGATATTGATTCTTTACCGTAGGATGTAACCACGAGTGGACACCGCCCTATTTGTTCACTTCTCACCCGCTATCTACTTCACATTTGGTACACTTACTTTACCAGTGAAGTAAAGTGAAGGGTTGATTCAAGAGAAAATAAAAGGAGAGCAGGTCAAATCAAAAGATAGTAAATTTCAAAAATGTAAAGTGGGAAATGTGACTTTACCGCCCCTTGTGAAGCTGCACTGCCACTTTTCCTCCTCTCAGAGAGGAGGAAAACTGGCAAATACGACTTTACCGCCCCTAATTACAGCGGTAAAGCTGCACCGCCAGTTTTCCTCCTCTCACAGAGGAGGAAATCTGGAAATGAGACTTTACCGCCCCTAGTAGCAGCGGTAAAGCTGCACTGCCAGTTTTCCTCCTCTCAGAGAGGAGGAAAACTGGAAATGCGACTTTACCGCCCCTAATAGCAGCGGTAAAGCCGCACTTCCACTTTTCCTCCCCTCAGAGAGGAGGAAATGTGTCGAATGCGACTTTACCGCCCCTAATGGCAGCGGTATGCTGAAGCCCATACAAACATTTCCCGTGTCCAAGTTATTATCACGTATCTCCTTTTCGACCTTATTTTTACACACGTTCGATGTCTATGGGGTCCATTTCTAATCGAATGTATTTCATGCAAGTGGAGCTCATCAATAAATATCCTATCGCATTTGTCAGTTAAGGCCCACACCAGATGGGAAAGCAGCGAAGATTGGCACAAGAATCTAGGATCTAAATCATTTGTCAGGAAATATTAAGGCCAAGGGACCGATTTTTTACTTGCGTTTTGGGCTATCTTTAGATTTTAAATCTATCTCTCTATCATTTAAGATATGTTTCATTCTCATTCCCACAAGATTGTTTCCGTGGGAAAACCGAATCCTTTGGTTTTGATTAGTGCGCCCACGTTCTGGTGATGTAAACCGTTGACGAGATGATGTCCTGAAAAATGTAGAGGGATAAAGCAGTCCTAACCATCTCTGGAAGATCTTTATAATAATGTTAGCAGAGTTAATGGCGCGCATGTAATTCCTTGAGTCATCAAGGATGACTTAATCTGAATACATAATCAATATAAATAATGACTGATAATATATTTGTCTCTTTTAGGAATATTTTCAAAAAATGTAATTTAATGTGTTTATATTTAGAGTTTTTTCTTTTAAACATCATTATAAGTATTCTATTAGTCTCCTTTGGGATTCAAGTACGAACACTGATACAAACTTACTTACGTGAGTCACGCGGTTGTATTTCCATCTATGCCTAGAAAATAAAAAATTAACTTTCACTGTTGTATTAATAGCTTGATCAAATATAGGGATAAATATAAATATGATTATGTTAACCACAATTTTATAAAAAAAAATGTCAAGTCGATCGGACGGTCGGATTAATTTTGATTCTCGATATCATATACATTTTAAGGCATTTTTTTTTGTAGGGCTCGGATTTCAGAAGTTTGGTTCCACTCGACACATCTTTCTCAATATATGCCCAAAGGTTTCGGCTAAAACTCTATGTTTCTCAAAGTAAGACAAGTTGAAATATATAAGAATTCGACAACCGGGTGTTGGCTCGGTTAGGACACTGTCAATCCCACCAAATGTAGGGAAACCCTGAGCTAAAAATAATAAAAAAACCCATATAAGAATGAAGAGGGTGTTTAGGATGCTATACACGCAACGCAATTAAACAGTATTAGGTATTCAATTTCATTCATCATATCAAAAGGTCTTTCACGTATAAAATTACAAGAATTATAGAAATTTATTTTTAACTACTTATTTCATTTTTTTGAAGCGCAACAAATCTTCTCTTTCACCCTTTGTTGATGAGGAAAAGGGTCTAGCAGAGTCTAGAAAATTTTAGTGGCGCCCAAATAAAATTTCTCAGTCCGCCACCGTACCAAGGAGAGAGATGTGCATAGGGTTGCAAACGGGACGTCTCCGGATAGGAACCATAGTGGACCCGGACCCCCGTTTTGTAAATAACAGCTCCGGTTCTGACTCCGAACATGTTTTATTGGTTCTAGACCCGGTCCCGATAGGAAAACCCAGATCCGATTTCGGAACCGGGTCCACCAAGAGGACTGGATTTAGTTCCAAAATCGATTCGAATTTTCTTTTATTCCTCTTTTTTTTATTAAAATAAGCAAATTTTTCAACTTTTAACGGTGCATCACGTCTACTACATCAAGTATTATACCTAAAAATGACCCAAAAAAGCTGATTTTGAGGTACTATCTGCAATATTAAAGGCTCGTATGGGTCCCGAGTCCATGTGTCGGAACCTAAATGGACCCGGAACCTGACCCATTTATCAAACGGAACAAAAATTGGGATCAGAACCCGGACCCCGCTCTTGAATCGGAACCTAAGATATGTTCCAGACCCGGTTTTTTGCAGTTCTGAACTTCGGAGTAATTGGAGAGTCGGATACCCACTTGCAACCCTAGATGTGGAGGAGTTACCCAACTACGAGGGACATTTTTGGATTTTCTCCTTAGCCTATTTCGGTTAAAGTTCTTTTATCACTGATAGAGTTAAAATAGGAAAGATGGCTCCTTGTATCACCCATTTCGGCTAAAAAACTCTTTACCCGTCATTAAGGCTGTCAAAATGAGGAGATGATCAAAATTGAATAAAAACTCAGCTTCAAGAATGAATTGGAAACCGGTCTCTCTCATAAAATATAAAAACCCAAATGATATTGATTCTTTACCGTAGGATGTAACCACGAGTGGACACCGCCCTATTTGTTCACTTCTCACCCGCTATCTACTTCACATTTGGTACACTTACTTTACCAGTGAAGTAAAGTGAAGGGTTGATTCAAGAGAGAATAAAAGGAGAGCAGGTCAAATCAAAAGATAGTAAATTTGAAAAATGTAAAGTGGGAAATGTGACTTTACCGCCCCTTGTGAAGCTGCACTGCCACTTTTCCTCCTCTCAGAGAGGAGGAACCTCTCAGAGAGGAGGAAAACTGGCAAATGCGACTTTACCGCCCCTAATTACAGCGGTAAAGCTGCACCGCCAGTTTTCCTCCTCTCACAGAGGAGGAAATCTGGAAATGAGACTTTACCGCCCCTAGTAGCAGCGGTAAAGCTGCACTGCCAGTTTTCCTCCTCTCAGAGAGGAGGAAAACTGGAAATGCGACTTTACCGCCCCTAATAGCAGCGGTAAAGCCGCACTTCCACTTTTCCTCCCCTCAGAGATGAGGAAATGTGTCGAATGCGACTTTACCGCCCCTAATGGCAGCGGTATGCTGAAGCCCATACAAACATTTCCCGTGTCCAAGTTATTATCACGTATCTCCTTTTCGACCTTATTTTTACACACGTTCGATGTCTATGGGGTCCATTTCTAATCGAATGTATTTCATGCAAGTGGAGCTCATCAATAAATATCCTATCGCATTTGTCAGTTAAGGCCCACACCAGATGGGAAAGCAGCGAAGATTGGCACAAGAATCTAGGATCTAAATCATTTGTCAGGAAATATTAAGGCCAAGGGACCGATTTTTTACTTGCGTTTTGGGCTATCTTTAGATTTTAAATCTATCTCTCTATCATTTAAGATATGTTTCATTCTCATTCCCACAAGATTGTTTCCGTGGGAAAACCGAATCCTTTGGTTTTGATTAGTGCGCCCACGTTCTGGTGATGTAAACCGTTGACGAGATGATGTCCTGAAAAATGTAGAGGGATAAAGCAGTCCTAACCATCTCTGGAAGATCTTTATAATAATGTTAGCAGAGTTAATGGCGCGCATGTAATTCCTTGAGTCATCAAGGATGACTTAATCTGAATACATAATCAATATAAATAATGACTGATAATATATTTGTCTCTTTTAGGAATATTTTCAAAAAATGTAATTTAATGTGTTTATATTTAGAGTTTTTTCTTTTAAACATCATTATAAGTATTCTATTAGTCTCCTTTGGGATTCAAGTACGAACACTGATACAAACTTACTTACGTGAGTCACGCGGTTGTATTTCCATCTATGCCTAGAAAATAAAAAATTAACTTTCACTGTTGTATTAATAGCTTGATCAAATATAGGGATAAATATAAATATGATTATGTTAACCACAATTTTATAAAAAAAAATGTCAAGTCGATCGGACGGTCGGATTAATTTTGATTCTCGATATCATATACATTTTAAGGCATTTTTTTTTGTAGGGCTCGGATTTCAGAAGTTTGGTTCCACTCGACACATCTTTCTCAATATATGCCCAAAGGTTTCGGCTAAAACTCTATGTTTCTCAAAGTAAGACAAGTTGAAATATATAAGAATTCGACAACCGGGTGTTGGCTCGGTTAGGACACTGTCAATCCCACCAAATGTAGGGAAACCCTGAGCTAAAAATAATAAAAAAACCCATATAAGAATGAAGAGGGTGTTTAGGATGCTATACACGCAACGCAATTAAACAGTATTAGGTATTCAATTTCATTCATCATATCAAAAGGTCTTTCACGTATAAAATTACAAGAATTATAGAAATTTATTTTTAACTACTTATTTCATTTTTTTGAAGCGCAACAAATCTTCTCTTTCACCCTTTGTTGATGAGGAAAAGGGTCTAGCAGAGTCTAGAAAATTTTAGTGGCGCCCAAATAAAATTTCTCAGTCCGCCACCGTACCAAGGAGAGAGATGTGCATAGGGTTGCAAACGGGACGTCTCCGGATAGGAACCATAGTGGACCCGGACCCCCGTTTTGTAAATAACAGCTCCGGTTCTGACTCCGAACATGTTTTATTGGTTCTAGACCCGGTCCCGATAGGAAAACCCAGATCCGATTTCGGAACCGGGTCCACCAAGAGGACTGGATTTAGTTCCAAAATCGATTCGAATTTTCTTTTATTCCTCTTTTTTTTATTAAAATAAGCAAAATTTTCAACTTTTAACGGTGCATCACGTCTACTACATCAAGTATTATACCTAAAAATGACCCAAAAAAGCTGATTTTGAGGTACTATCTGCAATATTAAAGGCTCGTATGGGTCCCGAGTCCATGTGTCGGAACCTAAATGGACCCGGAACCTGACCCATTTATCAAACGGAACAAAAATTGGGATCAGAACCCGGACCCCGCTCTTGAATCGGAACCTAAGATATGTTCCAGACCCGGTTTTTTGCAGTTCTGAACTTCGGAGTAATTGGAGAGTCGGATACCCACTTGCAACCCTAGATGTGGAGGAGTTACCCAACTACGAGGGACATTTTTGGATTTTCTCCTTAGCCTATTTCGGTTAAAGTTCTTTTATCACTGATAGAGTTAAAATAGGAAAGATGGCTCCTTGTATCACCCATTTCGGCTAAAAAACTCTTTACCCGTCATTAAGGCTGTCAAAATGAGGAGATGATCAAAATTGAATAAAAACTCAGCTTCAAGAATGAATTGGAAACCGGTCTCTCTCATAAAATATAAAAACCCAAATGATATTGATTCTTTACCGTAGGATGTAACCACGAGTGGACACCGCCCTATTTGTTCACTTCTCACCCGCTATCTACTTCACATTTGGTACACTTACTTTACCAGTGAAGTAAAGTGAAGGGTTGATTCAAGAGAGAATAAAAGGAGAGCAGGTCAAATCAAAAGATAGTAAATTTGAAAAATGTAAAGTGGGAAATGTGACTTTACCGCCCCTTGTGAAGCTGCACTGCCACTTTTCCTCGTCTCAGAGAGGAGGAACCTCTCAGAGAGGAGGAAAACTGGCAAATGCGACTTTACCGCCCCTAATTACAGCGGTAAAGCTGCACCGCCAGTTTTCCTCCTCTCACAGAGGAGGAAATCTGGAAATGAGACTTTACCGCCCCTAGTAGCAGCGGTAAAGCTGCACTGCCAGTTTTCCTCCTCTCAGAGAGGAGGAAAACTGGAAATGCGACTTTACCGCCCCTAATAGCAGCGGTAAAGCCGCACTTCCACTTTTCCTCCCCTCAGAGAGGAGGAAATGTGTCGAATGCGACTTTACCGCCCCTAATGGCAGCGGTATGCTGAAGCCCATACAAACATTTCCCGTGTCCAAGTTATTATCACGTATCTCCTTTTCGACCTTATTTTTACACACGTTCGATGTCTATGGGGTCCATTTCTAATCGAATGTATTTCATGCAAGTGGAGCTCATCAATAAATATCCTATCGCATTTGTCAGTTAAGGCCCACACCAGATGGGAAAGCAGCGAAGATTGGCACAAGAATCTAGGATCTAAATCATTTGTCAGGAAATATTAAGGCCAAGGGACCGATTTTTTTCTTGCGTTTTGGGCTATCTTTAGATTTTAAATCTATGTCTCTATCATTTAAGATATGTTTCATTCTCATTCCCACAAGATTGTTTCCGTGGGAAAACCGAATCCTTTGGTTTTGATTAGTGCACCCACGTTCTGGTGATGTAAACCGTTGACGAGATGATGTCCTGAAAAATGTAGAGGGATAAAGCAGTCCTAACCATCTCTGGAAGATCTTTATAATAATGTTAGCAGAGTTAATGGCGCGCATGTAATTCCTTGAGTCATCAAGGATGACTTAATCTGAATACATAATCAATATAAATAATGACTGATAATATATTTGTCTCTTTTAGGAATATTTTCAAAAAATGTAATTTAATGTGTTTATATTTAGAGTTTTTTCTTTTAAACATCATTATAAGTATTCTATTAGTCTCCTTTGGGATTCAAGTACGAACACTGATACAAACTTACTTACGTGAGTCACGCGGTTGTATTTCCATCTATGCCTAGAAAATAAAAAATTAACTTTCACTGTTGTATTAATAGCTTGATCAAATATAGGGATAAATATAAATATCATTATGTTAACCACAATTTTATAAAAAAAAATGTCAAGTCGATCGGACGGTCGGATTAATTTTGATTCTCGATATCATATACATTTTAAGGCATTTTTTTTGTAGGGCTCGGATTTCAGAAGTTTGGTTCCACTCGACACATCTTTCTCAATATATGCCCAAAGGTTTCGGCTAAAACTCTATGTTTCTCAAAGTAAGACAAGTTGAAATATATAAGAATTCGACAACCGGGTGTTGGCTCGGTTAGGACACTGTCAATCCCACCAAATGTAGGGAAACCCTGAGCTAAAAATAATAAAAAAACCCATATAAGAATGAAGAGGGTGTTTAGGATGCTATACACGCAACGCAATTAAACAGTATTAGGTATTCAATTTCATTCATCATATCAAAAGGTCTTTCACGTATAAAATTACAAGAATTATAGAAATTTATTTTTAACTACTTATTTCATTTTTTTGAAGCGCAACAAATCTTCTCTTTCACCCTTTGTTGATGAGGAAAAGGGTCTAGCAGAGTCTAGAAAATTTTAGTGGCGCCCAAATAAAATTTCTCAGTCCGCCACCGTACCAAGGAGAGAGATGTGCATAGGGTTGCAAACGGGACGTCTCCGGATAGGAACCATAGTGGACCCGGACCCCCGTTTTGTAAATAACAGCTCCGGTTCTGACTCCGAACATGTTTTATTGGTTCTAGACCCGGTCCCGATAGGAAAACCCAGATCCGATTTCGGAACCGGGTCCACCAAGAGGACTGGATTTAGTTCCAAAATCGATTCGAATTTTCTTTTATTCCTCTTTTTTTTATTAAAATAAGCAAATTTTTCAACTTTTAACGGTGCATCACGTCTACTACATCAAGTATTATACCTAAAAATGACCCAAAAAAGCTGATTTTGAGGTACTATCTGCAATATTAAAGGCTCGTATGGGTCCCGAGTCCATGTGTCGGAACCTAAATGGACCCGGAACCTGACCCATTTATCAAACGGAACAAAAATTGGGATCAGAACCCGGACCCCGCTCTTGAATCGGAACCTAAGATATGTTCCAGACCCGGTTTTTTGCAGTTCTGAACTTCGGAGTAATTGGAGAGTCGGATACCCACTTGCAACCCTAGATGTGGAGGAGTTACCCAACTACGAGGGACATTTTTGGATTTTCTCCTTAGCCTATTTCGGTTAAAGTTCTTTTATCACTGATAGAGTTAAAATAGGAAAGATGGCTCCTTGTATCACCCATTTCGGCTAAAAAACTCTTTACCCGTCATTAAGGCTGTCAAAATGAGGAGATGATCAAAATTGAATAAAAACTCAGCTTCAAGAATGAATTGGAAACCGGTCTCTCTCATAAAATATAAAAACCCAAATGATATTGATTCTTTACCGTAGGATGTAACCACGAGTGGACACCGCCCTATTTGTTCACTTCTCACCCGCTATCTACTTCACATTTGGTACACTTACTTTACCAGTGAAGTAAAGTGAAGGGTTGATTCAAGAGAGAATAAAAGGAGAGCAGGTCAAATCAAAAGATAGTAAATTTGAAAAATGTAAAGTGGGAAATGTGACTTTACCGCCCCTTGTGAAGCTGCACTGCCACTTTTCCTCCTCTCAGAGAGGAGGAACCTCTCAGAGAGGAGGAAAACTGGCAAATGCGACTTTACCGCCCCTAATTACAGCGGTAAAGCTGCACCGCCAGTTTTCCTCCTCTCACAGAGGAGGAAATCTGGAAATGAGACTTTACCGCCCCTAGTAGCAGCGGTAAAGCTGCACTGCCAGTTTTCCTCCTCTCAGAGAGGAGGAAAACTGGAAATGCGACTTTACCGCCCCTAATAGCAGCGGTAAAGCCGCACTTCCACTTTTCCTCCCCTCAGAGATGAGGAAATGTGTCGAATGCGACTTTACCGCCCCTAATGGCAGCGGTATGCTGAAGCCCATACAAACATTTCCCGTGTCCAAGTTATTATCACGTATCTCCTTTTCGACCTTATTTTTACACACGTTCGATGTCTATGGGGTCCATTTCTAATCGAATGTATTTCATGCAAGTGGAGCTCATCAATAAATATCCTATCGCATTTGTCAGTTAAGGCCCACACCAGATGGGAAAGCAGCGAAGATTGGCACAAGAATCTAGGATCTAAATCATTTGTCAGGAAATATTAAGGCCAAGGGACCGATTTTTTACTTGCGTTTTGGGCTATCTTTAGATTTTAAATCTATCTCTCTATCATTTAAGATATGTTTCATTCTCATTCCCACAAGATTGTTTCCGTGGGAAAACCGAATCCTTTGGTTTTGATTAGTGCGCCCACGTTCTGGTGATGTAAACCGTTGACGAGATGATGTCCTGAAAAATGTAGAGGGATAAAGCAGTCCTAACCATCTCTGGAAGATCTTTATAATAATGTTAGCAGAGTTAATGGCGCGCATGTAATTCCTTGAGTCATCAAGGATGACTTAATCTGAATACATAATCAATATAAATAATGACTGATAATATATTTGTCTCTTTTAGGAATATTTTCAAAAAATGTAATTTAATGTGTTTATATTTAGAGTTTTTTCTTTTAAACATCATTATAAGTATTCTATTAGTCTCCTTTGGGATTCAAGTACGAACACTGATACAAACTTACTTACGTGAGTCACGCGGTTGTATTTCCATCTATGCCTAGAAAATAAAAAATTAACTTTCACTGTTGTATTAATAGCTTGATCAAATATAGGGATAAATATAAATATGATTATGTTAACCACAATTTTATAAAAAAAAATGTCAAGTCGATCGGACGGTCGGATTAATTTTGATTCTCGATATCATATACATTTTAAGGCATTTTTTTTTGTAGGGCTCGGATTTCAGAAGTTTGGTTCCACTCGACACATCTTTCTCAATATATGCCCAAAGGTTTCGGCTAAAACTCTATGTTTCTCAAAGTAAGACAAGTTGAAATATATAAGAATTCGACAACCGGGTGTTGGCTCGGTTAGGACACTGTCAATCCCACCAAATGTAGGGAAACCCTGAGCTAAAAATAATAAAAAAACCCATATAAGAATGAAGAGGGTGTTTAGGATGCTATACACGCAACGCAATTAAACAGTATTAGGTATTCAATTTCATTCATCATATCAAAAGGTCTTTCACGTATAAAATTACAAGAATTATAGAAATTTATTTTTAACTACTTATTTCATTTTTTTGAAGCGCAACAAATCTTCTCTTTCACCCTTTGTTGATGAGGAAAAGGGTCTAGCAGAGTCTAGAAAATTTTAGTGGCGCCCAAATAAAATTTCTCAGTCCGCCACCGTACCAAGGAGAGAGATGTGCATAGGGTTGCAAACGGGACGTCTCCGGATAGGAACCATAGTGGACCCGGACCCCCGTTTTGTAAATAACAGCTCCGGTTCTGACTCCGAACATGTTTTATTGGTTCTAGACCCGGTCCCGATAGGAAAACCCAGATCCGATTTCGGAACCGGGTCCACCAAGAGGACTGGATTTAGTTCCAAAATCGATTCGAATTTTCTTTTATTCCTCTTTTTTTTATTAAAATAAGCAAAATTTTCAACTTTTAACGGTGCATCACGTCTACTACATCAAGTATTATACCTAAAAATGACCCAAAAAAGCTGATTTTGAGGTACTATCTGCAATATTAAAGGCTCGTATGGGTCCCGAGTCCATGTGTCGGAACCTAAATGGACCCGGAACCTGACCCATTTATCAAACGGAACAAAAATTGGGATCAGAACCCGGACCCCGCTCTTGAATCGGAACCTAAGATATGTTCCAGACCCGGTTTTTTGCAGTTCTGAACTTCGGAGTAATTGGAGAGTCGGATACCCACTTGCAACCCTAGATGTGGAGGAGTTACCCAACTACGAGGGACATTTTTGGATTTTCTCCTTAGCCTATTTCGGTTAAAGTTCTTTTATCACTGATAGAGTTAAAATAGGAAAGATGGCTCCTTGTATCACCCATTTCGGCTAAAAAACTCTTTACCCGTCATTAAGGCTGTCAAAATGAGGAGATGATCAAAATTGAATAAAAACTCAGCTTCAAGAATGAATTGGAAACCGGTCTCTCTCATAAAATATAAAAACCCAAATGATATTGATTCTTTACCGTAGGATGTAACCACGAGTGGACACCGCCCTATTTGTTCACTTCTCACCCGCTATCTACTTCACATTTGGTACACTTACTTTACCAGTGAAGTAAAGTGAAGGGTTGATTCAAGAGAGAATAAAAGGAGAGCAGGTCAAATCAAAAGATAGTAAATTTGAAAAATGTAAAGTGGGAAATGTGACTTTACCGCCCCTTGTGAAGCTGCACTGCCACTTTTCCTCCTCTCAGAGAGGAGGAACCTCTCAGAGAGGAGGAAAACTGGCAAATGCGACTTTACCGCCCCTAATTACAGCGGTAAAGCTGCACCGCCAGTTTTCCTCCTCTCACAGAGGAGGAAATCTGGAAATGAGACTTTACCGCCCCTAGTAGCAGCGGTAAAGCTGCACTGCCAGTTTTCCTCCTCTCAGAGAGGAGGAAAACTGGAAATGCGACTTTACCGCCCCTAATAGCAGCGGTAAAGCCGCACTTCCACTTTTCCTCCCCTCAGAGATGAGGAAATGTGTCGAATGCGACTTTACCGCCCCTAATGGCAGCGGTATGCTGAAGCCCATACAAACATTTCCCGTGTCCAAGTTATTATCACGTATCTCCTTTTCGACCTTATTTTTACACACGTTCGATGTCTATGGGGTCCATTTCTAATCGAATGTATTTCATGCAAGTGGAGCTCATCAATAAATATCCTATCGCATTTGTCAGTTAAGGCCCACACCAGATGGGAAAGCAGCGAAGATTGGCACAAGAATCTAGGATCTAAATCATTTGTCAGGAAATATTAAGGCCAAGGGACCGATTTTTTACTTGCGTTTTGGGCTATCTTTAGATTTTAAATCTATCTCTCTATCATTTAAGATATGTTTCATTCTCATTCCCACAAGATTGTTTCCGTGGGAAAACCGAATCCTTTGGTTTTGATTAGTGCGCCCACGTTCTGGTGATGTAAACCGTTGACGAGATGATGTCCTGAAAAATGTAGAGGGATAAAGCAGTCCTAACCATCTCTGGAAGATCTTTATAATAATGTTAGCAGAGTTAATGGCGCGCATGTAATTCCTTGAGTCATCATGGATGACTTAATCTGAATACATAATCAATATAAATAATGACTGATAATATATTTGTCTCTTTTAGGAATATTTTCAAAAAATGTAATTTAATGTGTTTATATTTAGAGTTTTTTCTTTTAAACATCATTATAAGTATTCTATTAGTCTCCTTTGGGATTCAAGTACGAACACTGATACAAACTTACTTACGTGAGTCACGCGGTTGTATTTCCATCTATGCCTAGAAAATAAAAAATTAACTTTCACTGTTGTATTAATAGCTTGATCAAATATAGGGATAAATATAAATATGATTATGTTAACCACAATTTTATAAAAAAAAATGTCAAGTCGATCGGACGGTCGGATTAATTTTGATTCTCGATATCATATACATTTTAAGGCATTTTTTTTTGTAGGGCTCGGATTTCAGAAGTTTGGTTCCACTCGACACATCTTTCTCAATATATGCCCAAAGGTTTCGGCTAAAACTCTATGTTTCTCAAAGTAAGACAAGTTGAAATATATAAGAATTCGACAACCGGGTGTTGGCTCGGTTAGGACACTGTCAATCCCACCAAATGTAGGGAAACCCTGAGCTAAAAATAATAAAAAAACCCATATAAGAATGAAGAGGGTGTTTAGGATGCTATACACGCAACGCAATTAAACAGTATTAGGTATTCAATTTCATTCATCATATCAAAAGGTCTTTCACGTATAAAATTACAAGAATTATAGAAATTTATTTTTAACTACTTATTTCATTTTTTTGAAGCGCAACAAATCTTCTCTTTCACCCTTTGTTGATGAGGAAAAGGGTCTAGCAGAGTCTAGAAAATTTTAGTGGCGCCCAAATAAAATTTCTCAGTCCGCCACCGTACCAAGGAGAGAGATGTGCATAGGGTTGCAAACGGGACGTCTCCGGATAGGAACCATAGTGGACCCGGACCCCCGTTTTGTAAATAACAGCTCCGGTTCTGACTCCGAACATGTTTTATTGGTTCTAGACCCGGTCCCGATAGGAAAACCCAGATCCGATTTCGGAACCGGGTCCACCAAGAGGACTGGATTTAGTTCCAAAATCGATTCGAATTTTCTTTTATTCCTCTTTTTTTTATTAAAATAAGCAAATTTTTCAACTTTTAACGGTGCATCACGTCTACTACATCAAGTATTATACCTAAAAATGACCCAAAAAAGCTGATTTTGAGGTACTATCTGCAATATTAAAGGCTCGTATGGGTCCCGAGTCCATGTGTCGGAACCTAAATGGACCCGGAACCTGACCCATTTATCAAACGGAACAAAAATTGGGATCAGAACCCGGACCCCGCTCTTGAATCGGAACCTAAGATATGTTCCAGACCCGGTTTTTTGCAGTTCTGAACTTCGGAGTAATTGGAGAGTCGGATACCCACTTGCAACCCTAGATGTGGAGGAGTTACCCAACTACGAGGGACATTTTTGGATTTTCTCCTTAGCCTATTTCGGTTAAAGTTCTTTTATCACTGATAGAGTTAAAATAGGAAAGATGGCTCCTTGTGTCACCCATTTCGGCTAAAAAACTCTTTACCCGTCATTAAGGCTGTCAAAATGAGGAGATGATCAAAATTGAATAAAAACTCAGCTTCAAGAATGAATTGGAAACCGGTCTCTCTCATAAAATATAAAAACCCAAATGATATTGATTCTTTACCGTAGGATGTAACCACGAGTGGACACCGCCCTATTTGTTCACTTCTCACCCGCTATCTACTTCACATTTGGTACACTTACTTTACCAGTGAAGTAAAGTGAAGGGTTGATTCAAGAGAGAATAAAAGGAGAGCAGGTCAAATCAAAAGATAGTAAATTTGAAAAATGTAAAGTGGGAAATGTGACTTTACCGCCCCTTGTGAAGCTGCACTGCCACTTTTCCTCCTCTCAGAGAGGAGGAACCTCTCAGAGAGGAGGAAAACTGGCAAATGCGACTTTACCGCCCCTAATTACAGCGGTAAAGCTGCACCGCCAGTTTTCCTCCTCTCACAGAGGAGGAAATCTGGAAATGAGACTTTACCGCCCCTAGTAGCAGCGGTAAAGCTGCACTGCCAGTTTTCCTCCTCTCAGAGAGGAGGAAAACTGGAAATGCGACTTTACCGCCCCTAATAGCAGCGGTAAAGCCGCACTTCCACTTTTCCTCCCCTCAGAGATGAGGAAATGTGTCGAATGCGACTTTACCGCCCCTAATGGCAGCGGTATGCTGAAGCCCATACAAACATTTCCCGTGTCCAAGTTATTATCACGTATCTCCTTTTCGACCTTATTTTTACACACGTTCGATGTCTATGGGGTCCATTTCTAATCGAATGTATTTCATGCAAGTGGAGCTCATCAATAAATATCCTATCGCATTTGTCAGTTAAGGCCCACACCAGATGGGAAAGCAGCGAAGATTGGCACAAGAATCTAGGATCTAAATCATTTGTCAGGAAATATTAAGGCCAAGGGACCGATTTTTTACTTGCGTTTTGGGCTATCTTTAGATTTTAAATCTATCTCTCTATCATTTAAGATATGTTTCATTCTCATTCCCACAAGATTGTTTCCGTGGGAAAACCGAATCCTTTGGTTTTGATTAGTGCGCCCACGTTCTGGTGATGTAAACCGTTGACGAGATGATGTCCTGAAAAATGTAGAGGGATAAAGCAGTCCTAACCATCTCTGGAAGATCTTTATAATAATGTTAGCAGAGTTAATGGCGCGCATGTAATTCCTTGAGTCATCAAGGATGACTTAATCTGAATACATAATCAATATAAATAATGACTGATAATATATTTGTCTCTTTTAGGAATATTTTCAAAAAATGTAATTTAATGTGTTTATATTTAGAGTTTTTTCTTTTAAACATCATTATAAGTATTCTATTAGTCTCCTTTGGGATTCAAGTACGAACACTGATACAAACTTACTTACGTGAGTCACGCGGTTGTATTTCCATCTATGCCTAGAAAATAAAAAATTAACTTTCACTGTTGTATTAATAGCTTGATCAAATATAGGGATAAATATAAATATGATTATGTTAACCACAATTTTATAAAAAAAAATGTCAAGTCGATCGGACGGTCGGATTAATTTTGATTCTCGATATCATATACATTTTAAGGCATTTTTTTTTGTAGGGCTCGGATTTCAGAAGTTTGGTTCCACTCGACACATCTTTCTCAATATATGCCCAAAGGTTTCGGCTAAAACTCTATGTTTCTCAAAGTAAGACAAGTTGAAATATATAAGAATTCGACAACCGGGTGTTGGCTCGGTTAGGACACTGTCAATCCCACCAAATGTAGGGAAACCCTGAGCTAAAAATAATAAAAAAACCCATATAAGAATGAAGAGGGTGTTTAGGATGCTATACACGCAACGCAATTAAACAGTATTAGGTATTCAATTTCATTCATCATATCAAAAGGTCTTTCACGTATAAAATTACAAGAATTATAGAAATTTATTTTTAACTACTTATTTCATTTTTTTGAAGCGCAACAAATCTTCTCTTTCACCCTTTGTTGATGAGGAAAAGGGTCTAGCAGAGTCTAGAAAATTTTAGTGGCGCCCAAATAAAATTTCTCAGTCCGCCACCGTACCAAGGAGAGAGATGTGCATAGGGTTGCAAACGGGACGTCTCCGGATAGGAACCATAGTGGACCCGGACCCCCGTTTTGTAAATAACAGCTCCGGTTCTGACTCCGAACATGTTTTATTGGTTCTAGACCCGGTCCCGATAGGAAAACCCAGATCCGATTTCGGAACCGGGTCCACCAAGAGGACTGGATTTAGTTCCAAAATCGATTCGAATTTTCTTTTATTCCTCTTTTTTTTATTAAAATAAGCAAATTTTTCAACTTTTAACGGTGCATCACGTCTACTACATCAAGTATTATACCTAAAAATGACCCAAAAAAGCTGATTTTGAGGTACTATCTGCAATATTAAAGGCTCGTATGGGTCCCGAGTCCATGTGTCGGAACCTAAATGGACCCGGAACCTGACCCATTTATCAAACGGAACAAAAATTGGGATCAGAACCCGGACCCCGCTCTTGAATCGGAACCTAAGATATGTTCCAGACCCGGTTTTTTGCAGTTCTGAACTTCGGAGTAATTGGAGAGTCGGATACCCACTTGCAACCCTAGATGTGGAGGAGTTACCCAACTACGAGGGACATTTTTGGATTTTCTCCTTAGCCTATTTCGGTTAAAGTTCTTTTATCACTGATAGAGTTAAAATAGGAAAGATGGCTCCTTGTATCACCCATTTCGGCTAAAAAACTCTTTACCCGTCATTAAGGCTGTCAAAATGAGGAGATGATCAAAATTGAATAAAAACTCAGCTTCAAGAATGAATTGGAAACCGGTCTCTCTCATAAAATATAAAAACCCAAATGATATTGATTCTTTACCGTAGGATGTAACCACGAGTGGACACCGCCCTATTTGTTCACTTCTCACCCGCTATCTACTTCACATTTGGTACACTTACTTTACCAGTGAAGTAAAGTGAAGGGTTGATTCAAGAGAGAATAAAAGGAGAGCAGGTCAAATCAAAAGATAGTAAATTTGAAAAATGTAAAGTGGGAAATGTGACTTTACCGCCCCTTGTGAAGCTGCACTGCCACTTTTCCTCGTCTCAGAGAGGAGGAACCTCTCAGAGAGGAGGAAAACTGGCAAATGCGACTTTACCGCCCCTAATTACAGCGGTAAAGCTGCACCGCCAGTTTTCCTCCTCTCACAGAGGAGGAAATCTGGAAATGAGACTTTACCGCCCCTAGTAGCAGCGGTAAAGCTGCACTGCCAGTTTTCCTCCTCTCAGAGAGGAGGAAAACTGGAAATGCGACTTTACCGCCCCTAATAGCAGCGGTAAAGCCGCACTTCCACTTTTCCTCCCCTCAGAGAGGAGGAAATGTGTCGAATGCGACTTTACCGCCCCTAATGGCAGCGGTATGCTGAAGCCCATACAAACATTTCCCGTGTCGAAGTTATTATCACGTATCTCCTTTTCGACCTTATTTTTACACACGTTCGATGTCTATGGGGTCCATTTCTAATCGAATGTATTTCATGCAAGTGGAGCTCATCAATAAATATCCTATCGCATTTGTCAGTTAAGGCCCACACCAGATGGGAAAGCAGCGAAGATTGGCACAAGAATCTAGGATCTAAATCATTTGTCAGGAAATATTAAGGCCAAGGGACCGATTTTTTTCTTGCGTTTTGGGCTATCTTTAGATTTTAAATCTATGTCTCTATCATTTAAGATATGTTTCATTCTCATTCCCACAAGATTGTTTCCGTGGGAAAACCGAATCCTTTGGTTTTGATTAGTGCGCCCACGTTCTGGTGATGTAAACCGTTGACGAGATGATGTCCTGAAAAATGTAGAGGGATAAAGCAGTCCTAACCATCTCTGGAAGATCTTTATAATAATGTTAGCAGAGTTAATGGCGCGCATGTAATTCCTTGAGTCATCAAGGATGACTTAATCTGAATACATAATCAATATAAATAATGACTGATAATATATTTGTCTCTTTTAGGAATATTTTCAAAAAATGTAATTTAATGTGTTTATATTTAGAGTTTTTTCTTTTAAACATCATTATAAGTATTCTATTAGTCTCCTTTGGGATTCAAGTACGAACACTGATACAAACTTACTTACGTGAGTCACGCGGTTGTATTTCCATCTATGCCTAGAAAATAAAAAATTAACTTTCACTGTTGTATTAATAGCTTGATCAAATATAGGGATAAATATAAATATGATTATGTTAACCACAATTTTATAAAAAAAAATGTCAAGTCGATCGGACGGTCGGATTAATTTTGATTCTCGATATCATATACATTTTAAGGCATTTTTTTTTGTAGGGCTCGGATTTCAGAAGTTTGGTTCCACTCGACACATCTTTCTCAATATATGCCCAAAGGTTTCGGCTAAAACTCTATGTTTCTCAAAGTAAGACAAGTTGAAATATATAAGAATTCGACAACCGGGTGTTGGCTCGGTTAGGACACTGTCAATCCCACCAAATGTAGGGAAACCCTGAGCTAAAAATAATAAAAAAACCCATATAAGAATGAAGAGGGTGTTTAGGATGCTATACACGCAACGCAATTAAACAGTATTAGGTATTCAATTTCATTCATCATATCAAAAGGTCTTTCACGTATAAAATTACAAGAATTATAGAAATTTATTTTTAACTACTTATTTCATTTTTTTGAAGCGCAACAAATCTTCTCTTTCACCCTTTGTTGATGAGGAAAAGGGTCTAGCAGAGTCTAGAAAATTTTAGTGGCGCCCAAATAAAATTTCTCAGTCCGCCACCGTACCAAGGAGAGAGATGTGCATAGGGTTGCAAACGGGACGTCTCCGGATAGGAACCATAGTGGACCCGGACCCCCGTTTTGTAAATAACAGCTCCGGTTCTGACTCCGAACATGTTTTATTGGTTCTAGACCCGGTCCCGATAGGAAAACCCAGATCCGATTTCGGAACCGGGTCCACCAAGAGGACTGGATTTAGTTCCAAAATCGATTCGAATTTTCTTTTATTCCTCTTTTTTTTATTAAAATAAGCAAATTTTTCAACTTTTAACGGTGCATCACGTCTACTACATCAAGTATTATACCTAAAAATGACCCAAAAAAGCTGATTTTGAGGTACTATCTGCAATATTAAAGGCTCGTATGGGTCCCGAGTCCATGTGTCGGAACCTAAATGGACCCGGAACCTGACCCATTTATCAAACGGAACAAAAATTGGGATCAGAACCCGGACCCCGCTCTTGAATCGGAACCTAAGATATGTTCCAGACCCGGTTTTTTGCAGTTCTGAACTTCGGAGTAATTGGAGAGTCGGATACCCACTTGCAACCCTAGATGTGGAGGAGTTACCCAACTACGAGGGACATTTTTGGATTTTCTCCTTAGCCTATTTCGGTTAAAGTTCTTTTATCACTGATAGAGTTAAAATAGGAAAGATGGCTCCTTGTATCACCCATTTCGGCTAAAAAACTCTTTACCCGTCATTAAGGCTGTCAAAATGAGGAGATGATCAAAATTGAATAAAAACTCAGCTTCAAGAATGAATTGGAAACCGGTCTCTCTCATAAAATATAAAAACCCAAATGATATTGATTCTTTACCGTAGGATGTAACCACGAGTGGACACCGCCCTATTTGTTCACTTCTCACCCGCTATCTACTTCACATTTGGTACACTTACTTTACCAGTGAAGTAAAGTGAAGGGTTGATTCAAGAGAGAATAAAAGGAGAGCAGGTCAAATCAAAAGATAGTAAATTTGAAAAATGTAAAGTGGGAAATGTGACTTTACCGCCCCTTGTGAAGCTGCACTGCCACTTTTCCTCCTCTCAGAGAGGAGGAACCTCTCAGAGAGGAGGAAAACTGGCAAATGCGACTTTACCGCCCCTAATTACAGCGGTAAAGCTGCACCGCCAGTTTTCCTCCTCTCACAGAGGAGGAAATCTGGAAATGAGACTTTACCGCCCCTAGTAGCAGCGGTAAAGCTGCACTGCCAGTTTTCCTCCTCTCAGAGAGGAGGAAAACTGGAAATGCGACTTTACCGCCCCTAATAGCAGCGGTAAAGCCGCACTTCCACTTTTCCTCCCCTCAGAGAGGAGGAAATGTGTCGAATGCGACTTTACCGCCCCTAATGGCAGCGGTATGCTGAAGCCCATACAAACATTTCCCGTGTCCAAGTTATTATCACGTATCTCCTTTTCGACCTTATTTTTACACACGTTCGATGTCTATGGGGTCCATTTCTAATCGAATGTATTTCATGCAAGTGGAGCTCATCAATAAATATCCTATCGCATTTGTCAGTTAAGGCCCACACCAGATGGGAAAGCAGCGAAGATTGGCACAAGAATCTAGGATCTAAATCATTTGTCAGGAAATATTAAGGCCAAGGGACCGATTTTTTTCTTGCGTTTTGGGCTATCTTTAGATTTTAAATCTATCTCTCTATCATTTAAGATATGTTTCATTCTCATTCCCACAAGATTGTTTCCGTGGGAAAACCGAATCCTTTGGTTTTGATTAGTGCGCCCACGTTCTGGTGATGTAAACCGTTGACGAGATGATGTCCTGAAAAATGTAGAGGGATAAAGCAGTCCTAACCATCTCTGGAAGATCTTTATAATAATGTTAGCAGAGTTAATGGCGCGCATGTAATTCCTTGAGTCATCAAGGATGACTTAATCTGAATACATAATCAATATAAATAATGACTGATAATATATTTGTCTCTTTTAGGAATATTTTCAAAAAATGTAATTTAATGTGTTTATATTTAGAGTTTTTTCTTTTAAACATCATTATAAGTATTCTATTAGTCTCCTTTGGGATTCAAGTACGAACACTGATACAAACTTACTTACGTGAGTCACGCGGTTGTATTTCCATCTATGCCTAGAAAATAAAAAATTAACTTTCACTGTTGTATTAATAGCTTGATCAAATATAGGGATAAATATAAATATGATTATGTTAACCACAATTTTATAAAAAAAAATGTCAAGTCGATCGGACGGTCGGATTAATTTTGATTCTCGATATCATATACATTTTAAGGCATTTTTTTTTGTAGGGCTCGGATTTCAGAAGTTTGGTTCCACTCGACACATCTTTCTCAATATATGCCCAAAGGTTTCGGCTAAAACTCTATGTTTCTCAAAGTAAGACAAGTTGAAATATATAAGAATTCGACAACCGGGTGTTGGCTCGGTTAGGACACTGTCAATCCCACCAAATGTAGGGAAACCCTGAGCTAAAAATAATAAAAAAACCCATATAAGAATGAAGAGGGTGTTTAGGATGCTATACACGCAACGCAATTAAACAGTATTAGGTATTCAATTTCATTCATCATATCAAAAGGTCTTTCACGTATAAAATTACAAGAATTATAGAAATTTATTTTTAACTACTTATTTCATTTTTTTGAAGCGCAACAAATCTTCTCTTTCACCCTTTGTTGATGAGGAAAAGGGTCTAGCAGAGTCTAGAAAATTTTAGTGGCGCCCAAATAAAATTTCTCAGTCCGCCACCGTACCAAGGAGAGAGATGTGCATAGGGTTGCAAACGGGACGTCTCCGGATAGGAACCATAGTGGACCCGGACCCCCGTTTTGTAAATAACAGCTCCGGTTCTGACTCCGAACATGTTTTATTGGTTCTAGACCCGGTCCCGATAGGAAAACCCAGATCCGATTTCGGAACCGGGTCCACCAAGAGGACTGGATTTAGTTCCAAAATCGATTCGAATTTTCTTTTATTCCTCTTTTTTTTATTAAAATAAGCAAATTTTTCAACTTTTAACGGTGCATCACGTCTACTACATCAAGTATTATACCTAAAAATGACCCAAAAAAGCTGATTTTGAGGTACTATCTGCAATATTAAAGGCTCGTATGGGTCCCGAGTCCATGTGTCGGAACCTAAATGGACCCGGAACCTGACCCATTTATCAAACGGAACAAAAATTGGGATCAGAACCCGGACCCCGCTCTTGAATCGGAACCTAAGATATGTTCCAGACCCGGTTTTTTGCAGTTCTGAACTTCGGAGTAATTGGAGAGTCGGATACCCACTTGCAACCCTAGATGTGGAGGAGTTACCCAACTACGAGGGACATTTTTGGATTTTCTCCTTAGCCTATTTCGGTTAAAGTTCTTTTATCACTGATAGAGTTAAAATAGGAAAGATGGCTCCTTGTATCACCCATTTCGGCTAAAAAACTCTTTACCCGTCATTAAGGCTGTCAAAATGAGGAGATGATCAAAATTGAATAAAAACTCAGCTTCAAGAATGAATTGGAAACCGGTCTCTCTCATAAAATATAAAAACCCAAATGATATTGATTCTTTACCGTAGGATGTAACCACGAGTGGACACCGCCCTATTTGTTCACTTCTCACCCGCTATCTACTTCACATTTGGTACACTTACTTTACCAGTGAAGTAAAGTGAAGGGTTGATTCAAGAGAGAATAAAAGGAGAGCAGGTCAAATCAAAAGATAGTAAATTTGAAAAATGTAAAGTGGGAAATGTGACTTTACCGCCCCTTGTGAAGCTGCACTGCCACTTTTCCTCCTCTCAGAGAGGAGGAAAACTGGCAAATGCGACTTTACCGCCCCTAATTACAGCGGTAAAGCTGCACCGCCAGTTTTCCTCCTCTCACAGAGGAGGGAATCTGGAAATGAGACTTTACCGCCCCTAGTAGCAGCGGTAAAGCTGCACTGCCAGTTTTCCTCCTCTCAGAGAGGAGGAAAACTGGAAATGCGACTTTACCGCCCCTAATAGCAGCGGTAAAGCCGCACTTCCACTTTTCCTCCCCTCAGAGATGAGGAAATGTGTCGAATGCGACTTTACCGCCCCTAATGGCAGCGGTATGCTGAAGCCCATACAAACATTTCCCGTGTCCAAGTTATTATCACGTATCTCCTTTTCGACCTTATTTTTACACACGTTCGATGTCTATGGGGTCCATTTCTAATCGAATGTATTTCATGCAAGTGGAGCTCATCAATAAATATCCTATCGCATTTGTCAGTTAAGGCCCACACCAGATGGGAAAGCAGCGAAGATTGGCACAAGAATCTAGGATCTAAATCATTTGTCAGGAAATATTAAGGCCAAGGGACCGATTTTTTACTTGCGTTTTGGGCTATCTTTAGATTTTAAATCTATCTCTCTATCATTTAAGATATGTTTCATTCTCATTCCCACAAGATTGTTTCCGTGGGAAAACCGAATCCTTTGGTTTTGATTAGTGCGCCCACGTTCTGGTGATGTAAACCGTTGACGAGATGATGTCCTGAAAAATGTAGAGGGATAAAGCAGTCCTAACCATCTCTGGAAGATCTTTATAATAATGTTAGCAGAGTTAATGGCGCGCATGTAATTCCTTGAGTCATCAAGGATGACTTAATCTGAATACATAATCAATATAAATAATGACTGATAATATATTTGTCTCTTTTAGGAATATTTTCAAAAAATGTAATTTAATGTGTTTATATTTAGAGTTTTTTCTTTTAAACATCATTATAAGTATTCTATTAGTCTCCTTTGGGATTCAAGTACGAACACTGATACAAACTTACTTACGTGAGTCACGCGGTTGTATTTCCATCTATGCCTAGAAAATAAAAAATTAACTTTCACTGTTGTATTAATAGCTTGATCAAATATAGGGATAAATATAAATATGATTATGTTAACCACAATTTTATAAAAAAAATGTCAAGTCGATCGGACGGTCGGATTAATTTTGATTCTCGATATCATATACATTTTAAGGCATTTTTTTTTGTAGGGCTCGGATTTCAGAAGTTTGGTTCCACTCGACACATCTTTCTCAATATATGCCCAAAGGTTTCGGCTAAAACTCTATGTTTCTCAAAGTAAGACAAGTTGAAATATATAAGAATTCGACAACCGGGTGTTGGCTCGGTTAGGACACTGTCAATCCCACCAAATGTAGGGAAACCCTGAGCTAAAAATAATAAAAAAACCCATATAAGAATGAAGAGGGTGTTTAGGATGCTATACACGCAACGCAATTAAACAGTATTAGGTATTCAATTTCATTCATCATATCAAAAGGTCTTTCACGTATAAAATTACAAGAATTATAGAAATTTATTTTTAACTACTTATTTCATTTTTTTGAAGCGCAACAAATCTTCTCTTTCACCCTTTGTTGATGAGGAAAAGGGTCTAGCAGAGTCTAGAAAATTTTAGTGGCGCCCAAATAAAATTTCTCAGTCCGCCACCGTACCAAGGAGAGAGATGTGCATAGGGTTGCAAACGGGACGTCTCCGGATAGGAACCATAGTGGACCCGGACCCCCGTTTTGTAAATAACAGCTCCGGTTCTGACTCCGAACATGTTTTATTGGTTCTAGACCCGGTCCCGATAGGAAAACCCAGATCCGATTTCGGAACCGGGTCCACCAAGAGGACTGGATTTAGTTCCAAAATCGATTCGAATTTTCTTTTATTCCTCTTTTTTTTATTAAAATAAGCAAATTTTTCAACTTTTAACGGTGCATCACGTCTACTACATCAAGTATTATACCTAAAAATGACCCAAAAAAGCTGATTTTGAGGTACTATCTGCAATATTAAAGGCTCGTATGGGTCCCGAGTCCATGTGTCGGAACCTAAATGGACCCGGAACCTGACCCATTTATCAAACGGAACAAAAATTGGGATCAGAACCCGGACCCCGCTCTTGAATCGGAACCTAAGATATGTTCCAGACCCGGTTTTTTGCAGTTCTGAACTTCGGAGTAATTGGAGAGTCGGATACCCACTTGCAACCCTAGATGTGGAGGAGTTACCCAACTACGAGGGACATTTTTGGATTTTCTCCTTAGCCTATTTCGGTTAAAGTTCTTTTATCACTGATAGAGTTAAAATAGGAAAGATGGCTCCTTGTATCACCCATTTCGGCTAAAAAACTCTTTACCCGTCATTAAGGCTGTCAAAATGAGGAGATGATCAAAATTGAATAAAAACTCAGCTTCAAGAATGAATTGGAAACCGGTCTCTCTCATAAAATATAAAAACCCAAATGATATTGATTCTTTACCGTAGGATGTAACCACGAGTGGACACCGCCCTATTTGTTCACTTCTCACCCGCTATCTACTTCACATTTGGTACACTTACTTTACCAGTGAAGTAAAGTGAAGGGTTGATTCAAGAGAGAATAAAAGGAGAGCAGGTCAAATCAAAAGATAGTAAATTTGAAAAATGTAAAGTGGGAAATGTGACTTTACCGCCCCTTGTGAAGCTGCACTGCCACTTTTCCTCCTCTCAGAGAGGAGGAAAACTGGCAAATGCGACTTTACCGCCCCTAATTACAGCGGTAAAGCTGCACCGCCAGTTTTCCTCCTCTCACAGAGGAGGAAATCTGGAAATGAGACTTTACCGCCCCTAGTAGCAGCGGTAAAGCTGCACTGCCAGTTTTCCTCCTCTCAGAGAGGAGGAAAACTGGAAATGCGACTTTACCGCCCCTAATAGCAGCGGTAAAGCCGCACTTCCACTTTTCCTCCCCTCAGAGATGAGGAAATGTGTCGAATGCGACTTTACCGCCCCTAATGGCAGCGGTATGCTGAAGCCCATACAAACATTTCCCGTGTCCAAGTTATTATCACGTATCTCCTTTTCGACCTTATTTTTACACACGTTCGATGTCTATGGGGTCCATTTCTAATCGAATGTATTTCATGCAAGTGGAGCTCATCAATAAATATCCTATCGCATTTGTCAGTTAAGGCCCACACCAGATGGGAAAGCAGCGAAGATTGGCACAAGAATCTAGGATCTAAATCATTTGTCAGGAAATATTAAGGCCAAGGGACCGATTTTTTACTTGCGTTTTGGGCTATCTTTAGATTTTAAATCTATCTCTCTATCATTTAAGATATGTTTCATTCTCATTCCCACAAGATTGTTTCCGTGGGAAAACCGAATCCTTTGGTTTTGATTAGTGCGCCCACGTTCTGGTGATGTAAACCGTTGACGAGATGATGTCCTGAAAAATGTAGAGGGATAAAGCAGTCCTAACCATCTCTGGAAGATCTTTATAATAATGTTAGCAGAGTTAATGGCGCGCATGTAATTCCTTGAGTCATCAAGGATGACTTAATCTGAATACATAATCAATATAAATAATGACTGATAATATATTTGTCTCTTTTAGGAATATTTTCAAAAAATGTAATTTAATGTGTTTATATTTAGAGTTTTTTCTTTTAAACATCATTATAAGTATTCTATTAGTCTCCTTTGGGATTCAAGTACGAACACTGATACAAACTTACTTACGTGAGTCACGCGGTTGTATTTCCATCTATGCCTAGAAAATAAAAAATTAACTTTCACTGTTGTATTAATAGCTTGATCAAATATAGGGATAAATATAAATATGATTATGTTAACCACAATTTTATAAAAAAAATGTCAAGTCGATCGGACGGTCGGATTAATTTTGATTCTCGATATCATATACATTTTAAGGCATTTTTTTTTGTAGGGCTCGGATTTCAGAAGTTTGGTTCCACTCGACACATCTTTCTCAATATATGCCCAAAGGTTTCGGCTAAAACTCTATGTTTCTCAAAGTAAGACAAGTTGAAATATATAAGAATTCGACAACCGGGTGTTGGCTCGGTTAGGACACTGTCAATCCCACCAAATGTAGGGAAACCCTGAGCTAAAAATAATAAAAAAACCCATATAAGAATGAAGAGGGTGTTTAGGATGCTATACACGCAACGCAATTAAACAGTATTAGGTATTCAATTTCATTCATCATATCAAAAGGTCTTTCACGTATAAAATTACAAGAATTATAGAAATTTATTTTTAACTACTTATTTCATTTTTTTGAAGCGCAACAAATCTTCTCTTTCACCCTTTGTTGATGAGGAAAAGGGTCTAGCAGAGTCTAGAAAATTTTAGTGGCGCCCAAATAAAATTTCTCAGTCCGCCACCGTACCAAGGAGAGAGATGTGCATAGGGTTGCAAACGGGACGTCTCCGGATAGGAACCATAGTGGACCCGGACCCCCGTTTTGTAAATAACAGCTCCGGTTCTGACTCCGAACATGTTTTATTGGTTCTAGACCCGGTCCCGATAGGAAAACCCAGATCCGATTTCGGAACCGGGTCCACCAAGAGGACTGGATTTAGTTCCAAAATCGATTCGAATTTTCTTTTATTCCTCTTTTTTTTATTAAAATAAGCAAATTTTTCAACTTTTAACGGTGCATCACGTCTACTACATCAAGTATTATACCTAAAAATGACCCAAAAAAGCTGATTTTGAGGTACTATCTGCAATATTAAAGGCTCGTATGGGTCCCGAGTCCATGTGTCGGAACCTAAATGGACCCGGAACCTGACCCATTTATCAAACGGAACAAAAATTGGGATCAGAACCCGGACCCCGCTCTTGAATCGGAACCTAAGATATGTTCCAGACCCGGTTTTTTGCAGTTCTGAACTTCGGAGTAATTGGAGAGTCGGATACCCACTTGCAACCCTAGATGTGGAGGAGTTACCCAACTACGAGGGACATTTTTGGATTTTCTCCTTAGCCTATTTCGGTTAAAGTTCTTTTATCACTGATAGAGTTAAAATAGGAAAGATGGCTCCTTGTATCACCCATTTCGGCTAAAAAACTCTTTACCCGTCATTAAGGCTGTCAAAATGAGGAGATGATCAAAATTGAATAAAAACTCAGCTTCAAGAATGAATTGGAAACCGGTCTCTCTCATAAAATATAAAAACCCAAATGATATTGATTCTTTACCGTAGGATGTAACCACGAGTGGACACCGCCCTATTTGTTCACTTCTCACCCGCTATCTACTTCACATTTGGTACACTTACTTTACCAGTGAAGTAAAGTGAAGGGTTGATTCAAGAGAGAATAAAAGGAGAGCAGGTCAAATCAAAAGATAGTAAATTTGAAAAATGTAAAGTGGGAAATGTGACTTTACCGCCCCTTGTGAAGCTGCACTGCCACTTTTCCTCCTCTCAGAGAGGAGGAACCTCTCAGAGAGGAGGAAAACTGGCAAATGCGACTTTACCGCCCCTAATTACAGCGGTAAAGCTGCACCGCCAGTTTTCCTCCTCTCACAGAGGAGGAAATCTGGAAATGAGACTTTACCGCCCCTAGTAGCAGCGGTAAAGCTGCACTGCCAGTTTTCCTCCTCTCAGAGAGGAGGAAAACTGGAAATGCGACTTTACCGCCCCTAATAGCAGCGGTAAAGCCGCACTTCCACTTTTCCTCCCCTCAGAGATGAGGAAATGTGTCGAATGCGACTTTACCGCCCCTAATGGCAGCGGTATGCTGAAGCCCATACAAACATTTCCCGTGTCCAAGTTATTATCACGTATCTCCTTTTCGACCTTATTTTTACACACGTTCGATGTCTATGGGGTCCATTTCTAATCGAATGTATTTCATGCAAGTGGAGCTCATCAATAAATATCCTATCGCATTTGTCAGTTAAGGCCCACACCAGATGGGAAAGCAGCGAAGATTGGCACAAGAATCTAGGATCTAAATCATTTGTCAGGAAATATTAAGGCCAAGGGACCGATTTTTTACTTGCGTTTTGGGCTATCTTTAGATTTTAAATCTATCTCTCTATCATTTAAGATATGTTTCATTCTCATTCCCACAAGATTGTTTCCGTGGGAAAACCGAATCCTTTGGTTTTGATTAGTGCGCCCACGTTCTGGTGATGTAAACCGTTGACGAGATGATGTCCTGAAAAATGTAGAGGGATAAAGCAGTCCTAACCATCTCTGGAAGATCTTTATAATAATGTTAGCAGAGTTAATGGCGCGCATGTAATTCCTTGAGTCATCAAGGATGACTTAATCTGAATACATAATCAATATAAATAATGACTGATAATATATTTGTCTCTTTTAGGAATATTTTCAAAAAATGTAATTTAATGTGTTTATATTTAGAGTTTTTTCTTTTAAACATCATTATAAGTATTCTATTAGTCTCCTTTGGGATTCAAGTACGAACACTGATACAAACTTACTTACGTGAGTCACGCGGTTGTATTTCCATCTATGCCTAGAAAATAAAAAATTAACTTTCACTGTTGTATTAATAGCTTGATCAAATATAGGGATAAATATAAATATGATTATGTTAACCACAATTTTATAAAAAAAAATGTCAAGTCGATCGGACGGTCGGATTAATTTTGATTCTCGATATCATATACATTTTAAGGCATTTTTTTTTGTAGGGCTCGGATTTCAGAAGTTTGGTTCCACTCGACACATCTTTCTCAATATATGCCCAAAGGTTTCGGCTAAAACTCTATGTTTCTCAAAGTAAGACAAGTTGAAATATATAAGAATTCGACAACCGGGTGTTGGCTCGGTTAGGACACTGTCAATCCCACCAAATGTAGGGAAACCCTGAGCTAAAAATAATAAAAAAACCCATACAAGAATGAAGAGGGTGTTTAGGATGCTATACACGCAACGCAATTAAACAGTATTAGGTATTCAATTTCATTCATCATATCAAAAGGTCTTTCACGTATAAAATTACAAGAATTACAGAAATTTATTTTTAACTACTTATTTCATTTTTTTGAAGCGCAACAAATCTTCTCTTTCACCCTTTGTTGATGAGGAAAAGGGTCTAGCAGAGTCTAGAAAATTTTAGTGGCGCCCAAATAAAATTTCTCAGTCCGCCACCGTACCAAGGAGAGAGATGTGCATAGGGTTGCAAACGGGACGTCTCCGGATAGGAACCATAGTGGACCCGGACCCCCGTTTTGTAAATAACAGCTCCGGTTCTGACTCCGAACATGTTTTATTGGTTCTAGACCCGGTCCCGATAGGAAAACCCAGATCCGATTTCGGAACCGGGTCCACCAAGAGGACTGGATTTAGTTCCAAAATCGATTCGAATTTTCTTTTATTCCACTTTTTTTTATTAAAATAAGCAAATTATTCAACTTTTAACGGTGCATCACGTCTACTACATCAAGTATTATACCTAAAAATGACCCAAAAAAGCTGATTTTGAGGTACTATCTGCAATATTAAAGGCTCGTATGGGTCCCGAGTCCATGTGTCGGAACCTAAATGGACCCGGAACCTGACCCATTTATCAAACGGAACAAAAATTGGGATCAGAACCCGGACCCCGCTCTTGAATCGGAACCTAAGATATGTTCCAGACCCGGTTTTTTGCAGTTCTGAACTTCGGAGTAATTGGAGAGTCGGATACCCACTTGCAACCCTAGATGTGGAGGAGTTACCCAACTACGAGGGACATTTTTGGATTTTCTCCTTAGCCTATTTCGGTTAAAGTTCTTTTATCACTGATAGAGTTAAAATAGGAAAGATGGCTCCTTGTATCACCCATTTCGGCTAAAAAACTCTTTACCCGTCATTAAGGCTGTCAAAATGAGGAGATGATCAAAATTGAATAAAAACTCAGCTTCAAGAATGAATTGGAAACCGGTCTCTCTCATAAAATATAAAAACCCAAATGATATTGATTCTTTACCGTAGGATGTAACCACGAGTGGACACCGCCCTATTTGTTCACTTCTCACCCGCTATCTACTTCACATTTGGTACACTTACTTTACCAGTGAAGTAAAGTGAAGGGTTGATTCAAGAGAGAATAAAAGGAGAGCAGGTCAAATCAAAAGATAGTAAATTTGAAAAATGTAAAGTGGGAAATGTGACTTTACCGCCCCTTGTGAAGCTGCACTGCCACTTTTCCTCCTCTCAGAGAGGAGGAACCTCTCAGAGAGGAGGAAAACTGGCAAATGCGACTTTACCGCCCCTAATTACAGCGGTAAAGCTGCACCGCCAGTTTTCCTCCTCTCACAGAGGAGGAAATCTGGAAATGAGACTTTACCGCCCCTAGTAGCAGCGGTAAAGCTGCACTGCCAGTTTTCCTCCTCTCAGAGAGGAGGAAAACTGGAAATGCGACTTTACCGCCCCTAATAGCAGCGGTAAAGCCGCACTTCCACTTTTCCTCCCCTCAGAGATGAGGAAATGTGTCGAATGCGACTTTACCGCCCTTAATGGCAGCAGTATGCTGAAGCCCATACAAACATTTCCCGTGTCCAAGTTATTATCACGTATCTCCTTTTCGACCTTATTTTTACACACGTTCGATGTCTATGGGGTCCATTTCTAATCGAATGTATTTCATGCAAGTGGAGCTCATCAATAAATATCCTATCGCATTTGTCAGTTAAGGCCCACACCAGATGGGAAAGCAGCGAAGATTGGCACAAGAATCTAGGATCTAAATCATTTGTCAGGAAATATTAAGGCCAAGGGACCGATTTTTTACTTGCGTTTTGGGCTATCTTTAGATTTTAAATCTATCTCTCTATCATTTAAGATATGTTTCATTCTCATTCCCACAAGATTGTTTCCGTGGGAAAACCGAATCCTTTGGTTTTGATTAGTGCGCCCACGTTCTGGTGATGTAAACCGTTGACGAGATGATGTCCTGAAAAATGTAGAGGGATAAAGCAGTCCTAACCATCTCTGGAAGATCTTTATAATAATGTTAGCAGAGTTAATGGCGCGCATGTAATTCCTTGAGTCATCAAGGATGACTTAATCTGAATACATAATCAATATAAATAATGACTGATAATATATTTGTCTCTTTTAGGAATATTTTCAAAAAATGTAATTTAATGTGTTTATATTTAGAGTTTTTTCTTTTAAACATCATTATAAGTATTCTATTAGTCTCCTTTGGGATTCAAGTACGAACACTGATACAAACTTACTTACGTGAGTCACGCGGTTGTATTTCCATCTATGCCTAGAAAATAAAAAATTAACTTTCACTGTTGTATTAATAGCTTGATCAAATATAGGGATAAATATAAATATGATTATGTTAACCACAATTTTATAAAAAAAAATGTCAAGTCGATCGGACGGTCGGATTAATTTTGATTCTCGATATCATATACATTTTAAGGCATTTTTTTTTGTAGGGCTCGGATTTCAGAAGTTTGGTTCCACTCGACACATCTTTCTCAATATATGCCCAAAGGTTTCGGCTAAAACTCTATGTTTCTCAAAGTAAGACAAGTTGAAATATATAAGAATTCGACAACCGGGTGTTGGCTCGGTTAGGACACTGTCAATCCCACCAAATGTAGGGAAACCCTGAGCTAAAAATAATAAAAAAACCCATACAAGAATGAAGAGGGTGTTTAGGATGCTATACACGCAACGCAATTAAACAGTATTAGGTATTCAATTTCATTCATCATATCAAAAGGTCTTTCACGTATAAAATTACAAGAATTACAGAAATTTATTTTTAACTACTTATTTCATTTTTTTGAAGCGCAACAAATCTTCGCTTTCACCCTTTGTTGATGAGGAAAAGGGTCTAGCAGAGTCTAGAAAATTTTAGTTGCGCCCAAATAAAATTTCTCAGTCCGCCACCGTACCAAGGAGAGAGATGTGCATAGGGTTGCAAACGGGACGTCTCCGGATAGGAACCATAGTGGACCCGGACCCCCGTTTTGTAAATAACAGCTCCGGTTCTGACTCCGAACATGTTTTATTGGTTCTAGACCCGGTCCCGATAGGAAAACCCAGATCCGATTTCGGAACCGGGTCCACCAAGAGGACTGGATTTAGTTCCAAAATCGATTCGAATTTTCTTTTATTCCAGTTTTTTTTATTAAAATAAGCAAATTTTTCAACTTTTAACGGTGCATCACGTCTACTACATCAAGTATTATACCTAAAAATGACCCAAAAAAGCTGATTTTGAGGTACTATCTGCAATATTAAAGGCTCGTATGGGTCCCGAGTCCATGTGTCGGAACCTAAATGGACCCGGAACTTGACCCATTTATCAAACGGAACAAAAATTGGGATCAGAACCCGGACCCCGCTCTTGAATCGGAACCTAAGATATGTTCCAGACCCGGTTTTTTGCAGTTCTGAACTTCGGAGTAATTGGAGAGTCGGATACCCACTTGCAACCCTAGATGTGGAGGAGTTACCCAACTACGAGGGACATTTTTGGATTTTCTCCTTAGCCTATTTCGGTTAAAGTTCTTTTATCACTGATAGAGTTAAAATAGGAAAGATGGCTCCTTGTATCACCCATTTCGGCTAAAAAACTCTTTACCCGTCATTAAGGCTGTCAAAATGAGGAGATGATCAAAATTGAATAAAAACTCAGCTTCAAGAATGAATTGGAAACCGGTCTCTCTCATAAAATATAAAAACCCAAATGATATTGATTCTTTACCGTAGGATGTAACCACGAGTGGACACCGCCCTATTTGTTCACTTCTCACCCGCTATCTACTTCACATTTGGTACACTTACTTTACCAGTGAAGTAAAGTGAAGGGTTGATTCAAGAGAGAATAAAAGGAGAGCAGGTCAAATCAAAAGATAGTAAATTTCAAAAATGTAAAGTGGGAAATGTGACTTTACCGCCCCTTGTGAAGCTGCACTGCCACTTTTCCTCGTCTCAGAGAGGAGGAACCTCTCAGAGAGGAGGAAAACTGGCAAATGCGACTTTACCGCCCCTAATTACAGCGGTAAAGCTGCACCGCCAGTTTTCCTCCTCTCACAGAGGAGGAAATCTGGAAATGAGACTTTACCGCCCCTAGTAGCAGCGGTAAAGCTGCACTGCCAGTTTTCCTCCTCTCAGAGAGGAGGAAAACTGGAAATGCGACTTTACCGCCCCTAATAGCAGCGGTAAAGCCGCACTTCCACTTTTCCTCCCCTCAGAGAGGAGGAAATGTGTCGAATGCGACTTTACCGCCCCTAATGGCAGCGGTATGCTGAAGCCCATACAAACATTTCCCGTGTCCAAGTTATTATCACGTATCTCCTTTTCGACCTTATTTTTACACACGTTCGATGTCTATGGGGTCCATTTCTAATCGAATGTATTTCATGCAAGTGGAGCTCATCAATAAATATCCTATCGCATTTGTCAGTTAAGGCCCACACCAGATGGGAAAGCAGCGAAGATTGGCACAAGAATCTAGGATCTAAATCATTTGTCAGGAAATATTAAGGCCAAGGGACCGATTTTTTTCTTGCGTTTTGGGCTATCTTTAGATTTTAAATCTATCTCTCTATCATTTAAGATATGTTTCATTCTCATTCCCACAAGATTGTTTCCGTGGGAAAACCGAATCCTTTGGTTTTGATTAGTGCGCCCACGTTCTGGTGATGTAAACCGTTGACGAGATGATGTCCTGAAAAATGTAGAGGGATAAAGCAGTCCTAACCATCTCTGGAAGATCTTTATAATAATGTTAGCAGAGTTAATGGCGCGCATGTAATTCCTTGAGTCATCAAGGATGATTTAATCTGAATACATAATCAATATAAATAATGACTGATAATATATTTGTCTCTTTTAGGAATATTTTCAAAAAATGTAATTTAATGTGTTTATATTTAGAGTTTTTTCTTTTAAACATCATTATAAGTATTCTATTAGTCTCCTTTGGGATTCAAGTACGAACACTGATACAAACTTACTTACGTGAGTCACGCGGTTGTATTTCCATCTATGCCTAGAAAATAAAAAATTAACTTTCACTGTTGTATTAATAGCTTGATCAAATATAGGGATAAATATAAATATGATTATGTTAACCACAATTTTATAAAAAAAAATGTCAAGTCGATCGGACGGTCGGATTAATTTTGATTCTCGATATCATATACATTTTAAGGCATTTTTTTTTGTAGGGCTCGGATTTCAGAAGTTTGGTTCCACTCGACACATCTTTCTCAATATATGCCCAAAGGTTTCGGCTAAAACTCTATGTTTCTCAAAGTAAGACAAGTTGAAATATATAAGAATTCGACAACCGGGTGTTGGCTCGGTTAGGACACTGTCAATCCCACCAAATGTAGGGAAACCCTGAGCTAAAAATAATAAAAAACCCATATAAGAATGAAGAGGGTGTTTAGGATGCTATACACGCAACGCAATTAAACAGTATTAGGTATTCAATTTCATTCATCATATCAAAAGGTCTTTCACGTATAAAATTACAAGAATTACAGAAATTTATTTTTAACTACTTATTTCATTTTTTTGAAGCGCAACAAATCTTCGCTTTCACCCTTTGTTGATGAGGAAAAGGGTCTAGCAGAGTCTAGAAAATTTTAGTTGCGCCCAAATAAAATTTCTCAGTCCGCCACCGTACCAAGGAGAGAGATGTGCATAGGGTTGCAAACGGGACGTCTCCGGATAGGAACCATAGTGGACCCGGACCCCCGTTTTGTAAATAACAGCTCCGGTTCTGACTCCGAACATGTTTTATTGGTTCTAGACCCGGTCCCGATAGGAAAACCCAGATCCGATTTCGGAACCGGGTCCACCAAGAGGACTGGATTTAGTTCCAAAATCGATTCGAATTTTCTTTTATTCCAGTTTTTTTTATTAAAATAAGCAAATTATTCAACTTTTAACGGTGCATCACGTCTACTACATCAAGTATTATACCTAAAAATGACCCAAAAAAGCTGATTTTGAGGTACTATCTGCAATATTAAAGGCTCGTATGGGTCCCGAGTCCATGTGTCGGAACCTAAATGGACCCGGAACCTGACCCATTTATCAAACGGAACAAAAATTGGGATCAGAACCCGGACCCCGCTCTTGAATCGGAACCTAAGATATGTTCCAGACCCGGTTTTTTGCAGTTCTGAACTTCGGAGTAATTGGAGAGTCGGATACCCACTTGCAACCCTAGATGTGGAGGAGTTACCCAACTACGAGGGACATTTTTGGATTTTCTCCTTAGCCTATTTCGGTTAAAGTTCTTTTATCACTGATAGAGTTAAAATAGGAAAGATGGCTCCTTGTATCACCCATTTCGGCTAAAAAACTCTTTACCCGTCATTAAGGCTGTCAAAATGAGGAGATGATCAAAATTGAATAAAAACTCAGCTTCAAGAATGAATTGGAAACCGGTCTCTCTCATAAAATATAAAAACCCAAATGATATTGATTCTTTACCGTAGGATGTAACCACGAGTGGACACCGCCCTATTTGTTCACTTCTCACCCGCTATCTACTTCACATTTGGTACACTTACTTTACCAGTGAAGTAAAGTGAAGGGTTGATTCAAGAGAGAATAAAAGGAGAGCAGGTCAAATCAAAAGATAGTAAATTTCAAAAATGTAAAGTGGGAAATGTGACTTTACCGCCCCTTGTGAAGCTGCACTGCCACTTTTCCTCCTCTCAGAGAGGAGGAAAACTGGCAAATGCGACTTTACCGCCCCTAATTACAGCGGTAAAGCTGCACCGCCAGTTTTCCTCCTCTCACAGAGGAGGAAATCTGGAAATGAGACTTTACCGCCCCTAGTAGCAGCGGTAAAGCTGCACTGCCAGTTTTCCTCCTCTCAGAGAGGAGGAAAACTGGAAATGCGACTTTACCGCCCCTAATAGCAGCGGTAAAGCCGCACTTCCACTTTTCCTCCCCTCAGAGAGGAGGAAATGTGTCGAATGCGACTTTACCGCCCCTAATGGCAGCGGTATGCTGAAGCCCATACAAACATTTCCCGTGTCCAAGTTATTATCACGTATCTCCTTTTCGACCTTATTTTTACACACGTTCGATGTCTATGGGGTCCATTTCTAATCGAATGTATTTCATGCAAGTGGAGCTCATCAATAAATATCCTATCGCATTTGTCAGTTAAGGCCCACACCAGATGGGAAAGCAGCGAAGATTGGCACAAGAATCTAGGATCTAAATCATTTGTCAGGAAATATTAAGGCCAAGGGACCGATTTTTTTCTTGCGTTTTGGGCTATCTTTAGATTTTAAATCTATCTCTCTATCATTTAAGATATGTTTCATTCTCATTCCCACAAGATTGTTTCCGTGGGAAAACCGAATCCTTTGGTTTTGATTAGTGCGCCCACGTTCTGGTGATGTAAACCGTTGACGAGATGATGTCCTGAAAAATGTAGAGGGATAAAGCAGTCCTAACCATCTCTGGAAGATCTTTATAATAATGTTAGCAGAGTTAATGGCGCGCATGTAATTCCTTGAGTCATCAAGGATGACTTAATCTGAATACATAATCAATATAAATAATGACTGATAATATATTTGTCTCTTTTAGGAATATTTTCAAAAAATGTAATTTAATGTGTTTATATTTAGAGTTTTTTCTTTTAAACATCATTATAAGTATTCTATTAGTCTCCTTTGGGATTCAAGTACGAACACTGATACAAACTTACTTACGTGAGTCACGCGGTTGTATTTCCATCTATGCCTAGAAAATAAAAAATTAACTTTCACTGTTGTATTAATAGCTTGATCAAATATAGGGATAAATATAAATATGATTATGTTAACCACAATTTTATAAAAAAAAATGTCAAGTCGATCGGACGGTCGGATTAATTTTGATTCTCGATATCATATACATTTTAAGGCATTTTTTTTTGTAGGGCTCGGATTTCAGAAGTTTGGTTCCACTCGACACATCTTTCTCAATATATGCCCAAAGGTTTCGGCTAAAACTCTATGTTTCTCAAAGTAAGACAAGTTGAAATATATAAGAATTCGACAACCGGGTGTTGGCTCGGTTAGGACACTGTCAATCCCACCAAATGTAGGGAAACCCTGAGCTAAAAATAATAAAAAACCCATATAAGAATGAAGAGGGTGTTTAGGATGCTATACACGCAACGCAATTAAACAGTATTAGGTATTCAATTTCATTCATCATATCAA
This sequence comes from Cinnamomum chago, assembly GCA_038049695.1. Taxonomy (NCBI): domain Eukaryota; kingdom Viridiplantae; phylum Streptophyta; class Magnoliopsida; order Laurales; family Lauraceae; genus Cinnamomum; species Cinnamomum chago. The sequence continues at coordinate 2,492,761 of CP142457.1, forward strand.
AAGGTCTTTCACGTATAAAATTACAAGAATTACAGAAATTTATTTTTAACTACTTATTTCATTTTTTTGAAGCGCAACAAATCTTCCCTTTCACCCTTTGTTGATGAGGAAAAGGGTCTAGCAGAGTCTAGAAAATTTTAGTTGCGCCCAAATAAAATTTCTCAGTCCGCCACCGTACCAAGGAGAGAGATGTGCATAGGGTTGCAAACGGGACGTCTCCGGATAGGAACCATAGTGGACCCGGACCCCCGTTTTGTAAATAACAGCTCCGGTTCTGACTCCGAACATGTTTTATTGGTTCTAGACCCGGTCCCGATAGGAAAACCCAGATCCGATTTCGGAACCGGGTCCACCAAGAGGACTGGATTTAGTTCCAAAATCGATTCGAATTTTCTTTTATTCCACTTTTTATTATTAAAATAAGCAAATTATTCAACTTTTAACGGTGCATCACGTCTACTACATCAAGTATTATACCTAAAAATGACCCAAAAAAGCTGATTTTGAGGTACTATCTGCAATATTAAAGGCTCGTATGGGTCCCGAGTCCATGTGTCGGAACCTAAATGGACCCGGAACCTGACCCATTTATCAAACGGAACAAAAATTGGGATCAGAACCCGGACCCCGCTCTTGAATCGGAACCTAAGATATGTTCCAGACCCGGTTTTTTGCAGTTCTGAACTTCGGAGTAATTGGAGAGTCGGATACCCACTTGCAACCCTAGATGTGGAGGAGTTACCCAACTACGAGGGACATTTTTGGATTTTCTCCTTAGCCTATTTCGGTTAAAGTTCTTTTATCACTGATAGAGTTAAAATAGGAAAGATGGCTCCTTGTATCACCCATTTCGGCTAAAAAACTCTTTACCCGTCATTAAGGCTGTCAAAATGAGGAGATGATCAAAATTGAATAAAAACTCAGCTTCAAGAATGAATTGGAAACCGGTCTCTCTCATAAAATATAAAAACCCAAATGATATTGATTCTTTACCGTAGGATGTAACCACGAGTGGACACCGCCCTATTTGTTCACTTCTCACCCGCTATCTACTTCACATTTGGTACACTTACTTTACCAGTGAAGTAAAGTGAAGGGTTGATTCAAGAGAGAATAAAAGGAGAGCAGGTCAAATCAAAAGATAGTAAATTTGAAAAATGTAAAGTGGGAAATGTGACTTTACCGCCCCTTGTGAAGCTGCACTGCCACTTTTCCTCCTCTCAGAGAGGAGGAAAACTGGCAAATGCGACTTTACCGCCCCTAATTACAGCGGTAAAGCTGCACCGCCAGTTTTCCTCCTCTCACAGAGGAGGAAATCTGGAAATGAGACTTTACCGCCCCTAGTAGCAGCGGTAAAGCTGCACTGCCAGTTTTCCTCCTCTCAGAGAGGAGGAAAACTGGAAATGCGACTTTACCGCCCCTAATAGCAGCGGTAAAGCCGCACTTCCACTTTTCCTCCCCTCAGAGAGGAGGAAATGTGTCGAATGCGACTTTACCGCCCCTAATGGCAGCGGTATGCTGAAGCCCATACAAACATTTCCCGTGTCCAAGTTATTATCACGTATCTCCTTTTCGACCTTATTTTTACACACGTTCGATGTCTATGGGGTCCATTTCTAATCGAATGTATTTCATGCAAGTGGAGCTCATCAATAAATATCCTATCGCATTTGTCAGTTAAGGCCCACACCAGATGGGAAAGCAGCGAAGATTGGCACAAGAATCTAGGATCTAAATCATTTGTCAGGAAATATTAAGGCCAAGGGACCGATTTTTTTCTTGCGTTTTGGGCTATCTTTAGATTTTAAATCTATCTCTCTATCATTTAAGATATGTTTCATTCTCATTCCCACAAGATTGTTTCCGTGGGAAAACCGAATCCTTTGGTTTTGATTAGTGCGCCCACGTTCTGGTGATGTAAACCGTTGACGAGATGATGTCCTGAAAAATGTAGAGGGATAAAGCAGTCCTAACCATCTCTGGAAGATCTTTATAATAATGTTAGCAGAGTTAATGGCGCGCATGTAATTCCTTGAGTCATCAAGGATGACTTAATCTGAATACATAATCAATATAAATAATGACTGATAATATATTTGTCTCTTTTAGGAATATTTTCAAAAAATGTAATTTAATGTGTTTATATTTAGAGTTTTTTCTTTTAAACATCATTATAAGTATTCTATTAGTCTCCTTTGGGATTCAAGTACGAACACTGATACAAACTTACTTACGTGAGTCACGCGGTTGTATTTCCATCTATGCCTAGAAAATAAAAAATTAACTTTCACTGTTGTATTAATAGCTTGATCAAATATAGGGATAAATATAAATATGATTATGTTAACCACAATTTTATAAAAAAAAATGTCAAGTCGATCGGACGGTCGGATTAATTTTGATTCTCGATATCATATACATTTTAAGGCATTTTTTTTTGTAGGGCTCGGATTTCAGAAGTTTGGTTCCACTCGACACATCTTTCTCAATATATGCCCAAAGGTTTCGGCTAAAACTCTATGTTTCTCAAAGTAAGACAAGTTGAAATATATAAGAATTCGACAACCGGGTGTTGGCTCGGTTAGGACACTGTCAATCCCACCAAATGTAGGGAAACCCTGAGCTAAAAATAATAAAAAACCCATATAAGAATGAAGAGGGTGTTTAGGATGCTATACACGCAACGCAATTAAACAGTATTAGGTATTCAATTTCATTCATCATATCAAAAGGTCTTTCACGTATAAAATTACAAGAATTATAGAAATTTATTTTTAACTACTTATTTCATTTTTTTGAAGCGCAACAAATCTTCTCTTTCACCCTTTGTTGATGAGGAAAAGGGTCTAGCAGAGTCTAGAAAATTTTAGTTGCGCCCAAATAAAATTTCTCAGTCCGCCACCGTACCAAGGAGAGAGATGTGCATAGGGTTGCAAACGGGACGTCTCCGGATAGGAACCATAGTGGACCCGGACCCCCGTTTTGTAAATAACAGCTCCGGTTCTGACTCCGAACATGTTTTATTGGTTCTAGACCCGGTCCCGATAGGAAAACCCAGATCCGATTTCGGAACCGGGTCCACCAAGAGGACTGGATTTAGTTCCAAAATCGATTCGAATTTTCTTTTATTCCAGTTTTTTTTATTAAAATAAGCAAATTATTCAACTTTTAACGGTGCATCACGTCTACTACATCAAGTATTATACCTAAAAATGACCCAAAAAAGCTGATTTTGAGGTACTATCTGCAATATTAAAGGCTCGTATGGGTCCCGAGTCCATGTGTCGGAACCTAAATGGACCCGGAACCTGACCCATTTATCAAACGGAACAAAAATTGGGATCAGAACCCGGACCCCGCTCTTGAATCGGAACCTAAGATATGTTCCAGACCCGGTTTTTTGCAGTTCTGAACTTCGGAGTAATTGGAGAGTCGGATACCCACTTGCAACCCTAGATGTGGAGGAGTTACCCAACTACGAGGGACATTTTTGGATTTTCTCCTTAGCCTATTTCGGTTAAAGTTCTTTTATCACTGATAGAGTTAAAATAGGAAAGATGGCTCCTTGTATCACCCATTTCGGCTAAAAAACTCTTTACCCGTCATTAAGGCTGTCAAAATGAGGAGATGATCAAAATTGAATAAAAACTCAGCTTCAAGAATGAATTGGAAACCGGTCTCTCTCATAAAATATAAAAACCCAAATGATATTGATTCTTTACCGTAGGATGTAACCACGAGTGGACACCGCCCTATTTGTTCACTTCTCACCCGCTATCTACTTCACATTTGGTACACTTACTTTACCAGTGAAGTAAAGTGAAGGGTTGATTCAAGAGAGAATAAAAGGAGAGCAGGTCAAATCAAAAGATAGTAAATTTGAAAAATGTAAAGTGGGAAATGTGACTTTACCGCCCCTTGTGAAGCTGCACTGCCACTTTTCCTCCTCTCAGAGAGGAGGAAAACTGGCAAATGCGACTTTACCGCCCCTAATTACAGCGGTAAAGCTGCACCGCCAGTTTTCCTCCTCTCACAGAGGAGGAAATCTGGAAATGAGACTTTACCGCCCCTAGTAGCAGCGGTAAAGCTGCACTGCCAGTTTTCCTCCTCTCAGAGAGGAGGAAAACTGGAAATGCGACTTTACCGCCCCTAATAGCAGCGGTAAAGCCGCACTTCCACTTTTCCTCCCCTCAGAGAGGAGGAAATGTGTCGAATGCGACTTTACCGCCCCTAATGGCAGCGGTATGCTGAAGCCCATACAAACATTTCCCGTGTCCAAGTTATTATCACGTATCTCCTTTTCGACCTTATTTTTACACACGTTCGATGTCTATGGGGTCCATTTCTAATCGAATGTATTTCATGCAAGTGGAGCTCATCAATAAATATCCTATCGCATTTGTCAGTTAAGGCCCACACCAGATGGGAAAGCAGCGAAGATTGGCACAAGAATCTAGGATCTAAATCATTTGTCAGGAAATATTAAGGCCAAGGGACCGATTTTTTTCTTGCGTTTTGGGCTATCTTTAGATTTTAAATCTATCTCTCTATCATTTAAGATATGTTTCATTCTCATTCCCACAAGATTGTTTCCGTGGGAAAACCGAATCCTTTGGTTTTGATTAGTGCGCCCACGTTCTGGTGATGTAAACCGTTGACGAGATGATGTCCTGAAAAATGTAGAGGGATAAAGCAGTCCTAACCATCTCTGGAAGATCTTTATAATAATGTTAGCAGAGTTAATGGCGCGCATGTAATTCCTTGAGTCATCAAGGATGACTTAATCTGAATACATAATCAATATAAATAATGACTGATAATATATTTGTCTCTTTTAGGAATATTTTCAAAAAATGTAATTTAATGTGTTTATATTTAGAGTTTTTTCTTTTAAACATCATTATAAGTATTCTATTAGTCTCCTTTGGGATTCAAGTACGAACACTGATACAAACTTACTTACGTGAGTCACGCGGTTGTATTTCCATCTATGCCTAGAAAATAAAAAATTAACTTTCACTGTTGTATTAATAGCTTGATCAAATATAGGGATAAATATAAATATGATTATGTTAACCACAATTTTATAAAAAAAAATGTCAAGTCGATCGGACGGTCGGATTAATTTTGATTCTCGATATCATATACATTTTAAGGCATTTTTTTTGTAGGGCTCGGATTTCAGAAGTTTGGTTCCACTCGACACATCTTTCTCAATATATGCCCAAAGGTTTCGGCTAAAACTCTATGTTTCTCAAAGTAAGACAAGTTGAAATATATAAGAATTCGACAACCGGGTGTTGGCTCGGTTAGGACACTGTCAATCCCACCAAATGTAGGGAAACCCTGAGCTAAAAATAATAAAAAACCCATATAAGAATGAAGAGGGTGTTTAGGATGCTATACACGCAACGCAATTAAACAGTATTAGGTATTCAATTTCATTCATCATATCAAAAGGTCTTTCACGTATAAAATTACAAGAATTATAGAAATTTATTTTTAACTACTTATTTCATTTTTTTGAAGCGCAACAAATCTTCTCTTTCACCCTTTGTTGATGAGGAAAAGGGTCTAGCAGAGTCTAGAAAATTTTAGTTGCGCCCAAATAAAATTTCTCAGTCCGCCACCGTACCAAGGAGAGAGATGTGCATAGGGTTGCAAACGGGACGTCTCCGGATAGGAACCATAGTGGACCCGGACCCCCGTTTTGTAAATAACAGCTCCGGTTCTGACTCCGAACATGTTTTATTGGTTCTAGACCCGGTCCCGATAGGAAAACCCAGATCCGATTTCGGAACCGGGTCCACCAAGAGGACTGGATTTAGTTCCAAAATCGATTCGAATTTTCTTTTATTCCAGTTTTTTTTATTAAAATAAGCAAATTATTCAACTTTTAACGGTGCATCACGTCTACTACATCAAGTATTATACCTAAAAATGACCCAAAAAAGCTGATTTTGAGGTACTATCTGCAATATTAAAGGCTCGTATGGGTCCCGAGTCCATGTGTCGGAACCTAAATGGACCCGGAACCTGACCCATTTATCAAACGGAACAAAAATTGGGATCAAAACCCGGACCCCGCTCTTGAATCGGAACCTAAGATATGTTCCAGACCCGGTTTTTTGCAGTTCTGAACTTCGGAGTAATTGGAGAGTCGGATACCCACTTGCAACCCTAGATGTGGAGGAGTTACCCAACTACGAGGGACATTTTTGGATTTTCTCCTTAGCCTATTTCGGTTAAAGTTCTTTTATCACTGATAGAGTTAAAATAGGAAAGATGGCTCCTTGTATCACCCATTTCGGCTAAAAAACTCTTTACCCGTCATTAAGGCTGTCAAAATGAGGAGATGATCAAAATTGAATAAAAACTCAGCTTCAAGAATGAATTGGAAACCGGTCTCTCTCATAAAATATAAAAACCCAAATGATATTGATTCTTTACCGTAGGATGTAACCACGAGTGGACACCGCCCTATTTGTTCACTTCTCACCCGCTATCTACTTCACATTTGGTACACTTACTTTACCAGTGAAGTAAAGTGAAGGGTTGATTCAAGAGAAAATAAAAGGAGAGCAGGTCAAATCAAAAGATAGTAAATTTCAAAAATGTAAAGTGGGAAATGTGACTTTACCGCCCCTTGTGAAGCTGCACTGCCACTTTTCCTCCTCTCAGAGAGGAGGAAAACTGGCAAATGCGACTTTGCCGCCCCTAATTACAGGGGTAAAGCTGCACCGCCAGTTTTCCTCCTCTCACAGAGGAGGAAATCTGGAAATGAGACTTTACCGCCCCTAGTAGCAGCGGTAAAGCTGCACTGCCAGTTTTCCTCCTCTCAGAGAGGAGGAAAACTGGAAATGCGGCTTTACCGCCCCTAATAGCAGCGGTAAAGCCGCACTTCCACTTTTCCTCCCCTCAGAGAGGAGGAAATGTGTCGAATGCGACTTTACCGCCCCTAATGGCAGCGGTATGCTGAAGCCCATACAAACCTTTCCCGTGTCCAAGTTATTATCACGTATCTCCTTTTCGACCTTATTTTTACACACGTTCGATGTCTATGGGGTCCATTTCTAATCGAATGTATTTCATGCAAGTGGAGCTCATCAATAAATATCCTATCGCATTTGTCAGTTAAGGCCCACACCAGATGGGAAAGCAGCGAAGATTGGCACAAGAATCTAGGATCTAAATCATTTGTCAGGAAATATTAAGGCCAAGGGACCGATTTTTTACTTGCGTTTTGGGCTATCTTTAGATTTTAAATCTATCTCTCTATCATTTAAGATATGTTTCATTCTCATTCCCACAAGATTGTTTCCGTGGGAAAACCGAATCCTTTGGTTTTGATTAGTGCGCCCACGTTCTGGTGATGTAAACCGTTGACGAGATGATGTCCTGAAAAATGTAGAGGGATAAAGCAGTCCTAACCATCTCTGGAAGATCTTTATAATAATGTTAGCAGAGTTAATGGCGCGCATGTAATTCCTTGAGTCATCAAGGATGACTTAATCTGAATACATAATCAATATAAATAATGACTGATAATATATTTGTCTCTTTTAGGAATATTTTCAAAAAATGTAATTTAATGTGTTTATATTTAGAGTTTTTTCTTTTAAACATCATTATAAGTATTCTATTAGTCTCCTTTGGGATTCAAGTACGAACACTGATACAAACTTACTTACGTGAGTCACGCGGTTGTATTTCCATCTATGCCTAGAAAATAAAAAATTAACTTTCACTGTTGTATTAATAGCTTGATCAAATATAGGGATAAATATAAATATGATTATGTTAACCACAATTTTATAAAAAAAAATGTCAAGTCGATCGGACGGTCGGATTAATTTTGATTCTCGATATCATATACATTTTAAGGCATTTTTTTTTGTAGGGCTCGGATTTCAGAAGTTTGGTTCCACTCGACACATCTTTCTCAATATATGCCCAAAGGTTTCGGCTAAAACTCTATGTTTCTCAAAGTAAGACAAGTTGAAATATATAAGAATTCGACAACCGGGTGTTGGCTCGGTTAGGACACTGTCAATCCCACCAAATGTAGGGAAACCCTGAGCTAAAAATAATAAAAAACCCATATAAGAATGAAGAGGGTGTTTAGGATGCTATACACGCAACGCAATTAAACAGTATTAGGTATTCAATTTCATTCATCATATCAAAAGGTCTTTCACGTATAAAATTACAAGAATTACAGAAATTTATTTTTAACTACTTATTTCATTTTTTTGAAGCGCAACAAATCTTCCCTTTCACCCTTTGTTGATGAGGAAAAGGGTCTAGCAGAGTCTAGAAAATTTTAGTTGCGCCCAAATAAAATTTCTCAGTCCGCCACCGTACCAAGGAGAGAGATGTGCATAGGGTTGCAAACGGGACGTCTCCGGATAGGAACCATAGTGGACCCGGACCCCCGTTTTGTAAATAACAGCTCCGGTTCTGACTCCGAACATGTTTTATTGGTTCTAGACCCGGTCCCGATAGGAAAACCCAGATCCGATTTCGGAACCGGGTCCACCAAGAGGACTGGATTTAGTTCCAAAATCGATTCGAATTTTCTTTTATTCCACTTTTTATTATTAAAATAAGCAAATTATTCAACTTTTAACGGTGCATCACGTCTACTACATCAAGTATTATACCTAAAAATGACCCAAAAAAGCTGATTTTGAGGTACTATCTGCAATATTAAAGGCTCGTATGGGTCCCGAGTCCATGTGTCGGAACCTAAATGGACCCGGAACCTGACCCATTTATCAAACGGAACAAAAATTGGGATCAGAACCCGGACCCCGCTCTTGAATCGGAACCTAAGATATGTTCCAGACCCGGTTTTTTGCAGTTCTGAACTTCGGAGTAATTGGAGAGTCGGATACCCACTTGCAACCCTAGATGTGGAGGAGTTACCCAACTACGAGGGACATTTTTGGATTTTCTCCTTAGCCTATTTCGGTTAAAGTTCTTTTATCACTGATAGAGTTAAAATAGGAAAGATGGCTCCTTGTATCACCCATTTCGGCTAAAAAACTCTTTACCCGTCATTAAGGCTGTCAAAATGAGGAGATGATCAAAATTGAATAAAAACTCAGCTTCAAGAATGAATTGGAAACCGGTCTCTCTCATAAAATATAAAAACCCAAATGATATTGATTCTTTACCGTAGGATGTAACCACGAGTGGACACCGCCCTATTTGTTCACTTCTCACCCGCTATCTACTTCACATTTGGTACACTTACTTTACCAGTGAAGTAAAGTGAAGGGTTGATTCAAGAGAAAATAAAAGGAGAGCAGGTCAAATCAAAAGATAGTAAATTTCAAAAATGTAAAGTGGGAAATGTGACTTTACCGCCCCTTGTGAAGCTGCACTGCCACTTTTCCTCCTCTCAGAGAGGAGGAAAACTGGCAAATGCGACTTTACCGCCCCTAATTACAGCGGTAAAGCTGCACCGCCAGTTTTCCTCCTCTCACAGAGGAGGAAATCTGGAAATGAGACTTTACCGCCCCTAGTAACAGCGGTAAAGCTGCACTGCCAGTTTTCCTCCTCTCAGAGAGGAGGAAAACTGGAAATGCGACTTTACCGCCCCTAATAGCAGCGGTAAAGCCGCACTTCCACTTTTCCTCCCCTCAGAGAGGAGGAAATGTGTCGAATGCGACTTTACCGCCCCTAATGGCAGCGGTATGCTGAAGCCCATACAAACATTTCCCGTGTCCAAGTTATTATCACGTATCTCCTTTTCGACCTTATTTTTACACACGTTCGATGTCTATGGGGTCCATTTCTAATCGAATGTATTTCATGCAAGTGGAGCTCATCAATAAATATCCTATCGCATTTGTCAGTTAAGGCCCACACCAGATGGGAAAGCAGCGAAGATTGGCACAAGAATCTAGGATCTAAATCATTTGTCAGGAAATATTAAGGCCAAGGGACCGATTTTTTACTTGCGTTTTGGGCTATCTTTAGATTTTAAATCTATCTCTCTATCATTTAAGATATGTTTCATTCTCATTCCCACAAGATTGTTTCCGTGGGAAAACCTGTTAGGTCTTTTGTTTTTGCAATTTGATGGATGCATTTGCACTTTAGCATCATTTGGATTCACACACTAGCATTGTTTTAGAAAACCTTGAAATCTAGTTTTATACATGCATAGCTTTTAAGATTTGGAAAAGTCTTTGCTTTATGCTTGTTTTGGTTTTAAAGTTGGATGCATTGGTTTTGAAACCCAAACTCTTTTTGAAAATCTATTTCCTTGTGCACTACATTTGGAAAATCATGTTAGGTATTTAGGTTTGAGTTTTGCATACTTTCAGCACCTTTAGAATCAGTTTTGTATGCGATTTCATTTGAAAAGAGTTTTTCTCAAATCAAGCTAGTCTATGGTCTTTAAGTTTTCAAATCTTCTTAGGCTTTGTGTGTTCATGTTTTTAAACATCTTAGAATATCTTAAAACATGTTTTCCAAGCTTGATTTAGTGGCCAAAAGGTCCCCCAAAGAAATACCTTTGAAATGGCAAAAGTTGCATTTTTTGCAAAGGGGGGAGTCCCGGCAGTGTTGCCGGTCGACCGAGAGGCAGTTCTCGGTCGACCGAGACAACGGAGGTAATTCTGCAGTTTCTGAACTGAAACCTCCAACGGTCAGAAATCTGACCGTTGTGCCTTCCCGGTCGACCGAGACCTCTTTGCCGGTCGACCGAGAACTAGCCGTTGGCAACTTTTTGGCTATAAAGTCCTTTCATTTCCAACCTTTTTCAAGGCTTGAACCATGAACCTTTGAGAGCATTTTGGAGCCATTGAAAGGGGATAAAGTTGGAAAGGCTAGAAGGTCATTAGGAGAGCTAAAGCTTGGATCAATGAGTTAAACAACCAAGTAAGCTCTACCTTTTGTTAATCATAGTTTTCATGTTTTGCTTAAGCTATTGGTAAATGGTTTTGTACATGATAACTATGATGTGTAGAATCCTTTCTTCTTCTAATCTTTGGTCTAATTAAGATTGGATTCTTCACATTAGGTTTCAATCCAAGTTGTTTTAAAAACTTACTTAATCATGCTTATCCAAAGTCTTTGATTTCCTTTAATGCATGATTCTTTGTCTTGGTTGAAACTTGCTTGTTGTTTTCATTCATTTAAACATTAGTAAAATCTATTTGTTTTTGAAAACAACATTGCACATGCATCACATGTTCTAAGTTAGTCTTTTTCTTACAACTTGTGATTCTTGATTTTCATATCATAAACAAGTTATTTAACATACATGTGATTTGCATTAGACTTCATTCAAATCTTTTATATGTCTTAAACTTTGAATTGCTTTGAGCATACATATGAATGAGCCTTCATTTTAAACTTGATTGAAGTCATCACACACACACCTCATAAGCATACATCTTTGCATTCATAGAGTGTTTGTGTGAGTTTGTTATTCACTTTCATATCCGCCTATTTAGAGGCAATTTACTTGAGCTTAAATTGTAATCTCTTAGAGTGTTGAGTAAACACTTCCTTAGAGAATTATTGATTTGTAAAGGTTATTGCTTAGCCTAAGAAAAGCATCTTGTAAGGTTATTGCTTAGCCTAAGAAAAGCATTTTGTAAAGGTTATTGCTTAGCCTAGAAAAGCACATTGTAAGGTTGTTGTTGAGCCTAGAAAAACAACATTGTATAGGTTATTGCTTAGCCTTTGAAAAAGCATACTTAGTGGAAATCCGGTGGGGTGATTGGATTCACAAGCCGGTAGTGGATGTAGGCATTGAGGCCGAACCACTATAAACATTGGTGTTGTGGTGCATGCTATGTGGTGATTGTATTTGTATTAGCTTCCGCATTTTGTTTGTTAATCATCACATGTGACTAGTTTATGCTAAGAAGTTAAAATTGGTCATAATTAGTCATAGTTGTAGCTCACCCTATTCACCCCCCCCCCCTCTAGGGTTAGGATCCTCGTGGACTTTCAATTGGTATCAGAGCCTCGTGCTCTATCTTATAGGATCAAGTGTTTGGAACTCTTGATTAGGTGTAAAAACCTAGAGTTAAAACCCTAGTGTTGTGCTTCCTTGAAAATCATTAGAATGGACTCCACTATGCTAGATTTTGTAGATTCTTCTAGACCCCTCATTCTTCCTTCTATTGGAGATTCAAACCCTCAATCAAATGAATATCAATTTGATTCAAAAGAGGAAGAAAATGAGTATGATGAAGATGATCTTCAACAAGCCTATAATGAATTATATACATTATCTTCAAAGCTTGATAAAAGAAATAGAAGTTTAAAAGAAGAATCTAATAAACTAAACAAAGAGCTAGCCTCTTCAAAAGATGAACTTAGAGAGAAAGAAGAAGTTATAAAATGTCTAGACTCTAAGTTCATGATCTCTTTAAATAACCTATCCAACATTCAAGATGAAGTAAAAGAATTAAAGATGGGTTATGAAAATGTCAATAAGGAAAATCTAAATCTAAGAGATCAATTACAAAGGCAAGGTAAAAACTTTAACAATCTTGAATCTAAATTGACTATCTCTAAGGAAAATTTATCTAATGCTCAAGATGAATTAAATGAGATTAAGATAAATTGTGATGAGCTTAAAAATGAAAATTTGAACCTAAGAGATACAATTAAGAAACAAGATGAAGACATTGACCTTTTAGAAACCAAGTTGATTAAAAGTAAGTTAAAAACCCAAGAGCTTGAATCTAATGTGGTTAATGAACTAAAACATAAATTACAACTTGTCAATGAAGAGCTAATCAAATATAAGGAACTTGAAAATGAACTTTCAAAAGTTAAAAATGAAAATTCAATCCTTATAACCAAAGTCACTCAACTTGAAACCTATAAACAAAAGTATGAGTGCAAGTTTACCCAAAGTGAAGATAGACTTGAAAAATTATTTAAATTGGGTAAACATCATGGAGATAGGACGGGTATTGGATTTAATAGGAATATGTCTTATAACCCTAAATTCACCAACACTTTTGTGAAAGGTGAGTCCTCATTCTCTAGCACTCACACTTCTTTGCCCAAGTCTAAATGTAATTATTGTGGCATTGAAGGACATTTTACATTTGAGTGCAAACTAAGAAAAAGAAGCCATGTGTCCAAACCCATCTTTGAACTCAAGAAGGTAGAATCAAAATCTATGAAGGGTAAGACACTAAAATCCAAGGAAGACTCTAAGAAATTTAAACAAGTTAAATCTTGTCAAAAAGAGTCATCCAAGATAGATTTAAAAAGGACTAATAAGCAAAATAAGTCTATCAACAAGAAGCTTCTCTCTTTTCCTCCTTTAACCTTAGAAATGAAAGAGTTCATGAAAAAGATTGAAAAGTTAAAATTAAAGTTCAAAAGGCAAAAAGAGGGAGGAAAAGTTAAAAGAAATGAGAAGGTTAGCAAGAAAACAAATCAATCCCCTATGAAACAAACTCACCAACTTTCAAAGACTAATCACCATTCTAAGCCAAATTTAGTAAAATCTAAATATCTTGGTGATAAGTTTAAATTGAAAATTTATCAAGTCAAATCTCCTTTAGTTGGTGAGAAGTCCAAAATAGACCTCAAAGTTCAACCCTCCCAAGACCTTAGGTGGATTCCTAAAGTTATTTACCTAGACAAACCTTAGGGTCTTGAACCTCATTGACCAACCTATTCTTTATAGTCAAATCCTTTTGTTGGTCATGATTGCATTTGCATTTTGTTTCTTTTAGTTACAATTATTAAAATGCATTGCTTATTTATGATCATTTGATTTTGTCTTCATGCACCATTCTTAGTTACACTTCATGGTTTTCAAAATCATTTGATTATAATCTCTTCATGTTAGATTTGCTTTTTGCACTCCTTGAGTTATATGTCTTGCATTGCATTTCTACATGATTAAATTGTTTGTGACTTTAAAGGCTTTCATAGCTAATTTAGTCATGATCAATTGTTGTATGTTGTTTGCATCCTTGCTTATTTAGTTATGCTTTTTATATGCAAATGACAATTGGTTCCATGTATGGTTGTGATCTTAGTTACATTTGTAGAAACCATACTAGAACCCAAATCCATCCTCTATGCCTTCCAGTCATTTCTTTTTGGATGGTTATGATGTTCATTCATGTAGATTTTCTTGGTGTCATCTTTATACATGTTTCAACTTCATAAGTAGTGTTCTTAATCATATGAAACTCTTTGAAACCCATTTCTCGTATTCCTATATGTTTGATGGATATCTTAGATGTTGAATTCATATGATTTTGACACTTTGGAAATTGCATGCTTTACCAAGTCATATCCTTTTGCATTGCAATTTACCTTGTTCATCACTATGCTCAATAGTTATATCTTTATTAGTGATGAATATGCTTTTATGATGCTTGATGGAATTTTGTCACATTCTTGCTCTTTATCATGTTATCAAATTCAATTGGTATAATGTTTGATTGATTTGATTTCTTGTGAATGTGATAAATCTTGTGTGCATTGGATTGGACTTGATAAGTAATATGATTGTTCCATGTCACACACCATTAGCATCATAATGTTCATGTTGCCACCTCTTTTGCTCATATAGGTATATCTCATGACCACCATGTTTATGTGTTCATAATATTGGTTGGTTATAGTTGAGGTTGGCTTCATGTTTGAATTTCATTTCACTCATTCTTGCACATTAATAGTCATATTTATTGTTTGAATGAAATGATTTTCAAAACTTTTCATAGCATATGCTTTCCATAGTTAAATTATTTAATGCTATGTTAAGTAAACCCCATTGCATCATGGATAGCTCCAATTTGGATTTTTTCCTAATAGTTATACTTTTAAATCCATTTTAGAGTGATTGAGTTTATAGTCACATCCTTTAATCTCAATTGATATGTTTATTTCAATTGGTATCCATGATCGTTTCTCTCATTTGTCCTAGCTCTCTTTTGGTAAATTGATCATATTGTGCTCAATAGTTAAATGAATCTAATCCTTTCCTTGAAGTTAACCCTCACTTGGTTAAACCATCTTCTTCTTGCACCTAATAGTTAAATCTTTGTCAAAAGTTTGACAAAAGAAGAGAATGGATTGAGGGGGAGTGTAAACCTTCATAGGAAGTATTAGTTGTGATCAAATTGACCATTGGAATGCCTTTGAGCCCTTAGAGACTACTACCTCACATGATAGCTTGTTATGTATTTCATTTTCGATTTCATTTGTTAACAGGTGCTACTAAAGGTATTTTCCTTGTTTCATGTGTGTAGGTACCTTTGCAATTTAATGGCAAAGGGGGAGAAATTATGCATGTTCTCAAAAGGGTGAAGAGAAAGTCCAAGCTTCCAAAGGGGAGAGTTGTGTATGATCTTCTACAAGGGGAGAGAATACATACCTTGCCAAAGGAAGAAAGAGGCATGGTCAAAGGGGGAGAGCAAATAGAAGAAAGAAAGCTTGGAGCTATAGAAGATGCTTGGCTAAAGAGAGGAAGATGAGAATGTAATTCCACCTGGATCCGAACCCTAGAGGGGGGGTGAATAGGGTGAGCTTCTTTTATGACCAATTTTAACAATTTTAACTTCTTTAAAACAAACTAGTCACAAGTGATGATTATCAAACAATATGCGGAAGCTAATATAAACAATCACCACAAAGCAAGCACCATCACACAAGGATTTATAGTGGTTCGGCCTCAATGCCTACATCCACTACCGGCTTGTGATCCAACACCCCACCGGATTTCCACTATTTATGCTTTTCAATAGGCTAAGCAATAACCTTTACAATATGCTTTTAAAGGCTAAGCAATAACCTTACAATGATGTTTTTCAAGGCTTAACATCAACCTATACACTATGCTTTTATAGGCTAAGCAATAACCTCTTCAACCAAAGGTTGGTTATCTCACTAATTTAGTGTCTATCATACACTTGATGGAGATTCTATTAAGCTCATTACATTGCCTCTTAATTAGGCGGATATGGAAGTGAAATACAAATACACACTCACACTATGAATGCAAAGTTGAAAACAAATGAAGTGTGTGTGTGTGATCCTCAATCATTTTGAAAATGAAAGTTCATAAATGTAAGCCTAAGGCTTTTGAAAGTTTTAGCTCATAAAACATTTATGATTGAGGATGTAATGCAATCACATGTTAAAAGTAACAACTTGTTAATGATATCAAAGTTACACAAGTTGTATGAAATGGATTAGCTCTAAACATGTGATGCATAGGGATGTCAATCAAATCAACAATGAAGCTCAAAACATAAAAATAGATTTGATTGAAAATAGGGGACAAATCATATGTAATTATAAAGACAACTTGAAAAAGATTTACCAATCAAAGTAAGGCAAGTTGTGAAACATAAAAACAATAATACACATATGATTTGTAATGATGTTGAATCCAAAACATAAGATACATTTGAAAGAGATTTTCTTATGATGGAAAAACAACAACCAATGATTCAACAAAGTATATGAATCATGTTACATATTTCATTAACATGATCTACTTAGATTTACCAAAGTTAAGTACTACTTTGATGAATCAATGGTGATGTATCCAAAACAATAGATCTATTCAAAATATAACACATGCTAAGGATACAACACATCATAGGTTAACATGTTACTAAGATTTACCAATGATAAAACAAAACATGAAAACATATGATTTGTAAAGAAGTTGAGTCCAAAACATAAGATACTTTTGAAAGTGATTTTCTTATGATGGAAAACAACAACCAAAGATTCAACCAAGTATAGGAATCATGTTACATATGATTTACCAAGTTTCTTTCATTAACATGATCTACTTTGATTTACCAATTCAAGTACTACTTGGATTGAATCATATGATGTTGTATCCAAAACAATAAATCAACTCAAAACATAAAATATGTTAAGGACACAACACAAACATAGTTTAACATGCTAGAAATGATTTACCAAAAATAAAACAAAAGCATGAAAACATATGATTAAGGAAGGAAGAGCCTACTTGGTGGTTTAACTTCATTAATCCAAGCTTTAGCTTTCCTAATCATCCCCTTCATCCCTTGGTTCTTTTCCCTTTTGATATGCCTCAAATCCTCTCAAGGAGGGGCTAAAAATTCCCAACTTTTGGTAAGGGAAAGAACTCATTTTATAGCCAAAAAGGTCCAACGGCTATATCCTCGGTCGACCGGCACACAGGCCTCGGTCGACCGGGAAGGCACAACGGTCAGATTTCTGACCGTTGGAGGTTTCAGTGCAAAAATGCAGTTTTTACCTCCAGTTGTCTCGGTCGACCGAGACCTGTGTCTCGGTCGACCGGCGACACTGCCGGGACTCCCCCCTATTTGCAAAAAATGCAACTTTTGCATATTTGAAGGTTTTTCTTTGGGGGACCTTTTGGCCACTAAATCAAGCTTGGAAAACATGTTTTAAAGATTTTAAAGGTTTTTAAAACATGACATAAAAAGCCTAAAAAGTTTCAAAACTTTTAAAACAAAGGCTTGCTTGATTTCTTGAAAACTCTTTTCTAAAACAAATGCATCCAAGATTTAAAAAACAAATCATGCATAAAGCAAGATCTTAAAAACAATGCATGAATAAATCAAGATTTCAAGTTTACTTTAAAACCAATGCAAGTGTGTAAATCAAATGATGCTAGAATGAAATGCATCCATCAAATTGCAATCTAGAAAATTCCTAACAATCTCCCCCTTTGCAATTTGATGGCAAACACACTCACCACTGAACAAGCACACTTAGTCTTCAGCTCCCCCTCAGCTGGACAAGGCTTGAAATCTTCTTGGATGCTTCTTCTCATAGCTTGGGCTCTTGGGCTTCAATCTTCATTCTTCATGATGCTTGGTGCTTAATTATTCTTTAAGCTTTATTTCTTCTTTCTTTCTTTATCCAAGCATCTTCTTTAGCTTCCAAGCTTTGTTTCTTCTATTTGCTCTCCCCCTTTGACCATGCCTCTTTCTCCCTTTGGCATGGTATGTAATCTCTCCCCTTGTAGAAGATCATACAAAAACCTCCCCTTAGGAAGCTTGGACATTCTCTTCACCCTTTTGAGAACTTGCATAATTTCTCCCCCTTTGCCATTAAATTGCAAAGGTACCTACACACATGAAACAAGGAAAATACCTTTAGAAGCACCTGTTAACAAATGAAATCGAAAATGAAATACATAACAGGCTATCATGTGAGGTAGTAGTCTCTAAGGGCTCAAAGGCAATCCTAGGGTCAATTTGATCACAACTAATACTTCCTATGAAGGTTTACACTCCCCCTCAATCCATTCTCTTCTTTTGTCAAACTTTTGACAAAGATTTAACTATTAGGTACAAGAAGAAGATGGTTTAACCAAGTGAGGGTCAACTTCAAAGAAAGGATTAGATTCATTTAACTATCAAGCTCATATGATCAAATTGCCAAAAGAAAGCAAGGTCTATGGAAAAAGCCATCATGGATATCAATTGGAAAGACAAAGAATACCAATTGAGATTTAGGATATGACTATTTAAATCAATCACTCTAAAATGGATTTAAAAATATACCTATTAGGAAAAATCCAAATTAGAGCTATCCATGATATGGGGTTTACTCAAACATAGCATCAATCAATATTACTTATGAAAATCATATGCTATGTAAGTTTTGAACTCATTTCATTCAATCAATAAATATGACTATTAAAGTGCATGAAAGAGTGAAATGAAATTCAATCATGAAGCCAACCTCAAATAATAACCAACCAATATTATTAACACATAAACATGGTGGTCATGAGATTTACCTATGAGAGCAAAGAGAGGTGGCAACAAGAGCATAATGATGCTAATGGTGTGTGACATGGAACAACCATATTACTTATCAAGTTCAATCCAATGCACACAAGATTTATCACATTCACAAGAAATCAAATCAATCAAACATTATACCAATTGAAACTAATTGAATTTGATAACATGATAAAGAGCAAGAATGTGACAAAAATCCATCAAGCATCATAAATGCATATTCATCACTTTTAAAGATATAACTAAAGAGCATAGTGATGAACAAGAGAAATTGCAATGCAAAAAGATATGACTTGGTAAAGCATGCAATTTCCAAAGTGTCTAAATCATATGAATTCAACATCTAAGATATCCATCAAACATATAGAAATATGAGAAATGGGTTTCAAAGAGTTTCATATGATTAAGAACACTACTTATGAAGTTGAAACATGTATATGAATAACATCATTTAGAGAAAGTACATGAATCAACATCATAACCATCCAAATAGAAATGACTATAAAAGCATAGAGGATGGATTTTAGTTCTAGTATGGTTTCTACAAATGTAATAAATAACACAACCATACATAGAACACTTTGACATTTGCATAGAGAGGATCTATCAACACTCAAGATCTAACTCATACCAATCATCAATAAAGAATATAACTTTTGAAAGCACAAGAAGGTATGAAGTGAGAGAGACATCATGGATCACATAAAGATGAAGATGGACCACATAAATGGATATACCTATTAAGAATAATGGTTTAATTCCAATTCATCTAAAATGATCCATTAAGCTATCATGTAACATCTCCACTCTTAGCAAATGTACTATGCTTACAATGCCATGGAAAAGGATATGTGGTTTAAACCAAATGAACTTAGCACATAAAATCACATATGTACTTAAAAAGCTCAAATACAAGATTTTACTATAAAGCACATAAACAATCATCAAAATGCATTAATGAGAATATACCAAGTTAGGCACAAACATGCAAATCAATGAAACATATCCAACCATGCAATGTAAGACAACAAAATCAATTTGCATAAAGAATGTAACTTAATGAGCAAAGATGCAAATTGTTTGTAACAACTATTTCCTTCCAAAAGATATAATCATAATTAGGCACAAGGAAATAGATTCAAGGAAAATGTTTCTATAAATATAACTAATAAAGCTTAGAACATTTTCCAAAGTTTCTCAAATCACTTCAACATTTGAAATTCCAACAAGGAATCAATTATAGAATTAAGAGCAAGTGAATTTGAAAAACAAGAAGTGTACTATTATAAAATTTTCAATTTTTGAAACAATAGTCACTCACAAATTTTCCATATCAAAAGATATAACTTATAAATCAATGGAAAACTAAAGTTGCTTCAAATCATTTGATTTCCAAAAAGGATATAACTATGACAATCATCAAATGATTTTCCAACATCAATTGATCATGAAAAACTAGCTATGAAAGCATTTGTAATCACAATCAATTGATCATGAATAGATATGCACAACAAGAGATATTACTAAATGAACAACATGCAAATCCATCATGAAAGAATTGCAATCAAAGGATTTTGAAAACCAAGAGATATAACTTAAAAGATCATGAAGACAAAATCAAATGATCACAAAGAAACATTGCATTTTAAAAGATGTGACTATAAAGAAACAAAATGCAAATGTACTATGACCAACAAATAGATATAACTAAAAAGCATAGGTTGGTCTAGGGGTATCAAGGCCTTAAGGTTACTCAAATAGTCTACCTTTGAAAATTCACCTAAGGTCTTGAAAAGGTTGTCCAAGAGAGATAATTTTGAGGACTCACCAACTCTTAAAGATATAACTTGAAAAAGACTAAGAGTGGTGCAATGAGGCTAGGGAAAATAAAACATTTTCAAACATAGTGGAAATCTTTAAAAAGATATGCATTAAATCACAACACTAGGGTTCAAATCTAGCAAGGATCAACTCCGGGTTGTTAAGCCCTAAAATGGAGTAACCCGCTCTGATACCACTTGTAATTCCACCTGGATCCGAACCCTAGAGGGGGGGTGAATAGGGTGAGCTTCTTTTATGACCAATTTTAACAATTTTAACTTCTTTAAAACAAACTAGTCACAAGTGATGATTATCAAACAATATGCGGAAGCTAATATAAACAATCACCACAAAGCAAGCACCATCACACAAGGATTTATAGTGGTTCGGCCTCAATGCCTACATCCACTACCGGCTTGTGATCCAACACCCCACCGGATTTCCACTATTTATGCTTTTCAATAGGCTAAGCAATAACCTTTACAATATGCTTTTAAAGGCTAAGCAATAACCTTACAATGATGTTTTTCAAGGCTTAACATCAACCTATACACTATGCTTTTATAGGCTAAGCAATAACCTCTTCAACCAAAGGTTGGTTATCTCACTAATTTAGTGTCTATCATACACTTGATGGAGATTCTATTAAGCTCATTACATTGCCTCTTAATTAGGCGGATATGGAAGTGAAATACAAATACACACTCACACTATGAATGCAAAGTTGAAAACAAATGAAGTGTGTGTGTGTGATCCTCAATCATTTTGAAAATGAAAGTTCATAAATGTAAGCCTAAGGCTTTTGAAAGTTTTAGCTCATAAAACATTTATGATTGAGGATGTAATGCAATCACATGTTAAAAGTAACAACTTGTTAATGATATCAAAGTTACACAAGTTGTATGAAATGGATTAGCTCTAAACATGTGATGCATAGGGATGTCAATCAAATCAACAATGAAGCTCAAAACATAAAAATAGATTTGATTGAAAATAGGGGACAAATCATATGTAATTATAAAGACAACTTGAAAAAGATTTACCAATCAAAGTAAGGCAAGTTGTGAAACATAAAAACAATAATACACATATGATTTGTAATGATGTTGAATCCAAAACATAAGATACATTTGAAAGAGATTTTCTTATGATGGAAAAACAACAACCAATGATTCAACAAAGTATATGAATCATGTTACATATTTCATTAACATGATCTACTTAGATTTACCAAAGTTAAGTACTACTTTGATGAATCAATGGTGATGTATCCAAAACAATAGATCTATTCAAAATATAACACATGCTAAGGATACAACACATCATAGGTTAACATGTTACTAAGATTTACCAATGATAAAACAAAACATGAAAACATATGATTTGTAAAGAAGTTGAGTCCAAAACATAAGATACTTTTGAAAGTGATTTTCTTATGATGGAAAACAACAACCAAAGATTCAACCAAGTATAGGAATCATGTTACATATGATTTACCAAGTTTCTTTCATTAACATGATCTACTTTGATTTACCAATTCAAGTACTACTTGGATTGAATCATATGATGTTGTATCCAAAACAATAAATCAACTCAAAACATAAAATATGTTAAGGACACAACACAAACATAGTTTAACATGCTAGAAATGATTTACCAAAAATAAAACAAAAGCATGAAAACATATGATTAAGGAAGGAAGAGCCTACTTGGTGGTTTAACTTCATTAATCCAAGCTTTAGCTTTCCTAATCATCCCCTTCATCCCTTGGTTCTTTTCCCTTTTGATATGCCTCAAATCCTCTCAAGGAGGGGCTAAAAATTCCCAACTTTTGGTAAGGGAAAGAACTCATTTTATAGCCAAAAAGGTCCAACGGCTATATCCTCGGTCGACCGGCACACAGGCCTCGGTCGACCGGGAAGGCACAACGGTCAGATTTCTGACCGTTGGAGGTTTCAGTGCAAAAATGCAGTTTTTACCTCCAGTTGTCTCGGTCGACCGAGACCTGTGTCTCGGTCGACCGGCGACACTGCCGGGACTCCCCCCTATTTGCAAAAAATGCAACTTTTGCATATTTGAAGGTTTTTCTTTGGGGGACCTTTTGGCCACTAAATCAAGCTTGGAAAACATGTTTTAAAGATTTTAAAGGTTTTTAAAACATGACATAAAAAGCCTAAAAAGTTTCAAAACTTTTAAAACAAAGGCTTGCTTGATTTCTTGAAAACTCTTTTCTAAAACAAATGCATCCAAGATTTAAAAAACAAATCATGCATAAAGCAAGATCTTAAAAACAATGCATGAATAAATCAAGATTTCAAGTTTACTTTAAAACCAATGCAAGTGTGTAAATCAAATGATGCTAGAATGAAATGCATCCATCAAATTGCAATCTAGAAAATTCCTAACAGAGAAGAGAAAGCTTGAAGAATGATCAAGCTCCAAGCATCAAGAAGATTGAAGAAAAGAGCCCAAGAGCCCAAGCTAAGAGAAGGAGCATCCAAGAAGATTTCAAGACTTGTCCAGCTTAGGGGGAGCTGAAGACTTAGTGTGTAATTTCTATGATGAGTAAGTTGCCATCAAATTGCAAAGGGGGAGATTGTTAGGTCTTTTGTTTTTGCAATTTGATGGATGCATTTGCACTTTAGCATCATTTGGATTCACACACTAGCATTGTTTTAGAAAACCTTGAAATCTAGTTTTATACATGCATAGCTTTTAAGATTTGGAAAAGTCTTTGCTTTATGCTTGTTTTGGTTTTAAAGTTGGATGCATTGGTTTTGAAACCCAAACTCTTTTTGAAAATCTATTTCCTTGTGCACTACATTTGGAAAATCATGTTAGGTATTTAGGTTTGAGTTTTGCATACTTTCAGCACCTTTAGAATCAGTTTTGTATGCGATTTCATTTGAAAAGAGTTTTTCTCAAATCAAGCTAGTCTATGGTCTTTAAGTTTTCAAATCTTCTTAGGCTTTGTGTGTTCATGTTTTTAAACATCTTAGAATATCTTAAAACATGTTTTCCAAGCTTGATTTAGTGGCCAAAAGGTCCCCCAAAGAAATACCTTTGAAATGGCAAAAGTTGCATTTTTTGCAAAGGGGGGAGTCCCGGCAGTGTTGCCGGTCGACCGAGAGGCAGTTCTCGGTCGACCGAGACAACGGAGGTAATTCTGCAGTTTCTGAACTGAAACCTCCAACGGTCAGAAATCTGACCGTTGTGCCTTCCCGGTCGACCGAGACCTCTTTGCCGGTCGACCGAGAACTAGCCGTTGGCAACTTTTTGGCTATAAAGTCCTTTCATTTCCAACCTTTTTCAAGGCTTGAACCATGAACCTTTGAGAGCATTTTGGAGCCATTGAAAGGGGATAAAGTTGGAAAGGCTAGAAGGTCATTAGGAGAGCTAAAGCTTGGATCAATGAGTTAAACAACCAAGTAAGCTCTACCTTTTGTTAATCATAGTTTTCATGTTTTGCTTAAGCTATTAGTAAATGGTTTTGTACATGATAACTATGATGTGTAGAATCCTTTCTTCTTCTAATCTTTGGTCTAATTAAGATTGGATTCTTCACATTAGGTTTCAATCCAAGTTGTTTTAAAAACTTACTTAATCATGCTTATCCAAAGTCTTTGATTTCCTTTAATGCATGATTCTTTGTCTTGGTTGAAACTTGCTTGTTGTTTTCATTCATTTAAACATTAGTAAAATCTATTTGTTTTTGAAAACAACATTGCACATGCATCACATGTTCTAAGTTAGTCTTTTTCTTACAACTTGTGATTCTTGATTTTCATATCATAAACAAGTTATTTAACATACATGTGATTTGCATTAGACTTCATTCAAATCTTTTATATGTCTTAAACTTTGAATTGCTTTGAGCATACATATGAATGAGCCTTCATTTTAAACTTGATTGAAGTCATCACACACACACCTCATAAGCATACATCTTTGCATTCATAGAGTGTTTGTGTGAGTTTGTTATTCACTTTCATATCCGCCTATTTAGAGGCAATTTACTTGAGCTTAAATTGTAATCTCTTAGAGTGTTGAGTAAACACTTCCTTAGAGAATTATTGATTTGTAAAGGTTATTGCTTAGCCTAAGAAAAGCATCTTGTAAGGTTATTGCTTAGCCTAAGAAAAGCATTTTGTAAAGGTTATTGCTTAGCCTAGAAAAGCACATTGTAAGGTTGTTGTTGAGCCTAGAAAAACAACATTGTATAGGTTATTGCTTAGCCTTTGAAAAAGCATACTTAGTGGAAATCCGGTGGGGTGATTGGATTCACAAGCCGGTAGTGGATGTAGGCATTGAGGCCGAACCACTATAAACATTGGTGTTGTGGTGCATGCTATGTGGTGATTGTATTTGTATTAGCTTCCGCATTTTGTTTGTTAATCATCACATGTGACTAGTTTATGCTAAGAAGTTAAAATTGGTCATAATTAGTCATAGTTGTAGCTCACCCTATTCACCCCCCCCCCCTCTAGGGTTAGGATCCTCGTGGACTTTCAATTGGTATCAGAGCCTCGTGCTCTATCTTATAGGATCAAGTGTTTGGAACTCTTGATTAGGTGTAAAAACCTAGAGTTAAAACCCTAGTGTTGTGCTTCCTTGAAAATCATTAGAATGGACTCCACTGTGCTAGATTTTGTAGATTCTTCTAGACCCCTCATTCTTCCTTCTATTGGAGATTCAAACCCTCAATCAAATGAATATCAATTTGATTCAAAAGAGGAAGAAAATGAGTATGATGAAGATGATCTTCAACAAGCCTATAATGAATTATATACATTATCTTCAAAGCTTGATAAAAGAAATAGAAGTTTAAAAGAAGAATCTAATAAACTAAACAAAGAGCTAGCCTCTTCAAAAGATGAACTTAGAGAGAAAGAAGAAGTTATAAAATGTCTAGACTCTAAGTTCATGATCTCTTTAAATAACCTATCCAACATTCAAGATGAAGTAAAAGAATTAAAGATGGGTTATGAAAATGTCAATAAGGAAAATCTAAATCTAAGAGATCAATTACAAAGGCAAGGTAAAAACTTTAACAATCTTGAATCTAAATTGACTATCTCTAAGGAAAATTTATCTAATGCTCAAGATGAATTAAATGAGATTAAGATAAATTGTGATGAGCTTAAAAATGAAAATTTGAACCTAAGAGATACAATTAAGAAACAAGATGAAGACATTGACCTTTTAGAAACCAAGTTGATTAAAAGTAAGTTAAAAACCCAAGAGCTTGAATCTAATGTGGTTAATGAACTAAAACATAAATTACAACTTGCCAATGAAGAGCTAATCAAATATAAGGAACTTGAAAATGAACTTTCAAAAGTTAAAAATGAAAATTCAATCCTTATAACCAAAGTCACTCAACTTGAAACCTATAAACAAAAGTATGAGTGCAAGTTTACCCAAAGTGAAGATAGACTTGAAAAATTATTTAAATTGGGTAAACATCATGGAGATAGGACGGGTATTGGATTTAATAGGAATATGTCTTATAACCCTAAATTCACCAACACTTTTGTGAAAGGTGAGTCCTCATTCTCTAGCACTCACACTTCTTTGCCCAAGTCTAAATGTAATTATTGTGGCATTGAAGGACATTTTACATTTGAGTGCAAACTAAGAAAAAGAAGCCATGTGTCCAAACCCATCTTTGAACTCAAGAAGGTAGAATCAAAATCTATGAAGGGTAAGACACTAAAATCCAAGGAAGACTCTAAGAAATTTAAACAAGTTAAATCTTGTCAAAAAGAGTCATCCAAGATAGATTTAAAAAGGACTAATAAGCAAAATAAGTCTATCAACAAGAAGCTTCTCTCTTTTCCTCCTTTAACCTTAGAAATGAAAGAGTTCATGAAAAAGATTGAAAAGTTAAAATTAAAGTTCAAAAGGCAAAAAGAGGGAGGAAAAGTTAAAAGAAATGAGAAGGTTAGCAAGAAAACAAATCAATCCCCTATGAAACAAACTCACCAACTTTCAAAGACTAATCACCATTCTAAGCCAAATTTAGTAAAATCTAAATATCTTGGTGATAAGTTTAAATTGAAAATTTATCAAGTCAAATCTCCTTTAGTTGGTGAGAAGTCCAAAATAGACCTCAAAGTTCAACCCTCCCAAGACCTTAGGTGGATTCCTAAAGTTATTTACCTAGACAAACCTTAGGGTCTTGAACCTCATTGACCAACCTATTCTTTATAGTCAAATCCTTTTGTTGGTCATGATTGCATTTGCATTTTGTTTCTTTTAGTTACAATTATTAAAATGCATTGCTTATTTATGATCATTTGATTTTGTCTTCATGCACCATTCTTAGTTACACTTCATGGTTTTCAAAATCATTTGATTATAATCTCTTCATGTTAGATTTGCTTTTTGCACTCCTTGAGTTATATGTCTTGCATTGCATTTCTACATGATTAAATTGTTTGTGACTTTAAAGGCTTTCATAGCTAATTTAGTCATGATCAATTGTTGTATGTTGTTTGCATCCTTGCTTATTTAGTTATGCTTTTTATATGCAAATGACAATTGGTTCCATGTATGGTTGTGATCTTAGTTACATTTGTAGAAACCATACTAGAACCCAAATCCATCCTCTATGCCTTCCAGTCATTTCTTTTTGGATGGTTATGATGTTCATTCATGTAGATTTTCTTGGTGTCATCTTTATACATGTTTCAACTTCATAAGTAGTGTTCTTAATCATATGAAACTCTTTGAAACCCATTTCTCGTATTCCTATATGTTTGATGGATATCTTAGATGTTGAATTCATATGATTTTGACACTTTGGAAATTGCATGCTTTACCAAGTCATATCCTTTTGCATTGCAATTTACCTTGTTCATCACTATGCTCAATAGTTATATCTTTATTAGTGATGAATATGCTTTTATGATGCTTGATGGAATTTTGTCACATTCTTGCTCTTTATCATGTTATCAAATTCAATTGGTATAATGTTTGATTGATTTGATTTCTTGTGAATGTGATAAATCTTGTGTGCATTGGATTGGACTTGATAAGTAATATGATTGTTCCATGTCACACACCATTAGCATCATAATGTTCATGTTGCCACCTCTTTTGCTCATATAGGTATATCTCATGACCACCATGTTTATGTGTTCATAATATTGGTTGGTTATAGTTGAGGTTGGCTTCATGTTTGAATTTCATTTCACTCATTCTTGCACATTAATAGTCATATTTATTGTTTGAATGAAATGATTTTCAAAACTTTTCATAGCATATGCTTTCCATAGTTAAATTATTTAATGCTATGTTAAGTAAACCCCATTGCATCATGGATAGCTCCAATTTGGATTTTTTCCTAATAGTTATACTTTTAAATCCATTTTAGAGTGATTGAGTTTATAGTCACATCCTTTAATCTCAATTGATATGTTTATTTCAATTGGTATCCATGATCGTTTCTCTCATTTGTCCTAGCTCTCTTTTGGTAAATTGATCATATTGTGCTCAATAGTTAAATGAATCTAATCCTTTCCTTGAAGTTAACCCTCACTTGGTTAAACCATCTTCTTCTTGCACCTAATAGTTAAATCTTTGTCAAAAGTTTGACAAAAGAAGAGAATGGATTGAGGGGGAGTGTAAACCTTCATAGGAAGTATTAGTTGTGATCAAATTGACCATTGGAATGCCTTTGAGCCCTTAGAGACTACTACCTCACATGATAGCTTGTTATGTATTTCATTTTCGATTTCATTTGTTAACAGGTGCTACTAAAGGTATTTTCCTTGTTTCATGTGTGTAGGTACCTTTGCAATTTAATGGCAAAGGGGGAGAAATTATGCATGTTCTCAAAAGGGTGAAGAGAAAGTCCAAGCTTCCAAAGGGGAGAGTTGTGTATGATCTTCTACAAGGGGAGAGAATACATACCTTGCCAAAGGAAGAAAGAGGCATGGTCAAAGGGGGAGAGCAAATAGAAGAAAGAAAGCTTGGAGCTATAGAAGATGCTTGGCTAAAGAGAGGAAGATGAGAAGAGAAAGCTTGAAGAATGATCAAGCTCCAAGCATCAAGAAGATTGAAGAAAAGAGCCCAAGAGCCCAAGCTAAGAGAAGGAGCATCCAAGAAGATTTCAAGACTTGTCCAGCTTAGGGGGAGCTGAAGACTTAGTGTGTAATTTCTATGATGAGTAAGTTGCCATCAAATTGCAAAGGGGGAGATTGTTAGGTCTTTTGTTTTTGCAATTTGATGGATGCATTTGCACTTTAGCATCATTTGGATTCACACACTAGCATTGTTTTAGAAAACCTTGAAATCTAGTTTTATACATGCATAGCTTTTAAGATTTGGAAAAGTCTTTGCTTTATGCTTGTTTTGGTTTTAAAGTTGGATGCATTGGTTTTGAAACCCAAACTCTTTTTGAAAATCTATTTCCTTGTGCACTACATTTGGAAAATCATGTTAGGTATTTAGGTTTGAGTTTTGCATACTTTCAGCACCTTTAGAATCAGTTTTGTATGCGATTTCATTTGAAAAGAGTTTTTCTCAAATCAAGCTAGTCTATGGTCTTTAAGTTTTCAAATCTTCTTAGGCTTTGTGTGTTCATGTTTTTAAACATCTTAGAATATCTTAAAACATGTTTTCCAAGCTTGATTTAGTGGCCAAAAGGTCCCCCAAAGAAATACCTTTGAAATGGCAAAAGTTGCATTTTTTGCAAAGGGGGGAGTCCCGGCAGTGTTGCCGGTCGACCGAGAGGCAGTTCTCGGTCGACCGAGACAACGGAGGTAATTCTGCAGTTTCTGAACTGAAACCTCCAACGGTCAGAAATCTGACCGTTGTGCCTTCCCGGTCGACCGAGACCTCTTTGCCGGTCGACCGAGAACTAGCCGTTGGCAACTTTTTGGCTATAAAGTCCTTTCATTTCCAACCTTTTTCAAGGCTTGAACCATGAACCTTTGAGAGCATTTTGGAGCCATTGAAAGGGGATAAAGTTGGAAAGGCTAGAAGGTCATTAGGAGAGCTAAAGCTTGGATCAATGAGTTAAACAACCAAGTAAGCTCTACCTTTTGTTAATCATAGTTTTCATGTTTTGCTTAAGCTATTGGTAAATGGTTTTGTACATGATAACTATGATGTGTAGAATCCTTTCTTCTTCTAATCTTTGGTCTAATTAAGATTGGATTCTTCACATTAGGTTTCAATCCAAGTTGTTTTAAAAACTTACTTAATCATGCTTATCCAAAGTCTTTGATTTCCTTTAATGCATGATTCTTTGTCTTGGTTGAAACTTGCTTGTTGTTTTCATTCATTTAAACATTAGTAAAATCTATTTGTTTTTGAAAACAACATTGCACATGCATCACATGTTCTAAGTTAGTCTTTTTCTTACAACTTGTGATTCTTGATTTTCATATCATAAACAAGTTATTTAACATACATGTGATTTGCATTAGACTTCATTCAAATCTTTTATATGTCTTAAACTTTGAATTGCTTTGAGCATACATATGAATGAGCCTTCATTTTAAACTTGATTGAAGTCATCACACACACACCTCATAAGCATACATCTTTGCATTCATAGAGTGTTTGTGTGAGTTTGTTATTCACTTTCATATCCGCCTATTTAGAGGCAATTTACTTGAGCTTAAATTGTAATCTCTTAGAGTGTTGAGTAAACACTTCCTTAGAGAATTATTGATTTGTAAAGGTTATTGCTTAGCCTAAGAAAAGCATCTTGTAAGGTTATTGCTTAGCCTAAGAAAAGCATTTTGTAAAGGTTATTGCTTAGCCTAGAAAAGCACATTGTAAGGTTGTTGTTGAGCCTAGAAAAACAACATTGTATAGGTTATTGCTTAGCCTTTGAAAAAGCATACTTAGTGGAAATCCGGTGGGGTGATTGGATTCACAAGCCGGTAGTGGATGTAGGCATTGAGGCCGAACCACTATAAACATTGGTGTTGTGGTGCATGCTATGTGGTGATTGTATTTGTATTAGCTTCCGCATTTTGTTTGTTAATCATCACATGTGACTAGTTTATGCTAAGAAGTTAAAATTGGTCATAATTAGTCATAGTTGTAGCTCACCCTATTCACCCCCCCCCCCTCTAGGGTTAGGATCCTCGTGGACTTTCAATTGGTATCAGAGCCTCGTGCTCTATCTTATAGGATCAAGTGTTTGGAACTCTTGATTAGGTGTAAAAACCTAGAGTTAAAACCCTAGTGTTGTGCTTCCTTGAAAATCATTAGAATGGACTCCACTGTGCTAGATTTTGTAGATTCTTCTAGACCCCTCATTCTTCCTTCTATTGGAGATTCAAACCCTCAATCAAATGAATATCAATTTGATTCAAAAGAGGAAGAAAATGAGTATGATGAAGATGATCTTCAACAAGCCTATAATGAATTATATACATTATCTTCAAAGCTTGATAAAAGAAATAGAAGTTTAAAAGAAGAATCTAATAAACTAAACAAAGAGCTAGCCTCTTCAAAAGATGAACTTAGAGAGAAAGAAGAAGTTATAAAATGTCTAGACTCTAAGTTCATGATCTCTTTAAATAACCTATCCAACATTCAAGATGAAGTAAAAGAATTAAAGATGGGTTATGAAAATGTCAATAAGGAAAATCTAAATCTAAGAGATCAATTACAAAGGCAAGGTAAAAACTTTAACAATCTTGAATCTAAATTGACTATCTCTAAGGAAAATTTATCTAATGCTCAAGATGAATTAAATGAGATTAAGATAAATTGTGATGAGCTTAAAAATGAAAATTTGAACCTAAGAGATACAATTAAGAAACAAGATGAAGACATTGACCTTTTAGAAACCAAGTTGATTAAAAGTAAGTTAAAAACCCAAGAGCTTGAATCTAATGTGGTTAATGAACTAAAACATAAATTACAACTTGCCAATGAAGAGCTAATCAAATATAAGGAACTTGAAAATGAACTTTCAAAAGTTAAAAATGAAAATTCAATCCTTATAACCAAAGTCACTCAACTTGAAACCTATAAACAAAAGTATGAGTGCAAGTTTACCCAAAGTGAAGATAGACTTGAAAAATTATTTAAATTGGGTAAACATCATGGAGATAGGACGGGTATTGGATTTAATAGGAATATGTCTTATAACCCTAAATTCACCAACACTTTTGTGAAAGGTGAGTCCTCATTCTCTAGCACTCACACTTCTTTGCCCAAGTCTAAATGTAATTATTGTGGCATTGAAGGACATTTTACATTTGAGTGCAAACTAAGAAAAAGAAGCCATGTGTCCAAACCCATCTTTGAACTCAAGAAGGTAGAATCAAAATCTATGAAGGGTAAGACACTAAAATCCAAGGAAGACTCTAAGAAATTTAAACAAGTTAAATCTTGTCAAAAAGAGTCATCCAAGATAGATTTAAAAAGGACTAATAAGCAAAATAAGTCTATCAACAAGAAGCTTCTCTCTTTTCCTCCTTTAACCTTAGAAATGAAAGAGTTCATGAAAAAGATTGAAAAGTTAAAATTAAAGTTCAAAAGGCAAAAAGAGGGAGGAAAAGTTAAAAGAAATGAGAAGGTTAGCAAGAAAACAAATCAATCCCCTATGAAACAAACTCACCAACTTTCAAAGACTAATCACCATTCTAAGCCAAATTTAGTAAAATCTAAATATCTTGGTGATAAGTTTAAATTGAAAATTTATCAAGTCAAATCTCCTTTAGTTGGTGAGAAGTCCAAAATAGACCTCAAAGTTCAACCCTCCCAAGACCTTAGGTGGATTCCTAAAGTTATTTACCTAGACAAACCTTAGGGTCTTGAACCTCATTGACCAACCTATTCTTTATAGTCAAATCCTTTTGTTGGTCATGATTGCATTTGCATTTTGTTTCTTTTAGTTACAATTATTAAAATGCATTGCTTATTTATGATCATTTGATTTTGTCTTCATGCACCATTCTTAGTTACACTTCATGGTTTTCAAAATCATTTGATTATAATCTCTTCATGTTAGATTTGCTTTTTGCACTCCTTGAGTTATATGTCTTGCATTGCATTTCTACATGATTAAATTGTTTGTGACTTTAAAGGCTTTCATAGCTAATTTAGTCATGATCAATTGTTGTATGTTGTTTGCATCCTTGCTTATTTAGTTATGCTTTTTATATGCAAATGACAATTGGTTCCATGTATGGTTGTGATCTTAGTTACATTTGTAGAAACCATACTAGAACCCAAATCCATCCTCTATGCCTTCCAGTCATTTCTTTTTGGATGGTTATGATGTTCATTCATGTAGATTTTCTTGGTGTCATCTTTATACATGTTTCAACTTCATAAGTAGTGTTCTTAATCATATGAAACTCTTTGAAACCCATTTCTCGTATTCCTATATGTTTGATGGATATCTTAGATGTTGAATTCATATGATTTTGACACTTTGGAAATTGCATGCTTTACCAAGTCATATCCTTTTGCATTGCAATTTACCTTGTTCATCACTATGCTCAATAGTTATATCTTTATTAGTGATGAATATGCTTTTATGATGCTTGATGGAATTTTGTCACATTCTTGCTCTTTATCATGTTATCAAATTCAATTGGTATAATGTTTGATTGATTTGATTTCTTGTGAATGTGATAAATCTTGTGTGCATTGGATTGGACTTGATAAGTAATATGATTGTTCCATGTCACACACCATTAGCATCATAATGTTCATGTTGCCACCTCTTTTGCTCATATAGGTATATCTCATGACCACCATGTTTATGTGTTCATAATATTGGTTGGTTATAGTTGAGGTTGGCTTCATGTTTGAATTTCATTTCACTCATTCTTGCACATTAATAGTCATATTTATTGTTTGAATGAAATGATTTTCAAAACTTTTCATAGCATATGCTTTCCATAGTTAAATTATTTAATGCTATGTTAAGTAAACCCCATTGCATCATGGATAGCTCCAATTTGGATTTTTTCCTAATAGTTATACTTTTAAATCCATTTTAGAGTGATTGAGTTTATAGTCACATCCTTTAATCTCAATTGATATGTTTATTTCAATTGGTATCCATGATCGTTTCTCTCATTTGTCCTAGCTCTCTTTTGGTAAATTGATCATATTGTGCTCAATAGTTAAATGAATCTAATCCTTTCCTTGAAGTTAACCCTCACTTGGTTAAACCATCTTCTTCTTGCACCTAATAGTTAAATCTTTGTCAAAAGTTTGACAAAAGAAGAGAATGGATTGAGGGGGAGTGTAAACCTTCATAGGAAGTATTAGTTGTGATCAAATTGACCATTGGAATGCCTTTGAGCCCTTAGAGACTACTACCTCACATGATAGCTTGTTATGTATTTCATTTTCGATTTCATTTGTTAACAGGTGCTACTAAAGGTATTTTCCTTGTTTCATGTGTGTAGGTACCTTTGCAATTTAATGGCAAAGGGGGAGAAATTATGCATGTTCTCAAAAGGGTGAAGAGAAAGTCCAAGCTTCCAAAGGGGAGAGTTGTGTATGATCTTCTACAAGGGGAGAGAATACATACCTTGCCAAAGGAAGAAAGAGGCATGGTCAAAGGGGGAGAGCAAATAGAAGAAAGAAAGCTTGGAGCTATAGAAGATGCTTGGCTAAAGAGAGGAAGATGAGAAGAGAAAGCTTGAAGAATGATCAAGCTCCAAGCATCAAGAAGATTGAAGAAAAGAGCCCAAGAGCCCAAGCTAAGAGAAGGAGCATCCAAGAAGATTTCAAGACTTGTCCAGCTTAGGGGGAGCTGAAGACTTAGTGTGTAATTTCTATGATGAGTAAGTTGCCATCAAATTGCAAAGGGGGAGATTGTTAGGTCTTTTGTTTTTGCAATTTGATGGATGCATTTGCACTTTAGCATCATTTGGATTCACACACTAGCATTGTTTTAGAAAACCTTGAAATCTAGTTTTATACATGCATAGCTTTTAAGATTTGGAAAAGTCTTTGCTTTATGCTTGTTTTGGTTTTAAAGTTGGATGCATTGGTTTTGAAACCCAAACTCTTTTTGAAAATCTATTTCCTTGTGCACTACATTTGGAAAATCATGTTAGGTATTTAGGTTTGAGTTTTGCATACTTTCAGCACCTTTAGAATCAGTTTTGTATGCGATTTCATTTGAAAAGAGTTTTTCTCAAATCAAGCTAGTCTATGGTCTTTAAGTTTTCAAATCTTCTTAGGCTTTGTGTGTTCATGTTTTTAAACATCTTAGAATATCTTAAAACATGTTTTCCAAGCTTGATTTAGTGGCCAAAAGGTCCCCCAAAGAAATACCTTTGAAATGGCAAAAGTTGCATTTTTTGCAAAGGGGGGAGTCCCGGCAGTGTTGCCGGTCGACCGAGAGGCAGTTCTCGGTCGACCGAGACAACGGAGGTAATTCTGCAGTTTCTGAACTGAAACCTCCAACGGTCAGAAATCTGACCGTTGTGCCTTCCCGGTCGACCGAGACCTCTTTGCCGGTCGACCGAGAACTAGCCGTTGGCAACTTTTTGGCTATAAAGTCCTTTCATTTCCAACCTTTTTCAAGGCTTGAACCATGAACCTTTGAGAGCATTTTGGAGCCATTGAAAGGGGATAAAGTTGGAAAGGCTAGAAGGTCATTAGGAGAGCTAAAGCTTGGATCAATGAGTTAAACAACCAAGTAAGCTCTACCTTTTGTTAATCATAGTTTTCATGTTTTGCTTAAGCTATTAGTAAATGGTTTTGTACATGATAACTATGATGTGTAGAATCCTTTCTTCTTCTAATCTTTGGTCTAATTAAGATTGGATTCTTCACATTAGGTTTCAATCCAAGTTGTTTTAAAAACTTACTTAATCATGCTTATCCAAAGTCTTTGATTTCCTTTAATGCATGATTCTTTGTCTTGGTTGAAACTTGCTTGTTGTTTTCATTCATTTAAACATTAGTAAAATCTATTTGTTTTTGAAAACAACATTGCACATGCATCACATGTTCTAAGTTAGTCTTTTTCTTACAACTTGTGATTCTTGATTTTCATATCATAAACAAGTTATTTAACATACATGTGATTTGCATTAGACTTCATTCAAATCTTTTATATGTCTTAAACTTTGAATTGCTTTGAGCATACATATGAATGAGCCTTCATTTTAAACTTGATTGAAGTCATCACACACACACCTCATAAGCATACATCTTTGCATTCATAGAGTGTTTGTGTGAGTTTGTTATTCACTTTCATATCCGCCTATTTAGAGGCAATTTACTTGAGCTTAAATTGTAATCTCTTAGAGTGTTGAGTAAACACTTCCTTAGAGAATTATTGATTTGTAAAGGTTATTGCTTAGCCTAAGAAAAGCATCTTGTAAGGTTATTGCTTAGCCTAAGAAAAGCATTTTGTAAAGGTTATTGCTTAGCCTAGAAAAGCACATTGTAAGGTTGTTGTTGAGCCTAGAAAAACAACATTGTATAGGTTATTGCTTAGCCTTTGAAAAAGCATACTTAGTGGAAATCCGGTGGGGTGATTGGATTCACAAGCCGGTAGTGGATGTAGGCATTGAGGCCGAACCACTATAAACATTGGTGTTGTGGTGCATGCTATGTGGTGATTGTATTTGTATTAGCTTCCGCATTTTGTTTGTTAATCATCACATGTGACTAGTTTATGCTAAGAAGTTAAAATTGGTCATAATTAGTCATAGTTGTAGCTCACCCTATTCACCCCCCCCTCTAGGGTTAGGATCCTCGTGGACTTTCAAAACCGAATCCTTTGGTTTTGATTAGTGCGCCCACGTTCTGGTGATGTAAACCGTTGACGAGATGATGTCCTGAAAAATGTAGAGGGATAAAGCAGTCCTAACCATCTCTGGAAGATCTTTATAATAATGTTAGCAGAGTTAATGGCGCGCATGTAATTCCTTGAGTCATCAAGGATGACTTAATCTGAATACATAATCAATATAAATAATGACTGATAATATATTTGTCTCTTTTAGGAATATTTTCAAAAAATGTAATTTAATGTGTTTATATTTAGAGTTTTTTCTTTTAAACATCATTATAAGTATTCTATTAGTCTCCTTTGGGATTCAAGTACGAACACTGATACAAACTTACTTACGTGAGTCACGCGGTTGTATTTCCATCTATGCCTAGAAAATAAAAAATTAACTTTCACTGTTGTATTAATAGCTTGATCAAATATAGGGATAAATATAAATATGATTATGTTAACCACAATTTTATAAAAAAAAAGGTCAAGTCGATCGGACGGTCGGATTAATTTTGATTCTCGATATCATATACATTTTAAGGCAGTTTTTTTTGTAGGGCTCGGATTTCAGAAGTTTGGTTCCACTCGACACATCTTTCTCAATATATGCCCAAAGGTTTCGGCTAAAACTCTATGTTTCTCAAAGTAAGACAAGTTGAAATATATAAGAATTCGACAACCGGGTGTTGGCTCGGTTAGGACACTGTCAATCCCACCAAATGTAGGGAAACCCTGAGCTAAAAATAATAAAAAAACCCATATAAGAATGAAGAGGGTGTTTAGGATGCTATACACGCAACGCAATTAAACAGTATTAGGTATTCAATTTCATTCATCATATCAAAAGGTCTTTCACGTATAAAATTACAAGAATT
Organism: Cinnamomum chago; assembly: GCA_038049695.1. Taxonomy (NCBI): domain Eukaryota; kingdom Viridiplantae; phylum Streptophyta; class Magnoliopsida; order Laurales; family Lauraceae; genus Cinnamomum; species Cinnamomum chago. Next base: position 2,529,984 of record CP142457.1, read on the forward strand.
ATAGAAATTTATTTTTAACTACTTATTTCATTTTTTTGAAGCGCAACAAATCTTCTCTTTCACCCTTTGTTGATGAGGAAAAGGGTCTAGCAGTCTAGAAAATTTTAGTTGCGCCCAAATAAAATTTCTCAGTCCGCCACCGTACCAAGGAGAGAGATGTGCATAGGGTTGCGAACGGGACGTGTCCGGATAGGAACCATAGTGGACCCGGACCCCCGTTTTGTAAATAACAGCTCCGGTTCTGACTCCGAACATGTTTTATTGGTTCTAGACCCGGTCCCGATAGGAAAACCCAGATCCGATTTCGGAACCGGGTCCACCAAGAGGACTGGATTTAGTTCCAAAATCGATTCGAATTTTCTTTTATTCCTCTTTTTTTTATTAAAATAAGCAAATTATTCAACTTTTAACGGTGCATCACGTCTACTACATCAAGTATTATACCTAAAAATGACCCAAAAAAGCTGATTTTGAGGTACTATCTGCAATATTAAAGGCTCGTATGGGTCCCGAGTCCATGTGTCGGAACCTAAATGGACCCGGAACCTGACCCATTTATCAAACGGAACAAAAATTGGGATCAGAACCCGGACCCCGCTCTTGAATCGGAACCTAAGATATGTTCCAGACCCGGTTTTTTGCAGTTCTGAACTTCGGAGTAATTGGAGAGTCGGATACCCACTTGCAACCCTAGATGTGGAGGAGTTACCCAACTACGAGGGACATTTTTGGATTTTCTCCTTAGCCTATTTCGGTTAAAGTTCTTTTATCACTGATAGAGTTAAAATAGGAAAGATGGCTCCTTGTATCACCCATTTCGGCTAAAAAACTCTTTACCCGTCATTAAGGCTGTCAAAATGAGGAGATGATCAAAATTGAATAAAAACTCAGCTTCAAGAATGAATTGGAAACCGGTCTCTCTCATAAAATATAAAAACCCAAATGATATTGATTCTTTACCGTAGGATGTAACCACGAGTGGACACCGCCCTATTTGTTCACTTCTCACCCGCTATCTACTTCACATTTGGTACACTTACATTACCAGTGAAGTAAAGTGAAGGGTTGATTCAAGAGATAATAAAAGGAGAGCAGGTCAAATCAAAAGATAGTAAATTTCAAAAATGTAAAGTGGGAAATGTGACTTTACCGCCCCTTGTGAAGCTGCACTGCCACTTTTCCTCCTCTCAGAGAGGAGGAAAACTGGCAAATGCGACTTTACCGCCCCTAATTACAGGGGTAAAGCTGCACCGCCAGTTTTCCTCCTCTCACAGAGGAGGAAATCTGGAAATGAGACTTTACCGCCCCTAGTAGCAGCGGTAAAGCTGCACTGCCAGTTTTCCTCCTCTCAGAGAGGAGGAAAACTGGAAATGCGACTTTACCGCCCCTAATAGCAGCGGTAAAGCCGCACTTCCACTTTTCCTCCCCTCAGAGAGGAGGAAATGTGTCGAATGCGACTTTACCGCCCCTAATGGCAGCGGTATGCTGAAGCCCATACAAACCTTTCCCGTGTCCAAGTTATTATCACGTATCTCCTTTTCGACCTTATTTTTACACACGTTCGATGTCTATGGGGTCCATTTCTAATCGAATGTATTTCATGCAAGTGGAGCTCATCAATAAATATCCTATCGCATTTGTCAGTTAAGGCCCACACCAGATGGGAAAGCAGCGAAGATTGGCACAAGAATCTAGGATCTAAATCATTTGTCAGGAAATATTAAGGCCAAGGGACCGATTTTTTACTTGCGTTTTGGGCTATCTTTAGATTTTAAATCTATCTCTCTATCATTTAAGATATGTTTCATTCTCATTCCCACAAGATTGTTTCCGTGGGAAAACCGAATCCTTAGGTTTTGATTAGTGCGCCCACGTTCTGGTGATGTAAACCGTTGACGAGATGATGTCCTGAAAAATGTAGAGGGATAAAGCAGTCCTAACCATCTCTGGAAGATCTTTATAATAATGTTAGCAGAGTTAATGGCGCGCATGTAATTCCTTGAGTCATCAAGGATGACTTAATCTGAATACATAATCAATATAAATAATGACTGATAATATATTTGTCTCTTTTAGGAATATTTTCAAAAAATGTAATTTAATGTGTTTATATTTAGAGTTTTTTCTTTTAAACATCATTATAAGTATTCTATTAGTCTCCTTTGGGATTCAAGTACGAACACTGATACAAACTTACTTACGTGAGTCACGCGGTTGTATTTCCATCTATGCCTAGAAAATTAAAAATTAACTTTCACTGTTGTATTAATAGCTTGATCAAATATAGGGATAAATATAAATATGATTATGTTAACCACAATTTTATAAAAAAAATGTCAAGTCGATCGGACGGTCGGATTAATTTTGATTCTCGATATCATATACATTTTAAGGCAATTTTTTTTGTAGGGCTCGGATTTCAGAAGTTTGGTTCCACTCGACACATCTTTCTCAATATATGCCCAAAGGTTTCGGCTAAAACTCTATGTTTCTCAAAGTAAGACAAGTTGAAATATATAAGAATTCGACAACCGGGTGTTGGCTCGGTTAGGACACTGTCAATCCCACCAAATGTAGGGAAACCCTGAGCTAAAAATAATAAAAAAACCCATATAAGAATGAAGAGGGTGTTTAGGATGCTATACACGCAACGCAATTAAACAGTATTAGGTATTCAATTTCATTCATCATATCAAAAGGTCTTTCACGTATAAAATTACAAGAATTATAGAAATTTATTTTTAACTACTTATTTCATTTTTTTGAAGCGCAACAAATCTTCTCTTTCACCCTTTGTTGATGAGGAAAAGGGTCTAGCAGAGTCTAGAAAATTTTAGTTGCGCCCAAATAAAATTTCTCAGTCCGCCACCGTACCAAGGAGAGAGATGTGCATAGGGTTGCGAACGGGACGTCTCCGGATAGGAACCATAGTGGACCCGGACCCCCGTTTTGTAAATAACAACTCCGGTTCTGACTCCGAACATGTTTTATTGGTTCTAGACCCGGTCCCGATAGGAAAACCCAGATCCGATTTCGGAACCGGGTCCACCAAGAGGACTGGATTTAGTTCCAAAATCGATTCGAATTTTCTTTTATTCCTCTTTTTTTATTAAAATAAGCAAATTATTCAACTTTTAACGGTGCATCACGTCTACTACATCAAGTATTATACCTAAAAATGACCCAAAAAAGCTGATTTTGAGGTACTATCTGCAATATTAAAGGCTCGTATGGGTCCCGAGTCCATGTGTCGGAACCTAAATGGACCCGGAACCTGACCCATTTATCAAACGGAACAAAAATTGGGATCAGAACCCGGACCCCGCTCTTGAATCGGAACCTAAGATATGTTCCAGACCCGGTTTTTTGCAGTTCTGAACTTCGGAGTAATTGGAGAGTCGGATACCCACTTGCAACCCTAGATGTGGAGGAGTTACCCAACTACGAGGGACATTTTTGGATTTTCTCCTTAGCCTATTTCGGTTAAAGTTCTTTTATCACTGATAGAGTTAAAATAGGAAAGATGGCTCCTTGTATCACCCATTTCGGCTAAAAAACTCTTTACCCGTCATTAAGGCTGTCAAAATGAGGAGATGATCAAAATTGAATAAAAACTCAGCTTCAAGAATGAATTGGAAACCGGTCTCTCTCAAAAAATATAAAAACCCAAATGATATTGATTCTTTACCGTAGGATGTAACCACGAGTGGACACCGCCCTATTTGTTCACTTCTCACCCGCTATCTACTTCACATTTGGTACACTTACTTTACCAGTGAAGTAAAGTGAAGGGTTGATTCAAGAGAAAATAAAAGGAGAGCAGGTCAAATCAAAAGATAGTAAATTTCAAAAATGTAAAGTGGGAAATGTGACTTTACCGCCCCTTGTGAAGCTGCACTGCCACTTTTCCTCCTCTCAGAGAGGAGGAAAACTGGCAAATGCGACTTTACCGCCCCTAATTACAGGGGTAAAGCTGCACCGCCAGTTTTCCTCCTCTCACAGAGGAGGAAATCTGGAAATGAGACTTTACCGCCCCTAGTAGCAGCGGTAAAGCTGCACTGCCAGTTTTCCTCCTCTCAGAGAGGAGGAAAACTGGAAATGCGACTTTACCGCCCCTAATAGCAGCGGTAAAGCCGCACTTCCACTTTTCCTCCCCTCAGAGAGGAGGAAATGTGTCGAATGCGACTTTACCGCCCCTAATGGCAGCGGTATGCTGAAGCCCATACAAACCTTTCCCGTGTCCAAGTTATTATCACGTATCTCCTTTTCGACCTTATTTTTACACACGTTCGATGTCTATGGGGTCCATTTCTAATCGAATGTATTTCATGCAAGTGGAGCTCATCAATAAATATCCTATCGCATTTGTCAGTTAAGGCCCACACTAGATGGGAAAGCAGCGAAGATTGGCACAAGAATCTAGGATCTAAATCATTTGTCAGGAAATATTAAGGCCAAGGGACCGATTTTTTACTTGCGTTTTGGGCTATCTTTAGATTTTAAATCTATCTCTCTATCATTTAAGATATGTTTCATTCTCATTCCCACAAGATTGTTTCCGTGGGAAAACCGAATCCTTAGGTTTTGATTAGTGCGCCCACGTTCTGGTGATGTAAACCGTTGACGAGATGATGTCCTGAAAAATGTAGAGGGATAAAGCAGTCCTAACCATCTCTGGAAGATCTTTATAATAATGTTAGCAGAGTTAATGGCGCGCATGTAATTCCTTGAGTCATCAAGGATGACTTAATCTGAATACATAATCAATATAAATAATGACTGATAATATATTTGTCTCTTTTAGGAATATTTTCAAAAAATGTAATTTAATGTGTTTATATTTAGAGTTTTTTCTTTTAAACATCATTATAAGTATTCTATTAGTCTCCTTTGGGATTCAAGTACGAACACTGATACAAACTTACTTACGTGAGTCACGCGGTTGTATTTCCATCTATGCCTAGAAAATAAAAAATTAACTTTCACTGTTGTATTAATAGCCTGATCAAATATAGGGATAAATCTAAATATGATTATGTTAACCACAATTTTATAAAAAAAAATTTCAAGTCGATCGGACGGTCGGATTAATTTTGATTCTCGATATCATATACATTTTAAGGCATTTTTTTTGTAGGGCTCGGATTTCAGAAGTTTGGTTCCACTCGACACATCTTTCTCAATATATGCCCAAAGGTTTCGGCTAAAACTCTATGTTTCTCAAAGTAAGACAAGTTGAAATATATAAGAATTCGACAACCGGGTGTTGGCTCGGTTAGGACACTGTCAATCCCACCAAATGTAGGGAAACCCTGAGCTAAAAATAATAAAAAACCCATATAAGAATGAAGAGGGTGTTTAGGATCACAACACCAAAAACAGGAAATTGGAACGGAAAAGCGTTCCCAATCCTTGCGTTCCTAATCCGTTAAACCGTTCCAAAAACAGGAAATTGGAACGCTTTAACGGATTAGGAACGGTTGGTACCAAATTGGAACGGAAATTGGAACGCTTTTGGAACGGTTTAACGGATTAGGAACGGAAGGATTAGGAACGCTTTTCCGTTCCAATTTCCTGTTTTTGGTGTTGTGGATGCTATACACGCAACGCAATTAAACAGTATTAGGTATTCAATTTCATTCATCATATCAAAAGGTCTTTCACGTATAAAATTACAAGAATTATAGAAATTTATTTTTAACTACTTATTTCATTTTTTTGAAGCGCAACAATCTTCTCTTTCACCCTTTGTTGTTGAGGAAAAGGGTCTAGCAGAGTCTAGAAAATTTTAGTTGCGCCCAAATAAAATTTCTAAGTCCGCCACCGTACCAAGGAGAGAGATGTGCATAGGGTTGCGAACGGGACGACTCCGGATAGGAACCATAGTGGACCCGGACCCCCGTTTTGTAAATAACAGCTCCGGTTCTGACTCCGAACATGTTTTATCGGTTCTAGACCCGGTCCCGATAGGAAAACCCAGATCCGATTTCGGAACCGGGTCCACCAAGAGGACTGGATTTAGTTCCAAAATCGATTCGAATTTTCTTTTATTCCTCTTTTTTTTATTAAAATAAGCAAATTATTCAACTTTTAACGGTGCATCACGTCTACTACATCAAGTATTATACCTAAAAATGACCCAAAAAAGCTGATTTTGAGGTACTATCTGCAATATTAAAGGCTCGTATGGGTCCCGAGTCCATGTGTCGGAACCTAAATGGACCCGGAACCTGACCCATTTATCAAACGGAACAAAAATTGGGATCAGAACCCGGACCCCGCTCTTGAATCGGAACCTAAGATATGTTCCAGACCCGGTTTTTTGCAGTTCTGAACTTCGGAGTAATTGGAGAGTCGGATACCCACTTGCAACCCTAGATGTGGAGGAGTTACCCAACTACGAGGGACATTTTTGGATTTTCTCCTTAGCCTATTTCGGTTAAAGTTCTTTTATCACTGATAGAGTTAAAATAGGAAAGATGGCTCCTTGTATCACCCATTTCGGCTAAAAAACTCTTTACCCGTCATTAAGGCTGTCAAAATGAGGAGATGATCAAAATTGAATAAAAACTCAGCTTCAAGAATGAATTGGAAACCGGTCTCTCTCATAAAATATAAAAACCCAAATGATATTGATTCTTTACCGTAGGATGTAACCACGAGTGGACACCGCCCTATTTGTTCACTTCTCACCCGCTATCTACTTCACATTTGGTACACTTACTTTACTAGTGAAGTAAAGTGAAGGGTTGATTCAAGAGAAAATAAAAGGAGAGCAGGTCAAATCAAAAGATAGTAAATTTCAAAAATGTAAAGTGGGAAATGTGACTTTACCGCCCCTTGTGAAGCTGCACTGCCACTTTTCCTCCTCTCAGAGAGGAGGAAAACTGGCAAATGCGACTTTACCGCCCCTAATTACAGGGGTAAAGCTGCACCGCCAGTTTTCCTCCTCTCACAGAGGAGGAAATCTGGAAATGAGACTTTACCGCCCCTAGTAGCAGCGGTAAAGCTGCACTGCCAGTTTTCCTCCTCTCAGAGAGGAGGAAAACTGGAAATGCGACTTTACCGCCCCTAATAGCAGCGGTAAAGCCGCACTTCCACTTTTCCTCCCCTCAGAGAGGAGGAAATGTGTCGAATGCGACTTTACCGCCCCTAATGGCAGCGGTATGCTGAAGCCCATACAAACCTTTCCCGTGTCCAAGTTATTATCACGTATCTCCTTTTCGACCTTATTTTTACACACGTTCGATGTCTATGGGGTCCATTTCTAATCGAATGTATTTCATGCAAGTGGAGCTCATCAATAAATATCCTATCGCATTTGTCAGTTAAGGCCCACACTAGATGGGAAAGCAGCGAAGATTGGCACAAGAATCTAGGATCTAAATCATTTGTCAGGAAATATTAAGGCCAAGGGACCGATTTTTTACTTGCATTTTGGGCTATCTTTAGATTTTAAATCTATCTCTCTATCATTTAAGATATGTTTCATTCTCATTCCCACAAGATTGTTTCCGTGGGAAAACCGAATCCTTTGGTTTTGATTAGTGCGCCCACGTTCTGGTGATGTAAACCGTTGACGAGATGATGTCCTGAAAAATGTAGAGGGATAAAGCAGTCCTAACCATCTCTGGAAGATCTTTATAATAATGTTAGCAGAGTTAATGGCGCGCATGTAATTCCTTGAGTCATCAAGGATGACTTAATCTGAATACATAATCAATATAAATAATGACTGATAATATATTTGTCTCTTTTAGGAATATTTTCAAAAAATGTAATTTAATGTGTTTATATTTAGAGTTTTTTCTTTTAAACATCATTATAAGTATTCTATTAGTCTCCTTTGGGATTCAAGTACGAACACTGATACAAACTTACTTACGTGAGTCACGCGGTTGTATTTCCATCTATGCCTAGAAAATAAAAAATTAACTTTCACTGTTGTATTAATAGCCTGATCAAATATAGGGATAAATCTAAATATGATTATGTTAACCACAATTTTATAAAAAAAAATTTCAAGTCGATCGGACGGTCGGATTAATTTTGATTCTCGATATCATATACATTTTAAGGCATTTTTTTTTGTAGGGCTCGGATTTCAGAAGTTTGGTTCCACTCGACACATCTTTCTCAATATATGCCCAAAGGTTTCGGCTAAAACTCTATGTTTCTCAAAGTAAGACAAGTTGAAATATATAAGAATTCGACAACCGGGTGTTGGCTCGGTTAGGACACTGTCAATCCCACCAAATGTAGGGAAACCCTGAGCTAAAAATAATAAAAAACCCATATAAGAATGAAGAGGGTGTTTAGGATCGATGCTATACACGCAACGCAATTAAACAGTATTAGGTATTCAATTTCATTCATCATATCAAAAGGTCTTTCACGTATAAAATTACAAGAATTATAGAAATTTATTTTTAACTACTTATTTCATTTTTTTGAAGCGCAACAATCTTCTCTTTCACCCTTTGTTGTTGAGGAAAAGGGTCTAGCAGAGTCTAGAAAATTTTAGTTGCGCCCAAATAAAATTTCTAAGTCCGCCACCGTACCAAGGAGAGAGATGTGCATAGGATTGCGAACGGGACGACTCCGGATAGGAACCATAGTGGACCCGGACCCCCGTTTTGTAAATAACAGCTCCGGTTCTGACTCCGAACATGTTTTATCGGTTCTAGACCCGGTCCCGATAGGAAAACCCAGATCCGATTTCGGAACCGGGTCCACCAAGAGGACTGGATTTAGTTCCAAAATCGATTCGAATTTTCTTTTATTCCTCTTTTTTTATTAAAATAAGCAAATTATTCAACTTTTAACGGTGCATCACGTCTACTACATCAAGTATTATACCTAAAAATGACCCAAAAAAGCTGATTTTGAGGTACTATCTGCAATATTAAAGGCTCGTATGGGTCCCGAGTCCATGTGTCGGAACCTAAATGGACCCGGAACCTGACCCATTTATCAAACGGAACAAAAATTGGGATCAGAACCCGGACCCCGCTCTTGAATCGGAACCTAAGATATGTTCCAGACCCGGTTTTTTGCAGTTCTGAACTTCGGAGTAATTGGAGAGTCGGATACCCACTTGCAACCCTAGATGTGGAGGAGTTACCCAACTACGAGGGACATTTTTGGATTTTCTCCTTAGCCTATTTCGGTTAAAGTTCTTTTATCACTGATAGAGTTAAAATAGGAAAGATGGCTCCTTGTATCACCCATTTCGGCTAAAAAACTCTTTACCCGTCATTAAGGCTGTCAAAATGAGGAGATGATCAAAATTGAATAAAAACTCAGCTTCAAGAATGAATTGGAAACCGGTCTCTCTCATAAAATATAAAAACCCAAATGATATTGATTCTTTACCGTAGGATGTAACCACGAGTGGACACCGCCCTATTTGTTCACTTCTCACCCGCTATCTACTTCACATTTGGTACACTTACTTTACCAGTGAAGTAAAGTGAAGGGTTGATTCAAGAGAAAATAAAAGGAGAGCAGGTCAAATCAAAAGATAGTAAATTTCAAAAATGGAAAGTGGGAAATGTGACTTTACCGCCCCTTGTGAAGCTGCACTGCCACTTTTCCTCCTCTCAGAGAGGAGGAAAACTGGCAAATGCGACTTTGCCGCCCCTAATTACAGGGGTAAAGCTGCACCGCCAGTTTTCCTCCTCTCACAGAGGAGGAAATCTGGAAATGAGACTTTACCGCCCCTAGTAGCAGCGGTAAAGCTGCACTGCCAGTTTTCCTCCTCTCAGAGAGGAGGAAAACTGGAAATGCGACTTTACCGCCCCTAATAGCAGCGGTGAAGCCGCACTTCCACTTTTCCTCCCCTCAGAGAGGAGGAAATGTGTCGAATGCGACTTTACCGCCCCTAATGGCAGCGGTATGCTGAAGCCCATACAAACCTTTCCCGTGTCCAAGTTATTATCACGTATCTCCTTTTCGACCTTATTTTTACACACGTTCGATGTCTATGGGGTCCATTTCTAATCGAATGTATTTCATGCAAGTGGAGCTCATCAATAAATATCCTATCGCATTTGTCAGTTAAGGCCCACACCAGATGGGAAAGCAGCGAAGATTGGCACAAGAATCTAGGATCTAAATCATTTGTCAGGAAATATTAAGGCCAAGGGACCGATTTTTTACTTGCGTTTTGGGCTATCTTTAGATTTTAAATCTATCTCTCTATCATTTAAGATATGTTTCATTCTCATTCCCACAAGATTGTTTCCGTGGGAAAACCGAATCCTTTGGTTTTGATTAGTGCGCCCACGTTCTGGTGATGTAAACCGTTGACGAGATGATGTCCTGAAAAATGTAGAGGGATAAAGCAGTCCTAACCATCTCTGGAAGATCTTTATAATAATGTTAGCAGAGTTAATGGCGCGCATGTAATTCCTTGAGTCATCAAGGATGACTTAATCTGAATACATAATCAATATAAATAATGACTGATAATATATTTGTCTCTTTTAGGAATATTTTCAAAAAATGTAATTTAATGTGTTTATATTTAGAGTTTTTTCTTTTAAACATCATTATAAGTATTCTATTAGTCTCCTTTGGGATTCAAGTACGAACACTGATACAAACTTACTTACGTGAGTCACGCGGTTGTATTTCCATCTATGCCTAGAAAATAAAAAATTAACTTTCACTGTTGTATTAATAGCCTGATCAAATATAGGGATAAATCTAAATATGATTATGTTAACCACAATTTTATAAAAAAAAATTTCAAGTCGATCGGACGGTCGGATTAATTTTGATTCTCGATATCATATACATTTTAAGGCATTTTTTTTTGTAGGGCTCGGATTTCAGAAGTTTGGTTCCACTCGACACATCTTTCTCAATATATGCCCAAAGGTTTCGGCTAAAACTCTATGTTTCTCAAAGTAAGACAAGTTGAAATATATAAGAATTCGACAACCGGGTGTTGGCTCGGTTAGGACACTGTCAATCCCACCAAATGTAGGGAAACCCTGAGCTAAAAATAATAAAAAACCCATATAAGAATGAAGAGGGTGTTTAGGATGCTATACACGCAACGCAATTAAACAGTATTAGGTATTCAATTTCATTCATCATATCAAAAGGTCTTTCACGTATAAAATTACAAGAATTATAGAAATTTATTTTTAACTACTTATTTCATTTTTTTGAAGCGCAACAATCTTCTCTTTCACCCTTTGTTGTTGAGGAAAAGGGTCTAGCAGAGTCTAGAAAATTTTAGTTGCGCCCAAATAAAATTTCTAAGTCCGCCACCGTACCAAGGAGAGAGATGTGCATAGGGTTGCGAACGGGACGACTCCGGATAGGAACCATAGTGGACCCGGACCCCCGTTTTGTAAATAACAGCTCCGGTTCTGACTCCGAACATGTTTTATCGGTTCTAGACCCGGTCCCGATAGGAAAACCCAGATCCGATTTCGGAACCGGGTCCACCAAGAGGACTGGATTTAGTTCCAAAATCGATTCGAATTTTCTTTTATTCCTCTTTTTTTATTAAAATAAGCAAATTATTCAACTTTTAACGGTGCATCACGTCTACTACATCAAGTATTATACCTAAAAATGACCCAAAAAAGCTGATTTTGAGGTACTATCTGCAATATTAAAGGCTCGTATGGGTCCCGAGTCCATGTGTCGGAACCTAAATGGACCCGGAACCTGACCCATTTATCAAACGGAACAAAAATTGGGATCAGAACCCGGACCCCGCTCTTGAATCGGAACCTAAGATATGTTCCAGACCCGGTTTTTTGCAGTTCTGAACTTCGGAGTAATTGGAGAGTCGGATACCCACTTGCAACCCTAGATGTGGAGGAGTTACCCAACTACGAGGGACATTTTTGGATTTTCTCCTTAGCCTATTTCGGTTAAAGTTCTTTTATCACTGATAGAGTTAAAATAGGAAAGATGGCTCCTTGTATCACCCATTTCGGCTAAAAAACTCTTTACCCGTCATTAAGGCTGTCAAAATGTGGAGATGATCAAAATTGAATAAAAACTCAGCTTCAAGAATGAATTGGAAACCGGTCTCTCTCATAAAATATAAAAACCCAAATGATATTGATTCTTTACCGTAGGATGTAACCACGAGTGGACACCGCCCTATTTGTTCACTTCTCACCCGCTATCTACTTCACATTTGGTACACTTACTTTACCAGTGAAGTAAAGTGAAGGGTTGATTCAAGAGAAAATAAAAGGAGAGCAGGTCAAATCAAAAGATAGTAAATTTCAAAAATGGAAAGTGGGAAATGTGACTTTACCGCCCCTTGTGAAGCTGCACTGCCACTTTTCCTCCTCTCAGAGAGGAGGAAAACTGGCAAATGCGACTTTGCCGCCCCTAATTACAGGGGTAAAGCTGCACCGCCAGTTTTCCTCCTCTCACAGAGGAGGAAATCTGGAAATGAGACTTTACCGCCCCTAGTAGCAGCGGTAAAGCTGCACTGCCAGTTTTCCTCCTCTCAGAGAGGAGGAAAACTGGAAATGCGACTTTACCGCCCCTAATAGCAGCGGTGAAGCCGCACTTCCACTTTTCCTCCCCTCAGAGAGGAGGAAATGTGTCGAATGCGACTTTACCGCCCCTAATGGCAGCGGTATGCTGAAGCCCATACAAACCTTTCCCGTGTCCAAGTTATTATCACGTATCTCCTTTTCGACCTTATTTTTACACACGTTCGATGTCTATGGGGTCCATTTCTAATCGAATGTATTTCATGCAAGTGGAGCTCATCAATAAATATCCTATCGCATTTGTCAGTTAAGGCCCACACCAGATGGGAAAGCAGCGAAGATTGGCACAAGAATCTAGGATCTAAATCATTTGTCAGGAAATATTAAGGCCAAGGGACCGATTTTTTACTTGCGTTTTGGGCTATCTTTAGATTTTAAATCTATCTCTCTATCATTTAAGATATGTTTCATTCTCATTCCCACAAGATTGTTTCCGTGGGAAAACCGAATCCTTTGGTTTTGATTAGTGCGCCCACGTTCTGGTGATGTAAACCGTTGACGAGATGATGTCCTGAAAAATGTAGAGGGATAAAGCAGTCCTAACCATCTCTGGAAGATCTTTATAATAATGTTAGCAGAGTTAATGGCGCGCATGTAATTCCTTGAGTCATCAAGGATGACTTAATCTGAATACATAATCAATATAAATAATGACTGATAATATATTTGTCTCTTTTAGGAATATTTTCAAAAAATGTAATTTAATGTGTTTATATTTAGAGTTTTTTCTTTTAAACATCATTATAAGTATTCTATTAGTCTCCTTTGGGATTCAAGTACGAACACTGATACAAACTTACTTACGTGAGTCACGCGGTTGTATTTCCATCTATGCCTAGAAAATAAAAAATTAACTTTCACTGTTGTATTAATAGCCTGATCAAATATAGGGATAAATCTAAATATGATTATGTTAACCACAATTTTATAAAAAAAAATTTCAAGTCGATCGGACGGTCGGATTAATTTTGATTCTCGATATCATATACATTTTAAGGCATTTTTTTTTGTAGGGCTCGGATTTCAGAAGTTTGGTTCCACTCGACACATCTTTCTCAATATATGCCCAAAGGTTTCGGCTAAAACTCTATGTTTCTCAAAGTAAGACAAGTTGAAATATATAAGAATTCGACAACCGGGTGTTGGCTCGGTTAGGACACTGTCAATCCCACCAAATGTAGGGAAACCCTGAGCTAAAAATAATAAAAAACCCATATAAGAATGAAGAGGGTGTTTAGGATGCTATACACGCAACGCAATTAAACAGTATTAGGTATTCAATTTCATTCATCATATCAAAAGGTCTTTCACGTATAAAATTACAAGAATTATAGAAATTTATTTTTAACAACTTATTTCATTTTTTTGAAGCGCAACAATCTTCTCTTTCACCCTTTGTTGTTGAGGAAAAGGGTCTAGCAGAGTCTAGAAAATTTTAGTTGCGCCCAAATAAAATTTCTAAGTCCGCCACCGTACCAAGGAGAGAGATGTGCATAGGGTTGCGAACGGGACGACTCCGGATAGGAACCATAGTGGACCCGGACCCCCGTTTTGTAAATAACAGCTCCGGTTCTGACTCCGAACATGTTTTATCGGTTCTAGACCCGGTCCCGATAGGAAAACCCAGATCCGATTTCGGAACCGGGTCCACCAAGAGGACTGGATTTAGTTCCAAAATCGATTCGAATTTTCTTTTATTCCTCTTTTTTTATTAAAATAAGCAAATTATTCAACTTTTAACGGTGCATCACGTCTACTACATCAAGTATTATACCTAAAAATGACCCAAAAAAGCTGATTTTGAGGTACTATCTGCAATATTAAAGGCTCGTATGGGTCCCGAGTCCATGTGTCGGAACCTAAATGGACCCGGAACCTGACCCATTTATCAAACGGAACAAAAATTGGGATCAGAACCCGGACCCCGCTCTTGAATCGGAACCTAAGATATGTTCCAGACCCGGTTTTTTGCAGTTCTGAACTTCGGAGTAATTGGAGAGTCGGATACCCACTTGCAACCCTAGATGTGGAGGAGTTACCCAACTACGAGGGACATTTTTGGATTTTCTCCTTAGCCTATTTCGGTTAAAGTTCTTTTATCACTGATAGAGTTAAAATAGGAAAGATGGCTCCTTGTATCACCCATTTCGGCTAAAAAACTCTTTACCCGTCATTAAGGCTGTCAAAATGAGGAGATGATCAAAATTGAATAAAAACTCAGCTTCAAGAATGAATTGGAAACCGGTCTCTCTCATAAAATATAAAAACCCAAATGATATTGATTCTTTACCGTAGGATGTAACCACGAGTGGACACCGCCCTATTTGTTCACTTCTCACCCGCTATCTACTTCACATTTGGTACACTTACTTTACCAGTGAAGTAAAGTGAAGGGTTGATTCAAGAGAAAATAAAAGGAGAGCAGGTCAAATCAAAAGATAGTAAATTTCAAAAATGTAAAGTGGGAAATGTGACTTTACCGCCCCTTGTGAAGCTGCACTGCCACTTTTCCTCCTCTCAGAGAGGAGGAAAACTGGCAAATGCGACTTTGCCGCCCCTAATTACAGGGGTAAAGCTGCACCGCCAGTTTTCCTCCTCTCACAGAGGAGGAAATCTGGAAATGAGACTTTACCGCCCCTAGTAGCAGCGGTAAAGCTGCACTGCCAGTTTTCCTCCTCTCAGAGAGGAGGAAAACTGGAAATGCGACTTTACCGCCCCTAATAGCAGCGGTAAAGCCGCACTTCCACTTTTCCTCCCCTCAGAGAGGAGGAAATGTGTCGAATGCGACTTTACCGCCCCTAATGGCAGCGGTATGCTGAAGCCCATACAAACCTTTCCCGTGTCCAAGTTATTATCACGTATCTCCTTTTCGACCTTATTTTTACACACGTTCGATGTCTATGGGGTCCATTTCTAATCGAATGTATTTCATGCAAGTGGAGCTCATCAATAAATATCCTATCGCATTTGTCAGTTAAGGCCCACACCAGATGGGAAAGCAGCGAAGATTGGCACAAGAATCTAGGATCTAAATCATTTGTCAGGAAATATTAAGGCCAAGGGACCGATTTTTTACTTGCGTTTTGGGCTATCTTTAGATTTTAAATCTATCTCTCTATCATTTAAGATATGTTTCATTCTCATTCCCACAAGATTGTTTCCGTGGGAAAACCGAATCCTTTGGTTTTGATTAGTGCGCCCACGTTCTGGTGATGTAAACCGTTGACGAGATGATGTCCTGAAAAATGTAGAGGGATAAAGCAGTCCTAACCATCTCTGGACGATCTTTATAATAATGTTAGCAGAGTTAATGGCGCGCATGTAATTCCTTGAGTCATCAAGGATGACTTAATCTGAATACCTAATCAATATAAATAATGACTGATAATATATTTGTCTCTTTTAGGAATATTTTCAAAAAATGTAATTTAATGTGTTTATATTTAGAGTTTTTTCTTTTAAACATCATTATAAGTATTCTATTAGTCTCCTTTGGGATTCAAGTACGAACACTGATACAAACTTACTTACGTGAGTCACGCGGTTGTATTTCCACCTATGCCTAGAAAATAAAAAATTAACTTTCACTGTTGTATTAATAGCTTGATCAAATATAGGGATAAATATAAATATGATTATGTTAACCACAATTTTATAAAAAAAAATGTCAAGTCGATCGGACGGTCGGATTAATTTTGATTCTCGATATCATATACATTTTAAGGCATTTTTTTTTGTAGGGCTCGGATTTCAGAAGTTTGGTTCCACTCGACACATCTTTCTCAATATATGCCCAAAGGTTTCGGCTAAAACTCTATGTTTCTCAAAGTAAGACAAGTTGAAATATATAAGAATTCGACAACCGGGTGTTGGCTCGGTTAGGACACTGTCAATCCCACCAAATGTAGGGAAACCCTGAGCTAAAAATAATAAAAAACCCATATAAGAATGAAGAGGGTGTTTAGGATGCTATACACGCAACGCAATTAAACAGTATTAGGTATTCAATTTCATTCATCATATCAAAAGGTCTTTCACGTATAAAATTACAAGAATTATAGAAATTTATTTTTAACTACTTATTTCATTTTTTTGAAGCGCAACAAATCTTCTCTTTCACCCTTTGTTGATGAGGAAAAGGGTCTAGCAGAGTCTAGAAAATTTTAGTTGCGCCCAAATAAAATTTCTCAGTCCGCCACCGTACCAAGGAGAGAGATGTGCATAGGGTTGCAAACGGGACGTCTCCGGATAGGAACCATAGTGGACCCGGACCCCCGTTTTGTAAATAACAGCTCCGGTTCTGACTCCGAACATGTTTTATTGGTTCTAGACCCGGTCCCGATAGGAAAACCCAGATCCGATTTCGGAACCGGGTCCACCAAGAGGACTGGATTTAGTTCCAAAATCGATTCGAATTTTCTTTTATTCCTCTTTTTTTATTAAAATAAGCAAATTATTCAACTTTTAACGGTGCATCACGTCTACTACATCAAGTATTATACCTAAAAATGACCCAAAAAAGCTGATTTTGAGGTACTATCTGCAATATTGAAGGCTCGTATGGGTCCCGAGTCCATGTGTCGGAACCTAAATGGACCCGGAACCTGACCCATTTATCAAACGGAACAAAAATTGGGATCAGAACCCGGACCCCGCTCTTGAATCGGAACCTAAGATATGTTCCAGACCCGGTTTTTTGCAGTTCTGAACTTCGGAGTAATTGGAGAGTCGGATACCCACTTGCAACCCTAGATGTGGAGGAGTTACCCAACTACGAGGGACATTTTTGGATTTTCTCCTTAGCCTATTTCGGTTAAAGTTCTTTTATCACTGATAGAGTTAAAATAGGAAAGATGGCTCCTTGTATCACCCATTTCGGCTAAAAAACTCTTTACCCGTCATTAAGGCTGTCAAAATGAGGAGATGATCACAATCGAATAAAAACTCAGCTTCAAGAATGAATTGGAAACCGGTCTCTCTCATAAAATATAAAAACCCAAATGATATTGATTCTTTACCGTAGGATGTAACCACGAGTGGACACCGCCCTATTTGTTCACTTCTCACCCGCTATCTACTTCACATTTGGTACACTTACTTTACCAGTGAAGTAAAGTGAAGGGTTGATTCAAGAGAAAATAAAAGGAGAGCAGGTATAATCAAAAGATAGTAAATTTCAAAAATGTAAAGTGGGAAATGTGACTTTACCGCCCCTTGTGAAGCTGCACTGCCACTTTTCCTCCTCTCAGAGAGGAGGAAAACTGGCAAATGCGACTTTGCCGCTCCTAATTACAGGGGTAAAGCTGCACCGCCAGTTTTCCTCCTCTCACAGAGGAGGAAATCTGGAAATGAGACTTTACCTCCCCTAGTAGCAGCGGTAAAGCTGCACTGCCAGTTTTCCTCCTCTCAGAGAGGAGGAAAACTGGAAATGCGACTTTACCGCCCCTAATAGCAGCGGTAAAGCCGCACTTCCACTTTTCCTCCCCTCAGAGAGGAGGAAATGTGTCGAATGCGACTTTACCGCCCCTAATGGCAGCGGTATGCTGAAGCCCATACAAACCTTTCCCGTGTCCAAGTTATTATCACGTATCTCCTTTTCGACCTTATTTTTACACACGTTCGATGTCTATGGGGTCCATTTCTAATCGAATGTATTTCATGCAAGTGGAGCTCATCAATAAATATCCTATCGCATTTGTCAGTTAAGGCCCACACCAGATGGGAAAGCAGCGAAGATTGGCACAAGAATCTAGGATCTAAATCATTAGTCAGGAAATATTAAGGCCAAGGGACCGATTTTTTACTTGCGTTTTGGGCTATCTTTAGATTTTAAATCTATCTCTCTATCATTTAAGATATGTTTCATTCTCATTCCCACAAGATTGTTTCCGTGGGAAAACCGAATCCTTTGGTTTTGATTAGTGCGCCCACGTTCTGGTGATGTAAACCGTTGACGAGATGATGTCCTGAAAAATGTAGAGGGATAAAGCAGTCCTAACCATCTCTGGAAGATCTTTATAATAATGTTAGCAGAGTTAATGGCGCGCATGTAATTCCTTGAGTCATCAAGGATGACTTAATCTGAATACATAATCAATATAAATAATGACTGATAATATATTTGTCTCTTTTAGGAATATTTTCAAAAAATGTAATTTAATGTGTTTATATTTAGAGTTTTTTCTTTTAAACATCATTATAAGTATTCTATTAGTCTCCTTTGGGATTCAAGTACGAACACTGATACAAACTTACTTACGTGAGTCACGCGGTTGTATTTCCATCTATGCCTAGAAAATAAAAAATTAACTTTCACTGTTGTATTAATAGCTTGATCAAATATAGGGATAAATATAAATATGATTATGTTAACCACAATTTTATAAAAAAAATGTCAAGTCGATCGGACGGTCGGATTAATTTTGATTCTCGATATCATAAACATTTTAAGGCATTTTTTTTTGTAGGGCTCGGATTTCAGAAGTTTGGTTCCACTCGACACATCTTTCTCAATATATGCCCAAAGGTTTCGGCTAAAACTCTATGTTTCTCAAAGTAAGACAAGTTGAAATATATAAGAATTCGACAACCGGGTGTTGGCTCGGTTAGGACACTGTCAATCCCACCAAATGTAGGGAAACCCTGAGCTAAAAATAATAAAAAAACCCATATAAGAATGAAGAGGGTGTTTAGGATGCTATACACGCAACGCAATTAAACAGTATTAGGTATTCAATTTCATTCATCATATCAAAAGGTCTTTCACGTATAAAATTACAAGAATTATAGAAATTTATTTTTAAGTACTTATTTCATTTTTTTGAAGCGCAACAAATCTTCCCTTTCACCCTTTGTTGATGAGGAAAAGGGTCTAGCAGAGTCTAGAAAATTTTAGTTGCGCCCAAATAAAATTTCTCAGTCCGCCACCGTACCAAGGAGAGAGATGTGCATAGGGTTGCAAACGGGACGTCTCCGGATAGGAACCATAGTGGACCCGGACCCCCGTTTTGTAAATAACAGCTCCGGTTCTGACTCCGAACATGTTTTATTGGTTCTAGACCCGGTCCCGATAGGAAAACCCAGATCCGATTTCGAAACCGGGTCCACCAAGAGGACTGGATTTAGTTCCAAAATCGATTCGAATTTTCTTTTATTCCTCTTTTTTTTACTAAAATAAGAAAATTATTCAACTTTTAACGGTGCATCACGTCTACTACATCAAGTATTATACCTAAAAATGACCCAAAAAAGCTGATTTTGAGGTACTATCTGCAATATTAAAGGCTCGTATGGGTCCCGAGTCCATGTGTCGGAACCTAAATGGACCCGGAACCTGACCCATTTATCAAAAGGAACAAAAATTGGGATCAGAACCCGGACCCCGCTCTTGAATCGGAACCTAAGATATGTTCCAGACCCGGTTTTTTGCAGTTCTGAACTTCGGAGTAATTGGAGAGTCGGATACCCACTTGCAACCCTAGATGTGGAGGAGTTACCCAACTACGAGGGACATTTTTGGATTTTCTCCTTAGCCTATTTCGGTTAAAGTTCTTTTATCACTGATAGAGTTAAAATAGGAAAGATGGCTCCTTGTATCACCCATTTCGGCTAAAAAACTCTTTACCCGTCATTAAGGCTGTCAAAATGAGGAGATGATCAAAATTGAATAAAAACTCAGCTTCAAGAATGAATTGGAAACCGGTCTCTCTCATAAAATATAAAAACCCAAATGATATTGATTCTTTACCGTAGGATGTAACCACGAGTGGACACCGCCCTATTTGTTCACTTCTCACCCGCTATCTACTTCACATTTGGTACACTTACTTTACCAGTGAAGTAAAGTGAAGGGTTGATTCAAGAGAAAATAAAAGGAGAGCAGGTCAAATCAAAAGATAGTAAATTTCAAAAATGTAAAGTGGGAAATGTGACTTTACCGCCCCTTGTGAAGCTGCACTGCCACTTTTCCTCCTCTCAGAGGGGAGGAAAACTGGCAAATGCGACTTTGCCGCCCCTAATTACAGGGGTAAAGCTGCACCGCCAGTTTTCCTCCTCTCACAGAGGAGGAAATCTGGAAATGAGACTTTACCGCCCCTAGTAGCAGCGGTAAAGCTGCACTGCCAGTTTTCCTCCTCTCAGAGAGGAGGAAAACTGGAAATGCGACTTTACCGCCCCTAATAGCAGCGGTAAAGCCGCACTTCCACTTTTCCTCCCCTCAGAGAGGAGAAAATGTGTCGAATGCGACTTTACCGCCCCTAATGGCAGCGGTATGCTGAAGCCCATACAAACCTTTCCCGTGTCCAAGTTATTATCACGTATCTCCTTTTCGACCTTATTTTTACACACGTTCGATGTCTATGGGGTCCATTTCTAATCGAATGTATTTCATGCAAGTGGAGCTCATCAATAAATATCCTATCGCATTTGTCAGTTAAGGCCCACACCAGATGGGAAAGCAGCGAAGATTGGCACAAGAATCTAGGATCTAAATCATTTGTCAGGAAATATTAAGGCCAAGGGACCGATTTTTTACTTGCGTTTTGGGCTATCTTTAGATTTTAAATCTATCTCTCTATCATTTAAGATATGTTTCATTCTCATTCCCACAAGATTGTTTCCGTGGGAAAACCGAATCCTTTGGTTTTGATTAGTGCGCCCACGTTCTGGTGATGTAAACCGTTGACGAGATGATGTCCTGAAAAATGTAGAGGGATAAAGCAGTCCTAACCATCTCTGGAAGATCTTTATAATAATGTTAGCAGAGTTAATGGCGCGCATGTAATTCCTTGAGTCATCAAGGATGACTTAATCTGAATACATAATCAATATAAATAATGACTGATAATATATTTGTCTCTTTTAGGAATATTTTCAAAAAATGTAATTTAATGTGTTTATATTTAGAGTTTTTTCTTTTAAACATCATTATAAGTATTCTATTAGTCTCCTTTGGGATTCAAGTACGAACACTGATACAAACTTACTTACGTGAGTCACGCGGTTGTATTTCCATCTATGCCTAGAAAATTAAAAATTAACTTTCACTGTTGTATTAATAGCTTGATCAAATATAGGGATAAATATAAATATGATTATGTTAACCACAATTTTATAAAAAAAAATGTCAAGTCGATCGGACGGTCGGATTAATTTTGATTCTCGATATCATAAACATTTTAAGGCATTTTTTTTTGTAGGGCTCGGATTTCAGAAGTTTGGTTCCACTCGACACATCTTTCTCAATATATGCCCAAAGGTTTCGGCTAAAACTCTATGTTTCTCAAAGTAAGACAAGTTGAAATATATAAGAATTCGACAACCGGGTGTTGGCTCGGTTAGGACACTGTCAATCCCACCAAATGTAGGGAAACCCTGAGCTAAAAATAATAAAAAAACCCATATAAGAATGAAGAGGGTGTTTAGGATGCTATACACGCAACGCAATTAAACAGTATTAGGTATTCAATTTCATTCATCATATCAAAAGGTCTTTCACGTATAAAATTACAAGAATTATAGAAATTTATTTTTAAGTACTTATTTCATTTTTTTGAAGCGCAACAAATCTTCCCTTTCACCCTTTGTTGATGAGGAAAAGGGTCTAGCAGAGTCTAGAAAATTTTAGTTGCGCCCAAATAAAATTTCTCAGTCCGCCACCGTACCAAGGAGAGAGATGTGCATAGGGTTGCAAACGGGACGTCTCCGGATAGGAACCATAGTGGACCCGGACCCCCGTTTTGTAAATAACAGCTCCGGTTCTGACTCCGAACATGTTTTATTGGTTCTAGACCCGGTCCCGATAGGAAAACCCAGATCCGATTTCGGAACCGGGTCCACCAAGAGGACTGGATTTAGTTCCAAAATCGATTCGAATTTTCTTTTATTCCTCTTTTTTTTACTAAAATAAGAAAATTATTCAACTTTTAACGGTGCATCACGTCTACTACATCAAGTATTATACCTAAAAATGACCCAAAAAAGCTGATTTTGAGGTACTATCTGCAATATTAAAGGCTCGTATGGGTCCCGAGTCCATATGTCGGAACCTAAATGGACCCGGAACCTGACCCATTTATCAAAAGGAACAAAAATTGGGATCAGAACCCGGACCCCGCTCTTGAATCGGAACCTAAGATATGTTCCAGACCCGGTTTTTTGCAGTTCTGAACTTCGGAGTAATTGGAGAGTCGGATACCCACTTGCAACCCTAGATGTGGAGGAGTTACCCAACTACGAGGGACATTTTTGGATTTTCTCCTTAGCCTATTTCGGTTAAAGTTCTTTTATCACTGATAGAGTTAAAATAGGAAAGATGGCTCCTTGTATCACCCATTTCGGCTAAAAAACTCTTTACCCGTCATTAAGGCTGTCAAAATGAGGAGATGATCAAAATTGAATAAAAACTCAGCTTCAAGAATGAATTGGAAACCGGTCTCTCTCATAAAATATAAAAACCCAAATGATATTGATTCTTTACCGTAGGATGTAACCACGAGTGGACACCGCCCTATTTGTTCACTTCTCACCCGCTATCTACTTCACATTTGGTACACTTACTTTACCAGTGAAGTAAAGTGAAGGGTTGATTCAAGAGAAAATAAAAGGAGAGCAGGTCAAATCAAAAGATAGTAAATTTCAAAAATGTAAAGTGGGAAATGTGACTTTACCGCCCCTTGTGAAGCTGCACTGCCACTTTTCCTCCTCTCAGAGGGGAGGAAAACTGGCAAATGCGACTTTGCCGCCCCTAATTACAGGGGTAAAGCTGCACCGCCAGTTTTCCTCCTCTCACAGAGGAGGAAATCTGGAAATGAGACTTTACCGCCCCTAGTAGCAGCGGTAAAGCTGCACTGCCAGTTTTCCTCCTCTCAGAGAGGAGGAAAACTGGAAATGCGACTTTACCGCCCCTAATAGCAGCGGTAAAGCCGCACTTCCACTTTTCCTCCCCTCAGAGAGGAGGAAATGTGTCGAATGCGACTTTACCGCCCCTAATGGCAGCGGTATGCTGAAGCCCATACAAACCTTTCCCGTGTCCAAGTTATTATCACGTATCTCCTTTTCGACCTTATTTTTACACACGTTCGATGTCTATGGGGTCCATTTCTAATCGAATGTATTTCATGCAAGTGGAGCTCATCAATAAATATCCTATCGCATTTGTCAGTTAAGGCCCACACCAGATGGGAAAGCAGCGAAGATTGACACAAGAATCTAGGATCTAAATCATTTGTCAGGAAATATTAAGGCCAAGGGACCGATTTTTTACTTGCGTTTTGGGCTATCTTTAGATTTTAAATCTATCTCTCTATCATTTAAGATATGTTTCATTCTCATTCCCACAAGATTGTTTCCGTGGGAAAACCGAATCCTTTGGTTTTGATTAGTGCGCCCACGTTCTGGTGATGTAAACCGTTGACGAGATGATGTCCTGAAAAATGTAGAGGGATAAAGCAGTCCTAACCATCTCTGGAAGATCTTTATAATAATGTTAGCAGAGTTAATGGCGCGCATGTAATTCCTTGAGTCATCAAGGATGACTTAATCTGAATACATAATCAATATAAATAATGACTGATAATATATTTGTCTCTTTTAGGAATATTTTCAAAAAATGTAATTTAATGTGTTTATATTTAGAGTTTTTTCTTTTAAACATCATTATAAGTATTCTATTAGTCTCCTTTGGGATTCAAGTACGAACACTGATACAAACTTACTTACGTGAGTCACGCGG
This sequence comes from Cinnamomum chago, assembly GCA_038049695.1. Taxonomy (NCBI): domain Eukaryota; kingdom Viridiplantae; phylum Streptophyta; class Magnoliopsida; order Laurales; family Lauraceae; genus Cinnamomum; species Cinnamomum chago. The sequence continues at coordinate 2,554,254 of CP142457.1, forward strand.
TTGTATTTCCATCTATGCCTAGAAAATAAAAAATTAACTTTCACTGTTGTATTAATAGCTTGATCAAATATAGGGATAAATATAAATATGATTATGTTAACCACAATTTTATAAAAAAAAATGTCAAGTCGATCGGACGGTCGGATTAATTTTGATTCTCGATATCATATACATTTTAAGGCATTTTTTTTGTAGGGCTCGGATTTCAGAAGTTTGGTTCCACTCGACACATCTTTCTCAATATATGCCCAAAGGTTTCGGCTAAAACTCTATGTTTCTCAAAGTAAGACAATTTGAAATATATAAGAATTCGACAACCGGGTGTTGGCTCGGTTAGGACACTGTCAATCCCACCAAATGTAGGGAAACCCTGAGCTAAAAATAATAAAAAAACCCATATAAGAATGAAGAGGGTGTTTAGGATGCTATACACGCAACGCAATTAAACATTATTAGGTATTCAATTTCATTCATCATATCAAAAGGTCTTTCACGTATAAAATTACAAGAATTATAGAAATTTATTTTTAAGTACTTATTTCATTTTTTTGAAGCGCAACAAATCTTCCCTTTCACCCTTTGTTGATGAGGAAAAGGGTCTAGCAGAGTCTAGAAAATTTTAGTTGCGCCCAAATAAAATTTCTCAGTCCGCCACCGTACCAAGGAGAGAGATGTGCATAGGGTTGCAAACGGGACGTCTCCGGATAGGAACCATAGTGGACCCGGACCCCCGTTTTGTAAATAACAGCTCCGGTTCTGACTCCGAACATGTTTTATTGGTTCTAGACCCGGTCCCGATAGGAAAACCCAGATCCGATTTCGGAACCGGGTCCACCAAGAGGACTGGATTTAGTTCCAAAATCGATTCGAATTTTCTTTTATTCCTCTTTTTTTTACTAAAATAAGCAAATTATTCAACTTTTAACGGTGCATCACGTCTACTACATCAAGTATTATACCTAAAAATGACCAAAAAAAGCTGATTTTGAGGTACTATCTGCAATATTAAAGGCTCGTATGGGTCCCGAGTCCATGTGTCGGAACCTAAATGGACCCGGAACCTGACCCATTTATCAAACGGAACAAAAATTGGGATCAGAACCCGGCCCCGGCTCTTGAATCGGAACCTAAGATATGTTCCAGACCCGATTTTTTGCAGTTCTGAACTTCGGAGTAATTGGAGAGTCGGATACCCACTTGCAACCCTAGATGTGGAGGAGTTACCCAACTACGAGGGACATTTTTGGATTTTCTCCTTAGCCTATTTCGGTTAAAGTTCTTTTATCACTGATAGAGTTAAAATAGGAAAGATGGCTCCTTGTATCACCCATTTCGGCTAAAAAACTCTTTACCCGTCATTAAGGCTGTCAAAATGAGGAGATGATCAAAATTGAATAAAAACTCAGCTTCAAGAATGAATTGGAAACCGGTCTCTCTCATAAAATATAAAAACCCAAATGATATTGATTCTTTACCGTAGGATGTAACCACGAGTGGACACCGCCCTATTTGTTCACTTCTCACCCGCTATCTACTTCACATTTGGTACACTTACTTTACCAGTGAAGTAAAGTGAAGGGTTGATTCAAGAGAAAATAAAAGGAGAGCAGGTCAAATCAAAAGATAGTAAATTTCAAAAATGTAAAGTGGGAAATGTGACTTTACCGCCCCTTGTGAAGCTGCACTGCCACTTTTCCTCCTCTCAGAGAGGAGGAAAACTGGCAAATGCGACTTTGCCGCCCCTAATTACAGGGGTAAAGCTGCACCGCCAGTTTTCCTCCTCTCACAGAGGAGGAAATCTGGAAATGAGACTTTACCGCCCCTAGTAGCAGCGGTAAAGCTGCACTGCCAGTTTTCCTCCTCTCAGAGAGGAGGAAAACTGGAAATGCGACTTTACCGCCCCTAATAGCAGCGGTAAAGCCGCACTTCCACTTTTCCTCCCCTCAGAGAGGAGGAAATGTGTCGAATGCGACTTTACCGCCCCTAATGGCAGCGGTATGCTGAAGCCCATACAAACCTTTCCCGTGTCCAAGTTATTATCACGTATCTCCTTTTCGACCTTATTTTTACACACGTTCGATGTCTATGGGGTCCATTTCTAATCGAATGTATTTCATGCAAGTGGAGCTCATCAATAAATATCCTATCGCATTTGTCAGTTAAGGCCCACACCAGATGGGAAAGCAGCGAAGATTGGCACAAGAATCTAGGATCTAAATCATTTGTCAGGAAATATTAAGGCCAAGGGACCGATTTTTTACTTGCGTTTTGGGCTATCTTTAGATTTTAAATCTATCTCTCTATCATTTAAGATATGTTTCATTCTCATTCCCACAAGATTGTTTCCGTGGGAAAACCGAATCCTTTGGTTTTGATTAGTGCGCCCACGTTCTGGTGATGTAAACCGTTGACGAGATGATGTCCTGAAAAATGTAGAGGGATAAAGCAGTCCTAACCATCTCTGGAAGATCTTTATAATAATGTTAGCAGAGTTAATGGCGCGCATGTAATTCCTTGAGTCATCAAGGATGACTTAATCTGAATACATAATCAATATAAATAATGACTGATAATATATTTGTCTCTTTTAGGAATATTTTCAAAAAATGTAATTTAATGTGTTTATATTTAGAGTTTTTTCTTTTAAACATCATTATAAGTATTCTATTAGTCTCCTTTGGGATTCAAGTACGAACACTGATACAAACTTACTTACGTGAGTCACGCGGTTGTATTTCCATCTATGCCTAGAAAATAAAAAATTAACTTTCACTGTTGTATTAATAGCTTGATCAAATATAGGGATAAATATAAATATGATTATGTTAACCACAATTTTATAAAAAAAAATGTCAAGTCGATCGGACGGTCGGATTAATTTTGATTCTCGATATCATATACATTTTAAGGCATTTTTTTTTGTAGGGCTCGGATTTCAGAAGTTTGGTTCCACTCGACACATCTTTCTCAATATATGCCCAAAGGTTTCGGCTAAAACTCTATGTTTCTCAAAGTAAGACAAGTTGAAATATATAAGAATTCGACAACCGGGTGTTGGCTCGGTTAGGACACTGTCAATCCCACCAAATGTAGGGAAACCCTGAGCTAAAAATAATAAAAAACCCATATAAGAATGAAGAGGGTGTTTAGGATGCTATACACGCAACGCAATTAAACAGTATTAGGTATTCAATTTCATTCATCATATCAAAAGGTCTTTCACGTATAAAATTACAAGAATTATAGAAATTTATTTTTAAGTACTTATTTCATTTTTTTGAAGCGCAACAAATCTTCCCTTTCACCCTTTGTTGATGAGGAAAAGGGTCTAGCAGAGTCTAGAAAATTTTAGTTGCGCCCAAATAAAATTTCTCAGTCCGCCACCGTACCAAGGAGAGAGATGTGCATAGGGTTGCAAACGGGACGTCTCCGGATAGGAACCATAGTGGACCCGGACCCCCGTTTTGTAAATAACAGCTCCGGTTCTGACTCCGAACATGTTTTATTGGTTCTAGACCCGGTCCCGATAGGAAAACCCAGATCCGATTTCGGAACCGGGTCCACCAAGAGGACTGGATTTAGTTCCAAAATCGATTCGAATTTTCTTTTATTCCTCTTTTTTTTACTAAAATAAGCAAATTATTCAACTTTTAACGGTGCATCACGTCTACTACATCAAGTATTATACCTAAAAATGACCCAAAAAAGCTGATTTTGAGGTACTATCTGCAATATTAAAGGCTCGTATGGGTCCCGAGTCCATGTGTCGGAACCTAAATGGACCCGGAACCTGACCCATTTATCAAACGGAACAAAAATTGGGATCAGAACCCGGACCCCGCTCTTGAATCGGAACCTAAGATATGTTCCAGACCCGGTTTTTTGCAGTTCTGAACTTCGGAGTAATTGGAGAGTCGGATACCCACTTGCAACCCTAGATGTGGAGGAGTTACCCAACTACGAGGGACATTTTTGGATTTTCTCCTTAGCCTATTTCGGTTAAAGTTCTTTTATCACTGATAGAGTTAAAATAGGAAAGATGGCTCCTTGTATCACCCATTTCGGCTAAAAAACTCTTTACCCGTCATTAAGGCTGTCAAAATGAGGAGATGATCAAAATTGAATAAAAACTCAGCTTCAAGAATGAATTGGAAACCGGTCTCTCTCATAAAATATAAAAACCCAAATGATATTGATTCTTTACCGTAGGATGTAACCACGAGTGGACACCGCCCTATTTGTTCACTTCTCACCCGCTATCTACTTCACATTTGGTACACTTACTTTACCAGTGAAGTAAAGTGAAGGGTTGATTCAAGAGAAAATAAAAGGAGAGCAGGTCAAATCAAAAGATAGTAAATTTCAAAAATGTAAAGTGGGAAATGTGACTTTACCGCCCCTTGTGAAGCTGCACTGCCACTTTTCCTCCTCTCAGAGAGGAGGAAAACTGGCAAATGCGACTTTGCCGCCCCTAATTACAGGGGTAAAGCTGCACCGCCAGTTTTCCTCCTCTCACAGAGGAGGAAATCTGGAAATGAGACTTTACCGCCCCTAGTAGCAGCGGTAAAGCTGCACTGCCAGTTTTCCTCCTCTCAGAGAGGAGGAAAACTGGAAATGCGACTTTACCGCCCCTAATAGCAGCGGTAAAGCCGCACTTCCACTTTTCCTCCCCTCAGAGAGGAGGAAATGTGTCGAATGCGACTTTACCGCCCCTAATGGCAGCGGTATGCTGAAGCCCATACAAACCTTTCCCGTGTCCAAGTTATTATCACGTATCTCCTTTTCGACCTTATTTTTACACACGTTCGATGTCTATGGGGTCCATTTCTAATCGAATGTATTTCATGCAAGTGGAGCTCATCAATAAATATCCTATCGCATTTGTCAGTTAAGGCCCACACCAGATGGGAAAGCAGCGAAGATTGGCACAAGAATCTAGGATCTAAATCATTTGTCAGGAAATATTAAGGCCAAGGGACCGATTTTTTACTTGCGTTTTGGGCTATCTTTAGATTTTAAATCTATCTCTCTATCATTTAAGATATGTTTCATTCTCATTCCCACAAGATTGTTTCCGTGGGAAAACCGAATCCTTTGGTTTTGATTAGTGCGCCCACGTTCTGGTGATGTAAACCGTTGACGAGATGATGTCCTGAAAAATGTAGAGGGATAAAGCAGTCCTAACCATCTCTGGAAGATCTTTATAATAATGTTAGCAGAGTTAATGGCGCGCATGTAATTCCTTGAGTCATCAAGGATGACTTAATCTGAATACATAATCAATATAAATAATGACTGATAATATATTTGTCTCTTTTAGGAATATTTTCAAAAAATGTAATTTAATGTGTTTATATTTAGAGTTTTTTCTTTTAAACATCATTATAAGTATTCTATTAGTCTCCTTTGGGATTCAAGTACGAACACTGATACAAACTTACTTACGTGAGTCACGCGGTTGTATTTCCATCTATGCCTAGAAAATAAAAAATTAACTTTCACTGTTGTATTAATAGCTTGATCAAATATAGGGATAAATATAAATATGATTATGTTAACCACAATTTTATAAAAAAAAATGTCAAGTCGATCGGACGGTCGGATTAATTTTGATTCTCGATATCATATACATTTTAAGGCATTTTTTTTTGTAGGGCTCGGATTTCAGAAGTTTGGTTCCACTCGACACATCTTTCTCAATATATGCCCAAAGGTTTCGGCTAAAACTCTATGTTTCTCAAAGTAAGACAAGTTGAAATATATAAGAATTCGACAACCGGGTGTTGGCTCGGTTAGGACACTGTCAATCCCACCAAATGTAGGGAAACCCTGAGCTAAAAATAATAAAAAACCCATATAAGAATGAAGAGGGTGTTTAGGATGCTATACACGCAACGCAATTAAACAGTATTAGGTATTCAATTTCATTCATCATATCAAAAGGTCTTTCACGTATAAAATTACAAGAATTATAGAAATTTATTTTTAAGTACTTATTTCATTTTTTTGAAGCGCAACAAATCTTCCCTTTCACCCTTTGTTGATGAGGAAAAGGGTCTAGCAGAGTCTAGAAAATTTTAGTTGCGCCCAAATAAAATTTCTCAGTCCGCCACCGTACCAAGGAGAGAGATGTGCATAGGGTTGCAAACGGGACGTCTCCGGATAGGAACCATAGTGGACCCGGACCCCCGTTTTGTAAATAACAGCTCCGGTTCTGACTCCGAACATGTTTTATTGGTTCTAGACCCGGTCCCGATAGGAAAACCCAGATCCGATTTCGGAACCGGGTCCACCAAGAGGACTGGATTTAGTTCCAAAATCGATTCGAATTTTCTTTTATTCCTCTTTTTTTTACTAAAATAAGCAAATTATTCAACTTTTAACGGTGCATCACGTCTACTACATCAAGTATTATACCTAAAAATGACCCAAAAAAGCTGATTTTGAGGTACTATCTGCAATATTAAAGGCTCGTATGGGTCCCGAGTCCATGTGTCGGAACCTAAATGGACCCGGAACCTGACCCATTTATCAAACGGAACAAAAATTGGGATCAGAACCCGGACCCCGCTCTTGAATCGGAACCTAAGATATGTTCCAGACCCGGTTTTTTGCAGTTCTGAACTTCGGAGTAATTGGAGAGTCGGATACCCACTTGCAACCCTAGATGTGGAGGAGTTACCCAACTACGAGGGACATTTTTGGATTTTCTCCTTAGCCTATTTCGGTTAAAGTTCTTTTATCACTGATAGAGTTAAAATAGGAAAGATGGCTCCTTGTATCACCCATTTCGGCTAAAAAACTCTTTACCCGTCATTAAGGCTGTCAAAATGAGGAGATGATCAAAATTGAATAAAAACTCAGCTTCAAGAATGAATTGGAAACCGGTCTCTCTCATAAAATATAAAAACCCAAATGATATTGATTCTTTACCGTAGGATGTAACCACGAGTGGACACCGCCCTATTTGTTCACTTCTCACCCGCTATCTACTTCACATTTGGTACACTTACTTTACCAGTGAAGTAAAGTGAAGGGTTGATTCAAGAGAAAATAAAAGGAGAGCAGGTCAAATCAAAAGATAGTAAATTTCAAAAATGTAAAGTGGGAAATGTGACTTTACCGCCCCTTGTGAAGCTGCACTGCCACTTTTCCTCCTCTCAGAGAGGAGGAAAACTGGCAAATGCGACTTTGCCGCCCCTAATTACAGGGGTAAAGCTGCACCGCCAGTTTTCCTCCTCTCACAGAGGAGGAAATCTGGAAATGAGACTTTACCGCCCCTAGTAGCAGCGGTAAAGCTGCACTGCCAGTTTTCCTCCTCTCAGAGAGGAGGAAAACTGGAAATGCGACTTTACCGCCCCTAATAGCAGCGGTAAAGCCGCACTTCCACTTTTCCTCCCCTCAGAGAGGAGAAAATGTGTCGAATGCGACTTTACCGCCCCTAATGGCAGCGGTATGCTGAAGCCCATACAAACCTTTCCCGTGTCCAAGTTATTATCACGTATCTCCTTTTCGACCTTATTTTTACACACGTTCGATGTCTATGGGGTCCATTTCTAATCGAATGTATTTCATGCAAGTGGAGCTCATCAATAAATATCCTATCGCATTTGTCAGTTAAGGCCCACACCAGATGGGAAAGCAGCGAAGATTGGCACAAGAATCTAGGATCTAAATCATTTGTCAGGAAATATTAAGGCCAAGGGACCGATTTTTTACTTGCGTTTTGGGCTATCTTTAGATTTTAAATCTATCTCTCTATCATTTAAGATATGTTTCATTCTCATTCCCACAAGATTGTTTCCGTGGGAAAACCGAATCCTTTGGTTTTGATTAGTGCGCCCACGTTCTGGTGATGTAAACCGTTGACGAGATGATGTCCTGAAAAATGTAGAGGGATAAAGCAGTCCTAACCATCTCTGGAAGATCTTTATAATAATGTTAGCAGAGTTAATGGCGCGCATGTAATTCCTTGAGTCATCAAGGATGACTTAATCTGAATACATAATCAATATAAATAATGACTGATAATATATTTGTCTCTTTTAGGAATATTTTCAAAAAATGTAATTTAATGTGTTTATATTTAGAGTTTTTTCTTTTAAACATCATTATAAGTATTCTATTAGTCTCCTTTGGGATTCAAGTACGAACACTAATACAAACTTACTTACGTGAGTCACGCGGTTGTATTTCCATCTATGCCTAGAAAATAAAAAATTAACTTTCACTGTTGTATTAATAGCTTGATCAAATATAGGGATAAATATAAATATGATTATGTTAACCACAATTTTATAAAAAAAAATGTCAAGTCGATCGGACGGTCGGATTAATTTTGATTCTCGATATCATATACATTTTAAGGCATTTTTTTTTGTAGGGCTCGGATTTCAGAAGTTTGGTTCCACTCGACACATCTTTCTCAATATATGCCCAAAGGTTTCGGCTAAAACTCTATGTTTCTCAAAGTAAGACAAGTTGAAATATATAAGAATTCGACAACCGGGTGTTGGCTCGGTTAGGACACTGTCAATCCCACCAAATGTAGGGAAACCCTGAGCTAAAAATAATAAAAAACCCATATAAGAATGAAGAGGGTGTTTAGGATGCTATACACGCAACGCAATTAAACAGTATTAGGTATTCAATTTCATTCATCATATCAAAAGGTCTTTCACGTATAAAATTACAAGAATTATAGAAATTTATTTTTAAGTACTTATTTCATTTTTTTGAAGCGCAACAAATCTTCCCTTTCACCCTTTGTTGATGAGGAAAAGGGTCTAGCAGAGTCTAGAAAATTTTAGTTGCGCCCAAATAAAATTTCTCAGTCCGCCACCGTACCAAGGAGAGAGATGTGCATAGGGTTGCAAACGGGACGTCTCCGGATAGGAACCATAGTGGACCCGGACCCCCGTTTTGTAAATAACAGCTCCGGTTCTGACTCCGAACATGTTTTATTGGTTCTAGACCCGGTCCCGATAGGAAAACCCAGATCCGATTTCGGAACCGGGTCCACCAAGAGGACTGGATTTAGTTCCAAAATCGATTCGAATTTTCTTTTATTCCTCTTTTTTTTACTAAAATAAGCAAATTATTCAACTTTTAACGGTGCATCACGTCTACTACATCAAGTATTATACCTAAAAATGACCCAAAAAAGCTGATTTTGAGGTACTATCTGCAATATTAAAGGCTCGTATGGGTCCCGAGTCCATGTGTCGGAACCTAAATGGACCCGGAACCTGACCCATTTATCAAACGGAACAAAAATTGGGATCAGAACCCGGACCCCGCTCTTGAATCGGAACCTAAGATATGTTCCAGACCCGGTTTTTTGCAGTTCTGAACTTCGGAGTAATTGGAGAGTCGGATACCCACTTGCAACCCTAGATGTGGAGGAGTTACCCAACTACGAGGGACATTTTTGGATTTTCTCCTTAGCCTATTTCGGTTAAAGTTCTTTTATCACTGATAGAGTTAAAATAGGAAAGATGGCTCCTTGTATCACCCATTTCGGCTAAAAAACTCTTTACCCGTCATTAAGGCTGTCAAAATGAGGAGATGATCAAAATTGAATAAAAACTCAGCTTCAAGAATGAATTGGAAACCGGTCTCTCTCATAAAATATAAAAACCCAAATGATATTGATTCTTTACCGTAGGATGTAACCACGAGTGGACACCGCCCTATTTGTTCACTTCTCACCCGCTATCTACTTCACATTTGGTACACTTACTTTACCAGTGAAGTAAAGTGAAGGGTTGATTCAAGAGAAAATAAAAGGAGAGCAGGTCAAATCAAAAGATAGTAAATTTCAAAAATGTAAAGTGGGAAATGTGACTTTACCGCCCCTTGTGAAGCTGCACTGCCACTTTTCCTCCTCTCAGAGAGGAGGAAAACTGGCAAATGCGACTTTGCCGCCCCTAATTACAGGGGTAAAGCTGCACCGCCAGTTTTCCTCCTCTCACAGAGGAGGAAATCTGGAAATGAGACTTTACCGCCCCTAGTAGCAGCGGTAAAGCTGCACTGCCAGTTTTCCTCCTCTCAGAGAGGAGGAAAACTGGAAATGCGACTTTACCGCCCCTAATAGCAGCGGTAAAGCCGCACTTCCACTTTTCCTCCCCTCAGAGAGGAGGAAATGTGTCGAATGCGACTTTACCGCCCCTAATGGCAGCGGTATGCTGAAGCCCATACAAACCTTTCCCGTGTCCAAGTTATTATCACGTATCTCCTTTTCGACCTTATTTTTACACACGTTCGATGTCTATGGGGTCCATTTCTAATCGAATGTATTTCATGCAAGTGGAGCTCATCAATAAATATCCTATCGCATTTGTCAGTTAAGGCCCACACCAGATGGGAAAGCAGCGAAGATTGGCACAAGAATCTAGGATCTAAATCATTTGTCAGGAAATATTAAGGCCAAGGGACCGATTTTTTACTTGCGTTTTGGGCTATCTTTAGATTTTAAATCTATCTCTCTATCATTTAAGATATGTTTCATTCTCATTCCCACAAGATTGTTTCCGTGGGAAAACCGAATCCTTTGGTTTTGATTAGTGCGCCCACGTTCTGGTGATGTAAACCGTTGACGAGATGATGTCCTGAAAAATGTAGAGGGATAAAGCAGTCCTAACCATCTCTGGAAGATCTTTATAATAATGTTAGCAGAGTTAATGGCGCGCATGTAATTCCTTGAGTCATCAAGGATGACTTAATCTGAATACATAATCAATATAAATAATGACTGATAATATATTTGTCTCTTTTAGGAATATTTTCAAAAAATGTAATTTAATGTGTTTATATTTAGAGTTTTTTCTTTTAAACATCATTATAAGTATTCTATTAGTCTCCTTTGGGATTCAAGTACGAACACTGATACAAACTTACTTACGTGAGTCACGCGGTTGTATTTCCATCTATGCCTAGAAAATAAAAAATTAACTTTCACTGTTGTATTAATAGCTTGATCAAATATAGGGATAAATATAAATATGATTATGTTAACCACAATTTTATAAAAAAAAATGTCAAGTCGATCGGACGGTCGGATTAATTTTGATTCTCGATATCATATACATTTTAAGGCATTTTTTTTTGTAGGGCTCGGATTTCAGAAGTTTGGTTCCACTCGACACATCTTTCTCAATATATGCCCAAAGGTTTCGGCTAAAACTCTATGTTTCTCAAAGTAAGACAAGTTGAAATATATAAGAATTCGACAACCGGGTGTTGGCTCGGTTAGGACACTGTCAATCCCACCAAATGTAGGGAAACCCTGAGCTAAAAATAATAAAAAACCCATATAAGAATGAAGAGGGTGTTTAGGATGCTATACACGCAACGCAATTAAACAGTATTAGGTATTCAATTTCATTCATCATATCAAAAGGTCTTTCACGTATAAAATTACAAGAATTATAGAAATTTATTTTTAAGTACTTATTTCATTTTTTTGAAGCGCAACAAATCTTCCCTTTCACCCTTTGTTGATGAGGAAAAGGGTCTAGCAGAGTCTAGAAAATTTTAGTTGCGCCCAAATAAAATTTCTCAGTCCGCCACCGTACCAAGGAGAGAGATGTGCATAGGGTTGCAAACGGGACGTCTCCGGATAGGAACCATAGTGGACCCGGACCCCCGTTTTGTAAATAACAGCTCCGGTTCTGACTCCGAACATGTTTTATTGGTTCTAGACCCGGTCCCGATAGGAAAACCCAGATCCGATTTCGGAACCGGGTCCACCAAGAGGACTGGATTTAGTTCCAAAATCGATTCGAATTTTCTTTTATTCCTCTTTTTTTTACTAAAATAAGCAAATTATTCAACTTTTAACGGTGCATCACGTCTACTACATCAAGTATTATACCTAAAAATGACCCAAAAAAGCTGATTTTGAGGTACTATCTGCAATATTAAAGGCTCGTATGGGTCCCGAGTCCATGTGTCGGAACCTAAATGGACCCGGAACCTGACCCATTTATCAAACGGAACAAAAATTGGGATCAGAACCCGGACCCCGCTCTTGAATCGGAACCTAAGATATGTTCCAGACCCGGTTTTTTGCAGTTCTGAACTTCGGAGTAATTGGAGAGTCGGATACCCACTTGCAACCCTAGATGTGGAGGAGTTACCCAACTACGAGGGACATTTTTGGATTTTCTCCTTAGCCTATTTCGGTTAAAGTTCTTTTATCACTGATAGAGTTAAAATAGGAAAGATGGCTCCTTGTATCACCCATTTCGGCTAAAAAACTCTTTACCCGTCATTAAGGCTGTCAAAATGAGGAGATGATCAAAATTGAATAAAAACTCAGCTTCAAGAATGAATTGGAAACCGGTCTCTCTCATAAAATATAAAAACCCAAATGATATTGATTCTTTACCGTAGGATGTAACCACGAGTGGACACCGCCCTATTTGTTCACTTCTCACCCGCTATCTACTTCACATTTGGTACACTTACTTTACCAGTGAAGTAAAGTGAAGGGTTGATTCAAGAGAAAATAAAAGGAGAGCAGGTCAAATCAAAAGATAGTAAATTTCAAAAATGTAAAGTGGGAAATGTGACTTTACCGCCCCTTGTGAAGCTGCACTGCCACTTTTCCTCCTCTCAGAGAGGAGGAAAACTGGCAAATGCGACTTTGCCGCCCCTAATTACAGGGGTAAAGCTGCACCGCCAGTTTTCCTCCTCTCACAGAGGAGGAAATCTGGAAATGAGACTTTACCGCCCCTAGTAGCAGCGGTAAAGCTGCACTGCCAGTTTTCCTCCTCTCAGAGAGGAGGAAAACTGGAAATGCGACTTTACCGCCCCTAATAGCAGCGGTAAAGCCGCACTTCCACTTTTCCTCCCCTCAGAGAGGAGGAAATGTGTCGAATGCGACTTTACCGCCCCTAATGGCAGCGGTATGCTGAAGCCCATACAAACCTTTCCCGTGTCCAAGTTATTATCACGTATCTCCTTTTCGACCTTATTTTTACACACGTTCGATGTCTATGGGGTCCATTTCTAATCGAATGTATTTCATGCAAGTGGAGCTCATCAATAAATATCCTATCGCATTTGTCAGTTAAGGCCCACACCAGATGGGAAAGCAGCGAAGATTGGCACAAGAATCTAGGATCTAAATCATTTGTCAGGAAATATTAAGGCCAAGGGACCGATTTTTTACTTGCGTTTTGGGCTATCTTTAGATTTTAAATCTATCTCTCTATCATTTAAGATATGTTTCATTCTCATTCCCACAAGATTGTTTCCGTGGGAAAACCGAATCCTTTGGTTTTGATTAGTGCGCCCACGTTCTGGTGATGTAAACCGTTGACGAGATGATGTCCTGAAAAATGTAGAGGGATAAAGCAGTCCTAACCATCTCTGGAAGATCTTTATAATAATGTTAGCAGAGTTAATGGCGCGCATGTAATTCCTTGAGTCATCAAGGATGACTTAATCTGAATACATAATCAATATAAATAATGACTGATAATATATTTGTCTCTTTTAGGAATATTTTCAAAAAATGTAATTTAATGTGTTTATATTTAGAGTTTTTTCTTTTAAACATCATTATAAGTATTCTATTAGTCTCCTTTGGGATTCAAGTACGAACACTGATACAAACTTACTTACGTGAGTCACGCGGTTGTATTTCCATCTATGCCTAGAAAATAAAAAATTAACTTTCACTGTTGTATTAATAGCTTGATCAAATATAGGGATAAATATAAATATGATTATGTTAACCACAATTTTATAAAAAAAAATGTCAAGTCGATCGGACGGTCGGATTAATTTTGATTCTCGATATCATATACATTTTAAGGCATTTTTTTTGTAGGGCTCGGATTTCAGAAGTTTGGTTCCACTCGACACATCTTTCTCAATATATGCCCAAAGGTTTCGGCTAAAACTCTATGTTTCTCAAACTAAGAAAGTTGAAATATATAAGAATTCGACAACCGGGTGTTGGCTCGGTTAGGACACTGTCAATCCCACCAAATGTAGGGAAACCCTGAGCTAAAAATAATAAAAAAACCCATATAAGAATGAAGAGGGTGTTTAGGATGCTATACACGCAACGCAATTAAACATTATTAGGTATTCAATTTCATTCATCATATCAAAAGGTCTTTCACGTATAAAATTACAAGAATTATAGAAATTTATTTTTAACTACTTATTTCATTTTTTTGAAGCGCAACAAATCTTCTCTTTCACCCTTTGTTGATGAGGAAAATGGTCTAGCAGAGTCTAGAAAATTTTAGATGCGCCCAAATAAAATTTCTCAGTCCGCCACCGTACCAAGGAGAGAGATGTGCATAGGGTTGCAAACGGGACGTGTCCGGATAGGAACCATAGTGGACCCGGACCCCCGTTTTGTAAATAACAGCTCCGGTTCTGACTCCGAACATGTTTTATTGGTTCTAGACCCGGTCCCGATAGGAAAACCCAGATCCGATTTCGGAACCGGGTCCACCAAGAGGACTGGATTTAGTTCCAAAATCGATTCGAATTTTCTTTTATTCCTCTTTTTTTTATTAAAATAAGCAAATTATTCAACTTTTAACGGTGCATCACGTCTACTACATCAAGTATTATACCTAAAAATGACCCAAAAAAGCTGATTTTGAGGTACTATCTGCAATATTAAAGGCTCGTATGGGTCCCGAGTCCATGTGTCGGAACCTAAATGGACCCGGAACCTGACCCATTTATCAAACGGAACAAAAATTGGGATCAGAACCCGGACCCCGCTCTTGAATCGGAACCTAAGATATGTTCCAGACCCGGTTTTTTGCAGTTCTGAACTTCGGAGTAATTGGAGAGTCGGATACCCACTTGCAACCCTAGATGTGGAGGAGTTACCCAACTACGAGGGACATTTTTGGATTTTCTCCTTAGCCTATTTCGGTTAAAGTTCTTTTATCACTGATAGAGTTAAAATAGGAAAGATGGCTCCTTGTATCACCCATTTCGGCTAAAAAACTCTTTACCCGTCATTAAGGCTGTCAAAATGAGGAGATGATCAAAATTGAATAAAAACTCAGCTTCAAGAATGAATTGGAAACCGGTCTCTCTCATAAAATATAAAAACCCAAATGATATTGATTCTTTACCGTAGGATGTAACCACGAGTGGACACCGCCCTATTTGTTCACTTCTCACCCGCTATCTACTTCACATTTGGTACACTTACTTTACCAGTGAAGTAAAGTGAAGGGTTGATTCAAGAGAAAATAAAAGGAGAGCAGGTCAAATCAAAAGATAGTAAATTTCAAAAATGTAAAGTGGGAAATGTGACTTTACCGCCCCTTGTGAAGCTGCACTGCCACTTTTCCTCCTCTCAGAGAGGAGGAAAACTGGCAAATGCGACTTTGCCGCCCCTAATTACAGGGGTAAAGCTGCACCGCCAGTTTTCCTCCTCTCACAGAGGAGGAAATCTGGAAATGAGACTTTACCGCCCCTAGTAGCAGCGGTAAAGCTGCACTGCCAGTTTTCCTCCTCTCAGAGAGGAGGAAAACTGGAAATGCGGCTTTACCGCCCCTAATAGCAGCGGTAAAGCCGCACTTCCACTTTTCCTCCCCTCAGAGAGGAGGAAATGTGTCGAATGCGACTTTACCGCCCCTAATGGCAGCGGTATGCTGAAGCCCATACAAACCTTTCCCGTGTCCAAGTTATTATCACGTATCTCCTTTTCGACCTTATTTTTACACACGTTCGATGTCTATGGGGTCCATTTCTAATCGAATGTATTTCATGCAAGTGGAGCTCATCAATAAATATCCTATCGCATTTGTCAGTTAAGGCCCACACCAGATGGGAAAGCAGCGAAGATTGGCACAAGAATCTAGGATCTAAATCATTTGTCAGGAAATATTAAGGCCAAGGGACCGATTTTTTACTTGCGTTTTGGGCTATCTTTAGATTTTAAATCTATCTCTCTATCATTTAAGATATGTTTCATTCTCATTCCCATATGATTGTTTCGGTGGTTGGAAAGCCGAATCCTTTGGTTTTGATTAGTGCGTCCACGTTCTGGTGATGTAAACCGTTGACGAGATGATGTCCTGAAAAATGTAGAGGGATAAAGCAGTCCTAACCATCTCTGGAAGATCTTTATAATAATGTTAGCAGAGTTAATGGCGCGCATGTAATTCCTTGAGTCATCAAGGATGACTTAATCTGAATACATAATCAATATAAATAATGACTGATAATATATTTGTCTCTTTTAGGAATATTTTCAAAAAATGTAATTTAATGTGTTTATATTTAGAGTTTTTTCTTTTAAACATCATTATAAGTATTCTATTAGTCTCCTTTGGGATTCAAGTACGAACACTGATACAAACTTACTTACGTGAGTCACGCGGTTGTATTTCCATCTATGCCTAGAAAATAAAAAATTAACTTTCACTGTTGTATTAATAGCTTGAACAAATATAGGGATAAATATAAATATGATTATGTTAACCACAATTTTATAAAAAAAAATGTCAAGTCGATCGGACGGTCGGATTAATTTTGATTCTCGATATCATATACATTTTAAGGCATTTTTTTTGTAGGGCTCGGATTTCAGAAGTTTGGTTCCACTCGACACATCTTTCTCAATATATGCCCAAAGGTTTCGGCTAAAACTCTATGTTTCTCAAAGTAAGACAAGTTGAAATATATAAGAATTCGACAACCGGGTGTTGGCTCGGTTAGGACACTGTCAATCCCACCAAATGTAGGGAAACCCTGAGCTAAAAATAATAAAAAAACCCATATAAGAATGAAGAGGGTGTTTAGGATGCTATACACGCAACGCAATTAAACATTATTAGGTATTCAATTTCATTCATCATATCAAAAGGTCTTTCACGTATAAAATTACAAGAATTATAGAAATTTATTTTTAACTACTTATTTCATTTTTTTGAAGCGCAACAAATCTTCTCTTTCACCCTTTGTTGATGAGGAAAATGGTCTAGCAGAGTCTAGAAAATTTTAGATGCGCCCAAAAAAAATTTCTCAGTCCGCCACCGTACCAAGGAGAGAGATGTGCATAGGGTTGCAAACGGGACGTGTCCGGATAGGAACCATAGTGGACCCGGACCCCCGTTTTGTAAATAACAGCTCCGGTTCTGACTCCGAACATGTTTTATTGGTTCTAGACCCGGTCCCGATAGGAAAACCCAGATCCGATTTCGGAACCGGGTCCACCAAGAGGACTGGATTTAGTTCCAAAATCGATTCGAATTTTCTTTTATTCCTCTTTTTTTATTAAAATAAGCAAATTATTCAACTTTTAACGGTGCATCACGTCTACTACATCAAGTATTATACCTAAAAATGACCCAAAAAAGCTGATTTTGAGGTACTATCTGCAATATTAAAGGCTCGTATGGGTCCCGAGTCCATGTGTCGGAACCTAAATGGACCCGGAACCTGACCCATTTATCAAACGGAACAAAAATTGGGATCAGAACCCGGACCCCGCTCTTGAATCGGAACCTAAGATATGTTCCAGACCCGGTTTTTTGCAGTTCTGAACTTCGGAGTAATTGGAGAGTCGGATACCCACTTGCAACCCTAGACGTGGAGGAGTTACCCAACTACGAGGGACATTTTTGGATTTTCTCCTTAGCCTATTTCGGTTAAAGTTCTTTTATCACTGATAGAGTTAAAATAGGAAAGATGGCTCCATGTATCACCCATTTCGGCTAAAAAACTCTTTACCCGTCATTAAGGCTGTCAAAATGAGGAGATGATCAAAATTGAATAAAAACTCAGCTTCAAGAATGAATTGGAAACCGGTCTCTCTCATAAAATATAAAAACCCAAATGATATTGATTCTTTACCGTAGGATGTAACCACGAGTGGACACCGCCCTATTTGTTCACTTCTCACCCGCTATCTACTTCACATTTGGTACACTTACTTTACCAGTGAAGTAAAGTGAAGGGTTGATTCAAGAGAAAATAAAAGGAGAGCAGGTCAAATCAAAAGATAGTAAATTTCAAAAATGTAAAGTGGGAAATGTGACTTTACCGCCCCTTGTGAAGCTGCACTGCCACTTTTCCTCCTCTCAGAGAGGAGGAAAACTGGCAAATGCGACTTTGCCGCCCCTAATTACAGGGGTAAAGCTGCACCGCCAGTTTTCCTCCTCTCACAGAGGAGGAAATCTGGAAATGAGACTTTACCGCCCCTAGTAGCAGCGGTAAAGCTGCACTGCCAGTTTTCCTCCTCTCAGAGAGGAGGAAAACTGGAAATGCGACTTTACCGCCCCTAATAGCAGCGGTAAAGCCGCACTTCCACTTTTCCTCCCCTCAGAGAGGAGGAAATGTGTCGAATGCGACTTTACCGCCCCTAATGGCAGCGGTATGCTGAAGCCCATACAAACCTTTCCCGTGTCCAAGTTATTATCACGTATCTCCTTTTCGACCTTATTTTTACACACGTTCGATGTCTATGGGGTCCATTTCTAATCGAATGTATTTCATGCAAGTGGAGCTCATCAATAAATATCCTATCGCATTTGTCAGTTAAGGCCCACACCAGATGGGAAAGCAGCGAAGATTGGCACAAGAATCTAGGATCTAAATCATTTGTCAGGAAATATTAAGGCCAAGGGACCGATTTTTTACTTGCGTTTTGGGCTATCTTTAGATTTTAAATCTATCTCTCTATCATTTAAGATATGTTTCATTCTCATTCCCATAAGATTGTTTCGGTGGTTGGAAAGCCGAATCCTTTGGTTTTGATTAGTGCGTCCACGTTCTGGTGATGTAAACCGTTGACGAGATGATGTCCTGAAAAATGTAGAGGGATAAAGCAGTCCTAACCATCTCTGGAAGATCTTTATAATAATGTTAGCAGAGTTAATGGCGCGCATGTAATTCCTTGAGTCATCAAGGATGACTTAATCTGAATACATAATCAATATAAATAATGACTGATAATATATTTGTCTCTTTTAGGAATATTTTCAAAAAATGTAATTTAATGTGTTTATATTTAGAGTTTTTTCTTTTAAACATCATTATAAGTATTCTATTAGTCTCCTTTGGGATTCAAGTACGAACACTGATACAAACTTACTTACGTGAGTCACGCGGTTGTATTTCCATCTATGCCTAGAAAATAAAAAATTAACTTTCACTGTTGTATTAATAGCTTGATCAAATATAGGGATAAATATAAATATGATTATGTTAACCACAATTTTATAAAAAAAGAATGTCAAGTCGATCGGAGGGTCGGATTAATTTTGATTCTCGATATCATATACATTTTAAGGCATTTTTTTTTGTAGGGCTCGGATTTCAGAAGTTTGGTTCCACTCGGCACATCTTTCTCAATATATGCCCAAAGGTTTCGGCTAAAACTCTATGTTTCTCAAAGTAAGACAAGTTGAAATATATAAGAATTCGACAACCGGGTGTTGGCTCGGTTAGGACACTGTCAATCCCACCAAATGTAGGGAAACCCTGAGCTAAAAATAATAAAAAACCCATATAAGAATGAAGAGGGTGTTTAGGATGCTATACACGCAACGCAATTAAACAGTATTAGGTATTCAATTTCATTCATCATATCAAAAGGTCTTTCACGTATAAAATTACAAGAATTATAGAAATTTATTTTTAAGTACTTATTTCATTTTTTTGAAGCGCAACAAATCTTCCCTTTCACCCTTTGTTGATGAGGAAAAGGGTCTAGCAGAGTCTAGAAAATTTTAGTTGCGCCCAAATAAAATTTCTCAGTCCGCCACCATACCAAGGAGAGAGATGTGCATAGGGTTGCAAACGGGACGTCTCCGGATAGGAACCATAGTGGACCCGGACCCCCGCTTCTAAATAACGGCTCCGGTTCTGACTCCGAACATGTTTTGTTGGTTCTAGACCCGGTCCCGATAGGAAAACCCAGATCCGATTTCGGAACCGGGTCCACCAAGAGGACTGGATTTAGTTCCAAAATCGATTCGAATTTTCGTTTATTCCTCTTTTTTTTATTAAAATAAGCAAATTATTCAACTTTTAACGGTGCATCACGTCTACTACATCAAGTATTATACCTAAAAATGACCCAAAAAAGCTGATTTTGAGGTACTATCTGCAATATTAAAGGCTCGTATGGGTCCCGAGTCCATGTGTCGGAACCTAAATGGACCCGGAACCTGACCCATTTATCAAACGGAACAAAAATTGGGATCAGAACCCGGACCCCGCTCTTGAATCGGAACCTAAGATATGTTCCAGACCCGGTTTTTTGCAGTTCTGAACTTCGGAGTAATTGGAGAGTCGGATACCCACTTGCAACCCTAGATGTGGAGGAGTTACCCAACTACGAGGGACATTTTTGGATTTTCTCCTTAGCCTATTTCGGTTAAAGTTCTTTTATCACTGATAGAGTTAAAATAGGAAAGATGGCTCCTTGTATCACCCATTTCGGCTAAAAAACTCTTTACCCGTCATTAACGCTGTCAAAATGAGGAGATGATCAAAATTGAATAAAAACTCAGCTTCAAGAATGAATTGGAAACCGGTCTCTCTCATAAAATATAAAAACCCAAATGATATTGATTCTTTACCGTAGGATGTAACCACGAGTGGACACCGCCCTATTTGTTCACTTCTCACCCGCTATCTACTTCACATTTGGTACACTTACTTTACCAGTGAAGTAAAGTGAAGGGTTGATTCAAGAGAAAATAAAAGGAGAGCAGGTCAAATCAAAAGATAGTAAATTTCAAAAATGTAAAGTGGGAAATGTGACTTTACCGCCCCTTGTGAAGCTGCACTGCCACTTTTCCTCCTCTCAGAGAGGAGGAAAACTGGCAAATGCGACTTTGCCGCCCCTAATTACAGGGGTAAAGCTGCACCGCCAGTTTTCCTCCTCTCACAGAGGAGGAAATCTGGAAATGAGACTTTACCGCCCCTAGTAGCAGCGGTAAAGCTGCACTGCCAGTTTTCCTCCTCTCAGAGAGGAGGAAAACTGGAAATGCGACTTTACCGCCCCTAATAGCAGCGGTAAAGCCGCACTTCCACTTTTCCTCCCCTCAGAGAGGAGGAAATGTGTCGAATGCGACTTTACCGCCCCTAATGGCAGCGGTATGCTGAAGCCCATACAAACCTTTCCCGTGTCCAAGTTATTATCACGTATCTCCTTTTCGACCTTATTTTTACACACGTTCGATGTCTATGGGGTCCATTTCTAATCGAATGTATTTCATGCAAGTGGAGCTCATCAATAAATATCCTATCGCATTTGTCGGTTAAGGCCCACACCAGATGGGAAAGCAGCGAAGATTGGCACAAGAATCTAGGATCTAAATCATTTGTCAGGAAATATTAAGGCCAAGGGACCGATTTTTTACTTGCGTTTTGGGCTATCTTTAGATTTTAAATCTATCTCTCTATCATTTAAGATATGTTTCATTCTCATTCCCACAAGATTGTTTCCGTGGGAAAACCGAATCCTTTGGTTTTGATTAGTGCGTCCACGTTCTGGTGATTTGAACCGTTGAAGAGATGATGTCCTGAAAAATGTAGAGGGATAAAGCAGTCCTAACCATCTCTGGAAGATCTTTATAATAATGTTAGCAGAGTTAATGGCGCGCATGTAATTCCTTGAGTCATCAAGGATGACTTAATCTGAATACATAATCAATATAAATAATGACTGATAATATATTTGTCTCTTTTAGGAATATTTTCAAAAAATGTAATTTAATGTGTTTATATTTAGAGTTTTTTCTTTTAAACATCATTATAAGTATTCTATTAGTCTCCTTTGGGATTCAAGTACGAACACTGATACAAACTTACTTACGTGAGTCACGCGGTTGTATTTCCATCTATGCCTAGAAAATAAAAAATTAACTTTCACTGTTGTATTAATAGCTTGATCAAATATAGGGATAAATATAAATATGATTATGTTAACCACAATTTTATAAAAAAAAATGTCAAGTCGATCGGACGGTCGGATTAATTTTGATTCTCGATATCATATACATTTTAAGGCATTTTTTTTGTAGGGCTCGGATTTCAGAAGTTTGGTTCCACTCGACACATCTTTCTCAATATATGCCCAAAGGTTTCGGCTAAAACTCTATGTTTCTCAAAGTAAGACAAGTTGAAATATATAAGAATTCGACAACCGGGTGTTGGCTCGGTTAGGACACTGTCAATCCCACCAAATGTAGGGAAACCCTGAGCTAAAAATAATAAAAAAACCCATATAAGAATGAAGAGGGTGTTTAGGATGCTATACACGCAACGCAATTAAACATTATTAGGTATTCAATTTCATTCATCATATCAAAAGGTCTTTCACGTATAAAATTACAAGAATTATAGAAATTTATTTTTAACTACTTATTTCATTTTTTTGAAGCGCAACAAATCTTCTCTTTCACCCTTTGTTGATGAGGAAAATGGTCTAGCAGAGTCTAGAAAATTTTAGATGCGCCCAAATAAAATTTCTCAGTCCGCCACCGTACCAAGGAGAGAGATGTGCATAGGGTTGCAAACGGGACGTGTCCGGATAGGAACCATAGTGGACCCGGACCCCCGTTTTGTAAATAACAGCTCCGGTTCTGACTCCGAACATGTTTTATTGGTTCTAGACCCGGTCCCGATAGGAAAACCCAGATCCGATTTCGGAACCGGGTCCACCAAGAGGACTGGATTTAGTTCCAAAATCGATTCGAATTTTCTTTTATTCCTCTTTTTTTATTAAAATAAGCAAATTATTCAACTTTTAACGGTGCATCACGTCTACTACATCAAGTATTATACCTAAAAATGACCCAAAAAAGCTGATTTTGAGGTACTATCTGCAATATTAAAGGCTCGTATGGGTCCCGAGTCCATGTGTCGGAACCTAAATGGACCCGGAACCTGACCCATTTATCAAACGGAACAAAAATTGGGATCAGAACCCGGACCCCGCTCTTGAATCGGAACCTAAGATATGTTCCAGACCCGGTTTTTTGCAGTTCTGAACTTCGGAGTAATTGGAGAGTCGGATACCCACTTGCAACCCTAGATGTGGAGGAGTTACCCAACTACGAGGGACATTTTTGGATTTTCTCCTTAGCCTATTTCGGTTAAAGTTCTTTTATCACTGATAGAGTTAAAATAGGAAAGATGGCTCCTTGTATCACCCATTTCGGCTAAAAAACTCTTTACCCGTCATTAAGGCTGTCAAAATGAGGAGATGATCAAAATTGAATAAAAACTCAGCTTCAAGAATGAATTGGAAACCGGTCTCTCTCATAAAATATAAAAACCCAAATGATATTGATTCTTTACCGTAGGATGTAACCACGAGTGGACACCACCCTATTTGTTCACTTCTCACCCGCTATCTACTTCACATTTGGTACACTTACTTTACCAGTGAAGTAAAGTGAAGGGTTGATTCAAGAGAAAATAAAAGGAGAGCAGGTCAAATCAAAAGATAGTAAATTTCAAAAATGTAAAGTGGGAAATGTGACTTTACCGCCCCTTGTGAAGCTGCACTGCCACTTTTCCTCCTCTCAGAGAGGAGGAAAACTGGCAAATGCGACTTTGCCGCCCCTAATTACAGGGGTAAAGCTGCACCGCCAGTTTTCCTCCTCTCACAGAGGAGGAAATCTGGAAATGAGACTTTACCGCCCCTAGTAGCAGCGGTAAAGCTGCACTGCCAGTTTTCCTCCTCTCAGAGAGGAGGAAAACTGGAAATGCGGCTTTACCGCCCCTAATAGCAGCGGTAAAGCCGCACTTCCACTTTTCCTCCCCTCAGAGAGGAGGAAATGTGTCGAATGCGACTTTACCGCCCCTAATGGCAGCGGTATGCTGAAGCCCATACAAACCTTTCCCGTGTCCAAGTTATTATCACGTATCTCCTTTTCGACCTTATTTTTACACACGTTCGATGTCTATGGGGTCCATTTCTAATCGAATGTATTTCATGCAAGTGGAGCTCATCAATAAATATCCTATCGCATTTGTCAGTTAAGGCCCACACCAGATGGGAAAGCAGCGAAGATTGGCACAAGAATCTAGGATCTAAATCATTTGTCAGGAAATATTAAGGCCAAGGGACCGATTTTTTACTTGCGTTTTGGGCTATCTTTAGATTTTAAATCTATCTCTCTATCATTTAAGATATGTTTCATTCTCATTCCCATAAGATTGTTTCGGTGGTTGGAAAGCCGAATCCTTTGGTTTTGATTAGTGCGTCCACGTTCTGGTGATTTGAACCGTTGAAGAGATGATGTCCTGAAAAATGTAGAGGGATAAAGCAGTCCTAACCATCTCTGGAAGATCTTTATAATAATGTTAGCAGAGTTAATGGCGCGCATGTAATTCCTTGAGTCATCAAGGATGACTTAATCTGAATACATAATCAATATAAATAATGACTGATAATATATTTGTCTCTTTTAGGAATATTTTCAAAAAATGTAATTTAATGTGTTTATATTTAGAGTTTTTTCTTTTAAACATCATTATAAGTATTCTATTAGTCTCCTTTGGGATTCAAGTACGAACACTGATACAAACTTACTTACGTGAGTCACGCGGTTGTATTTCCATCTATGCCTAGAAAATAAAAAATTAACTTTCACTGTTGTATTAATAGCTTGATCAAATATAGGGATAAATATAAATATGATTATGTTAACCACAATTTTATAAAAAAAAATGTCAAGTCGATCGGACGGTCGGATTAATTTTGATTCTCGATATCATATACATTTTAAGGCATTTTTTTTGTAGGGCTCGGATTTCAGAAGTTTGGTTCCACTCGACACATCTTTCTCAATATATGCCCAAAGGTTTCGGCTAAAACTCTATGTTTCTCAAAGTAAGACAAGTTGAAATATATAAGAATTCGACAACCGGGTGTTGGCTCGGTTAGGACACTGTCAATCCCACCAAATGTAGGGAAACCCTGAGCTAAAAATAATAAAAAAACCCATATAAGAATGAAGAGGGTGTTTAGGATGCTATACACGCAACGCAATTAAACATTATTAGGTATTCAATTTCATTCATCATATCAAAAGGTCTTTCACGTATAAAATTACAAGAATTATAGAAATTTATTTTTAACTACTTATTTCATTTTTTTGAAGCGCAACAAATCTTCTCTTTCACCCTTTGTTGATGAGGAAAATGGTCTAGCAGAGTCTAGAAAATTTTAGATGCGCCCAAATAAAATTTCTCAGTCCGCCACCGTACCAAGGAGAGAGATGTGCATAGGGTTGCAAACGGGACGTGTCCGGATAGGAACCATAGTGGACCCGGACCCCCGTTTTGTAAATAACAGCTCCGGTTCTGACTCCGAACATGTTTTATTGGTTCTAGACCCGGTCCCGATAGGAAAACCCAGATCCGATTTCGGAACCGGGTCCACCAAGAGGACTGGATTTAGTTCCAAAATCGATTCGAATTTTCTTTTATTCCTCTTTTTTTTATTAAAATAAGCAAATTATTCAACTTTTAACGGTGCATCACGTCTACTACATCAAGTATTATACCTAAAAATGACCCAAAAAAGCTGATTTTGAGGTACTATCTGCAATATTAAAGGCTCGTATGGGTCCCGAGTCCATGTGTCGGAACCTAAATGGACCCGGAACCTGACCCATTTATCAAACGGAACAAAAATTGGGATCAGAACCCGGACCCCGCTCTTGAATCGGAACCTAAGATATGTTCCAGACCCGGTTTTTTGCAGTTCTGAACTTCGGAGTAATTGGAGAGTCGGATACCCACTTGCAACCCTAGATGTGGAGGAGTTACCCAACTACGAGGGACATTTTTGGATTTTCTCCTTAGCCTATTTCGGTTAAAGTTCTTTTATCACTGATAGAGTTAAAATAGGAAAGATGGCTCCTTGTATCACCCATTTCGGCTAAAAAACTCTTTACCCGTCATTAAGGCTGTCAAAATGAGGAGATGATCAAAATTGAATAAAAACTCAGCTTCAAGAATGAATTGGAAACCGGTCTCTCTCATAAAATATAAAAACCCAAATGATATTGATTCTTTACCGTAGGATGTAACCACGAGTGGACACCGCCCTATTTGTTCACTTCTCACCCGCTATCTACTTCACATTTGGTACACTTACTTTACCAGTGAAGTAAAGTGAAGGGTTGATTCAAGAGAAAATAAAAGGAGAGCAGGTCAAATCAAAAGATAGTAAATTTCAAAAATGTAAAGTGGGAAATGTGACTTTACCGCCCCTTGTGAAGCTGCACTGCCACTTTTCCTCCTCTCAGAGAGGAGGAAAACTGGCAAATGCGACTTTGCCGCCCCTAATTACAGGGGTAAAGCTGCACCGCCAGTTTTCCTCCTCTCACAGAGGAGGAAATCTGGAAATGAGACTTTACCGCCCCTAGTAGCAGCGGTAAAGCTGCACTGCCAGTTTTCCTCCTCTCAGAGAGGAGGAAAACTGGAAATGCGGCTTTACCGCCCCTAATAGCAGCGGTAAAGCCGCACTTCCACTTTTCCTCCCCTCAGAGAGGAGGAAATGTGTCGAATGCGACTTTACCGCCCCTAATGGCAGCGGTATGCTGAAGCCCATACAAACCTTTCCCGTGTCCAAGTTATTATCACGTATCTCCTTTTCGACCTTATTTTTACACACGTTCGATGTCTATGGGGTCCATTTCTAATCGAATGTATTTCATGCAAGTGGAGCTCATCAATAAATATCCTATCGCATTTGTCAGTTAAGGCCCACACCAGATGGGAAAGCAGCGAAGATTGGCACAAGAATCTAGGATCTAAATCATTTGTCAGGAAATATTAAGGCCAAGGGACCGATTTTTTACTTGCGTTTTGGGCTATCTTTAGATTTTAAATCTATCTCTCTATCATTTAAGATATGTTTCATTCTCATTCCCATAAGATTGTTTCGGTGGTTGGAAAGCCGAATCCTTTGGTTTTGATTAGTGCGTCCACGTTCTGGTGATTTGAACCGTTGAAGAGATGATGTCCTGAAAAATGTAGAGGGATAAAGCAGTCCTAACCATCTCTGGAAGATCTTTATAATAATGTTAGCAGAGTTAATGGCGCGCATGTAATTCCTTGAGTCATCAAGGATGACTTAATCTGAATACATAATCAATATAAATAATGACTGATAATATATTTGTCTCTTTTAGGAATATTTTCAAAAAATGTAATTTAATGTGTTTATATTTAGAGTTTTTTCTTTTAAACATCATTATAAGTATTCTATTAGTCTCCTTTGGGATTCAAGTACGAACACTGATACAAACTTACTTACGTGAGTCACGCGGTTGTATTTCCATCTATGCCTAGAAAATAAAAAATTAACTTTCACTGTTGTATTAATAGCTTGATCAAATATAGGGATAAATATAAATATGATTATGTTAACCACAATTTTATAAAAAAAAATGTCAAGTCGATCGGACGGTCGGATTAATTTTGATTCTCGATATCATATACATTTTAAGGCATTTTTTTTGTAGGGCTCGGATTTCAGAAGTTTGGTTCCACTCGACACATCTTTCTCAATATATGCCCAAAGGTTTCGGCTAAAACTCTATGTTTCTCAAAGTAAGAAAGTTGAAATATATAAGAATTCGACAACCGGGTGTTGGCTCGGTTAGGACACTGTCAATCCCACCAAATGTAGGGAAACCCTGAGCTAAAAATAATAAAAAAACCCATATAAGAATGAAGAGGGTGTTTAGGATGCTATACACGCAACGCAATTAAACATTATTAGGTATTCAATTTCATTCATCATATCAAAAGGTCTTTCACGTATAAAATTACAAGAATTATAGAAATTTATTTTTAACTACTTATTTCATTTTTTTGAAGCGCAACAAATCTTCTCTTTCACCCTTTGTTGATGAGGAAAATGGTCTAGCAGAGTCTAGAAAATTTTAGATGCGCCCAAATAAAATTTCTCAGTCCGCCACCGTACCAAGGAGAGAGATGTGCATAGGGTTGCAAACGGGACGTGTCCGGATAGGAACCATAGTGGACCCGGACCCCCGTTTTGTAAATAACAGCTCCGGTTCTGACTCCGAACATGTTTTATTGGTTCTAGACCCGGTCCCGATAGGAAAACCCAGATCCGATTTCGGAACCGGGTCCACCAAGAGGACTGGATTTAGTTCCAAAATCGATTCGAATTTTCTTTTATTCCTCTTTTTTTTATTAAAATAAGCAAATTATTCAACTTTTAACGGTGCATCACGTCTACTACATCAAGTATTATACCTAAAAATGACCCAAAAAAGCTGATTTTGAGGTACTATCTGCAATATTAAAGGCTCGTATGGGTCCCGAGTCCATGTGTCGGAACCTAAATGGACCCGGAACCTGACCCATTTATCAAACGGAACAAAAATTGGGATCAGAACCCGGACCCCGCTCTTGAATCGGAACCTAAGATATGTTCCAGACCCGGTTTTTTGCAGTTCTGAACTTCGGAGTAATTGGAGAGTCGGATACCCACTTGCAACCCTAGATGTGGAGGAGTTACCCAACTACGAGGGACATTTTTGGATTTTCTCCTTAGCCTATTTCGGTTAAAGTTCTTTTATCACTGATAGAGTTAAAATAGGAAAGATGGCTCCTTGTATCACCCATTTCGGCTAAAAAACTCTTTACCCGTCATTAAGGCTGTCAAAATGAGGAGATGATCAAAATTGAATAAAAACTCAGCTTCAAGAATGAATTGGAAACCGGTCTCTCTCATAAAATATAAAAACCCAAATGATATTGATTCTTTACCGTAGGATGTAACCACGAGTGGACACCGCCCTATTTGTTCACTTCTCACCCGCTATCTACTTCACATTTGGTACACTTACTTTACCAGTGAAGTAAAGTGAAGGGTTGATTCAAGAGAAAATAAAAGGAGAGCAGGTCAAATCAAAAGATAGTAAATTTCAAAAATGTAAAGTGGGAAATGTGACTTTACCGCCCCTTGTGAAGCTGCACTGCCACTTTTCCTCCTCTCAGAGAGGAGGAAAACTGGCAAATGCGACTTTGCCGCCCCTAATTACAGGGGTAAAGCTGCACCGCCAGTTTTCCTCCTCTCACAGAGGAGGAAATCTGGAAATGAGACTTTACCGCCCCTAGTAGCAGCGGTAAAGCTGCACTGCCAGTTTTCCTCCTCTCAGAGAGGAGGAAAACTGGAAATGCGACTTTACCGCCCCTAATAGCAGCGGTAAAGCCGCACTTCCACTTTTCCTCCCCTCAGAGAGGATGAAATGTGTCGAATGCGACTTTACCGCCCCTAATGGCAGCGGTATGCTGAAGCCCATACAAACCTTTCCCGTGTCCAAGTTATTATCACGTATCTCCTTTTCGACCTTATTTTTACACACGTTCGATGTCTATGGGGTCCATTTCTAATCGAATGTATTTCATGCAAGTGGAGCTCATCAATAAATATCCTATCGCATTTGTCAGTTAAGGCCCACACCAGATGGGAAAGCAGCGAAGATTGGCACAAGAATCTAGGATCTAAATCATTTGTCAGGAAATATTAAGGCCAAGGGACCGATTTTTTACTTGCGTTTTGGGCTATCTTTAGATTTTAAATCTATCTCTCTATCATTTAAGATATGTTTCATTCTCATTCCCATAAGATTGTTTCGGTGGTTGGAAAGCCGAATCCTTTGGTTTTGATTAGTGCGTCCACGTTCTGGTGATTTGAACCGTTGAAGAGATGATGTCCTGAAAAATGTAGAGGGATAAAGCAGTCCTAACCATCTCTGGAAGATCTTTATAATAATGTTAGCAGAGTTAATGGCGCGCATGTAATTCCTTGAGTCATCAAGGATGACTTAATCTGAATACATAATCAATATAAATAATGACTGATAATATATTTGTCTCTTTTAGGAATATTTTCAAAAAATGTAATTTAATGTGTTTATATTTAGAGTTTTTTCTTTTAAACATCATTATAAGTATTCTATTAGTCTCCTTTGGGATTCAAGTACGAACACTGATACAAACTTACTTACGTGAGTCACGCGGTTGTATTTCCATCTATGCCTAGAAAATAAAAAATTAACTTTCACTGTTGTATTAATAGCTTGATCAAATATAGGGATAAATATAAATATGATTATGTTAACCACAATTTTATAAAAAAAAATGTCAAGTCGATCGGACGGTCGGATTAATTTTGATTCTCGATATCATATACATTTTAAGGCATTTTTTTTGTAGGGCTCGGATTTCAGAAGTTTGGTTCCACTCGACACATCTTTCTCAATATATGCCCAAAGGTTTCGGCTAAAACTCTATGTTTCTCAAAGTAAGAAAGTTGAAATATATAAGAATTCGACAACCGGGTGTTGGCTCGGTTAGGACACTGTCAATCCCACCAAATGTAGGGAAACCCTGAGCTAAAAATAATAAAAAAACCCATATAAGAATGAAGAGGGTGTTTAGGATGCTATACACGCAACGCAATTAAACATTATTAGGTATTCAATTTCATTCATCATATCAAAAGGTCTTTCACGTATAAAATTACAAGAATTATAGAAATTTATTTTTAACTACTTATTTCATTTTTTTGAAGCGCAACAAATCTTCTCTTTCACCCTTTGTTGATGAGGAAAATGGTCTAGCAGAGTCTAGAAAATTTTAGATGCGCCCAAATAAAATTTCTCAGTCCGCCACCGTACCAAGGAGAGAGATGTGCATAGGGTTGCAAACGGGACGTGTCCGGATAGGAACCATAGTGGACCCGGACCCCCGTTTTGTAAATAACAGCTCCGGTTCTGACTCCGAACATGTTTTATTGGTTCTAGACCCGGTCCCGATAGGAAAACCCAGATCCGATTTCGGAACCGGGTCCACCAAGAGGACTGGATTTAGTTCCAAAATCGATTCGAATTTTCTTTTATTCCTCTTTTTTTTATTAAAATAAGCAAATTATTCAACTTTTAACGGTGCATCACGTCTACTACATCAAGTATTATACCTAAAAATGACCCAAAAAAGCTGATTTTGAGGTACTATCTGCAATATTAAAGGCTCGTATGGGTCCCGAGTCCATGTGTCGGAACCTAAATGGACCCGGAACCTGACCCATTTATCAAACGGAACAAAAATTGGGATCAGAACCCGGACCCCGCTCTTGAATCGGAACCTAAGATATGTTCCAGACCCGGTTTTTTGCAGTTCTGAACTTCGGAGTAATTGGAGAGTCGGATACCCACTTGCAACCCTAGATGTGGAGGAGTTACCCAACTACGAGGGACATTTTTGGATTTTCTCATTAGCCTATTTCGGTTAAAGTTCTTTTATCACTGATAGAGTTAAAATAGGAAAGATGGCTCCTTGTATCACCCATTTCGGCTAAAAAACTCTTTACCCGTCATTAAGGCTGTCAAAATGAGGAGATGATCAAAATTGAATAAAAACTCAGCTTCAAGAATGAATTGGAAACCGGTCTCTCTCATAAAATATAAAAACCCAAATGATATTGATTCTTTACCGTAGGATGTAACCACGAGTGGACACCGCCCTATTTGTTCACTTCTCACCCGCTATCTACTTCACATTTGGTACACTTACTTTACCAGTGAAGTAAAGTGAAGGGTTGATTCAAGAGAAAATAAAAGGAGAGCAGGTCAAATCAAAAGATAGTAAATTTCAAAAATGTAAAGTGGGAAATGTGACTTTACCGCCCCTTGTGAAGCTGCACTGCCACTTTTCCTCCTCTCAGAGAGGAGGAAAACTGGCAAATGCGACTTTGCCGCCCCTAATTACAGGGGTAAAGCTGCACCGCCAGTTTTCCTCCTCTCACAGAGGAGGAAATCTGGAAATGAGACTTTACCGCCCCTAGTAGCAGCGGTAAAGCTGCACTGCCAGTTTTCCTCCTCTCAGAGAGGAGGAAAACTGGAAATGCGGCTTTACCGCCCCTAATAGCAGCGGTAAAGCCGCACTTCCACTTTTCCTCCCCTCAGAGAGGAGGAAATGTGTCGAATGCGACTTTACCGCCCCTAATGGCAGCGGTATGCTGAAGCCCATACAAACCTTTCCCGTGTCCAAGTTATTATCACGTATCTCCTTTTCGACCTTATTTTTACACACGTTCGATGTCTATGGGGTCCATTTCTAATCGAATGTATTTCATGCAAGTGGAGCTCATCAATAAATATCCTATCGCATTTGTCAGTTAAGGCCCACACCAGATGGGAAAGCAGCGAAGATTGGCACAAGAATCTAGGATCTAAATCATTTGTCAGGAAATATTAAGGCCAAGGGACCGATTTTTTACTTGCGTTTTGGGCTATCTTTAGATTTTAAACCTATCTCTCTATCATTTAAGATATGTTTCATTCTCATTCCCACAAGATTGTTTCCGTGGGAAAACCGAATCCTTTGGTTTTGATTAGTGCGCCCACGTTCTGGTGATGTAAACCGTTGACGAGATGATGTCCTGAAAAATGTAGAGGGATAAAGCAGTCCTAACCATCTCTGGAAGATCTTTATAATAATGTTAGCAGAGTTAATGGCGCGCATGTAATTCCTTGAGTCATCAAGGATGACTTAATCTGAATACATAATCAATATAAATAATGACTGATAATATATTTGTCTCTTTTAGGAATATTTTCAAAAAATGTAATTTAATGTGTTTATATTTAGAGTTTTTTCTTTTAAACATCATTATAAGTATTCTATTAGTCTCCTTTGGGATTCAAGTACGAACACTGATACAAACTTACTTACGTGAGTCACGCGGTTGTATTTCCATCTATGCCTAGAAAATAAAAAATTAACTTTCACTGTTGTATTAATAGCTTGATCAAATATAGGGATAAATATAAATATGATTATGTTAACCACAATTTTATAAAAAAAAATGTCAAGTCGATCGGACGGTCGGATTAATTTTGATTCTCGATATCATATACATTTTAAGGCATTTTTTTTGTAGGGCTCGGATTTCAGAAGTTTGGTTCCACTCGACACATCTTTCTCAATATATGCCCAAAGGTTTCGGCTAAAACTCTATGTTTCTCAAAGTAAGACAAGTTGAAATATATAAGAATTCGACAACCGGGTGTTGGCTCGGTTAGGACACTGTCAATCCCACCAAATGTAGGGAAACCCTGAGCTAAAAATAATAAAAAAACCCATATAAGAATGAAGAGGGTGTTTAGGATGCTATACACGCAACGCAATTAAACATTATTAGGTATTCAATTTCATTCATCATATCAAAAGGTCTTTCACGTATAAAATTACAAGAATTATAGAAATTTATTTTTAACTACTTATTTCATTTTTTTGAAGCGCAACAAATCTTCTCTTTCACCCTTTGTTGATGAGGAAAATGGTCTAGCAGAGTCTAGAAAATTTTAGATGCGCCCAAATAAAATTTCTCAGTCCGCCACCGTACCAAGGAGAGAGATGTGCATAGGGTTGCAAACGGGACGTGTCCGGATAGGAACCATAGTGGACCCGGACCCCCGTTTTGTAAATAACAGCTCCGGTTCTGACTCCGAACATGTTTTATTGGTTCTAGACCCGGTCCCGATAGGAAAACCCAGATCCGATTTCGGAACCGGGTCCACCAAGAGGACTGGATTTAGTTCCAAAATCGATTCGAATTTTCTTTTATTCCTCTTTTTTTTATTAAAATAAGCAAATTATTCAACTTTTAACGGTGCATCACGTCTACTACATCAAGTATTATACCTAAAAATGACCCAAAAAAGCTGATTTTGAGGTACTATCTGCAATATTAAAGGCTCGTATGGGTCCCGAGTCCATGTGTCGGAACCTAAATGGACCCGGAACCTGACCCATTTATCAAACGGAACAAAAATTGGGATCAGAACCCGGACCCCGCTCTTGAATCGGAACCTAAGATATGTTCCAGACCCGGTTTTTTGCAGTTCTGAACTTCGGAGTAATTGGAGAGTCGGATACCCACTTGCAACCCTAGACGTGGAGGAGTTACCCAACTACGAGGGACATTTTTGGATTTTCTCCTTAGCCTATTTCGGTTAAAGTTCTTTTATCACTGATAGAGTTAAAATAGGAAAGATGGCTCCTTGTATCACCCATTTCGGCTAAAAAACTCTTTACCCGTCATTAAGGCTGTCAAAATGAGGAGATGATCAAAATTGAATAAAAACTCAGCTTCAAGAATGAATTGGAAACCGGTCTCTCTCATAAAATATAAAAACCCAAATGATATTGATTCTTTACCGTAGGATGTAACCACGAGTGGACACCGCCCTATTTGTTCACTTCTCACCCGCTATCTACTTCACATTTGGTACACTTACTTTACCAGTGAAGTAAAGTGAAGGGTTGATTCAAGAGAAAATAAAAGGAGAGCAGGTCAAATCAAAAGATAGTAAATTTCAAAAATGTAAAGTGGGAAATGTGACTTTACCGCCCCTTGTGAAGCTGCACTGCCACTTTTCCTCCTCTCAGAGAGGAGGAAAACTGGCAAATGCGACTTTGCCGCCCCTAATTACAGGGGTAAAGCTGCACCGCCAGTTTTCCTCCTCTCACAGAGGAGGAAATCTGGAAATGAGACTTTACCGCCCCTAGTAGCAGCGGTAAAGCTGCACTGCCAGTTTTCCTCCTCTCAGAGAGGAGGAAAACTGGAAATGCGGCTTTACCGCCCCTAATAGCAGCGGTAAAGCCGCACTTCCACTTTTCCTCCCCTCAGAGAGGAGGAAATGTGTCGAATGCGACTTTACCGCCCCTAATGGCAGCGGTATGCTGAAGCCCATACAAACCTTTCCCGTGTCCAAGTTATTATCACGTATCTCCTTTTCGACCTTATTTTTACACACGTTCGATGTCTATGGGGTCCATTTCTAATCGAATGTATTTCATGCAAGTGGAGCTCATCAATAAATATCCTATCGCATTTGTCAGTTAAGGCCCACACCAGATGGGAAAGCAGCGAAGATTGGCACAAGAATCTAGGATCTAAATCATTTGTCAGGAAATATTAAGGCCAAGGGACCGATTTTTTACTTGCGTTTTGGGCTATCTTTAGATTTTAAATCTATCTCTCTATCATTTAAGATATGTTTCATTCTCATTCCCACAAGATTGTTTCCGTGGGAAAACCGAATCCTTTGGTTTTGATTAGTGCGCCCACGTTCTGGTGATGTAAACCGTTGACGAGATGATGTCCTGAAAAATGTAGAGGGATAAAGCAGTCCTAACCATCTCTGGAAGATCTTTATAATAATGTTAGCAGAGTTAATGGCGCGCATGTAATTCCTTGAGTCATCAAGGATGACTTAATCTGAATACATAATCAATATAAATAATGACTGATAATATATTTGTCTCTTTTAGGAATATTTTCAAAAAATGTAATTTAATGTGTTTATATTTAGAGTTTTTTCTTTTAAACATCATTATAAGTATTCTATTAGTCTCCTTTGGGATTCAAGTACGAACACTGATACAAACTTACTTACGTGAGTCACGCGGTTGTATTTCCATCTATGCCTAGAAAATAAAAAATTAACTTTCACTGTTGTATTAATAGCTTGATCAAATATAGGGATAAATATAAATATGATTATGTTAACCACAATTTTATAAAAAAAAATGTCAAGTCGATCGGACGGTCGGATTAATTTTGATTCTCGATATCATATACATTTTAAGGCATTTTTTTTGTAGGGCTCGGATTTCAGAAGTTTGGTTCCACTGGACACATCTTTCTCAATATATGCCCAAAGGTTTCGGCTAAAACTCTATGTTTCTCAAAGTAAGACAAGTTGAAATATATAAGAATTCGACAACCGGGTGTTGGCTCGGTTAGGACACTGTCAATCCCACCAAATGTAGGGAAACCCTGAGCTAAAAATAATAAAAAAACCCATATAAGAATGAAGAGGGTGTTTAGGATGCTATACACGCAACGCAATTAAACATTATTAGGTATTCAATTTCATTCATCATATCAAAAGGTCTTTCACGTATAAAATTACAAGAATTATAGAAATTTATTTTTAACTACTTATTTCATTTTTTTGAAGCGCAACAAATCTTCTCTTTCACCCTTTGTTGATGAGGAAAATGGTCTAGCAGAGTCTAGAAAATTTTAGATGCGCCCAAATAAAATTTCTCAGTCCGCCACCGTACCAAGGAGAGAGATGTGCATAGGGTTGCAAACGGGACGTGTCCGGATAGGAACCATAGTGGACCCGGACCCCCGTTTTGTAAATAACAGCTCCGGTTCTGACTCCGAACATGTTTTATTGGTTCTAGACCCGGTCCCGATAGGAAAACCCAGATCCGATTTCGGAACCGGGTCCACCAAGAGGACTGGATTTAGTTCCAAAATCGATTCGAATTTTCTTTTATTCCTCTTTTTTTATTAAAATAAGCAAATTATTCAACTTTTAACGGTGCATCACGTCTACTACATCAAGTATTATACCTAAAAATGACCCAAAAAAGCTGATTTTGAGGTACTATCTGCAATATTAAAGGCTCGTATGGGTCCCGAGTCCATGTGTCGGAACCTAAATGGACCCGGAACCTGACCCATTTATCAAACGGAACAAAAATTGGGATCAGAACCCGGACCCCGCTCTTGAATCGGAACCTAAGATATGTTCCAGACCCGGTTTTTTGCAGTTCTGAACTTCGGAGTAATTGGAGAGTCGGATACCCACTTGCAACCCTAGATGTGGAGGAGTTACCCAACTACGAGGGACATTTTTGGATTTTCTCCTTAGCCTATTTCGGTTAAAGTTCTTTTATCACTGATAGAGTTAAAATAGGAAAGATGGCTCCTTGTATCACCCATTTCGGCTAAAAAACTCTTTACCCGTCATTAAGGCTGTCAAAATGAGGAGATGATCAAAATTGAATAAAAACTCAGCTTCAAGAATGAATTGGAAACCGGTCTCTCTCATAAAATATAAAAACCCAAATGATATTGATTCTTTACCGTAGGATGTAACCACGAGTGGACACCGCCCTATTTGTTCACTTCTCACCCGCTATCTACTTCACATTTGGTACACTTACTTTACCAGTGAAGTAAAGTGAAGGGTTGATTCAAGAGAAAATAAAAGGAGAGCAGGTCAAATCAAAAGATAGTAAATTTCAAAAATGTAAAGTGGGAAATGTGACTTTACCGCCCCTTGTGAAGCTGCACTGCCACTTTTCCTCCTCTCAGAGAGGAGGAAAACTGGCAAATGCGACTTTGCCGCCCCTAATTACAGGGGTAAAGCTGCACCGCCAGTTTTCCTCCTCTCACAGAGGAGGAAATCTGGAAATGAGACTTTACCGCCCCTAGTAGCAGCGGTAAAGCTGCACTGCCAGTTTTCCTCCTCTCAGAGAGGAGGAAAACTGGAAATGCGGCTTTACCGCCCCTAATAGCAGCGGTAAAGCCGCACTTCCACTTTTCCTCCCCTCAGAGAGGAGGAAATGTGTCGAATGCGACTTTACCGCCCCTAATGGCAGCGGTATGCTGAAGCCCATACAAACCTTTCCCGTGTCCAAGTTATTATCACGTATCTCCTTTTCGACCTTATTTTTACGCACGTTCGATGTCTATGGGGTCCATTTCTAATCGAATGTATTTCATGCAAGTGGAGCTCATCAATAAATATCCTATCGCATTTGTCAGTTAAGGCCCACACCAGATGGGAAAGCAGCGAAGATTGGCACAAGAATCTAGGATCTAAATCATTTGTCAGGAAATATTAAGGCCAAGGGACCGATTTTTTACTTGCGTTTTGGGCTATCTTTAGATTTTAAATCTATCTCTCTATCATTTAAGATATGTTTCATTCTCATTCCCACAAGATTGTTTCCGTGGGAAAACCGAATCCTTTGGTTTTGATTAGTGCGCCCACGTTCTGGTGATGTAAACCGTTGACGAGATGATGTCCTGAAAAATGTAGAGGGATAAAGCAGTCCTAACCATCTCTGGAAGATCTTTATAATAATGTTAGCAGAGTTAATGGCGCGCATGTAATTCCTTGAGTCATCAAGGATGACTTAATCTGAATACATAATCAATATAAATAATGACTGATAATATATTTGTCTCTTTTAGGAATATTTTCAAAAAATGTAATTTAATGTGTTTATATTTAGAGTTTTTTCTTTTAAACATCATTATAAGTATTCTATTAGTCTCCTTTGGGATTCAAGTACGAACACTGATACAAACTTACTTACGTGAGTCACGCGGTTGTATTTCCATCTATGCCTAGAAAATAAAAAATTAACTTTCACTGTTGTATTAATAGCTTGATCAAATATAGGGATAAATATAAATATGATTATGTTAACCACAATTTTATAAAAAAAAATGTCAAGTCGATCGGACGGTCGGATTAATTTTGATTCTCGATATCATATACATTTTAAGGCATTTTTTTTGTAGGGCTCGGATTTCAGAAGTTTGGTTCCACTCGACACATCTTTCTCAATATATGCCCAAAGGTTTCGGCTAAAACTCTATGTTTCTCAAAGTAAGACAAGTTGAAATATATAAGAATTCGACAACCGGGTGTTGGCTCGGTTAGGACACTGTCAATCCCACCAAATGTAGGGAAACCCTGAGCTAAAAATAATAAAAAAACCCATATAAGAATGAAGAGGGTGTTTAGGATGCTATACACGCAACGCAATTAAACATTATTAGGTATTCAATTTCATTCATCATATCAAAAGGTCTTTCACGTATAAAATTACAAGAATTATAGAAATTTATTTTTAACTACTTATTTCATTTTTTTGAAGCGCAACAAATCTTCTCTTTCACCCTTTGTTGATGAGGAAAATGGTCTAGCAGAGTCTAGAAA
Organism: Cinnamomum chago; assembly: GCA_038049695.1. Taxonomy (NCBI): domain Eukaryota; kingdom Viridiplantae; phylum Streptophyta; class Magnoliopsida; order Laurales; family Lauraceae; genus Cinnamomum; species Cinnamomum chago. Next base: position 2,593,085 of record CP142457.1, read on the forward strand.
ATTTTAGATGCGCCCAAATAAAATTTCTCAGTCCGCCACCGTACCAAGGAGAGAGATGTGCATAGGGTTGCAAACGGGACGTGTCCGGATAGGAACCATAGTGGACCCGGACCCCCGTTTTGTAAATAACAGCTCCGGTTCTGACTCCGAACATGTTTTATTGGTTCTAGACCCGGTCCCGATAGGAAAACCCAGATCCGATTTCGGAACCGGGTCCACCAAGAGGACTGGATTTAGTTCCAAAATCGATTCGAATTTTCTTTTATTCCTCTTTTTTTATTAAAATAAGCAAATTATTCAACTTTTAACGGTGCATCACGTCTACTACATCAAGTATTATACCTAAAAATGACCCAAAAAAGCTGATTTTGAGGTACTATCTGCAATATTAAAGGCTCGTATGGGTCCCGAGTCCATGTGTCGGAACCTAAATGGACCCGGAACCTGACCCATTTATCAAACGGAACAAAAATTGGGATCAGAACCCGGACCCCGCTCTTGAATCGGAACCTAAGATATGTTCCAGACCCGGTTTTTTGCAGTTCTGAACTTCGGAGTAATTGGAGAGTCGGATACCCACTTGCAACCCTAGACGTGGAGGAGTTACCCAACTACGAGGGACATTTTTGGATTTTCTCCTTAGCCTATTTCGGTTAAAGTTCTTTTATCACTGATAGAGTTAAAATAGGAAAGATGGCTCCTTGTATCACCCATTTCGGCTAAAAAACTCTTTACCCGTCATTAAGGCTGTCAAAATGAGGAGATGATCAAAATTGAATAAAAACTCAGCTTCAAGAATGAATTGGAAACCGGTCTCTCTCATAAAATATAAAAACCCAAATGATATTGATTCTTTACCGTAGGATGTAACCACGAGTGGACACCGCCCTATTTGTTCACTTCTCACCCGCTATCTACTTCACATTTGGTACACTTACTTTACCAGTGAAGTAAAGTGAAGGGTTGATTCAAGAGAAAATAAAAGGAGAGCAGGTCAAATCAAAAGATAGTAAATTTCAAAAATGTAAAGTGGGAAATGTGACTTTACCGCCCCTTGTGAAGCTGCACTGCCACTTTTCCTCCTCTCAGAGAGGAGGAAAACTGGCAAATGCGACTTTGCCGCCCCTAATTACAGGGGTAAAGCTGCACCGCCAGTTTTCCTCCTCTCACAGAGGAGGAAATCTGGAAATGAGACTTTATCGCCCCTAGTAGCAGCGGTAAAGCTGCACTGCCAGTTTTCCTCCTCTCAGAGAGGAGGAAAACTGGAAATGCGGCTTTACCGCCCCTAATAGCAGCGGTAAAGCCGCACTTCCACTTTTCCTCCCCTCAGAGAGGAGGAAATGTGTCGAATGCGACTTTACCGCCCCTAATGGCAGCGGTATGCTGAAGCCCATACAAACCTTTCCCGTGTCCAAGTTATTATCACGTATCTCCTTTTCGACCTTATTTTTACGCACGTTCGATGTCTATGGGGTCCATTTCTAATCGAATGTATTTCATGCAAGTGGAGCTCATCAATAAATATCCTATCGCATTTGTCAGTTAAGGCCCACACCAGATGGGAAAGCAGCGAAGATTGGCACAAGAATCTAGGATCTAAATCATTTGTCAGGAAATATTAAGGCCAAGGGACCGATTTTTTACTTGCGTTTTGGGCTATCTTTAGATTTTAAATCTATCTCTCTATCATTTAAGATATGTTTCATTCTCATTCCCACAAGATTGTTTCCGTGGGAAAACCGAATCCTTTGGTTTTGTTTAGTGCGCCCACGTTCTGGTGATGTAAACCGTTGACGAGATGATGTCCTGAAAAATGTAGAGGGATAAAGCAGTCCTAACCATCTCTGGAAGATCTTTATAATAATGTTAGCAGAGTTAATGGCGCGCATGTAATTCCTTGAGTCATCAAGGATGACTTAATCTGAATACATAATCAATATAAATAATGACTGATAATATATTTGTCTCTTTTAGGAATATTTTCAAAAAATGTAATTTAATGTGTTTATATTTAGAGTTTTTTCTTTTAAACATCATTATAAGTATTCTATTAGTCTCCTTTGGGATTCAAGTACGAACACTGATACAAACTTACTTACGTGAGTCACGCGGTTGTATTTCCATCTATGCCTAGAAAATAAAAAATTAACTTTCACTGTTGTATTAATAGCTTGATCAAATATAGGGATAAATATAAATATGATTATGTTAACCACAATTTTATAAAAAAAAATGTCAAGTCGATCGGACGGTCGGATTAATTTTGATTCTCGATATCATATACATTTTAAGGCATTTTTTTTGTAGGGCTCGGATTTCAGAAGTTTGGTTCCACTCGACACATCTTTCTCAATATATGCCCAAAGGTTTCGGCTAAAACTCTATGTTTCTCAAAGTAAGACAAGTTGAAATATATAAGAATTCGACAACCGGGTGTTGGCTCGGTTAGGACACTGTCAATCCCACCAAATGTAGGGAAACCCTGAGCTAAAAATAATAAAAAAACCCATATAAGAATGAAGAGGGTGTTTAGGATGCTATACACGCAACGCAATTAAACATTATTAGGTATTCAATTTCATTCATCATATCAAAAGGTCTTTCACGTATAAAATTACAAGAATTATAGAAATTTATTTTTAACTACTTATTTCATTTTTTTGAAGCGCAACAAATCTTCTCTTTCACCCTTTGTTGATGAGGAAAATGGTCTAGCAGAGTCTAGAAAATTTTAGATGCGCCCAAATAAAATTTCTCAGTCCGCCACCGTACCAAGGAGAGAGATGTGCATAGGGTTGCAAACGGGACGTGTCCGGATAGGAACCATAGTGGACCCGGACCCCCGTTTTGTAAATAACAGCTCCGGTTCTGACTCCGAACATGTTTTATTGGTTCTAGACCCGGTCCCGATAGGAAAACCCAGATCCGATTTCGGAACCGGGTCCACCAAGAGGACTGGATTTAGTTCCAAAATCGATTCGAATTTTCTTTTATTCCTCTTTTTTTATTAAAATAAGCAAATTATTCAACTTTTAACGGTGCATCACGTCTACTACATCAAGTATTATACCTAAAAATGACCCAAAAAAGCTGATTTTGAGGTACTATCTGCAATATTAAAGGCTCGTATGGGTCCCGAGTCCATGTGTCGGAACCTAAATGGACCCGGAACCTGACCCATTTATCAAACGGAACAAAAATTGGGATCAGAACCCGGACCCCGCTCTTGAATCGGAACCTAAGATATGTTCCAGACCCGGTTTTTTGCAGTTCTGAACTTCGGAGTAATTGGAGAGTCGGATACCCACTTGCAACCCTAGACGTGGAGGAGTTACCCAACTACGAGGGACATTTTTGGATTTTCTCCTTAGCCTATTTCGGTTAAAGTTCTTTTATCACTGATAGAGTTAAAATAGGAAAGATGGCTCCTTGTATCACCCATTTCGGCTAAAAAACTCTTTACCCGTCATTAAGGCTGTCAAAATGAGGAGATGATCAAAATTGAATAAAAACTCAGCTTCAAGAATGAATTGGAAACCGGTCTCTCTCATAAAATATAAAAACCCAAATGATATTGATTCTTTACCGTAGGATGTAACCACGAGTGGACACCGCCCTATTTGTTCACTTCTCACCCGCTATCTACTTCACATTTGGTACACTTACTTTACCAGTGAAGTAAAGTGAAGGGTTGATTCAAGAGAAAATAAAAGGAGAGCAGGTCAAATCAAAAGATAGTAAATTTCAAAAATGTAAAGTGGGAAATGTGACTTTACCGCCCCTTGTGAAGCTGCACTGCCACTTTTCCTCCTCTCAGAGAGGAGGAAAACTGGCAAATGCGACTTTGCCGCCCCTAATTACAGGGGTAAAGCTGCACCGCCAGTTTTCCTCCTCTCACAGAGGAGGAAATCTGGAAATGAGACTTTATCGCCCCTAGTAGCAGCGGTAAAGCTGCACTGCCAGTTTTCCTCCTCTCAGAGAGGAGGAAAACTGGAAATGCGGCTTTACCGCCCCTAATAGCAGCGGTAAAGCCGCACTTCCACTTTTCCTCCCCTCAGAGAGGAGGAAATGTGTCGAATGCGACTTTACCGCCCCTAATGGCAGCGGTATGCTGAAGCCCATACAAACCTTTCCCGTGTCCAAGTTATTATCACGTATCTCCTTTTCGACCTTATTTTTACGCACGTTCGATGTCTATGGGGTCCATTTCTAATCGAATGTATTTCATGCAAGTGGAGCTCATCAATAAATATCCTATCGCATTTGTCAGTTAAGGCCCACACCAGATGGGAAAGCAGCGAAGATTGGCACAAGAATCTAGGATCTAAATCATTTGTCAGGAAATATTAAGGCCAAGGGACCGATTTTTTACTTGCGTTTTGGGCTATCTTTAGATTTTAAATCTATCTCTCTATCATTTAAGATATGTTTCATTCTCATTCCCACAAGATTGTTTCCGTGGGAAAACCGAATCCTTTGGTTTTGATTAGTGCGCCCACGTTCTGGTGATGTAAACCGTTGACGAGATGATGTCCTGAAAAATGTAGAGGGATAAAGCAGTCCTAACCATCTCTGGAAGATCTTTATAATAATGTTAGCAGAGTTAATGGCGCGCATGTAATTCCTTGAGTCATCAAGGATGACTTAATCTGAATACATAATCAATATAAATAATGACTGATAATATATTTGTCTCTTTTAGGAATATTTTCAAAAAATGTAATTTAATGTGTTTATATTTAGAGTTTTTTCTTTTAAACATCATTATAAGTATTCTATTAGTCTCCTTTGGGATTCAAGTACGAACACTGATACAAACTTACTTACGTGAGTCACGCGGTTGTATTTCCATCTATGCCTAGAAAATAAAAAATTAACTTTCACTGTTGTATTAATAGCTTGATCAAATATAGGGATAAATATAAATATGATTATGTTAACCACAATTTTATAAAAAAAAATGTCAAGTCGATCGGACGGTCGGATTAATTTTGATTCTCGATATCATATACATTTTAAGGCATTTTTTTTGTAGGGCTCGGATTTCAGAAGTTTGGTTCCACTCGACACATCTTTCTCAATATATGCCCAAAGGTTTCGGCTAAAACTCTATGTTTCTCAAAGTAAGACAAGTTGAAATATATAAGAATTCGACAACCGGGTGTTGGCTCGGTTAGGACACTGTCAATCCCACCAAATGTAGGGAAACCCTGAGCTAAAAATAATAAAAAAACCCATATAAGAATGAAGAGGGTGTTTAGGATGCTATACACGCAACGCAATTAAACATTATTAGGTATTCAATTTCATTCATCATATCAAAAGGTCTTTCACGTATAAAATTACAAGAATTATAGAAATTTATTTTTAACTACTTATTTCATTTTTTTGAAGCGCAACAAATCTTCTCTTTCACCCTTTGTTGATGAGGAAAATGGTCTAGCAGAGTCTAGAAAATTTTAGATGCGCCCAAATAAAATTTCTCAGTCCGCCACCGTACCAAGGAGAGAGATGTGCATAGGGTTGCAAACGGGACGTGTCCGGATAGGAACCATAGTGGACCCGGACCCCCGTTTTGTAAATAACAGCTCCGGTTCTGACTCCGAACATGTTTTATTGGTTCTAGACCCGGTCCCGATAGGAAAACCCAGATCCGATTTCGGAACCGGGTCCACCAAGAGGACTGGATTTAGTTCCAAAATCGATTCGAATTTTCTTTTATTCCTCTTTTTTTATTAAAATAAGCAAATTATTCAACTTTTAACGGTGCATCACGTCTACTACATCAAGTATTATACCTAAAAATGACCCAAAAAAGCTGATTTTGAGGTACTATCTGCAATATTAAAGGCTCGTATGGGTCCCGAGTCCATGTGTCGGAACCTAAATGGACCCGGAACCTGACCCATTTATCAAACGGAACAAAAATTGGGATCAGAACCCGGACCCCGCTCTTGAATCGGAACCTAAGATATGTTCCAGACCCGGTTTTTTGCAGTTCTGAACTTCGGAGTAATTGGAGAGTCGGATACCCACTTGCAACCCTAGACGTGGAGGAGTTACCCAACTACGAGGGACATTTTTGGATTTTCTCCTTAGCCTATTTCGGTTAAAGTTCTTTTATCACTGATAGAGTTAAAATAGGAAAGATGGCTCCTTGTATCACCCATTTCGGCTAAAAAACTCTTTACCCGTCATTAAGGCTGTCAAAATGAGGAGATGATCAAAATTGAATAAAAACTCAGCTTCAAGAATGAATTGGAAACCGGTCTCTCTCATAAAATATAAAAACCCAAATGATATTGATTCTTTACCGTAGGATGTAACCACGAGTGGACACCGCCCTATTTGTTCACTTCTCACCCGCTATCTACTTCACATTTGGTACACTTACTTTACCAGTGAAGTAAAGTGAAGGGTTGATTCAAGAGAAAATAAAAGGAGAGCAGGTCAAATCAAAAGATAGTAAATTTCAAAAATGTAAAGTGGGAAATGTGACTTTACCGCCCCTTGTGAAGCTGCACTGCCACTTTTCCTCCTCTCAGAGAGGAGGAAAACTGGCAAATGCGACTTTGCCGCCCCTAATTACAGGGGTAAAGCTGCACCGCCAGTTTTCCTCCTCTCACAGAGGAGGAAATCTGGAAATGAGACTTTATCGCCCCTAGTAGCAGCGGTAAAGCTGCACTGCCAGTTTTCCTCCTCTCAGAGAGGAGGAAAACTGGAAATGCGGCTTTACCGCCCCTAATAGCAGCGGTAAAGCCGCACTTCCACTTTTCCTCCCCTCAGAGAGGAGGAAATGTGTCGAATGCGACTTTACCGCCCCTAATGGCAGCGGTATGCTGAAGCCCATACAAACCTTTCCCGTGTCCAAGTTATTATCACGTATCTCCTTTTCGACCTTATTTTTACGCACGTTCGATGTCTATGGGGTCCATTTCTAATCGAATGTATTTCATGCAAGTGGAGCTCATCAATAAATATCCTATCGCATTTGTCAGTTAAGGCCCACACCAGATGGGAAAGCAGCGAAGATTGGCACAAGAATCTAGGATCTAAATCATTTGTCAGGAAATATTAAGGCCAAGGGACCGATTTTTTACTTGCGTTTTGGGCTATCTTTAGATTTTAAATCTATCTCTCTATCATTTAAGATATGTTTCATTCTCATTCCCACAAGATTGTTTCCGTGGGAAAACCGAATCCTTTGGTTTTGATTAGTGCGCCCACGTTCTGGTGATGTAAACCGTTGACGAGATGATGTCCTGAAAAATGTAGAGGGATAAAGCAGTCCTAACCATCTCTGGAAGATCTTTATAATAATGTTAGCAGAGTTAATGGCGCGCATGTAATTCCTTGAGTCATCAAGGATGACTTAATCTGAATACATAATCAATATAAATAATGACTGATAATATATTTGTCTCTTTTAGGAATATTTTCAAAAAATGTAATTTAATGTGTTTATATTTAGAGTTTTTTCTTTTAAACATCATTATAAGTATTCTATTAGTCTCCTTTGGGATTCAAGTACGAACACTGATACAAACTTACTTACGTGAGTCACGCGGTTGTATTTCCATCTATGCCTAGAAAATAAAAAATTAACTTTCACTGTTGTATTAATAGCTTGATCAAATATAGGGATAAATATAAATATGATTATGTTAACCACAATTTTATAAAAAAAAATGTCAAGTCGATCGGACGGTCGGATTAATTTTGATTCTCGATATCATATACATTTTAAGGCATTTTTTTTGTAGGGCTCGGATTTCAGAAGTTTGGTTCCACTCGACACATCTTTCTCAATATATGCCCAAAGGTTTCGGCTAAAACTCTATGTTTCTCAAAGTAAGACAAGTTCAAATATATAAGAATTCGACAACCGGGTGTTGGCTCGGTTAGGACACTGTCAATCCCACCAAATGTAGGGAAACCCTGAGCTAAAAATAATAAAAAAACCCATATAAGAATGAAGAGGGTGTTTAGGATGCTATACACGCAACGCAATTAAACATTATTAGGTATTCAATTTCATTCATCATATCAAAAGGTCTTTCACGTATAAAATTACAAGAATTATAGAAATTTATTTTTAACTACTTATTTCATTTTTTTGAAGCGCAACAAATCTTCTCTTTCACCCTTTGTTGATGAGGAAAATGGTCTAGCAGAGTCTAGAAAATTTTAGATGCGCCCAAATAAAATTTCTCAGTCCGCCACCGTACCAAGGAGAGAGATGTGCATAGGGTTGCAAACGGGACGTGTCCGGATAGGAACCATAGTGGACCCGGACCCCCGTTTTGTAAATAACAGCTCCGGTTCTGACTCCGAACATGTTTTATTGGTTCTAGACCCGGTCCCGATAGGAAAACCCAGATCCGATTTCGGAACCGGGTCCACCAAGAGGACTGGATTTAGTTCCAAAATCGATTCAAATTTTCTTTTATTCCTCTTTTTTTATTAAAATAAGCAAATTATTCAACTTTTAACGGTGCATCACGTCTACTACATCAAGTATTATACCTAAAAATGACCCAAAAAAGCTGATTTTGAGGTACTATCTGCAATATTAAAGGCTCGTATGGGTCCCGAGTCCATGTGTCGGAACCTAAATGGACCCGGAACCTGACCCATTTATCAAACGGAACAAAAATTGGGATCAGAACCCGGACCCCGCTCTTGAATCGGAACCTAAGATATGTTCCAGACCCGGTTTTTTGCAGTTCTGAACTTCGGAGTAATTGGAGAGTCGGATACCCACTTGCAACCCTAGACGTGGAGGAGTTACCCAACTACGAGGGACATTTTTGGATTTTCTCCTTAGCCTATTTCGGTTAAAGTTCTTTTATCACTGATAGAGTTAAAATAGGAAAGATGGCTCCTTGTATCACCCATTTCGGCTAAAAAACTCTTTACCCGTCATTAAGGCTGTCAAAATGAGGAGATGATCAAAATTGAATAAAAACTCAGCTTCAAGAATGAATTGGAAACCGGTCTCTCTCATAAAATATAAAAACCCAAATGATATTGATTCTTTACCGTAGGATGTAACCACGAGTGGACACCGCCCTATTTGTTCACTTCTCACCCGCTATCTACTTCACATTTGGTACACTTACTTTACCAGTGAAGTAAAGTGAAGGGTTGATTCAAGAGAAAATAAAAGGAGAGCAGGTCAAATCAAAAGATAGTAAATTTCAAAAATGTAAAGTGGGAAATGTGACTTTACCGCCCCTTGTGAAGCTGCACTGCCACTTTTCCTCCTCTCAGAGAGGAGGAAAACTGGCAAATGCGACTTTGCCGCCCCTAATTACAGGGGTAAAGCTGCACCGCCAGTTTTCCTCCTCTCACAGAGGAGGAAATCTGGAAATGAGACTTTATCGCCCCTAGTAGCAGCGGTAAAGCTGCACTGCCAGTTTTCCTCCTCTCAGAGAGGAGGAAAACTGGAAATGCGGCTTTACCGCCCCTAATAGCAGCGGTAAAGCCGCACTTCCACTTTTCCTCCCCTCAGAGAGGAGGAAATGTGTCGAATGCGACTTTACCGCCCCTAATGGCAGCGGTATGCTGAAGCCCATACAAACCTTTCCCGTGTCCAAGTTATTATCACGTATCTCCTTTTCGACCTTATTTTTACGCACGTTCGATGTCTATGGGGTCCATTTCTAATCGAATGTATTTCATGCAAGTGGAGCTCATCAATAAATATCCTATCGCATTTGTCAGTTAAGGCCCACACCAGATGGGAAAGCAGCGAAGATTGGCACAAGAATCTAGGATCTAAATCATTTGTCAGGAAATATTAAGGCCAAGGGACCGATTTTTTACTTGCGTTTTGGGCTATCTTTAGATTTTAAATCTATCTCTCTATCATTTAAGATATGTTTCATTCTCATTCCCACAAGATTGTTTCCGTGGGAAAACCGAATCCTTTGGTTTTGATTAGTGCGCCCACGTTCTGGTGATGTAAACCGTTGACGAGATGATGTCCTGAAAAATGTAGAGGGATAAAGCAGTCCTAACCATCTCTGGAAGATCTTTATAATAATGTTAGCAGAGTTAATGGCGCGCATGTAATTCCTTGAGTCATCAAGGATGACTTAATCTGAATACATAATCAATATAAATAATGACTGATAATATATTTGTCTCTTTTAGGAATATTTTCAAAAAATGTAATTTAATGTGTTTATATTTAGAGTTTTTTCTTTTAAACATCATTATAAGTATTCTATTAGTCTCCTTTGGGATTCAAGTACGAACACTGATACAAACTTACTTACGTGAGTCACGCGGTTGTATTTCCATCTATGCCTAGAAAATAAAAAATTAACTTTCACTGTTGTATTAATAGCTTGATCAAATATAGGGATAAATATAAATATGATTATGTTAACCACAATTTTATAAAAAAAAATGTCAAGTCGATCGGACGGTCGAATTAATTTTGATTCTCGATATCATATACATTTTAAGGCATTTTTTTTGTAGGGCTCGGATTTCAGAAGTTTGGTTCCACTCGACACATCTTTCTCAATATATGCCCAAAGGTTTCGGCTAAAACTCTATGTTTCTCAAAGTAAGACAAGTTCAAATATATAAGAATTCGACAACCGGGTGTTGGCTCGGTTAGGACACTGTCAATCCCACCAAATGTAGGGAAACCCTGAGCTAAAAATAATAAAAAAACCCATATAAGAATGAAGAGGGTGTTTAGGATGCTATACACGCAACGCAATTAAACATTATTAGGTATTCAATTTCATTCATCATATCAAAAGGTCTTTCACGTATAAAATTACAAGAATTATAGAAATTTATTTTTAACTACTTATTTCATTTTTTTGAAGCGCAACAAATCTTCTCTTTCACCCTTTGTTGATGAGGAAAATGGTCTAGCAGAGTCTAGAAAATTTTAGATGCGCCCAAATAAAATTTCTCAGTCCGCCACCGTACCAAGGAGAGAGATGTGCATAGGGTTGCAAACGGGACGTGTCCGGATAGGAACCATAGTGGACCCGGACCCCCGTTTTGTAAATAACAGCTCCGGTTCTGACTCCGAACATGTTTTATTGGTTCTAGACCCAGTCCCGATAGGAAAACCCAGATCCGATTTCGGAACCGGGTCCACCAAGAGGACTGGATTTAGTTCCAAAATCGATTCGAATTTTCTTTTATTCCTCTTTTTTTATTAAAATAAGCAAATTATTCAACTTTTAACGGTGCATCACGTCTACTACATCAAGTATTATACCTAAAAATGACCCAAAAAAGCTGATTTTGAGGTACTATCTGCAATATTAAAGGCTCGTATGGGTCCCGAGTCCATGTGTCGGAACCTAAATGGACCCGGAACCTGACCCATTTATCAAACGGAACAAAAATTGGGATCAGAACCCGGACCCCGCTCTTGAATCGGAACCTAAGATATGTTCCAGACCCGGTTTTTTGCAGTTCTGAACTTCGGAGTAATTGGAGAGTCGGATACCCACTTGCAACCCTAGACGTGGAGGAGTTACCCAACTACGAGGGACATTTTTGGATTTTCTCCTTAGCCTATTTCGGTTAAAGTTCTTTTATCACTGATAGAGTTAAAATAGGAAAGATGGCTCCTTGTATCACCCATTTCGGCTAAAAAACTCTTTACCCGTCATTAAGGCTGTCAAAATGAGGAGATGATCAAAATTGAATAAAAACTCAGCTTCAAGAATGAATTGGAAACCGGTCTCTCTCATAAAATATAAAAACCCAAATGATATTGATTCTTTACCGTAGGATGTAACCACGAGTGGACACCGCCCTATTTGTTCACTTCTCACCCGCTATCTACTTCACATTTGGTACACTTACTTTACCAGTGAAGTAAAGTGAAGGGTTGATTCAAGAGAAAATAAAAGGAGAGCAGGTCAAATCAAAAGATAGTAAATTTCAAAAATGTAAAGTGGGAAATGTGACTTTACCGCCCCTTGTGAAGCTGCACTGCCACTTTTCCTCCTCTCAGAGAGGAGGAAAACTGGCAAATGCGACTTTGCCGCCCCTAATTACAGGGGTAAAGCTGCACCGCCAGTTTTCCTCCTCTCACAGAGGAGGAAATCTGGAAATGAGACTTTATCGCCCCTAGTAGCAGCGGTAAAGCTGCACTGCCAGTTTTCCTCCTCTCAGAGAGGAGGAAAACTGGAAATGCGGCTTTACCGCCCCTAATAGCAGCGGTAAAGCCGCACTTCCACTTTTCCTCCCCTCAGAGAGGAGGAAATGTGTCGAATGCGACTTTACCGCCCCTAATGGCAGCGGTATGCTGAAGCCCATACAAACCTTTCCCGTGTCCAAGTTATTATCACGTATCTCCTTTTCGACCTTATTTTTACGCACGTTCGATGTCTATGGGGTCCATTTCTAATCGAATGTATTTCATGCAAGTGGAGCTCATCAATAAATATCCTATCGCATTTGTCAGTTAAGGCCCACACCAGATGGGAAAGCAGCGAAGATTGGCACAAGAATCTAGGATCTAAATCATTTGTCAGGAAATATTAAGGCCAAGGGACCGATTTTTTACTTGCGTTTTGGGCTATCTTTAGATTTTAAATCTATCTCTCTATCATTTAAGATATGTTTCATTCTCATTCCCACAAGATTGTTTCCGTGGGAAAACCGAATCCTTTGGTTTTGATTAGTGCGCCCACGTTCTGGTGATGTAAACCGTTGACGAGATGATGTCCTGAAAAATGTAGAGGGATAAAGCAGTCCTAACCATCTCTGGAAGATCTTTATAATAATGTTAGCAGAGTTAATGGCGCGCATGTAATTCCTTGAGTCATCAAGGATGACTTAATCTGAATACATAATCAATATAAATAATGACTGATAATATATTTGTCTCTTTTAGGAATATTTTCAAAAAATGTAATTTAATGTGTTTATATTTAGAGTTTTTTCTTTTAAACATCATTATAAGTATTCTATTAGTCTCCTTTGGGATTCAAGTACGAACACTGATACAAACTTACTTACGTGAGTCACGCGGTTGTATTTCCATCTATGCCTAGAAAATAAAAAATTAACTTTCACTGTTGTATTAATAGCTTGATCAAATATAGGGATAAATATAAATATGATTATGTTAACCACAATTTTATAAAAAAAAATGTCAAGTCGATCGGACGGTCGGATTAATTTTGATTCTCGATATCATATACATTTTAAGGCATTTTTTTTGTAGGGCTCGGATTTCAGAAGTTTGGTTCCACTCGACACATCTTTCTCAATATATGCCCAAAGGTTTCGGCTAAAACTCTATGTTTCTCAAAGTAAGACAAGTTCAAATATATAAGAATTCGACAACCGGGTGTTGGCTCGGTTAGGACACTGTCAATCCCACCAAATGTAGGGAAACCCTGAGCTAAAAATAATAAAAAAACCCATATAAGAATGAAGAGGGTGTTTAGGATGCTATACACGCAACGCAATTAAACATTATTAGGTATTCAATTTCATTCATCATATCAAAAGGTCTTTCACGTATAAAATTACAAGAATTATAGAAATTTATTTTTAACTACTTATTTCATTTTTTTGAAGCGCAACAAATCTTCTCTTTCACCCTTTGTTGATGAGGAAAATGGTCTAGCAGAGTCTAGAAAATTTTAGATGCGCCCAAATAAAATTTCTCAGTCCGCCACCGTACCAAGGAGAGAGATGTGCATAGGGTTGCAAACGGGACGTGTCCGGATAGGAACCATAGTGGACCCGGACCCCCGTTTTGTAAATAACAGCTCCGGTTCTGACTCCGAACATGTTTTATTGGTTCTAGACCCAGTCCCGATAGGAAAACCCAGATCCGATTTCGGAACCGGGTCCACCAAGAGGACTGGATTTAGTTCCAAAATCGATTCGAATTTTCTTTTATTCCTCTTTTTTTATTAAAATAAGCAAATTATTCAACTTTTAACGGTGCATCACGTCTACTACATCAAGTATTATACCTAAAAATGACCCAAAAAAGCTGATTTTGAGGTACTATCTGCAATATTAAAGGCTCGTATGGGTCCCGAGTCCATGTGTCGGAACCTAAATGGACCCGGAACCTGACCCATTTATCAAACGGAACAAAAATTGGGATCAGAACCCGGACCCCGCTCTTGAATCGGAACCTAAGATATGTTCCAGACCCGGTTTTTTGCAGTTCTGAACTTCGGAGTAATTGGAGAGTCGGATACCCACTTGCAACCCTAGACGTGGAGGAGTTACCCAACTACGAGGGACATTTTTGGATTTTCTCCTTAGCCTATTTCGGTTAAAGTTCTTTTATCACTGATAGAGTTAAAATAGGAAAGATGGCTCCTTGTATCACCCATTTCGGCTAAAAAACTCTTTACCCGTCATTAAGGCTGTCAAAATGAGGAGATGATCAAAATTGAATAAAAACTCAGCTTCAAGAATGAATTGGAAACCGGTCTCTCTCATAAAATATAAAAACCCAAATGATATTGATTCTTTACCGTAGGATGTAACCACGAGTGGACACCGCCCTATTTGTTCACTTCTCACCCGCTATCTACTTCACATTTGGTACACTTACTTTACCAGTGAAGTAAAGTGAAGGGTTGATTCAAGAGAAAATAAAAGGAGAGCAGGTCAAATCAAAAGATAGTAAATTTCAAAAATGTAAAGTGGGAAATGTGACTTTACCGCCCCTTGTGAAGCTGCACTGCCACTTTTCCTCCTCTCAGAGAGGAGGAAAACTGGCAAATGCGACTTTGCCGCCCCTAATTACAGGGGTAAAGCTGCACCGCCAGTTTTCCTCCTCTCACAGAGGAGGAAATCTGGAAATGAGACTTTATCGCCCCTAGTAGCAGCGGTAAAGCTGCACTGCCAGTTTTCCTCCTCTCAGAGAGGAGGAAAACTGGAAATGCGGCTTTACCGCCCCTAATAGCAGCGGTAAAGCCGCACTTCCACTTTTCCTCCCCTCAGAGAGGAGGAAATGTGTCGAATGCGACTTTACCGCCCCTAATGGCAGCGGTATGCTGAAGCCCATACAAACCTTTCCCGTGTCCAAGTTATTATCACGTATCTCCTTTTCGACCTTATTTTTACGCACGTTCGATGTCTATGGGGTCCATTTCTAATCGAATGTATTTCATGCAAGTGGAGCTCATCAATAAATATCCTATCGCATTTGTCAGTTAAGGCCCACACCAGATGGGAAAGCAGCGAAGATTGGCACAAGAATCTAGGATCTAAATCATTTGTCAGGAAATATTAAGGCCAAGGGACCGATTTTTTACTTGCGTTTTGGGCTATCTTTAGATTTTAAATCTATCTCTCTATCATTTAAGATATGTTTCATTCTCATTCCCACAAGATTGTTTCCGTGGGAAAACCGAATCCTTTGGTTTTGATTAGTGCGCCCACGTTCTGGTGATGTAAACCGTTGACGAGATGATGTCCTGAAAAATGTAGAGGGATAAAGCAGTCCTAACCATCTCTGGAAGATCTTTATAATAATGTTAGCAGAGTTAATGGCGCGCATGTAATTCCTTGAGTCATCAAGGATGACTTAATCTGAATACATAATCAATATAAATAATGACTGATAATATATTTGTCTCTTTTAGGAATATTTTCAAAAAATGTAATTTAATGTGTTTATATTTAGAGTTTTTTCTTTTAAACATCATTATAAGTATTCTATTAGTCTCCTTTGGGATTCAAGTACGAACACTGATACAAACTTACTTACGTGAGTCACGCGGTTGTATTTCCATCTATGCCTAGAAAATAAAAAATTAACTTTCACTGTTGTATTAATAGCTTGATCAAATATAGGGATAAATATAAATATGATTATGTTAACCACAATTTTATAAAAAAAAATGTCAAGTCGATCGGACGGTCGGATTAATTTTGATTCTCGATATCATATACATTTTAAGGCATTTTTTTTGTAGGGCTCGGATTTCAGAAGTTTGGTTCCACTCGACACATCTTTCTCAATATATGCCCAAAGGTTTCGGCTAAAACTCTATGTTTCTCAAAGTAAGACAAGTTCAAATATATAAGAATTCGACAACCGGGTGTTGGCTCGGTTAGGACACTGTCAATCCCACCAAATGTAGGGAAACCCTGAGCTAAAAATAATAAAAAAACCCATATAAGAATGAAGAGGGTGTTTAGGATGCTATACACGCAACGCAATTAAACATTATTAGGTATTCAATTTCATTCATCATATCAAAAGGTCTTTCACGTATAAAATTACAAGAATTATAGAAATTTATTTTTAACTACTTATTTCATTTTTTTGAAGCGCAACAAATCTTCTCTTTCACCCTTTGTTGATGAGGAAAATGGTCTAGCAGAGTCTAGAAAATTTTAGATGCGCCCAAATAAAATTTCTCAGTCCGCCACCGTACCAAGGAGAGAGATGTGCATAGGGTTGCAAACGGGACGTGTCCGGATAGGAACCATAGTGGACCCGGACCCCCGTTTTGTAAATAACAGCTCCGGTTCTGACTCCGAACATGTTTTATTGGTTCTAGACCCAGTCCCGATAGGAAAACCCAGATCCGATTTCGGAACCGGGTCCACCAAGAGGACTGGATTTAGTTCCAAAATCGATTCGAATTTTCTTTTATTCCTCTTTTTTTATTAAAATAAGCAAATTATTCAACTTTTAACGGTGCATCACGTCTACTACATCAAGTATTATACCTAAAAATGACCCAAAAAAGCTGATTTTGAGGTACTATCTGCAATATTAAAGGCTCGTATGGGTCCCGAGTCCATGTGTCGGAACCTAAATGGACCCGGAACCTGACCCATTTATCAAACGGAACAAAAATTGGGATCAGAACCCGGACCCCGCTCTTGAATCGGAACCTAAGATATGTTCCAGACCCGGTTTTTTGCAGTTCTGAACTTCGGAGTAATTGGAGAGTCGGATACCCACTTGCAACCCTAGACGTGGAGGAGTTACCCAACTACGAGGGACATTTTTGGATTTTCTCCTTAGCCTATTTCGGTTAAAGTTCTTTTATCACTGATAGAGTTAAAATAGGAAAGATGGCTCCTTGTATCACCCATTTCGGCTAAAAAACTCTTTACCCGTCATTAAGGCTGTCAAAATGAGGAGATGATCAAAATTGAATAAAAACTCAGCTTCAAGAATGAATTGGAAACCGGTCTCTCTCATAAAATATAAAAACCCAAATGATATTGATTCTTTACCGTAGGATGTAACCACGAGTGGACACCGCCCTATTTGTTCACTTCTCACCCGCTATCTACTTCACATTTGGTACACTTACTTTACCAGTGAAGTAAAGTGAAGGGTTGATTCAAGAGAAAATAAAAGGAGAGCAGGTCAAATCAAAAGATAGTAAATTTCAAAAATGTAAAGTGGGAAATGTGACTTTACCGCCCCTTGTGAAGCTGCACTGCCACTTTTCCTCCTCTCAGAGAGGAGGAAAACTGGCAAATGCGACTTTGCCGCCCCTAATTACAGGGGTAAAGCTGCACCGCCAGTTTTCCTCCTCTCACAGAGGAGGAAATCTGGAAATGAGACTTTATCGCCCCTAGTAGCAGCGGTAAAGCTGCACTGCCAGTTTTCCTCCTCTCAGAGAGGAGGAAAACTGGAAATGCGGCTTTACCGCCCCTAATAGCAGCGGTAAAGCCGCACTTCCACTTTTCCTCCCCTCAGAGAGGAGGAAATGTGTCGAATGCGACTTTACCGCCCCTAATGGCAGCGGTATGCTGAAGCCCATACAAACCTTTCCCGTGTCCAAGTTATTATCACGTATCTCCTTTTCGACCTTATTTTTACACACGTTCGATGTCTATGGGGTCCATTTCTAATCGAATGTATTTCATGCAAGTGGAGCTCATCAATAAATATCCTATCGCATTTGTCAGTTAAGGCCCACACCAGATGGGAAAGCAGTGAAGATTGGCACAAGAATCTAGGATCTAAATCATTTGTCAGGAAATATTAAGGCCAAGGGACCGATTTTTTACTTGCGTTTTGGGCTATCTTTAGATTTTAAATCTATCTCTCTATCATTTAAGATATGTTTCATTCTCATTCCCACAAGATTGTTTCCATGGGAAAACCGAATCCTTTGGTTTTGATTAGTGCGCCCACGTTCTGGTGATGTAAACCGTTGACGAGATGATGTCCTGAAAAATGTAGAGGGATAAAGCAGTCCTAACCATCTCTGGAAGATCTTTATAATAATGTTAGCAGAGTTAATGGCGCGCATGTAATTCCTTGAGTCATCAAGGATGACTTAATCTGAATACATAATCAATATAAATAATGACTGATAATATATTTGTCTCTTTTAGGAATATTTTCAAAAAATGTAATTTAATGTGTTTATATTTAGAGTTTTTTCTTTTAAACATCATTATAAGTATTCTATTAGTCTCCTTTGGGATTCAAGTACGAACACTGATACAAACTTACTTACGTGAGTCACGCGGTTGTATTTCCATCTATGCCTAGAAAATAAAAAATTAACTTTCACTGTTGTATTAATAGCTTGATCAAATATAGGGATAAATATAAATATGATTATGTTAACCACAATTTTATAAAAAAAAATGTCAAGTCGATCGGACGGTCGGATTAATTTTGATTCTCGATATCATATACATTTTAAGGCATTTTTTTTGTAGGGCTCGGATTTCAGAAGTTTGGTTCCACTCGACACATCTTTCTCAATATATGCCCAAAGGTTTCGGCTAAAACTCTATGTTTCTCAAAGTAAGACAAGTTCAAATATATAAGAATTCGACAATCGGGTGTTGGCTCGGTTAGGACACTGTCAATCCCACCAAATGTAGGGAAACCCTGAGCTAAAAATAATAAAAAAACCCATATAAGAATGAAGAGGGTGTTTAGGATGCTATACACGCAACGCAATTAAACATTATTAGGTATTCAATTTCATTCATCATATCAAAAGGTCTTTCACGTATAAAATTACAAGAATTATAGAAATTTATTTTTAACTACTTATTTCATTTTTTTGAAGCGCAACAAATCTTCTCTTTCACCCTTTGTTGATGAGGAAAATGGTCTAGCAGAGTCTAGAAAATTTTAGATGCGCCCAAATAAAATTTCTCAGTCCGCCACCGTACCAAGGAGAGAGATGTGCATAGGGTTGCAAACGGGACGTGTCCGGATAGGAACCATAGTGGACCCGGACCCCCGTTTTGTAAATAACAGCTCCGGTTCTGACTCCGAACATGTTTTATTGGTTCTAGACCCGGTCCCGATAGGAAAACCCAGATCCGATTTCGGAACCGGGTCCACCAAGAGGACTGGATTTAGTTCCAAAATCGATTCGAATTTTCTTTTATTCCTCTTTTTTTATTAAAATAAGCAAATTATTCAACTTTTAACGGTGCATCACGTCTACTACATCAAGTATTATACCTAAAAATGACCCAAAAAAGCTGATTTTGAGGTACTATCTGCAATATTAAAGGCTCGTATGGGTCCCGAGTCCATGTGTCGGAACCTAAATGGACCCGGAACCTGACCCATTTATCAAACGGAACAAAAATTGGGATCAGAACCCGGACCCCGCTCTTGAATCGGAACCTAAGATATGTTCCAGACCCGGTTTTTTGCAGTTCTGAACTTCGGAGTAATTGGAGAGTCGGATACCCACTTGCAACCCTAGACGTGGAGGAGTTACCCAACTACGAGGGACATTTTTGGATTTTCTCCTTAGCCTATTTCGGTTAAAGTTCTTTTATCACTGATAGAGTTAAAATAGGAAAGATGGCTCCTTGTATCACCCATTTCGGCTAAAAAACTCTTTACCCGTCATTAAGGCTGTCAAAATGAGGAGATGATCAAAATTGAATAAAAACTCAGCTTCAAGAATGAATTGGAAACCGGTCTCTCTCATAAAATATAAAAACCCAAATGATATTGATTCTTTACCGTAGGATGTAACCACGAGTGGACACCGCCCTATTTGTTCACTTCTCACCCGCTATCTACTTCACATTTGGTACACTTACTTTACCAGTGAAGTAAAGTGAAGGGTTGATTCAAGAGAAAATAAAAGGAGAGCAGGTCAAATCAAAAGATAGTAAATTTCAAAAATGTAAAGTGGGAAATGTGACTTTACCGCCCCTTGTGAAGCTGCACTGCCACTTTTCCTCCTCTCAGAGAGGAGGAAAACTGGCAAATGCGACTTTGCCGCCCCTAATTACAGGGGTAAAGCTGCACCGCCAGTTTTCCTCCTCTCACAGAGGAGGAAATCTGGAAATGAGACTTTATCGCCCCTAGTAGCAGCGGTAAAGCTGCACTGCCAGTTTTCCTCCTCTCAGAGAGGAGGAAAACTGGAAATGCGGCTTTACCGCCCCTAATAGCAGCGGTAAAGCCGCACTTCCACTTTTCCTCCCCTCAGAGAGGAGGAAATGTGTCGAATGCGACTTTACCGCCCCTAATGGCAGCGGTATGCTGAAGCCCATACAAACCTTTCCCGTGTCCAAGTTATTATCACGTATCTCCTTTTCGACCTTATTTTTACACACGTTCGATGTCTATGGGGTCCATTTCTAATCGAATGTATTTCATGCAAGTGGAGCTCATCAATAAATATCCTATCGCATTTGTCAGTTAAGGCCCACACCAGATGGGAAAGCAGCGAAGATTGGCACAAGAATCTAGGATCTAAATCATTTGTCAGGAAATATTAAGGCCAAGGGACCGATTTTTTACTTGCGTTTTGGGCTATCTTTAGATTTTAAATCTATCTCTCTATCATTTAAGATATGTTTCATTCTCATTCCCACAAGATTGTTTCCGTGGGAAAACCGAATCCTTTGGTTTTGATTAGTGCGCCCACGTTCTGGTGATGTAAACCGTTGACGAGATGATGTCCTGAAAAATGTAGAGGGATAAAGCAGTCCTAACCATCTCTGGAAGATCTTTATAATAATGTTAGCAGAGTTAATGGCGCGCATGTAATTCCTTGAGTCATCAAGGATGACTTAATCTGAATACATAATCAATATAAATAATGACTGATAATATATTTGTCTCTTTTAGGAATATTTTCAAAAAATGTAATTTAATGTGTTTATATTTAGAGTTTTTTCTTTTAAACATCATTATAAGTATTCTATTAGTCTCCTTTGGGATTCAAGTACGAACACTGATACAAACTTACTTACGTGAGTCACGCGGTTGTATTTCCATCTATGCCTAGAAAATAAAAAATTAACTTTCACTGTTGTATTAATAGCTTGATCAAATATAGGGATAAATATAAATATGATTATGTTAACCACAATTTTATAAAAAAAAATGTCAAGTCGATCGGACGGTCGGATTAATTTTGATTCTCGATATCATATACATTTTAAGGCATTTTTTTTGTAGGGCTCGGATTTCAGAAGTTTGGTTCCACTCGACACATCTTTCTCAATATATGCCCAAAGGTTTCGGCTAAAACTCTATGTTTCTCAAAGTAAGACAAGTTCAAATATATAAGAATTCGACAATCGGGTGTTGGCTCGGTTAGGACACTGTCAATCCCACCAAATGTAGGGAAACCCTGAGCTAAAAATAATAAAAAAACCCATATAAGAATGAAGAGGGTGTTTAGGATGCTATACACGCAACGCAATTAAACATTATTAGGTATTCAATTTCATTCATCATATCAAAAGGTCTTTCACGTATAAAATTACAAGAATTATAGAAATTTATTTTTAACTACTTATTTCATTTTTTTGAAGCGCAACAAATCTTCTCTTTCACCCTTTGTTGATGAGGAAAATGGTCTAGCAGAGTCTAGAAAATTTTAGATGCGCCCAAATAAAATTTCTCAGTCCGCCACCGTACCAAGGAGAGAGATGTGCATAGGGTTGCAAACGGGACGTGTCCGGATAGGAACCATAGTGGACCCGGACCCCCGTTTTGTAAATAACAGCTCCGGTTCTGACTCCGAACATGTTTTATTGGTTCTAGACCCAGTCCCGATAGGAAAACCCAGATCCGATTTCGGAACCGGGTCCACCAAGAGGACTGGATTTAGTTCCAAAATCGATTCGAATTTTCTTTTATTCCTCTTTTTTTATTAAAATAAGCAAATTATTCAACTTTTAACGGTGCATCACGTCTACTACATCAAGTATTATACCTAAAAATGACCCAAAAAAGCTGATTTTGAGGTACTATCTGCAATATTAAAGGCTCGTATGGGTCCCGAGTCCATGTGTCGGAACCTAAATGGACCCGGAACCTGACCCATTTATCAAACGGAACAAAAATTGGGATCAGAACCCGGACCCCGCTCTTGAATCGGAACCTAAGATATGTTCCAGACCCGGTTTTTTGCAGTTCTGAACTTCGGAGTAATTGGAGAGTCGGATACCCACTTGCAACCCTAGACGTGGAGGAGTTACCCAACTACGAGGGACATTTTTGGATTTTCTCCTTAGCCTATTTCGGTTAAAGTTCTTTTATCACTGATAGAGTTAAAATAGGAAAGATGGCTCCTTGTATCACCCATTTCGGCTAAAAAACTCTTTACCCGTCATTAAGGCTGTCAAAATGAGGAGATGATCAAAATTGAATAAAAACTCAGCTTCAAGAATGAATTGGAAACCGGTCTCTCTCATAAAATATAAAAACCCAAATGATATTGATTCTTTACCGTAGGATGTAACCACGAGTGGACACCGCCCTATTTGTTCACTTCTCACCCGCTATCTACTTCACATTTGGTACACTTACTTTACCAGTGAAGTAAAGTGAAGGGTTGATTCAAGAGAAAATAAAAGGAGAGCAGGTCAAATCAAAAGATAGTAAATTTCAAAAATGTAAAGTGGGAAATGTGACTTTACCGCCCCTTGTGAAGCTGCACTGCCACTTTTCCTCCTCTCAGAGAGGAGGAAAACTGGCAAATGCGACTTTGCCGCCCCTAATTACAGGGGTAAAGCTGCACCGCCAGTTTTCCTCCTCTCACAGAGGAGGAAATCTGGAAATGAGACTTTATCGCCCCTAGTAGCAGCGGTAAAGCTGCACTGCCAGTTTTCCTCCTCTCAGAGAGGAGGAAAACTGGAAATGCGGCTTTACCGCCCCTAATAGCAGCGGTAAAGCCGCACTTCCACTTTTCCTCCCCTCAGAGAGGAGGAAATGTGTCGAATGCGACTTTACCGCCCCTAATGGCAGCGGTATGCTGAAGCCCATACAAACCTTTCCCGTGTCCAAGTTATTATCACGTATCTCCTTTTCGACCTTATTTTTACGCACGTTCGATGTCTATGGGGTCCATTTCTAATCGAATGTATTTCATGCAAGTGGAGCTCATCAATAAATATCCTATCGCATTTGTCAGTTAAGGCCCACACCAGATGGGAAAGCAGCGAAGATTGGCACAAGAATCTAGGATCTAAATCATTTGTCAGGAAATATTAAGGCCAAGGGACCGATTTTTTACTTGCGTTTTGGGCTATCTTTAGATTTTAAATCTATCTCTCTATCATTTAAGATATGTTTCATTCTCATTCCCACAAGATTGTTTCCGTGGGAAAACCGAATCCTTTGGTTTTGATTAGTGCGCCCACGTTCTGGTGATGTAAACCGTTGACGAGATGATGTCCTGAAAAATGTAGAGGGATAAAGCAGTCCTAACCATCTCTGGAAGATCTTTATAATAATGTTAGCAGAGTTAATGGCGCGCATGTAATTCCTTGAGTCATCAAGGATGACTTAATCTGAATACATAATCAATATAAATAATGACTGATAATATATTTGTCTCTTTTAGGAATATTTTCAAAAAATGTAATTTAATGTGTTTATATTTAGAGTTTTTTCTTTTAAACATCATTATAAGTATTCTATTAGTCTCCTTTGGGATTCAAGTACGAACACTGATACAAACTTACTTACGTGAGTCACGCGGTTGTATTTCCATCTATGCCTAGAAAATAAAAAATTAACTTTCACTGTTGTATTAATAGCTTGATCAAATATAGGGATAAATATAAATATGATTATGTTAACCACAATTTTATAAAAAAAAATGTCAAGTCGATCGGACGGTCGGATTAATTTTGATTCTCGATATCATATACATTTTAAGGCATTTTTTTTGTAGGGCTCGGATTTCAGAAGTTTGGTTCCACTCGACACATCTTTCTCAATATATGCCCAAAGGTTTCGGCTAAAACTCTATGTTTCTCAAAGTAAGACAAGTTCAAATATATAAGAATTCGACAATCGGGTGTTGGCTCGGTTAGGACACTGTCAATCCCACCAAATGTAGGGAAACCCTGAGCTAAAAATAATAAAAAAACCCATATAAGAATGAAGAGGGTGTTTAGGATGCTATACACGCAACGCAATTAAACATTATTAGGTATTCAATTTCATTCATCATATCAAAAGGTCTTTCACGTATAAAATTACAAGAATTATAGAAATTTATTTTTAACTACTTATTTCATTTTTTTGAAGCGCAACAAATCTTCTCTTTCACCCTTTGTTGATGAGGAAAATGGTCTAGCAGAGTCTAGAAAATTTTAGATGCGCCCAAATAAAATTTCTCAGTCCGCCACCGTACCAAGGAGAGAGATGTGCATAGGGTTGCAAACGGGACGTGTCCGGATAGGAACCATAGTGGACCCGGACCCCCGTTTTGTAAATAACAGCTCCGGTTCTGACTCCGAACATGTTTTATTGGTTCTAGACCCGGTCCCGATAGGAAAACCCAGATCCGATTTCGGAACCGGGTCCACCAAGAGGACTGGATTTAGTTCCAAAATCGATTCGAATTTTCTTTTATTCCTCTTTTTTTATTAAAATAAGAAAATTATTCAACTTTTAACGGTGCATCACGTCTACTACATCAAGTATTATACCTAAAAATGACCCAAAAAAGCT